>CM028134.1:250231250-251593333 GCA_016271365.2 Neoceratodus forsteri
AAATGCTATTATAAAAAGAGCAAAAGATAAGAACACACACACACAAAAAAAACAAAAATGAGGAAGGTTGTCATTTTTTACTTTCTTGAAAAGACAGGGCATGCTTCAAGTTCAGAGCTGTAGTGTACAGTGATGACAATTCATGTCATCACCAATTGGAGGGGGGGCAGGAATCTTTTAGACTCCAGGTTACAGGGAGGGGTAAGGGGGGAATAAAAATAATTATTATCAACTAAGACCTAAGCTTCCTTTCCTTACTGTTAATACTAGGAAATGTTTGAAAAATGTAATTAAAAAACAAAACAATGATTGGATATACTAGGGTCCAGAAAAAAAGAAAATAGAAAAAATTGGAAAGAATACATTTTTTAAAATGTATATAAACGATGGGTGAAAGCTTACAGATTATATCTTGGAATGTAAGAGGCTTAAAAAATAAACAAAATGTTGAAAATAAAATGTATGCAAAAAAAAAACATAAATATTGCTATGCTACCAGAAACACATTTTGCAACCAGTCAACATGGTTCAGCAACAGATGGGGCAAGGGAGTTATTTCAGAATAAACAATTATGTGGTATAGCCATAACATTTAATAAATACCCTCACCAAAAATCAATTAAAACGAAGTTGATACACAAGGTAGATGGGCTATAGCTGAGATTAATATTCTAATTTTAAAGCTACTCTTGCAACAATATATGCCCCTAATATTAATAACCCAATTTTTTCACACAATTCTTTTTAACATTAATTACATATCAGCCACCATATATTATAGGTGGCAACTTTAATTTGGTGTTATTTGCCCAAGACAAAACATCAAAGTTAGATAAAGCCCATAACTCTACTTGAAAAAAAAATTAAGCAATATATAGCAGAACTTAGATTAATAGATCCTTGGTATACTAAAATCTCAGACAAAAAGACATACACATATTATTCATCTACACAACATTCATATTCATGGACAGATTATTACCTCATATCATAATCCATAAAACATTTAATTATAGATGCACAATATCCAGAGATATTAAAATCTAATCATTCTCCATGTATTTTTAAGCTGAAACTATATGAAAGACCTTTACAAAATAACATATGGAAAATGTATTATCCAATATTGAAGATACCCCATATTTCACTGAAACTCACCCAAGAAATTCAAGAATTCTTTTCAGTAAATACAGAACAAGAAACCTCTATTAATAACATTTGGGAAGTTTTCAAAATTTGGATACGAGGAAAAATTATTAGCATAGAACAATGTAGAAATAAAAAAACACAATAATAAAACAATTAGAAATACAAATAGTAAGTTTACAAAAAAAGCATAGTCAAACACTAGATAAAGAAATTTTCAATAAAATAATACAAAAAAAAAGAATACGATTCATTATAGTCAGGTATTCTAGAAAGACAAGTTATTCAAACCAGATCCAAATACTTATATATATCTGACAAGCCCCTTAAACTACTTGCTTGGCAGACAAGAATAGATCAGTGAAAGTATTACATTTTAGTGATAAATAAATCAGAAGGAATAATAACTGAACATCCCATAGAAATAAATAACTGCTTTGTAAAATACCATAGTGAACTATATGCATCTGAGACATGAGCTATAACTGAAGATGAAATGAAGACATATTTACAGTCAGTTCAAATTCCATTAACACCTGAAAATCATAAAAACAGACTAAACCAAAAAATTACAAAAGAAGAAATAGAGCAAGCTATAAAGGACTTGCCTGGAAATAAATTGTCAGGTCCTGACAGACTAGTTGTTAAATTCTATAAAAATATAGCTCCCAGCTTATCCCCATACTGTTAAAATATTAAATTCTTTCACTATAACAAAAACAAAAATGACAAACTTGTTTCAAGAGGTGATAATGCATGCATTTCATTAAAAGAATTAAGATCCGCTGAGCTGTGTATCATATTGCCCCATCTCCCTACTGAATGTAGACTATAAAATATTCACAGAAATAATTGCAAAAAGACTTGAAAGTTCACTTCCACTTATTACCAATAAAGTTCAGAATGGTTTTATAAAGGATAGAACCCTTAAAGAAAATATCAGACATACAATAAATATGATTTCACAAAAAGAATCCAAAAATGCAGTTCTGTTAGCAATAGATGATGAAAAGGCATTTGACAGAGCAGAATGGAAATTTATGCTTACCACATTTAGGGAGATGGGGCTGGGTGCACTGCTTGGCAGATGGCTACAGCTTATTTATAACAGGCCCAATGCAGTTATAAAAACAAACCAAAGCATTTCAAAACCCATATAACTACAGAGAGGTACACATCAAGGTTGCCCATTATCGCCCTTAATATTTACAATAATAATTGAAATGTTAGCCATAAAAATCAGAAATCAACCAAGAATACATGGTATAACAATCAGGGATCAGACATTTTAAATGAATCAGTATGCTGATGATACTTTATTATTTATAACTCAACCGGAAGCCTCAATTAACCAATTAATAGACACAACAGAAAAATTCAGTACACTAACTGGTTACAAAATCAGTTGGGATAAAACAACCATTTTGAAGCTTAATGATAAAAAAAAACATAGAAATTCCAGCAGGATACAACTGTTAACAAACAAATACACAAATAAAATATTTAGGAGTCCAAATGCCATCTAATTTGAAACAAATAGGAATTATAAATTATGATTTAGTATATGAGGAAATGCAAACTAAATTAAACAGATTGATAAAGTCACTATTAACCATTACATGTATGGTGCAATTGCACCCATAATCTAGGTGAAGGCACTGAGGAGGAAAGAAATAAAGGGGGAAATTCATTTAATATCAAGGACAAGATAAGACATGGATGAGGACAAGACAAGAAGGGTGTGGAAAAGTGGAAAGTGGAAGAAATAGGAACAGAACTTTGTGTATGGAAAGGGAACACAAAAATACAGGAAGGGATTTGGCAAGGAGTTATCTCTTGACTTTGGTACCTGATCTGGATTTGAACGGATTTCTATATTTATTGCAGCAAACACAGAACTTCTTATTTTGCACATAACTTGTTATTTAGAGACTAGATTTGCACATCCATAGTTGTACTTTCCCGGGGGACTGAACTTAAAACTTATTACAAATGTAATCCTCAAGCTTAGTTACTGATTTAGTCCTGGAAACCTGAAGGCCTGGAATATCCTGCTTTGCACATATTATTTTCTTGTGAAGACCTTTCATATTTTGCACATCTGCTACTTAACTGTGCAATTATTGATTTAGACCTGGAAATTTGAAGAATCTTGAAAATCCTTTTGTACATATTCCTGCACAAGTACTTATTCTAACCTTATGCTATCCCAACCTTGTGCATAACTGTTCACAGCATGTAAATAACTGCTTTGAGTTGCTAATCATTCTTCTTTCACATTTCCTCTTGATTCCTTCCACTCTTTCCCCTCACCCCTCTGTGGCTGTCTCCCTATCCCCCTTTACCCCCACTCTCCCCTGCCTCCCACTGTTATATCTCCTGAACTCCCTTACTCACTTTAAAATGCTTTGTCCCATACCTACACGCCTCTGACATGACCCCTGGGCTGATGCCATACCTTACCTTGTTGATTATTAGATATTAGGCTGAGTCTGTTCTCATTTTCCTGTAAAGGTTTATTTCATAAGACTCCTCCCCCTCTAATATGACACTTTGAATTCCAGGTTTTAATCAAATATGCACCTTGGCATACATTGTACAATGCCACATGTATTGGAACTTCTCTAGTTATACACTCTTATAATGTTTTGTATAATTCCTTGTTTAGTTTGTTCTCCATCTCATACTTTTCCATTAAGTATTGCTGTCTGATGTGAAACCTATGAAATGAGATTGTCCTCAAAGGTGTTAGCCTAAATTTCAATAAATAAAAGTATTGCATACTTTGCACATTTGCTCCTAGATGCATAATTATTTGCATAATTTATTGATTTATATTATTCATTTTCAACGATCTTCTAAACTTCTAGCATCTTTTGCATATCATACAAATATCATATAAACTACAGAAATTGTACCTAATTTATTTAGAATAATTTATACTAAATTATATAACTTGTGTTTGATAGTTCATTAATCTGTCTGTTGAATTGAGAGCTTGCTAAATACACTGGGGTAATTAACATATTGAGCTAATTACTGGCTGCATTGACAAATATGTTTGTGTAGGTGATCAATAGATTAAGTAATCTGATAGTTTAAAGTTGAATGGTTACAGATTGGTCACTGGTTAATAAGATAGAATTAACGTGCCTTAAGAAGTAATTGAATGATTTTGGGCACCAGAGATATGGTGGTAACAAGAGCTCAGTCAATGAACTTAAATACGTCACTGGCAGCCCAATTGCATATGTCAGTATTAGAGTCTGACATAGAGGAATTAAGAAAAGATGAGACAATAGTGAGAATGGAAGATCAGCATATATGTACAATTATAGGAAAATGTGAAGAGAACAGGAAAAGATCAGGAAAAAATCTGTAAAGACAGATAAAAATGAAAGGGAAACAAGAAAAAAATGTGAAAATGAAATAGAGTCAAGTAAGGGTAACAATGGGAAGAAAAAACAGACCAAGAACAAAAGATCCACCATATGTAACCATGATGCAAAACAAACAAGGATTTCACCATTACTGATAAAAAAATTACCGGTAAGTCATCAGTCAAATAAAACAGAACTGATTGAGTGTAGTCAAGAAACTAAAGCCCAAACCAGTAAAATAATTTCAGGGGTAAGTGGATTCTCCACTTCAACCCCAATTATAGATGTTAAAGAATCATCCATTAAAAACACCTGTGTGGCAAAGGATTCCAGGAATGGTAATAATCAAGAAATCCATTTAGATATAATTGATTGGGCATCTCCTGAACAATACTTAATAGAAGTTACAGTATATACTCCAATTGTTACAAGAAATAAGACATTAGAACAGACCAAGCATATAGATGTTAAGCAAAAGGAAATGGATAACATACTGTTGGAATTTCAAAATACTATTAAAGGCCTAAAAGATCTCGATGAATGTCAGAAAATGAAATACTATAGAGATATTAAAGTTAAAATTGAAAGTTTAGCAGAAAATGGGCTGGAAACAAATAGTAATAGTAGGAGAGAGATTAGAGAGGAATCTATGATGTATTATACTACTGCCATTAGTGAGGAAATTGTGTGTACTATGAAGAATCAACAAGCTGCAAATTTAATATTGATGGAGCAGTTTATAGCACTAAGAGGGGAAATAAATGATTTGAAAGAAAATATTGCAAAAAACTGATTCAGGTTGGATGATGTACTGTGTACCCTCAATAAGATACATCCTCCAAAGGAGTCATCATCTATATCACTAGCAGAAATAGACTCTGGAGAGGAGGTGGGGGAAATGGTGAGACCTGATTTTTCAACAGTAAGAATCCCAGAAATTTGCCCAGGAAAGGAACATAATATTAAACAAGAGCAGGAAGGAAACATTGGCAAAAGAAAGGAAAACAATCTAAGTAAAAAGGACAAGAAGCAAGAAATACAAATAAATCCCATGTTAAAAGGAAAAATAAATAATCAATAGTTGGAAAGAATAAAAATGTAGAGAGAATGGATAAAACAAAAAATAAAAAAGAAACATTGACACATATGGAACTCTTAATAGAATTTAAAGAGGACAACGGAAAGCAAAGCCAGAAAGTAGATGATGATAGTAACAAAACTAAGGGAAACTTTGAAAATGCTCAAAGAATACAAAGTATTAAAATGATACAGTACAAGATCAGGAGCAGTTGAATAAAACAACAAAGGCTAAATGGGGAAAAGAGGGCTGGTTGAAAGTATATGGTCTAAAGAGACTTGAAAATGAAACCAAGATCTCTTGAAGGAGATGATAATACAAATTTTTAATGGTGTTTTGAAGTTACATATAGAAGAAAGTGATATTGTGGAAGTTACAAGACCACCTAATCCTGGCTATGCTGACTTTGTATTGATAAAAGTTGCACAACAATGTGTAGCAAATTATATACAGAGACATGGTCATTTGATGGAGCAATTGAAATTGTACATAGAAATTATAGATGAGTCAAACCAAAATATATTAAGGGATGATGAACAGTTTGGTAAAGAACCAGTAACCCTATCAATATTTGGATATCCTAGACTGTGTAGGGAGACACCAAGAAAATTGATATGGTCTATATGTAATCTTTTCTCCAATGTACTGAAGATTAGATTGGGAAAGACAGGGACTTATGGAGATATACTGACATGAAGGTTTAAGAGAAGATAGATTGATGTATTGTGTAGGAATGAATTAGTGGCCAAAATGATTCTAGAGTGTTATGAAAAGCTTGACCAAATGAGCATACATGTGGTTGCTTTAACTATGCTAATGAAAGAATACCTTATGTTAAAAGAAAATAAGATGGTGATGAAAACTGGAACAGAATGTCAAGGGAAAGATGTGGTACATATATAATCAATGAATCCATCTCTATAACTAATAGATTCCAGGCCCTTGAATGCTTAAATTGACTGACACAAAGAATAGAAGAGACAGAGGTGATTGTGAACGAATCTGCTTTATCATCAAGAAGTGAAGACAGCTTTAGAAATATAGATATAGAGATGGATACTATGATTTTCTTAACATGAAATATAGCAGGGTACAAAACAAAAATGAAAAATCCAGACTGTTTGAAATGTATTAAAAAATGTACAGTTATATGCATGCAAGAAACATGGCATACTTTGCATAACATCAATATTAATGGATATCTAACATTTCACAGCCCTAGTAACAAACTATCAACACAGGGTAGAAGAGCTGGTGATCTAATAACACATGTTAAGATAGGGGTCTTTCAAAAAATTGAGGAATTAATTAAAAATGACTTTTTCATGGTAATTAGACTTGGCACACCAAAAATTTGGATAATAATGATTACATGTTATTTTCTCCCAGTTAGGTCTCATTTTTACAAAGAACATATCTGGAACTGGTTAGAAAAGGGTATTTTTGATTTATCCTTGGAATATCCACAATATGGTTTTCTATTATTTGGAGACTTCAATGCTAGAGTTGGAAATTTGGACAGAATATTAGATAGGAACTGATAGTGATCACTTGCTGGTGATGACTTATACTGCAGAAATTGCAAGACAGTCAGAAGTAATGAAAACTGTAGTTAAAACAGAACAGATTGAGATAAGATATATAAAAAAGATTAGCTTGGTAAGAAAGAATAGAGCCTTATATTAGGGACAAGCTAGAAGATTTTGGGGAAAATATAATAACATTAATGGAAAATTTGGATTTCTTCTCATTCTATCATGCCTTGAGTAGTTTTGTTAACCAAATACAACCAAGACTATATAAGGAAGGGAGTTTTACTATTAAGAATAAGAAGTTGAGCTGGTTTGACAATGAGTGTAAAACCTAGAGATGCAGTTAAATAAAACTTTGCCAGTGAAATTGCAGTGGAATTAGCAATTTCACCACACAAAATGTTTTGCAAAATTGCAGTGAAATTTAGCAATTTTGCCCACCTGCCGCCATAAATGCCGGTGTCTGTTGGTCCCCTCCTCCTCCTCCCCTCTGGCTACTCACCAGCCCAAATTTTGAAAAAAAAAAATTCTCCCTGGTGTCTAGTGGTCTCCCCTCCCCTAGCTGATCACCAGGCCATTTAGTGAATAAATCAAGCCTCCACCCAGTTCACTAATTATTTTTGCTGAACCCCCAATCCTAAAAAAAAAGAAATTAAATTCCCACTGCTTGGTGTCTAGTGGACCCCCACCTTGTCATCATGAGCTAGCTCCCAACCTGCTCCCCTCCAGTATCCCAATCATGCCACTGGCACAGACCTCCACTCACCTCCATGGCTGGCAGCCTGACTGAGTGCTTCAATGAATGAATGCATGATTGTACAAGCACAGCGCTCATTCATTGAAGTGCTCAGTCAGGCTGCCAGCCATGGAGGTGAGTGGAGGGCTGTACCAGTGGTCCAATCATGGTACTGGGGGGAGTGGGGTGGGGGCTAGCTCATGATGACCGGGTAGGGGGTCCACTAGACACCAGAGAGTGTGGGTCTGATTATTTTTTTTTAATAAAAGGAAATGAGGGGGCCAGGGTAACTGTGGGGCTTAACTTAATTATGGCTGGTCATCAGCTGGGGAGGACCACTAGATACCAAGGAGAATAATTTGGGTGGGACCACGAGACACCAGGGAATGTGGGTTTCACTTTTTTTAAAAAGGACATGAGGGGGCCAGGGTAACTGGGCCGGGGCTTTATTCGATTACAGCTGGTGATCAGCTGGGGGGACCACTAGACACCAGGAAGAACTTTGGCCAATGGCAACTTTAAATTTCACCTGCGGGAGGTGAAATTACACTCACAGGTGGTGACATTTCATCTCTGGTGGTGAAATTTTGCCTGCAAGTGGCAAATTTCACTGGTTTCACTTGCTCCAGGGGATGGAATTTTACATTTCGCCCTATGAAATATTTCAAAAAATGCGCAAATTATGCAAAATATTTCACAGAGCGAAACTTTTCAATTTCGCACAACACTAGTAAAATCATGAAAAGACAGCTTCAGAAAGTGATTAGAAAGTATGGACAAAAATGCACTCATGAAATTAAGGTATTATTAAAAGACCTAAGAAAAGAGTATAGAAGTCTATTAATAAAGGAAAAGAAAGAATATTACACAGCACAAAGGGAAAGAATGATAGAGGTAATAGAAACAAAGGATAGCAAAACAAAAAAGTTTGGTCCCTAGTAGCATCTGGATATAAAGAACTGAAGGAGGAAATAGAAAATTATGTCTCTGTGGAAGAGTGGGTTAATTACTTTCCTAATGTGATATTTAATGAACATGGCAAAAGATCATGGTTAAACTTAGATAAATGTATGATTAAACTGAACTTTCATCCAGTCACGGTAATGGAAGTTAAGGAAGCTATAGGGAGATTAAAATCAAGCAAAGTGCCAGGTCCAGATATAGTCCCAGGAGAACTATTTAAGTGCAAAGAACAGCAGTGGGCTGAGATTTTGTCTTCTTTCTTCAATAAGTGCATCTGTGAAAATTATATACCTGAATCCTGGAAAGGAGCCATCCTTGTGCCAATTTATAAAAAAAGGAGATATATATGATCTGAAAAACTACAGAGCTAGTAGTTTAATGGACATAATAGGTAAAGTCTTTGCACATGTCCTTCTAGTTCAGATCCTTATTGATATCAATAGGGCAGGAGGATCATCTCCACTCCAGGCTGGTTTCCATCAAATGTTCTTAACAATGGACAGCTGTTTTATTTTGTATCACCTATGTAAAACATATGTGAAACCAAGGCACCAAAAATTATTCGCAGCATACATTGATTTTTCAACAGCATTTGATAATATAGATAAAAGTAAACACTGGGACCTGATGTCTAACTTTGGAATAGACCCTGTGACCATAAATGCAGTTAGATTATTGTACTCTAACACCTGGGTGCAAATAAGATTAGATTTAGCAGAGAACCTGTCTACTCAATTTGCAACAAATATGGGAGTAAGGCAAGGGTGTATTGTTATTGTTTTGTCAGAACTATCTACTTGTAGTTTTAATATAGAGGGGAAAGGGTACTGTGTGCACTGCAGGCAAGAGCCATGCTTGCACAGTTTGTAATATCAACTAGTAGCTGACCTTCAGAGAGAAAAAGAACCTGAAGATGTGAAGGGATTATATTCTGAGTATCTTTTTTTCTCCTCACTTTTGCATTCTTTGTGGTGAATATGTATTTTTGTAGTAGGAGTGCAGACGTGCAGTGTGTACTGGAGTACTGTGTCCAGTTCTGGAGACCCCATCTCCGCAAGGACATAGACAGGATAGAGGCAGTCCAGAGGAGGGCAACTAAAATGGTGCAGGGTCTGCAAGTGAAGCCGTATGAGGAGAGACTAAAGGAGCTTAATATGTATACCCTTGAGGAAAGAAGGGAGAGGGGGGACATGATAGAAACTTTTAGTACCTCAGTTGAATCAACAAAGTCCAAGAGGGTAGCATCTTTCAGAAAAGAGACTTAAAGAACAAGGGGACACAATTTAAAGATAGAAGGAGGGCGTGTCTAGGGGCAATGTGAGGAAGTATTATTTCACAGAGAGGTAGTGGATGCATGGAACAGCCTTCCTGAGGAGGTTGTGGGGTCTAAAACTGTGGGAGAATTCAAGAATGCATGGGACAGACATAAAGCAATTCTTGTGGGGGGTAGGAAGAAATAGGCTATTGGTTAACTAGGATCTGCGGCCTATCTTGTAGGTAGGGAAATGGGCAGACTAGATGGGCCTAGCGGTCCTTATCTGCCATCAAAGTCTATGTTTCTATGTGTGACTTTTTTAGCTGCAGTAGGGTACTCATCTGGGGCTTTAAGACAGGTCAGTAAATTGATCAGAGATATGCAGTCTTAAGTAGATTTCTGAAAGTTTTAGCTGACCATTTTTTATTGATATCTGTGTTGCAGTGCTGGACTACAACTGGCTGCACAGAGGCAGAGCACAGCAAACGGAAATACATACTTGCTTTTGTCTGAAAATAAGCAAATGTGAATTATGCAGAGCTGCTTTGCTAGCTGTGCAGTAAGGCACCCTCTGGCACATTGCACTTAACTGCCTTAAATTTATTGATACTTGTACAATGGATTGAGTTGGGTAACTGTAATTTAATAGTAGAATGCTTTGATACAATTTTAATTTACACCCAGAAATTGTCCTGCTGTGTCTTATCGGTGACACATAAGTCTGAGTCAGTTGTGGCACCTGAATCACATTTTCTTTTGATACAGCTACAACACACTGAATTAGAAATTGTTAGATTAGTATCATTATAGTAGTATTCATTATCATCTTCATCACATTCATGTTGACATGTGATCATTCATTTGCAATCATAGTTTTCTTGTGATATATGTTATAAGACCAGTGTGTGCTCCAACCAGCTTATAAAGCTGCTTGTCTTTGGAGTCAGCTTGTCCCACCTCCGTCATATATATATATATATATATATATATACATATATATATATTTATAAAATGGGTAGGGAAATTGCAGCAATATCATTAGATGAACAGCATCACATGACCGTGCGTATATCAGAGTAGCGACTGCACACCTGCACTTTTACCCCCATCAAAAACAATTTTGACATTTATAAGATAGATAAACCACTCTGAGGTGTGCGGTCATGCTCTGATGTCGCACACCTTGGTGACCAGCGCACTCGACCCTGCGACGCAAATGCGTAACAACTGCACACCGCAATGCGTATGTCAAATGAGGCCGTACACCTCAGGTGTTTATCTATTACATATATGTGTATATATATATATATCTATATATATATATCTATATATAAAATTGATTGCAAAAAACTTCATTAATGCATCAGTTAGGGTTAATAGCACAGCAACAAAGTATGGAAATTTGATGCTAGGGTTCCCCCTACCACCCACCCTCCACACACCAAATGATGTCGGGGTGTGCTATGGGAAGTAGTCAGGCCCAACTCACCCCATTCCATGTATAAGCAAGCTGACATGCTACAGTATGGGAGAATGGGGTGAGAGTTAGGTCTGATGATTCCCATGGCACACCCAACATCAGTTGGTGGAGGGTGGGGTGGGGTGGGGTAACCCTAACATCACATTTCCATACATTTGTTGCTGTGCTATCAACCCTAACTAATGCATTAATTAAGTTTTTTGCAATGAATTTCTCTTCTATTTGAGAAAGTGTAATGTAACTGGTAACTGGCATGTGTTTCTGGGACAGAAGGCCCTCCGGGCACTGCGCTTCCTTCACGTTGCACATTTTTTCTTAATGGTATGTGTCTGTGGGAGCATGGGCCCTCTGATCCCTGTGACCCACTTACACATAAGTACAGAACCATACAGCAGCCCAATAGTACTAAAAATTAACCCTTGTAACACTTATTTGGCAATATCTCAGTAACCGTAGTAACTATGGAAAACGTTCCACTGCAGTTGCAATCATGACTCCGAAACCTCCACGCATGCTTAGTCCACCTAGGCTGCGGGTAGTGAAAAATCCGTATCTCAAATAGTTTTCAAGATATGGGTGCTGAAAGGTGCCGCCGGCCCTGCAATGTTATCCTATGGGAAATTTCTCAACTTCAGAATGCTATAACTATAGGCCCATTGAATGTTTTGGGACCAAGCTACCAAAAGGCACATCTGTGAGACCAGGGCTTGCCATCCTGTAAATTTCAGCCCAAAAGCACAATCCACCTTGGCACAATGATGTGACAAAGAAAATAACATACGGGACAATGTTTTCGAGTATTGTTTTTGTGAAAACAAAAATGTTTTCATGATACCCCTATACCTTAAAATGAAATATTTTTGTGCACAAAAAAATGTTTTCTCAAAAATTTTCGAGAACGTTTTCACAGTGCACATATAAATTTTCCCATAGGCTAAAATGGGACATGAAAAACTTCCATAACTTTTGAATGGATTAATATTTTTTCACCAAATCTTGAAAAGGTACCATTCTGTCTTAGGCCACACACACACATACACATGCACATTTGAATCCAAACAGGCACATCTTTCAGTCTGTTAAGCCTGACAAAAAATGCAAAAAAGTTGAGGATTTTTCACATTTTTGACACTCTGCCATTCCGCAACTGTACATCTGACCAGATTCAGAGATCTATGGTTGGACGCCACACATGCAAAATATCAGGCAAATCAGACAAATGTTTGCAAAGTTATGAAAGTGCAAACTTTGGGGTTTAACATAGAAGTAGCCCACCAATCCTAACTGTAGCTGCACTAATGTGCAGCTATAATATAGATATGTGTATATATATATATATATATATATATATATATATACACACACACACATACATATATATGTATATATATACACACACACACACACACACACACACACACACACACACACAGTATTTAGAATATAAATAAACGAAGTGTGGTTTATGGAATTTATGCACCCCGAGGTGTGTAATGCCCATACCCAAGCCTAAGCCTGAGGGGTTTATATGGGCATCACACACTAAGGGGGTGCAATAAAATTCCCATAAACCACACTTCTCCATGTTTCGTTTTTCATATTTACTGTTTTTTGGTGTTTTTTTGGTTTAAATTGCCTTTTTTTGTCATTTTGCGAGGGTAACTGTTACCACTGACAAGCTTGTCTCATACTGAGTGACCGATTGTGTAGTGCTTGTGAACGTCCAGTGTGAGGACAGCTTGTTCAGAGGTTTTTCTGGTGATGATGTGGTTCTGTTCCACCCTTGGTTTACAGAGCTCCATAAACCACATATGTGGTTTATGGAGCTATTGGACACTCGCTGGCAGTGGTTTATAACCACGATCCAGTAAATAAATAAATAAATATATATATATATGTGTGTGTGTGTGTGTGTTCTCATAAAAATAAATCCTTTAACTATAATAATAACATCAAAAAATTATAGCAACCAGTGTCACATATAATGTTTCCATGGCTCATGTTTTCACAACTCATGTTTTTTTTGACCGATGTACTGTATGTGCGTGCATATGTGTGTGTGTGTGTGTGTTTGTTTTAGCAACCTTACAAAGCTGTTTGTGTCTGTCAGTCAGGTTACATTCCACTTCTTTATGGGACACAGGGGAGCTGGTGTGGCCATCTGTTTTAGATCTGATCTAAACTTTTCTGTACACCCAGTGGGTTCCACATCATTGTTTGAATACATGGCTGTGCGTGGGGGTCCAGGTACAGGGTGCAGAATTCTCTTCATACACCAGCCCCTGGGGTGTGAGGGTGAATTTCTGCACAACATTGCAGACTTTGTCACTGAGAAGTGTTGGAGTCACCCAGATGGTTGATTCTGGGTGACTTCAATGACTGGATCTATGACAAACATTCGCATTTTGATTATGACTTTCTCCAATTTGATGACTTCACTGGGCCTTGCACAAGCTGTTGCTTCTGTGACTCATAAGCATGGCCGCACCTTGGACTTAGTGTTTTCATGGGGCCATGAGGTCTTTGACCTCAGGATTAATCT
Source organism: Neoceratodus forsteri (assembly GCA_016271365.2). Taxonomy (NCBI): domain Eukaryota; kingdom Metazoa; phylum Chordata; order Ceratodontiformes; family Ceratodontidae; genus Neoceratodus; species Neoceratodus forsteri. The sequence goes on from CM028134.1 coordinate 250,245,363, forward strand.
GGTCATTAGGTTGGATCATTGCATGGTGAGGTTTTCATTTGGTGCCCCCCTGCTATTCCTGCCCCTGTGGAGATGGTCTGTTATCACCCTTTGAAGGGGTTGTCCCCAGAGGGACTGATGGCAGTTATGGATCTATCTGGTGTGAGTTCTGTGTGTACAATGGGTGTGGGCGAGGTGGTTGTAGCCTATAATGGGGCTGTTTCCAATGTACTCAACTCCGTTGCACTGGTCCATGTATGACCCAGATCTCACCTGGGAGCCATGTGGTTTGATGGGGTTTTCAAGCAGTTGAAGACAGGGGTCTGAGGTTGGAGCATTGTTGGCAGAAGTCTCAGTCTGATAAAGACAAACTGGCTTTGAGAATTCACTACAGTGACTATCAAAGGGCAATCAACCATAGGAAGGCAGAGTTCCTGTCCAGGGAGATTGCTGCAGGGAGAAAGAGATCAGCTCTGCTTTTTCATGTTGTAGACAGACTTCTTCATCCTGCCTGTCTGCAGCTGAAAAAAGCAATTTCACTCACTTAATATGAGGAGATTGCTCAGTTTTTCTCTGGTAGGGTGTGCTCCATCAGGGCTGGGATCTCCACAATAGGGCAGTTGCAGCTCCATGGTGGAGAGCCGTGTGTGTCTAGAGGTGCTCCTATTGTCTGGAGTGAGTTCAGTCCACTTGGGGTGGCTGAGGTTTGCAAGGTGATTTTGAAGCTGTGGCCCACCTATTGTGAATCGGTTCCAGGCCCAATTCATCTCTTAGTGGGATGTGTTGAGTCCTTAGGTGCAATGTTCACCGAGATTTTGTGGTATTTGCTTTTGGAGGGATGTTTTCCTGATACCTTGAAGGAGGCAATGGTGAGACCCGTCCTAAAGAAATCATCTCTCAACCTTGACATCTTGGCGATTTATAGACCTATCTTTAACCTTCCATTTCTGGGTAAGGTTATTGAGAAAATTGTGGCTCTACAGCTCTAGGCACACCTCATGGCCTATGACATCTTTAAGCCATTCCAGTCTGGGTTTAGGTCAAAACATAGCACTGACTCAATAAAAATTTTAACTGCAGAAAAAACACAGCACTGAAGAGGCATTAGTCAGAGAGCAAAATGATCTCCTCAGAGTGAGGGATAGAGAAGAGCAGTCAGTTGTTGTCCTCAATCTCTCCTCTGTTTTTGACATTGTGGATCATGTAGTGCTGCTAGATTGCCTTAGAAGCACTGTGGACTTACTGATACTGCCATCAACTGGTTTGAGTCCTTTCTCACAGGCAGGACATAGAGTGTGGTCATGGGAAATTTCTCATCTTTCCCAAAACCCCTGCCTTGTGGAGTTCTTCAGTATTTGATCTTGTCACCTGCGTCATTCACAGTGTACATGCTTTCTCTGCATGAGATCTTTAGATGGTACAGCCGTACATGTCATTTGCACCAGGGGTAGACGGTGCTATGGAGGTACTAAACAAATGTCTGACTGAGATCCAGGACTGGATGTCCTCTAGCTGTCTGAGACTCAATTCTGACAAGACGGAGTTACTAGTGATTGAGCCAGGTCGTCGGCAGAGTGTGGATGCTGCTGGGATGGGAACAAGATGTCTTGGCCCCACTACCTTGGCGGCGTCCAGCAAAATGAAAAATTTGGGCATCATCCTCAATGACAGATTGACACTTGAGCCCCAGGTGTAATCTGTTCTCAGGAGTGGTTTTTACCACTTGAGGAATGTTGCTTAGATTAAAGCCTTGATTCCACCTGATGACCTACTCTTACTGGTGCAGGCATTTGTGACATCGTGGCTCAATTACTATAACACACTGTTCCTCAGGGTCACTGGAGGGGTTCTCTGGTGACTGCAGCTAGTGCAGAATGCATCAGCCCAGTTGCTGATAGGCCTTTTGAGGTCCTGTTATGTGACCCTGGTTCTGCACGAACTGCACTGGCTGTGGGTTAGGTGGAAAATTACCTTCAAAGTGGGCTTGCTCACCTATAAGGCCCTACATGGAACTGGTCCTGGTTACCTGAAAGACCTCCTGCCTGTCTGATGTGCTTGCTTCACTCCTCTACTGAAGGTCTCCTAGTGGTTCCAAAGGTCTTTCTTAAGTTCTCTGGTGATCTGTCATTCGAGATGGTGGGCTCAGTATTGTGGAACTTGCTACCAAGATCTTTAAGGAGAGGCCCCATTGGTAGAGGTTTTTAAGTGGGGCTTGAAGGTGCATCTTTTTAGGAAAGTGTTTTCAGATTATCCAGAGTTAAGACAGGAACCAGCTGCAAAAGATTTTATTTAAATTGCATTTTAACTGTTTTAGTTGCTTTATTTATTGTGATATGTGTTTCCTACCTACTTGTACAGCACTCAGAGCCTCCGGGATGGGGTGGTCAATCAAATAAACTCTTACTTACTTCTCTGCCTATGCCATAGGTTTGGTGTGTGGATATATAGCAAAGCTGTTTCTGGGGCAGCAGTCATTCTCCATTGCACATCTCTGCCAGTATGAGCAGCAGGACAAGATCCAGTGTCTGCTAATACCAATTTTACAAGTCATCATTGTGAATGGTAATTAGTGCACTGGGAGTCAAAACTATTTCTTCAAATTCTGAAAGCTGAACCAAATGTTTGGGCCTTAATTCAAAGCTGAACTGAAGTTGGTTGTGGCCCACCCATGTCTCACCTTTACTGCAGGATTGTGCTGACTACTGGAGCCAAAAGAGGTAGTCTCTGCTTTTTCAGTGTGGGGGGGGGGGTACATATCTTTAGTATTATTAAGCAGCAAGCACACCCACAGAGGAAGATGCATAATCAGCACTAACACCAGTTACACATTTTGGGAATAATGTTGAATGTGATATGAACTGTGATGGAATGTCAATTCTGCTTTCAAAATGCAGGATTTAAACTTTCTGTCTTTTATTATCTGCAGACATGTGGTCTGTTAATCATGTGATCCATGGATGTGCAATCTTTCTAACCATTGTAATAACATCCCCAAAAAGCACTGGAATAACAGTCTATGTATAATCAATTAACATCTATGCAATCAGTGGAACAACATTTTATCAATGCAGTGTAACTCCCCAGATTCAGCAAGCATGTATAATTCAATCTCACATGTCACCATGCTGCTCAAGCAAGGGAGACCCACGCCACTTGTTTGATGCAGCTTGCTGTAAAACATACATTGAACTGGCTACTTTTCATAATGTTGTAGAGATTTCTTATAGAATCATGTCACAAGAAAAAGGTGAGGGAAATAGCAGTATCACTGCTGTGAAATTTCTTGAAAATAATTGAACAACTGTGATGTTTTACAGTATGGAATTTGCTGCAATCCCATCCCCTCCCCCCCAAAAATGGTGAGACTTGCAGATTTTATTTTAAGCAAGTCTCAGATTTGCAGAACAATAATCTGTATGCCTTATACATGTAGCTGCTCCGCCACACTCTTGGCAGTGCAGAACCCAAGCCCACTTCATTTAATTGAGATATACTGTATGCTTTTTAAGCCAACAGCTGTGAGCCCTGGGTTTAGATTTAGAGTTGACACTTTGTGAAACCAAATGGGAGTTTTACATGTTCTGAAGCATAGGAGGATTTCTGTCTGGAAAATAGGATTTGCAGCTCTGTAACAGGGATCTTCCTAAACCTCAAATCCAATGTGAAAGTGTATTGGTAAGCAAATTAAAGGGAAGCCCCTCTTTTACAATTGCAGCCATACTACTACAAAAAAATAAAAAAAAGTTAAACCTAAAAATTATAAGATACACAAGCAATTTTCATTAATAACTAGAGATGGGTGAAGTCAGGGATAGTCACTTCCCACAGAACTTTACAAAGTGTTCCCAACTTCACTTTCCCCTTTGCTACACTTCTTGTACTTTTCAGCTGGCAAAGTGACCACCTTCACCCTCTGAAGACTACACATTGTGGCACTTTGCCAGCAAAAGAAGTGGGGTTCTGCAATCACTTCAACTTTTAACTTAGACCAGACTGGTGCGATGAACATCATCCACTAGACAATCAGGTATAGGTATGTGAACACTTCTACCTCATTGCTGTTTGGCTGAGAGGACCATTTTTAAGCCACAATTTCTTCTGTTGTTTTGCAAATTAAAGGTCAAAACAATAACCTAACATGCACTTATTAAAATAATACACCTTTAGTTATGATTTTGATCATTTTGCTTAAGTTAAACTGCAAAAGGGCAGAGATTGTACTGGAGGCTGTTAGCAGTTTAAAGACTAAAGAGCACTATTCAGGAGCTCTTGCTCCAATTACTTCATCATGTAGCATATTAGGAGCCCATTTTAGAGAGCAGAGTGGTTGGGAGGTTTGAAAGGAGAGGGCTTTAGTTTACATTTTTTCAAATGCTACAAAACAGCATTTATATTAATTATATAAATGCAGTTTTAGCATCAATGTAAACAGCAGCCTATCCTTTACCTCTCTAAGAAGTTGGATTTTACAGTTGTTTTTTAGAAAAATAACCTGTTTAGTTGCCATGTAAGAATGTTTGCGTCTACTTTGCTCAAAAGGTCCATGGCGTCTAGCTGCAAAGAAAATGCTGATTGTGTATTGCACCCTTGTAAGCCTGCACGCAGCCTCCACATGAAGTGTGACATGGTGATGTCATTCTTATTTATTTATTTATTTATTTATTTAGTGATTTGGAAATAACCTTTGAGCATAGGCTCTTTTTACAAAGGTTCCATGTCATATAACAGTTAACAGACAAAATACAGAACGGATATAGAGTGATGCATAAAGGAGTTGGATTACAAATATTAAACATTTCAACAGTTGATCTCCAAAAGGTGTCAGAGGGGGCTAAAACAGTGCAAGGTACAGAAGGAGCCCACTTCTAGGAGAGAAACTACAGAGCAATGTTCAGAACAGTCTTCCCTGGGGGAGACTAGGTATAGGAGAATCAGCCTCAGGCCAAAGGCTTTATGGACAGCACATAGGGTGGGGGGGCTAGGAGGGCAGGGCATGTGCTGCTTATGCATGTAAACACACAGCAGCATGCTGATGATGGCTGCTAAGCAACCATAAACACCCTCTCCATGATGTGAGGCAGCCTCACTGGAGGATTCATATGTAGGCTCATATGGTACAGGAGTGCCAAGGATTAAAAAGCTGTGTGCAGTTTTTCTGTCTGATTTGTGTACCATCATTCTCATTTGAAACACACTAGTAACATGTTTTGTTAGCAAATTTAACAAGGATTCCTCCTTTTGGTAACAATTCATGAAAGATGGGGAAGGGGGATAGAAATCCCAGAAAGGGAAAATCAAAATGCTTCACTATTGTTTGAGAAGAGGGGGTATTGAACATTTCAGGAGTCTGGGTTGGGAACCATATTCATTATATTTAATCAGAAATGTCTAAATATACACTTAAGAAATTAATCTTACAATACAAAATCATAGTGATAAAATCACTCTGCGTACTCCATCAAAAATATGACAATGTCATAGCTGCTCCTAGAAAATATGTATGTATGTATGTGTATATATATATTTATAAAATGGGCATCCATATCCATATCCAAATCCAGACTTCTGATTGTATAAAACACATCACAAGACCGTGCGTATATCAGAGCGCAACCGCACACCTGCACTTTACCCCCTCCAAAACAATTTTGACATTTATAAATAGATATATACCACTCTGGGGGTGTGGTCACGCTTGATCATACGCACGCCTTGGGCGGTTGACTCACTCGGCCTTGCGGCTCAGCGTACAACGCACACCAAGGCATGCGTATATCAGAGCACGACCACACACCTCAGAGTGGTATATCTATTACATATATCTATATACATATATATATATATCTCCTGTTGTGCTATGAACAAGCCATTTCCATCACACATATGTGTGCATCGCCTTATGGTGGTTTTTCCATAATTACAGGAGCACTGTCCTCTCCTCATGTTACCAGCTACCAGCAAGTTGGCCAGCTTGTGTCCACATTCATACCTCTCGGCTTCTCTAGTACTCTGAGGTAAAAAATCCACCTACTTTCATCCCTGTCCAGGAGTTTTGTATAATTACCCCCTCTCTGTAGTTTGAGCAACCCCTAACCCCCAAAATGGAGGGATGCCCCTAGATGTTCTGCCTGCTTAAGGTGTTGCACCACAGGGGATTTATCATCCTGCCAGCGAATGTCCCCTTTGTGCTCTTGGATTTGCACCTTTACTGCTCTACTTGTTTTGTCTGCATATAATAGGTCATAAGGGCATTGTATTACATGAATCACCCCCTGCATGCTGTAGTCTATATGTTTTTTGATTATAGACTCCTGTCCTACATGTGGGTGTTTAAAACTTTTTTCAACTTATGTGGCCACAGACAGAAGAACATTTCCCACAGAGTGACATCCCAGGCTGTAGGGGTCCTAGCAACAATTGAGTATGAGTATATACTGGTGTCTGGAATTGAGAGTGTACTATTTTATCCTTCATGTTCTGGACTGTCTTTGCAGCTTCTAATGCTTTTTGTGAAATGCCTGAACAGTCAATTCTCCTCCACACAATAGGTGCCAATGTTTATTAATTACAACTCTGATTTCTTTGAACTTATTATTATTTTTGTTGTGAACACCAGTCTTTTGGCCTGTTCTACTGGTTCTTTCAAGACTAGAAGCTCCCCTATAGCTTTCTGTTGTATTCTTAAATTGTTTTTTTCCAGTACTTGGGTTCTATAACTATGCTCCAAAACCTGTACATCATTTCTATTTTCTCTTGTTCTAAGTCCTGTCCCTCACAGTAATTCCTTTTCAGTCCTGTGGATTGAGAATACAGAACACTTTGAATTAAGCTGGATTTATAGTAGCTGGTGCCATGAAGAATCATGTTTCAGTCTGTAGACTGTTGAAACAAAGTTGCTAATGTTTTCTTCTTTCAAATGGATCCTTAGATCCAAGTAAGTTACCTCTGTCTGACTGTATTCTATTGTAAATTTTCAATTTTCATTTCTTGTGTTTACATATATTTCAAATTCCTTTAATTGTTCCTCTGAACCTGTCCAAATAAAGAAAATAGTGTCAAAATATCCAAGCCCTGCTTCAATATATTGTCAAAATTGAATGTTTTTGCATCCAGAATATATATTAACTCAAGTTGGTATACAAAGACATTTGCATATGCTGGGGCAATGCTATTATTGCCCATGGCAGTACCACAGGCTTGTTCACAGTAAGTCTCTCAAACTCAAAGTAGTTCTTGTATAACATCAGATGTGCTAGCTCCAGTAGTACTCTTGTGCTCTGCCTGGTGGCATTGGGTCATGAGTCCAACATCTGTCCCATACTCTAAGCTCCGCCAAAGTGAGGGATCAAAGTGTACAGGTCAGAGATATCACTGGTTACCAATCAGCTGTTCTGTTTAATGCCACTTCTAACAGAGTCCAGAACATTAAGGATAAAATAGTAGGTCCACCAGTGCAGTGGTAGAGCCACCACTTGCGACACTGATGACCCAGTTTCGAGAATGAGTCTAGGCTGTTTTGGAGGGCCAGCCAGGGGAAGAAAGATTAAACATCCCATGGACCACTCTTCTCTGGGGAGGGAGGGAGGGCTCTCATTCCCACTGCAATACTGCCACCTGGGTGAACACAGGTGGCAGTGCGGCAGAGAATGTCAATGGATTGGGAGGGGGTGATGTTGGACAGGAGACCTGGGCTCTGTATCCACTTTGCATGAGCAGGCACATTGGTCTCCCCATGTGCATGCCAATGTCACCAGGGGTTAACTACCACTGGGGAAAAAAGCTCGAACATAGTGCTGGCTTAAGACGGAACCCTGGCATGTCTAGGGTAGTCCTCACAGACACCGCAAACAGCCCAATGAGATGCATAACAGGGGGTGTTTCCAGCCACCCCATCCCTGCCCAGATGGTAAACTGAGGCTCTGTGGGGGAAGGCTGTGGTTGGGTAGGCAGGGACTAAGGGATGGCCCAGTGGCTCCTAGCTGGAGGACCAGCTCGGTGATTCGGGGGATAAACATTAAATTGAAAAGAAAAAAGGCTAAAATAGTACACTCTCAGTTCCAGACATCAGTATATACCAGAACTCAAATGTTGCTAGGATCCCTGCAGCCTGGGATGTTCTGTCTGTGGATACAAGTAAAAAAAAAGTTTTAAACACCCATATGTGGGACATGAGTATATAATCAAAGAACATATATACTGCAACATGTGGGGGTGATTCATGTCATACAATGCCCTTGTGACTTATTACATGTGGGCAAAATCAGAAGAGCAGTAAAGGTGTGCATCCAAGAACACAAAAGGAACATTCACCAGCAAGATGGTAGATCCCCTGTGGCACAACACTTTAAGCAGGCAGGACACCAAGTGGCATCCCTCCATTTTTGGGGCTTCGAGGTGGTCCACAAACTACAGACAGGGAGTTGTGCATTTTGTGCACAGCACATGTATTTTCTAGGAACAGCTATGACATTGTTGCCATGTTTTTGATGGAATAAGCAGAATGATATTATCACTATGATTTGGTATTGTAATGTTAATGCCATAAGGATATTTTTTAAGTATAGCAAATAACATTTCTGATAAAGACTCCCCATATTTCCAGTCCCCTCCCCTTTTTTTCAAATAGTGGAACATTTTGGTTTTCCCTTTCTGGGCATTTCAATTTTTCACCCCCTCTTTCTTTTATGAATTGTTGCTAAAATGAGAAATCCTAATCACATTTGCTAAAGAACAGAGAACATGTTAATAGTCTGTTTCAAATGAGAATGATTGTGCTCAGATCTGATAGAAAAACTGCACACAGCAATTTAATCCTCAGCATTCCTGTGCCTTATGAGCCCGCATGAGAATCCGCCACTGAATCTGCCTCACATTGTGGAGAGGGTGTTTATGGTTGCTTAGGAACCATTGTCAGCATGCTCCTGCATACTTATGTGCATCAACATGACGTCACCACATGACGCTGCATGTGTAGCATGCATGCAGACTCAAGAGGGTCTGGTTCACAATTGATGTTCTCTTTGCATCTTGTTGCCATGGACCTTTTGGCCAAGGTAAACTCAAACATTCTCAAGACTTTGACAAAGAATCTTAGTAATAAATATTGAACTGCATGCTGGGATTTTATCTCCTTGTCACCCTGCCTTCCATAACTTAAGCAGCAGAGATAGAGTTGCATGAAAACTTGAGGAGAGAGGTTGCAATAGCATTTCTTATGTATTTGGATAACAAAGCTGTAGAGAGGTAAACAAACTCTGGTCAGAGCCGATAAAAACTGCTCAGAGTGGCAAGAATGCGGCAAAAGTGAGTGAAAGAGTAGTCGGAGCTCTCGCCATACTCTTGCTGCACTGGAGTCTGCTGTGCCTAAGATGGCAATGCCGATGGAACTGCACATGTGCGATATCCATGCATGTGCAGTTTGAGTTGATGACTCCATCTTGGGCATGGTGACTGTCACTTCCACAGTTGCGGAAGAAAAAGTAGAGTGCTGGCGAAGGGGGTGTGTGTTTAAGCAGCCTGTGGAGAGGAAGGGCCACATAAACAGCACCAGTGGATATTCACCAGAGCACTATGGAAGCACACTGGACAGCAGTCAGGTCACATGCTAGCTCAGTGCTCTACTAAACCTACTATACTGGCATAATGTCTGCGGATCTCCATCCACGCAGCTGTAACAATACTTTAAATGAGGTAAAAACCTAGAATATAGTTGGTTTCAGGGGAGCACATGATAATGGGAGGTGATTTAAGGGCTTAGAAATATTGAAAAGCAAAATCATATAGAGGAGATAAATCGGTATGCTGTTTTAAAATGACATGATGGTAAACTGCGTTGAATTGTAGCATGTTATAAGTTGTTTAAAGTTAGTGAATCACATAAAAGTTTGCAGGACCCTAGTAGGGGCGGTTGCTAACTTTAAATACATATAAAATATAACAAAATATATGTGGCAGCAGGAAGAATCGAGTACTGTCTGATGGAGTGATAGGGTACTAAACACACTCAGGTGTCAGTAAACTATTGCCAAAGAATGGTGAAGGATCTCAGTCAAGAACAACACTGTCATATGAATATTTAAATGCTAAAAATTGTTTATATCTGCTATGTTGCAGTATGAAAGAATATTATTAGACAACAATGATAGGTATACCTGTTAGACGTGGGGAAAAGCAGTTTGGAGGTCCAAACTGTTTAATAAGATATATGCATATAATTTATTTGAAATAGCATATAAAGTATATGGAATAATTGTATTTTCTTTTAAATATTACAGATGCTCAAAAATTAAATCCCATTGAAACAGCCCTATAGAGCAGGGTGAAATGCTGGGGTAATTTTGAAAGGAAAATACATCAAGTTTCCAAATAGGCGGTATAGCACAGTGGTTTAAAGCTCTAAGCTGCAAACCTGGAGACCTGAGTTTTAAACCCACAGACCCCACTTGCATACTGTGTGACCCTGAACAAGTCGCACCTGTAAACAAGCTTCAGCTTAGTGTGTCTCTCCTGGTTAAAAAAAAAATTATATTGGAATGACTTCATTTCTGCATTTAGTGGAAACTTGCTCAAAAATTACTTTTAGATATAGAGTATTTCTGTTATTTTAAGGTAGAGACTCAAAGTTTGCACCATTGTAGGTCATGTGCTTAACTTTCAGTATAAAGGAGAGCTGCATCTGACACATTAAAGTGAATTTCTGACTTACTGCTATAAGGTATTGGGCTTCATAGCCCAATACCTTATAGCAGCACGAGCTGAGCGGTATGAATTTCTTAATTTAAAGTGCATTATTTTTATTAGGGGAAGGGATCGTAATTGGCACTGAAGCCTCAGCCAGATGATCCCTTCCAGCTTCCTGGTGGCCCCGCTCTGCCCCAACTCCCTCTTAGTTAAGCGACTGCTTTAAGTTTTCTCTAGGAATGTTTAAAATGTCTAAAATCTGACTTTTAAAATAGCCCCATAGACTTGTATGGGGCTCTCCCCCATGCTGTTCCTGGCCACAGTCACAATTTCAAAGAGCGCTGGGGCGGAGTTGAGATGGAGTGGGGCCACCAACAAGCTGGAAGGGATCAGCTGGCCGAGGCTTCGGACCCAGTTATGATCCCTTTCCCTAATAAAAATAATGCACTATAAATTGAAATTTTTGTACTGGTGAGCTCCCAGCAATATATGATATTGAGCTATGAAGCCTAATATCTTATATCAGAAACTTCCTTTAAGCTGCCACACTGCTAGAACAATCTCACTGTAATTTATTGCATTGTGCTATCTGGAAATGGCAAAGTTCTGCTATATGCTGTTGTATAGAGGTATACCATTTAAGAGTCTGAGGGCCAGATATTCAAAACTTTGCCCCGGGGCTAAATTAGTACTGCCCAGCGGGAAAACTTAGCATGGAGCACAAAGCAAGCCATATTTAAAAGGAATAGTCCAGGGCAAACAGCTTCTGAATATAGCATGGAAATAAGGCCGGGCAAACTGGGCTGGGAGTGCAGGGCAAACTTAGCCCTGGAATAAGACAGCTCTGAATATGGCAACCAGGAAGTGCAAACCACAACAGCAACACAGTGCACAGCGATGTGAAGGTAGGTAGAGGTGAACTATGTGGCCAATGTGGGTGCCAGCAAATTCGTGGACCCAGTACAGCTGCAGGCAGCAGCATATGTGAAAGTACAGTGCGCAAAACTGTAAAATATTCCCCGAACTGTTTGCGCAGCGCTAACACGTTTGCGTGGGTTTAGCACAGGGCTAAACCATTAGCCTGGTGCAAACATGTTTGCCTGGCACTAAACTTTGCCATATTCAAAACTGACATGCAAATGAGCCTACTTAGGTAATCTCTGGGCAAACATCCAAATTAGCATCTCATTGTGCCCTGATTTGCATGTAGTTTGCACCCAGACTAATGGTTTAGCCCTGCGATAAACCCGTGCAAATATGTTAGTTCTGTGCAAACAGTTTGGGGACTATTATACAGTTTTGAACACTGTACTTTCACATGCACTGCTGACTGCAGCTGTACTGGGACAACTTGGCATAGGCACAGATGGTGGTGGTGCTGCATGCAACTGTCACACTGTAGGTCATGCTACAGTGCACAGCAGACACTACAGTAGCAAGGGGGGCCAGTAGTGTGCGGACACAGCAATGCCTATGGTGTGTAGGGCAATGATGATGACTGCACTATACACAGTGAGAGGCCCAACCTGCAGGTGTTTACTGACAGTGGACATTACTGTTACACTGTTGTGTGACCCACAGATGCTGCACCTCTGTCATGGGATGCTCACAGTGACATATACATGTCCGGCTTTGTGTGCTGTGGCAGTTGTACAGCTGTGCGGTATGTGGCGGGGGGCATATATTATCAGAAAGGTACACTGGTGTTGGGGTATTCCCAATACTGGCCCATGTGCACTGCATGATGTGTCCCAGCTTTGTGGCCACACCTGGTCTGTGGCACAGCCTGGCCACCCATACACTCTCTCCTCAACATCCTCCATGCCCACAGTGCTGCATGTGTGTGCTGGCATCTGTTGGTGTACACAGAAGAGTGGTCCACAGGTGTGTGCTGTATGGCCACACTGAAATGCTGTCCATTGGTGGCAGGGTCACCACTTACTGCCTGGCATGGCTGGGTCTGGTGGAAGATGATGGCATCATTGTGATGCCATCAGTTAGCAGCATGTTTCCTCTATGTTTGGCTTTGTCTATGCGTCATATTTATTTGTTAGGGTTGCACAAAGCCACGCAAAAGATGACCAGACACCATGCAAAGCTGATTGCTCAGGGTTAAGACAAGCTTTTCCTGGGCAGTAATGTGCACCACGCTAAGTGTCATGCTAAGTCACACAAAACCACTTAGCGCAGTGCTAGTCGCTGAATATAGCATTGCGCCTGTATTCATGTTAGTTTGCCCCTTGCATACATTATGATTTTGCCTTGCGCTAATGCAGTTTGCCCACGCTATTTGGCCTTTTGAATATAGCAGACCCGCGCTAATCCCGCGCTAAACCTGCGCAAATGGTTTTTGCCCAGCGCAAAGTTTTGAATATCTGGCCCCGAGTGATATTTTCTGTTTTATAACAAATACTATCGAAGTTTACCGAGAATCTTTGTCAGCATAACTCCACTTATTCTTGCTCTGTTAGTCAAAATGTTACCCATCCATGAAAGCTGCTTGAGGGAGAAGTAGTTATTATGAGACCGGGGCCTGTTCATGGGATCCCAAAATAATGACTGTTATTTGCCATAAATGATGAAAGACAAAGTAAATACTTTTTGAGTGATGATTTCTAAGAAATGTTTTTTTTTAAGTTTTTGAATAAAAATTAATAAAATTATTTTTTGTGCAAGTGAGCAACTGTCTAAAGTAAGCTATGTTTCCTGGCCATTGTAGTAGCATTTTTATTGAATATTACTGAATTGCATCTCTGTCAGCAGTCAAAGTATTTATCTGCTTATATTGTATAAATACAGTATCTTGTTGTAGGGAATTCATACACAACTTTTAAGATCCTTTGAACCTTTGAAGACTGGGCCTTAAAGTGGTAAGTCGCAACCAAAGACATGACCAGATATTTCCTGAAATTTCTGGGATGTCACTAGAGGAAATTCCTTGACTGCCTGTATTACCACTGTGATCCTCCAGAAAGAATCTCTTTTAGATATACTGTTAAATATCTGAACCTATCTATGGCTGCAACAGTATCTATACTGACTCTGGATAACAGGGGATTGAACTCAGACCATTGAGTTATAGGAAATTTATTATGTTGACACAAGGAACTTTGTGCTTAACTTGAGCTGGATTTCCAGTCCTTTTAAGAATATATTTTTGACCAACTTCATGTGTCCCTTTATCACTAGAAAATGGCAATGCTTCTTTTGATTTTGATTTTTACTGTGTATACTGGCATGTATCTTCCTTCCTTCCTTCCTTCCTTCCTTCCTTCCTTCCTTCCTTCCTTCCTTAACTTTTGTCCATTCTACCTAAGTTGTTATCTCCCATATTTATTAGGTGTGGTAAACTTAGTGTTAAGTGATGCTTCTAATTTACTTCTATGTATTGCTATAACCAACCCACTCTTTGTACCATGATATCCCTGCTGTTTTTCAATGATGTACTGCTTGTATTGATTGTCTATGATGATTTTTATTAGGTGGTGGTAAACTTACTGTCATGTGATGCTTTTGCCTCTACGTATTTGTTACAACCAATCTACTCTTTGTACCATGATATACCTGCTGTGTTACTATGATGTATCCTTGTACTGATTGTCTGTGATGTGTAGTACTTTGTATCATGGACCTCCTTGTGAATGAGCGTGCTCAATGGAAGCTATCCCTACACAATAAACTGAACTGAACTGATAAGTTGTTTTTTTTTTGCACACTAAAACAATTGGACTCTTTGCATTTGGAATCATGGGATTTAAAGACATTTGGGAAATTGTTTGTAAGGTCTTTTTATATAAGGCAGGACTTTAAAAAGGTTCTGTGTGATTCTGATGAAAAAGTAGTGGGTGAGAGTATATCGGTAAAAAGAAAATGCAGAACACAAAAAGAACGCACACCAACTTTGGCAACCATCAGAACCATGACCCCACCTCCAGCAGTATATGATATGTGTAAGGGGGAGCTTCTGCCATGCACACCTTTAACTTTTTATAACTAACGCCAAGACTGCACAATGCCTGTGGAGTGTCTCGGTCCTGACACATGCTGTTTTTTCACTGTTGCCCTTTTTGCAGCATTTAAACTGAGTCGCTCTTATTGAGTCACTCAATTTGAGTTGCCCATATCATGGGATACCCTTTTAAATACTTTTCCTTTGGCATTGTGAAATGGTATCAACTAAAAAGTAGCAACAAAAGGAGTGGGGGCTGATAAGCTAAATAAGGACCTCTCTAAGGGAAAAAAAATAAAGGGTAAACAGTTATAGAATGTTAATGAAAGAAAAATTGCGAAAATGAAGCAGATAACAATTGCTAAGGGACTGGTGAACCAAAAGGGGGGCATGCTAAGTGTTTGTAACATTGTAAGTGAAAGTCTATAAGAAAATGGAATTAATATTGAGGATCTCCATTCCTCAACCAGAAAGTCAGTTCAGGTCCTTGATGGGACAGGCACTCAGGGTCAGGATCAAGCTACTGGATCTACTTATGAACTTTTGATATCCATATTACATAGTCTAACAAAATCACCAAACTTAATAAATATGGAATATACTCCTAATGTCAATGATGTTATCAGGTGTTTTCCAAGTAATTTATCTAATTCACCATCAGCTACTTCTGATTGCATAATTTCATTACCTAGGTTTGCTGGCATATGTAAAAGGACATCAGTTCCTGAAACTAATTTAATTGATTTAAATGATGAATCATTTGTCTCTTTACATAAGGCAGTAGAGGCAACAAACAAATTGGTTACCGCTGGTCCCACCTTGATACCAAATTCTGTAAAAAAGCATAATTGAAAGGTTGAAATCCTTGACTACACTTCTTCATACAAAAACCCTCCCACTGCTGTGTATGAGGATTCTATGATAGAAGGCTAACAGGAGCAGGAAATCCTGCAAAATGTGCCTCCTTCCTCTATAGCAGGGTATGGTAGTTTACTAGATAGTAATCAAAATGCTGTAAGACATTGGAGCATAATGTCAGATTACAACTGCCAGATATGAGTCCAATAAATTTAGTAAGGGAATGTTCTGTGCTATTACGTATCAATATACAGTACAGTTAGGATAATTTTATTAAAACAAGTAATATTGGTTAGAAAAGTAATTGGAACTATTCAGGCGACAAATGGCAGTCTTATAAGATATAGTGCAATACTTTAAAAACAAACTACATGTCGAGGATGATCAGAAACAACTGACAGACATTATGGAATCAAATGAAACCAGGGCAGTTAAATCTATTTCAGAGTGCCCTTATCTTTATCCTGTCCAAATTAGTCCACTATCTGACCAGGTGATAGTTAAAAGATCAAAAAGACTAATGGCAAACCAAGGAACAAGAAAAACAAACAACAAAGTGATAAGCCACAATTAAAAAGAACTTGTGCTACTTCTGCAGGAATAAACAGTTATCAGGAAAAAACAAATCCCCAAATTGTAATGGAGATTTCACAAATGAGTTATTCTTTCTCAGGATCATGTGACTCAAAATGAAAATACTGTACTTAAAGGGAAACTTTAATACCCTCGAGACTGTGAGAAATGATGGCTATCAATAGGGTTTATGAATAACAAATTTCAGATACCAAGGTCTTGCAAGCACTTGATCAAGCCAAATCCTAGGAATTCATACAATTCTTCTCTAGGGAAGTGTACAACACTGTTTTTATTAATAGTGTAACACAACCAAGACTGATGGTAAAAACTGTCTACTGTTATCAAAAGCAAAAAGAAACAGAACAGTTATTGAGGGAACTTATAAAATATCTTTTCATTAGAATATTCTATTTGTCTATACTAGAAGAGGATTTTCTGCATAATAGCAGATTACAGGAGGATCCAGATAAAGATGTAGTTGTTGTAAACCTTACTTCAAACAAGTATCTAGACTTAATTTTTAACAAAAGCTCAGTCTTGCAAAATTGAGAAATAGGCCTGGACCTTTCCTTATATTATCAAACAATCTGACTGAAGGGGGACCCTTTAATTAGTCAGAACTGCAAACCTATGTTGTCTTACTGACATATTGGATGCACCTAGTGCTTGGCAGAATATCAGCAGAGGGAGGACCCAGAAATTGATAGAAATGAAGTGGATATTCTCTCTCTCTCTCTCTCTATTTAGAATTTAGGAAAAAAGCAAGATGAAACAATCACTTGTGATACAAGCAAAATAATTTCTTAAAAAGTTTCTGAAGGTTCACCTGGGAAGAAAGGGTATACTTACTGCTAAAGGAAAACATTTATCAGATATGAGTGAATGTCAAATTTATACTTTAGTTAGGGGAAAATTACCTGCACATGCCAGTGTGTTGTAAGCTGAAACACTAGGCCAGTTTATCAGTTTTTGACCATAATATAGAATGTGTGATTATTGCACAGATTCTACAGTTTTGGTTGTAGAGAGGCTTTCCCTGCAGGGTGTTTAAAATGTTTATCCACCAGATTCCATGTATTATCAATCAGCAAATGTCATGGTTTTGGCATCTAGCAAGTTCAGTTTTGCAAGGCTTTAAACAATAACCTCTAACAGATCTGATTAGGGTCCTTGTACAAAAAAGGGACAATTGTATGCATTGAACATTTAAGGCTAGAAGTCAGTTTGGGAACATTTAAAAAGTTATACATTTATTGTATTTATAACCCTTCCAAAAAAAATAATCTGGGGTTTCAGGATTTTATCGAATTAGTGACTACTTATGGC
Source organism: Neoceratodus forsteri (assembly GCA_016271365.2). NCBI lineage: Eukaryota > Metazoa > Chordata > Ceratodontiformes > Ceratodontidae > Neoceratodus > Neoceratodus forsteri. The sequence goes on from CM028134.1 coordinate 250,262,731, forward strand.
AAAAGAGAATTACTGGTGGTAGGTGATTTTAACTTGAACTGGATGGACAAAAATAGTTTCAAATGTAAGACTGAGCTCCTGGATTCAGGTTTGCAGCAATTAATAACTAATCCCACTACCATTAATTTAAAAATTAACAGGCACATTTACTAGACTCGATTTTAACCAATAGAAAGGAGCATATTGTTGCCAGTGGTCTAATGCCAGATTCTACTAGTGACCACCATCCAACTTTTGGAATCTGGAAAGGAGGATGAATGCAAAAGCCATTCCCTAGATATATTGAAATTAGGAATTACAACAAAGTAAATATTCCTAAATTTTTAAGTAGGTTATCTAACGTAGATTGGTCTGATCTGAAAGCTATTCTAGACACAGATTGCTCACTGGACTACTTCATTAAAGTTTTCATGGACATAGTAGATAAATATGTATCAGTGATTAGGAAGAGAGTCAGTGGGAGGAAAAACAAATGGCTAAACATAAATCTTTTTAAGTTGATGAATGACAGGGATTCTGCCTGGCTGAAATGCAAAAACATAGCCTTTGACTTAAACGAATACAGAAAAAAAGGAACAATTGTAAAAAGGGAATTAGAGCATCCAAAATTAATTTCTTTAAGCAACAACAATTGCAAAATTTGTCCAACTCAAAACAATTTTGGGGTTCTATCAGATCCCTATTAACTCCACCTAATGATGCCAGCACTAGTATGCTAAAATACAAGGTTGTGTTGACTGAACCTGTCTTAACTGCCAATTAATTTAACTAACAATTCACAAATCTGGTTAAATATTGGAAAGGGCAGCAGGGACAAACCACTGCTGATTAGGAAGATAAAGTAATTAGGCTGAGTTTTCACTTAAAAATTGTTAAAAGTGTTGAAGTACTGAAACTGCTTAAAAAGCTAAACTTTGATAAGGCACCTGGCTGTGATGAACTCCCACACAAACATTTGATACTTGCATCATCTAAAATTGCTTATCCCCTTAGCTTAATATTCAACTTGTCATTTCAAAGAGGACAAATACCCAATCTGTGGAAAAAATCTTATATAATACCCATTCACAAAACAGGGTCTCAGTCAGAATTCAGTAACCTTCAACCTATATCAATTTTGTCAGCACTTTCAAAAATACAGGAAAAACAGTATACTCACAGTTAAACTATTCTGTCAGGACCCATGACTTAATCTCCCTTAACCAACATGGCTTTACGGGGGATATAACACTGAGACTGCCTTGGCTGTGTTCACAGACAGTGTCCATAGGGCTACCAAAACCGGTTACCTAACAGGGGCAGTGTTCATGGACCTAACTAAGGCATTCAGTTTAGTAGATCATACCATCTTATTGAAACTTCTTGAACACGTGGTACTTGAAACACATGCTATCAATTGGTTCAGGGATTACCTTGACAATATTATAGGTTCCAGTGCATTAAATTTTATGGTTTTTTTTCTGTATTCTGCAGGGTCCAGTGTGGGACCCTCATGGCTCCATACTGGGCCCTTTACTTTTTACTATCTTTATTGATCCTATCTCACAAGTACTGAACAACTGTGACTTAATTCTCTATGCAGACGACACAGTATTAGTGTCTTATAGTACATGTGTTCTAGAAGTCAGTTCTACACTAAGCAGTGAGTTTACTAAAATTCAAGATCGTTTTTGTCAGAACAATCAGGTTCTAAGTAAAATAAAAGCTAAAGCCATGTTGTTTGGATCTGATGTTAAAATAAGGAAATATTTAAGTGACTTTACAATTTGTTCACGGGGGAAGTCCAATTGACACTGTATATTCATTTACATATCTACATATTACTTTGGACTCATCCCTATAATTCAATGTTCATATGGACGAAGTCACTTCCAAGATACATGCAAAGATAGGAACATTATACTGATTACAAAATTTCTTGTCAAAAGAAACACATCTTGCTCTTGCTCAACAAAATCTCCCCCAATATTGAACTATGCATCATTGGTTATTGATACACTTCTGCTTGTACTGTATCTACAAAAGAAACATTACTACATAATATAGGGAAGTTTTTACTCTTGGCTCCCCATTGCACACACCACTGCCAAATATTAAATCAACTCAGTTAGTTTTCTGTACAGAATAATTACAGGTTTACAATTTCCCATTTTACATTTAAAATAATAAATACTGGAATTCCAGTCACTTTACAAAATTCACTTATCAGATATTCTTCCATATACGAATCACAATCATCTACAAAGTCTCAATTGGCCTTGCCCCTCATACGATGAAACACAGGCAAAAGAACTTTTGCCTACTGTGCTGCTTCTGTCTGGAACACTTTACCTCTCAATGTTAAGCAATCTGCATCTATTAATACCTTCAACATGGCAGCTTTTAATCATTTTAAAAGTCTGAACGAATGTGTATGTAAATGATTCTATTGTATTATTATTTCTGTATTTTTTATATTGTTAAAATGTGTATATTTGTATGTAGTACCTTTACTTGACTTCAGGTTGTACCTGAAAACGGAATGTAAGTTCCAGAGCACTTACCTGTAATTTCAAAAAAAATGTAATAAATAAATAAATGAAATAAATAGAAAATGTAAGATAATATGCAAAAGAGAATATTTATTGGCAGAAGAGGGCTCTCTCACGAACCAAGTTAAAAATATCTCAGATTTATTTATTTATTTCAAAAGTTTTGCCAGGAAAATCATACTGAGCTGGTATCAGCTTGTTTCCAGATGCATTCTATGGGGAGGGGGAAGAGAGGAGATGAGAATAGTTACAAAGAATAAAATACAGTAATGCAATAATATGGAAATAACTATATCAGCAGTTTCAAGAATGATGGAAGAATAAGATTGCCAAACAGTAAATTACCGTGCAGTAAATTGTGGAGTGGGCAATAGAACATTCAACAGTAAGCAACACAACAATATAAGGAACAGGGAGAAATTACTGATACTAGCAGAGTGGGGCAATGCTGGTATCAGTGTTGCGTATGTTTGTTTATTTAAGTCTTTGATAACTGGGTAGGTGCGCTGATCCTGGGGACCGTTTTCAGGCATGATCCTGGCCACAACATGCGGCACAAAAGTCAAAGCATCCGGTGGAATGAAAAATGAGAAATTCAATCAATACAATTATTGACAGACTAAAACAAAGTACATCAAGTTTACAATGAGTCAACAATAACCTAATAAACATGCTGCTCAATTATCAGCTCATATGGAAGAAAACAAGTAACTTGTAAAATAGTTTACAGAGATTGATCAGTGAGACAATAAGGTGCATACAGTACAAACAAATGTGACAAGAACTAGGATATACACAGATACTGGGGAAACAAAACATGGAGAGGTGCAGGGGTGATGGATGGACACAGTGAGTGGAACAAAGTGCTAGATGGCAGGACAGATATGGGAGTAAGTAGGTGGCAGGTAGCAGAGGTAAGAGGGTAGAGGTAGACGATTACCCTAGAGAGCATAGGCATTTGTCTTCATTTAGTAGCCAGGATTTGAAACAGTGCTAGAAGATGCTATGGGTGTCTAGGGAGTGGAGGGGTGCTGGGAAAGTGCTCCACAAAGGGGGAACAACAACAGATAGCACTTTGTTTCTCATGGCAGTTGAGACTTCTGGGATTTCCATGGGGGGACCGAGGACACATGCAAGCATCTCGAACAAACTCTGGCCTTCAGGAGAGATGCATATGGAGATGCCTCACCACATCTGAGGGTACTGTTGATAATACAGCCAAGAGCATAGTCAAATCTGTAGGGAAATGGGAGCCAGCCCAGTGATTGGTAGAGGTGACAGTGGTGGGTGGAATAAGGTGGCAGGAGTGCAAAATGGCAGACATTGTTGTAGGTTGAGATTAGGCATGAGCAAAGGGCAGAGGACACATGTGAATATATAGGGGATCAGTAGTCAAAAATAGTAAGTTTTCTAGGGTAATAACCAGTCAGGCTTCACTGGTTAGAAACAGCTTTAGTCGGTATGTCACCCCATGTTTTTGGTTTACCTGACAAATGACGGCAGTGACATAGTCCGTATAGGAGAGGGAAGGGTCAAGGGTTATATCCAAGTACATGAAGTTGGGTACATTTTGTAGTGCGGGCCATCAGGTGTCAGTACCGAAAGGATGGAACCAGACTTGGTGATGCTAGCAAGGGAGGGTTTAGGCCCGAAAAACATCAATTTGTATTTTTTTTTCATTGACTAGGAGCCGATGTGACTGGAACCTGGTGCATGCAGAACTAAAGTTATGGGACAAGATACTTGAAATAGTTATTTGACTGGGTCGCTGAGGTAGTGGATCAGGGAGTTTCAGTGGATGTGGCCTACCTTGAGTTCAAAAAAGCATTTGACTCGGTGCCGCACATGAGGCTATTGCACAAGATGGGACACCTGGGGATGGGGGAAGTGGTAGTAAGGTGTGTACAGAGCTGGCTAGAGGGTAGAACCCAGAGAGTGTTGGTCAATGGAACACCCTTGGAGGAATCCGTGGTCATCACTGGGGTTCCCCAAGGGTCAGTGTTAGGCTCTCTACTGTTTACATCTTTATAGGGGGACATTGTGGAGGGTCTGGAAGGAAGGATGAGCCTTTCTGCAGATGATGCTAAGGTATGCAACAAAGTGGATACACAGGAGGGAGTGGAGATGATGCTCAGAGATCTGAGGAGGTTGGAGGCCTGGTCCAAGGAGTGGCAATTGTTGTTCAAAATGGCAAAGTGTAAGATTATGCACTTAGGCAGGAATAACGGGCAGGTGGAGTACAGGATGGGAGGTAGATTCCTGCAAGTAACAAAAGAGGAAAGGGACTTAGGCATTATCATCTCAAAGGACTTGAAGGTAGCTAAGCAGTGTGGTGGGGCAGTGGCAAGAGCCAGCAGGATATCAGGTTGCATAGGGAGAGGGATCTTCAGCAGAAGAAAAGAGGTCATAGTTCCCCTGTACACTCAGCTGGTCAGGCCACACTAAGAGTATGGGGTCTAGTTCTGGAGGCCATATCTCGGTAAGGATATAGAGAGAGTTGAAAGGGTCTAGAGAAGGGCAACCAAAATGATGAGGGGGCTAGAACACTTACCATATGAAAGAAGACTAAAGGAATTAAGTATGTACTCATTGGAACAGAGGAGGCAGAGGGGTGACATGATCGAGACCTTTAAATACATAAAGGGGATCAACAAGGTGTCAGTGGAGAGCCTTTTTCAGCTAATAGAGAGACTTAGGGTAAGAGAACATCAGTTTCAAATTATGGGGGGGGCAATTTCGGGGTCACGCTAGGAAGCACTTCTTCACTGAGAGAGTAGTGGACAACTGGAATGGGCTGCCAAGGGAGGTAGTGAGGGAGAGTACAGTGGGGGGTTCAAGAGGGCATGGGATAAACACAGGAGGTTGGTGGGTTGGGGGAAAGACTACAGTAAAGACCTAGTGGAAAGCTAATCAAACTGGGCAGACTGGGTGGGCCTGGAGGTCCTTTTCTCCCATCGCATTCCTATGTTCCTGTGTTCCTGTATGTTTTCCAGGGATCTGTCACTATAAAAGAGGACAAGGTCATCAGCATACAGCAGGGATTCACAGGTTAGGCAGTCAGAAGAGAGGGAGTTTATAAACAGGGAGAATAGTAGCGGGCCAAGGATGGAGCCCTGTGGAACACCCTAGTGATCGGGAGGGCAGGGGAGGTGGCAGGGCCAATGCATATAGACTGAGATTTCTCAGAGAGATAGCTCTTAAACCACAGTGAGGTCTCAGAGGAGCAGCCAAGTTAATGGAGGGTGGAGAGCAATAGGAGGTGGTTGACCAGGTCAAAGGCCTTGGGCATGTCTACAAAGACAGTACCCATGGCTCTCCCCAGGTCCATGTTCCTATGGATGTGATTAGTAAACCGAGCCAGGCAGCTGTACTGCAGTGGAACTTGTGGAATCTGTGTTTCTGGCATAACATTAGGTCATATTTATCGATGTGGTCAGACAGTTGCCAGTGGACAATCCTTTCTAGAAGCTTGCTAAGGAGGGGAAGCAGGGATATGGGCCTATTAGTATCTACTGATAGTAGATCACCTGCTGTAAAGATAGGTACCACCCTAGCATGCTTCCAGGAGTCAGGCATGGTGTAGGTGGTTAAGGCCAGATTAAAGATGAAGGTGAGGGGTTTAAGGATGACCGGGGAGATTAGATGGAGCATAGTCAAGAAAAGGCCATCACTACCAGGACTGCCACAGTTAGGTAGATTATTCAGAAGCTTGGCAGTGTCTTTGATGAAGATAGTCTGGAAATAGAAAGGATGGGTGGGAGAGTTTGCAGGGGGAGAGGTGGAGGACAGATAAGCAAGATCAGGCCCTGGGCTAGTAGGAAGCTGAGCAGGTAGCTTGCTAAGGTGGGCAAACAGGTCAGAGAAATTTTTATTGAATGCCTAGGCAACCTCAACAGGATTGGTCAGGTGGCTATAGATAGTGTCAAAATGGATGACAGAGTTTTGCTTGCACAGGTTTAGCAAGGAGTCAGTTGTGCCCAAGAAATGGTGTGGGTCCCCGAAACAGTCCCTTTGTTGATTCTGGACAAAGTCACACTTTTGAGACAGGGCAGCCTGCTTGCACCGGTTTCGCAGGTGCCTGTATTCATTCCAAAATGCAGGGGAAGGGGCCTTTTTATAGTCGGATCACATTTTGTCCATCTCCCTCATTATGGCAAGGAGATCTTTAGAGACAGCCACCCTTCAGTCTCTTGGTAGTGAGGAGAAAGTGCCAATCTTCTGGTGGAAGGACGGCTGCAGTGAAAAAGCCAGCAGCTTCTGATGCATCTGAGAGGGAGTAGAGGGCCGACCAGTTTATTGCCCTAACATCATTGAGGAGGGTGGGAATATATGGGTGTTTGAAATTGTGGAAGGAGAGGAGTTTGGGGGAGGGCATTTGGTCTTAGTGGACCAGACCATGTAGGTTGGAGATTGGTCACTGATGACATCAGACAGTGTCCCTGTTTGAAGCACCTTTTCCTCTCTGTTGGTGATGACCTAGTCAAGGAGACAGTGGTTGTGAGACTGCATGTTATGCCTGGTGGGGACAGAGATGACTTGAACTAAATTCTACAGCTTTAACAGGTTAGAATAGTCTGGCTCCTGGGCACTTAACCAGTTCAGGTTAAAATCCCCAAGGAGGATGGTGTCCCTGGGAGGGGAGAGGCTACCCAGGCCTTCAAGGTGGGTAGTGAGACCTGAGGTGCCTCCAGCTGGGGGTTGTAGCAGCACCCTCCATAGATCTTCTTGGTGGAGCCGATGGTCAGCTCAGTAATGAGCCAGTCGCTAGGGGACCTGAGGTCAGAGTGAAGGATGGAAGAAGTAGAGAGTGGCTCCCTGAGATAGAGAGCCACACCACCACCCTTCTTTTTGCCTGGCCTATCTTGTCTCAGCAGGGAGCACCCTGGCAGGTAATAGGTTGCATCAGGGAGACTGGGTTTTATCCACGTTTCAGAGAGGCCAAAAACATGTGGTTTGTAGAGGGCTACAGTGGTGGAGGAATAGCCGGTGCAGCCGGTGCAGTCGCACAGGGGCCAATGCACTTAGAGGGGGCCAGCATGTAGGGTGGGAGGGATTTACCAGAGTTCCTCTTGGTCACTTGGAACGGTCCTTTTTTTTAATTTTTAATATATGCAGTACTGTCACTTCAAGAGGTGAGCACTCATCAGTGGGGCAGTCTTCAACAGAAACTGTAGTTGAAGCATGACAGGCGTCAGCATTTCAGTCTGTGGCAGATAGTGGGATGGACCACCCGGTGACGAAAGGCACGCATGGCCTGACTCAAGAGTGAGGCACTACCTGGGAGTGGGTCTCTTCATGCCAGCTAAAGCCTGCCAGGTCGTCATTGTGATTCAGCGAGTGTTGGTCAGTCTTCTGCGTAACGATGAATTCTAATCCTTTGAGCAGTCATCCGTGAGTCAGTCAAACTAAGGATTGCGAGGTTGGTGATGGTCAGCCTTGGAGTGGTGGCAGTGCCTGATTCTTATTTGAGCCTCCTGCGGTAGGATTTTAATGATTCTGAAGTGGTGTGGGCCATGGCCATGCCAATGGCCTAAGTGTGAAAAAAGTTACACCTCTAAGGATTTTCATCAGCGAGACACGCAGCTTAAATGTGTCTGTGAAAGTTTTTTAACCAGATAATGGACAGTGGACCAGTGTTTTGGTGCACTTAAGACTAGTTTGACTGTTGCTGATTCTGACTTACCAGGTCCTGGGGAGGAAGGTAATGGACTGAGGGTGTAATTTATAATAAATACTAAAAGAAATGAAGAAAATGTGTTGAATTTGTAGTGGTAACTCTGATTTGTGTTTGTTGGTAGAAACTCTTACTTTGCGATTGTTGTTGAGAAGCAGAAGGGTAGCATGGCTGCAAAATTTCTTATAAGCCTGGTTTTTATTGGCATTTCTGAGAACCAAAACATGCTGTTAGGAACAGAGAATAATCAACAGTACTCCAGGCAAAGACAAGGACTGTTGACAATTCACTGTGTGACTCCTCCATGACTTTTTTCTCTTTGTGTCCAGCATCTACAGCGTCTCTCCTCCTCAGTAAGACTCAGCAGATGCAGAGCGCAGAATCAAACCTCTTGACCTTATCCTCCTTGTCATAGGGTGTGGGATAACAGATGGACACTCACAACCAGAAATAGGTTTAATGCACCATTGGCTTGGCGCAATGTTTATTTTTAAGCAACCAAAAATAAAAGAACGTAAATAAAGGCTTCACTGGTGAGCAAATAAAATATAACTATTTTAAATAACAGAAAATCTCTCACAGCTGTGGCAAACTTGTATAGTCAATTTCCACAAGGGTGCTAGGACTCCCCTCAGTCCTTCACCTACCCAGGCCAGCAAGCACTGACACTAACTCCCTTGCATGCTGAGCAGGTAGACTCCTTATATACCTGCCCACCAGGTCATGTGATATCAGCATCATCAGAAACATTAAAAAACATTTTAAACAGCTCCTTTTAATTTACATAAAGCTAAGGAGCCTTTATATATATATTATTGCAATGCTGTAGTGTCATTGATTTGCATTTTAAACAAAGGAAAACTGAAATTAAAATATGTTGTTTTACCTTAACCCTGATTGACAGTAGTTGTCTTATAAAAGTGGTCACTAGAGGCTGCTGCCACCATATAGTGGGACCAGACACAGTAGCTGGGCAACAAAGAAGTAGCTAGAAACTCCAGGGCCCAGATACTCAAAAGGGTTTTCAAAAGGGAAAATTGTGCGGCACAAATCCCGATGCGTGGAGCACATCAGTAATGTATGCAGGTGCAGGTGGAGTGGAGTGCCCATGCATAACCTGCACAGCCCGATATTCAGCCCTGGATGTGCAGAGCCATGCATGCGCAACCCCTACCTGCGCCACCACAAAGTTGATCTGAAAAAAAAAGGAACAACGGATGGCCACCCACAGGTGAGCTGCCGCATTGCTGGGCGCAACACGGCAGCTGCCACCTGTGAGCACCGGCTGCACCTGGTGGCGCCCCCCCCATGCCCGATCGTGGGCATTTGTAAAAAAATGCAGAATTCTGTCAAATATCCCTGGTGGTCAGGTGGACCGCTGTGTGCCTAATCGCAGGCATTTGTAATAAATAAAGAAATATATCCCCAAACTCCCTGTTGATCCAGTGGACTGCTGTGTGCCCGATCGGGGACATTTGTAATAAATAAAGAAATATATCCCCAAACTCCCCGGTGATCCAGTGGACTGCTGTGTGCCTGATCAAGGGCATTTGTAATAAATAAAGAAATATATCCCCAAACTCCCTGGTGGTCCAGTGGACCGCTGTCTGCCTAATCGTGGGCATTTGTAATAAATAAAGAAATATATCCCCAAACTCCCTGGTGGTCCAGTGGACCGCTGTCTGCCTGATGTGGGCATTTGTAATAAATAAAGAAATATATCCCCAAACTCCCTGGTGGTCCAGTGGACCGCTGTGTGCCCGATCGCGGGCATTTGTAATAAATAAAGAAATATATCCCCAAACTCCCTGGTGGTCCAGTGGACCGCTGTTACCGATCGAGGGCATTTGTAATAAATAAAGAAATATATCCCCAAACTCCCTGGTGGTCCAGTGGACCGCTGTCTGCCCGATCGTGGGCATTTGTAATAAATAAAATATATCTCAAACTCCCTGGTGGTCCAGTGGACCGCTGTCTGCCGATCGCGGGCATTTATAATAAAAATAAAAATCGTTCAATATCCCTAGTGGTCTAATGGTACCCCCCTTCCCACCTGCCCGAGGCCCCTACCGTTTCCCCGGTCAGCGGCGGGCAGCAGCACCCAACCGCCTGCCGCCCACCGACAACACCATCGGTGGGGCTGTGCCCATTGGTCCTGGCGTGAGCCAATGGGCATGCAGCCCATACCGTACTACTCAGTCCAGATATGTGAATGATTCATTCCACATATCTGGAATAATAATGCGGTATGACTCTTGGCCCATTAGCTCATGCTGTGGACCAATAGGCGTGCAGTCCTACTGACAGTGCCGTCAGTGGGCGGCAGGGCGGCAGGCAGCTGGTGCTGCCACCCACGGGCTGACCGGGGAGGGCGGTGGGGCCCAGTGGGTGGGTGGGGAGGAGGTACCACTAGACCACCAGGGATATTGGACGATTTTTATTTTTATTACAAATGCCCGCGATCGACACACAGCGTCCACTGACCACCAGGGAGTTTGGGATATATTTCTTTATTTATTACAAATGCCCACAATCGGGCACACAGTGGTCCACTGGACCACCAGGGAGTTTGGGGATATATTTCTTTATTTATTACTAATGCCCGCGATCGGGCACACAGCGGTCCACTGGACCACCAGGGATATTGGAGTGTACTCTATTTTACTTCAGCCCACGATCGGGCTGTGGAGCACATTGCCGGCTGCAGGGGGTGTCAGTCCCTGAAGGCTGTTGCTTGGCAGGGCGCCAGGCGCAAGTCGTCAGGGATCAGCACACCTCCATGCAAATGGGGCCATAATGACATGCAAATGACATCATTTGTACCTTGCATACATTATGGCCCCATTTGCATGTCAAGTTTTGAATATCACGGTTGCTGTGCATAGCGCAATAGAACTTGTGTTAGCGCATCCCCACGCTCTATTCTGGCCACTTGCGCTGGTGCAGTGCCACTGCGCCATGCACACTGCGGGTGGCCAGGATGCGATATTCAATGATGCTGTGCCATGGCGCAGCTCCGTTGAATATCGCCCAGTCCACACCCCTGTGCAGCCAAGTTGAGCTGTGCCCAAGCTTGCGCCACAGCCTGGTGCAGTTTGAATATCTGGGCCCAGGAGTTTTCCGTATTGAATTTGCAGCCTTTTCTTCAGCCTGTAAGTTTCCCCTTTGTAATTACCTTTATTTTAAACAAAATGTAATAATTTCTGTTGTGCTTTTGATATTATCCTGTTGTGAGACAAACATTTATTGTGCCTCTTTTCAACAGCTTACTTTTCAGCTGAATATCACTGATACACTGACTTGGGGCTTCTGTAAAGGGAGAGCCTATTTACAGGAGCAAAAGAGGCTCACAGAAAACACCAAGTTGCGCACAAAGTGTACCAAAATGACTGTTGCCACTATAACTATTTAGGCTACTTGCACCTATTAAAAACAGCTACTCTGGGGCTTAGAACTATTAACTGTATTCCCCAGGCTTTCTCTTGAGGCATACTGAACATGTAGCTATTTTAAGGGCATAAACATAGCATATTGCACGCAAGACTGTACTGCCTAACATAATGAAATATTTTACATTCCACAGAATACTATGTACAATGCTAGGTCATGTTCTGACCAAGTAACTGTACCCTTTTAGTGGACCTCAGTAGAAATGGAAAAACAGTTGAGGCAGTTAAGAGAGAGATGGGGGTTGGGGGCCCTAGAGGTGGCCAACCTCTGAACTAGAGCTGAAAGGATGGAATAAAGAACAAAGGATAGAACTGTTGCAACAGAAGTTTTTGTACAAGGAGAGGAAAATAAGGTCCACATCAAGGGACAGAGCCAAGGCTCCTAGAATTCTGCGGCTGCAGAATTTTGCGCAGAACTTGCAATCTACTGCAGAACTTCTGCAGTGCCACAGAATTCACTCTTCTTGGTGATTTTTTATTAATATTTCTCTTTATCCATAGAATCTGGTTCCCTTCCCCTCTTTTTATATCCAAAACCCCCATATGCTCAGAATGTGATGTTATCATTGCTATAACATCTTACATTAGCTAATGAAATGGCTGCATTCTGCAACAGAAATGAGCAGTCACTTATCTACCACAGCTCCCACTGCCAGAGACTGTGGCACAGCATATCATAAATGGTGATATTTGCTCAACCTGCACTACAGCCTAATACAATTTTCAGTCTTTCATTATTGCACTAGGGCCAACTTAAACAAAACCTTGTCAATATCACAGACCTGTTAAGTCCATACCTCACTTTGTACAAACTTATTTGTGCCTTTAAGGTATAGAGATGCCATCTGAAATGAATGACTGGTAAAATGAATTTAACTGCCATTTTTAAGAGAAATAAAGTAATTATGCCCAGAAAAGTGGAATATAATAGTGTGTAGACCTGTGGAAAGAATAGACCTGTTAAATAAATAATTGCACTGTACATATTTTTGCCAGGGTTATTGATTACATATTGTCATTGGTTGATAGAATCACTAAAAGTTATGGAGAAATGTTGTGTGCAGGGACAGCTGTTGGGCCACAGGGTAGCATGCTGTGTTTCCGTGCCGGCAACTCAGGTTCAGAGATTAGCTCTGGGAGCTGGCTGGGCAGCACAAGGATTGGTGGAACACATCACTGCTCGGAGCCTGAGAAGGTATGGTGCAGTGTTCTGTCACACGGTAGACACATTGTGATGGGCTGGAGAGCTTATCTCACAATCGGTTCACATGCATGTCATGGCCTCATGATGTTATGTAGTGTGTCAGGGGAAGCAGATTGACATGAAAAATGAGTTTTGCAGTACCTCCTCTATTCCATTTATTCCATTTCCAATGGGACCTATATGAATGAGGATGCAATTTCATGGAAATTAAAAAAAAATACAGTATATATATACACTGTATATCTATATACACACACACATACAGTATCTGTCTCTCTCACTATATATATATATACACACACACACATATTTGTATGTATGTTACAGATTGCATATAAATATATAAGTGATACACAATGGGAACCTCATGAGTGGTGTAGAAAGCACATACAAATATTTAAGTGATAGACAGTGGAGACCTCATTAGTAGGATAGATAGCATGCATACAGAAATATCTTATTTATCACATAAGGTCCCCTCTGCATATGTCATTTATGCAATAGGCTAGGACCTTAAGGGAGAGACATTTGTTTTGCTTTTTTATGCATAAAATTATTTCTATAAGTCTGTTATTTTTTGAACTGGTGTTACTGTGCTTGCCCACATCCTGATTGCTATAACCGCTGCCATTAAAGTGAAGTCAGGATGACAAGCTGACACTGTGATGTGGGAGTTTGTTAGTGCTGCAGAACTTCTGCAGAAATTACAAATCACTGCCACAGAAGTTCTGTGGCAAATGGTAGTCTTGCCGCAGAACTTAATACCACTGTGCTGCAGAAAAGTAGGGGCCTTGGACAGAGCTAAGCCCTGTCACACTCTTCCCCCCTTAAGAGGAAAACAGTCCTTTTTATCAACTGTTTAACCACCTTCTCTAACCCTAGAAGGGGTTGGAGCTTCCATCCGCCCACTCTAGAAGCTCCATCCCAGCGTCCCTTATACAACAGCACTTTAATGCAGTGCTATATAAAGCATAAATCAAGCATCAATACATTACTAATGCATTCACTAATTACCCTGGGACGTTATTCCATTGTTCCATTACACAATGGTACATAACATAACGACATTTAGTGAAATTTTCAAGATTTTCATTTCTTTTTCATTTTCAGTACCTGTGCCATACCTGGACAGATAGTCAGCGTTAAGGTGGGTGGTACCAGCTCTATGACAAACAGTGAAACGGTATGGTTGTAGGGCTAAGTACCATCTCATGATTCGAGGGTTCTTCTCCCTCATTTGTTTTAGCCAGCACAGTGGGTTATGGTCTGTGATGACTTTAAATTCGGTTCCCCACAAATAATATTTTAATGATTCAATAGCCCACTTTAAGGCTAGACATTCCTTTTCAATGGTTGCGTATTTACGCTCTCTCTTGTGCAGCTTTCTACTGATATATACTATGTGGTGCTCTTCTCCCTTAATTCATTGTTTCAGTACAGCACCAAGCCCCACCTCTGATGCATCAGTATGTACTTCAGAAGGTTGTGCAAAGTCTGGGCTTTGCAGAACTGGTGCAGTACATAGGATGGCTTTTATTGTTCTAAAAGCTTCATCGCATAAGGGAGACCTTTGTACCTTATTAGGGTATCTTTTCTTTGTAAGTTCCATAAGAGGGCAGGCTATGGAGGAAAATTGCGGGATAAACCTCTGGTAATATCCGACTAGACCAAGAAAGGACCTCACTTGTCTTTCAGTGGCTGGTATAGGGCTATTAGCCACTGCAGTCACTTTCTCAATCTCAGGTTGAACTTTACCACCTCCAATAATGAGTCCTAGATACCTTGTTTCTACATTGCCTAATGCACATTTGGCAGGGTTTAAAGTCACCCCTGAGACTCTGATAGACTGTAACACCCTCCGTAAATGCTCCATATGGGATTCCCAAGTTGGACTAAATATCACAATGTCATCCAAATATGCCTCACAGAATTCTTTATGGGGTCTCAGCATAAAATCCATAAATCTCTGAAATGTCTCAGGGGCCCCATGAAGTTCGAAAGGCATATTAACAAAGTGGTACAAACCTACTGGGGTACTAAAAGCTGTTACCTTTTGTGATGCAGGGGGCAGGGGTATTTGCCAGTACCCTTTTGTTCAATCAAGGGTGGAGATATATTGTGCGTTTCCCAAGTGATCGATAATAACATCCACCCTTGGCATCAGGTACCCATCAAACAAGGAGATGTTGTTAATCTTTCTGAAGTCCAAACAAAGGCTAATCCCACCTTCCTTTTTACCTACAACTACCATGGGGGAGGACCATGGACTGTTAGATGGAACAATGATTCCCATTTTCTCAAGTTTTCTTATTTCTTGGATTACTTCATCTCGGAACTTTACAGGTAACCTGTAAAGTTTTTGGTGGATAGGTATTGTTTGAGTTAAATGGATCTCATGTGTAATTCCTTTAGCTTTACCTGGTATGTTGGTAAATCTTCTGTCAAACTCCCTTAATAAAGAATATAACTCCTGCTGTTGTTTTGGTTGTCGGTTTGGGTTAATGGGTATGCCTTCAATATTGCTTGGTGTTTCTAAGCAGTGATAAGCAATATCCAACTCTAATTCTTTGCTATCTGTCTGGATATAGCATTGTACTTGGCTTATGCCACATTTTTAACAAATTGACATGATAAATTTTCTTAGAGGGTCTCCTACCTGGTATCTCAGTTTCATAATTCACTACCCCTGTTTGTCTTGTAACACTATAGGAACCTTGCCAGTGCATGAGTAACTTATTTTCAGTGCTAGGCAGTAAAAGAAGTACCTTGTCACCAATCTGAAATGCTTTTGTGCCAGTTCCCTTGTCATATTGCATTTTCTGGGTAGTTTGTGCCCGTTCCATGTTTTTATGAGCCACATCCACATATTTGATTAGCTTTTGCCTCAGATTAGTCATGCACTCTAGAATGTTCTGTTGCTGTACTGTTTTACCTGCCTCCCAGTGTTCCTTGATCACATCAAGGGGAACCCTTGGATTTCATCCGTATAATAGGGAAAATGCGGAAAAAACAGTAGAGGCTTGTGGAATCTCTCTGTAGGCAAATAATAAGTAGGGTCCCACTTGTCCCAATCTCGTCCTTCCTCACTAATGAACTTGGTGAGCATTCTCTTAAGGGTTTTATTGAATCGCTCTACCAGCCCGTCAGTTTGGGGATGGTAGGGAGAAGTACGGACTGCAGAAATGTCCAACATTCTATACAGTTCCTTCAGCAAAAGTGCATTGAGATTAGTCCCTTGGTCTGTTAAAATCCCTTGTGGAATCCCTGTTCTGCTGAACACTTTGGCCAGTTCCTCTGCCACACGTGGAGCAGTAACAGTTCTCATAGGAGTTGCCTCAGGATAGTGGGTCGCATAATCACATAAGACAAGAATAAATCTATTGCCTTTAGAACTTTTCTGTAAGGAACGCACTATGTCCATGGCAATATGTTCAAAAGGTTGACTCACCAAAGGAATGGGTTGTAAAGGTACCATATCCTTCCTTCCTATCTGAGCTACAGTTTGGCACTTAAGACAACATCTTACATACTCTGCTACCTGCTCATGTATATGTGGCCAGTAAAACCTGGTGAGAATACGTTGTAATGCACTATCCTGACCAGCATGTCCTGCCAAAGGCATATCATGAGCCAGCTGTATGATCTGTGTCCTATACTTTTCTGGTACCACCATCTGTGCCACTAACTCCTAAGTTCTGGGATTAAGGCTCTCTCTATATAAAATACCTTCTGTTAAAACATACTTGGGATGCCCCAGACCCATATCTTTCCCAACCTGTGAAAAGCAAGAAGTTAGTGTAGAATCAGATTTTTGCTCCTACTTAATGTCTATATTCTGTAAAACATGTCCCATCTCATTTTCATTTCATTTATTTTATACTGAAAAAAATATGTGAACAAAGAATGCCTGTTTTCACAGATGTCCGATGACAAATAACAAATAAAGAACAATATAAAACAAAATAACATAAACACATCAACAAACATATTATTACTAAAACATTAGAAACAATTGCAAACAGTCTCAGACAAAAACTTTTGTTCAAGTAAACATTTAAAACCAGACACAGTACAACAAACAGTTACATTAGATAATTGGTTATACTGAATCATCAATTCAAAATGAATAGAATTTTTCATAAAATTTTATCTAATCAAAGGTAATTTAAACTTCCTACTTGAACTGTTTCTAGTCATAACAGTGGGGAAGGAGATGGGAAACATACTAGTAACACTATCAGGTACAAGACCTAATTGAATCTTATGCAAAAAAGTTAATGACCTATGTTTAAAAAAAGCACTGAGAGGTAGACAACCAGATTTCTCATAAAGAGTACAATGATGAGTCATCGTAGGTAGACCAGTAATCAAACGTAAAATACTGTGTTATGTAGAACTGAGTTTGTTTAGCATTATAATGGTTGAACATGAATAAACAATAGAACCATACCTGAGTAAAGAAAACAAAAAACAATTTGCCAATAAAATCCTAGTCTCAGAATTAAGAAACTTTCTAATATGAAACAACACACCAAGTCACTGATGTAAATGAGTAAGCAATGAAACAATGTGTTGATCAAAATTTAAGTACTGATCCTACATTAGACCCAAATACTTAAAATTAAAAACCCTTTCAATTATATTACCGAAATTGTCTTTGAGCACAAAATCATAATCAATCTGATTTCTACGACCAGAAAAAATCAGAAAGTAGTTTTGGTAAAGTTAAGTGTTAATCTCTGTTGATTAAACCAAGAATGTAAATTGTTAAAGTCCCTCTGGAAACTATCCTGTAATTTTTGAACATCAGTACCATTACAAAATAATACTGCATCATCTGCAAATAAAACAACCTCAGTATCATTACAAATTTTAGGCAATGTATTAATAAACAATGAAAACAACATTGGTCCTAAAATGGACCCCTGAGGAACCCCATATCTAATTAAATCTCTCTCAAGAGTCTTATTGGCATGTTGGTCATGCCAGTTCTTTTTATCATCTTTTTTCTCTATTTTAGTTTTCCTGTTCTTCCCAGGACTATCAAAGATGTCATCATGAAATGGAAAAATGTCCTGCAAATGTCCTTGCTTAGCCTGGGCCCCTGTTGTAATCCCCACCAGTGGTTGTTGAAATGTTTGGCTACTAATTAGGGCAGGAAAATCAGGGTAATCATGTCTGATTATAAGAGGTACAGGCAAGTTAGGGACTAACCCAACTTCTAGGTTATGTGTATACCCCTGGATAGTCAAATCTATCGGGATAGTAGGGTAACAATGTACGTCCCCATGAACATAAGTCACGGTAGTTCCTTTCCCTCTCTTGGGCCTGGATACCAAGTCTGCCTGCACCAAAGTCTGTCGGTTGCCTGAATGGATTAGGCACAGCATTTGATGAGCACCCATTTCTACTGTGGCTACATAGGAGCCCCAGTTTGCTAAAGTCAGATTCCCAAAGTCTTTCTTGATGTTTGGACAATTTCTAGCAACATGTTCCTTCTTTTGACAGCCACGACAAATAATTTCTGCCAAGGGGATTCTGTCTTTCTTTTCTGCCCTCCAATCTTTACACCCAGTCTGTAAATTAGATGAAAAAGGAGGGTTTCTTACCACAGGTATAGTAGGGTACCTCTCTTGAGTACAGTGTTATCTCGAAGGTCTGGCCGCTAGGAAGTCCTCAGCCAGGGCAATAGTTTTCTCTGCACCTTCAGGCTTGTGTTCTTTGAACCAGATTTGTACATCAGATGGTAGGTTCTTACAAACTGTTCAGTAATAATGGCTTCCAGTAGCTGATGTATGGTCTTATTGTCCAGTTGCAGCAATTTATAACACAAGTCCTTAAAACGTGTGTGTATATCTCCTTGGGTGTGTCAGACTGTTGCATCTTTAAAAACCAGAATCTTTGGCAGTAGGACGCTGGATTAATATCATATTGTCTGAGGATTTGTTTCTTAACTTTTTCATAATCCTCAGCATCTCTAGTGTCCATCCGACTATAGACAATTTGGGCGTGACCAGTCAATTGGGGGGCAAGACGCACCACCCACTGTTCTTGTGGCCATCCACAAGTCCGTGCTACCCTTTCAAAGGTAGTGAGATATGCTTTGATATCATCTACATCAGGCAACTTAAATAATCTGGGGGAGGGTTTTTAGAATGGAGGAAGGAGCTATGCAGGAAAGCTACAGACAGGGGTTCAGTTAATTTATTTTTTGTGGAAGTCAAATACTTCCATGAGTCAAAATCTGGAAGTCATTCCAATTTTTGGGAAGTCAAAATACTTCCCAGATCGCAGAATTTGAAAGCCAGTATTTTAAGAAGGACTGATTTATGGATGTTAATACGAATATTAGTAGCAAATTACAGTTTCTTTTAGAAAACATCCATAATTTCTGAGCTTCTGTGCCTTCAGTTTGGGAAGTCATCCAGTTTTGTTTTTTACATTTGGAAGTCAACGACTTCCTTCTCCTTTATTTTGGAAGTTTTTGCCTTATTTTTGGGAGTCAAATACTCCCAAAATGGAGTTAACCGAAGCCCTGGCTACAGAGAAGACAGGTCTGATTACAGGCAGGAGAAGGTAGCTGGAGACATCAGCAGTAGAAGGCAGATAGAGAAATCTGCACTAGAACACAATTTACAATGCAGCTAATTCAAGAGAAAGAAAGAAAAACAACATTTAAAACAATTAATTTGCTGTCACAATTTCTCTGGCTAGATAAAAGCACAGGCTGAAAAAAGAGCAGTAAAGTTCAGGATCAGTCTGAGGTGATGGGCAACAGAAGAAAAAAAGGTGCCAGAATTAAAATGTCCTCTCTCTGCCAGCCCAGTGGCACTGAGGGTTGAGGCGCTGGATGCCACACCTCGTGCCACGTTGGCAACCCAGGTTTGGGAACAGACTCAGGTCATCGGTGGGTAGGCAGAGAAGGATCAGGATCGAGCATCCATAGACTGCTCTCATGATCCTGGGAAGGGTTGGGGAAACCTATCGTGCTGTAGCTGCCCCTGGGGATGCCCAGAGGCTCTACATGCCAGTGGACATTTTGGGGGGAGCACGGCGGACATCGGAACAATGTGCCTGGATGTCATTGCACATCCATGCTCCAGTAGGCTCAAAAAACAGGTGGAAAATGGCTGGGCATGACTGTACAGCTTGATGGCCATGCCCTGCCTCACCAGGAGGTCTCATGTGGAATCGCACTGGGGGATCCAGGGCCGGTCCAGCTGGGCAGGGTACGGGGAGGCCCTCCAGTGGACTGGTGACAACTGTACCAGATCCTCCATCATGAGAGTGAGCCTGGTGCTCTCCTGGAAGGCAGGGTGGGTGGCTAGATGCCCCTGCCGGTAGTCTCTACAGCAAGGCGAAAACAGAGTAGTGAAAAAATGTCCTCTCTATGTTCTGGCTCTTGCTGTGGTGCATACCTTCAGGCTTTGGGGATGGGGGCATCTGGCTTTCTCAGACTTCAGGCACAGTCCTCTTGCTGTGATCAAGCCTTTTCAAGGGCTGTAAAGCCTTCAGGCTTCAGGGATGGGTGGGTGGGTGTCTGACTTTCTGGGACCACAGGCATAGTCCTCCTGCTGTGACCAAGCCCAGTCAAGGGCTATAAAGCCTTTAGGCTTCAGGAATGGAGTGGGTGGGCATAGGGCTTTCTGTGACTGCAGGCGCAGTTCTCCTGCTGTGATCAAGCCCAGTCAAGAGCTGTAAAGCCTTCAGACTTTGGGGATGGGTGGGTGGGCATCTGGCTTTCTGGGACCACAGGTGAAATTTTCCTGCTGTGATCAAGCCTGGTCAAGGGCTGTAAAGCCTTTAGACTTCAGGGATGGGTGGGTGGGTGTCTGGCTATCTGGGACAGCAGGTGCAGTCATCCTGTTGTGATCAAGGCCAATCAAGGGCTGTTGCAGGTGACCAGAGACCACCCAAATCAGAAGCAACTGCAAAACGGAAACATTTCTCAGATAAAGATGCAGTTATTAACCCATTATACACATATGGCATCAGAACCATCCATTGCTTAACCTGACTCAAAATGGCAGCATCAGATAGAATGAACTTTGCTTCAATCAGGAATCTAGACCCAATTTTGTTAAAAAGCTCAGTCTTTCAAAATTTAGAAACAGGGTTGGACTGAATTCAAATCAACCTGATTTAGCCCCTGCCTGGCTGAAAATAAAAGGTTGCATGCGTTAGAATCTTATGCTGTCCTTTTAAACATGCTTTCACTAGACTTAGAGTTTGCTGTTCTGAATCAAGCATACTTCATGCAAGGTATGCAGTGAAATTGAAAGACCATAATGAGGCTTTTATCTGGTACTGATTATAAGTTAACACTGATTACAAGCTAACACTTTGATGTGCAGCTTGCTTAAATTTTTTTTAAATGAGAAAGTTTTTTGGTAAATAAAACGTGCACCTGTGATACCCTATTTTTGTGTGACACAGTGGTTGCATGGTTGCTGCTGCTTTTGTGAAAATATAGCATACATGCAAACTAACCTTTTAAGATATGCTGGTTCTCATTCCTTTATGGAATTAGCAATTATAGGTATACCTAGTTATGTATCTGGGAGTCATTGTGGACTGTTTTATACTCATGATCACTCACTGACAGTCAGATGGTGGCAGGCTGAGGAGCTGAGTGAAGGGCTGGGACAGTCACCATTGCTGTCCGTGAGTAAGGACTGGTTTCCTGGGTGAGTGGTGATGTGGTACAGTGGGTATGAAGTGGTCGGAACAGGAGGGAAGACTGGTAACTGTTCTGAGGTGGGGGGACCACTAAATGCCAAGGAACATAAAGAATAATATCAGCATGGGTGAACAGAGGGAGCCACTAGATACCAAGGAATCCATTTTTCTAAAATTCAGCATGGGTGTTAAGGGGCTGCATTGCATGCTAATGAGCCCATAATTGGCATACAAATTGGCCATTAGCCCGTTGCATGTCCATTGGACTCATTAGCATGTTAGGGCTGAATATGGTCCACAGGAACCCTGATGCTATGATGTTTGAGCAGCACTATCTCTAGTGGGCTCCCCTGTAAGCCATATTCAATCTTGGGCTGTGTCAGTGCAGTGCATAGTCACTATGCGCTGCACTGGCATGGTTCAATACACAGACAGTGTGTTTCGGTCAAGGCACACTAATTGTCTGAATATTGCACAGGGTCAGCCATTCACTTCTTGCCATGCAGTGCTACAGGCTAAGTGACGTTAACAATTGGTTTTGAATATGGGGACCACTATATAATGAAGAGAAATGCTCCGTGAAGTTTGAACAGTACTTATTCATCCCTAACAGTGGATTTATCAATTTTATTTTTTCTCTTAATTGTTTACAACTGGTTAAACTCAAATTAAAAATGTTCAGTAGTTCTAAAATTAATTACTGCGATTGCCACTGCTTTTACAAAAATGGAAAATAATGATGCAAATGTTTTTATATTATGGGCCCTTTTTGAAACTATTGATATCTTTAAATGTCTTAAGCTGTCTGTTGTATTTTATGGAGTTTGGATTATGCAATGGCAAATGATTTGCTGGTCATAAATCAAGAACTACTATACTACTCTAAAGTCTCTGAATAAACACTTTTGGAAGCTAAAGCTTTCAATGCTGTTATATTTGCTTCACATTTTTGAAATGCTATACCACTCAAACTAAAAGCAAAACATTGTATCTTTTGCAAAGCAATTCTACATCTTATGAATTAAAACATTAAATTTATATTTTTGTAAGATTTAGCAGAAAAAAAACAACTATAATTACGGTTAAGCAGTGTGATCTGGAGAACCCGCGGGTTCTGCATACTCATTTTTGCTCTGAGCCCCCACAGATCCTTGCAGCTTCAATTACCCTTCTTGTTTACATTAATGCGGCTATACTATGCCAGAAGACAAGACTTTATGCTAGAAAGGATGGGTGAAGCAATTAGGGCATCAGACCAAAGAGAGCTGATGTTGGTTAGTTTATAAGAACTTAGCATGCCAATCTGTGATGGACGTTACAAGACTATTTTTATATCTCCTCCTGTAAAATAGCTGACTGAAATTTTTGATCTTAATTTGTACTTATTCTACAAACAATGTAAGCAATAATACCCAACAGGGTGGGCAGTATTGTGCCATATCAGACCATCCGGGGGAGTAATGAGACCCCATGCCACAGACAGAGGACCTTATTGCCCCTGGAAGGTCTGGTATAGCACAATACCACCCACACTGGAGGGTATAATTGTGCTTGGAAGATGGGTTATAGATAACATGTTTAATAAAACAAAATTAAAGATAAAAAAAGAAATCAAATATTAAAAAAGAATAAAAATACAGTTTGATGTAAAGTAGTCCCTCTAATGGTATATTTGCCAGTAAAGGGTGCTGCTGCTTTGGAGGATCTGTTGCAGTGAGTCACTTTTATTTTCTGCTCTCCTGACTCACTTCTTTCCTAGTGCCTGAATTGTCTGCACCCTTCCTTTTTTTTGTTTTCTGCATGATCGAGCACAATTTAAAAAACAAGCATTTGTCAATGCCAAATGTGCGCTTGCTGGCATTAGCATTGGAAGTGCAGGAGTTAGAGATAACCTCATAGTCTTCAGGTGAAGCTACCTCTGACTGCAAGCTGCAACACTGGACTTAAGATTTGCAAGAAAGCGAGTAGTGCTCACAACAGAGGGAGGTGAACCTTACAATTTACAATTGTCTTTGGTTTGAAGCAGATTCCTTAGGAAAGTTAATATTCTTCAGGTGGAGGATACTTCTAACTGAAGGGTGAAATAAGGAACTTAGAATTATCATAAAAGGCAGTCTTTCAATCAACAGAGGGAGGTGGAGTTTGCTTTACTTGTTACAAGTGTTAAGATTTTACTGTTTTCTGTGTTTCTGCCCTTCTGACTTGATTGGAGTTAGTGATTGACTGTTTGCATTGCAATATTTGTAATACTGTGAGTATTCACTGGGCTAAGAATTTGTCAAAAGCCCTGAATTGAGAGCAGGTTACAGGCTGTATTGGACCAGACAGTGCCTAGGGGTGGAAACTGTTTTTTTTTGTTTACCTCAGTGTGCCTTATAAGGCCAAGCCAGACTGTGTCAGGAAGTGCTTACATCACAGCTACTTAACAGCCAATAGCTCTGGAAGAATCTTACAGACCTTGATAAAAGTATTAATTTTAGCAGGCTCATCAGATAACCTCATAGTCTTCAGGTGAAGCTACCTCTGGCTGCAAGCTGCAACACTGGACTTAAGAGTTGCAAGAAAGTGAGTAGTGCTCACAACAGAGGGAGGTGAACCTTACAATTTAAAATTGTCTTTGGTTTGAAGCAGATTCCTTAGGAAAGTTAATATTCTTCAGGTGGAGGATACTTCTAACTGAAGGGTGAAATAAGGAACTTAGAATTATCAGAAAAGGCATCTTTCAATCAACAGAGGGAGGTGAAGTTTGCTTTACTTTTGTTACAAGTGTTAAGGTTTTCAGTGCAGGAAGAGTTTAAACCCACATAGGCCGAATACTGTTTTCTGTGTCTGCCCTTCTGCACAGCTGATTTGTTGTGGGGCTGACTGTTTTCAGAGCACAAGTCACCAGGCTCTTTTGGGGCTGGGTAGGTTTGCCTGTGTCTGACTTGGATGTTTAGATTTTTCTCTGTTTGATTAGCAGGGTATTTTCTCTGTCAAATTGGTTTGAAGCAGTATTACAAATTGTCGTGTATGGCATCTTGCTGACAGGAAGGCACTCATCGCATCAGTAGGTCAGAGCGTTTAGCTGATTGTTTCATGAGGGCACAGTTTAGGCCCAACCCCTTCCCAACTCCTCACCCCACCCACCCCTGAAATAGTTCATTTATACCTGGGGTTCTGACATCATTTCCTCAAGAGGGCAAGGTACATATCACTGTCATATCCTGTCTAGCACACTGCACTGACAATATCAGCATACACATTATATAAATACATATATTTCTATATAACGCACTGATCACACACACACACACATAAAAAAAAAACTAAACAAGGTAGACAGTTATGTGGGGAGTAGTACAATGTAATAGCTGTAGGGCAGCAGTCTTCCAGGAGTCCTTCTGGAGGCTGAGATGCTGCCCTGTTTGCAGACAACTATCTGCCCTGAGGGAGGAAGTTGCCCGTCTTCAGGCCGCACTGGACAGTGGCAAGGGAACCTCCCCCATCCAGGGAGCACCAGAGCCACCACCACTACCTCAGAGGTTGCAAAGAAAGCACAGCAGTTGGACCACAGTGGGCTCAGGGAGGGTAGGGTGGTGAAACAGAGGCACCCAGTCAGTTGTTCCACTCCACAATCCATACACCATTCTGGGGGAGCATAGTTCCCCTATGGATGCACCCGCAGAGGAGACTAAGGAGGGTGCAGACAACTATCACAAGGGAGGCCCTCAGGAAGGAGGCAGAGGGCACCACAGGGAAAGAAAGCAGCTCCTGGTGGGGGACTCAGTTATTAGGGGGATAGAACTGGGGAGAGCAGGGAAAACTGAAGTAAGGTGCCAGCCTAGTGCCATGGCTTGGAGGGACAGGAAGCGCATCCTTAGGATCACGAGAACAGTTGCATGGGAGTCTGAGCTGGACGTCATTGTCTACCTAGGGACAAATGACTTAGCTCATCATGAGATTAGAGCAGTGCAAAAAGGACTTTGTAGAGTTGGGGAGGGGCTTAAGACAAGTAGCACACACAGTATCCTTCTCAGAGGTACTGCCTGTCAGTGGCATGGGTGAGGCGAGGGTACTTTGCACCATGCAGTTTAACAAATGGTTGAAAAAATGGTGTGGAGCACAGGGTTTGGCTTCATTGGGACTGGGGTTCCACCTGGAGGACACCAGCCTATACTGGCAGGATGGTCTGCATCTGTCCAGGAAGGAACAAGTCTTTGGGCAATCGGTTTAAATGCTTCATTGGCAAGCCTTTAAACTAGTCAAGGGGGGAGGCACTGATAAGCAGCAGGAAAATCCCAGCCTCCCCCTACAAAACAGGGTACTAAATGAGAAAAAGACCAAGGTAGAAAGGTCAGTGGGGGATGCCGCTACAGAAGGTAAAGCCGTCAAAAAATGGAGACCAATGAGTACCAATGTCCATAGTCTGGGTAACAAGCTTCCTGAATTAGTGGCCTTGATGGAGGAGGAAGATCTGGATATCATGGCAGTCACAGAAACATGGTACACACAGAACCATGACTGGGATGTAAACATACCAGGATACACTATCTACAGGAGGGACAGGGAGGGTAAAAGGGGAGGAGGAGTAGCTCTCTACATAAGAGAAGAAATCAAAGCAACAAAACAAAAGGGTAAACAGGGAGGAGAAGAAGCACTGTGGGTCAATTTGGAGGCAGGCAATGGCACCACAATCCACACAGGGGTTGTATACAGACCCCCCTCTCAGGGGGAGGAAATGGACAAGGAAATGATAGAAAGTATACTTAGAATGGCAGATAAAGGGGAGATATTGCTGATGGGTGATCTGAATGTGCCAGATGTTAACTGGAGTGCAGTTGCAGCAGCCACTTCTAAGAGTGGGGTTATTCTAGATGCCCTACAGGGGGCATGCCTTAGACAACTAGTATTGGAGCCCACTCGAGAGGGAGCAATCTTAGACCTGGTTCTCTCAAATGGAGATGAAGAGAGGATCACAGATGTAGAAGTGGGTAGCCATCTGGGAACTAGCGACCATCGAACAGTATGGTTCACAATAAACACAGCAATAGAGTCAAGCCATACAAAGACAAAGGTACTGGATTTTAGGAGGGCTGACTTTGCCAAAATGGGTGAGTGCCTAAGGAATGCACTAGCAAATGGGCAGGAAGGAGAGGTGGAAGAACAATGGGGAATAATAAAAACTGCCATCACAGAGGTAACAAGCCTTTGTGTAAAGCAAATAAACAAAATGAAACGAGGTAAGAAACCACTATGGTTCTCAAAGGAAGTGGCAGTGAAGGTTCAAGAGAAAAAGAAAGCATTCAGGAAGTACAAGGAATCACAGAAGGAACAGGACAGAGAATTGTATCAGTTAAAGCAAAAAGAAGCTGGAAAGGCAGTCAGAACAGCAAAGTCCCAAACTGAGGAAAAGATAGCCAACTCAGTTAAGAAGGTGGATAAAACCTTTTATAGGTACATCAGGGGTGAAGGAAGACCAAGGAGGGATAGTGAGGCTTAATAAAGGGAGGGAGGGTGGGCAGAGGTGACTGTGAAAGGCAGAGATACTAAACAAATATTTTTGCTCAGTATTTACAAAGGAAGAGGGGGAGGTACCTAAAACAAACAGTAGAAACACTCTGGATACAGAAGTTGATACCAGCCCATTTATAGAAGAAAGGGTTCTGAAAGAGCTCTTAAAACTGAAGGTGGACAAAGCAATGGGGCCTGATGGGATTCATCCCAGAATTCTAAAAGAACTAAGGGTAGAACTAGTGACACCACTGACTACCCTCTTTAACAAATCGTGGGAGGATGGGGTGGTACCTGAGGACTGGAGGAGGGCAGATGTGATTCCCCTTCACAAAAGTGAGAGCAAAGCAGAAGCAGGAAACTACAGACCTGTTAGTTTAACCTCAGTGGTAGGAAAATGATGGAATCACTTCTGAAGGAAAGAATTGTTGAGTATCTAGAGGCCAGAGGGCACAGGACCCAAGGCAGCATGGATTCACAGCAGGAAGGTCATGCCAGACAAATCTGATAGATTTCTTTGACTGGGTGACCAAAGTAGTTGATCAGGAGGGGCTGTGGACACGGCCTACCTAGACTTTAGCAAGGCATTTGACACAGTCCCACACAAAGATTAATATACAAGTTAGCCAGCCTGGGGTGGGTCCCAAGATGACAGCCTGGGTAAAGAATTGGCTGGAGAATAGGACACAGAGTAGTAGTAAATGGAGTCCACTCTGAAAAAAAGGGGTTAGTAGTGGGGTACCGCAGGGTTCAGTATTAGGACCGGTCCTCTTCAATGTCTTTATAAGCGACATTGCAGAGGGACTGGAAGGAAAAGTATGTCTCTTTGCAGATGACACAAAGATCTGCAACAGAGTTGATGCACAAGGTGGGGTGGAAAGGATGAGAAGGGACTTGGCAAGGTTAGAGGAATGGTCAAATGTATGGCAGCTTAGATTCAATGCTAAGAGTGCAAGGTAATGCACCTGGGAAACAAAACCCAGGGAAGAGTACACAATGGAGGGTGAGATACTAACAACAACAAAATGGATAGGGACCTGGGGTAGTCACATCAGATGACCTAAAGGTGGGCAAGCAATGTGAGAGGGCAGCAAGGAGGGCTGGGAGAATACTGGGATGCATGGGAGAGGCATCACCAGTAGAAAACAAGAGTTATTATCCTCTGTACAGACAGCTGGTGAGACCACATCTGAGTACTGTGTGCAGTTCTGGAGACTCAATCTCCACACAGACATAGACAGAATGGAAGCTGTCCAGAGGAGGGCAACTAAAATGGTGCAGGGTCTGCACCGGAAGACATATGAAGAGAGACTTAAGGAGCTTAATATGTATAGCCTCGAGGAAAGGAAGGAGAGGGGGGACATGATAGAAACTTTCAAGTACCTGAAGGAATCAACAAAGTCCAAGAGGTAGCATCTTTCAAAAAGAGGTGTGCGAACAAGGAGGCACAATTTAAAGATAGAAGGGGCGGCTCAGAGGTAATTTAAGAAATATTTTTCACAGAGAGGGTTGTGGATGTATGGAATGGCCTTCCAGAGGAGGTTGTGGAGTCAAAAACAGTGGTGGAATTCAAGCATGCATGGGACAGTCATAAGGCAATTCTAGGGGGTGGGGGTAGGAAGAAGTAGGCTGCTGGTTAACTAGGATCTGCAGCTTATCCATCAGGTAGGGAAATGGGCAGACTGGGTGGGCCAAGCGGTCCTTATCTACCATCAAATTCTATGTTTCTATGTTTAGATGCAGAATAGGAATGGAAGTAAAGTATTGAACTGATGCCAACCCTACCTCCACCCTGCAGAGATGGGCAGGCATTGGGGTGTGCCTTTGGGTCATCGCCCATAACACTCATATCATTTCACCTCACCCTACCCTGCGGACACCAACTAGTGTCCAGGTGTGCCTTGGGGTGTTCGGGCTTTACACTCACCCCATTCCATAAGGAAATATGCTGAAATGGGTGCTGTATAGCAGAATGGAGTGAACTTTGGGGCCGAAGAGTCCAAGGCACACCTCAATGCCTGTCACTAGCTGCAGGGTGAGGGTGGGGGTGGAATGGCATGAGCATTACTGTCAACAGTCCCAAGTCACACCCCTAATGCCTGTCAGTCCCTACAGGGTAGGGTGTTATGGTCGGAAACCCTAACACCCTGGGTGTTTCTTGGTATTTTCTCTCCAAGTTTTCAACATGAGCTTTTTGTGACCCCACCGCATGAACAGTGACACTATCAGTTTGTTAGCAGAAAGGTGATTTTGCACAGCGACTGTACCATTTGGTGCCATAGGTGCGAAAACACATTTTGAACAGGATGTGAAAAATGACAGCTGCACTGTTCATGAGGAGGTGTAAAAAAATGGTAATGTTGAAAATCAGAGCTAAAATATAAAAAAATTGGTGAAGTCACAAGCATGTGTAGAAACTGCACAACACACACCCATAATGCAATTATTTTGGGGAATTTTTACACCAGATTTTCAACATAGGCATTTTGGGACCTCCGCTCATGAATGGTGGCACTGTGATTTTCTTAATCTGTTCCGAACATTGATTTCGCACAGCAACTGCACCCATTGTGTGCCACAGGTGTGAAAATGTGTTTCCAGCAGGATGTGAAAAATGACATCTGTACTGTTCATAAGGCGGTGTGCAAAAATGACAATGTTAAAATCTGGAGTACAAATATAAAAAATTGACGAAGTTACGAGCATGCATAGAAACTGCACAACACATGCTGATAACGCAGTTATTTTTTGGAATTTGTTCAAATTTGCAACATGGGCTTTTTGGGACCTCTCCTTTTGAACATTGTCACAGTGATTTACTTATTCTGTCCTGAACATTGATTTCACACAGCGACCACGCCATTGTGTGCCAGATGTGCAAAAACACATTTTGGGCAGGATGTGAAAAATGACAGCTGTACTGTTCATAAGGAGGTATGGAAAAATGGCAATGTTGAAAATCTGGAGTGAAAATATTAAAAATCTTCGAAGTTACATGTGCGCATGGTAACTGCGCAATGCATGCTCATAACACAGTCATTTTTTGGAATTTTTTTCACCAGATTTGCAAAATAGGCTTTTTGGGAGCCCACCTCATGAACAGTGACACTGCCATTTAGCTAATCAGTCCCAGAAGGTGATTCTGTGCAGTGACAGTGAAATCACCTCTGGGACTGAATAACGACATGACAGTGACTGAGTTCATGTGGTGGGGTGCCAAGAACCCCATGTTGAAAGTTTGGTGAAAAAAGTCACAAAACTGGCTGAGATAGCCACCTAAGTTGACCCCCCCCCCCATTTATGCCATTATACAGCTTATCGACATTTCTTCAGTTCGCGGTCGGCTTTGAAGAGTGCAGACGTGTTCCCGCTCCACTAAAGACTGTTGTGCTGGGCTGTGGAGGTAAGTATGGTGTGAGGGGGAGTGTAGGGAGGTGGGATGTGCAGAGGGTGGGTGTGGGTTGGGGGAAGGGGCACTGCAAACAATGAGGAACTGTTTTCTTATTTACAGGTTAAAAAAAAAGAAAAACTTTGCAGGAAGGTTTTCTTTTTTACAGGTACATTTGGCATGCTGGCGTGGGCTCCCAGTGTGCCACCTGGGTGTTTTTGGACTCCTGGAGCTGACAGGGATTGGGCACCCCATCAGCAAAGAAAATGAGTCTGTGTTTGGGGGAGCATGATGCCGAGGGGGGACCGGGAAACCCCTCGGCAAACAACCCCTTGGCATACAAATTAAACTACAGGGACATCATGCCAACAGGGATTGGGATCCCCATTGGCAAATGAACTGGGGAAGGGACATGCTGACATGGGGTTTGGGCACCCCCAACATCAGCTTTCAGGCGGGACTGTGAGAGGCAGACAGCGACAGCCACCACCATGTTTATTGAAATGTTACACCAGACAAAGCACACCCTGCAATGATGGGTCGCTCCCTCATTGCAGTGGCGAAATTGTTTCAAGTTGGTGGCATGCTTTTGAGCTGCTGTCATAGTCAGCATGTTCATTCATTGGTGCCACACAGACAAGCCCTAAAAAGCAGTGGCAGCATTGGCCACAACACCGCCACACCTCAATAACCTGCTACTCCAGCAAGCTGTCACATCATGTTTCTTGCACATGTGTGCAAGCAAACAATGAGAGGTAAGGTCAGATTTTTTTTTCATTTCCCCACAATCCCCAACCCTACCCCACAGTAGCTGTCCATTTTTTTTGCAAGCAGAGAGCAAGAAAGAGCAAGAGCAGAGAGCTGTGTCAGTGCTGAAGATGAGAGAGCTAATGAATGAAGGGTGGGAGAGCTGTGGTGGTGCTGAGGAGGACTGTGGTGAGAGCAATCAGCACAGCTGCAGGCAAGAAGTTCTTGGTCTGCAGTGCATATGGTCTGCAGAAGTCTGCAAGCATGAGGTGACACTGGGATAACATTGCCAGAACAAGAAACAGGTGATTTCTGTTTCTTGAAGACTGTATATTTTTATGTTAGTTGGTATCTGTTCAGTTTCTAGTTTGGTGGGAGCAGTAGGGATTGGGATGATGTAGTAGAGTGGCAGCGGACCCAAAGGTTCAGCGGTGAGGTAAAAGCATGATGCCACTGAAGTTTACTTTCATTTGGGCAAGCTGTACAGACAAGTTTCAGTTAAAAAACGGCACCGACCATTTGTGTGCCTTATGACCAGATGTACACTGGGCAGGGGCTGGGGGGGGTAATCCATTACAAAGAGAAAGAACAACATGCCAGCCCTAAGGACAAGATTTCTGCCTTAAAGAGCCCATAGTTGAGAGGCATAATTACAGATTTCTCCAAATTAAGTTTGTAGTTAGAAAATTTACTATACTCTGCTATGGTTGCTAGAATAGCTCAGATGGACTTCACAGGGTGTAACACGTGCAGCAGAATATCATCTGCATATGCAGATAGTTTAAGCTGTCAGGATACCACTTATATCCCATGCACCATTTGATTAAGCTTGAGTTTCAATAGGAGAGGTTCCAGATATAAATTAAATAATAGGGGAGAGAGGAGTTAACCTTGCCGAGTACCTGAATGTAACGAAAAAAATAGGAAAACACCCCATTACAGTAAATTCTAGCATGGGGACAGGAATACAAAACCTTAGTCCAACTTATAAAGGAGATGGGGAACCCAAAAGATTCTAACACAGTGAAAAAAAAGGTCCACTCGACCTTGTCAGATGCCTTCTCCACATCCAGGGAATCTAGGGCAGCAGAAACAGATGGGTCCCTGAAGACAGAGAAAATGTTATATAACTTACATAGATGGTCAACAGAAGAGTGATGCTTCATAAACCCTACCTGCTCAGGACCTATGAGTCCTTCCAAAACTTCCCCAACTCTCAGGGCCAACATTGTAGACAACTTTTTCATATCATAATTTAATAGTGATATTGGACAGTAGCTTGATACTGCATCTGAGGGTTTCCCCGACTTTAAAAGCAACACTATCAAAGCTTCTAACAGGGTGCAGTCAGAAACTCTGGAGTCATAAAGAGAGAGAGAAAGAGAGATACAATGCCAGTCCATTGGCGCAGCAGTTGGATTTCCGCTTGCAACACCAGCGACCCGGGTTCGGGAACAAACCTGGGTCATCAGAGGGCCAGCCAGGGGGAGAGGGATGGAGCGTCCCATGGACTGCTCTCCTTCTTCGGGGGGAAGGTGGGGAGAATGTCCAGTGCATGATGGACCCCTGGTGGAGGCTGGGGGTCCTGCAGCAACCAGCGTATGGACATTCAGGGGGTGGGGCAGATGCGAGACACCATTGCACGTCCCCGCCCCAGTGAAATATCCTCTAGGGAACAACAAAATGCCACAGCCAGTGCCTAGATGGTACCTGCCTCACTGTTCCTAATCAGCCCCCAGTCCAGCTCCCTGACCCGACCCAACGTTTGTGACACCTTGGCCGGTGCTGTGGTCCTACCCTGGGGGGCAAGCCAGTGGACAATGGGGGGAGTTGTGGCTCAAATGGGAGTGGGGGGTGGCAAGGTTCATGACTGGGCAGATGGTGATGATGCTGGCAGTGGAAAAAAGCATACTAAATAAAAAAAGAGAGAGAGAGAGAGATACAGACATGCAAAAGAGGGGTAAGCTCTTTGGCAAATATTTTATAGCAATTAGGAGTAAAGTCATCAGGTCCAAGTGCCTTATCGGTTACCAGAGAGTTAATAGCCATCAATATTTCTTGTTCAGTAATTGGAGATGATAAAAAGGCCTGCTGAGTAGTATTTAGTGAGGGGAGTGGGAGCTCCTTCAGATAATGATGAATTTCAGCAGTTGTGGGAGGATCAACCCTAGGGCCTTATAAAGAAGAATAATACCACTCAAACTCCTTGGCTATATCCTTTGGCAATTCTTTGAGAGAGCCATCCTGCACTGATTTAATTATAGGAATGCGATGAGAAGCCTCCTGTTTCTTAAGGTGCATAGCAAATTAGTCGCCCAGCTTTTTCACCCTGATCTATATAGGCAAAGCAGGTTTTATAGATGGCATGCTCTGCTTGTTCATGCAATAACTCCCCATATTGTGGTCTAAGCACTACAAGCTCTGTCCTGATGGCATCAGAAGTGATAGTATTTAAAGTACCCTCTAATTCCCTAATATGGTGTAACAGAGTTGAGGCCTCTTTCTCATGAATTTTCTTTCGCACGGCAGCCAGTCGTATAAATTCTCCCCGAATAAAGCAGTTGAACGAGCACCATTCAGCATCTACCCTATTGATTGTGCCCTTATCACTGGTAACAAATATATCAATTTTGCCCCCTAATTCTGTCAATGACCTTACGGTTTTTAAGCAGTTGATTATTTAGTTTCCTGGTGGTATCTTTCTGGACAGCATCAGATATAGCCAGTTGAAGCCATATTGGGGAATGATCAGACAGGACTCTAGACTCAGTCTCTGCCCTCCCTGGGTATCCCTCAAAAATTTATGGCTGATTAGAAAGTAATTGATTCTTAATTGAGTCCCATGCACAGCCAAGAAGAAAGCAAAGTCCTTCACGGCAAGATGTAGAATGCGCCATGGGTCGCATAATCCAGCTGAGTCAATCATGTCTCAGAGGGATCTCTGAACAGGCGAAAGACCAGAAGTTGTCATGTGTGATCTATCGAGGTCTGGGGACAAGGGTAGGTTCTAATCACCACC
This sequence comes from Neoceratodus forsteri, assembly GCA_016271365.2. NCBI lineage: Eukaryota > Metazoa > Chordata > Ceratodontiformes > Ceratodontidae > Neoceratodus > Neoceratodus forsteri. The sequence goes on from CM028134.1 coordinate 250,296,915, forward strand.
CAAGATTAAAGATAATTGTAAAAATGGAACTAGGGTTGTAAGTAATCCCATAAATGGCCCTGCACCATGGAACGCCACTGTACAGATGGTGGGATTAGTAGAGGACAAGGATGGGAGAGGCATCATGGGGGGGAGGTCAATGGCTTGATATATTTTGCCTATACAGCTATAGTGATGCCACAAAAAATCATTGTTATGGAAAAATTATGTTTAAATATTACAGAATAAGGCAGATGTTGAACTTGAGTACTCAGGCATAAAGGGCAACATAGATAAAGATAATATAGCAGATTTACAGTGGTAGAAATAAATATGTCCCAGGATAGATATACTGTAGTTCAATATTTAATTTTTTTTCATGATATTTCTGGCTATATCTAAAGATTTACTGTGACACTGTAACAAAATACAGTGTACAGTACTCTTTGTATTCTGAGACATCACATTTCATAATGACTACACTGCAGTACAAACCAAAAGTTGCTTGGTTCCGTTTGAAACATACAGATATTTCTGAATTCTGAACCAGTTCAGATGTAAGTGACCAAGACTTTATGTCTGGTTTAGATGGTTCATGGTTACACATACAGGGCCCTATGCATGAACACTAAGCAGCGTGCATGTGTTTGCACAACATACATGCATAAGGGCATACACATGAGTGGCATGCATGGCACACCCAGGAGGCATGTATGAACTGTCCACATGGACATGCATAGGCAGCCTGCGCACAGCAGCATGCCCACTGTGCTATGTGCATCTGGGGTGTGTGGCCACATAGTGGTGTGCACAGCATCCACAAACACACGTGCACAAAGCCAGGAACGACAGCCAGGCACATGGCATGCAGCATGTACAATTATGGCAGGTGGAGGGATGCCATAAGTAGCTGTGCACTGTGGTGAGCAGCCGTGTTCCTAGAGTGATATGACATGTCCCAGTAACTACAGGGCAATACCCCCATGAGTTTGTTTAGATGTCAACAATACCTATGGAATCTAAAATGCTGCAGTAGCCCACATATCCAATACAAACCTGTGTGAAGTAACACCCTCTAAATTTCACCATACCACATAGAATACTAGTACTCGAGATGACCTGGTAGCCCTGTGATAGTTGCGCCCAGACAGACTGGGGTGCCATGGAAGGGGAAGAACAATGCACAACTGTGGCAGGAAAAGGCATCAGCACAAACAAGGGGTACACAACTACCACAATGGCAAACACCCAGAAGGGGCATAGCCACAAGGGTGTGGGACCTATGTGGATGGCACAGAGCCCAGCATACGTGGGCAACACCAGGACACTTTCCCAATCACTGTCAGAAAAAGCACCAGCATGGGGACAACACCCACCCCATACTGGGTGCACATGCAGGGCCCCCCACACATATTTCCCCCTGGTGTACAATGCACACACAACCCATCCCACACAGAGCCCCCTTCAAAAGCTTCAAGGCCCCCCTGGAGCCCTCCAATTCCCTAAGGCCCCCCAGGGAGTCCCACAGTGCCCCAAAGCTCCCCTGGGAGCCCTTCTGAATGTTCCATGGATCCTCCAACAGTTCCCAACACACCCACACCAGCAGGCAAACTGCTGGTCTGGAGACATTGATGACACAGGGACTGGACAATAAAGCCTTTACTCAACATAACGGCAGTACAACAACACATGAATGGAGGGTGACATTCACCCAGGTACAGTGCAGCACAAATTAAAACCTAAAACAAACAGAGCAAACAGTCCCCCAAGAATGTCCACACGAAAAGTCCAAACAACCAACAGAGCATGTGTGCAAAGGTGTCCTGGTGGAGTGGTGCCAGGTCAGCGGTCATGCCCTAACCCTCCTCCTCCTCCTCCTCCAGGGAGTCCCCACTGGAACCTGGGGTGTGGTAGTGGTTCATGGTCATGGCAGCATCACTAGTCTTCACAGTGGTCCCCTGTAGCTGTGCAAAGGGAATGCAACATAGTGAGTATAGGCATGAGCGTGAGGCACAAATATGTTCCCAAATGGCAAAATAAACCTGCACTGGTATGCCACAGGATGCATAACCTACCTTTGATGGCTCCACCACACACCACTTCTCCCCATTGTGGGCATTATTGCAAATGTCTGCAGACCCCACTCTCAGTCACAGGAAGTATAAATTAATGAGATTCCATCTTCCCCGATGTGGAGGTGTCTCCACCATGCAGGTGGCTCCATCTGGCTGCTCCTCCCTGGTGAAGACCAACTTATCTAGGTGCCCATGGCAATCCTGTGAAAATGAGAAGCAGAAACAGCAGTCAGCACCAAGGATACCACACCCACCTAGATGTCTCACACCACACCCCGTAGACCAGGTACATACCCTGCTTGGGGCCTCCAGATTCCAGATGTTACCCCATTGTGGCTGTCGAGGTAGGTGTTCTCAGACACCCTTCAGTGCTTCCTGGGGTACATCCCCCTTTGCCTGACTAGTGACATGGATTGATAGGATAGCTGCATCTATCTCCATCGTCTCACCTTGTGGTGTGTACATGTGATGCCCTAACAGGTACCATCAGTGGGCATGTGGGGCCCCCATACACTCTCTTAAAGGTACACAAGAGGGTTCTGGCCCACATAAAGGGTCAGAATCCAGACATGTACAGGTAGACAGGTATCTATAGCAGTTGAAGAGGATGTGTCCTAGCTTCCTGATGAATGTGCTCCTGCTTGAAGCAGAGCAGGAGTGGTGGCAGCACAGGGGCCTGCAGCAAAGGATCTTTAGACCACGGCTGGATGCATGAATGATGCGGGACACACACTTCATCAAACACTTCAGTTTCAATTGGTCCACAATTGAACAGGTGTGCAACATGATCTGCAACACCGCTGCATCATGGACGTGCCAGTCCAAGCTGATGATGGTGGAGACCAAAGTGCTACAGTATGTGCCCTGCCATGCTATGCAACAGGGTCATTCCAGAGGCTATCCGGTGATGTCATTGGTGTCATGGGCATTGTCTCAGGTGACAGATGCCCTGCTGGACATGTGCATGAACACATACGATTCTTCATGGCTGAGACCGACCTCCATGCCACTAAACAGGCATTCCATGCCATGCCCAACTTACTCAGCACTATAGACTGCACCCATATAAGGATAGTGTCACTCTCCAAGAATGAGCAGGCATACAGGAACATAAAGAGGTTCCACAGTATAAATTGTCAGGTTGTGTGCATATTCACCAACATGTGTGCCAAGTACCCTGGCCATACAAGGATGTGTACATACTGAATGGGTCATGACTCAGTGCCCTGCTTGGTTCAGGATGGATTGATGGATGGCTGTTAGGTAAGTATACAGCACCAGCATGTCTGGCACCATGTGGTCCTATCTCAACAGCAACTAACAGCTTACTCTTTGTGTCCCTGCATAGGTGACAGTGGATATCCCTTATGGCCGTATCTGATTCCTGGGGCCACATGGCATTGCAGAGGAGGCATACAACTATGCCCACAAGAAGACACGGTCTGTCATTGAGAGGACTGTTGGACTACTGATGATGAGGTTCCAGTGTCTGGATCATACAGGTGGCATGATGTTACTGTCACATGGAAGGGTGTACAAGGTGTTCACCACATGTGCCATGCTCCATTACATCACCGTGCAACACCAGGTACCCATGCTGCTGGATCTGCAGCTATGTGACATGCTGGAGGTGGACGAGGGGCAATCTGGCACAAGTCAGGAGACACTAACTGGTTGTGCAGCATGTGATGCCCTTGTACAGGGCACATTCTGTCAGTTGGGATGGCTATCTGCATAGTGTTTGACCATACAGATGTGGAACATGCACAGCATCATCTGTCATGTGCAGAACTTCTTCGTAGGGGCCTCTGTTTGTGTGGCAGGTGTGTAACGCATGGTGGCAGGGCATGTGGGTGGTGGACGGTGTGGGCGGTGGGTGTGCGACGATGACATCCCACACTGAGTACACACGCCTGGGGAGCTTGGGTGTGGTGCTATGGTGGGGGGCATAGTATGGGTGGGAGAATGCTATTGGGGTGTTGGAGTACTGCACTGCAAAGGGGGGCATGCTCCAGTGTTGGTTGGGGTAATGCAATGTGTGTTGGAGGGTGGGCATGCTATGTTGGGGTGTGGAGTGCTTCCTACTCTGTGTGGGAGTGGTGTTGCATGGTGTCATGCATGTGTGTGTGTGTGTCGTGTGTGTGTGTGTGATGGTGTGTTGTGCAGATATGATGTGTGTTGGGAAGTGGCTGCATTGTGCTGTTGTGTGCATGGTTGGTGGCGTGTGTTGTGTGCCAGGGGGTGTCAAGGTGCTTGTGTTACACAGTGCTGTGGAACTTGTGTTTGTGTTTTTTATTGCCCTGTTTTCTCATAGAGTGTTTCTTCTGGTGTGTAGATGACTGTGTGCCAGTCTTTGGGCGGGGGCCTGTACACAGACAACACTGTGCTGGCACATGGCTGAAGGTGTAGGCACCGTCTGTTGTTCCTATGTTCTCCCTCCAGCTGTTGTGGTGCAGCTGTCCAGGTGTTTGTGTGCAGAGTTGGGGTGTTGTGTCTGTGGGCTTGCTGTCATCGCTGTCCTGTGGGGCTGTGTCTTGCTCCAGTGTGACAGATCCCTGTGTGACAGGTGTTTGGCTGTGTACTGTTTGTGAGTCCTTGAACCCCTTGTCCAGGTGTTCATGTCTCACTGCTGGGTGTCCTGCTGCTGCTGTGTGGGCACCCTGCTGCTTGCATCCTGAGGGTGTGTGCTGACCACATGGTGTGGAGAGTGGCTGGCTGGACAGGTGATGCCAGACCTTCCACCAGGTGATCCACTAGTTGCTCCAGGAGGTCACCCAGACTGTTTATCCCTCACCACATGGACTGCACCTCCACAGCCAGTCCATGCAGCTCCTCTGTATTCATGTCCTGTGCCTCCAGCCTCTCCTGCTTCAGCTGATACACCTCTGCGTAATAGGTGTGCATCACTGCTCATGTACACACTGTCCATGGCCAGCCCTCAGCCTGTGTTGGCAGGGCCTCACGTCCACTGTCCTCAGGGCTTGGTGTCCTCACCTTGCATGTGGATGAAGCACTCTGGTGTACACGTTCTGTGCCTGCCATGTTCTGCATGCCCACTGGCTGGTCCTCTGTGGGATGTTGCTGCTGGCATGGTGCATGCTACCTCACATGGTGGCTGCTCCGTTCTTCCACCTTCATGTCCTGCTCCTCTCTCCCCTCCTGTGGCCATGTCTGGGTGCTCTTGAGGTCTGTCTCTGTATCCATCTGCACCTCTATCCCCTGCTCAGTACCTGTGGGTGATATGGGGTTGTTATGATTGCTGTGCCACTGCCCATGTGGGCGCACTTCACTGTGGTGCATGCACACTGGGTGCCCCACCTCTGCCTTCCTTATTCCTGTGGTCATCCTTGTATCCAGCACATTGTGCCATGTGGTCCTGGGCATATGTTACTACACATGTTGTTGTGCATCCCTTTGTGCTGGGGTCTGTGGGGTGCAACACAAGGCTGTTAGCACATACAGGGGGGACATGCCCTCAAGGATTTAGTCCATGCCTGTCCACATGTACCTGCCAAGGTGTCTACACCTTCCACCTCCCCATGGAGACACATGTTGACCATCCTCTCTATTGGGGTCAATGTTAGCATGCTGCTGGGGGGACCATCACCCGTTCCCTTGCTTGCCTGTGCACCTGCAGCAAGCTTCTTTTTCACCACTTTGCACAGATCCTGCCACTTGTGCTTAATGGCTTCAAGTGCCTGTGCCTCTGGCCTGGCTGCATTCACATTGGACTGTATATCCAGCCACAGGCTGGCCTTGACCTCTGGGGTCATTGTCATGGATTGTGCCCTGTTCTGTGTGGTGTAATGGGCCCTGATATCACTTACCATTTCTGCAACCTGGTTATTGGTGAAGTTCGATGCATGGTGATGTGAACTGCCTAGGGTATGGCCACATCCCCAGTGCTGTTTGCCTCTCCAGGCAGCCCTTTTAGGCATCGAGGTTGTGCTATTGGGTCCTGCATGTCACTGGCTTTTTTACACCATTGCTTCCATGTTGGGTGGTTCTATGGTATTCACGTCCATGTATCCACACTATGTGGTTTGCATGCATTTATATGGTGAGGTTGAGGGTGGGTCCGCATATCCCTGGCCCACCCAGTGTGGTCTGTGTGAGGCACTGCATGTCCCCTGTGGTCCACCTTCAGAGTCCACATACACTATGTGCTGGTTGATGCATACTGCGTTCCGTGTTTGCCTTGCATGCTGCTTAGCTGTGCACTGCATTTATGACACATTTCCATGTACTTTACACACATTCATGCATAGGGCCCAATGTGAGTGTATTACATACTGTGAGTACATTGGTTGGGTAAGAAAAATTAAGACTGTGCAGTACATCTAGTCCACCTCCTTGTTTCTTCCCTCATTTCTGTCTCCTATTTCCTAATAGGGCTCACACCCCAACATCATTGTGCAGCACACCTGTCACTCCCAATCCCATCTTGGCCCTAGGGCACTCTGTGGCTCATACAAAAAGGTGGTGTCACATACCTTGTGGGGTGCCATGACAAAATGGCAACATTTTTATGGTGATGCATGAAAATGGTGAGTGGATTTTGGTGAGTGCAGATGCAGTGATTCCTGTATCTTTGGGGAAGCTTTGCCCCCAAACCCCCCCTTCTAAATATACTAACTCCAGGGGGGGTGCAACTCAGGGAGGGGGAACCCCCTAGTCGCTATAAGTGCAGTCACCCAAATCCTTTGCCAATTTTACGGTCGCCATTATTACAGTCGCTGTTATCACGGGTCACCACCTTGTGGCAGGATAGTCTTCATTTAAAGTTTTTAGTGGGCAGGATGGGGTCTGATGGAGTGGATTGGTAACCTTGAGTGCTACTGTTGTGGAAGAAGTCATTATTTTCCTTTATCTGGTTCCCCTCCTTTTGGCTCTTGGACTACTAGCACTTGCATGTCCAGTCACTGCTGTGCACACTGTCAGTGTCCCTCCCCCTTCCTATTTTAGTCTGTTCCCATCTCCTGGTGCCATACTACTAGAGTATTGATAGGTCATGTGTCAGATGACTATTGACCAACATATAAGAGATGCTTGAGGAACAGGGTGTTGTGTACCCTGTCCTCAGGCAGCAAAAACACACCATCTCCCTCCTGGTTACTGAGTGCAAAGACTGAAGGCCTCAGTGTAAACCTGGGTTGACTGCACAGAAGTGCAATGCTCTACCCATGGATTTGTAAAGCAGCGTGGGCTGCTCTGGGCCAAAAATAGCCATTGCATAAATGCTGCCATTAAAATGCAGTTTATTCAACAACCCCAACATTTTAGGTTTCTTCTGGGGGACTGTAAACAAATTAAAAAATTCATATCTTATTTACATTCAATATATCCATAGGTATACATTGTTGATGCAAGAAAAAACAGCAATGTTACATTCCAGTGATTAAGTGTCTCTAGTTTCATATTCTTTGCTTTAAAGCTCCTTGCAATGTTTTTAATAATATCTGCAAGAAGTAGATATAAATAATTAAGTTTCCACCAACAAAGTGTTTTTCACCACTGAAATTTTTTAGACATGTTGTTGGAAACTTAATAAGTATTTACAAGTACATCACTAATGATGGGATAATGCTAGACTTGCTACTCACTAACAGGGATGGTGTTGCAGACATGAAAGTCGGGGGCCATTTGGGGACCTGCAATCACCATGCAGTGTGGTTCAATATAAGGATGGTTGTGGAATCAGACCGCACAAAGGTGAGGTCCTGGACTTCAGGAGGGCAGATTTTAAAAAGATGGATGAATTCCTCAGGGATGACCTGGCGGGGGGATGCACTGGGTGGGGTGGAGGAACAGTGGGAGAACTAAAAAGGGTCATAGTGAAGGCAGCAAACCTCAGCGTCAAGCAAGTGAGCAAAAGAAAGAGGAAAAAGAGACCGCTATGGTTCTCAAAAGAGGTGGCAGAAAAGGTAAAAGCTAAAAGGATAGCACTCAGAAGGTACAAGAAGACACACAGTGAGGAGAATAGGGAAGTGTATCAGGGGAACTGAGGGAAGCAAGGAGAGCAGCAAGGGGTGCAAAGGTGCAAAGTGAAGAGAGAATAGCCAAGGGAGTAACAAAAGGGGACAAGGCATTTTTTAGGTATGTAAGTGAAAAAGGGTAGACCAGTGGTGGGATTGTAAGGTTAAGAAGGGAAGAGAGGGACTATGCAGAAGGGGAGCAGGAAAACATAAACATCCTGATTTTGTTCAGTGTTCACAGAGGAAACAGATGGGGAGGGGCCACAAAAATGTAACTGGAGCATTGGAGGGAGGGAGGGTGGTGGACACTAGTCCATTTTTGGAGATGAGATCCCTGAAGGGACTCACAAATCTGAAAGCAGACAAAGAAATGGGGCCAGATGTGGTCCATCCAAGGGTACTGAAGGAAATAAGGGAGGTTCTGGCTGCGCCTCTGATAGCCCTATTTAACAGCTCACTGGAAACAGGAGTGATCCCAGAGGACTGGTGGAGGGCAGATGTAGTCCATCTGCACAAAAGGGGTAGCAGAGAAGAGGCCAGCAATTATAGGTCAGTCACCCTGACTTCAGTGGTGGAAAAGTTAATGGAATCACTGCTGGAAAAAAAGGATTATGGAATATTTTGAATACTATGGGTTACAAGACCCAAGGCAGCATGGATTCATGGGGTGGGTGGGGGTCATGTCAAATGAATCTGATAGAGTTCTTTGACTAGGTGTCCAAGGTGACCAAGGAACTAGAGTAGGGTGGAGCACTGGGCGTAGCCCACCTAGATTTCAATAAGGCTTTCAACACTATTCCACATAGGAGACTAGTAAGCAAGATGGGTAGCTTAGGAGTATGTCCAATGGTGGTAAACTGTGTAAGAAATTGGTTAAAGGATTGGCAGGAGAGGGTGGTGGTAAAAGGAGTTCACTCCAAGGAAGGGAGGGTGACCAGCAGGGTGCCACAGGAATCAGTGCTGAGACCAGTCCTCTTTAATGTCTTTATAACTAACACTGCAGAAGAGCTGGAAGGGAGGGAAGGTCTGCCTCTTTGCAGATGACACCAAACTCTGCAATAGGGTGGAGACTCTGGGGGGTGGTGAAAAGGATGAGCAGCAACCCGAGAAAACTCTAGGACGTGGTTAAGGGTATAGCAGCTGGGTTTCAATGTGAAAATGTGCAAAATAATGCACTTAGGGCACAATAGCTGGAGTACAAAAGGAGGGGTGGACTGATAATCACCAAGCTGGAAAGAGACCTGGGGTGGTCATATTGGATGACCTAAAGGTGGCCAGACAGTGTGACAAGGCAGTTGGGAGGTCGAGTAGGATGCTAGTGTGCGTAGGGAGAGGTATCGCCAACAGAAAGAGATAGGTGGTGTTGCCTCTGTGTAGATCACTGGTAAGACCCCATGTAGAGTACTGTGACCACTCCTGAAGACCACATCTCAAAAAGGACATAGAGAGAGTGTAAGCAGTCTGGAGAAGGGTAACAAAAATGGTGCAGGGTCTGCTTCAGAAGCCCTACGAGGACAGATTAAAGGACTTAAATATGTACAACTATGAAGAGATGAGAGAGATGGGGATATGATAGAGACCTTCAAATGCTTCATGGGGGCAAACAAGGTACAAGAGGGAAATATTTTTCAGAAAAAAGGTTCTCAGGGACAAGGGGGCATGATAAGAAACTGGAGGTGGGTAGACTCAGGAGATATGTGAGGAAGTATTTCACAGAAAGAATGGTGAATTCCTGGAACAGTCTTTCAGCCAAGGTGATGGGGGTGAGAACAGTGATGGGGTTCAAGAATGCATGGAATAGGCATAAGGAAATTTTAGAGAAATGGAAGTGGTTGGTGAATGGGCCAGAGATCAAGTAAAACCTGTGGTGTACTATAAGGAGGCAAAAATGGGCAGACTGGCTGGGCCAAGTAGTGCTTATCTTCTGGCAAATTCTATGTTTCTGTGTAGAAACCTATTAAGATAAAATGTTTAGGTTGTTGAATAAATTGCATTTGAATGAGAGAATGTGTGTAGCAGTCTTTTTGGGCCAGAGCAGCCCACACTGCTTTACAAATCCAGTACAGTATTCTGTTCAGGGGCAGCTCCACTGAACATCTTGAAACTTTTGGGTGGTTCCCTCCAGGAACTGTCTCAATTGTGCTCTACCCCAGACTATCCAGTGGCCCCAAGTTCACCTTGCTATTATCTGAACACTACACAAAGCTGGTCTTTAACCATACTGGCTATTTTTTATCATTTAAATTGATGTCCCCTGACTTAGTTTTGAAGGAATTAAATATGTTAAACATAGCCAAACCCAAGGGATTGACTGAATAAATAATACATTTTTGAAATAGGCTGCCCCATCATTTGTTATTCCACTACTTATCTCCATAATGAATCAAGAGCTTCTGACTGTTTTCCAAGCTCCTGAAAAATCTCCTTGGTTAAACTGCTTTTCAAGAACAGAGCATCTAATTTAGAACATTTCTCTTTAACTGACCATTTCAACATTTTTTTTTTAAATTGTCTAATTACAATTGAATACATTCTTGAACTAAAATAGTTTGTTAAATGTGCATCAGGCAGTATGTAGGCAGTATCATGGTACTATAGCCTTCATAAAAGTAACTAATGATTTACAGAGTTCTGTGAATAATGATTTATTCTTAGGCATTATCTTTGTGGATTAATCTAAGGCTCTTGACTTATTGGAGCACACAAATATATAACGTAAGCTGGCAGTCCTAGGCTTTGGTAGGAAAACTTTGAAGTGGTTTGAAAACTATTTTTCTGATTGCTAACATGAATCTCCAAAAAAGGGTTAAACTCTGAAATTATGGCTGTTACCAAACGAGTCCCTCAGGGGTTAATCTTGAGGTAACTTCTCTTCACCATTTATGTCAACAATTTAGATAGTGAATTACAGAATGTGTCCACTCACCTATATGCAGTTAATACTACTTTGTATGCATCTGGTAAAGATCAACTATTGTTACAAGGTCTTTTGTAAAATGGTGTTAGAGCTCTTCAGGATTATTTTATACACATTGATCTTGCATTAAATGTTGAAAAAACACAATGTATGGTATAAAGACAAAAACGAATTTGACCACTAAGAACAATCCTTTTCAAATAGTTACTCTAGATGATAGGTAACTAGCCATAGCGAGTCAATTCAAATACTTAAGATTGTGGTTGGGTTGTTATCTATCACCTAATGTGCACATCGACTATATGGTGATGAGGATAGTCTCTGAAATTGGCTTCCATTAAGGGCATTGTCATTTTTTTTCTGTAGAAGTTAAGAAACAGATTGTCACTAGTAATGTTGCACTGCACATTGACTATGTTGACTTTCATTAAAACTAATCAAATAAGGGCACTAACACAACCAATGTAGTTTTAATAAATAGGCCACCAGATACGGAAATTCAAAACACATGGAATTAATAAATACAGTAGAAGAATTAGCCATGCACAAAGGGATCATATTACTGGGATATATAAATCTGCCATGTATAGACTGGATAAACTACTTACAAATCCAATAGTGAAAAACAGTTCTTGGAATTATTTTTATAACTTGAAACAACATGTGAGAAAAGCAACAAGAGAAAACTCAATACTCAACATAGTTCTAGCATGATCCAACACTGACATTACCAAATGTAATCGAAGGGAACCTCTCAGAAATAATGACCACAAAATGACTGGTTTCACTATAATAGAAAGTTTTTAATAGAAAAGGGAAATACGATCACTTTGAACTTTAAAAGGGCACATTTTGATGCAATTAGAACCATATTATTTAAATGGAACTGGCAACAAGACTTAACAATATAACAGCAGAAAAACAATGGGAGTTACTGAAAATAAAAATTAATAACTTAACTTCCAAATATACATAGACAAGGAAAACATATACAACTAAAGTGAAATGTCAGTAATGGATAACAGTGAAAATTAAAACAATTATTGCACAGCAAAAAAGCATATTCCATAAACTAAAGAACAAAAAATACACATCTATTAGAACTGAGATACAAAAAAAAAAACTGGTGCAGGAGTGGAAAAGATGATAAGCACAAAAACCTAGAAGTGAAAAACATCTAGCTTTAAATATTATGGACACCTATAAGCAGTTCTATGCATACATAAATGCAAAAAAAGCACAAACTAGAAAAAAAAAATTAGGGCTGTTGGTGATAATGGAGTTTGCCCTTTAAGGGGCAGACCAGGTTGTTCTGGTGCACTCCTTTTCCTTTCATTAGGATGGTTGTGCTCAGAAGGGGATGGGGGAAGGAAGGGGAAGGGACAGGCGACAGAACAATGGCCAGGCAATAGGAAGGGGAGGGGCAAGTGGAGGTACATAATGGACAGCACAGAGGGGTTTCAGCCACTTTTTGCTGGAGTTTTGATTTAATTGAAACTGCAGCACATCAGATTGGCTGAACAAATGGAGAGGTGTGTGCACCAGGTGCAGCAGGTAAGATAGCTTCCAATGAATGAAGTTTAAAAAAAAATCTTTTAAGATACATTGTTTGTGACTGCTTTACAATAATTGTCTGTTTGAAGGAAGTTTTTAGCATTGCTGGCCTGGATGAATGTGTTTCTAGTGGTTTAGGGAATGCTGAGGTGGTATGCCTTGTTTCGTAGGTGACTGTTTCATTAGGCTTCGGCTTGAAAAAAAAATTATAGTATTCCTGGTTCAAGGACATGCATTTTAGCGGTTTTAGGAATTTTGCAGCTGTACTGAGATGTATACTTGTTTTAAAATCGCAAGGCGATTAGGCACAGATAAGAGAAATTTTTGTTGGAAAAGCGCTGTTGTACAGTGCCAGTTAAAAGTTTGTGCAGAATGCAACAGTGTTTGCCCAGTGGGGGCCTAGCAAGAGAAGAGGCATTGGGACAGTTTTGTGGATCAAGAGATGGAGTAGTGGGCAAAAAGTTGCAGCGTTGAGGCTGGACTGAAAAGCCTGGGACTTTGGGCAGTTTTATCACCTGAGAAGAGTGTAGTTTGTGTAGAGGAGGCCCAAAACAAGAGGGAGCATGAGCCTGACACCGGAGGCCACGTGGCGTGACATCACATGCCGCTCAGCAGCCGCGAGGTGAGCTGACCCTGAAAAAGAATAATGGAGGACAGAAAAGGGCTATAGGGGGGTGAGCCCTGTGGAAATGCAGGGGAGGGAGAAGGCATTGGTAAAAAAGGAAGAGGTAGGTTTGGACATGGGGGGAGGTCTCAGAAATCTGATTGGAAGAGAGCCCCCTGGGCTGCAGGTACGCGGAAGCAGCTCTCGCTCCTGGCAACAGAACCCCTCCCGGTTTGCATATGGCTGTTCCCCCAGAATGAGTAAAAGTAGCCATCCCCAGGGAGAACCCATCCTTGTTGCTTGGCAGAACGGAGAGCATGGAGCCTCACACATGCCAGCAGGACTGCGTGGCTGGAAAACGGACCCCTACCCCGCCCCACAAACCTCGCAGCTACCTCCTCGGGTCCTCAGGAGGAGGAGATTACACCTACCCATTTCCTCTAAGGGATCCCTGGCTTCCCCCATTGAGAAGGTGACTCAGGGGGCCAGCAGCAATCTCGCTGCCCCATCAGGAGGCACGGTGAGAGCCAGGGACTGAAAAGGGCCTACGCATTGGGATAGGCGAATGCTACTGTGCATAGCGGCAAAAAGGAGCAATAAAGCGCTGCAGACCAGAACAGAAGGGGACAGGCAAAGGCTCGGAGGAACCAGGATGGCAAGGTGGGCCAGCGACAAGGCCTAGCAGGGGGGACGGGCGGTCACGTGATGTGATGTCACACGCCAAGGGAATAGGCCAAAGCAAGCAGCTAGGCCATTTCTGAAGCAGGGGAAGTTTTTCTGGTTGGGATGAGGGTTGTTTGGTCGGGATACTGGGCAGGGTGTATCATGGGAAGATGAAATGGGGAGAAGGTACATGGGTGCTACGAAGCAAAGGAGCAGGCCAGAGGCCTGGTACTGAGAGGCCTGGCCATGAGGTGTGACGTCACATGCCAGAAGGGCAAAATGACAGAAGGAGGCCCAAGAAAAGGAGTTTTTATTCAGGATCAGGTTTTCAATAATGGGAGGAAGGGATCAGCCATGGAAGGGGACCATGGCCTAGGGTGGGGGGGTAACATTTTGGGGACAACCAACACCTGGCAGGAGGACTGGGGGCAGAGCATGGGAAGGGGAATAGAGAGGCCTGGGAAGGCTTAGCAGCCATGACATGGCGGGGCATACAAGGGGAGTAGCGTTAGGCCTGGACAGCCACAGGAGGCAAAGTTTGAAGCGTTTTCAAGGCCTGGGGGGGGCAAAAAAAAAACCAAAACACAAGGCGACATTGGTTGACTGTTTCTCTGGAAACGGGGCCAGGTCATAGGGAAGTATTATGGGCTAAGTTGTTTAACAGAAATGTCGTTTCTTGACTATGGGGGGGCCCTTCCACATGAAGGCATGCGGTAAGCATAAATTAACAACAGAATCTTGTTTTCTTCCCGTCAGTTGTCTTCACAGTTAAAAGGATCGAAGGACATGGCACCAGAGAAGAGCAGGCCATCAAAGGAGAACGCTTACAGGGCTATAATCGAGTTGGCGGAAAATGCCAACAGAATGTGGGAACTGGTGGAAGGGGAGGAACCAGGGAGACCCGGGGAGAAAAGGAAAGCGGGACCGGGAAAAGGGGGCAGAGGGAAACGACCAGCTGAAAGGCCAACCAGTCCCACTAGGGTACAACTGCTGGCAGTGGGACCCATCAAGGTGGCTGATCCAGTACCTCTGCAGCCTATAGACCTGGTACCACCAATACCTCCCCAAGATCAAGTCGGGATCCCCCCTGGGGAACCCAGACCGGATCCCCAGAACATAGTGTTTCCTCCACAACCCCTAGTAGTTTACCTACCCCCTCAACCACAGGGTGCCATAAGGGGGCACCAGGGAGATGCCAGGCAGCAAGGCTCAGACAAGGACACAGGTAACACACCCAGTGCAGTGGGTGACAGTATAAAAGAATATATAGGTCAAATTGTGTCGGCACTGGGAACAGGAGGTTTAGGACAAATGGAATCGGCTCTGGCAGAGATTAGGATGGAAAAAGAGGTACTGGAAAGAAATTAAGGGGGTACAGAGAAAGAAGGAAAAGGTACAAGGGAGATAGGTGCCCCCAGGATGAGGGTAGGGGAGCATGTTCCACTGGCCACAAAGGAAAAAATATGGAAAGGAGAGAATGTGGATATATTGGCTTTGGTGAGCTGGGAAGTGGAAGCAAAGTACAAGGAAGCAGAGAACATAGGAAAGAGTGAAATGGCAGCAGCGGTAGTGTTGTTAGGGAAGAAGGAGGAGGACAAATTCACAAAAGGGAAGACTTGGGATGGGTGGTTCATAGGTTTTGCCACCTTCTCAGCCATTGTCCTGGAGAAGAAGCCAGAGTTGGGCATCCCGCTCATCACATATTGCCTAATAATAAGGCGGGCAAAAGGGGGGGTGGGGTGGATATACTATGACTAATTTTTTCGGCAGAGAATGGCAACATACGGGGATGTAAGATGGGATACAAAGCAGCTAGACTTATGGGCAGATTATGTAATGGATCAGTGCTGCTGGGCTTACAACAGGGCCTTTTGTTCGTGGCCTCAATGTCGTTTTTGGCACGCATGTTCAAAATGTGGGGGACGCACCCGGCAAGCAGATGCAGAATGACATGGGCCCAAGGGGCACAGGGACATGGGGGTCATAGTTCAGGTCACAGTTTTTTAGAGAGGGACAGGGGTTTAAAGGGCAGGCATGGAACAGGGGAGGGAAGGGTAGGGGGAACACGAGTAGAGGAGGTCAGAATCACTGAGCGGAAAAAACAAGCACTGAGCGAGAGGGAGGGACCAGGGAGGGTAAACGCGAGGAAAGGCAGAGAGCAGTTAGGGGTGGCCAGAACCCCCATCAGGTTAGCGGCATGGACAGTTTGGTTTGACAGATATCCAAACAAAAGAGTGTCAGATATGATCATAGAAGGTTTTTGCACAGGTTTTTCACTGCAGTGTGAGGGTTCCAGACAAGCGAGAGAGACAAGCAACCTGGGGTTGGTAAAAGGGAGGGAAGAGATGTTAAGACAGAAGATAGAGAAGGAAAAGGCAGCAGGGAGAGTAGAAGGCCCATTTGATAACCCCCATTACAAAACATGTGGATTTCGCCATTGGGCTTGGTACCCAAGAAACAAGAAGGGGAATACAGGGTGATTCACCACCTATCCTATCCAGAAGGGGATTCGGTGAATGATTTTATTGGGGAAGAGTATAGTAAGATGACATATGCGACACTAGAGGATGCAGTCCGGATAATCCGGGCTAATAAGGATGCATGGATGGCAAAAACGGATATTGAATCCACGTTCAGACTGCTGCCAGTTAGGAGAGAAGACTGGAACCTATTGGGTTTTAAAATTGGGGGTCAGTACTATTTTGACAAAGCCATGCCTATGGGATGTTCTATAGCATGTGCAACATTTGAAGCATTCAGCACCTGTTTGCAGTGGATATTTCAAGAGAAAACTGGTTATAGAATGGTGATCCACTATTTGGATGATTTTCTTTTCATTGGTAGGGGGGAAGGGAGACATAACATATGCTGGTCAAGTTTCAAGAACTGCACAAAGAATTAGGGGTTCCGCTGGCACTGGAGAAAACAGAAGGGCCCAGCAGGGTGCTTGAATTCCTGGGTATTGAGATAGATGCCCCGAAGGAAATATTCAGGCTGCTGGACAAAAAAGTGAAAGAACTGATCCAAGAACACACCAGCAGGAGAAGGGTACAACTAAAACAAATACAGCAGGTACTGGGGCACCTGAACTTCGCCTGCAGGGCTATTGGACCAGGGAAGGCATTCACAAAGAGGTTAGCAAGGGCTACAGCCGGGGTCACCAGACCACACCATTGGGTAGACCTGACAAAAGGTGTCAGGGAGGATTTTAAAGTATGGGAGGAATTCCTCAGGGAGTATAATGGCTGCTCTTTCTGGCAAGAGGAGTGGGTATATAACGCAGACCTCGATCTTTACACAGACGCTGCCAGGGGGCTAGGCATGGGGGGGCTACCTGAGGGGCAGGTGGTTTGCAGAACCATGGCCTGCTAACTGGGTAAAGGATGGCAAGGTAAGAGATATAACATTGCTAGAGATCATGCCCATCTGGACATGTACACTGGTTTGGGGGTAAGAACTACAGGATCAGAAAGTGACATTCTGGTATGACAATAGAGCAGTGGTGGAGGTCCTAAACAACAGGGAAGCCATATCAGAAACGGTCATGCAAGTACTGCACTGTTTAGTGTTCAGGACCTTGCAGCTGAACATGTCATATAAAGCAAAACACATAGAAGAGGTGCACAATACCCTGGCTGACAGCCTTTCCTGTCTGCAGCTGGACCATTTTCGGAGGCTGGCGCCAGCAGCGGAGGAACAAAAATGCCCATACCAATGAACATCTGGGACGTTGGCAAAAAGGAGCAGAACTGTTGTTTTGCAGCTCATGGATGCCTCGGACTCTGAGGGCCTATGATGGGGCCTGGAGAGTGTTTCAAACATTCAGGGCAACACACCAGAAGGAGGTAAGTAGGCCACTCACAGAGGAGCAGCTAGGAAAGTTCACTGTGGAGCAGTGGCAAAAAGGAACAGCCCACACCACAATGGGGGTCTACTTGGCAGGGATTAGTGTTATCTGCAGTCTAAAGGGATGGAAGGACCCGACAAAATCATTGTTCATTAGAAGAATGATGCAGGGATGGGGTAGGTTGAAACAAGGGCCAGTAGACAATAGAAGACCAATAGGGGAGCAGTGGCTAGCAAAACTAAAGGATGTGCTCCCAGCAATATGCAGATCAAAGACCGATGCCCAGCTATTTCACACGATTTATGTTGTAATGTTTGCAGGGGCCATGAGAGTGAGTGAGGTGGTAGGCCATGGCGGAAAAGACAAGGAAGGGGGACTAGAATTGGAAGATATAAGCTGGGGGATGAAAGAGATACAGATCAAGAGTAAGAGGTCAAAAATGGATCAAAGGGGACAGGGTTGCATAGTGACACTAAAGAGACAGGTATAGGGCACGGTATGCTCAGTGAAGGCTTTGTGGGCTTTTGCCACAGAGCATGGGACCAGGACAGGGAGATTGTTTGTTCATGGTGATGGGAGAAGGGTCACCAGTTATCAAGTCACAGCATTGCTCAAAAAAAGCATGCAATTCCTGGGGGAGGACCCGGCTAATTATTCGTCCTACTCCTTGTGGATTCGGGCTGCTTCACAGTGGGCAGCGGCAGGCGAAACTGTTAATATTTTGGAAAAGGACGCTGGTGGTCTGCCAGTTAAAAGAGATACATCCGAGCACTGAAGTAAGAAAATTAACCTATGGCCTTTGTTTTCATTACAGATGTGGAGACAAATGGGAACAGGGGGAGGACTGGAAGGGGGATAATACGGTGAGGAAACTAAGAGCATGTATAAGATAATTATTTTCTGCTAAAACCCCATAGGAAGAGGGAGGATCACAGGAGTCTGGATCTGCAGCCACTCCTATATTTATTGGGCAGAAAGGAGAGCAGAGAAAAAGGCTGGGGGAAAGCAGCTGTACCAAGAGGTGAAACAGTGTAGGTTGGTTTGGCATGGCATCCAGGGAATGAGATGGGCACAGCTGCTTCCCACCTTGACGGAACTTAAGGAACGGCGACCCAGTCCAGACTTAATTATTATACATTTGGGGGGCAGCGACCTTGCGGGCAAGCCACAGGTAGACACATACTTGCAGATAAAAAGGGACCTGGGAACAGTACAGCAATGGTGGCCTCAGGTAAGTCTTGCCTGGTCGGATATGATACCAAGGAGGGTTTGGAGGCAGAAGCACAGCCATAGAGCTGTGGATAGGGCCAGGAAAAAGATGAACAGAAGGGTAGGGACATTGGTAAGGAATATGGGAGAATAGGTAATACTGTGGAGTGTAGAAGAATGGGTAGAAGATTTCTACAGAGCAGATGGGGTGCACCTGTCAGATCTAGCCATAGACATGTTTAACACAGAAAAGATGGGCTTTATAGAGGCATGGAGGAGACACGCAAAAAACGGAATATAAAAAAAAAAAGGGAAAAGAGAAGGGTTAAGAAGGATCTTCCCTGAGGTAAGGGAGAATAATATCCTAGTGAGGGAAAGCCAATCATCCAATGCAAGCTGGAGACTGGCTAGTGGGAAAAAGGGTGGGGAGGGGAAGGGGAAAGAAAAAGGAATAACACCAAAAGAAGAAGAAGAAGAAGAAGAAGAAGAAGATGAAGGAGAAAGTGGTCTCAGTCTTCACCGTTACCTAACGGAAAAGGAGAAGAAGAAGGCACCCAGGTTTTCACCTGGGGGGAGAAAAAGAGGAAGAAAGAGGGATGATCAGAGATTGATATATGGATGAAAATAAATGAAATTCTGAGATATAATAATAAAAGATGATGAAATGGAATATGGAATTATGATATATAAATAAATTAATTGCCAATCTGAGCACAACAACAAACAATGGTCTCTGTCTTTTTGTGAGGGTAAAGGGGGGAATCCAGGACAATGGAGTTTGCCCTTTAAGGGGCAGACCAGGTTGTCCTGGTGCACCCCTTTCCCTTTCATTAGGATGGTTGTGCTCAGAAGGGGAGGGGGAAGGAAGGGGATGGGACAGGGGATAGAACAATGGTCAGGCAACAGGAAGGGGTGGGGCAAGTGGAGGTACATAATGGACAGCACAGAGGGGGTTCAGCCACTTTTTGCTGGAGTTTTGATCCTTCCCACCCACCCTACAAGGCACAGCAAGAGGGGAAGACAGTCAAGAAGGGACTGTATGGTGGGTCTGTCAAAAGTGGATGACGGACACATCCAGTTGGACAGTTTGGAGTGCCAAAGGTGGATGGTAGATAAGAATATGGTTATGGACTGCTAAAGGTGGATGGCAGGAGAAAAGGGGAAAAAGGGAAAAAGGGGGTGGAGGAGGGGAGGGGGGAAGAAAAAGGAATAACACCAAAAGAAGAAGAAGACGATGAAGGAGAAAGCGGTCTCGGTTTTCACCATTACCTAACAGAAAAAGAGAAGAAGAAGGCACCCAGGTTTTCACCTGGGGGGGGGGGGAGAAAAAGAGGAAGAAAGAGGGATGATCAGAGATTGATATATGGATGAAAATAAATGAAATTCTGAGAGATATAATAATAAAAGATGATGAAATGGAACATGGAATTATGAAATATAAATAAATTAATTGCCAATCTGAGCACAACAAACAATGATCTCTGTCTTTTTGTGAGGGAAAAGGGGGGAATCCGGGACAACTAATAAAGAGATTGAGAAGGACACTGATATTGCCAGTATTTTCCTTTCCTCTATATTCATCAAACAAATTGAAAACATAATTTTCAGAAAAAAAAAGCAGATGTACTCCAGGACTTAGTCTTGGGTAGTACTTTATTTAATCTTCACTTCGGAGATATAAACAAAAATATAGATGGATGGTCCGTAAAATTTTATATTTTTATTTTGGATGGTGTTTATTATTTTAAGTGCCGCTATCTATTTTTATTATACTGGTGCCCTGAGCCTCTGGGGAATGGTGCCATAAACAAATAATATCCACTACTACTACTGCAAAGAAAGGCATCATAATAAATTCAAAAAGGACTATGAGGCCATGCAGGCTAATTTAAACTTACTAGAGCAATGGTCGGCTGTCTCAGGGATGAATTTTAACCTGGATAAGTGCACTGTAATGCATTTTGGGAAATGGAAACCCAAACGTGTCTGTCTCTTTATGGGTGACACACTAAATAATAGTAAAAAGGAAAGAGATGTAGGGGTGATGGTAATCAATGACCTGAAATGGAACATTCAAACAAACACAGCAGTTAGAAAAGCACACCAAATTTTCAGATACTAAACTAAAAGTATCAAAAGCAGGACACTGAAGTTTTAATGCCACTGTATAAATTGCTTGTATGACCACATGTGAAATATGAACTACAAGTATGAAATCACTACACTAAAAGTGAAAAAAAGAAATTAGAGACAGTACAGAGAAGATATACAAGACTGATAAAAAATCAGGGATCAAAGACATATGATGAGAGGCTGAGATATTAATTTGTATACCCTTGTGAGATGGCATTTGAGAGGAGATATGATGCTAGCTTATAGAGCAAGCAGGGACATCCAATTAGCAGAAACTCTGCACTTAAAACTAAGAGATGATATTACAGGAAACAGATCTCATGAATTAAAATGTAACAGTGAATTATTTAAAACCCACAAAAGGAAATTTTGGCTGTCACAGGAAATGGTCTCGCAATGCAACATATCACCTAGAGAAGTGGTGGAGTGTAATACATTAGTTTCAGGTGTCAATTTGATAAATTTGTTTAAGCAATGTCTTCTTCTGTGAGAGTGGACAGACAATTAAAAAGGGGTTTCCAGCCCATTTTTGTCTGTAATCAATAACTATGTAACTTAATGTTTAGAAATGCTACAAAGTCAACTCTGAATAGATTAAATGTACTTCATAATCAGCTGTCACAGTTAATCTTAAATGCTTTAAGACTGAAGCACCACTGTGATCTCAACAAAGAGCTAAATTGGTTATCCTTACAGTAAAGATGAGATTTCCATGTGGCCCAATTTATGCATGATGTACTAAACTGAAAGTCCCTAGATGTGCTTTTGCTATGATAGCAGAAAGAAACTCAAGGCCAGACCTTAGATCTTCACTGTCCATTTCATTTTCTGCACACCGGTTTAAGATAAGATTTGGTAAACATATGTTTGGATTTTGGGTCCTAGGATTTGGAATCAACTGCCTGATAACCTTTGGTTAAACTCCTCTCATCCCTCAGTTTATATTATAAAAACAGTGGTTTATCACACAAGCTAGAGTCCTGAAACCGTGTTGTATGACTTCTTAATGTAAATGTTTTGTTTCTATACAGTAGGTGTTTGATGTCTCAGGGTATCTTGCTGTATACTTATTTCTGTCATTTGCAACTTTTACGTATAATACAAGTAAGGCGTACAGGACACCACTGAAAATTAGCTTTGGCTCAATGGTTTTTTTTCTGAATAAAAAGTTATGTTACTATTGCAGTGAAGCTAAGAGAAGGAAGTTTAAGAGAGAAGTGTGGAAAGTCTTCATGGAAAAGGTGGTGGATTACTGGAACAGACTGCAAGAGGAGGTAGTGGGGGAAAATACTGTGAGGAGCTTCAAGCATGTGTGGAATAGGCACAGGGGCATATTAGGTATCAGAAGGGAGAAGGAAGTGACACCTATGACCAACTAGGGTCAGTGGTGATGGACTAGGCAGGGACAAGGGGCAGACTGGATGGGCCTAAAGTTTCTTTTCTGTTGACAAAATCTGTGTTTCTATGTTACTGCTACACTACAGCAATAACTTGAAATGTCTTTTCCCTTCAGGTAACTATTAAGTCTAGTCTTAAAACTCTAAATAAATCTGCCTTTATCACCTCTGTAAGTAATTTGTTTTATACCCCTACTGCTCTCTAAGTGAAACGAGAATTTGTCAATGCTGAAAGTTTGCTATTGATATTGCTATTGGGCAGGGTAGTTACATGCACTTTTTAGCAATTGGGCCCTGCGCTTTCATTTGTGGAGCAAAAGTGACCAAATTGTCAGCATAGTCATCTTACTACCCCACCTCATGTCTCCCGGTACAGAAAAATTGTCGAATCCACACCAAAATGTAATTTTGCACAACTGCAATGCCATTCCATGCCACAGGTGTGAAAATACATTTTGGCTAGGATTTAAAAAATGGCAGCTGTGACATACATGAGTTGAGGTAATAAGAAGGGTATGTTGAAAATCTGGGGTAACATGATTTAACATTTCCAAAGTTATGAGCAAGCCTAGTGAAATTGCAATGAATGGTCATAACTTTGGCATGTTTTCATATTTTGACTACAAATTTTAACAGTCTTCTTATGACTCCACCTTATAAACTCTGAAGGTGAAAATTTTAAAAGCCATGCTTAAACGTCATTCCGCACCACAGGTGTGAAAACACATTTCAAGCAGAATGTGAAAAATGGCAGCTGTACTGTTTATGAGGTGGTGCAGAAAAATGGCTATGTGGAAAATTTGGTGGAAAAATATTGAAAATTACCAAAATTATGTGTGTGCGTAGAAAAATTTAAATGAACACATAGTAACTCGGCATTTTGAAATGTGTCACTGTATTTAACGATTTGGATTTCACCATGAACACTGGCACTGTCATTTCGTTAATCGGTCCTGAAAGGTGATTTGTGCAGCAACTGCAAAATCTTCTTTCGGGACAGAGTAACAAAACAACAGTACTAGTGTTCATGAGGTGGGGTCCAAAAAGCCAATGTTGAAAATCTGGTGAAAAAATACCTTAAAATGCCAAAGATAGCAACATAAGTTTAAAACACCATTGAAATACATTATACTGCACTTACCTAGGTTCTTCAGTTCACGGTTGGGCTTTGAAGAGTGCAGATGTGTCCAGGTCCACAGAAAATGACAGCTGACAACCTCCAGTGGTAAGTATAGGCCAAGGGGGGTGTGTGGTGTGGTGGGTGCTCAGTGGAAGGGTGGGGGTGGGGGAGGAGACAGGGAGATGACGAGGACCGTTTTCTTTTAAGATTAAAAATAAAGATGACTGCATGCCTCACTTGTCCACAGTCTCTCTTTCTCTCTCACATCCCCCACCCCACTGCCCTCTTTCTCTGTCACTGTCTGTGTTAGAGCTCTCTCTCTCTGTGTTGCATGTGTTGTACCTCTCTCTCTCTCTCTCTGTCGCACGGGACTGCTAACACAGAAAAAATGTTTCACAATGGTGGAATGCACCAGTACTCATCCCTAGCTAGTCACCTGTCCCATGACAGAAAACCTGCATCACATGTTTGCAAGCTTCAGTGTGTCAGCCAACAGTCAGCTACAGTGCCGAGCTGTTCAGCATTTGTTGTTTCCTCTCTCTGTCTAGTGACATCTCTGGGGGCCTGTACTGTACTGTCCGAAAAGAACACAGTGGGAATCCAGGCTCCTGACAGATGCCAAGAAGGGACATGACTGAGGTTTCTTTTTTTAATTTTTTATACTTCAGGTGACTGGGGTTTCAAGTGCAACTAATAATCCCCATCTCCCCGTCACCATCTCTCTCTCTCTCTCTGTCACACACACTCTTTGTCATGTATAGGTGGGGGGGTGCCAACCACACTCAGAAATGCACAGCTCCCTGAACTCCCTGATGACAGAGAGAGAGATAGAGAGAGAGAGAGAGAGAGAGAGAGAGAAAGAGAGAGAGAGTGCAAATGGCACACTGCGATGAGAACTTTCCTATTCCTGTGCAGCAGCAGCAGCTTGCTCTCTATCTCTCTCTATCTCTCTCTAGCTCTCTCTCATGTGCACGCTCATGTCAATCACCACCCTCACGGTGACCTCCTCTTCTGCAACCCACATTGGACCACAGACTGTATTGAAAGACACGGGGCACTGTCCAAAAGAATGTCGGGGGAGGTGGGGAGCTTGTCCCTGTGTGTGTCTGTGTGTGTGTGTGTGTGTGTGCTTGTGTGTGTGCGTATCTCTCTCTCTCTCGACCATGATGGGGGATAATCACAATCACAAGGGATGGCAGGGCACACACCATGAGGGTCTTGCTCTTTCTCTCTCTACAGGGTGCTGCACTGCTGGCTATCGTCACCCCTGTTGGGGACACCGTAGAACTCCCCACAGCTCTTTGGACCTCACCAGCCCACCTCGAAGCCAGCAAGGCTCCTAGTTGTCCCTGTTGGGGTCACTGTGGTGCTCCCCATAGCTCTTTGGACCTCATCAGCCCACCTTGAAGCCAGCAAGGCTCCTAGTCACCCCTGTTGGGGTCACCACATCACTCCCCCATGGCTCTTTGGACCTCACTGGCCCACCGTGAAGCCAGCAGGGCTCCTAGTTGCCCCTGTTGGGGTCCCCACTGCACTCCCTATGGCTCTTTGGACCTCATCAGCCAACCTTGAAGCCAGCAAGGCTCCTAGTTGCCCCTGTAGGGGTCACCATGGCGCTCCCCATGGCTCTTTGGACCTCACCAGCCTGCCTCGAAGCCAGCAAGACTCCTAGTCGTCCCATGTTTGGGCCACTACAGCACTCCCCATGGCTCTTTGGACCTCACCAGCCCACCTCAAAGCCAGCAAGGCTCCTAGTTGCCCCTGTTGGGGACCCCGCTGCACTACCCATGACTCTTTGGACCTCACCAGACCACCTTGAAGCCAGCAAGGCTCCTAGTTACCCCTGTAGGGGTCACTGCGGCACTCCTCATGGCTCTTTGGACCTCACCAGCCCACCTCGAAGCCAGCAAGGTACTGTAGCCAGCAGGTTCCATTTTAAGTCCACAGGTAGCCTAGCTTAGAATTCTGGCACTTTTTCTAAGTGGCTCCCTGCCTTCCAAGCTGTGTCAGAATTTCTACCTCAACTTACCTTTGCACTATTGCAGACTAGAGGAGACCTCAAAAACCCCTGTACAGACTGACTTAAATGTGTCTCTGTCCAGACGAGCTCTAAACTGAATTTGTGCCCGGCATTGCAGCTCCCTGGTATTTATGGCATTTCTGTGTGCACTGCAATCTCAGAGTTTATGGCACTGTTTCTGATTTAATTGTATGCTCCTAGCCTGTTTTTCTGTGGAAGACACTGAAGTCAAATTTAAAAATCATTTCATTTAATTGCTACTGTATTTTTCTTTTGTGCATTTAGTAATTAACTGTATTTTTCTGATGATTCTATGATTAATAAGGGAATGATTTAAACTCTTAGAATGTACTGGCTGACTGCTCACCTATTAACTGTTTAAGGAATAATTTAGGGTACGATTTTTATTTCTTAAAGTCTACTGGCTTTCTGCTCTTGGTGTGGGATTTCCTTTCTCATCTGTACTGCTGATTCTTGCCCCCTTCCTACTTTCAGTAGTACCCCTTCCTGCCAAGCTAATCACTTCTGTCCATCCCTCCCAGTTAATTGCTCAGTCTGACTGTCTGCCCCAGCCTCCTTCTTCTGTCCCCTGACTAAATATAATCTTCTACCCCTCTTCTCTCCCTAGGCTCCTAGTCGTCCCTGTTGGGGTCACCGTGGTGCTCCCCATGGCTCTTTGGACCTCACCAGGTCACCTCGAGGCCAGCAAGGTACTGTAGCCAGCAGGTTCCATTTCAAGTCCTCAGGCAGCCTAGCTTTGAATTCTGGCACATGTTCTAAGCGGCTCCCTGCCTTCCAAGCTGTGTCTGAATTTCTACCTTAACTTACCTCTGCACTATTGCAGACTAGAGGAGACCTCAAAAACCCCTGTACAGACTGACTTAAATGTGTCTCTGTCCAGCCGAGCTGTAAACAGAATTTGTGCCTGGCATTGCAGATCCCTGGTATTTATGGCATTTCTGTGTGCACTGCAATCTCGGAGTTTATGGCACTATTTCTGATTTAATTGTATGCTCCTAGCCTGTTTTTCTGTGAGAAACACTGAAGTCAAATTTTCTCACTCCCCCCACCCCCTCCTCCGTGTCTTATTAAATGCTTGTTCCTTGGGGGTGGATATTTTTTTTTCTCTCAGTGATTGGACCATTTCTTCTGGTGTGAGGATCTCTAGGCTGCTAGCTTGAGAATTTCATTGTTGGATTGCCCCAGGAACATGGTGAATATCTCCACACTTAGCAAAAGCCTTTATAAGGTTTCTAGTTGCAGCTCTATATCTCTGCCTGCTGGATAGTATCATCCTTGAACTTAGTTACTGTCTCACTCCTGCAGTCAGCTGCTCATTTGCTTCAGTCCTGTCTCCAGTCCTGAATTCACTTTCTCTCTTTTTTCCTAGTTCTACGTTCTCTTCTTTTCCTTACCAGTGTACACTATGGGGGTGATCTCACTTCACTGCAGCTTTGTAGGAGTATCTTCCCTTCTGCTAGCCCTCCAACTCTCAGTAAATCTTCTCTGCCAGCCATCTACTGACTCTGGCTACTCAAATAAAGCTGAGGACTGGAGCTATTTTTTCTCAAACCTAATTATCAGGGGTAATACCTCTATCCTTGAAACCTGGCTTCTAAAGCTTATCCCATTTGCTAGTATAGCTGACTACCTAAGCCTTTCTCCTTTTTATATTCCTCTTGAGGGCAAACTCCAGACCTCTCTCCTTGAGACCTGGGTACCTCTATGTCATCTCTCCCTCTCCCTCTCCAGGGATATTGAACCTAACCCGGGCCATCCTGATGGCATCGCTCCCAAGAACCCAACTTATTGGTTTACAGAAAAGGGGCTTAGGCTTGCACATATGAACATTGGAAGTCTGTCAGCTAATTTTGCACAGCTTGAAGCCTGGATTGCTCACAACTCCCCTGATGTCTTTGGTCTAACCGAGACTTGGTTAAAACCCCATATACCAGATTCATTATGTAGGATCAATGGATATAAACTTCACAGATGTGGTCGTCCAAATGCTAAAAAGGGTGGCAGTGTTTTGTTTTATACCAGACAGGACCTTGACATTACAGTCCTCCCGGTCAACACTAAATGTCTATCTGAAAATTTTCATGTAGTTATTACCTTAGGTTTCACTAAGAAGCTAAATCTAGTGTAGATCTATAACCCTCCTAAAAATGGACTAACAGGCCTGACTAAGGTAATTGACCATCTTTCCTCCCTAAAGGGTAGACAAAAGCTCATTGTTATGTGGACCTCAACCTGGATTGGCTAGGGAAAAACTCTAATCTCTATGCTGCTGAACTCAGCAGGTTACACCTGTCTGAACTGGTCACTCTCCTGACCAGACAGGCTAGTAACAGCAGTCTCCAGTCTCTTCTAGACTGGGTCATCCCCAACAGGCCTGAGAGGATCAGTGCTGTTGAAGTTTCACCAGATTCAATCAGTGACCACTCCGCAGTTTATTGTGTTTGGAAGGCTAGGGCCCCTAAACCACCCCCCAGAGAAATTATTTTCAGGGATTTTTCAAAAATGGATAAGAAAGCCCTAATCTTGGAGCTACAGAACACAGACTGGGCACCTCTATATAATACTTGTAATGCAGAATGTGCTGCTCAATACCTCTTTATCATGCTTTTGAACCTTCAAGACAAATATATTCCAGTAAAAAGGTGCCATATCCAGGGATCTGCTACCTGCTGGTTAAATTCTTCACTCCTGTCCTCTCTCAAAAAGAGGGATAAAGCTTGGAACAAAGACAAGTTAAACCAGTCCCCATCAGACTGGGCAGAGTACAGAAGACTCCGAAAACTATGTAAGGTTTCAATCAGATCTGCTAAGGGCAGTTACTACCATCAGCTCCTTAGTACCTCTGTCAGTGACTCTCATGGTTTTTGGAGTTATGTTAATACCATTACAGGGAAAAACAAGTGCAATACCATCTCTTATATGGTCGTGGATGGTTGTAATTGCAATAACCTGCTCACTATCGCAGAGGCTCTTAACTCCAGATTCACTGATCTCTTCTCCTATACTGCACCTTCTGGACCTTTACCTGTCACTCCACAGGATAACCTGAAACCTTCCAACCCATCTTTCACCCTTCACCCAGTCTCTGAGAGGGAAATCTTATGCTTACTTAAGTCCATCTCTCTTGCTGGATTGGCAGGGGCAGATGGACTCTTACCAAAATTCCTAAGAACCGTTGCACCATCCATAGCCGCTCCAGTGACTAGACGTTTCAGTCTGTCTCTTCTTACAGGCCATGTCCCTTCCCTCTGGAAGATTGCTCCAGTTGTACTGGTCTACAAAAAGGGGGACACCACTAACCAGGATAACTACAGCCCTATTGCCATCCTCTCCACTCTCTCTCTAAAATACTGGAGAAAATTGTTGCTACCCAGGTCTCAGATTACCTGTACTCCTTCAAACTCCTCACCCCTGACCAGCATGGTTTCCGACGTGGGCACAGTACATCCACTGCTATCATACAGTTTACAAATTATGTCAGACTTGCTATGGACAAAGGCTCTCTCACTGGGGCTACTTTTGTTGATCTTACAAAAGCTTTTGATTTAGTTGACCACCCGCTACTCCTATCAAAGTTGTCATCCTTAGGCTTCTCACCCTCTGTCACCACCTGGTTCCAAAATTATCTTTTAAAGTGGCAACAATTTGTCCAGATTGGAGATGCTAAGTCCCATCTTGCTCCTACTTGGATCAGAGTGCCCCAGAGCACAATTCTTGGTCCTCTCCTGTTTACAGTCTTCATAAATGACATCCCACTGCTCACTGGTGCTTGCTAAGGTCTGCTATGTGCTGATGATCTTGTTCTTTGCTCATCCTCCTCAAACCTCTCAGATATAAACCTGAATCTCAATAGTAACTTCAATATCTTTCAGAGCTGGCTATTGCAAAATAAGCTTGTCTTAAATAAAAATAAAACAGTGACTATGCTCTTCGGTTCAGGTTCAAAAATTGGGTCCTGCACCCAATGATTAAGTATCAGAGCACTTGATGGCTCTCCCCTTAAGACAGTTACCTCTTTTAAATACCGAGGAGTAACCCTTGCTCCTGCCTTGGATTTTGACCTGCACCTAGCCTCAGTCATTAAATCTGTCAATATTCAACTTGGACTGGCATATAAGATGAGACATAGCCTAACATCCACAGTGAGGATGGCCATTGCACAGGGGATCCTAAGACCCAAATTGGCATATGGGTTAATAGCCTTTCTGGCAACTACTGGAGGGCTCCTCTGAAAGTGGGATGTCTGCTACAATAGCATTTGCCGTTTTGCTTTGTCTTTGCCCAGACTTACTCACTGATGCACACTATACTCCAGTCTGGAATGGTTTACCCCCTCAGCCTTCTGACAGTTTACTTCCTACTGTTTTATAAAGAATATAATCTCCTGCCAGATACCTGACAAACTGGCTCTACTGCTCAAACCTGTGACCTCTACCTACCCACTGAGATCAGCTGACAAATCCCTTCTTGTCCAACCGAGATGTAAAACCAAAATGGGGGAGAATGCTTTCTTTAGCAGGGTCCCTAAACTATGGAACTCCCTTCCACTGAGTCTAAGAATCTCCCCTTCTCCACACAGCTTCAGACAGGAGCTTCATATGGCTCTTCTAAGCTCTGAACCCTGCTCCTGTTCTCTAGCCACCCACTCCTATACTGATTCCTCCTAGTTGCCTACCGGCTCCAACGTCTACTACTCTCAAACCCTGCCTGGAAATCTTGCTATTTCCTCTCTTCTAGCACTTACTCACTAATTGTTTGACTTATGACTGTTAGTTATTTGCTCTTATATTTCTGTTTGTTACTACATATAGATTCCTGCAAATGTACTGTCATTGCTGAAAATTTTGTAAAAGTGTACTATGTCTGAATTCTACTTGTTCTCATGATGTTTTCTTGTTTCTACTATTGTCTAAGTACCCTTTGTTGTAATCTCTCAGCTCGTACCTGAAAATAGGCAACCATGCTATCTAGTGTACCTACCTGGTTAACAAGAACTAAATAAATAAATAAATCTCTCTCTTGCTCTATTAAATTATTCTTTATGGCTTATTTTATTACAAACTCATACAGAGTGGTGACTCAGCTTTCTATTTTTGGGTATGCCACATTCAGGTATTCCACCTGAATTTAACCTTTGCAAGCAGAGACAATGAAGTAAGGGACCGGTTGGGTGGGGAGGGGGGAGCACAAGCAAACAAACAAACTGAAAATGGGTAAGGTCAGGCAGGCTGATCTGGACACTGATCAGCTATTTGCTGGGTGGTGTCTCACACATCAAAGGAAAAATCCGCCATAAAATTGGTTCAGCTTTTTCTTTAGAAGTACGCAAAGTTTCTGCTCATCAAACAAAAACAGCATCACAATCATCCTGCCTGATGATTGGTGTGGCACCATCTCACCCCTTGCAGACCACTCTGCATTGGACAAACTGTGTCACACCCTTCAAACGCCACTCAAAGCAAAACGTTCACTGTGTGTGCACACACAACAAACTTAAAAAGTCTTCTGTACATTCTTTCCTCTAGAGATGGGTGAAGTTAAGGGGGGGAACTTCATGAAGTTTTCCCATCTTCCCTTGACCTGCAGTTACACTTCAAGTAGTTTTTGCCTGGTGAAGTGCCCACCTTCACTCAGTGAAGACTGTGTAGTAACATTTCACTGGTGAAAAGTATCCTTAGTGTTCTCATTAAAAAAAAAAAACTTTCTTAATGTTTAAGTCACCCCTACCCACTGAAACAAACAGTTCCCTACCTCTTCCACCAACCAGCTCTTTATAAATGAAGTACCCCACCCCATCACCCTCTAGCACCCACTTCCTTCCTCCCCCAGTCCGTATATTAAAAAAGACATCCCTTAGATGGCCCTCCGACACAGTGGTAGGGCAACTGCTCATGACAGCAGCAACTTGGGTATGAGAACAAGCACAGGTCACTGGGAGATGGCTAGGGAAGAAGGACTGAGCATCCCAGGGACAGTTCCTCTCTTGGGGTAGGATGATACAGCATTTCATTGGTCAACAGCCAGTTGGTGGAAGCCAGGTGGTAGTACAAGCAAGTGCTTAATGAAGGGAATGGACTGCCATTAGATGCCATGTATGATGGGTGCCACCACATAAATATGCATGCGTCATTGTAGAATGGCAGAACAAATCATAGAAAAACAGCCCCGGTCTGATTCAGACACCTCCACAAGCTCACACATGACTGGCATGATTGACCACCCACCATGTGTAGTCCTGGAAAAGTGGCTAATAACAAGTTAGTCTATGAGAGATCAATGATTGGGCTAGGGGGTTCCACAGAACCAGGGAACAGATGTGCAGATACACAAGGTGGAAAAAAGCTATCTCTACCCCCACCTACCTCACATCCTAAAACACACCACCCACCTATTGCTTAAAAGGTGAATCAGATGTTATTGTAGGTAAAGACATCATCATTCATTTATTCATTCCATTGTGGAGCACAGAGTAAAGAGGGTACTCACTTCAGTGCTTAGTGTTTTCTTCTTTTTTTACAGTTCAGATTGTTGGTAATATGGTATCCTTTCAGTTTGGAGCTGGAGCAATTGAGGAGGTTGGGTGCAAGAGAGTGTTAGAGTGAGGTGTTCATTGTGATCAACTTGAGGAGACAGTCTGGGTTCATGATGTGGCAGAGGTGGAGGAAGGATGTCTTTTTTGTCATAGAAAACTTCACTGGGACTGTGGGGGAAGGAAGGAGGTGGGTGCTGGAAGATGGTGCGGTTGGATACTTCATTTCTAAGGGTCTGGGTGTTGAGAAGGTGGGTGGGAACCACTTGTCTTATTGAGTGGGGGTGAGTTAAACATTAAAAATAAACTTCTACCACTTGAAGTTAAGGTGATGTCAGTAAACTTCCCCCAGTATGCATAGTGCAAAGTTTCTGAGTTTGTACCCTCTTTGCCAGTAAAGTTAAAACTCACTGCATCTGTACTCCTGAGTGTCTCAGCCCATAACTTGACCTCATGCCCCCTAGTTCTGCCATTCTGATTTTTTCAGAACCATTTGTCCGGGTCTATATTTGCATAATTATTCATGATTTTGAATACCTCAGAAATCTCTGTTTTATATCATCTTGTCTGGCGAGAGCATCTTTGATGCTCCAGCTATTCCTCATATAGCATTTCTTTTTGTAGCTCAATAATAGTTGTAGCTCTGTGCTACACTTTTTCCAATTCCTATGTGTCCTTTCTGTTTTTTGGTGCCCAGAACTGCACACAGAACTTCAAATTAGTTCTAACCAGTGCCCTATATAGTGGCATTATCAGCTACTTTATCTCCTATTTAGCCCCTTTCATAGGAACCCAGCATTCTATATTAACCTTGCA
The DNA here is from genome assembly GCA_016271365.2 of Neoceratodus forsteri. Taxonomy (NCBI): domain Eukaryota; kingdom Metazoa; phylum Chordata; order Ceratodontiformes; family Ceratodontidae; genus Neoceratodus; species Neoceratodus forsteri. The sequence continues at coordinate 250,329,774 of CM028134.1, forward strand.
GGCTGCTGCTCAGCACTGTTAGAAAATTTAAGTTTAAGTTCCAGCTGGAGCCAATCAGAGATAACTATCAGAGCACATGTCCAGTTACATTCAATAGATGGTGACCAGTCCAGGTAAAGAGATGGCTGTGGTGGTCGCTTGCCATGAGATGGCATTTCTTTTATTCTTATGTGGGAGTTAGAGAGTGACTGCTGACATTGGTAGACAGTGTTGGATGCAGAGGGTGGAGTGGAGGTATCTGTTTTAATGAGAACAGGCAGGGCTGGAGGAGGATTTGGCTACTGCTGATAGCCCAGTAGCCCAGCCAGGAATTAATTAATTTGCTCAAATGGGACTCAGGACAGAACTTTATAGTACTGTATGTGGGATTGGGGGAAGGTGTTGTAGTACTTCGTGGTGTTCCACAACCCGTGAGGTTGAAGAGGTCAAAATCTGCAGATGAAAATAAAAGTGTTAATTTTTGCTAACCCATGGCATGTTCCATAATTATACTGCTGTTTGTCAGTGCACACATGCTATATGAATTAAGATACTGCACTATCTAAAAAACTTCAAACTTCTTTTTCTCAAACTGAGGCAACCTAAGTTCAACCATAGGGAACAGGGGACGGCACTGGGTCAGGATAGCACTATCAATAATAACGCAGTCAATAACTGCGTGGCAATAATAGTGCCATTTTTTTGGGGGGTGGGCTCTGTCTCCACACCCCCCCCCACAGACTGAAAGATTCTCACTCTGGGGAGGGAGCGGATCACAGGGAAAGTTAACATTTGTGGGGTCATGGAATACTTTTTCCACAGCCCCACGTACTAAAGTGTAAGTCCTGAGTGCAAAAGGAATGTTAGAGACCAGGATTAGAACCCTGGTCTCGAGTGCTGCTGACCAAACTGCTCAATGCACCAGCCCTCCACACCATGGGAGCAGCTCTGACAGCCACTTGGATTCTGGTGCTATTGTGTTATTCCACCACCAGGGACAGCAACCAAAGGAGCGCTTACTGAAAGTGCTGTATATCCCCTCTTGCTGTCCATGTTAGCGCTACATTAACTAGTACTCTGTTGAGTGGTGCTATTCGTGTAGTGCTAATCTAACTGGGTACCCAGGGGACACTTTTGTAGCTTTACAGAAGCTGCTCAGTAAACTGTGGGAGTTGTAGTGTAATAATTGAGCCATTCCATAGATTAAATAGGAGACTGAGAGAATTCTGGAAGAATGTAGGCAGAAAAGGGTAAACCTCAAGTTAAATAAACAAAAGTTGAAACATAAATATTAATTCTTAAAGAGTGTGAAGTATCCAAAGAGGATTCCTGTAAGTGTAACCTCTTCTCTCCCTTGTCCTGGGAGAGGGGTGGGCATTGCCCAGGGAACCTCCCATGTCTAGGGGCATTTTATGCTTGCTGGAAGGTCCCTTACAACCCAATTTATTTATGTTAACCTTGACTGGATCAGACATTTACCAGTACACTCTGAGACCCTCTTTGCACTAACAGAAACCTCAGACACCAGTCTTTAAGCATGCAGTTCATTTTCTGAAAGTTAAATTGTACAAGGTCAATTTGAGATCCAGAGGTCACAATGTTTTGGTCTATGCTTTTATTCAAATCACTCCTCTTTCAGAGCTTCTTACATTTCCCCGTTCCTCTTCCAGAGCAATATACATTTCCTGGTCTTCTCTTAAAGCAACATACATTTCCTGTTCATCTTTCAGAGCAATATGGATGGCTCCCCCAGGGTCCCAAGTTAATTCCCAACTCATGCTCAGGCTGGTCTCAGTCTGACCTATATTCCACACAGTCTCCAGCTCAGATGCATGATAACCCTGTCTCATCTCAATGATTCGCATTCTGTAAGTATAATACAGTTATGATACTTGCACGTGCACATATACCTTGACAATCCCTGTTCGTTCATCATGCATCTCTTTTAACCGAGCATTACAGCTAGCGGCACCTGGTGTCTTGCAATTTAAAATTCCCTGCCAGGAAGGCTTGTGGATGAACTGTAGCTCCCTGAAACTTGGGGACTGCATTATAGTGCATTGTGGGACATCACTGCTAGGAGTTTCCTGTTACTGGGCCTCCATTTTTTTTTGTTCTAACAGCTTGCTCCATTCGGTCTGTCACTACGTCCCATCCCCCGAGACTTACCTGCTACCACTGGCACTCACCCTGGATTGCCCCCCAAGGTGGAGCCATTGGAGAAGACACCCTGCATCTCCCCAAATGGTGCCATGGAGTTAGTCCAGTGGCAGAGTGTCTTGGCCAGCAGCTTGGAGCTCAGTGGGGATGGATTTTATCCTGCCTTAGCCAGAGGTCCCTCCTGGTTGTTGGGAGGTGTGGCATGCAATGACATAAGGCCATAGGCTCCTATGCCTGGCACAGCTCCTGTAACGTACAAGCATCAGGCTGTAATGCTACTGGCCTCCACCAGCAGTTGATCAAGCACTCAGTGCCACCCTGCCCTCCCCCCGGCAAAGGATGGCAGTCCAATGGTTGCTCAGTTCTCCCCCCGCTGGTCCTCTGACTCACCAAGCTCTCTTCTTAACTCAGGTTGTAGCTGTCACAAGCAAAAATCCAACCGCTGCACTGGCGGGCCTGACCTTAGGCCTCCATTTTTATATCTTCTTTAAATGGCCTACAAATCGGGCATAACAGCTTTCACAGCCTCCTGTTTTGTGAAAAAATGGTGTTTTCATATCAAATATCAAGTTTGTCTAGTAAAATTACACTTTTGGTGGCTTTGACAAAACCAGACGTCATCACAGGCAAGTTTTACTGTTTTGCATTATAAATCTTAGGGGCTCTGGAAGCATCTCTTTTAAACAACTCTCCCCAATGCAAAAAAGACATCTCCATGACTTTTGGCTGTAGGCAGAGACTATCCAGACTCACCTCACAACCGATGTTCCACACCCAATGGAACAATTCTAGAGGATGTACCCTTTTTTAGGTACCTTGGAGTCTGGCTCAACCATCACCTGTCCTTCTCCACCCATGTGGACGCTATCCAGAAAAAGTTACGCCCCAAGCTTGGTGCTCTCTACAGGAATCGCAATTGTCTCCTGCCCCCAGTGAGATGTGAAATTATCCAGAAAATTATTCTACCTTCCTTTGACTACTGTGACATTGTCTACAGCTCGGCCCCAAAATCCACCCTATCCAGCCTAGACCCACTCTTCAACGCTTTCTGCCGATTTGCCATAGATGCCCCCCCACGTTCACACTGCTGTGAGCTCTATCACTCACTGGCCCTCCCATCCCTGAACAACCTTCTGCTAATTCACAGCATCACATTTGTTTCCAACTTCTGGCTCAGTGCTCTCCCTTCCTGCCTCACCTCCACCCTCTCCTCCCTACCAACCCCTTCCCACACCCTTAGGTCTTCTGATTCCTGGCTATTGACAGTCCCTCTCCGGCAGACCACCACAGGCCAATCAGCCTTCTCCTACCATCTTCCAAAGCTATGGAACGCCCAACTGGCCCAAATCTGCCACTCCTCCTCTAGACATTGAATATCCTCTGCCCTACTTAACTACTATGCTACAAGCTGTTCCTGCTCCTGACCCCCTTCCCTGTTCTGCTCAGCCACCAGTAACTAATTTATCCACTGACTATGTCTGTCTGCTATGGGTGCATTCTAAATTCCTGCGCTTTCCTACCCACCCTGCTCTCAACCTCTCCATAGACAACAAGTCCTAGTCACCAGCAGTACAAATTCTCAGTATCACTCTATGTCTGTATTCTGTGCACAATATTCCACCTCACCCATATGTATCTGCACTCTATAAACCCATATGCAGCAATGTACCAAGATCCTAATGTAATCTCAACATTATGTATTCCCTGTACACTCTGTATCATGTACCATGGTCTCCTATGTATAACACTATGTAATGTATATGCTATCTCCCATGTATCCCCCCAAGTGAGACGATCATCTTTTTGCTCAGTGTGCCCCACCTGGTGAAACTGTTCAATAAATAAATAAACAAGAATTACAGCTATCAGGAACCTGTTATAGTAGTTTGGCACTAGTAGGCTATTTTGCAATTCTAAATTCTCTACCAGGAAGGGTTATGGGTGAACTATAGTTTTCTGTGACCTAGGAACTGTATTATAGTGCACTGCTGGACATTTCTTCTGGGATCTTCCTGTGACTGGGCCCTCACTTTCATCAGTTCTTTTAAGGGCAGAGAAAATCTGGCACTGCACCTTTCACAGCTGCCTTAATTGCAAAATATGGTGTTTTTATAGCAAATATTTAGTTTGTATAGTAAAAAAAGACTTTTGGGGCTCGAGTCACAAAAGTTTGTCCCGGCGCAAACCAGGTTTTGCGCTGAGTTGGTATACACAAAAACCCAGTTTGCACTGAGTCAAAGTGTGGGGGGGCTGCAATTCAATTGAGGGGGAGGGGACATGAATATTGGCACTGCCTGAGTCTCAAAGCACCTTCTTGAGTGGGCCCCTTGCGTGGAGCAAATACCACTGACCAAAACCTGATGGTATCACACAACCTTAGTGGCTGGTGGAGGTGCTGCAGTGCCCTGCCCTTGACTGCCAATCGCCAGCCTGTGTGTAAAACCCCAAATGTTTCCCTGGTGGCTAGCTACTCACTCTCCCCACCAACCACCATCCTGCTCAGAAAAACAAATCTCTCCCTGGTGGCTAGTGATCCCTCCCCTTCCCCATCACTGATCACTGTCCCTTTGGTAAATAAAAACATCTCCCTGGTGGTCCAGTGGTCCCTCCCCTTCCTTGTTCACCAATCACCATCCCGTTCATGATTAAAAATATGTCCCTGTTGGTCTACTGGCCCCTCCCCTTCTCCGATCACCATCCCATTTAGAAGAAAAAGAAGAAGAAGAATCAGCATTTATATAGCGCTTTTCATACATCCAAAGTGCTTTACAAGCAATGCTAGACTGGTAGTGAAGTGACTGACTGTATGGTGGCAGCCATATTGCACATCATCACCCACACACAGCCTGGATAATTGCATGAACTGATTTATGGGAAGGGGAATGTTGGCCAGGACACTGGGAATGTTCCCTACTCTTTGCGAAGAGTGCCCTGGGTTCTTTTACTTCCACCTGGACACCCACCAGGACAACACCAGGATGGGCAGAAGGGACCTCGGTTTAACATCTCATCTGAAGGACGGCACACCCCAGCAGTACAGCACCCCCAATACTGCACTCCTTATGCCAGCGATTTTTAGATGCAAGTCTAATCCTGGTGCTCCTCATTTCATGGCTGTTGATTAATCGAGCTGTCACTGAGTGCCAACTGTATACAGTACATGCTCAGTGACATTGATTGACAACTCAGTCAATCAATGTAACTGAGCATGCACTGTTTGCAGTAGGCGTCAGTGACAGCTCAGTCAGTAGCCAGCTGTGGTGTAGAGAAGAGAGCTATGCTAGTTTCCAGATGGCAGTAAGGCTGTGGGGGAGTGGTGGGTTACTCCCTGCTTGGGTGGGGGTCCACTACACCACCATGGTACAGTTTACAATCACTATACAGGAGATCGGGATAGGGTGGGGGAGTCAATCAGACCACCAGAGAAATGTGTCATGTTATTATATGAAGGTTGGAATGGGGGGGGTTACGTGGACACCAGGGACAATTTTTATATCTATTGGATGGGTGATCGAGTGAAGGGAGTTACCTCTAGCCACCAGGGAGATATGTTTTCTTCTAAACAGGATGGTGATCAGTACATTGGAACCAATGATATAGGGTAGAGGATTGATACTGACATTAAGGAGGACTTCATATAAGTGGTAGGAATACTTAAGGAGAAAAAAAACAAAGTTATCTCAGATCTAAAGATTTAAGTCACAGTATTGGAAATTTTACTTGTAACAAAGCCACATTTAAGAAGTATTAAGGTAAGAGCTAAAATGAATGCCTTCCTAAGGAATTGGACATAAAAGAGAGCTTCTGTTTCCAACATAACAGGCATTGTTTAAAAAAAAAGCCTTAATAATTCAGAGAGAATAGTCTCCACCCAAATAAAACAGTGGTCAAGGTGCTGGGATCCAGAGTAAAAATGGCCTTTGAGAATCATTTAAACTGATCAGGATGAGGAAGGGGAAAAGAACATACCACAAACTTGTAATGCATAAAAAATAACAGACAACAATGCAAACAGTACGACAGGAGCATCAAAACCAAAAAAAAAGGGAAAAAAAGAAGGATAAAACAAAAACAAGAGTTTCGACTTGCATTTTAGTAAATGAAAGACACCAGAACAATAAATTTAGCAAGTTATGAGCTCTAGTCAGCACGGACCAAGTTGGCATAAATACTATTACTAAAACCTGGTGATCAGGCTCAGAATCCTGTGAGAAACAGATACCTGGATATAATCCCTTTAGGAAAGAAATGGAAAGAAAAAGAGGTGGTGGAGTGGCATGCTATATAAAAGATGATATAATAGCAATAGAAAAGCAAACAAAGTATGATGAACTGGAAATACTATAACTCAGTGGAACCAAGAAAATCTCAATGAAGCTGGCAGGGGCAAGATTCAGATATCAGGAAGTACTACTTCACAGAAAGGGTAGAGAAAAAATGGAACAGGCTTCTAGAGGAGGTTGCATGTGCTAAACAGTTGGGAGGTTTGAAAGGGGTGTGACAGATACATAGGAAGGGTGAGGGTAGGACATCTGGAGTGGAGGGATGGGAGAAATGACCACTGGGAGCATTTCCCACTAATAGATTTTGGAAAGACTGGATGGGCTGATCTACTATTTTTCTTTGATACTTTGTTCAGTGAATACCCTACCAGGGAAGGGTTTATTTTTAATGTTTTATGTTATGGGCACATTGGGATGGAGGGACCGCTAGACTACCAGGGTCAGTTTATAATTAAAATATAAATGTCAGGCAGATTGGGATGGGAGGGACCACTAGACTACCATGGAAGAGTTACTTTTAACATTTTATGTAACGGGCACATTGGGATAGGGGGACCACTAGACTACCAGGGTCAGTTTATAATTAAAATATAAATGTCGGGCAGATCAGGATGGGGGGTGACCGTTAGACTACCAGGGAAGGGTTATTTTTAAAATGTTATTTTATGGATACATCAGGATGGGGGGACTGCTAGACTACCAGGGTTGGTTTATAATTAAAATGATTTGCAAAAAAACTCCATTAATGCAACATTTAAGGTTCAGGCTAAGGTGACAAAGTATGGAATAGCAAGTAGGGTTTCCAACCCTAAAACCCCAAAGACATCCCTAAAACAACTCAGGGGTGGAGTCTTCCTAGGGGTTGTCAACCCTAAAGCTCACCCAATTAGTTATATGTGTTTGTGGAGTGCATAGAATGCGGTGAGCTTTAGGGTTGACAACCCCTATGAAGACTCTGCCCTTGAATTGCTTTGTGGGTGCCTCTGGGGTCTTAGGGTTGGAAACCCTAAAGCCACATTTCCATACTTTTGTCGCATTAGTCTGAACCCTAAATGTTGCATTAACAGAGTTTTTTTGCAAAGAATTTCTTTTAGATAGTATACAGTCAGACCTGGTTAATCCGTAAGCATTTGTGTTAGCACAATTTGTTAAGTAATAAAAATCTATGTAGTAACCAGACATTAACCACATAATAATTATTTTCAAAGATTTATCACTGTAAAAATATCACTGTAAAAATGTAACTTTTTAAATACTGTACAGTGCAAAATATGCGTGTACTGTTTTACAGTATTTATATTTTAGTTACTTTTTAGTTGCATTTTATGTTATGCAACACTCTGTCAATTAGAGACTTAGCCTGCATCTGAATTCACCTCTGTCATTTAAAATGTAATGTTCTCTCACACAGAAAAAGCACCCAAATTTTAGCAAAATTAAGCATGATGTGATGAGCATGATAAGAATCACAGAGTGTGGGAAGAAGGGTTAAAAATGGTCAGAGGTGTAATTCAGTAATTAAGTTTATCACAACAGCAGCGTTTATCAGGAGCAGAATGATGGGCTCACAGCTTGACAGCAAGCCGGGGAGCAGAACAATGGGATCGGGCAGATTCTGAAAGAACAATCGGTGCACTGTAAATCGTGTTGTTTTTTTAATTTTCAGTGCTACTTGCTTCTTCATTCTAACCCTTATTTAGATTGTTTAAAAGATTGTTTAAAACATATTAATTTTTATTAAAATAAGGTAAACTGTCACTTTAAGGACTGGGACTGGGACAGTTTGACTGTTATCCAGCTTGCCAGGGAGCAGAACGTAGCAGTCGTGTACAATCAACAAGCTCCATCAGGGAGAGCAGCTGTTTAAATCTTTTTTTTTCTTCACCGATGAAAAGGAGCTGGGACCACTTAAAACTGGGAGCAGAACCACAGGTCAGTGGACAAGCTTGCATGGATGGCGAATAAGGAGTCATGCGACTTGGGGAGAGCAGCTGTTTTAATCTTTTTTTCCTTCACTGATGAAAAGGAGCCGGGACCAGAAAGGAGTTACGGGTGGAAGCAGACCCCAACAGAACATGGCTCTTAGATTTCTTTTTCTCCAAATGCAGACATGGAGCAGGAGCAGAAGGATGTGCATTGATTTACCGTGCTCTGGACCAGAAAAATTTTAATTTAAACCGGGAGCAGAACGGGGAATATGAAGTCATGCTACTTGGGGAGAGCAGCTGTTTAAATCTTTTTTTTTTCATTGATGAAACGGAGCTGGTCAGGGGACAAGAAGGGAGTTACAGGGATGGGGAATAAGGAGTCATGTGAACTGCCACATTAAAACTTTAACTCCAGACTTGGGGAGAACTGCTGTTTACCTAAAATAGCAGCAGCAGTGGGAGAATAAACTCGGACAGTCTAGAAGCGTAGCTGTACGCCGAGGTAACATGCCAGAAGATTAGCGGGGATTAAGAATGCTTGCAATTAGCACTCTGTTAAAACCCTGTTAACACCTCTAGTTGAGCTCATTAAAAACGGATTAAGGAGGTCACAGTTAATATGAATTAATGAGCCTAGTTAAAGACAAATGCAAACAGATTCGGGAATCTCAGTTTTATGTATTGAAGAGGTGATTAACCTGAGAAAAAATCCGTTTGCATTGTGTCTCATTCGGAATGTCAGACATACGGACTAATGAGGCATGGATTAACCAGGTCTGACTGTAATTGTATCCTTATTTTCCTGTTGGAGTGCAGGGCCCTCTGTGCCCTGTGCTTTCATCCCTCCATAGGTGAATATGTGTATATTTATGGGAAAGCACAGGGCCCTGCAGACCCTGCGCTTCCATTTGTAGGACAACAGCAACCAAATTGTCAACTTAGCATTCCTAGTACCCCACCTCATCAACTCGGTAGTAAAAATTGTCAAATCCCCACCAAAACATCATTCAGTGCCACCGCAGCATAATTCCACAACAGGGGCACGAAAAGACATTTTGGACAAGATTTGAAAAGTGACAGCTGTCACATTCATGAGGTAAAGAAATGGCTATGTTGTAGATTTGAGGTACAAATATTGAAAATTAGCAAAGGTATGAGCCTCCATTCACAAAATTCAATGTAGTGTCATAACTTTGTTGTTTTTTAATATTTTCACACCAGATGTTCAACATAGCCATCATATGACCCCACCTCATGAACAGAGGCAGAAAAAAAATGTAAATGCCTTCCCAAAAGGTGATTTCACAGAGGGACCACTAAATTACCTTTCAGGACACATTTGGCTAATGTGAGTGCAATTGTTCACAAGGTGGGGTCCCAAAAAAAGGCATGTTGAAAATTTGGGCCAAAAATATATAGAACTTGGACAAGTTATGCCACTAAGTTGAAAACCCCAATTTAAATACTTTGAAGTGCACACCTGTTTCTTCAGTTCACAGTCCATCTTTGAAGAGTGCAGATGTGTCTGCAGTCCAGAGAAGAAGACAGTGTTCGACTTCCACTGGGTAAATATGGACTTCGGGGTGGGGTGGTGGATGCTGAGTGGGAGGGTTGGGTGGGGAGACACAAAGAGCCAAAAACTACATTGATGGATGGTTTTCTTTTTACAGCCTCAGTAAAAAGGAAAAAAAAAGAAGCACAGACAACATTTTTTTAACTCATCGGATCTGAGATGCCATTTTGAATTAAGGTTAAGTAATGGAATCCTAAGACTTTGAAAAGCTCTACTGAAACTGAGAAATTGAGACACTGGGGATTGGGTACCCCCAGTGTCACTGTTATGTTTTCGGGGTGTGTGGGGCTGTGGGTCTTGCTCAGGAGGCTTGGGGGAGCCTACACCACACCACAGGAGATTCAGTTAGTGGGTGGTGACACTGGGGAATTGGGCACCCCCAGTGTCACTCATATTAAATTACTATAGAGACAAGGATTGGAGGGTGGGGGGTGCCACTAGACACCAGGAAAATACAGTAGTTTGATTGGAGGGTCATGAGAGAGTGAGGGTTTCCACTAGATACCAGGGATTTGTGATTAATGAAAACAAATCATAGAGACCAGGATTGGATGGTAGGGAGCACCACCACACATGAGGGAAAATCAATGGGACCAAGAGTCAGAGATTGGTGGTGCCACTATACACCAGGGATAAACTGAAGCAATGGGGATGGGGATCAGAGGGTGGGGTGCCACTGGACACCAGGGAAAATATGTTAGGTCACAAAGAAGAATGTTTTTTGTCAGTTGTAATATGAAAAATAATCTTTTTTCTAATCACGACTCACAAAAAAAAGATTTATAAGGGAAAAAAACAAAGTACTCTGGAATAGATGAATATGTTTTAACAAAAGTACCAAAAGACATATCTGTGCCACAGCCCCTCTGTACCACAAAAGCTGCAGACCACAATTCCAAACAATCTGGGCAGTAGTCCAGTTCACATTTTAAACATAGCATGAGACTCAGGCAGCATGAAAGCGGAGAACAAGATGGTAGCCAAACAAAAAAGGATATTTCACACAAGGAAAAATTTGAAGACCATATGAAAAAATAATTCTTTTTAATTTCATACAGCTATTTTTTTGTGTGCTTACTGAGCATGCTCAGAACCAAGTATTCAAAATGTTAAAATGAAATAACTCTGGAAAAGATTTATATTTTTTTTCACTAAACAGATCTGTGGGCGAGTCCCTTTCTACCCAGGAAATTTCAGACAATAATTCCAAACCATTTGGGCGCTAGCCAACTTGACAGAAAACCCATTCTAACCAAAGGGGGAAAAAATTCCAAAAAATTCACTTTTTGCACTATCTGTATCTCAGAATCCACACATCAGACTGGAAAGAAACTTGGCATGTCAGGAGAGCTGCTCCATGAGACTCTACATGCAAAGTTTCATGCAAATCCATCAAATGGTTACAAAGGTATTAAAATGCAAATTTGGGGGTTTAACACTGAAGTGCCTGTGCAACACTAAATATAGGGTCATGTCCTCTCCCCTATAATATAAATGTCAGGGAGTTCAGGATGGGGGGACCACTAGACTATCATGGAAGGGTTTGTTTTAACATTTTAATCATCTGGCACATCGAGGCTGGGGGAGGCACGGTATAGTGGGCTCCAATAGTGGCACAAGTGGTAAACCCTCCCAGTGGGTAATATTCTAAGTACCCTTCTACCAGCCATGTATGGCATTCACTTATTCATGAAGAGTCAGTGTTGCTTGAAACATTGAAGTTCCATGGGTGTATGTGTGGAGGCTTTTTAAAAATCTTTTTAATAAAGATGCATCATTGGAAGAATTGTTGACTTCTGAGAATTTCTGGAGTTGAGTGTATGAGACCAGCTTTTACTTCATCACTGTCTAAACACTGCCCAACTCCTCTACCCTGTTCAAGAACAGAAAGTTGCCTTATACATTCCCCAATGATTAATGCATATTTTCCACAATTTCAGTGGATGAAGTGGAACAATGCCATTAGCCTACTGGGACTCAAATTTGGTACAACCAAAGTGCAAACGTGTTTTTTTTTTTACCCAATAAACATACAACATTAGCAACAAGTCACTAACAGTGTTGCTAATCGCACCCTGGAGTACATGAAAACAGCAAAATTAGAGTGCAAGGAATTGTATTATGTCCGAGACCAGTAGGCTAGTACACTATGACAAATAACATGAAAAAGAGTGCTCTCACCCATCTGCTGATCTTCAGTGGGTGGTGCATCTCATGGCAACTCTGGATGCTCCAGGCCTCCTAGTCCTTGATGCCATGCTTCTTACTGGTGGGTGAAATAGTACTGGGAATCTGGCTTGGTACAGGGATGACTAAATGAGTCCGTGGCCTCCTCAGTGTACCAGGCTTGGCCTCCATCCAAATCCTGGAACAGGGCATAGTTCTTCATCAGGGTAAATCCCTTGTAGGTGCTGCTCCCACAGATTCTCTTGGCAACCCTTTGTGCATCCTGCAATGCTATGGTGGAGCTGTAAACATCCAGACCATGCTTGTTGTAGATCTTCTGCAAAATGGCCCAGTAGACCCATTCCTTCCTCTTTGACTTTACTACATCCCAGATCCCCTCAGTCAGGTACGGGTACTCATACTAGGGATAGTCCTACTTTACCTGTCTCCAGATTATCCTCTAGGCCTGGGGCCACTCTGGAATGCTTCTTACAGTGGTCCAAGGTGCCTTTCCTTGAGGCAGCCAATCCCCCACATGGAACTGATGTTCTTGGTACTCTCTCTGTCTCTCTTCTAAAGTTGCCAGCATGGGGCCTACTCTTGTGGGTCACATTTTATGAAGGGTCCTAGGCAGAGAAAGAACCTACTGGAAGTAGTCCACAGTGGCCTTTTTGGAGGATACCTCCTCCACTTCTACATAGGCTTGTTCTCCTCAGTCACTGGTTCCTTAGAGCTTACTGGCTTAGGCTCTTGCACCACTGGGGGAGGACTTGGATGGATGCAGGTTGGAGGGGCTGCAGACAGTGTGTCTGAGGGGATAGACTGCTGAGTAGCAGGGGTTTCAGGCTGCAGAGTCTGCTCAGTTTTACCCCTAGTTGAACAAGCACTAAAATCTTCAAGGGTCAGCAGCTTGGGTGATGATGCCACTTTGAGGACAGGGGAAGTACGCCTGTTACCAGCAAACAATTTCTCCTCTGGTGCTGCACTGGCTTGGGGACAGGCTTTAACTTTTCAGTTTGAAGCAGCAGTCGCCACTTCTTCCTCAAAAGGTGCAGGCCCCAGGAGTCTCTCCCCTAGCCTTTGACAAATGCCTCCTTGGACTCAACATTTGATGTAGCTAGGCTTTTCCATTTCTGGAGACAAAAGAGAGGTAGCAGACCATGGGCATGTCATCCCACATCATGGCAAATGCACATACTGGGATGGGCTCCACCTCTGGGCCACGATATCTACATAATGCACACTCTCAGGAGGGGGCTGATATATATACAGTCTCACATTGCCATTTGAACAACTTCATTGGCACTTTGATGTTCATTTCAGAAGGGTTCTCCACCACGTTGAGTGTGGGCCTTACTTATTCACCCCCTGAAATGACATTAAAGGGAAATGTTAGCACTGTCCCATCTCCAGTTCATGTGCTTTGCTGTTCCTCTCCTCACCTGTGCCCTATTCAGTCTTGACGCACCAAAAATCATTTGAGCTTATCTCTGTACTAGGTCCCCTCACTTCTGATCAGCAGAGTGAGCAAAGCATTTACTGCAGAAAGTCCACTGAAAAGTCCAGGTGCATGGACACAGATCAGGTCACCCAACTGGGCACAAGGATAACAGGGGGAACAATTTATTTTTAATAGCAAAATAACAAATCTTGTGCTGGGAACAGATGGCTCTCATCAACGATGACCTAGCTCCTCTGACTAAGCACACCCAGGCAAAACACTGAGAAGTCTTCAGCCACTCCCCTCCTGACACGATAATCAGATCCCTTGCACAGATTGTAGTGATTTCCATTCCATTGGCATGCTCCTCACATGGTCAGGCCCCAGGTTCCCCTCTGCACATTCAACAAGGCTCGGAATTCCTCATTTCTCCAACACCATTTTTTTTCCATTCAGACTTCCAACAGCAACAGTCCAAAACAGTTCACAACTTCACCCAGCCACCATCGTGGGGCCAGTCTGGGGAAAAGGAACACCCCAAATCCAAGAACATGATGGTGTTACATCCAGTGGGGAGGTGGCAACCACAATGGAAACTTTAACACTGACCCACCTTTCATTCTTTGGGACAGAAGTGCAGGCTTCTCTCATGGGATGCTGAGCTTGGAGGCAACTAGATTATAAGCACAGCAACTATGGTAGACATTAAAAATCCAAATGGCAATTGAGAACAGTAGAAGAACTTTTAATAAGAACTGGGGCATTTCTTAAAAAGACAGTACATACTGTATACCATGGGGAAATATTCATGCACTGGACCGAAAAGTCCACTATATCAACGTACAGGTGGTCAACACAGTTACCCTTGCAAACATTCAGCATACACATTCCCCTTCTGACATTTGGGTTTTCCCAGTAAACTTTCTGCAGATTAACTTCCCACTGGCAGGCTCAAACCAGCTTTCTTTCATTGGTTTCCCTCTCTGTCTGGTAGGATCCCTCTCCCATTCTTACATCCAGAGGTTCAAATCCCATTTCTGGGCTACAGTCCCACTTTCAAGGTGATGGCAACCCCTTTTCTGCAACTTGACTCACTTTCTAAGTCCCAATGAAGCTACACAATTCCCCTTAAATCTGGGTGGCATGTACCCTGGGAGATGTCCTCTCCAATACTCCCTTATGCCTAGCTACAAGCTCAGCTTTACGCCTCCATTGGTCTCAGAGGCTCAGAACTGGTGGTGCTCTCCACAGTGGGTGTGAACTCTCCTTTCTCATCTTGGCTGGCTCAGTACCTGAAGGGGTCTCATTCCCAACAGCTGCCGCCACATCCTCAGAGGGTATCTATTAGGCCCACCACCTCAAGAATAGGCTGACACTTGGAGGCAGGCAATCTCCCTGACTCCAGCCTTTGGACTGAGTTCTTCAGCTTGCATTCTCCTACATGGCCCAAACAAACTCCACCCACTGGAATACTCCCAGCCAATGGCTGACCAACACCCTAAAGGAAAGGACATTTTTAACCTACGATGGGTTTAAGCCCAAGGACCTTAAAAGGGACAAATGCCTCCAAACTGAGCCAATGTAGGTTCTCATCCTGTGGGAGTTACAGTGAAGTCAAGAAAAGAAATGTTGTTTTTCTTTAAAATAAACAGTTGTGTGGCATCTGTTGAAATGTGAGCAATACTGTGCTGTCCACTGTTACAAGTGTAACCACTAGGCAGTGCTATTCTAAGGGCTACTACCCCTGCCTGTATGACAATACACAGATTAAGGGGCCTGAGTTCTGTAAATGGGTGCCTCAACCCAGAGGAATCGTATTGGGGTAGCTTAACTGCTATGGTATAGCACTTTGGGATGCTATAACCACCCACCAACCCTTCTAGTGGCCTACGTGATGACACAATGGTACATTCACAATCAATAGACAGAAATAATAGTGTGCTCACACGCTTTTCACTTACCACCAGAACTGGATCTGTGTCAGCTGCTCTAGAGATCTCCTGGAAAATAAGATCAGCAATGCTGGAATACAACCTTTGCACTGTAACCCAACTAATAATATGCACACTAGCCAGATTAAAAGAGAAAGAAGACAATCAGATTTATTTAGGGGCAGTGAGCAAGGGAGGGGCATAAATCTAGCAGAACAATTTGCAATCTGATTTAAATCAGGATTGTTTGGCATGCACTTTGAGTCCCAACCTGACAGTTCAACAACCCTGGGTAACCAATATGTCGTACAGGCTAGCCTGAAGCGTTGCTCTGTGTGGCCAGTGTTGCAGCTGATGTTGGGGCCCTTAATGAAAGAAAAACAGTTAAGCATGCGCACAACCCAATTATTTGTAATCCAAGCCAGATGTCTTAGTCTGTTGCAAGAACCTAGTAAAAGAAATAATTAGATGGTACCACAATGATTTTTTGCTTTCATTGCAAGGAGCTACCCTGATTCATACTCATGCTACCAGGACCTGGATGCAGTGCAGGTGAGTTGTAGACCTCATGATGATGATCAAGGAGAAGCAGGGCCGATATGACTCACCTCCGTGTGGTCGCTACCTACTCGATGGTGTTGGGCAGGGGACTGAATCCCCAGGCTAGTCTTTGTCTGAGAAGGTCTTTAATTTATGAGTCGTGGCCTAGGCCAAGATGACAGGGCCCAGGCAAGATGAACAGTCCTTAAAAAGTTTGTGATCTTCGGCTGGTGAAGCCTCCAGCTGGCGTAATAGATTCTACCATGGGTAAACAAATCGCGACCCATGACACACATTCAGCACATTTAAATCACTAATTTCTTTAAACAACAGTTCAGATTCAGTCCAGTCCCAAATTGACAACTTCACTGTCCAAACCATTACATTTGAGCCTAACTTTCCCAACTGCTTTGCCAATTGCTTCAGTAGCAAGTCTTTGGTCCAAATCACCAGTTGCACTAACAAACTTCTCTCTTCTGCCACAGTTCCAAGTCTGGAAATTGGATAGGACTGACTTCTGTAATAGGTAGTTTGATTGCAGGAGAACGTGGCAGGAAGGCCAGCTTAGTCTCTTCACACTGATTCCCCCATGCTTCTTCTAGGAGCAGCTGCTCGAAAGCTCGAGCTGTTCATTCTTCCACTTCCAACTCTAACTGACTCACTGCTTCAGGCAGTTCTGGACATTTTCCTTGTAAACCAAAAAGTTTGGTTGGCTGAAGGAGCTGTCAGTCACAGTTAGGGCTTCCCCCTAGGTCCATTTAGGTGCCAACACTCTAAACTACAAAACTGCAGAATTTTCTTCCCACAATGCCCCTGGGGACAGTCTCCATTTTAGGTACCCAGAGGTTCAATTGGTCCAGTTACTGGAAGTCCAGGACCAAACATGGTGGCTCCCATCCAAATGTTCGAGCTGCAATCAAAGCAGGTTAGACAAACTTCTCCTTCTTTACTATAACAGCAAATATACAGTAAACAATCACAGTTCCTATGAAAGCTCCCTCTGCACAAGTAGTGACTGCAGAATGGAGCAGAATAACAGACTGTCTGTCCAGTTACAAGCCTTAAATCACTTGGACCCAGCCCAGACTAATTTCTAACACAGATTGGCCATTTTCTTAAAGAGACAGGTGCAGAGGCTCACTAGGGCACTCTTCACACAAAAATACAACTACAGAAGACAGGCCACAAGCCTGACAGTGGGCATTAAGGAGTCCAGAAAGACATTAACGTAAACCCCAATTTGTATGTGGGTTACACAAGTGCAACATTTAAGATGCTTTTTCTTAAGCCTCTGTGAGAGAGTCATCTCACAATATGGTCCTTTTTTCACTCTTGGGTAACAGTGTCTTGAAAAGGATATTAAAGTTAGTCCACTGTGGATTTGAAAAATTGATCCTCTAGTCACACTTTGGTAACCCATTTTCATGGACATATCCGCTCCAAGTTCACTGATTAGAAATCTAACATAGTGGACAATGTTTCCTGAGTTCCCCCGACAGCTACCTCAGAATCTTTTTCCTATTACTTATCACCAGAGCTAGAATAGTTTCATTCCTTGTAGTCTCTCTCCTAATGTTCTGCAAGGTTATTTGTCAATGTGCATGACGGAATACTGAAAATTAATATTAATATTCTAAAATAATAACTGAACTACCAAAACTACAAATCAAAGGGCATATTACACACCCTTCCTTTAATGTTACTGAATTATGTGTTTTATTAATATGTATCATGTTGGGATTCAGTTGACCCCTGTAGATGATCAAAGAACTAACAGCTCCAAATCACACAGCTTCTTCTTCTACTAAAGATAATTGTGTCTAAGTGTTCAACAGGGCCACAAAAATAGACACACTCTCTTTAAGGGGAATATACTTCATTGCCCCCTGCTTTGAAGGCCATCTTTTCAGAAACAGTTTGACTAGCTCCTTCATGATTTAGACCCTATGATTCTTTATGCAAAGAAATAATCTACTTGAGTCTTGGGGTGTTTTTGATGGATCTCTTCGCTAAGATGAATGCAGTGGCTTCTGGCTGACTGTGGAAAAAGCAGAATAGAACAGAGAAACCCTTTCTACCTTTTGATGTAGTAGAAGTTGTAAAAAAAATGCTGTTTTTAAGTCCTGTTTCTTATTCCCTGGAGTGGCTGGGCATTTCTTCTGTCACCACTGTTATCTGCATCAATGTACACATATATCAGCATTAATACAAGAAATCTACAGGAAGATGCTTACAAGAATGAAGCCTGTGTTATGATGGCTTTGTCTGAGCAGATAATTATAAAGTATTCCTTGGAAATACTTGGACAATAGAGCTGTGCCACATAATAGTTTATCTCTTGCTGCAGGGTGTGAGTTTATAATACTGTTTTTTTGCACATAATAATTTTCTTTTTCTCTCTGACTTGTGTTATTTGAAGTGTGAAGTATGTCACTGGTATGCTTAAAGCACTGTTTTTTATTCAAAAGAGAATAAAAAACACAATGAAACATTGCTGCTGGGTAACAGGCCTATATTTACAGGGCTATCTGATAACATAAAGCCTATTAATTTTAAACTCTTTATATTCAGTCTTCGTTGGTGTCCTCTTAAAGAGATGTTGGCCCATTTCTAATTTTTATATGTTGCGGCACTAACAAATCTTTTGAGTCTGAGACTGTAACATTTTTTCATTTTCAAATAAGAGAAAAACAAAATAACTAAGCAAACATATTTTTTAATGTTAGTTCTTTATTATGAACTAAGAAGCACAAGAAAAACAAAGCAACTTTCATTACAGCTGCACCTTAAGACATTGGGGTCCCAAAATTATAGACACTAGAATACTAGAGCTCAACATGCATACACTATATAATGCATACACATCACCGTGTGGCACAGTATATAAACCCCCACCACCAACACCTGGGGGGTTGAAAACTCCTGGTATACACAGTTTCAGACATCAGAATTAAAATGGTAAAATTAACGGTGTCATCCAGACACTAACGATAAGCACTTTGGCTCAGCATGCATGGCATCTGGGTTTGTGTCCCAAGCCTGGTACCCCAGTCATTGCTGGTAGAATGTCAGAATGCTATCCCCTGAGGATGCCTGCTGCCTTTGACTGGTTCTGCAGCACCTTTTGACGAATGACTGGGGGTCCAGGGGGCTGCAAAATCATGAACCTCCATTCCAAAGTCATTCTTGACATGTGGTTTGGTGTCCTGATATAGGGACTGTGGCAACATGTTGAAAGTAAGGTGACAAGGAAGAAGGGTTCTTTGATGGGGGACATTTGTGGATGGCATGGGGAAAATAAAACAGGATATAAAGTAACTATAAGTTATAAATATGCACAGAAAGTAAAAGAATAAGTAAAGCAAAGTAAAGAATTTGGTTTCATACATCACCTTTCATGTACACTGAACCCAATGCTTTTTGCAAGAAATTAACAGTTGCAACAGCCCTTAGGCAGGAGAGGACGTGAGCTTGGGGGATAATAAGGGAGGCGCAGGGAGACTTATCATACAGGGAGAAAAAAGAGACAAAGAAAGAGGGAGGGGAGTTTGTTTAAAGTCTTGCTGTAAATTAAATCAGGGTCACCAGATTCACAGCTCTGTGCCACAACTAGTAGACTGCAGAGATGCAATAACTTTAAACTTCACTAACAAAGTTAGTGCAAAGTCTGGGACTTCTCACTATACATAACAGGATGAAACTTCCAGACTTACCACTAACTTCACTCAGTGCATTTCTTTTGAAAAAAATGAGGTTTATAAATGTGTATTGCACCCCACATACTGGGATATACAGTTCCATACCCTCCTACCACCCAAATCCTTTAGTACATGTTACTCCCATTGCACCACCCTCTAGCAACTCCCTCTCTTCCCCCCAGATCTAGGGAACTTTTCATCATAAGAAATATATATCCCTTCCCTAACCCATATCACAACAGTATTACACTCTGTTGCCTGCCCCCTAAGTCACAGAAATAGCAAGCAAAGTATTGAGCCCCTTACCCTACCACTTTCCAGCACTCAGCCTCCCTCTTTCTCTCCCCAAGCCCAAATTAGGCAAAGTAATAAATCAAAAGGCACAGCAACCTGTAGAAAAAGAAAACTGCCTAGTGCTGGAGTGAGATGTATGTACTCTTCAATGTCCTTTCATAGAATTAATGAACAACGACACCTACAGTATAGTAATGCTTGACTGGCAGCTTGGCAGCCAATAAGGTGTTACTATAGGTGCCAACATCATCATTAATTCATTCTACAGGAGAACACTGAAGAGTGTGTAAGTCTCTTTTCAATGCTGGCTATTTTTCTTTTTTGTTTGTTTTTTACAGGTTGATGTGTCCATTGCTTTATTCCTTTACCTAGTTTGGGGCTTGGGGAGGACGTGAAGACAGAGGAAGGTTGGTTGATAAAGAGTGGAGGGATGGGGGGGGTGCTATTTCTCAATATCACTACCAGTTCCAGGAGAAAAATAGACTCACCCACCAGGAAATGTAATATATTTACTATACATCTTTGGTTCTAGTACTGTATACAGAGCCAACATTT
The DNA here is from genome assembly GCA_016271365.2 of Neoceratodus forsteri. Lineage (NCBI taxonomy): Eukaryota > Metazoa > Chordata > Ceratodontiformes > Ceratodontidae > Neoceratodus > Neoceratodus forsteri. Next base: position 250,350,322 of record CM028134.1, read on the forward strand.
CAAAGAAAATTCCTCTTCATCAGGTCCATACAGTTAATAAAATCATGATTAAAATGTAAATAATATATGAAAAATCAAGAATATAATAACTAATATAACTTTCAGGAACCACTGCAGCCATGTGTACCTATCATGTTGCTGTGCAGTCGTATACAAAAATTAGTACATCAGCAAAATGTGTGTTCCATATACATATACTATAAACTTCAGTGTAGACACTTCAACAATTCATTTTTCAATTTGCTGAAATAAGATATAACCTACCTGAACCAATGGGTCTGTGCTGCTGAAGCTCAACATAATATCTTCTTGTATTTAACGTTCTGAAATAAAAAATAATGACTGCCAATTCCTATTCTCATGAATAATGCACTTGTTATTGTAGTGCCACATATCCTTCATAATGGATATTATGACTGCCTGTAATAGCTCATTGTCTCATTGCACATCAATGTTTAAATTACTGATACTTGGTAACCTTATAATATAGAGCTTGCCATATGCTGTCTAGCAATACAACCCTTCTGTCTCTCATAATGCATTGTGCTCCTTTAACTCATTATAATCTTGGCGGCCATTTTAAGTCAGGTAAACTATCGATAGTTCAGACTTCATATGAAGCTATCGAAAGTAACAAAGCTTACATTCTGTAGTTAACACATTATAGTACTGAAAAAGCATGTAAAATAAAAATAACATGCAAGATATGGAGTACCTCTGTTTATATAGACTTTTAGCACTCTTGGTATATCTCAGGATAACCTCTCCTTCACCACTGTGCCTGGAACTGAAATAATAGTGATCCCATATGGTAACACTCTGCTGGTTACTATTCATGTTTAGTAGTTTATTGTAGATAGGATATTTGCACCTACTGCAGTGCATGATAGTTTAAATGACACTTACCCTATCCGTGCACGGGTACACTCCATGCCCTGTGTGCCAACTGACATGGATGTAGGCATCTTAATGTCTTTATTTTACATACCTTAGTGATTGGCTCAGAGCTGAATCTGCCATGCAGACATCAGTGGCATCAAGCCAGGGGCCCAAATTCAAAAAATTGCCCTGGTGCAAATCGAGTGTTCCTGTGCAAACCGGGTTTTGTGCAGATGCGCAATATTGAAAAGCCCGGTTAGCACAGGCAAACAGGACTTGCACTTGGGCAAGATTCAGAGGGGGATGCAATGAAAATGAAGAGGCGGGGACCTGAATATTGGCGCAGTGCAATATTCAGAGTATGGGCACCATGCAAGGCTGTTTTGCTCGGTCTCCTTATGCGGCACACATGCCACTGATTAAAACCTTAACTCACTCCTGCGCAGCCCTAGTGATTGGTAGAGGAAGTGTGGTGGCCTCCCACCCACAACACAGTAGTCCCTGACATCTAGTGGTGCCCCCAACTGATTCCCATCCCAAAGTGAACATTGAAAGCATCCCTGGTGTCCGGTGGTCCTTTCCCCTGCCAATTGTCATCCTGGATTTAGAAGTGTAAGTTTCCCTGGTCTCTAGTGGTCCTTTCCCCACTGATTGCTGGCCAGTGTTAAAAAATAAACTGTTCCTCATGTCTAGTGGTCCCTCCCACCACCGATCGCCATCTCAAAGTGAACAATTAAAGTGTCCTTTGTGTCTAGTGGTCCCTTCTCCCACCAACTGCCATCCTGGAGTTATAAATGTAAGTTTCTTGTCTATTGATCTCTCCCCCTGCTAACCACCTGCCCATTGATAATAAACCAACCTTTCCTGGTGTCTAGTGTCCCTTCCCCCACTGAGTGCCAGCCTGAAGTTAAAACATAAACTTTTCCTGGTGTCTAGTGGCTCCCCCCCAACGATCGGCAGCCCAGTATTAACAAATAAACTTTCCCTGGTGTCCACTGGTCCCTATCCCCACCTGCAACCATGTCCGATCACTACGTAAGTGTCTCTAGTGTCTAGTGGTCCCACCCCCCAATTGCACCCATGCCCAATAAATAAGTAATATTCTCTGGTGTCCAGTGATCTTCCCCTACCTACCTACCTATCCCCAATCCCCTGTAAAGTACAGTGAACCCAATCCCTGGTATCTAGCAGACCACCCACCCTGGAAGGTAGTTACTCACCATCCCCCCATCCCAGCTCTGAGATGGTGACTGACACAGCCTTCTGCTCTTGACCACAGCTGGTTGCTGACTGAGCTGTCAATGAGTGTGTACTGTATACAGTATGTGCTCACTGATTGACAACTTGGTGAGTGAGCTATCAAGCAATGAGTATGTACTGTATACAGTACATGCTCATTGACAGCTCTGTCAGTGGCTGGCCATGGTGCAGAGTGGTGGGCCATGACAGTTGCCAGCTTGGGGTCAGGATGTAGGAAGCAGGATGGTGGGATACTACCTGCTGGGGTGTGGGGAGTGGGAGGTTCTGCTAGACAACAGGGAATGGGTTCACTGTACTTTACAGGGAATAGGCAGGGGGGACCACTGGAAACCAGGGAATATTATTTATTGATTGGGCATGGGTGTGGATGGGGGAAGGGACCACTAGACATTAGAAACACATATGTATTGATCGGGCATGGTTGTATGTGGGAGGAGGGACCACTGATTCAGCAATTGGTGGAGGAAATCACTAGACAACAGGGAAAATTTGCATTTTAACTTGTGCTGCTGATCGGCAGGAGGGAGGTGTCCACTAGACACCAAGGAATGTTGGTTTATTATCAGTGGGCCAGCAATTGGGGGGGAGAGACCACTAGATACCTTGGAAACTTACATTTATAACTCTGGGATGGTGATCGGTGGGGAGAGGGATCCCTAGACACCAGGGACACTTTCACTGTTCACTTCAGGATGGCAAATGGTGGGGCATGGACCACTAGGTGCCAAGCCAGTTTATTTTTTAACATTGGGCTAGCAATTAGGGGGCACCACTAGACACCAAGGACAGTTGGATTTTATCAACAAGCCGGTGATTGGTGGTGGTGGGGGAACTATTAGCATCAGGGATAACTCTCTGGGAAAGGGCAAGTGAGATGTGGCACCACGCTACATTGCCAGGCAATCCATGCAAATTAGACCATAATGGGCATGCAAATGGCTCCTTACCACCTTGCATGACCAATGAGCTTATTTGCATGGGCCATTTGAATATGGAAAATTTAGAGCAGGCACAAGCAATTGTTGTACCATATTTCAGGGGTGATGTCTGCCCAGCACAGAGTGGCTTAGTGCTGGGACACCATGGCCCTATATGTAGGTTAATAGTGCTGGTGTGCTATTCCAGTAAATATAGCATTTTTGGACACCAGGGCAACCACAAGGCATGGCTGTAATGTTTGCATTGCACTATGTGCCTTTTTGAATATCTGCCCCAGATGTCATGATGTAATCAGTGCTCGGTAAGTGAGTTGATTTTTTTCCACGATTTGGTAGTGTCATCGAGGAAGTTTTATGGAGCAGACTCCTTCCAGTATCTTTTTTCTTTTTGCAGGTGATGGGCTACACTGGCTTCCTAATAGATAAATATTTATGGCAGAAATCCTTTCCCCAACACAAAATAGGATGCTGGCATCCGTCATGGTGGTGAGACTAATGTCCACAATTAAATGTACTGTGTCTGAGGGACTCATCTATAACAATGCCAGTAACATAATGTGCTCTCCTTCTATGTTTTATGCACTGTGGGTAGCACAGTCGCAGAAAGAGGTAGCCCCTGCTGGATAACAGGCTGTAGGTTGAGGGAGCAGTATGGAGAATGCTTCAGTGGAGTGGGGGTGGAAGTTAAGTGAAAAATTACAAACAGAATTAATAAAAATAGTTTACAGAGCCTCTATTGTTGGAACTTTTTCCACAAGATAAACTAACAAGCACAACAATACAGTATGGCTTTTCTATTCTGGTTATAGCAGCAAAGACGTACATCACAATGAAGTGGTAAAGATGCTCTGTACTACTAGTGAAGAACAACATTTATTGGATAATGATGCTGATACATATTGAAAGACTCCAAAAGGATGCTTTTGACAGTAAATAGATTGTCTAAGGAAGAGTACCCATCACTGAAGATGCTTGGCAATAAATTGGTGTGCCTTAGTATATCAATGACATGCACCACTCTTCTCCCCTTTTCCAGTTGTACACACTTCTTGCCCTACCACTGTGATATTCTAAGAGTGATAGCACAGTTAGGGAGGGTGACGACTGGAAGAGTCTGGATTAAATCCTATGTGATCCTCAAGTTCTGGATCAGAGATCAGGAGGTAGGTGCAAACTTAAAGTTACTATACCACTGGGTGCAGGGTTCTCAGACTATGGAAAAGTGAGGACAGGGAAGGGGAGGAGGGCAGAGAAAGACTAGGCATAGAGATGGGTCCAAAGGAGTAGCCCTGGTCATATGTTAATTTTATTGTTTTATATGTTAAGCACCTTGAATATTTTCCCTGAATACCCATGATTAGATAAATACTCAGTATGTTGATCTTTGTTGACTATTATTCCTGGTATTCAGTTATTAATATTCAAGGTATTCACACTTCTTATGGAGTCTATGGGTGTTATGCATTTCTGTATGGATAATTAATCATGTTTCTTAAGAAAATACCTTAAAATATAAAGAGATACACTAATATGTAGGTACAGAAATAGAGTTAAAGTAAGAAACAACAATCAAGGCAGAGAAAGAGGAATGTTTTTCTCAAGTGAGAATATAAGGGATGGAATCCTGATTTTGAGCCACAGTGTATATTTTGTGGATGTTGCATATGATGATCTGTGTTAGTGGCTTGATAGGTAACACATTAACATCTGGGGCCAGACAATTGAAAGGACATGGGTTCTAGCACCTGCCAGACACTTGGAGTAATGTCCATACTGTAACTAATGCTTTAGTGAAGTTCAAGGTGGATGCTTCACTGCAGAGGTGCCATCCTTTAGCTGAGATGCTAAAGTGAGGTCTCTTTTAACTATCTCTGGTCACTGTCCAGGTGAAAGTGAAAGCTCCCATAGCACTTATCAAAGAAGAGTAGAGTTTTTTTTTAATTGAAAGGAAAATCCCAAACAATAATAATGCAATCTCAGAGAATGAACAAAATAAAAAAAAAATGCCTACTTGTACTTAACTCTGAACAATGATTAATAAAGAAAACTAGAAAAGAAAAGTACAGGGCTCAGATAGCCACCCATCTAATATTTTACCGATTAGGGAAACTTGATTAAAGAAGAAAAATCACACAACTGAAACAATTATGCAAACATTAAAAGACTGAATAAAGGAAAATAAACATCTTATGAAGAAAGCAATATGGAATCACATCCTTATACAAATAAGCTCTGGCCAGGGTGGATAGGACTGCATCTGAAAAATTTGGGGTAAAAATATTGAAACTTACCAAAGTTACAGCCTGCGTTTGCAAATTTTAACGTAGGCTCATAAATTTGTTGCCTTGTAATATTTTTAAAATTTCAATGTAGCCTTATTATCACCCTGCCGCATGAACAAGGGCAGAGACAATGTTCAACTTCTGACCTAAAGGTGACCTCATGCCGGGAATGCGAAATCACCTGTCGGGATGTGAAAAAACATTTTGGCCAGAATTTGAAAAATGACAGCTGTCACATTCATGAGGTGCTGTAAAGATATGGCTACATTATAAATTTGGGGTAAAACAATGAAACTTATCAAAGTTACAAGCCTGCGTTCCTCAGTGCCAATTGAATAAATCTGCAGGGTTGCAACTTGGAGCACAGTGCATACTTTTACCAAAAATCTTGCCCTGGATGTCTATTCCAGGCACCATGTCACCTTTAGCAGGACAATAAAGCTCTGAACTCCAGCCTCCTTAGTCCAGAGGACTTTCTCTGAGCTTGGTACTCTGGACCATTAGTGGGAATCTTTGGAGAAGACTGATACTTGAAAGACATGCAAGATGTGAAGGTTACATACTTACCATAACAGTTTATCTTCCTGAGTATCTTCTCTATAGATTACCATTTTCACCATCCTCTGGGTGCCCTCCAGTATTGTTGTATTATGGTTTTCATTCCTTTTTCTAGGTTTGGGCTGTGAAGACCCTGTGTTACTAGAATTGATGGCCCTTCTGACTTGGGCCACTAGGACTGTCTTATGCTTTTAGGTTTAATACATAGGGTGTTTATTAGATTCATGCTGCCCTCCTTGGTAAAAAAATGGATGGTACTGAAGTGGTTGGAGGATTGCACTGCTGTATACCAGCAAGAGCATGTGATGACACATGTTCATGTCCTACTCGCACCACCAGCTCCCACAAGAAAGGCTCTGTCTCCCATGGGGTCTTACTGCCTCCAGCTCAGACCTATTAGTGGTAATCTATGTAGAATATATTATGGAAGATCAACAGTATGGTAAGTACATAACTTTCATTTTTGTCTCCATTGTCAGCACTGCCTGTCATCTGCACTTGTAGGGAAGGTGGAGGAGGGAGGGAGGAAGGAATGAAGGAAGGAAGGAAGGAAGGAAGGAAGGAAGGAAGGAAGGAAGGAAGGAAAGAATATAGGTAGGTAGGTAGGTAAGAAGGAGGAAGGGAAGGGATTGGTTTAATGCAGCACCTTTTATACATGTTATATCCCACAGTACTTTACAGTTAGTGATCAGCTAGTAGTAACCATTAGGCATGCACTAAGATGCTGAATTTGAGGTAGGCTAATGGAAGCACAGGAAGGTTAAGTGCAGCAAAAGAGCAAGAGGGAAAAGGTTAAAAATTGAAACATTACATGATATGCCCATGGTTATGCAGTAAATATTGTTGGAGGGATTCAAACCTACTTCTGTGGGTTTACTGTTATGTGCTTTCACTATGTCACACTTTCTAACTCTCCTGTAACTAAAGCTACTATATTCTAAACCTTTTATTGCACCAGAGTTATTCTTGCTTGGTCTCTGCTTGCAGGCATCAGAATGTAAAGCCGTAATTTCATCAATAATGAAGACCACTCCACTTTCCTCTCAGTAACATGGTGATAATATTAGCTAAGGGATAGTGTGTTGTGGGATAATGGGAAGTACTCAAGAAAATAGCCTGAATGTTGGACTATCATGCGCCCCCTTAAAAACATGACTTTTCAAGAGTAACCTGAAACAGTAACCTGAACATCCCCCGTGAATCAGTACTATCCAACAGAACTTGAATGGTGTGATTTTTCACTATCTGGGCAGCTCTAGTTGTACCTGTGCTAATCCAACATTAATATCTCCATCACAATAAAGTATGTTGCCTGTGGTCCACAGGATGTACTTAGGTGTAACTTGTTAATGCTGAATGGAGCTGGAGAAAAATCCTGTGTTAAAACTGGAACCTTTTCAAGTCATGACGGCCTCCGACTACACAGGTTCAGGAAAAAATCTATAGGCTTGAGCTTAATGTTAATGCCAGGGCTAGTTTGTTGCATGCCAGTGGTGACTAGTACATGTAAACACCTCTTATATTCCCCCAGTTGTAAACTATTTTGCTATCATTGTCCTCTTCCTCATAGTATTTTCCAAATGCTATTAAAATTAGTAGTACAGTACCACAGGATAACTGTCATTTAAGGATTGATAAGGGAGGAGAAGAGGTAGTGAAGAGAAGCAGAAACACATGATGGGGGCAGCATTCTTGTGGGTATATATTAAAAGAGAAAGTAATTAAAAGAAAGCAAAAAAAAAAGAAAAGATTGAACAATATGATAGTTTGACCAGGCAATACTGAGGCTGGCCTTTTCTACAATGGGAATTGTTTTCATAAAAAACAAAACAGTCTCAAACCAGAGTTGAGAAATTCAGTATACTGTTCACACAGTGATAGCAATACTGCAAAGACCATTACACTAACAAAATCTGCAGTTCACTGTAATGGTCTGCTGTGATTTTGCCCCTCCCTGAAACAACTCTGACTCTGAGTTGATAATCTAAAATGTCGGGGGTACAGGGGCAAAGCCCCACACAAAAAACACCTTCTGCTCCTAATGGCACAATGCTGACTGTTGGCATTGTGCTGTGACTGTAATGCCAATTGACAAATTTCATGTCCATGTGGCATGGTGGAACCCAGAAATTCCACCCCACAAGTCTCTGTATAAGAAGGTGAAATTTAATCTTTTTCACTGCTGTGGGAAGAAGATCAATTGACCATTTCAGCTATGCATTCAATTTATTTTGCAGATGACCATCCATTGTTAGGTTAGTGAGGAGATTTGGAACACTTTGAGGGTGTCCATCCAGGTTGGGAAATAGTGCTGCTGATGGCAGCTCTTTCCAACTTGGGAGAGATGATGCCAGGTTCTGCTGGTGCAGAGATCCCTCATAGTGGGGTGCATGTGCTGAGCATCGCTACACTATGCATAGCTTCCAGAGGCATCATCATGCATTAGTGGAAGTGGTAGGGACTTGGAGAGCACACGGGGTAGAGATCAAGAATACCCAGTCACAATACCACCGCAGTCATGTACACTGTCGGGCCCACTCTGTATTTCTATCTGTCACGAGGACAGTGCTGGATAGTGCTGATGAGGCTAGGTTGTCGGCCAGGGGAACAAAACCAGAAGGCTGGGCAAAGTGATACTAGCTTACAAAGAGCTACATTAAAAAGCAGTCAATTTGGCTGCAGAGCCTATCAGTAGATCAACGGAACACTTTCTTCCATTGATTTTTGAGGAAAGGCAAGGGAGCAATTAAACTACTTGTCTGTGTATGGTGGAGTGGCTTTGTGACAGAGATTGGTGGTCAATAATGGCAAAAAGAAAACAAAACAATTAAAGGAATTTCCAGAGCTTGACACACTAGAGCTGTGTAAAAATTTACTTACTCCCTCAACAGATGCCATGAATACCGGTGCAGGGCTAGGTGTTATAACAGGGCTGGCTAGCCCAATGAATCCAGTCTATCCCAAAGAGAAGCTCTCCTGGTAACAAAAACAGTCAGATCACTGACAGGTTGTGTGCTTGACTTCTTTTTAATGAGTGCAAATGATACACCTCCAAAATAAAATAAAAAACACACAGCATTCCTTCAAAAGTTACATATTCACATTCAAAAGTCTGATTGTAAAAACTCACTGCTTAGAGGGGAGAGGGGGAATAACTCAAATTTTAAGGAAAAAAAAACAAATGGCAGAACACGGCACACTCTGCTGTGTGCTAGACGGCCACCATTTGTTTTTTTCTTTAACATTAGAGTTATCCCCCCACTCGACCCTCCCTCTCAGCATCCCCCATTCCACACCCCTGACACAAACATAAGAGTGACACTGGGGGGTGCCCCATCTCCCAATGTCATGATCAGGATGCCCCCAATTTTTTTCAAGTAAAAAATAGTACAGTGCGAGCAAGTGCTTCACAGACATGGAGGCGACTGTGGTACAACTCCAACATGTTGTTAAGTTGCAAGGAATGCTGAGTCCTTTTTTGAAACCAAGAGGTCTGCAGGGCTCCACCAACTGCAGCCCTAAAAATAATGAAAATCAAGATATATTCCAAAGAGAACCTCAATAAACCATTCCTACCTGATGGGAGAGGGAGCAAACCCCATCTGGACAATAGGTCCCAGGATCCTGTTGGGTAAAACTGGGCAGACTGGCTTAACCAATGTTCTTTTTCCACCGACATTGTCTATGTTTCTATGAAAAGACATGCTCTATCCACAACCTCAGACCATCAACATCAAATTAAAATTATGCAAAACAAATTCTGAAAACATATAAAAACAAACTCTGGTCAGAGCCAATAGGGCAGTAGCTGAGGAATTTGGGGTAAAAACACTGACAATTTGCTTTTTAACATTTTTACACCACATTTGCGATATAGCCTTGTTTTAACCCTACCTCATGAAGAAGGCAATGAAAATGTGCAACTCCTGGGCTAAAGGTGATTTTGTGCAGGGATGGTAAAATCAATATTCAGGACACAGAAACACATTTTGTTGCTCTACGATGCCGGTTTGACAAATATTTTGTCAACTGAGGTAACAGTGACTGATTTATGTCAACCGCAATTGCGGTCAGCATAAATCTGTCCAAGAACACTTTTTCTTTGAGGGCAAAGTCCCCCGAACCCCCCTTGCAGGGGTCTCTACTCCTGCACCCCCTGTACTTAACATAATCAACTCTGAGTCAGCGTTGACTCAGGGTGGGGGTACAAGACCCCAGGAAAGCAGTACCAGGGTCCCACGGTGACAGTACAGTGACCCATCACTGTGTCGCTGTACTGTTGTTTGCTGTAAAGGTGTTGCTGTTCGATCGACATATGACATTTTGGGTAGGAGTTGAAAAATGACAGCTGTCACATTCATGGGATACTATAAAGATATGGCTATGTTGTAAATGTGGGGTAAAAATAATGAAACTTACCAAAGTTACAAGCCTGTATTCCTCAGTGTCAATTGTAGAAATCTGCAGTGCATGCTTTTACCAAAAACCTTGCACTGGATGTCCATTCCAGGCACCATGTCAACTTTAGCAGAAAAAAAAAGCTCTGAGCTCCAGCATCATTAGTCCAGAGAACTTTGTCTGAGCTTGGTACTCTGGCCCATTTGTGGAAATCTTTGGAGAAGACTGATTCTAAAATGATATGCAAGATGTGAAAGTTACGTACTTACAATGACAGTTTATCTTCCTGAGTATCTTCTCTATAGATTACTATGTCCACCATCCCCTGGGTGTCCTCCAGTATTGATGTATTATGGTTTTCATCCTTTTTCTAGGTTTGGGCTGTGAAGACCCTGTGTTACTAGAACTCTAATGCACACACTCAACAACTAGGGCATGCACAGTACAGTGCAGTGCGGTGGCCATCTTGCACACAGTGGAGTATGCCGTGATTGCCTTTTCTTTTTTCTTCAAAATTAGAGTTATTCCTCCCACTAACCCTCCCTCTCAGCACCCACCACTCCACCCCCCCCCCACAAACATAAAAGTGACACTTGGGTGCCCAATCCCCAGTGTCATGATTGAGATGCCCCTGATGTTTCTTGTGAAGGAAAAAATAGTGCAGTGCTAGTGGAGTGCTCCACCTCCACAGACGTGGAGGTGACTATGGGGCAACTCCATCATGTTGTTCCTTTCCAAAGAATGCAAGGAATGTGGAATCCTTTTCTCAAAGGAAGAGGTCTGCAGTGCTTCTCCCACTGCAGCCCTAAAAAGGAAGGAAAACAATTTATACAGAAAGAAAAAGGGAATCACATAATACAAAAACAAGAAGGACAACCAGGATATAGTCTAAAGAGAACCTCAATAAACCATTCTTACCTGATGGGGAGGATTAAAACCCCATCTGGACAATAGATCACAGGAAAAAGTAGGGTAAAATGGGCTGACTAGATGGACCAATGTTGTTTTCTGCCAACACTGTCTATGTTTCTGTAAGATATGATCTATTCACAACCTCAAACCATAAGAAAAAGGGACAGAATTACAACCAAGTAACTGCTTTCCAGAAAGACACATACATATCTAGGGGAAGGAACTGCTGTTCTTTATCACATGTGTCCCATAATTCCAACTATACCATCAATGCCTATGTCTCAGACATAAGGAAAGGGATCGGGAGTGAAATGAGTCTCTTTGCAGATGACTCAAAGCTGGCACACAGTGGTGGATGAAGATGAGGGGAGGGTGGCCTTGCAGGAGGATCTGGAGGCTCTGGAAAGGTAGTCAGGAAAATGGAAATTAAAATTCAATGCAGGGAAGTGCAAGATTCTGCACCTGGGAGTCAGAAATCCAAGCCAGGGGGTATACCCTGGGAGGAGACAAAATTCAAGTCACGGAGGGTGAGAGAAACCTGAGTGTAGTGGTAGATGTCAAAACAAACAACTCAGAGACCTGTAGGAGGGCAGCAGCAAGGGTAAATAGGATGCTGGGATGCATCACCAGGGGGATTACCTCCAGAAAGGCAGAAGTGATCCTTCCCCTATAAAACTGCTTGGTCAGGCCACACTTCTAGTATTGTGTGCAGTTTTGGAGACACATTTAAAGAGGGATGTTATACTCCTAGAGAGGATCCAAAGGGGAGAAACCAAAATGATCTGGGGCCTGGCGGAGAGGATCTATGAGTAGAGGCTCAAGGAGCTCAACATCTACACCACGGAGGAGAGAAGGGACAGGGGGGACATGATAGAGGTCTTTAAGTACATAAAAGTGGGATCAATAAGGGGGGGCCCAGTCAGGATGCTCCAAAGGAAGGAGGAGGGGGCAATGAGGGGGAATGGGTGTAATTTCAAAGGGGGCAGGCACAGAGAGGAAAGGAGGAGGTGTTATTTCACTGAAAGGGTGGTGGAGCCATGAAATGCGCTGTCCAGGGAGCTGGCAGAGGCAGAGACTGTGGGCAGGTTTAAGACAGGATGGGACAGGTACAGGGGGAGGGTAAATCTGACCAGGTTCAATGCAAATGGAACATCTTGGACAGGGGACAGTATAACCCAAGGGGGAGTGGGGGACACCAAATTCAGCCCTCAGTGTGGATGCTGAAAATTGAGCAGACTCGAAAGACTGTTAAACCTTTTCTGCTGGCACTTTAGTATATTAGTATATTATTATCTGAGTACTGGTAAGAAAAGATAGCCCATTTGATGTAGCTCCAGTTTGCTTCTTGCATGTCAAAGGAAAAACTTCAGATAGGAAAATATGACAACAAGAGTGCTTTTGTGATACAGTCACAAGAGCCCCGCAGAAGAAAGGACTTTGTTCAGCCAAATGGCTGTTTGAATTTGATGCGCTCACTCCCACCAGCCAATATGAAGACTACATTTTGAACTTGGGAGACAGTGCTGCAGCAGAGAGCAATACATAGTGTATTCTGTGATTCGCACAGCAGACTTCACTTTTTCAGCATACTGGAGCAGCTGAGAGGGCAGCACTCCGTTCTTCCCATCCAGCTTTCCCCCACAACGGTCACAAGAGTCCCGCAGAGGAAAGGACTTTGTTCAGCCAAGCAGTTGTTTGAATTTGGTGCACTCGCTCCCACCAGACAATCTGAAGGCTGCATTTTTAACTTGGGAGAGAGCACTGCAGCAGAGATCAATAAATAGTGGAGTTTGTGTTTTCCACAGCAGACTTAATTTTTTCAGCACACCGGAGCAGCTAAAAGAGGTTATGAGGGCAGCACTCTGCTCTTCCTGTCCAGTCCTCCCCTCCAGCGGTAGCAAGAGCCACGTGGAAGAAAGGACTTTGTTCAGTCAAGAAGCTGTTTGAATTTGGTGTGCTCACTGCCATCAGCCAATCTGAAGGCTGTATTTTGAACATGGGGATCTCTCCTACAGTATTTCAGTGGGGTACTGCTAGTGGCCCCTGCACTGTGGCCCCTGTGTGAAGGCTGACACAACAAGGATAAGTACCATTGTAGGACAGAGTCTGCTGGAGTCTGCCAGTAGTCCACTGGTCAGCCAGCCACTCTGTTTGCTTCACTTGGAGCAAAGGGCAGGAGGCAGGAAAGGAGACCAGAGAGCCGGAAGCAGTCCTTCAGATAAGTACAACTCTGTATAATTAAACTACTGGGGGTTATTAGCCTGATGTGAATGCAATACTGTATCTGGGTGTTACTATCCAAACATGAGTGTAATACTGCATCTGGGGGTTACTATCCTGATGGGTAAATGTAATACTGCATCTGGGTGTTATATTCCTGAGGTTGTGAGTGTGATACTGCATCTGGGGGTTATATTCCTGATGGGTGAGTAAAACACTGCATCTTGAGATTACATTCCTGAGGGGTGAGTGAAATACTGCATCTGGGGGTTATAGTCCTGAGGGATGAGTGAAATACTGAAACTGGGGGTTGTTATCCTGAGGTTGAATGGAATATTACATCTGGAGGTTAGTATCCTGAGGTACTGATTGTGAATCTGAGGGTGTAAGTGTGACTTTATTTCTGCTACAAGGGGATATTCTCCTGAGTTAGTAGGAAGAATGAGAGAAAAAAAATTATGGGTAGAGAGTTAAGGTCTAGCTATAGGTGGGTAGTTATGCTGAGAGTGGTGCAGTCCAGCGGCTGTGGTACAACAGTCTTTGGGGAGAATTTCTGGAGACTGCAGTGCTGCCCCATCTGCAGGTACCTGTCTGGGCTGAGGGAGGAGGTAGCCAGATTCAAGGCCGAGGTTGCTTAGGTTTGTAGGACCTACTACCCCACCCAGGGACCATGTAGTCCACCTCCACTGCCTCAAAGATGCCAGAAAGGAGTGGCTGGATATTGGTTGGCTCAGAGAGGGTTAAAGTGGTGGAGCACAGGCACAACCCAAATCCAATACCACTAAGAAACTCCTATGTCACACTGGCCAGGTGGAACTGTCCCACAGCGGCACCCAAAGTAGTGACCGTGGTGGATGTGGGGATCCTCCATAGTGGAGACCCCAAGAGGGGTAGCGGAAGATCCCAGAGAAGGAGAAAGTGAATCCTGGTGGAGGACTCAATAGTAAGGCAGATACAATTGGGGACAGGTAGGGATCAGGAATGGGAGGTAAGATGCCTTCTCACTGTCACAGCCCAAAGGGATGAAAGGAGAATCCTAGGGATTGCTGGGGAAGCAAGAAGGGAGGAACAGTTGATTTTATTGTCCATCTGGGGACAAATGACCTGGCTAGGAAGCAACCAAAAACAGTTCAGAAGGAGTTCAAGAAATTGGAGAGGGGTCTTAGGCAATTACCATAATTTGTAACCTTCTCTGAGGTGCTACCTTTCTACAACAGGGGGAAGACAAGATTTTCTGCACCAGGAATTTCAACACATGGTTGAAGAATTAGTGCAAAGAAGAGGGATTTAGATTCATTGGGGACTGGAGCTCCACCTGGAGGGATAAAGGCCTGTACAGGGTAATGGCCTGCATCCAGGAGGGGAACTGTGATTCTTAGTGAACAGTTCAAATGCTCTATTGGTGAGCATTTAAACTAGCAATGGGGGGAAGAGGGAAAAGGTAGAAAGACAGAAACTGCCCCCCCCACATGTTTACAGGGTCAACAGTGGGAATCCTAATGGAGATAAATCCCAAAAGAAACAAATAAAAATAAGAATCTGGGGTGGGGGAGGGAAGGGGAGAGAGAAAGGGAAATAGTGGAGGAAATAAGGGAGGGCAAAAGGGCAAAAGTAGGGGAGGTGACAGTACAATCTGGAGAACCTGTGTGCAAATGTTCAAAGCCTGGACAACAAGATGGCAGACCTAGAGGCCAACATGGCAGTAGCGGAGCTGGACATAGTCACAATTACCAAGTCCTGGTGCAATGAAAATCAGGACTGGGAAATAGCCATACTAAGTTTTGCTCTATTCAGAAGGGATAAGGTAGGATAAAAGGGGAGAGGAGTGGCTTTTATGTGACGGACAACATAAAAGCTACAGAAATCCAGGGGGAGCAGGGAGAATCAGCGGTACTATGGGTCACCCTGGAGACATGGAAGGGGGCCATTATTCAAACATAGGTATTCTACAGACCTCCAGCATGAGGGGTTGGATAAGAATATGATGTAAGAAATCCAGAGGATGTCAAACAAGGGGGAGGTATTGCTGGTGGGGACTTCAGTATAGTGGATGTGGATTGGAGCCTCCCAGTTTCAGCAACAGTTAAAAGTAGGAACATCCTAGACTCCCTGCAGGGAGTATTCCTCAGGCAACTTGTTAAGGAACCCACTCATGGGAGGGGATGCTGGACCTGGTACTGTCAAACAGGGACAGTGTCACTGACGGCATAGTGGGTAGCCAGCTGGGGAACAGTGATCATTGTACGGTGTGGTTCAATATAAGAAATGGGTCAGAATCAAAACATACTAAAATGAGGGTGCTGGATTTCAGGAGGGCTGATTTCAAGAACATGGGAGAATTCCTCATGGAAGCCCTAGCAGGAATAGGAAAACTGATCATCAAGTTTTTATCAGTAAGCAAATTGAGAGAGAACTCTCTTTTACAATTGCAATCAGAAGTAATACACCATGATAGTAAATATACACTAAATGATACAAACAATACATAGAGTACATATATATGAATCACAACTCACAAAAAATTCATATTGCATCAGTTAATCAATTATGAAATTATAAAACTGGGGACCAGCCATAACATACACATGGTTTATAAAAGTGATCCTTAATAAATAATTTAAAAATCTCTGTAGTCTATAACTGAAAGAAACAGGTAATTCACAAGTAATTTCCTTAATGAGAAACTAAAAAGGGATTTATTTTTTATAAAAAAAGAAAACAATAAATGTTTTAATTTATTAGAGATGAACTCCACATGTTGTCTGTATGACACTTGGGCATCAAGAACCATTCCTAAATATCTGTACATGAATGTCTGAAAGAGTTCAGTGCCATTGATAGAATGAATTTTGTACTTAGAAATATCTAATGGCTTACTTGAAAAAAATCATCCAATGTGTTTTTTTTAACATTTTAAAAGCAGTCTCAGGTCCAACAAGGTGGTTTGCAACTTCTGAAAATCTTGTTGAATAAAGTTTATAGCTATCTTTATGACTTTTGTATAAAATAATATCATCTGCATATCAGTATATTTTTGATAAGGAAGTATTATGAAGTAGCAAATCATTAAAATATAATAAAAATAATATTGGTCCAAGGACTGAGCCCTGTGGAACACCCTGCATTAGTACAAGCATTTTGGACCTAAGATTGCTTGTTTTTACATAGTTCAATCAGGATGATAAGTATGATTGGAACCAATACAATGCTGAAAAACCTTACCCTATTTTCTTAAGTGTGTTCCATATGATGAACTGTATCAAATGCTTTTGATAAATCTAAATAAACAGCTGGTGTACATTGATTTGTATTGAAAGAATTAAAAATGTCATCTGTTATTTTGGACACTACATAGTAGTGTTATGCCCCTTATGAAAATCTGAATGATAGTCTGAGAGGACATTATAGTTTTTTAGGTACAGATTTAATTGCTTAGCTACAATCTTTTTGAACATCTTTATTATGGGTGGTATTATCAAAATTGGTCTGTAGCAGCCAGGATCAGAAATATCACCCCCTTTGCAGAGAGGGCCCATACAGGAGGTCTTCCAATCAACTTGCAACTCCAACAGAGACAAATTATACAAATAGCAATATGTGGGGCCAAAATTGTAGCTGAGATTTTATTAAAAAAAATGGCACTATATTATCATGTCCTCCTCCTTTTTTTAAAATCAATTTTATTCAGTTCCCTAAAGACCTCTTCCACCTCTATCTCTTTAAATTTAAACAGTGGTATATCTTTGATAAAACAAAAAACAGTATCAAGATTAACTGGTGGCATATTTGGGTATTCTTTATCACATGATTGACTAGCTTCATAAAAAACTTGTTAAACGTAATAACCTGCTCTTTTGGATTGTGTATTGTCTTTACTCCATGTATTAATATATTAAATAAGGTATGCATGATATTTTTCTCTTGTATTGATTTTATTCCATTCCATGTTTTTCTTGGATTTTTTGAAAATGTTGAAAAATGCACCTTATAGTACTCTGATTTAACTTTTCTTATGTCCCTTGTACATTGGTTTCTAATCACCCTATAAGCTGTTTTATCACAGTGTTGTTTTGTGTGTCTTGCTTTTCACCAAGCTCATTCCTTATCCTTTATTAGTTTTTTAGATGACTGATTATCCTTGGAGAAACTTTATTTTTTATCCTTTTATTCTTCACAGTTGCATGTTTATCTATGATCCCTAAAAGGGATGATTTAAAAAATTCCTAAGTTGTATTTATATCAGGGAAACTATACATCAGTGACCAAATTGTATCAGAAATATCATGCAAAAATGCTTGTTCACAAAATAAATTAAAGTTACTTGTAATAGAACTTCAAGTAGATAATTTTTGTTTTACATTGCATCTTATGCAAGCTATGTAACAATGGTAACTGATGTCTCAATTAAATACTGCAGAAATACATTTATGTGACACAGTTGTTAGTATTAAATCCAGAAGGGAATCCTTTCCTGAATAAGATTTGTGGGGTCTAGTTGGTATATCTATCAACTGAGTTAAATTCTGAACTACTAAATGATTACACAAATCAGTGTTAGAGATGTTGCAAAGTTAAACTTCACCCGTGAATTTTATGTGAAGCGCTAAAAATTTGTGCTTTGCGGAATTCGTGGAGTATCGGAAAAACTTCAGAATTTCAATTCTTGAGATTTGCATTAAATTTTCACTGTGATTCAAAGTTTTTTACCATGAAGTGCCAATTTCGCCGGTGAAGTGCCAAATTCATAGGAAACATTTTGCAGTGTAATCTACAGAATTCACAGATGAGAATTTCACAAAATCACTCTGAGAAATTCACAAATTAACTCATGGAGTGAATTTTGTGGACTTCACACATCTCTAATCAGTGTTTATTTGTTCCAATTTAAATCCCCTAATAATAAAAGTTCCTGTTTCAGATAAGGTGCTATAAGTGAATTAAATGTATGTAAAGAATGTAATGGAGCTGAGGGTGGTCTGTGATAGGATGCTAAATTAAAACTAAACCTGGTTGAAACAGATACTTGTAATATTAAAATATCTAGGTTCTTGGGAATCGATGTAGACAGTTTGACTAGTCCCCCCAGAGAGTTTCTAATATATATTGCAACCCTTCCTCTTTGCTCTGTCTATCTAGCCTAGATATATTGTAGCCATTAATTTCAATTTCTGAATCAGCAGTTTTTGAACTTCATCATGTTTCTGATGCAACAAATATATCAGGGTCAGTGCTTGCAATCCAGGTTTTTAAGTGATCTAATTTAGGAACTATGCTTCTGACATTTTAATGAACAATACACAAGTTAGTTCATGAAGCAAACTCCTGAAGTGAAAAATTATTTTGTATTTTAGGTGGACCAGGGTTACAATGCACATTTCCTGATGAAAGCAATAGCATCATAATAAAATGTCTAGTTAATGGCATAAAATATTTTTCCATCTATCATGATAGGAAGATGGCTGCTGAGTTGTCTTATGTTTAGTGTATAAACCTGAACACAGGAGTCAGCTATCTTACAGAAATCCCATTACCAATCCAAGCCAGCTATGTCCAAGGTCAAATAGACATTACATAAAAATACTCCTATCATTTTGACCATTTCTATCTCTTTTCTAATGTTTAAGTACCCATTTCCATTTAAATAACAATTCCCATTACCCAAAAAAACTAAAAAAGGCCCCTGTATAAATAACATTCCTAAACATCTAAAACTCATGATGTACTTACTGAAATATTGAGTTATTTTAAATAACTTCTAGTATTTCTTTCACCTAGTGGCACTCGAGCACAGAGCTTGCACTGTGTTGCAGCATGGGCTTTTAAAACACTGTGATCCTCCCCCCTCAGCTGAAGGCACTTCTGTGAATGGCTCGCCACCGAGCTCCCTCTAATTAACAGACAGCATGGGTCTTTAGATTATAGCACATAGCAGTTCATTCACAAAACAATGCTGAGAGTCTTTGAAAATGGTCACACACAGCACACAATGAGATGTTAATGACTTGAAGAGTTCCAATGCTGCCGATGTTAAGGGAAACAGTTCACTCTGTTGGTCAATCTCACTGCAGGCACAGAGAGAGAGAGAGCAGCTGAAACAGAAGGCAGATTCTCTCACTCTGCAAATCTCTTGATAGCCAAATGTTGAATGAACACACTGCAGACACACAAGGGCTGTTAGTTGTTAGTAGCAGGTGAGAGGATGTTAGCTGTTCTCTCTCTGCATTCAGATGGCAAAATGCTGTGATCTAGACCTATGCTGCAGCATGGGCTTTTAAAACACCGTGCTTCTCCACACCCAACTGAAACCACTTCTGTGATTGGCTCGCTGCTGAGCCCCCTCCAATTAGTCGACAGCCATGAGTTTTTAGACTATACCAAGCAGCACTTCATTCATAAAACAATGCTTAAAGTCTTTGAAAATGGTCATACACAGCACACTATGAGATGTTAATGACATGCAGAGTTCCAATGCTGCCGATGTTAAGGAAAACATCTAAAATTAAGTGGAGTTGAGGAACAGTGGGCAAAAATAAAGGAGGGCAGTAAGGAGGCAACAAACATCTGTGTCAGGCAGGTAAAAAAGGGCAAGAGAAAAATGAGACTGCCATGGTTCTCTAAGGAAGTAGCAGAGAAAGTAAAGGCAATGAAGCTAGCATTTAGAAGGGACAGGTTGACACAGAAGGAGGAGGATAGGGAGTGTCATCAGGAGAAACAAAGGTATGCAGGGAAAGGAGTTAGGAGAGTGAAGGCACAAATGGAGGAGAATGTTGACAAGTCAGTAAAAAAGGGAGATAAAACATTCTTTAGGTATATAAGCGAAAAGAGGAAGAACGGGGAGGGGCATTAAGGCTAAAAGGGGAAGGAGGGGTTTGTATGGAAGAGGACCAGAAAAAAAGCAGACACATTGAACAAATATCCTCCAGTATATTTACACAGGAAGGGGTAGGGGATGGGCCACAGGTAGTGGATAAGGACATTAAAGGTAGGGAGGTGGACACTAGTCCTTTTATGGAGGAGAGAGTCCTTAAGGAACAAGCACAACTAAAAGTGGACAAGGCAATGGAAAAGAATGGGGGTACATCTTAGGATACTAAGGGCACTTAAGAGAAGCTGACTGCGCCTCTGACAGCCGTGTTCAACCTGTCATCGGATACAGGACAGGTTCCAGGGGACTGGAGGAGGGTGGATTGGGTCCCACTTCACAAAAGTGGGAATAGGGAGGAGGCAGGAAACTACAGACCTGTCATCCTGACATCAGTGGTGGACAAAGTAATGGAATCACTACTGAAGGAAAGGATTGGGGAATGCCTTGTGACCTGTGGACTACAGGATCTGAGGCAGCATGGATTCACCGGGGGGGGTGGGATCTTCTTGCCAAACAAACCTGATTGAGTTTTTGACTGGGTGACCAGGGAAATGGATCATGGTGGAGCTGTGGATTTGGCCTGCCTGAATTTCAGTAAGGCCTTCAGCACCATTCCACACAGAAGACCGGTAAGCATGGTGGGTAGCCTGGGGGGTGGGTCCAAAAGTAGTAAAATGGGTCCGAAGTTGGCTAAGAAACAGGAACCACTGGGTGGTGGTAAATGGAGTTCACTCTGAAGAAGGCACAGTAACCAGCACGGTGTCACAGGGGTAATTGCAGACCCAGCCTCTTCAATGTCTTTATTAGCGACATTGCAGGAGGGCTGGAAGGGAAAGTATGCCTGTTCACGGATGACACAAAAATCTGCAGCAGAGTGGACACACAGGGGGGTGGAAATGAGGGACAATCTGAAAAAGCTAGAAGACTAATTAAGGGTTTGGCAATTGGGCTTCAATGCCAAAAAGCGAAAAATTATGCACATGAGGCACATGGGACACAGAAACTCGAGGGCAATATACCAGTTGGGTTGGGAGATATTGGCAGTCACAAAACAGGAAAGGGACCTGTGGGTCAATCATATCTGATTACCTGAAGGTAACAAAGCAGTGTGATAGGGCAGTGGGGAAAGCTACCAGAATGCTCGGGTGCATAGGGAAGGGTATTACCAGCAGAAAAATGGAGGTAGTGTTACCCCTGTATAGATCGATGGTAAGGCCCCAACTACAGTATTGTGTCCAGTACTGGATGCCCCATCTTTGGAAAGACATAGATCGGGTGGAGGCAGTACAGAAGAGGGCAACCAAAATGTTGCATGGACTGCATCAGCAACCCTATGAGGAAAGACTCAAGGAATTAAATATGTACTCTCTAGAGGAAAGGAGGGAAATGAGGGACATGACAGAAACATTTAAATGCCTCAAAGGTATTAATAAGATGCAGAAGGGTAGCATTTTACATAGAAAAAGATGCTCAAGGGCAAGGGGACATGACATGAAACTGGAAGGGGGAGATTCAGAGCGGATGAGAGAAAATACTTCTTCACAGAAAGGGTGGTGGACAACTGGAACAGCCTCCCAGCAGAGGAGGTGGGTAATAAAATGGTACCAGGATTCAAACATGCATGGGATAGACACAAAGGGACCATAGCAATAGGGCTAGGGGGAGTAAGGCTGGAGATTGTTAAGCCGAGGTCCCATCTGCCAGGATTGGTGGTAGTTCAGGTGGATGTCAAAGATCCCATGGCACTTATCGAAAAAAGAGTAGGGGAATGTCCCCGGTGTCCTGGCCAAATTTCCCTCATTCACTAAAAAAATACCACCAACAGCTTAATCTGGTTTAAGGGCAGATGCCATTCATCTGTATCCCCCTCCCCCGGGTCGTGCCTGAAAATAGGCAGGATTTGTCTAGTGCACTTACCCGGTCAGCAAAAAATAAATAAATAAAATCATCCAGGTGGGTCTGTAGTAGCACAGGAAGTAAGGAAATTAGGGCAGACTAGGTGGGCCAAGAGGTCCTTGTCTGCCAACAAAGTCTATGTTCTATGTTCTTGCGCTGAGGCAGAAAACCCACCAGAGCAATTTTCACATACTCCAAACAGGGTGATTGTCTATGATGTGCAAGAAAGTGTTACAACCCTTTAGTATATTCCAACTCTTCTAAAACATGTTCCAAAGTTTCCACTCTTCCTTACGGCAAAATAATTTGAAGATGCCTTTATGTTTGCAGTTCCTGTGTACTCCCAATCTCCCATGGCAACAAAGTCAAGAAAAATCCTATACTTTTTGAAACCCTATTATCCAACTGGCATATTGAATTTCCCCAGAGAACAAAACTGTTAAGTAGGTGTGACATACTTACAATGGGATAGAACATCTTGATACAATTGTGCCTTAGTAGGAGTCATCACTTATTGCTTCAATAGATCCCACTGCCTTAATTCTTTTTTTATTATTGTTATTATTATTCCTTTTTCTCCTTGTAGGGCTGGCAGGCAATCTTCATCCCCTCAACTCCTGCATCCTGCATCCCTGAACCATCTACCCCAGTTATTTTCCCCCATGGTCGCCATCCCCCATAGTGGAGCTGGAGGTAGCAGGGCTGGCTTCCCCATCCCCCAGAGCACAATCCAGAAATCCAGAGGTCACTGGAACTGGGGCTGTAGCATGGGCTGTCATAGATCCATTTTCCATTTTCTACCCATCCTCATGTCACGGGTGAGTGAACGCATATGCGTGGAGGCATACACAAACTGCAGTCCTGAAACACCCTTCCTTCCATGCCACCCTAGTTCCTGAATCCCCTTTCTGACCTCCACCAGATGGCAGTCATTCAGTGGGAGCGACAATCAATCCACCCATGGAGAGGACCGCAGTCCTCTGGAAGCTCGATCCTCTCCCTTCCTGGCTGACCCCTGATGATCCACACTCATTGCAGAACTTGGGTCGCTGACATGGCACAAGGTGTGGCATTCAGCGCTTCGACCCCCAGTGCCACTGGGCCAGCACTGCCTTAATTCTTTAAGGGCTGGGCACACACAGTTGGTTAAATCCATTGCTTCCAGAACCTTAAGAGCTGTCACAGTCCACTAAGAGAAAAAAGGTTGCAGGCAGCCATCAAACCAAGGGTGCTAAATCTTTGTGGAATCAATCAAACCTTCTCCCAATAGAGGCATAAATATAGATCAATGAAAATAAATTTCAGAATGTGTCATAATAGCACCACTTTTATTAATGGATAAGAAAGTAACTTTCTGTTTAACAGGGTTATGGTGGCCGTTCCAAAACAGCTGAAAGAACAAACTTAAAATCAATCAGCTAATCAGGTATTGCTATTAGTACATATGTCACTCACCATTCATTTGGCTAAGAGATTTGAATACAAGAGGTGCACTCACTGCTCGCTGAGACCAGGAATGGTTTTCTTTTTAATAGTTTGTGGACTGACCTGCAAATTGCTGTTTGGGAGCTTTGGAGGCAGGAGGGTTTTTATTGGCAGGTGGGTGGTAATGACTCTGAGTGGGTGTTTATGTCATTGAATAGAGGGATGGGTTCAGGGAGGAGGGGGAAACTTGCTTTTGCTGGTGGAGAAGGGATTTCACCAGCAGCACCAACTATTATTACAAACTTTGCTAGGTACAGGGGACGAGGGAGGTGGAGGCCTGGGGGGGGCAAGTGGGGGCTTACTATTTTACAACATAAGTAATATGTGTGGCATGGTGGGAGAGGGTGGGAGACATGACTGAGAGAGTGAGTGTTTTTTAACCGTTTTTTTAATGACAGGACAACCAGGTAGCCACTTTGAAAAGTTCTTCACAAGTGAAGTGTTATGTCACTCAGTGAAGTAGGCACTCTGCTAGGAGAAGAACTATGCAAAGTAAACACTTTGAAAAGTCAGAACTCTGCAAAATACTTCCTAAAGTGAAGCTTCTTGACTTTACACACTTCTAGTAATGGGTATCATCTTTCAAATCACCCTCAAATTGGGTGTTCACAGGTATGTGGCAAGCAAAGAGGAAATTGTTTAACCAGGAAAGGCACACTAAGCCAGATCTTGTTTCCAGGTGCGACATGAGAGCACAATGAAGTTTAGTGACTTGCTAAGGGTAACACATTATGCAAGAAGGGGATGATGGGATTCAAACCCAGGTCTCCAGATTTGCAGCTCAGTGCCCTTAACCACAATGCTATACTGGCTGCTGCTATATGTATTTCAAGGTTATGAATGATTGGAAAAAAGGCTGTAAAATGATAAGTCTGAACAAACTTTCAGATTTAGAATTTTACCACACTTTCCTATAGAAATCAATAGGAAGGACATAAGCTGAAAAAGGCAGACAGGCAGGAAGGAGGTGAGGGTTGTTTCTGCCCTGCTGCCCATTGTGGGAACATTGTCTGACATTTCCTTGGGTGAGTGGGACTGGGGAGGTGCTGTGTGCTCAGTTGGTGGAAGGGTTATGAGTTATAAACTAAGTACTGGGAATGGAGCAAGGGCCCCTGTTATTTTAATGTGATTGACTTTACCTGGATGTGCGAGGAGGTAGGGATTTTACATGCAGACAGAGTGGTAGGGACATGAAGGTTTAACTTTCTTTTTTAGGAAGTGAGGTGGAGGGAGTAATTCACAAAGATGGATGTGGGTTTAGCCCTTACTGCTTGATATTTTATTAAGAAAACAAACTTCACTAAGTAATGTCAGGTGCAAAGCTGAGAATTTCACAAAGCTTCATGAAGTTCTCCAAATTTACACCAACTCTGTTGGTGCAAAGTTTTAATTCACTATGTCTCTACTGTGATACCTTATTTCTGATCTCATGTCTATGTCAGAACAAAAACAAAAACCTAAAAACTACTGGACTCACAGTTATTAACAAGCATTTGTCAATGCCGAATGTTTGCTTGCTGGCATTGGCAGTGGTAATGTAGAAGTTACAGAGCTGCGTAATAGGAATGGCAGTGAAGTACTGAACTGAAGCCAACCCCACCACCACCCTGCAGAGAGTGACAGGCATTGGGGTGTGCATTTGGGTCATCAGGCATAACGGCCTCGCCATTTCACCACACCTCACCCTGCAGACACTGACAAGTGTCACAGTGTTCCTTGGGTCTTTGGTCTTTATGCGCACCCCATTTCATTAGGAAATGCGGAGATGTGTGCGATATAGGAGAATGGGGTGAACTTTGGGGCTGAAGAGTCCAAGGCATACCTCATGCCTCTCACTGGCTGCAGGGTGGAATGGTATGATCATTACAGGCAAGAATCCCAAGTCACACCCTGATGCCTGTCATTCTCACAGGGTTGGGCGTTATGGTTGGAAACCCTAATACCTCAGGCATTCCGTTGGTATTTTCACTCCAAATTTTCAACATGTTTTTTTGTGACCCCACCTCATGAACAGGGGAATATCAGTTTGTTAGCCAAAGCTGCTTATGCACAGTGACTACGGCATTTAGCACCACAGGTGCAAAAACATTCCGAACAGGATGTAAAAAATGACAGCTGTACTGTTCATGGGGAGGTGTAAAAAATGGCAATGTTGCAAATCTGCAGTAAAAATATTAAAAAAAAAGGTGAAGTCATGAGCGTACATAGAAACTGTGCAACGCACACCCGTAATATAATTAGGTTGGGGATATTTTACAGCAGATTGTCAACTCAGGCATTTTGGTGCCTCCGATCATGAACAGTGTCACTGTGATTTTATCTGTGCCAACAATGATTTCCCACAGTGACCATGCATCTCAGTGCTGAAAGTGAAAACACACTTCAGCCATGTTGTAAAAATGACAGCTGTACTGTTCATAGAAGTGTGAAAAAATGCCACTGGTGAAAATCTGGACTGAAAATATTACAAAGTCATGAACTTACGAGTGCGTGGAAACTGCGCATTGCTCACTCGTAACACAGTCATTTTATGGACTTTTGTCACCAAATTTTCAACATAGCCATTTTAAGACCTCTGCTCATGAACAATGTAACTGTGATTTTCTTAATCTGTCCTAAACATTGCTTTCGCACACCAACAGCACCATTGTGTGCTACATGTGCGAAAACACATTTTGGGCGACATATGAAAAATGGCAGCTGTACTGTTCATAAGGAAGTGTAATAAAATGGCAATGTTGAAAATCTGAGGTGAAAATATTGAAAATTTGCAAACTTACGAGCATGCGTAGGAACTGTGCAATGCACGCTCGTAAAATGTCATTTTTAGGAATTTTTTCACCAAATTTTCAACATAGCCATTTTAAGACCTCTGCTCATGAACAGTGTCACTGTGATTTTCGTAATGTGTCCCATACATTGATTTTGCACATACTGCGCCATTGTGCACTACATGGGTGGAAACACATTTTGGGCAAGATGTGAAAATGACAGCTATACTGCTCATAAGGAGGTGTGGTAAAATGGCAATGTTGAAAATCTGGAGTGAAAATATTGAAAATTCGCGAACTTACGAGTGTGCGTAGGAACTGAGCAATGCACCCTCGTAAAACAGTCATTTTTAGGAATTTTTTCACCAAATTTTCAACATAGCCATTTTAAGACCTTTGCTCATGAACAGTGTCACTGTGACTTTCTTAATTTGTCCCGTACATTGATTTCGCACACCGACTGTGCCATTGTGTGCTACATGGGCAGAAACACGTTTTGGGTGAGATGAAAATGGCAGCTGTACTACTCATAAGAAGGTGTGATAAAATGGCAATGTTGGAAATCTGGAGTGAAAATATTGAAAATTGCGCGACCTTACGAGCATGCGTAGGAACTGCGCAACGCACGCTCGTAAAACAGTCATTTTTAGGAATTTTTTCACCAAATTTTCAACATAGCCATTTTAAGACCTCTGCTCGTGAACAGTGTCACTGTGATTTTCTTAATTTGTCCCGTACATTGATTTTGCACACCGACTGCACCATTCTGCGCTACAGGGGCGGTAACACATTTTGGGTGAGATGTGAAAAATGACAGCTGTACTACTCATAAGAAGGTGTGTTAAAATTGCAATGTTGAAAATCTGGAGTGAAAATATTGAAATTTCGTGAACTTACGAGCCTGCGTAGGAACTGTGCAATGCACCCTCATAAAACAGTCATTTTTTTGAATTTTGGCACCAAATTTTCAACATGGGGTTTTTGGGACCCCTTCTCATGAATGATGTCACTGTCATGGCAGTATTCAGGCCTGAAGGGTGATTTCGCAGTCACTGTGCAGTCACTGCACGAAATCACCCTTCGGGCCTGAATAAAGCCATGACAGTGAGATAATTCATGAGAAGGGGTCCCAAAAACCCCATGTTGAAAATTTGGTGCAAAAATTCCAAAAAATGCCCGAGATATGCAATAAAGTTGAAACACCCCTATGTAACCCATTATACAGCTTACCGGCATTTCCTCAGTTCGCGGTCGGCGTTGAAGAGTGCAGACGTGTTCCCAGTCCACCAAAGATCGTCGCACCAGAGTCCGGAGGTAAGTATGGGGTGAGGGGGGTGTGGGAAGGCTGGGTGTGCAGTGGGTGGGTGCGGGTTGTGGAGGGGCGTTGGGGAAACGCACCGCCGGGACAGTTTTTATTTTACAGGTTTAAAAAAAGACGTCATGAGACGTTTGCCATACTGGGGTGGGCTCCCAGCGCGTGGCACAAGGACTTGGGGGGTGTTCAGCCAGCGGCGGATTAGGCACCCTGCCGGTAAGGACTACAGTGCTTGCCATGCTGGGGTGGGCTCCCAGCGTGGCACCACAACTGGGGTGGGGGGCGCAGCTCAGCAACTGGGGGGGCGCAGCTCAGCCAGCGGGGATTGGGCACCCGTCGGCTATACAGCTCGAGGCGCACACGCCTGTCTGTGCATGGGGAGCTGCGCGTGAGCAGCCGATATCTTATTGGTGCTCACTCAAGCGTAGCTCCCCCTTTCAGCTGTATGCCACTGCATTTTGGAGCGTGTCATAGACAGCTCCAAAATGCATTGGCTTACAGGGGCCGCGCCTGCCAGCCCACTGACTGAATTGGAGGAGGAGGTGACACACCTCTGAAATCTCCGATGAAGGCACTATGTTTCTTGCACATGTGTGCAAGCAAACATAAAAAGGAACACATGAGTGGCACCTGCTTGCCTAAGGCAGATAGTCATTCAGAGTGCCACAAGTGTATGGACATAGATCACATTTGGCTTAACTGTGACCTGTGCTAAATGTTTTATTATATGACAAAGAAAAAGGAACAAGCTAAAAGGCAATCACTATCTGCTCAAGCCTCTGTGGATTCCCCTACATCTCTTGGTCTATGAGCCCTCCACTGGTCTTGCAGCAGCTCAGCACTCTCAGCCGACCTGCTGCACACCTCCTGGCCACCCTGACAATGAGAAAAGCTGGGTAAGACCTTTGGACACACCGGGACTGTTGTGGGCTGGTACTATTGGCTGCTGCTGTCTGCAATGTGCCCTGATTGGACCCTTTTGATTTCTCCTCACCAGACAATGATCTGCTGGTGCCTTCTGACCTGGGGATGCTGCGCCCATAGAATTATAGTGGTTACACCTTAAATTTTATACCCACCCCACTCCCCCACCTCCAGCCTTAATTAAATAGGCCTTTCCCATGCCTCTTTTCCTGCCCCTTCCCTTTACTCTTCTTCTATTGGGTGCCTATTATTGGCCCTCCCTCTCCTCTTCCTCCCCTACTACCAGCCCATTATCTGTCCTGATACTTCAGTCCCACAGAATCTGTTTTCACCTCTGCAGCATACCTTGTGTTCTTTCCCCATCACACTAACCACTCCTGCCCTTCCTTTTCACCTTTCCCATCACCGTTCTATCTCTCCATTGCCACCTTCACTGATAAGTCTACCATGCTCCATACACATACTCTGTGCTCCCCTCCCCTTCCCTCTTCCTTATTCTCCTCCTTCCTCTTCTTCACCCTGTCAGTGCCTGCTTCCCCTCCCTCCCAAACTACTACCTACTTGATCCTATGTACAAACATCTAGGTACCCTACCTCTTGAATCTAGCCCTTTGCACTGGGATCAGACTTCCCACATGGAGCCACCCTCTCCCACCTACACTTTTTGGCTTCCTCCATTTTTCTCTCATACTGCTCTTACCCTTAACCTATGTTATCACCCTTTAACTCACATTAGTGAACTGCATGCACGACAGACATGAAGGCGAAACCGCATAAACAGGGAACTACACCTGTGTGCCATGAAACTAGTGCTTCTTCTTCTACTTTTATCTGGCAACGTTCACCCTAATCCTGGCCCAACACCCACTAAGGCTCCAAACTTTAAAAAGCACATGGGGCCCTCTCTATCATGTCACTCAATATTTGTATTAAGTTCAAGTTCTTTTATTGTTGTTTAAAAATGCATGAAACCTTAGGTTTGTTACATTTACCTACATAACATTACAATTTCATAAATAAATTTGCTTACATTTCAATATTTTTTCCTATAAATCCATATAAATATAATTACAAAAAGCACAATAATTTAAATAAACCACTTTTAGGATGTTACAAAAACACAATTGGAAAGGCTACACTTTCTTTTTTAACATAAACAATATTTTGCAGTGCCATAAATCATTTTCATGAAGTCAAATTTAAGAACCATTTTCTTATAATCTGAAGGTTGTGAGAGAAAATGAATTGGAATTTGAGAAAAAATAAACTTTTCTCGATCTTTAGTCCAATTTTTACATTCAAATAATGTGTGCATAATACCAACTTCTTGTTTATCGATGCAATCACAACTAAGTTTAAACTTCTTATAAAAACAATTGTTTAGATTATAATAAACTATACCAAGGCTAGCCAGACATAATCTAGACAAAATATTCCTATGTGACCCATTTTCACATTGAACCAAGTATTGCTCTATCCCCCAAGTAATTTTAATAGAGGAGTATAAACCCCTTTGGTCAATGTCATGAATACTTGCAAAATCCTGTTGCACAGCTATGTCCTTTACTCTCTGAATGGTTACATTTACAAAGCCATCTATGTTGGCCAAAACTTGTAAACTTCCTACATCTTCACAACCAAATTGGCTTAAAGTTCTATTTAATCTAGAAAACCATGAGTTAAAGTGCCCTTTACCACCAAATGTATTTAAACATTTCATTTTTTCATTCCAGCACAACCAAGGAAGATTATTTTTGTTTGTCTTCACAATCTTACCCCAATACTTTATTGCTCTTATCAGAATTCTTATTTTAATTTGGATCATTCCAGCCTCTAATCTTAAAAAACAGGAGGGAGAATTGCGGGGGAAGTTTAAGGTAGATCTTAAAAAGGACAGGAAATCATTTCTAACTAGCAGCTGTTTATAAGGTTCTTATTCTCAGAAATGATATGCATTCCCTAAATTATCCACATTTAACTATATGTGAATAAAAAGGATGTGAAAAACTGTATTTTACATTGTTTTGCTTTTATGGGCAGTATTCTGTTACAGTTCTCATCATGGAACCAGTAATTTGGCGTTTTTACTATGTCACGGTTTGTGTACAGAATGCTTATTATGAGCTGTTGGCCTATTAGAACCCTGTTAAGAGTTCTGTGCACAAACTGTGACATAGCTAAATCTCCAAATTATTGGTTCCATGACAAGAACTGTAACAGAATGCTGTCCATAAAGACAAAACAATGTAAAATACAGTTTTTCAAATCACTTTTTATTCAGGTACACTGAAATATGGATAGTTTAGGGAATGCATATCATTTCTGAGAATAAGAAGTTTATATATAGTTGCCAGCTAGAAATGATTTCCTGTCCTCTTTAAGAAATGATTCTGAATACTCTCTAAATTATCCTTGTCTAAATAAAGGCCCCACACTTCGCTACCATACAACAATTGATTCATAAGTTTAGCTTCAAAAGTTTTTTTTAATGCCACAAAAGAATTATTATCACATTTAGTAGCAAAGGAGCGCACAGCCCCCATAGTTTTCATTACATTTTGTTTAACATCTGCCAAATGACTAGACCAGGATAATTTATTATCAGTTATTACCTCAGATACCTAAACTCCTTCACTATCTCAAAGTTGCAGCACTCAGTTTCCCAGAATTTCTTATTATATTTTGATTTTCCAAACACAAAAATGTTTGATTTACTAATGTTTAAATTGAACTCCAACTGGTTCATAGTAGTCATAACACTCGATAAAGCATGTTTAAGGCCCATAGGAGTTCTGAATATAACTAAGGCATCATCAGCATACAACAATACCTTAGTTTCCTCATTATCTAAGCTAGGTGCAAAGGTATCAATTAAACTAATCTCTTTTATTAGATTCTATATATATAAATTAAACAATATTGGGGCCAATAAACAGCCTTGTTTTACTCCAGCTTTAATAGGCAATTCTCTTGATAACACACCATCTCTCCCATACCGTATTTCTATTGTTGTGTTTGAATATAGAAGCTTTATAATTTCTAACAGTTGGGGATCGATTTTTTGTTCAACCAAAGTCTCCTATAATTTTATTCTATTTAAGGAGTCAAATGCAGATTTTATATCCAAAAAGGCTACAAAAAGATTACCTTTTTTATGAAATACATTTTTCAACCAAAAATTGTAGGCAAAAAAGAAGATCAAGTGTACCTTGCCCCGTTTTAAACCCCCCTTGAAATTTTGACACTAAGTGATTTTCCTCAACCCAAGCTGACAACCTATCCAAAATTAATCGTGAAAATATTTTTTGTAAAACTGGAAGTAAGGTTATAGGTCTATAGCATGTTGGATCAGATCTATTACCTCTTTTAAACAGGTGAACAACTATACCCTTATTCCAACTTTGAGGGAGGATAAAATAACTACTTATGATGTTAAATATTGGAGTACATATATTAGCCCAAAATGCTGGATCATGAAGAAACATTTCTGCAGGCAACCCATCAGAACCTTCAGCTTTATTCCTTTTCTGTCCCTGAATTGCCTGCTCGACTTCTTTTGGGGAGAACTGCATCCCAATTCCTTTATAATTAAATACTACTAAACTTAAATCCTTTGTTATGGCTTTATTAGAATCTAAGGGGATTTTATAAACCTTACTAGAATGTTGTCCCCACATTTCTTTACTAATCATCCCTGGAACATTATAAGACATATTATTCCCATTGCAACCAATTGCCACAATATTCCAAAATGCTTTAGAGTCCTTTTTCATTAGGCTGTTTTGTAATTTGGCCCACAGATTGAAACAGTGCGTCTTTTTTTTTTCTTAACAGTAACTGTTTATATTCCAATTTTAATTTTTTAAATGCTCCAAGAACATACCAGAAAGGTTCTTTTATTCTAATTTTTCCAACTTCCTTAATTGTTTTCATCAAAAATTGACATTCATTATCAAACCATGATTTTTCCACTGCTAATTTGTTATATCTACTTATTCTTTTTTTCTACATAAAGCAGAAGCAGTAGAGATAATTAACTCATCAAATTCCTTAATTAAACATTCTGAGCTTATAAAAATTATTATCATTAAATAACCAAGTATTAACTTTAGTGTGAACCATATTTATAACATTATCCAATGCCTCCTTTGAAAATGCATCCCAATTAATTTTTTTTCCATATATTATGCACAATCTCTTCCAGTTGGTTGGTTGGATCTTTTTTAAACCTAGATATACCAAACATTTAACAGGGTAATGATCACTTTCCCAGGATTTTACAATTTCAGATTTTTTGACTAAAAAAATAATCTGAAGCTTCTATACTACAAAGATCCAGTACACCTCCTCCATTACTAGTTGGTAAAGTACATTCTCCTTCCCAATCACCTACTGTTCTTCCATTAAGAATTCTGCCACTATAACATCCCATAAAATTGAGCAAAAGTTTCCCATTTCTGGAGGTAAATCTATCCTTGGACTGTCTCAATGGTATATTTAGAGTATCATCAAGACACCAATTATTTGATGGCTCTTCAATCAACTCAGTATTTGTAGTCTCCTACACAAACTCGATGCCCTTCAGGCCTTTGCTAGCCAACACTGTCCAGACATTCTAGGTATTGTTGAAACCTGGCTGTCTTCATCTGTCCCGGACCATGCCATAGCCCTCCCTGGATACAATGTTTCTCAGCTTGACCAAATGACTAAAAGAGGTGGTGGATGCACAGTATACCTAGAGAATACCTATGTGGGTTACCACTTTAGCACTGCTCCCCAAACCAGTGCTGCACAGATTCTACCTATAAAAGTCCTCCTTGGCACTCACAACAAAGCCCTTACAGTTATCACAATTTACATTCCTCTGAAAGAACAAGGCTTTGGCCTGAATGCAGCCCTGGACTTTGTTAGGTCTCTCCTGCCAGACTCTGAGTCTATCCTTATTGGGGACTTTAATATAAACTGGCCTGCTGCAGAGGCTGTGGCCTACAGGGATTCTGTAGCAGTGGCAAACCTCACCCAGATGGTTGACTCACCAACCAGGAAAAACTATAAAATGGACACCAGCACCCTTCTGGACTGTATACTTACCAATCACCCCACCCAGATTTCTAACACCACTGTCCACCCTGACATAATCATTGACCACTCCCCTGTCAGTTGCACCTGGACAAATAAATTCAGCAAGCCACCCCAGAGAACCATAACCAGCAGAGTCTTGCCCCATGGCCATCTCAGTTATCTCAAAACCTACCTTCTTCAACTGGACTGGTCACTAATTTTTAATGCAACAGATGTAAACACCACCCTTGACCACTTTATCAATACCTTTAATGGAGCCTGCAACAAATTTGCTCTGCTCAAAAAGCATAAAGTAAATGCCATCTCTAACCCGTGGCTCACAGGAGACCTCCTAAGGCACCTAAAAGAAAGGGATCAACTATGGGAACTAGCTAGAAACTCTGGGAGGCAAATTGACATTTATAACTATAAACATTCTCTAAATGACTGCACCAAAGACATCTGGCAATTGAAATCTGCCTATTTTAAGAGTGTTGTCACAAATTCCTGGGGAAATGGAAGAAACATCTGGAACAACATTACAGAAGTTACCGGGAAGCAGTCAAAATCCCCCCATCCATGCGCTGTATATACAGGGTTACCACACTTGATCCGAAAATTATTGTATATACGTTCAATACTGCTTTCACTGACCTTAGTTCTGTACTTCCCCCCAATTTCTTTAGCAAAGAGGATACTCCAATGCACCCTATCTCCTCTGCCTCCTCAAACTGCCCTCCTTTCTACTTTAAATTAATCAAGATGCACCAGGTCCACAGCTATGTCACAAAAGCTATCGCCTAGTCTAGATCCAGCAGTGACTCTCTTGACCTCAAATTTCTATCCCTCACCCTTGAAGAAGTACATAGACCACTGACCAAGATCTTCAACCTCTCCCTTAGCCTCAGCCAATTCCTGGACAAATGGAAGCTGGCCACTGTGACCCCTATATTCAAAAGTGGTGTAAAAATTGCCCATGAAAATTTCCGCCCAATCTCCATCTTACCTCCTCTTTCTAAGGCCCTTGACTGTATTGTGGCTGACCAGCTCACAGAATTCCTGGACATACACAACATCCTTTGCAAGCAACAACACGGCTTTAGAAAGGGTCACAGTACTTCCACAGAATTACTCAAATTAATCGGAGCCATTCACCACTCATTGGATAATGGCAAACTAACAGGGGCTGTGTTCATTGATCTAACTAAGGCCTTTGATACTGTCAACCACCATCTCCTACTTGTCCAACTTTGGAAGGCTGGGCTCTCACCTGATTCAGTTGACTGGTTCAACAGCTATCTAGGCAACCAGATCCATAGAGTAAAAATAGCTGAAACACTCTCTGATGCCAGACCAGTCCTCTCTGGTGTTCCACAAGGGTCTATCCTAGGTCCCCTCCTCTTTAGCCTATTCCTGAACACACTTCCAGACTCAAGTCCAGAACAGATCATACTCTATGCAGATGATGCAGTTATCCTTGCTTCACATCACGATCCTGTAGAACTGCAAAGAAACCTCCAGCGGGGTTTCACATCAATTGAAAACTGGCTCTTGCAACACAAGCTGTTACTAAATCAGAAGAAAACTAAGATCATGCTCTTCAGAAGCTCACAGAACAAAAATAAACAGTACCACCTCACAGTCAACACCAAACTAGGAGCCACCATTGATCAAGTTGATACTTTAAAATATCATGACATCACCCTTGACTCCAAACTCTCCTATGCCACCCATATCAATAATGTTGCCAAGATGGCCAACACCAGACTGGGCGTACTGTAC
Organism: Neoceratodus forsteri; assembly: GCA_016271365.2. NCBI lineage: Eukaryota > Metazoa > Chordata > Ceratodontiformes > Ceratodontidae > Neoceratodus > Neoceratodus forsteri. Next base: position 250,385,868 of record CM028134.1, read on the forward strand.
TGTCACCAAAAACACCTAACTTCTGAAGCATTGTCTATTGCTGTTCAAATCTCAGTTGTGAATGTTATTGACTATGGACTCATAGTCTATGGCTCTGCCACTGCCTCCACACTCAAATTAATTGCCATCTCCCTAAATAAAGCATGTCGTCTCATCACCGGAGCTTACCGTCTCACTCATACCTGCGATCTCTACTCCCAAACTGGGTGGCTTCAATTAAAAAAATGAATTCAGTATCAAACCTGCATCACGGCCAAGAAAATAATGATGGGCATTGCCGCCCCAGGAGTCTGCTCCCTTCTTAAGGCCAGAGTAAACAACTGCAACACCAGGAGCTCAAAACCACAGCTACTGCAAATCCCTCATTGTCATACCACTCAAGGTCAAAGGTCTTTCTCTTACAGGGCCCCCAGCTGGCTCAATAACCTTGCCAGTGACATCAATGCCTCACCAACTCTGGGCACCTTCAAAAAGAAGCTCCATAAATCTCTGGTAGCTTCTAGTACCTGTGACTGCCTTAGCTGAGCACCATCATTTCGGCAGCTCCCATATCTACCACTGTCAATGCTAATCCTGCTCCTCACACTTCTTTATCCCCTACTCTTTCCCTTGCTCAACTTTATACTCAAATACTCTGTCCTGACAAAGCCATCTAGGCTGCTATACTCTGTTCCACCCCACTGTCTCCCTTTCCTCTCACTTATGTTGTAATACACCTCCTATTGTTATTGTAATATGTCATGTTATTTGTACTTGAAATCAAGTTGTTATAACCACTTGGCATTATGACTGTCTTACTCTGAAATTTCATAAACTGTATTGTCCGTTCTTCTGACATGGAACCTTTGTAAAAGAGCCTCGGTTCAAAGGTATTATGTAATCCTAGATTTAAATAAATAAATAAAAATAAATAAAGCTCACTGTTTCCCTATAAAAAAATGCTAAGAGTTGTTCAACTCTTTAAAAATGTCAAGTGACACAGCTTCAGCTAGAGTCCAGTCTAAAGTGGAGTCTCAAGGAGACCAGCGAAAGAGCATGGGCTCAATTTTCAAACCATCAAGACTGGCACATGGTGCTTGCACCAACAAGGATTGGTGCAAGAGGCATCTTGTGCCACATCATGTGCCATTCCTGATTTTATGATGCCCCCTGCACCATCTGAGGGTTGCTTGCACCAACCGAGCTTGCACTATTCCAATGACAGGTGCACCAATGTGCCTAGTCAGAGGGAGGCTTGCAGCAGGGCAGTGCTGCAGTATCTCCTTATTTGGGATTCTGCAAATCCCTCCAATTGGTGCATGGGCTGCCAGACTTAGACCAGGCAGGGGTTGGTCTAGAAACCCATATGCCCTTTCCTGAGCGGTGGCAAGATGGTTGGTGGTTCATGCCCCCCTGCTCTGGTGATGCTAGGGGCAATCACTGGCCATCCTACAGCAAGACACTCATCCCAGCACTGGTGAAGCTGCAGTTGGTGCCCCTGGGACCACCTCAATGATGTTGGAATTGCCTCGGCTGTTGGACACAGTGGGATTCATATGTTGGCAAACTGGTTGGTGGGGGGTGGTATGGCAACATCGATCAGAGTCACAGGTCACTGACAAGTAAAGTGAACCAATAAAGGTTACCATTGGGATGTGTCTTAAACAGGTGGTGGGTTGTTGTACAGTACCCATAGGTTCATGAGTAGTGCCCCTGTACATGACCATATGCTGTTGTCTATCCACAATGCCTGGCATCATATCTATGGCTGGTGGGCAACATTAAGCTGGTGCCAGCTTATTCTGCCTCTGCAAATCTTCCAATTGTAGCCAACAGTGGTAAGATACAGCTGTGAGGTACAGTACAGGAGTCCCAACACCTGTGCAGTACCTCATCTACAGTCCTGCCAAATGGTGACAGTACACTGCTGCATGGGGTGATGATCCATCTGGTTACATATGGCATTTGCTTCAGAGGACAGAGTCAGGGAGGCAGAACACTGCTGAGAGGAGGCATACCACAGTGCTGTTGTCCCACTGCTACTTATTGGTGCATGGCACTAAGATGGTAGTATGAACCTGGCACCTGCCACCTGACTGCCCCCCCAAAGCCTGGTCCCTGGCACCATGGCAGTCATGCCCTGGCTCTTGTTCAGTTAGTTGTCACCGCCACCCAAACCCACCATGTCTTCCCTCCACAAGCCCCAGCAGCCATCTGATTCCAGACCAGCAGATACTTACCACAGTGGCCACTGCCAGCTGAATGTCCTGCAGCTGCATTTCCTGCAATTCCCTCCTGTGCTTCATATGGTCAGCACACAGAATGGCTTGTGGCAAACTCGGGGATTTTGGTGCCAGGACCCCACATTCTTACAAAATCGAGCACAGGGTCTTGGCACACCTGAGTCTGCCACAGTCAGGGGATTGGCACAGATTGCACTGTCTTAAGAAGGGCCTCCAAAATCAGGCCCAATATATCCTCAGCTGAAGAATGCTCAGAGGAAAAAGTCTCAATGAAAAGGCAGGCAGAGGAGTCTTCCTCTCAATCTAGCCTTAAGAAAACTATAAACGAACACATATGGAGCCTGAAAAGGAAAAAGCAACTGAGCCCTTCATCCTGACTGCTGGTGATGATGAGATGCCCTCTATAGAGGAATTAAAACAAATATGCCAATTCTTCCAAACCATGAATGAACAGGTCTAGAAAATACCTCCCCCATGGACACCTATTATCACAGAGGAGGATTATAATTTTTTTTTGTTTAGTAGGGGGGACCTATCATCCCAGAGGTCACAGATGAGGAGAAGATAGATTCCTCTCCATGTCATCTGGAGAATTTCTCAATCTATTCTGCTTTCCTGAGGAGAATGGCAGAAATGGTTACCATTCCTGTTGTTGAAGTGGACTTTGAAATGGGTGAGTCAGATATTTAGGCATGTTGGGACTGGTGTCTACATAAAGAGTTGGCATTATTATTCTTGAGATTGAAAAAAAAGAAGCAAAATGATCTTACAGTTGCCTGTATCAGCAACATCAATTGACAAGATAGTGGAGAAAAAATACATAGTAACTAGATAGAGTCAGAATACTGTTAGCAGCACCCTATCCTTAAATGCTTCATAAGGCTGCTGCATGTGAAAGGGAAAAGACAACCTTTTCAACTGTGCCACCAAGCTGGAATCCAGGAAAATGTACACAATTGTGAAGAAATCCAACTTGTCCGCTAACCTCATCATCAAGGAAACAGTGCTTTTGAGTTACACAGTACATTACCAGGAAGCACTCAAGAAATCTGTATTGCCCTTTTATGAAAACCTGTCCTCTGATAAGAGGTCACAAATTATTGCAGCTTGTGAAAACAGATCTTGACACACCCGAGACTCAAATGCAAATGACTGTAGAAATAAATTATACAGAAACCAGGGTACTTTACAATGTATAAAATAACAATAAACCATATCACACAGAATATTTACATCTCATGTTACACATAATAAAACACAAGTTATAATAGATAAAGCATAATCACTTTTCACTTTATCACATTATCACTTTTATCAAAAATGATGTAGTCACATAAAATATTTTTCATATTAGCAGCAAAATGAAAAGGAAATCATTCAGATTCAACCAGAATAAATAATGATCCTAAAGGAAGGCCCTCTAGTTGATTGCATGAACTAATTGCTGCTATACACCTTAATTCACAGCCGACAAGATAGCATAAAGTCAGTCTCCATGTAATTGTTAATTTAGGTGATAAAATATGAAAGAACGCTTTAGCTAATTTTGCAACTGCACAAGTTTAAACAGGACACTGTTGGGTTTGGGTCTGGTTACCTATACCCCCAATGGTGTGATGATACCTGTAATTGGAAAATTAGCTCCATACGAACCATAAATATCTACAAAAAAAATCAATGCATCTCATTTTGAATGATTTACAAAATATCACAATATGACATCCTTAAGTTGCATAATTTTTCTATGCTTCAAATACAGGTTACAGTGAGGTGTCACAATTCCATTTTCAAAATCATTCTTTGTAAAATGGTTGTTAAACCAACTCTGTTAATTTAATATAATTTACTTTAGATTAATATTTATTATATTGAATAAATGAACAGATTTAATCCTCTGTGAAACTACAATCCAGTTTGTAAGACAAGTAATTGTGATACACCTTTCATCACAGTTATGTCTTTAAAAAAAAGAGAAATGTAATAAAAATTTATGTTGGAGCAAAGACATTTTCCAGTATAGTCCTCAATCAAATTTCTCACTGTGGGGTGTGATAATAGCAGAAAAAGATAACATGTTCAATGTAATCTACATCTTTCATGCCACATCTACAAAAAGATGGCATAGTTTCAATTCTATGCTGTTTAAAATATAACACTTTGCTTTTAATGATTTCCAGTCTAAATCTTGTATATCTATGTCTTTCTTTTTGTCTGTGAGTTTTCTAGCTATCATCTCTCTTATGCTATAATGTATTCATTTTGTATAAATGATGTATCTTTGAAGTCCTAATATTCTGGAAATCTTTAAGAACAGCCTACCTCCTACATCTTATTTTAATTTGTTCAATGAACTAAGTTCTCTGGAGTCTATATACTGTATATCTGTTAATGTGTTTCCCGATTTCAAAAGATACATTTCTTGTTTTATAAATTTTTTTTTTCCATTAACATTTTATTAGAAGTTTATTCACAAAGAACATGACCAGAGACACAATGTAGACAATAAGAGTACATCCTGAAATACAGCCAGTAACAGAGCGGACAGGTTCTTTGTAAGAAATCTCCCTAAACCCTACTCCCCAAAACCCAACCCACCAACACCCACCCTGCACAAGACCAGAAAAAGAAAAAAGAGGATGCTTATACCTGAGGGGATAAACTTATAGGTTAACGCGTATAGGCAATAAGAAAAGGGGCCCAAATCTTCTCGAAGGTGGGGAGCTTATTATGGAGTATGGTGATCATCCTTTCCGTTCTCAAAGAAAGGAGTAATTCCTTGAGCCATTCAGTATAGCTAATCATTATCTGGTCTTTCCAATGTCTTAGTACCACCTTTTTAAGTGTAATAGAGATCAAAACTATGTAAAATTTCCTATTTCTAACTGAAATACTGGACATATCTCCCAACAGACATATCTCCGGAGTAAATAAACCTTCCAGACCAAGAGAAGAATCAACTTTACCTTTAATTTTAGACCATAATGGAACTATTTTCGGACAGTCCCAAAAGATATGGAACAAGTCACCAGTTCCCAAAAGACATCTGTTGCATCTTGAGTCAGACCTTAGTTTTAGACTCATCAGTTTGTATGGAGAATAATAAATATTATGTAATAATTTGAACTGAATTAGTCTTAATTGATCCTGTATAATATATTTATGACAATTCCGCCAGAGGGCTGTCCAATCAATCTCCGGAAATACTGTGGTCCAATAAGCCCCTTGTATTGGGTTGGAAGAATATGCCCAGTTGAATAGAATGTTGTATAGTTTGGAGATTGCATGAGGATGACCAACTAGAGGAGTCAAATCGCTCAAAAAATCAAACTTTGTAGTTTGATTTGGGTATGTACCTAACGCTTTAAGCAACATATGACGAAGTTGATATATTTTAAAATTTCTTTAATAGGAATGTTAAATTTGTGCAGAATCTCTCCCGAGAGGAGAATACATCCTTCTTCATTTAAGAAGTCCCTAACACGGGAATCAACTGGTAAGGGCAGCCATCTGGTATGAATGGGTTTCTGGCCAATCAGAAAACACGGGTTGCCCCGAATAGGTTGTGACCAATCCCTGACATTCTCATACTTTAAAAACTTACAGAGTTGGATATGCATTTTTAAGGAGGTCCCGATCGGGGAGTTTCTAAGAGAAAGGGGAAGTAAATTGGGCTTAATATAAAGTAAGGCTTCAGGAGAGAGACCAAATTTTTTAATAAGCGCAGTCTCCATATGTAACCACAAAGGGATAGAGAGGCGTGTAATAGTCTCTTTGCTAAGGGTCCATCTTAAGTATTTATTCACATGGCCCGCCCAAAAATATAGGGCAAAGTGTGGTAACCGCAACCCACCCAGTACCTTGGGCGCGGCCAACTTGTGATAGGCCATCCTGGCTCTCTTGTAGCCCCACACAAAGTCTGCTAATAACCCATGAAATTTTTTAAACCAAGAAAATGGTAACCAAATATTGAGTCCACTTAAGGGATAAAATAAACGGGGAAAAATATTCATTTTCACTAAATTTATCCTGCCTCAAAGCTAGAGTGGAAGTTGTGCCCATCTTGCAAGGTCTAGTTCCACAGTGCGCACCAGGGAGTCAAGATTAAGTTGACGCATCCGCGGCTGAGTGTTCGACAAAACAAAACCCAAATACTTAAAGGAATCGGGTTCCCAACCCAGGCCCAAGTCACTAATCTCATACCTAAGGAAGGTTCCAGTAAGGGGGTAGACAATTGATTTGTCTACATTCAGCTTATAATTAGATAACTGGCTGAACTTCTGAATGGAATTCAACAGAGCTGGGATGGACATCTGTGGTTCGGAGACATAAATCAGCAGATCATCTGCATAGGCTGTTACCTTAATAGTATAATCCAAGATTTTAATCCCCTATCATGATTGAGTATTATATATTTAATAAGGGCTCCAGGTATAAATTGAAAAGAAGGGAGATAGGGGACATCCCTGTCTAGTACCCACATGCAAAGCAAAGGGATCCGAAAGGACTCCATTGCGAGACTCTTGCCAAGGGGTTTGAATAGAGGAAACTAATCCAACCGACAAAACCCCTTGGGAAACCGAAACTCCTCATCACAGTAAACAAGAATTCCCAGTGAACCCTGTCAAATGCCTTCTTGGCACCTAAGGAAACAAGAGCCAAGGGAACATCTGTCTTTTCTGCGACCGAGAAGACATGGGACAAGGTCCTTGCATGGTCTGCTGCACAACGCCCTTTCATAAATCCGGTTTGTTCAGGGCCAATAAGTTTGGGCAGGACTTTATTTATTCGTTGTGCTAATAATTTCGCTAGAATTTTGAAGTCATAATTAAGTAAGGAGATGGGCCTATAACTCGCAGGTTGTTCGGGGGGTTTATTTGGTTTAGGGATAAGCACAATAAGTGCTTCAGAAAGGGCGTTATCAAATTTGTTAGCGCTAAGAATATATTGAAACAACCTAAGTAATAAAGGGATAACTGCTTAGCAAACTTCTTGTAGAAGTTGGAGGAGAATCCATCCGGCCTGGCGTTTATCGAGAGGAAGAGTCTGAATGGTATGTTCAATCTCTTCCTGGGTAATATTGGCTTCCAGTAAGGACCTATCAGAGTCAGATAAGGAGGGTAGCCGCAGGCCCTCAAGAAAAGATAAGATCTCCTCTTTGAGCGGAGGGGACTCCATAGCCCCATAGAGGGATTCAAAGTAATCCCGAAATTCCTGAACGATCTCCCCAAGGGAGGTCTTAATACAACCGTCTGCCTTGGATTGAATCCCGGAGATTATACGGGAAAATTCTAATTGTGTGATACGCCGGCCAGGAGTTTCCCGGCCTTATCACCTTGATCTACATAATTAGCATTAGTTTTGATCAGGGCCAATTCTGCTTGATCTCCTAAAAGTTTGAGATATGAATCCTTGAGCTTAAGCAAACCAATCCTTTCTAGCTCATGGGGTTGAGGTGACATATTAGCTTCCATTGCCCGTATCCGGGTCAGTAAGTCTGATAGCATGTGTTCCCTCTCTTTCTTCCTTTTAACCGCTATCCCAATTAAAATGCCCCTAATAAATGCCTTAAGCCCCCCAGAACATATTCCGTGGACCATATCTGTTAGTTGTTAGATATAAATTCATCTATTTGAGTTGAAATGTCCTTTACTACCTTAGGGCACCCTCAGGAGTTGGTTATTGATTTTCCACCTGTTGCCCTTCTTTGGCAAAAAGAGAAGGAGATAGAAGTCGACACTGCATCATGAACTGAAAGAGGGCTCGGTATAATTGCCGCACCCAAAACCCAGATAGAAGGTGCGGAAAGCAGGATGTAATCTATGCGGATGCGGTTCCATGAACAGGGAGGAAAAGGTGTATTCGCGAGATGTAGGGTGCAGCACCCTCCAAACATCAACTAGGCCAAGACAGTCGGTCAACTCGTACAGAGCCCGCGCTGCTGGTGACCATCCAATCTGAGAGACTTTGGATCTGTCCACCAATGGGTCCAGGACTAAATTAAAGTCACCCCCCAAAATCATGGGAAGATGATTAAAAGGTGTGAGTACATTCATTAGAGTAACCCAAAAATCTTGTGTATCTGTGTTGGGACCATAGATGGAACCTACTAATATCTCCGTGTTAAATAACTTCCCCTTAACAAGGATAAATCTGCCTTCTGAATCTTTGATAACCTGCAGCGGAGTAAAGGGGATAGATCTACGTATTAAAATCATAACCCCTTACTTTGTGTGGTGCCTTGGGAAGAAAAAACCCTGGCTATTTGTAACCGCCTCATAGCATTCGCTTCGGTACTTAACAGGTGCGTTTCCTGCAAAAACACCAAATTTGCTTTCACAATCTCCAAATGCTTCAGAATTTTATACTGTTTAAGCTTCAGTCGAGCCCCTTTAATATTCCAACTTAAGAATTTAATGGATAAATCAGATGTCATGGTTTTACTTGCTTAAAGTGTAACAAAGACCAAGCAAGCCCCTTCAAAATCACCTTCTGAGAAATTAGTGGTCTTGTGCACCCTCCCTAACCACCCTGTCCCGATTATACCCCTAAAGTGATAGACCTTAATACCTCCATCCCCCATTCTCCTACAAGAACAAACCCACATATCTGCCCTCCCTACCCACCCCGTCCCACCCAAAGTATCGTGGCCCATGACTACAGCACACATGGCCCCATTTCCTCCCCCTCCCCTGCAAAATATTTCAAACAACCATACTAACTATGTGAACAGTATAACTATTATAGCATCCACCAACCCATTTTACATTGAGCAACAAAAGTAAATTCGTAAAACAAGGATGGAGCACTACAACAAAGGTGGTTATGAATACCAATGTGAGCACTAACAGAATTTTGGGACAATATTCCTATGTTCCCTTATGAACCACCTCAATCTAAATAACACTAAATGTATTTATAATGTGAGAGTCCGAATGAAATTATGTCAGTCCCAATATCTAAACTGACTGAAACAATAAGCTTTTCCTGTGGACATCTCGTTCTCCACCCGGCAGAAGAAGGATAATGAAGCAAAAAAAAAAAAAGCACCCTGGGTACCGAACAAAATTAAGACCAGATCACCATAGAATGTCCTGGTGTTAGTTTGTTACATGTGGGAACTTCTTTCTTCAGGTAAATAATCCAACAGAGACCCTGTTTTGAAACACAGGTACAGCCGACAAAAAACTAGGCCCATGACGAGCTTCTGGGGGGTCATGTGTCTTAAACAGACTAGGAAGGCCGCTTGTAGCGAAACCGTCGCCGCTTCCACGTTGTCAAACGAGCTCCAACCTTCGGACGTTCGACTTGCAACCTGGCAGGGTAGCCATTTTAAATTGAATACCTGCAGCCACAAGTTTGCTGACCAGAGGGTGATAAGCCACCTCTTCGCGAACCGACAAGGGTAAGTCTTGGGCAATCCTGATCTTGACTCCAGCCCATGATAACTCTTTAATCTCTTTAGCTTTTGAGATAAATAGCTGACGCTCCTGGTAGTTTAAAAACGAAAGATAAAGGAGCGTGGCGTGCAGAAGCTGGTGGAGCTGGACGTAAAGCGCGATGGGCCCTCTCGATCATATAGGTAGCACCGAAGGGAGAGGGGCCTGTGATCTTTTCTATCAACTTTTGCACAAATTTAATAGGGTCAGAGCCTTCCTCCCCTTCCGGCAAACCGATGATAACGGCGTTATTCCGCTGCTCCTTCCCTCTAAATCTTCGACTTTGGATTCCAGCTTAGCCATGCATTGTCTCATTTGCATTAGGACCGATCAAGTTTGGCATTGCATCCTTCTAACGAATGGATCCTCGCCTCGTGTCGGAAGTCCACGAGTAAGGTCTTCTAATGCTCCAGAAATCGCTTTAATTTCACCCTGTTAGTTCTTGCATCTGCAGTTTTAAGCGGACGAATTCCTCCGGAATTAGGCTAAAGTGGGTCTTCCTCCTTAGGGCAGGTAACAGAGGCAGAGGTTTGCGAGGAACTTGAGGCCCTGGATTTTTTTGCGGCCTTCCCTGGTGAAGCCGGCGGTGTATGTTTGGGGGGTGCTTTACGCATCTCCTCATCCATCGAGTAACGATTAACCAGATCCACTATCCAGACGTCCAGAGATAGGTCTATTGATGCTAAAAAAATGGTTATCGTAACAGTAAACGATGTAAATAAAGAAGGGGAGGTCGGAGCGTGTGGAGAAAGCAGCTAGCTCATGCCCTGCATCACGTGACTCCCCTTGTTTTATGAATTTTAAATGTGCAAAGATGAAGCCTTTGTAAGAATACATTATTTGTTCTTCAACATAAATTTTGGGGAGTCTCTATGAGGAAAGAGTCTGCAAGTCCATAATTAATATCATGATTTCTCCTGTAACACTGTTTCTATAGTTTATTGACCAGGTTCTGCTTGCAAAACATGACCTGAAACATACACTGGTACTCCCAAGAGAAATCTATATAATTTATTCAAAATCTTTTCAATTGTATTATCATTAGTTATATCCCAGATCTCACCTGCATGTAATAAAGTGGCCTTTAATTTCGCAATGATAACAGAGATGATTTCACTGATTGACCCCATATGTACACATACATTTAATAATACCACTTGAAGAGTTTATTAATTTAGATTTTAAATAGTTAATATGCCAGTACCAAGACAGATTGCTTACATATCTTAGTCCTTAGTAATAATATATATTTACTGTTTGAAATGTGTGCCCTTTGTGAATTATCTTATACTCATTTGTCCTTACACATCCAAAGACTACTACCTGTGTCTTTAACTGATTTAAGGTAGGAAGAAATAGGCTGTTGATTAACTGAGATCTGCAGCTTATCCATTAGGTAGGGAAATGGGCAGACTACGTGGGCCAAGTGGTCCTTATCTGCCATCAAATTCTATCTTTCTATTTTTAGTCAGGAGTTTCTCATCACATAATGAAGAGAATTTATACATCTTCCACTGTAGACCCAGCTGAGATTTCCATAAGGAACACATCATCAGCATAGGCCAACAGCAGAACTGTTTCATTAAACAGCTTTGAGGAATGATATTCAGAACCTTGAAAATGGTCAATAATCTCATTTATGTATAGGTCGAATAATATTGGTGCTATAATGCACCATTGGCAGACTCCTAAATTTATATTTATTTATCTAGTCAACCTACCTGATATGTTATTCTGTACCCTAGACCATGTATGCTCATGTCATTTTATTATAATAGTTCAAAGAGTAATATATCCCAGCCTGTAATAGGTTTCTCATAGCATTTTATGACTTACGCTATCAAATGCCATCTTTACAAACATAGAAACATAGACTTTGACAGCAGATAAGGACCACTTGGCCCTTCTAGTCTGCCCATTTCCCTACCTACAGGATAGGCCACAGATCCTAGTTAACCAACAGCCTATTTCTTCCTACCCCCCCCAAGAATTGCCTTATGTCTGTCCCATGCATTCTTGAATTCTCCCACAGTTTTAGACCCCACAACCTCCTCAGGAAGGCTATTCCATGCATCCACTACCCTCTCTGTGAAATATTATTTCCTCACATTGCCCCTGAACTGCCCCCTTCTATCTTTAAATTGTGTCCTCTTGTTCTTGCACGTCTCTTTTTCTGAAAGATGCTACCCTCTTGGACTTTGTTGATTCCACTGAGGTACTTAAAAGTTTCTATCATGTCCCCCCTCTCCCTTCTTTCCTCAAGGGTATACATATTAAGCTCCTTTAGTCTCTCCTCATATGACTTCTCTTGCAGACCCTGCACCATTTTAGTTGCCCTCCTCTGGACTGCCTCTATCCTGTCTATGTCCCTTGGGAGATGGGGCTCTCCAGGAACTGGACTTGAGTACTCAGATGGGGTCTCACCAACTGTCTGTGCAGAGAATAACAACTTCCGTTTTCTGCTGCTGATGCCTCTCCTAGGCATCCCAGTATACCCCTAGCCCTCCCTACTGCCTTCTCACATTGCTTGCAACCTAAGGTCATCTGGTATGATTACCCCAGGTCCCTTTCTTTTTGTTGTTGTCACTACCTCCCACACCATTGTGTGTATTCTTCCCCTGGGTTCTTGTTTACACAGGTGCATTATTTGCACTTCTTTGCATTGAATCCTAGCTGCCATACTTCTGACCATTCCTCCAACCTTGCCAAGTCCCTTCTCATCCTTTCCATGCCTCCTTGTGATCAACCCTGTTGCAGATCTTTGTGTCATCTGCAAAAGGCATACTTTCCTTCAGTCCCTCTGCAGCGTCACTGATGAAGACATTAAAGCGGACTGACCAATACTGAACCTCGGTGTCCCACTAAGTAACCCCTCTTTCTTCGAGTGGACTCCATTTACAATTACCTTCTGTGTCCTGTTGTGCAGCCAATGTTTTATCTTAGGCTACCACCCTGGGACCCACTCCCAGGCTGGTTAATTGACTATTAATCTTTTGTGTGGGACTGTGTCAAATGCCTTGCTAAAGTCTAGGTAGGCCATGTCCACAGCCCTCCCTGGTCTACTACTTTGGTCACCCAGTCAAAGAAATCTATTAGATTTGTCTGACATGACCTTCCTGCTGTGAACCCATGTTGCCTTGGGTCCTGTGCCCCACTGGCCTCTAGGTACTCAACTATTCTTTCCTTCAGAGTGACTCCATCACTTTCCCTACCACAAAGGTCAGACTGACAGGTCTGTAGTTTCCTGCCTCTGTCTTGGTCCCACTTTTGTGAAGGGAATCACACCTTCCTCTCAGTCCTCAGGTACCAACCATCCTCCATGATTTATTAAAAGAGTAGCCAGTGGTTTCACTAGTTCCTCCCTTAATTCTTTTAGAATTCTGGGTGAATTCCATCAGGACCCATTGCTTTGTCCACCTTCAGTTTAGGAGTTCTTGCAGAACCCTTTCTTCTGTGAAAGGACTGGGATCGACCCCCATCAAGGTGCTTCTGTTGGTGGATTAGGCACTCCCCTCCTCTTCGTGAATACTGAGCAGAAATATTCTTTCAGTATCCCTGCTTTTTCACTGTCCCCTCTGCCCACCACGTTCATTCTATTCAGCCTCACTATCCCTCCCTTTGTCTTTCTACTTCGCTGATGTACCTATAAAGGTTTTATCCCTTCTTAACTGAGTTGGCTATCTTTTCATCAGTTTGGGCCTTTGTTATTCTGACTTCCTCCTGCTTCCTTCTGCCTTAACTGGTACAGGTCTCTGTCCTGCTCCTTCTGTGTTTCCTTATACTTCCGAATGCTATCTTTTCTTCCTGACTTTCACAGCCACCTCTTTGAGAACTATAGTGGCTTTTCTTTCATTTGATTTCTTTATTTGCTTCATACAAAGGCTTGTTGCCTCTGTGATGGCAGTTTTGATGATTCACCATTGTTGCTCCCACACCTCCTTCTAGCCTGTTTGCTGAGTGCTTTTCTGAGGCACTCTCCCATCTTCACAAAGTCAGCCCTCCACAAGTCCAGTACCCTCACTTTTGTATGGCTTGACTCTGTAGCTGAGTTTTAATGTGAACCACACTGTTTGATGGTCACTTGTCCCAGATGGCAACCACTTCTAGATCTGAGATCCTCTCTGCCCCCGTTTGAAATCACGAGGTCTAAGATTGCTCCCTCATGAGTGGGTTCTGAAACTAGCTGTCTGAGGCCTGCCACCTGTAGGGCATCAAGAATGGCCCTGCTTTTGGATGTGGCTGCAGCAAATGTGCTCCAGTTAACATCTGGCATATTCAGGTCTCCCATCAACAGTATCTCCCCTTTCTCTGCCATTCTAAGAATGTCTTCTATCATATCAAAGTACCTAAATCTCTGTTAAACCTCCATGAAACAACATGTAACCTGTTTTTGATTACTATTGTTACTTTGTTATGTACTGTATTTTCTGTATCATAAGTCCCGTCCCTATTCAATTTATGTATGATGTTGAACCTTTGTAAATGAGTCTCTGACTTAAAGGTCTTTCTGAATATCACAATAAATAAATAAATAAAATATCCTTGTCCATTCCCTCCCCCTGACATGGGGGTCTGTACACAACCCCTGTGCGGATTGTGGTGCCCTTTCCAGTCTCCAAGGTGACCCACAGTGCCTCCTCTCCTCCCTGTTTGCTCTTTTGTTCAGTTGCTTTTATCCCTTCCTTTACATAGAGAGCTACTCCTCCCCCTCTTCTCCCCTGCCTGTCTCTCCTGTAGGTTATGTACCCTGGTATGTTAACATCCCAGTCATGGTTCTCTGTGTACCATGTTTCTGTGACTGCTACAATATCCAGGCATCCCTCTTCCATTAAGGCCACCAGCTCAGGAAGCTTGTTGCCCAGACTATGGGCATTGGTACTCATTACCCTCGATTTCCTGATGGCCCTACTCCTTTTTGCCCCATCCCTGTCCTTCTTGCCTTTGTCACTTTCTCCATTTACCCCTGCCCTTCTCCCTATCGACACCTCTATGTTGGTGTTTACCGCACTTACTACTGTGATTGTTCGGGGGGGCTAGGATTTCCCTGATCCTTTCCAGTGCCTCCCCCCCTTGGCTAGTTTAAATGCTTGCCAATGAAGCATTTAAACCTATCACCTAGGATCCTGGTTCCCCTCTGGACAGATGCAGCCCATCATGCCAGTATAGGCTGCATCACTCCAGGTGGACCCCCAGTCCCCAATGAAGCCAAATCCCTGAGCTCCACACCAGTTTTTCAACCACTGATTGAATTCCATGTTGTGGAACACCCTAGCCTCTCCTATGCCATAGATGGGCAGCACCTCCAAGAAGGTTACTGTGCGTGCTACTTGTCTAAGACCCCTCCCCAATTCCACAAACTCTTCCTGCACTTCTCTAATCCCTTTCTTAGGCCAGGTCATTTGTTGATATAGCAACAAGATAGTTTTCCCTGCTTTATCACAACATATTTATGTATTAAAAATTACAGAACCATGCAATGTTGGTTAGTGGAAAGTATGCTTCTAAATCCATTTTAAAGTTCCTCTAACATATTATTGTTATATGCCCATGCCTGCAATCTTGACAATAAAATCCAAGAGAGTAACTTTTGAGTAGTATCAATCAAACTTACAGGACAATACATTGCCGTCTGTTTTAAAGATACTTTTTTATGGATTAGATAAATGAGATTACCAGCCCATGAAGATGGAATAACACAAGTTTGTATAATGTAATTATAAATATAATATAAAAGTACTATTCACCAATCCATGTGATTTTTAAATGTATGTGCTACTAATTTATTTGGTATTGGCACTTTTTTTAGCTTGATTTGATTTATAGCATCAACTATTTCTAATCTAGTAATATACAATGGAGTAGGACTATATATTAAACTTATTTGATGCCACACTTGGGGTGTTACATCAGGTCTAAATTTTTTATCTTGAGAAACATATGCCTGCTTAAAATGTTTTCCCTCTGAAGAGGTTGAATGTATGCATCAACTGAGTAAGCATAAGATGATGTGCAAATTGTTATCATGGTCCAAAAAGCCTTATTATTGTTTCCTCTACTATTTCTCTCAATTTCACCCTTAGGATATTTTGAGGTTTCCATTGTTCTTTTTTAAGAACTGTGTTATAAAATTTTCTTTGTTGATTTAACTTATTCACATTTCCTTTGTCTTATTGGTTTTTATATCTTTCACAATTTTATTCAATTTCTTCTTTTCTTTTTTACATCTTAAACTAAACCATGTATTTTGCTGATATGTTTTTAAATTGGTTTCATACATTAATGGAACTATGAATTGTATCAGTTCCTCAAATATTTCTGATAACAAGTTATTATTCAATGATTGAGACTTGTTGTTTTGCAATATCTTCTCCTTAAGTGTGCTTGCCTTGTAGTGTATAATATTTTTTTGTTCATTTTTACATTAGTTTCTGTCCATCTTATTTTTTTTTTAGTTCAAGACTTCCATATGAAAGATGCTGTTTAACCTATATAGGGGTTCTGAGGTTAAGTACACTAATGTAATTTTAATTGGAAATTGTGGAGATTCACATCTATGCTCTGCTTGAAGATCAGTCATCTTATCCATTGCATAGATGTTAGTCAGCATATAATCAATTAATGAAGCCCCATTTGGGGAATGATAAGTCATGCTATCTTAGGAGTGGCTGTACGTTCTCCAACTAATGCAAATAAGATCTAGTTGAAATATTCAATCACATTTTTATTGTAAGGCAGAATAGCCATCAACAGATAAAAAAGACAACGAGGAGGAAATTTACACAAGTTAAAATAAGTTATTGCACTAATTACAGAGGAAAGAAGCACTTAATAATACAGATCATACAAGTTAATAACTGGTTAAAAGTAAAGTGCACCATAATCAACACGGGAGACCCTGTTTCTAATAACTACAAACATGTTTACATTGCATGAATACATCTAACTATAATTAAGTCTAACAGTATCTATATTTGATTAGCTAACAGTTTCTGCTTTTTCTTTTATATTGCATGAAAATATTTAGAAATTCTTATTATAGCCCATTCATCTGTTGTAGGGATTATAATACTTGTAAGTAATTCCTCATTAATAATGTATTTGGGGTCCAAAACAGAGCCCAACCAATAAATCCATTCATTATCATACCATGCACATTTCCATAAAACATGATTAAGATCTTCAATTCCTCCAGTCAAACATGTACATTTTTCATTTTCCTTGGGTAGATTATCATGTCTTGTTTGTAAGATGTTACTTGGAAAACTTTTGAATTGATATCTCAGAAATACTGTACATTGCATAATTCTGGGTCAGCTAACAGGTCTAAATAGGACTTGTATCCAAAGCTGTAATTATGTTTAGCAAACCATCTTGAGTAATGTGACCCCCGGATAGTTTCTAGATCTCTTTGGTCCCAAGTATTTGAAATTTTTTTAGTACTATATTTCTTATATTTATTACTAATTACTATGCCTTTAGCTACACAATGATGCAGATTTATAAGTTTGCAGTCTTTTAGCAAATGGACCAATGAAGGATACCAATAATTACTTTTATATCCAAGGGTCATCCATCTTTTTTGCTATTAAACACTTAGCAGATAGACAATCTTATGGCAGTTTAGTCAGTCTTACCCAGAAATTAGTCTTTCTACGATGAAATAGAACATTCAGATTTGTGATCCTCAACTCAGACCTAATGTATGCAGCAGGGCATGCTGGGCCAAGTTCTAGAACTTTTCTCAAGATTTTAAAAACTGGGACAGCTAGTTTCTCTTTTGAGTTGAATCATTATATTTACCAATAATTTGCCAGCCTCATTTGTCTTAAGATCTTCAGATTTCCTTATATCATTAAGTCTGCTGTTAATTAAATGTGTTCGATTGTCCTCTACTTGTAATTGTGCTGTCACCTCTTTATTATTTTCCAGTGTATATCTCACATTTAGGTCACCTGCTATCCTTCCAAATCCAAGTAGAATTTGCTGTTTGATTTCTATGGTTACATCAAGGAAAGAATCCTGTCAGTGTGAAGAAGTATCCCCTTTTACATTAAATTAGCCTCCCAAAAGTGAAGGAAGGCAAAGAAAAAGATTGCTTTTAATTTTGTTTGGAAACAGCCAATGTGCTAGTGTCATGGGAAGCTCCAATGAATAAAATAGAAGCTGAAGAAAATAAAACAAGTAATACAAAATCAATCCAGTAACCACCATCCAGAAATACTCTGTCTCCATGCTCCAGGCTGTCAAACCAGGGTACTGGCAAATACAGTATCTTCAAGAAGATATGCATTGCTTAAGAACCATAGGTTAATCTTCAGAGTCTACACCTACAGAAGAAAGCTGCCGACTTACCGATTATAGTGCATCTTTCATTGGAGACCAGAGAGATACATGAATATAGTAGCTAAACATTACACTACTTGTAAATCCTTGTAGAGAAAAAAAAAGTCTAGAGTGTACTACAGACACTATGGTAGGAAAGGCATAGTAAGGGGGGGGTACCACAAGTAAACAGTACCACCATTAGTCATATAGTGCACCTAGAGGCTCACACTGAGGCAGGAGTGGAAGGGTCAGTAAGCAGGCAACAACCCCAGCCCATCCACAATTGATTTATTTATTTGTAATTTTTAACCAGGAAAGGTACACAAAGCTTCAATAACTTGTTTCCAGGTGCATACTGGTGGATGGGTTGCATGGATCTGTTGTATTGACATGGGGAATGTTGGCCATGACACTGGGGGAATCTCCCCTACTCTGACTGTAGGGGGAGATGCTGTTCTAAGTGTGGATGGCCACTTTGTCCCAGATGTCGAGGAGTGTGGATGCTTGTGAGGTAGGGGAGTGGGTCTCCCCCCCAGACTCGATTACTCTAGAGACCCAAAATGACAATGTGGACTTTTCACTGATTATGTCTCGACTGGAAGGCTCAGCCTGTTCTTTGCAGGAGACCGACACTCCAGTCAGTGTTGAGTTGGATAAACCTTGCGATCAGGTTGCAGAAGCTCATGTTTTATTAAGTCCAGAATTGGGAGAAGTGGAAACCCTTCCTGAGCAGGCTCAGACTGTAGAACCACAGTGTATTGGAACCAGCGTGTGTACCGGAGCAACCGGAGAGACATAGGAGATCCGATTACCTGGATGTCAGGATCAAGCTGATGCCGGTACCTCAGCAAATTCTCAGTGTGGTGCAGAACAAAATTTGAACCCCCAGGATTTATTGCCAAAACCACAGAAAGAAGCATTGGGCAAAACGTTGGGGATTGCATGGAAAATGTATTCTAAAGTTGATACGGTCTCATATATGAGGGAACAGGACCGAATACCGGAGGCTGCTTTACAGGCTGCCGGATGGGTACATACACAGAATGGTTGTTCATGGATCCCACCGACAAGAAAGTGAGTGAGTACAATATGGAAATTACTGAAACAGGGGGAAATGGTATTGAAGGGATCAGAGCATACATTGGGGATTTTACAAAGTAATGATATTGTTAAAGATATGGGGGTAGAGAGCACTGTTAATCAGAACACTACAGATGTGACTATATCTAATATTGATGTCAGAAGTACTCCCATTCCTGGCCCTTGTAGACAAGGGCTGGTTGCCACAGGAAATGTGAGTGAAAACCGGGTACCTGAAATACCTGCACAGCCGGTCAGTGAAGAAACTTTAACTGTTGGCCTGGGGTCTGCTATTTTACAAGACCCTAACAAACAAAAAATGTTTAAACCCCTCTTATGAATGGCAGATTTATTTAAATCATCTACTAGAGAACCTGCCCCAAGATGGAATGCCATAAGATTAATGTATAAAGGGGTTTTAGAAGAGTATATATTGGGAGAAAGTTCATACTAAGGATCATACTAAGGAAAGTACAAGAGCGAGAAGGCCGAAGCCCATAATGCTCCTATTTTAATCCAATATATAGTAAGAAAGGTCATACCCATTACTAATAAGGTTATCTAATCTATTTTTGAAAATGCTTTTAGTTTCACTAATGACAACTTTAAGCGGAAGTCTATTCCATGGACCAACAACTCTAATGGTGAAGAAATATTTACGACTAGATCTCACAAAGGGTTTTCTGACTAATTGTAAAGGATGTCCCCTAATGTTATGATAACAGCTTTTAAATTCTAGACTAAGTTCACACAAAAGATAAGGATCTTGAATGATGTCATATAATAACATTAGATCACCACGGAGCTGACATGTGGCTAGAGGCATAAGTTTTAGGATATCCAACCTACCCTCATAAGGACATCATATAGCCCTGAAATCTTTTTAGTAAATTTTCTCTGAACTGATTCCATTAAAAGGCCTTCAGATTTTTTATACGAACACCATTGCTGGGAGGCATATTCCAACTGTGGTCTGACATATGCACGATATAGTGGTAATAGCACATCATGCTTCCTTGATTTAATATTGCACAAGATAGACCATATGACTTTATTAGATTTATTAATAATGCTGTGAATGTGTTTATTGTAAGAAAAGTTGTCTGAAATAGTTATACCCAGAGCTCTTTCATCTGAAGTTGTTTCAAGTAATATACCATTCAAATAATAGGGGGTTTGTAGATTACTAGTGCCTAAATGCATTACCTTGCATTTAGAGATATTCAAAGACATACCCCAGGTTTTAACCCATATAGAAATGTGATCAAGGTCTCTTTGTATAATATCAGTTTGGTAATCAGATGTGCAATGGGCCACCTATTTTTGCATCATCTGCATATTTAATGGAAAAAGATGAACAGCCTAGAGTAAGGTCAGCAATGAATGCCTGAAACAGGCATGGGCCCAATACTGAGCCCTGAGGTACCCCGCTTGTCACTAACCCCCAAACTGATTTATACTCATCTATAGAGACTTGCTGGGAATGATTTTGAAGCCAATTAATTATCCAATTAACTACAATGCTGTTTGTATTTAGCTTATGAAGTTTGGTAATTAGAGCCCAATGAGGCATGATGTCAAAGGATTTACTGAAGTCAATGTAAATTATGTCACATGGTATGTTTTTATCAAGTAAGGAACTAATTTGTTCATAGAAGCAGATTAGATTAGTTGAACCGCTTCTTCCCTTTTTAAATCCATGTTGCTCAACATCATGACAATCCAAAATAGGTGATATCACGTCTTTAATAAAACCTTCCAATAATTTACAAACAGAGGATGTTAAACTTATTGGCCTGTAATTTTCCCAGTTATTTTTTAGGCCTTTCTTATGGATATGGATAACATAAGTTTCTCTCCAATCCTGTGGAACAAAATTCATAGCCAAAAAATAATCAAACATCAGTTTTAAAGGAGTGACAATAACATCCACCAATAAAAATAATGAATGTCCTGCTATGCTGTCTGGTCCAGGACTGTATTTGCCTTTTAGTGTCAATATCTTATCCTTAATAGTGTTAGTAGAAAATGTGACTGGTGAAACATTAGTAGTGTCTAACAGAACTGAGTCATATGATGATTTAGAAGTATTAGAGAAGCTTTTGCAAAAATTTTGATTAAACAGATCAGCCATTTTTTTTGGATCATGTAATAAAGTATCATTGTCAAGTATAGGACCAACTTGACAGGTAGGTTTCCTCAGAGAGTTAATGTAGGAATAAAAGTGCTTACTGTTGGATTTGTTAGCAGTAGATGCTAATTTTTGCTCCCAATTACATTTAGCCCTTTTTATCATAATCTTACATTTTCTTTGTATCTGTGTGTAGGAAATCCAATTTGTGGAAGATTTAGTTTTTTGATATCTAAGATACTTCTTGCATTTTAATCTAATGCATTTTTTGATAGACTGGTTCATCCACTTGGGAACTTTATTTTGGTTCTCATTTTTAATTTTGGATGGAATATATAGTTCCTTAAGTTGACAAATTATGTTCTTAAAATTTTCCCAGTAAAGTTCCGGGATAGAGCATATCAATAAAGAATCCCAGTTGATGTTTCCAATAATATGTTTCATTGTACCTAGATCAGCTATATCATAAAGATATATTTTAGTATGATTGGAATTATAAATGTAGCTTTGTACGATGTTAAATGTAGTGGTATTGTGATAACTATTACCAATTGGCTCACTAACTGCAATATTTTCTACTATTATATCATCATCACAGAGTACCAGCTCTAAAATAATTTCTCCTCTGGTTGGGATAAGTATACTCTGCTTAAGTTCCAGCTGGGTACATGTATGTATTAACTTGTTACCCTGACTGGTGTTTGCACATAATTTCTGCCAATCAATTGAACCAATGTTAAAGTCACCAGTGACTACAATTTTACCTGATGATTTTGCATGTTCTATTTCAGATAGAATTGCATCTAGGATGTCAACTGATGAATCAGGGGGATGATAACAAGAACCCAGGAAAAAGGTCTCAGATGTAGAGAGACTGAGCTTAACCCAAATTGTCTCTGTTTGTTTGTCATGTATTTTGATATTCTTTGTAATATCAATAGAGTTGAAATGGTTTTTAATAAATAGAGCCACTCCTCCACCCTTCCGATTATGCCTATTGAGAGTATAGGAAGTAAAACCAGGTATAATAGTATCCCAAGATGATTTATCATCACCCCATGTTTCGCTTATTGAAATAATGTCAACATCATTGTTATGTATTCTGCATTTTAATTCATCCAATTTTTGGGTAAGGCATCTAGCATTAAAACATAAAAAATGTAACTCTTTACATGTCATAGTGCTACTTACTGGAGATTTTAGAGATGGCGGCCTGTCCACCTTCTTGCCCCCTAGATTTAGTTTAAAAGGTGGTCAATAGATGTCATAAATTGTCTACCTAGTACAGCATTATCCCATCTGCTTAAATGTAGACCATCAAAACAGTACAATTCAGGATGATAATCAAATTCCTCCCAGTGCGTTAATCATGTCAAGTTTTGGTGTAAACACCATTTTCTGAGCCACTCATTAACAATTTTGATTTTATTGTTGAGAAATGAAGAAAAACATGGGATAGGTAAGATTTCAGAAATGCAGATTTTACAACCCATATCCACCAACTTGTTGGTTAATGTAACATAGTCTTCTTTAATAGATTGGCCAGAGTTCCTATAGATGTTATGGGCACCTACATGTATAAGGACAATATAATTATATTGTTATTGAAGGACTCTTTGAAGTCCTATGCTTCCAAGATATTTGCATTGATACATGCAGATGAAGATAATTATGATATCAGTTCCAAGACAGTAGAAGCTCTGGATAGATTTTGGCTCAAATACAATGCACTGAAAGACTCTTCATTATGGGCCCCATTTTTGGCCATCCCCATCACTAAAACGGCTGTTAGAACAATAACTGTACTTTTCAAAAATGAAGGAGTTGATATATCAGATATTTTATACTGGCTCAAAAAATGTTGTGAAGTGCTAGACCATCCAGTGTCTATAATTGATTCTGAACAATTTTGGACTGGAGGCTGGAAAATTAAATGTAAATTGTTTACGACCAACTGTGGTATTGCACATTTACCTGGATGTTTTTTCCTAGGGAAAGACAGAGGCTCTATATTTTATCCTGGGCAACCTAAATCTTGCCATAAATGTGGCTCCCAACTTCACCTTAGTAATGCCTATGATACCCCTAAGTGTACTCATTGTTTAGAGACTGGTCATTTTTCAGCTAATTTTAAAAATCTGTTTAGATGTAACCTTTGTGAAGAAAGAGGTCACTCTTATATCAAATGTCCCTGGGCCTCTCACAATTCTGGAGATGGTCCCTCACAAGAGGCCTTAATAACCCAGGCCAGAAGAAAGGCTGTGCTCAGGCCTCTGAGAAATGAATGCAAGATATTTTGCAAAATAAAGCAGCTGCTATTACTGAAAATACTGCTCCTATAGGTTTGGTGCCACAGGCAGAAACATCAATGGCAGGAGAGGAACAGTCTCTTGCATGTACTGTCAGAGAAGGAGAACAACAACAAAAAATGGATATTTCCACCAAGCCAGATGCGGAATCACATCGGGAAGAGGTTCAGTGAGAACAAAATGGAGAAATACATTGTGCTAATGTACAAAGTGTCACCATGGATTCAGAGGATATGATTCTTGATGTGGCCCAGAAGTTGAGTGACAGATGGGTTATCCAGGACTGTCTTCTATGCCCCCGTGTCGATTCCTGAGAAGCTTTTAAGACACTGGTTTATAAAAAATGATATAGGGAAAAAATTGGAATCCCCCCTGAACCAAAAGGAAAAGAGAGGAAAACAATGACTAAACAAGGGGTTAAATTACAATCTAACAACTATGCCCCCTTACTCATTGATACTACACCAGCTATATCAGAAGGTGAGGATTCTGGGTCAGATACATCCTGAGTTGCTTCTTCAAAGGGGACTTCTTCAGACCTGGATGAAGGTTGTTCCAGGAGACAGCGATGGGCTACCAGATCTAAATGTTAACAGGATACTACCACTTCTTAAAGACAGATGGATGATTTCCATATTTTAACTTTAAATGTAAACAGCATAAAGAATGGAATACGGAAGAATGTGGTTCTCCATGAACTACAACAGTTAAACACGGATATTATTTTTTTTACAGGACACCAGGATAAAAAATTTTCAAGAGATTGCACAATGTACTGCCAAATGGCACCAGGGGGTCACATTTTGGTTGCAAGGTCAAGACCGATGTGATGGATTAGGGAATTTTTTTCTAATATAGATTTGAAGGTTACCAGACTGGTAGATCTGGAGCCGGGTAGGGCACTCATTTTAGATGTTTCCTACAGACAGCAGAGGTTTTGCCTGATAAATATTTATGCACCACAAAGAAAAGCATTACGGGCTGCTCTTTTCAAAAAAATTCAACCCTTTTTGTGTACAGCCAGGACAATAATATGGGGTGATTTCAATTGTAGTATACAAAAAGACGATAGAGGTTTACAAAGCAGTAACATGTTCTGTGATTCCAATGCCTTGAAAGATATTACTGCAACTGCTAAATTGAAGGATGCATATTGTTCTTTGCATGGTACTGGGGGATTTACGTTTTGTAAGGGTTTACAAAAGGCAAAGATTGATTATCTTTGGGTCTCTCAAGCTGTAGAGGTCAAAAGGTCGGCTGTTAGAGACTAGGCCTTTTCAGATCATTCTGCAGTATATATAGACTGTCACTGGAATCCAGAGCAATTACATGGGAAGCCATCATGGAAGTTAAATGTTTCCTTATTAGATCACAAAGATGTGGTTTCTGGGTTTAAAAGATTATGGAAAGCACGGCTTTCTGTACAATGTATGCATGACACCTTGCAAGAATGGTGGCTAGATACCAAAAAGGTGGTAAAACTTTATTTTCAGTGCTTGGCAGGGAAACTAAATAGGGATAGATATTTTCTATATTTGCAGCATGGAAAGCAACTACATAGATTAATCTCTTTGGCTGATACAACTGGACAGGACTTCAGCTCACAAATACAGCAAGTAAAGCAAACTATGTATCATTTTCAGTATGACAGATCCAAAACTTTGAAACAAGAATGAAGGTGTGGTACTGTCAATAAAAGGCAGACTTTTGACCCTTTTAAAGATAGTCATAATGTGTCCAACAAGAAAAATTGAAGAGTTGGTGGATGGAAATGGTGTACTACATAAAGATAAACATTTCATCCTGGATATTATAAATAAGTATGTAACTGATAATTTTGGCAAAGAACCTTTAACTCACAATACAGATCAGTTTATTAGATCTTTGGAGAAAAAACATATTTCCAAAGATTTAGAGTTACAGATGGTTGGGTTGATCACAGAGGAGGAAGTTAAAGCTGTCATAAAGGCAGCAAAGAGTAATTCTACTCCTGGACCGGATGGCATTCCTGTGTAATTTTATAAGGGCTTTAGTGACATTTTATGTAGAGATCTGGTAAAACTGTTTAATGAGTTGTTAATCTCCTCAGAGATTTCTGCTTTTGTAGAAGCTGAATTGATTCTTTTGTTTAAAAAGGGGAATAGGTTGCAGTTGCTGAATTGGAGACCTATTTGTTTATTGAATTCAGATTTAAAATTCTTAAGTAAAATCTTATCTAATCGTTTGGCTAAATGTGCAGATAGTTTAATTAGTAAGGAACAGGGCTGTGCTATACCTCAGAGAGGGATACAAGGCAATTTGATTCAACTGAGGAAATTGTTCTGTAGAACTTCTAAAGGAGGGGATACTTGTTTGGTTCTAAGCCTTGATCAAAGGAAAGCATTTGACTCCCTTTCTCAAGACCATTTATGTTTTGTTCCACAGCAATATGGTATTCCAGTCTCAGTAATGGAAAAACGCTGACTGCATTGCTCGTTTGTCTTACCTGGCCCGCCTCCTCTTACCAGTATTTAACTCCCCTTTCTCTCCTCAGATCAGTCATTGGGGTCGCGAGGGCTAGAAGGAGATTGCCCTCCCCAGCAGCAGCAGCCCAACTCGGGGACCGGATCGCCCGCGCCACCCCCCCCCCACCACAGGTACGGCACACCGCGGAGCTGAGGGATTCTGCAGCTCACAGTTAGAACCCCGCCGGCACTGCGTGCCGGCTCCCCACCGCCCCCACCACCACCCTTGGTCGGCTCTCCACTTTATAGGCAATACCACGTGGGGCTGCCAGAACCAATCAGCCCACTTTACCATCTGCAGGTTATACTGGCTGAACACTAGAGGATTCCTGCCCTTCTAAGCCCTCCTATCTCTCAAACAGCAACATAACATAATGACTCCTTTAGGACTTACATTGTTCATACTGCTTCTCCTCACCCCAACACTGCTACAAAAAACACAGCTAAACCTCTATGACACTCACGACATATATTCTTATGCCAGCCTCTTGTCCACCTCCCATCCTCTAACCCCCTCTACCCTCCTTTCTCCACCTGCACCCCTCACACTGGCCTGCCCAACTGCCTCCTCTCACTCCTTTCACTCCCTCCGACACCCATACCCTGTGCAGCCCATAATAGCTGTGGCATCCCCCGCGCCAGCCCTGCCCACCCCTAGCTCCCTACCTATCCCCTGCAATACCCTCGCAAACCCTCCCGACCGTCCCGACATCACCACCATCACAGCTGCAGTCCCTTACTCTGGCTCACCATCCTACTCCTCCTGCTCGGGTAATGTCCACCCCAACCCTGGCTCCAGGACCCGTGCACTGCCTCCACAGGGCATGGCCTCCGCATTGCCTGCATGAATATCTGCAGTCTGCCTAAAAGACTGCTGCACTCCAATGCTGGGCCTCCCAGCATAAGCCTGATGTCCTTGCCATAGTGGAAACCTGGCTCTCACCATTGACCCCGGACTCGGCGGTCTCCCTCCTGGCTTCTCCTCTTCAGAGAGATCGGTAGCCAGGTAGCGTGGGGGGCCTGCGCTGTCTACCTAAGGAACTCCCTCCTGGGTCATGCCCTCATGCCCCAAAACTAGATCATGGGGCTCAAGCTATCACCCTAAAATCTCCCTGACCCAGGCAGGGCCCACTTACTCTCACAACATAAATATTCCCCACGTGAACAAAACCAAGCTATCCACTCCCCTCACTGAATACTCACTTCCCTGCCTCACAAGGCAGAACAACTCATAGTGGGTGACCTTAACATCAACTGGCTCAGCACTTCCTCAGCTCAAATCAAAGATACCTTCTCTGCCCTTGATCTATCCCAACTAGTGACTCAACCCACAGATTTAACCAATCTAGTGGGACTAGCACGCTTCTTGACATTGTGCTCTCCAACACGTCCCTCACAAAATAAAGGATATTAATATATTGTCCAACTCCTCAGTGATCCTCACCAATTCTCTGCCACTGGTCCACCCCACGATCAAAACCACACGAGCTTGCCACCCCGTCGTCGCTTTCGCCGGGAGGTCTCACGTAAACTTAGCGTCACCTTGCACAACTGGATTGGTCCCCAATCTCCCTTGCAACGGACATAGACGATGCCCTTGCCTTCCTCACAAATGCCTTCTGCAAGGCCTGTGATGTTTTTGCCCCTGTCACCCACCCCCGTACCAAGAGGCACTCAGCCACCTGGATAACCACCACCCTGCTCCAACAGCTGAAGCAACGTGATAATCTATGGCACATTGCTGTCAATACTGGCAAACTAGCTGACAGGCAGGCCTACAATGCAGCTCGTAACCAGTGCACCTGGGCCATAAGAAAAGCAAAACCAGCCACTACCAATCCACCTTGACATCCACTTGGGCAATGCCCGCACCTTCTGGAATAACATGAAGGAGTTGGCGGTCGACCTGCTCACCCCTCCCTCTCAGATGATCATAAATGGCGCTGTTAACGCAGACCCTTCCAGATGGCTAACTGCCTCAACGAAACCTTCACCGATCTAGGCTCAGTTCTCCGCCCACTTCTTTGACCCCATACCGTATCGACAACCCAGCTATTGCTCGCCCCACTTCTCTTTAGGACTATCTCCCCACAGGATGCAAAGCCTATCCTCCTTAACGCTCTTTCTTCCCGCAACCCTAGTGAGGACCCCCTCGACTCCTGGATACTCCGCCTAACATTGGATGTCATGTTAGTCCCCTCACTGACCTCCTCAATCGATCCCTGTGTCTCGGCCAATTCCGAAGGCATGGAAGCAGGCTGAAATCATCCCCCATACATAAGAATGGAGCCGTGCTATGCCGAATAACTACAGGCCCATCTCCATCCTCCCCCCCTCCAAAGCGCCGAAAAAATAGTATCCAGCTCGTAACTTATCTAGCCAGCCACAACATTCTGTGCCCTGAACAACATGGCTTCTGTCCGGGCACAGCACCACCACAGCTCTTCTGGAATTCTCCACCATATACACTCTGCACTAGATAGCAGGAATTGGCTGGGGCAGTATTCATTGACCTGTCCAAGGCCTTTGACACTGTGAACCACCCACTATTGCTTGCCACCCTCTGTAAAGTAGGGCTGTCATCTGGACCATTAGCCTGGTTCTCCAGCTACCTTGATGATAGATCACAACGCTCAGCTAGCTGGCTGCTCATCCGGCCCCACTCTGTCCTCTCCGAGTCCCTCAAGGCTCCATTCTGGGCCCCACATTATTCAGTCTCTTCCTGAACACCCTTCCCAGCTCGTGTTCAGGAAAATTGCTATTATATGCAGATGATGCAGTCTTGCTATCCTCGCACCCCAATCCGACCACACTCCAGAACAGCCTTCAAACCTCCTTCAGCAAGCTGAAAATGGTTCCTCGACCACCGCCTAGTCCTGAATCTCAAGAAAACAAAGTCAATGATCTTCACACACCACCAAAGTAGCTTCAAAAATACCCCTCTGCATACTCCCAACACCCTCCATCCCTTGAGCAGGTATCAACTTACAAATATCTGGGGTCACCTTGACTCGGCCTTCTCCTTCCATACCCATATCAGTGCCTATCCTCTGCCATGAACACCCAGTTGGGCTCCTCTATCGTCACAAAGACTGCCTCCGAACCCGCTTCGTTTGGCCATTACTTCGCCATCTTGTCACTAGTTGACTATGGCTCTCCCATACAGCTGCTGCTGGCCCTCTACCCTCACCAAAGTCCAGACCTCCATCAACAAAGCCTGTAGGCTCTGGCTGTGCCCCTAGAGGAACCCATACATGCCAGCTCTATGCCACCATGAACATACTCAATCTAGAAGAACGTCTGCAATATCACACTGGTATACTAACCAAAAAGACTCTTCTAGGTCTGTGTCCCCCTGGTGTCACTGCTCAACTCCAGCCTGCTTACCACTCAACCGCCACCGTGCCGCCTGCAAGGCTGCCTTCCAGGTGCCTAGAACCAGGACCTCCTTGCCCAAAGGTCCTTTTTATTACAGAGCACCGTCCCTGGTACAACTCCTCCCCAATCACATCTCAAACACCCCTAAAATTGGGCAGTTCAAAACTGCTCTGCAGACCACATACTTGGCACTTCGGAAGTGTTTGTGCCTACGGTAAGGCCATCCACTGCCTCCAGCCTTGACAGCCTGCCCACTTCCATTCTGTGATACGATGGTATTCTTCCGATTCTTTATGCTATGTATAATTTACTCTGTAAAACACCAATGTCTCATGCTCTTTATAATGTATGTACGCACCTGTATTGTTCCACCCTGTCTCGCCGCACTACTTGTTGTCTCCCCTCCCTGTGACGAGGTGCCTTTGTAAATGAGTCTGTGACTCAAAGGTTGTAAATCTGATTGATGAACTAAATAAATAAAATAAATAAATTCCTTTGATTTATATTTCTTGGATAAAGACTTTATATAAAGCAGCTTCTATGATTCCGAGGGTGAATGGGTGGCGGGAAGATAGAGTGAAAGTATATTGAGGAGTAAAGCAGGGATGTCTCATGAGTCCTTTGCTATATGTGTTTGGTACTGACCTTTTGTTACAATTTATTAAGAAGGATCCTGAGATAAAAGGAGTGAGTCTGGCAGAGTCCTTCCCTCCTTTAAAAATATTAGCCTATGCGGATGATGTGGTATTAATAGTCCAAACAACCACTGAGGAAAGTGTAGTACAAGCACAGATTCAGGACTTTTCAGAAGCCTCAAGGTCTTGCATTAATACTGATAAGTGTACACTGTTTCAGCTGAGAGGAGATCATTTGTTTAACGGGCAGTATGCAGGAATAAACCTGACTAGTGACCCTTTAATGATTTTGGGGATTCAGTTTGGGCCTGAAAATGCAGCTTTGCTGAATTAGGAGAAGAAAATACAGAAAGCAGAAGGTGCCTTGGTGCAATGGGCTCAGAGTGCGCTTTCTAAACAAAAGAGAATCTTTTTGATTAAAACTTTAATAATACCAATTTTACTATATGTCAGTTATATCTACCCCCCTCCAAAAGCAATTCATACTAGATTATTTAGTTTGTTTTTTAGAGCTTTGTGGGGGAGCAGATTGAACCCAATTAAGAGGAATGTGACATATCAAAGACTTAGAGAGGGAGGCATAGGAATGACATATCCTATAGCCTTTTACTATAGTATATTCCTTTATTATAATGTTATTGAACCTGAGTTGAAAAGGAATAGACATTGGTATACATTATTATTGGAATGGACAGGGTCTTGTGTCAGAGCATGGGAGCAGAAGAAAGGTAGGCTACTAAGCAATGTCCAGGTGGTTCCAAAAGAAGTTAAGGAACTATTTCAACAGATAATAAAGTGGAAAGTAGATTATGATCTGGAGAAGCTGAAAAGGCAGACAGATATTTATGACATGTTAGTACAGCCACAATGTTTGGAAGGAATAGTTTTGCCATATTGTAGTCTTCAGAATAGTTTAGAGATGTTTCAGCAGTTGTTAAATAGGAGGCTGCCAGTATTTGTATGGGATGTCCTTTGGTTAACTACCCATGGGAAATTAAATGTGAAAAATAACAATAAGCATAAAGCATTACAAGAGAGATATTGTTTGCGACACAGTTGTAATCAGATTTTATAAACACAAGAATATTTGTTCCTGGAATGTGATTATGCTACTCAATTTTGGGACTTTATTGCTAATTCTTGGGGGGATCCAACAGTTTAGATCTCTTACATATCAGGAATTGATTTATGTAGTCTGGACTCCAGTTTGGCAGATATTTTCAAGGGATACTTTACAGATATTATTTGCTATTTTAAAGTAGTACTTATAGCAGGCTAGATGTAAATGGGTCCTGGAGCAGCATGTTGTACCTTATGAGGTTTTATTAGAGACAGTTCAAGAAGAAATCAGGAAAGTGTATGAAAGAGATTTAGGACACTGTTCAAGAAGTCAAATAAGGCAGCTCTGGAGAAATTGTGAATTTCTGTTTTGGACTGTGTGAAATGCAATATGATCAAGATAACAAATTCTGTCCTTTTAATAGACAAGAACGAATGTTGTTTCATTTAAGTATCTGTAATTGGTTTCTGAGTTTTCCTATCCATTATTGTGATTATTGTAAGTGCATGACTGTAAGAAATGTACAGTATTGATATGATTATGAATTATTACTCCCTTTTCCCCACAAAATTCCCCTACTATCTAGTACAAGAAATAGCAAGGAAAGATATGAAACAATGTACTGCTACTATGTGTAAGTTACTGTGGGTTCACTGTGATGAATGGCTACTGTCCTAAACTAAACTTTGGCTCAAAGCACTGTATATTGAATTTACAGGCTTGAACATATATGCATTTGACATCTCTTACATCATATGATGTATAAATGTATTTGAATCTAAATGTAATTTTTCTGTTGAAATGTGTGGTTTTATGTACATTGTAATGTAGTCCTCTCTTCATAATAAAAATTCCCCTACTATTCACTAAGAGATTTCAGGATCAACCATTAATTTTGCAAAACGCTGCTGCCTACCGACTGGACAACCAGGCAATACTATACTGGAAATATTGGGTGTACAGATCAAGCAGGGCCATCATAAAATATTGGGAAGTTTTTTTGGACCACACCTTATGTATAGATATAATTGGGGCATTAAGCTGCAAGAAGCTTCCATTAAAGTATCTCAATGGAATAAATGGAGAATGTCCAAAAAAAGAGGATTTATATGATCAAGACATATTTGATACTTATATTTTTATATTTAAGTAGCATCCCCCCAAAAAAGAAGTAGAAACAGCATTAAGTGTTTTATTTTCAGTGTCTGTGGGGCAATAGGCTTAACCCCCTGAAAAGAGGAATCACCTACTTATCACTTACCAAAGGTGGATTGGGAATGATACGTCCCATAGTTGTTTTTTTTCATTGTAAATTTGTTTACCATAATATTGTTCCTCTTCTCATGTATACCAATAAAATTTGGGCTGTGTGGATTTGGATTCCCTACATACCTTACTTCAGATCTGGAATTTGCATCAAATTCTTCCAAAACAGACATCCATAGCAGACCTTTCAGAAAGTTTCCAGGTTTATTTAGGTAAAATAAAATTATGGAAACTTAAAAAACATCAATTTAAAACCATGTTCAGGAAAGAGATGTATGGATCAATTGTGGAGAATAAATGTATTGACATACCCCATTTTGGTCATAAGCCCCAAAATGAATTATAGTTTCACAGTTCATAGTTTCATAGGTTTAGAAACAAGTTCAGAAGACCAAAGTCCAAAAATGAACTCGCCACCATCCAAACCCAAGTGGTGGATCATAGGAATTTTTTCTCACCCATAAAAATGTCTAAACTATTTTTAAAAACTGTCATGCTACCACTCTCTACCACATGTCTTGGTAGTATATTCCAAGCATTAACAATTCTCTGGGTAAACCACTGACTCCGTTTAACAGTATTATTCCTTTCACCTATGAGTCTTGAATGATGTGACCTTGTGTTCTTATAAAGAAATGTATTTTTATTTAAATCAATGAGCTCAAATAGTTCTGGATTGTTACAGGCCTTAAAAATAAGACATAGCTCTCCCCTTGGACATCTGTAATCTATTGAATATAACTGTAAATGCTGTAATCTGTCATGATATTGCAAGCCTTTAACTTCTAAAATTGATTTAGTGGCTTTCCTTTGTACTCTTTCTATTCTACTTTTCCCCTGAGCAGAATAAGGAGCACTGAAAGATAATCAGTATTCCATATGTGGATGTACAAGGGTTGTGTACAGTGGGAAGATAACCACAGAATCCCTGCTTTTCATTGGCCTCAGGATGCAATATATAATTCGATTGCATTTCCTAACAGTTATATCCATGTGGAAGTCAAATTTTAGGTTATCAGATATCCAGACACCTAAATCCTTTCATTGGTACAAACCTCAATCCTTTTCATTGGTACAAACCTCAAGTTGGATATTATTAATATTACATTGATATTTTAGGTTCTGTGTTCCAAGGTGCATGGCTTTGAATTTTGTTCATTAAAAACTAATTTATGTTCATGTGCCCAGCGAGTCAAAGGATGTAAACTATCTTGGAAAGCTTTGGCTGTTTCATCATTATAGACAATGCCTCCTACTTTGCAGTCATCTGCATACTTGCAAGACCATGTACCTGCCGGTGCTTGCATAGAAGATAATAATACATTAAATAAAATAGGTCCCAAGACTGAACCCTGGGGCACTCCACTGGACACATCCCCCCCAGAAGATATAAAACCTCATATCATGGATATACAACATGCTGACATGCAAAAGAACCCCTGTGCATATGTGGGATATTTTATGGCCTACTGTACATAGGACGTTAGGGGTAAAAGGTAATATGAAGCACAAAGTAGCCTCTGAATGGTGTTGTCCCTAATGGGACTCTTTTGCAAATATTCCAGAAACTATAGAACATCTCTATTTTGAGTACCTTTATGTGTTATCCTTTTGGAACCATCTTAAGAAAATATGGCCTTTTGTCCCTCATACAGCAATAACTCCAGATATGTTGTTCTTGGGTATTTTACCTCCTGTGTGGTCTAAATATGAAGAAGAAACTGTGCAGTTAATATTTTTATGTATTAAATATCAATTGTGGCAAGCAAAATGTGCTCTTACCCTTATTAAGCAGGCGATAACTGTAGAAAAAGTATTTTTCTCAGTGCTGCAAGATATAAATGGAATAAAAACACTTGATGAGAAAAGAACAAATCAACAACAATATAGGAAATGGTGGAAATACATTAATTGGCTAGATACTGGCTGAGCAGGCAGCAGGCAAATCGGCTACAGGAGCTGAATATGTAGGGAGATTTTTGGTTTATCACATGAAGGAATGATTTGTAGGGGTAATTCTATTAGATAGAATGCCTTCCCAAAACCCTTTCCTCTTCTCCATGGTAAAGGGGTAAGGGAGGGAAGGCATACAGTGGGAGCCATGATACGGTCAGATTTTTTGAGAAATTTCACGAAATATCTAAAGAGATTCTCTCTGGTGGCACATAGTGGTACTGCAGGCAGGCATGAAATTTCCAGATATAGCATAGATATTTCAGGAAATATCTGACCATGTCTATGGCTGCCACTGTATGACTCACTAAGGGGTTTTCCTTTCATCTTCAGGGTTGACTATGAAAAGTTTATTTATAGGATGTATGTTTTCAGAAAGTATTGAATTTTTCTTATTTTTAGATTATTTTAAGTTTGTGTAAAGTAGCACTGTTTTGTAGAATGATCATAAAGTTTAAAAGGAACAAAATAAGGGAAAGAAACAGATACACTTTCCTCACTTTTAGGGGTAGGGTGTTTGTAAAGGATATTTGACTTGTATACACAATTTTTAGTCTTATTTTCAGAGTTCTTCCTTTGTTTTTTAAGGTTATAGTTTATAATGAAATTTCTACAGGGGACAAGTATGAAGTAATACTTATTTTGCTTTTAGTTTTTTTTCTATTAAATGAAAAACAGTTTTTGTATTATGATTTTATTTGAAGGGCATGACTGAAATACTTCCTTGGTTTTCTTTACCTTTTGACTCCTGTATTATTTTTTTAAGTGAATCAACATTGTGTGTTATCAATTGTTGTGAAGTGATAAAAAAAAAAAACCCTACTGTCCAGTAGGGGGAACCACTGGCCATTTGGTGGAATGGCCAGTTTCATTCCAACATCAGAGAAAATGGAGGTGTGTGAGGCTAAGGAGTGGGTCTCCACTCCTACCTCGAAAGCAACAGACAACAAGACTTTCTATGATGCCACAGGTTTAATGGATAAACTACTATGGCTGAATTACATATGCAGAGTGATAAGACGAGCATTACAGGAATGGAGCAAGGGACCAGAATAGCATTATCAGTGCAAGCAGCAGAAAAGGCACTACTGAAGCAAGCAACTTATAAGGCACTATTGGAGGAATCACCCAGTGAAGAACAGCAACAACCAGGTCAACACACATGGAAAGACTTATAGGATCTTTTGCATGCTGAGGAGGAGAACTTCTGAATCCAGACAATGGAACTACAAGCCACAATGAATGTCCTGTTGTCAGCTTTGGCAAGCACTCTTGAGTTACATGATCCACCGACTCGTTCAATAATGGATGCCGAAAGCACAAAGGGAACACCTCACCTACGGAACTGCCCCATCCTGAATTACAGGGAGATGCAGCTCCTTGCCAAATGCCAGGTACATTGCCGCAAGTCTTTTCTTTTCAAATAAAACACTGAGAAAAGGAACTTTTTATGTTTGCGGATAAAAAAGGGAGTACCGTCAGGAATGGCAGTCACAAGCACAGAAGTGTCTGGCCTAAGATGTACTCTCAGTACTTCATGCTCCAGTGCAACTTCTCAGGATACAGCAGCCTGGACAGTAGATTTAGCCCTAAGAGGGACAGACTGGGCACAAGTGAAATCACAGGGAAGTGAATCTCAGGGTTCAGCCCCATCAGAATAGATAAAACTGAGGAGTCTGGAACTTCTGCTGGGGCATCTAAAACTTACACCAGTGACACTATGTCTCCTGGAAATATAACAAAAGTTACAGAGGCACCTGCTAAGGGCATTGACCCCAAGATAACAGCATCAGCCAGAATCTCTGATTCTGGAATGGAGGAAGTCAGTCAGGGTACTCTTTCACCATTGTCTGTACCAGAGGGTTTGCAGCTGACACAAAACCCAGTACTTGCTTTGTCCATAAACTCCACTGTAAGGGATCAGTCCTGGAGCGTTCAAGTATAGCTGGCAGACTCTTTGCCAAATGAAACTATGCCACAGCAACCTGCAACTACAGACCCCCTTACTCTTGGTTATAATCCTGCTACAGAATGAGAGCCTCTACATTCTGGTGGGTCCCAACCACCTCCTAGAGGTTTGACCTCCAGACCATATGCCTCCTTTTTCAGAAATCCAGTTTATCCAGCCAAATGGCATAATGCAGTCCTCCTCCATTATAAAGGAGGGATGGACCTCTTCCCAAACAGAATATTTATGGCCAAAACTCTATTGAAAGAGCTGATGGAATTTCATGCAGTGGAGATCTATGCACTCATCCATGTGTCCAGAGAGAGGACATTCAATGTTAGTTTTAAACTAACAAGCAGCCTGGAAAAATTTGGAACAACATTCCACCTACTGAAAACTACACCCCTGTGGTCACCTTTTGAAGTGGTACCACCTACAAAGCCTGCATTTAAGACAATCTTGGTTCTTTTCTGTAATGAGGGTGTAAGTGTGACAGATCTATTGAACTGATTGGGCCAAAGATGCACAGTCCAGGGGGCTTCAGAGGTTATCCTTGATATGGAACAAATTTGGACTGCAGAATGGTGTATCCATGTGCTCCTGAACTCTACTAATACTGAACTATCTCATCTCCCAAATATTTTTTTTTTAGGGAGGAACAGAGGAGTACTGTTCTATGCAGGGTAAAACAAGGCATGCTACCACTGTGGCTTCACTTCTCATTTGGGTAGTCTATGAGACAAACTCCGTTGCACTCTTTGCAATAAACTTGGGCATAATAACACTTACTGTACAAACAAACCCTGATGTAAACTTTATTCCTCCTCAGAGCATACTTACAATACCTGCACATGGGCAGCACATACCCAAAATGGCCAGACAGACAGTGAAGAACAGCATTTAGTTATAGCCTTGACACACTGCTCCAAATTAGCCAAGACTTTTAACTCTTCCAGGATCCCCCCAGAGATGTTGACTGCTTTTAATAAAACAATTTTGACAGAAGCTACTCCCTCAATAACTCGGGAGATGGCTCCCCCACTGACAATCCTTGAAAACTAGGTGGAACCAGTGGCTCCCCTCCCTAGGACTCCCCCAATGCCATGGAGGTTAATAGCTCTGAAGCCTCCCCTGCTCAGGTAGAGGACTAAAGTATGCCCCTCCCCCCTCCACCCCCAGATTCCGATAAACAATGGATGAGCACTAGAAAAAGACACAATCATAACCCACCCTTGACTAAAGTGTCCAAAATAATGGAAGTCCCTCTCAGTAACGGGTTTGAGGGCCTTATGAACAGTACACAGGCCTCTGGAAAGGAGTCTGACACCTCTTCCATAGGCTCTTCTCAGACTGACCTACCTTCAGAGACAGAGGATTCACTACAAGCATCCTCTACACAGCCCAAGAAAGCAGTAGGGAGCAAACAGACAAAAAAGGAAAAAATGCAGAAATCACAGTCACCCTGAGGGGTAGTGCATGTAGAAATTCTTCCACTACACATTCATGACATCTCCACTGTCAGTAAATACTGTGAATGTCAATTGTATTAAAAATGACAGAGGACAATTAACTGTTTTTCCCATCTTATCTCTTCTTGAGCCCATATCACTTTTTTGCAAGACATGAGACTTCATTCCCTCCCAGAGCTTTCAAAAGCTATAAACTCATGGTACGTACAGTAGGTGCTTCTTACTGGACAATTGAACAAGATACATGCTCAGGTCTAGGTATACTGTTCCAAGGGATAGACTTACATCTTATTAAGCTGATTGATTTAGTGCCTGGTAGGGTATTGATTTTAGATGTTAAGTTTCATAGTAAACTGTACAGACTGATAAATGTATATGCTGCACAATCTAAAGCTGAACGCATAGAGCTTCTTCAGCTTGTACAGCCATATCTATTCACACCATATTTTGTTATAATGGAGGAGATTTTAACTGTGGGCTATCCCTTTTAGATAGGGGGAAACATGCAAAAACTAAGAAAGTGTTTTGTGACATGTCCTATCTGGCTACAATGATGAAAACATCAGGTTTGAAGGATGCTTATTTTCTTTTCCACAAAAAAATCAGATCCCACTTTTTTAAAGGATCTTTAGCAACAAGGATATATTTCTTTTTTATCTCTGGATCTTTGCAAATTCAGAACATTACAACTAATGCTGTCAGATTTTCAGATCATAATATGTTAAGCCCACACACAGGAAACAGTTCTAACCATGTACAAGGCCCATGAATATGGAGATTAAATTCAACACTATTAACTGGTCTAGAACTCCAGCATAACCTCAGGTCCTTTTTTCAAGCTAGGAAGTCAGTGTTCCCCATGTATGATGATCACTTAACATTGTGGTGGACACTAAAAATGATTTGATTTCACTATTAAAATGTACTATAAAATGTATCAGAATAGTTAGTATATTCACCACTTACAAAATAGGAAATGATTACTAAAATGTTAATATTTTACCCATCAGACAGGATTTTCTTATACTTTCTAGATTCAGACCATAAAACAAGACATGATGCAATTTTATATGAAATAGGCAATTAGTTTGAAAACACAGCAAAGATTTGGGACCCAGGGCAAATCAAGGACGTTATGCCCATACGATAGCTACAAAGACAAGGTAAATTAAAAAAATCTATGGCTTGTCTATTGGACCAGACAGATACACCCATTTACAGTAATAAACTAATACTGAACAGAGTGACTTCATACACAGTGTCTCTTTTCCAAAAGGATACCACAGACCTATCACAAATGACTTCCTTTTTTCATAATGTTCTCCTCCTCCAAGCTCTGGAAGATTTACTGTCAAACCTTACCTCACATATTACTGCTGCAGAGCTTAGGATAGCTATTACATCCATGCCTACAGACAAAGTCCCAGGTATTGATGGGCTGATGAATGAACTTTATAAAATATTAAGCACTGAGCTAGCAGAAGAGCTAGCATAAGTGTTTATGGAAGTCCTGAAAACCCAGAACATGCCACTTAGCATGTTCGAAGGTTTACTTATTTATAAACATAAATCAAGAGACAAGAGAAATATAAAAAATTGGAGAACTACAGTATAAGTCTCCTGAACATGGACTTTAAAAACTAATTACAAAAATTTTAAACACCAGACTTTTACCCATCGCACAAATGGTAATTTCTAGGTCACAAGAGTGCTCCATCCCAGGCTGTACTATAACAGATCGCCTCATTCTTTTCAGAGAGATCTTTAAGAGGAGTAACTCAGACTACCTTCAGGGTTATGTGTTGTCTCTTGACCAATCAAAGGCATTTTACTCAATAGATTATGACTACCTATGGTACATCCTAGAACAATATGACATCCCACTGGACTTCATAAACTGGATTAGATGTTTATACAAAACAGATATGGTCCGTCCTCTAGTCAATGGATGTACAGGGCCCCTCATTCCTGTACAACAAGGGGTAAGACAAGGCTGCCCTCTGAGACCCCTTTTATATGTTTTCAGCATCAACCCTTTTCTATGAGCTCTGAACCATTCTTCAGTTATACACCCCTTGCACATAACCAAAGGCCTTCTGCCTTTTATGGCACTGGAGTACTCAGATGATCTTTGCATCATGACAGTGACCATGTCCTCAACAGAAAAGGCACTACATTTAAGCCATAAATACGGTATTATATCTGGGTCCTCTTTGAACATAACTAAAAGCAAAGGATACCCTATAGGGACACCAAAATCTACCAGTTCCCATAAAGCTGATATACAGATATCAGATACACCGATTAAACTTTTAGGAATTATTTTTGGTGGTGTGCATATGGACAAGTTAAACTGGGAACCCAGATTAAACCAAGGGAAAGCTTTAGTGGTCCATTGGAATATGTGGCAACTAGAAAAAAAGAAAAGAGTTGTGTTAATTAAAACCTTTTAATCTCTTTATTCCTTTATTTAAGTTATGTTTTTCCCCCTCCAAAGTCTTTAGAGACAACACTTTACCAGGTTTTTTTTCAGGGAATTTGGGGCAGTCAGCTCAACCTCATGAAAATGAACATTTTATATCTCCCAGTTTAGAAAGGAGGATTAAATACTGTTAATCCTGTAGTTTTCTTTTATACTACCTTTTTTATGCCAATTTCAAACCTTTATTTTTCACACAGGTAAAAGCTGATGTAACCTATGATTTCTCTCTTGCCAATCCTGGTTTGGCAAGTGGGACACAGGCACTCTACACAACTTGTCCTCATCAGTTTTGACTACTTCATATGTTTGAGAAAGCTTTTATAAACTGAGAGTGTGAAAAATAACTATTACTCAGATTCTGACCATACACAGGAAGAAACTATATATTTATGTAATAAAACACCACCATACAGAACAGTGCACTTTTTCATCCTGCTACACACAGTTTCAAGACCAGTTAACAGATCTCTTGACCTGTTCTTGAATTCTTCCTAAAATGTGGGATGTACTTGGCTTTCATGCCGCAACAAGCTAAATGTTAAGAGTAATCAGAAGCATAAGCAGCCAGAAGAAAGGAATTGTAGTAGAGCTCTCTGTCACCAACAATTGGAGACAGTTGACCACTTATTTTTTCACATGTTCATATATGCAAGGATTTTCACAGTCATTGACGGAATGCTGGTCAGAACCTTATTTTTCCACAACCACATCTGAGATGCTTTTCTATGGACATTATCCCAGAACATGGAAGAAATAGGACATTAGTACCCTGCACATTTTATTTACTGTGATCAAATGGTTCATTTGGCACTCTAGGTGTATGTTTATTTTA
Organism: Neoceratodus forsteri; assembly: GCA_016271365.2. Classification (NCBI taxonomy): domain Eukaryota; kingdom Metazoa; phylum Chordata; order Ceratodontiformes; family Ceratodontidae; genus Neoceratodus; species Neoceratodus forsteri. The sequence goes on from CM028134.1 coordinate 250,426,898, forward strand.
CAACAAAAACAACTTTCTCATACAGAATTAATTTGTAAGATTACTAAAGAAATACAAGTTATATACTTTATAGAATTCAAAAAGTATTCTCAGTCTTGTCTACTAAAAATGTGGAGAAACATGTTATGGATAACAGATTCAGATATACTAGTTACCTGAAGCTTTTCAGTTTCTGTTGTTCAACCTTTACCTTGTGCTGAAGTAAGCTGCATTATGTTTGTTTATGTTTCATTCATGACATCATTTTTTTTTTTTTGTAGTTGATTGTTTCAATTGATGTATTTGAGTAATTTGTCTTGGTATTTGATTTTCCTAAATAAAACTTCTCCTACTCTTCCCTCAGGGGTCACCTCTGGCCATCTGTCTGTCTGCCAAGAGAGTGGACTCTGCTGATAATGAGAGGATGGATGTAATACAAACAGGGGAGCAGGCCTCCTTCTCTTTTTCCAAAAATTCTGTGGCCAGGTCAACTGAAGATATTGTATTTATAGAGGCATTAAATAAGATCAAACTGGAACAAATTCAAGAACACACAATACTGGAACATTAAGAAAATGACCTGCTTAGACAACAAATACAAGAAGAGGATGACAAGCTAAAAACTGCACTACAGGAAAGGAAATAACATCTTTTACATTTGGTTGCAGAAGAAGAGCTAAAAGTATAAGAAACATAAAGAATAACTCTCAGCCATTCTGCTGAATTCAAACACTTCAGTCCCGGACAGTGTTCTGAAACACAAACAGCTGACACAAACAAGAGACTGTGATGTACCTGCATCCAAGGCTTCTGACCAGGCTGAATCTGACAGTGGCAGAAAAGTGACTGAATGTAAGTTACATACATGTGGCAATATCATTGAAGAGAGAATTTCTAAAAGCAATACTGAACAAATGTTTGATAAATCAGCATGGGTAAAAATATACAGTGATTCTGTATATCTGATAAATATGATTAATGCTGTAAAGCTACAAGATGGGTATGAAGCAGTTCATCAAAAAGTGGCCAAAACATATGTAAAGGAGTTTTAGCAACAAGAATTGATTTTTTGTTTTCTTCACAAAATGTAAACATTCAAAGGGTGGGTATGATTGCAGTGGAAACTCTGAACATATGTCAATGTGGTGTAGTGGTGCACCAGGAACTGGGCCTAAACATCAAAGAAATAATAGATGGAGACTAAACAACAGTGTGTTACAAAATGACGAATTGTGTAAGGAATGGCTACAATTGTATGGCACATGAGTTTCAACACAGTGTGCTTATGAAACATGTACAGAGTGGTAGGTTGCATCAGAATAGGACTTTAGATAGTTTTTTTTTATTAAAATGCAGCAAGACTTTCTCAAGACAAGTATTTACATTATTTGCAGTTAAGGCTGCATCTGTGTAAGCTAATTTCTAGAGCACATGAAGAGAAATGCAATCTTACACAGCAAATCCGTAAGATAAAAATGGAAATGTTTAATTGTCAGTATACTCAGGCTGAATCTTTGAAGATGGAACCACAATATGGAACATGGGGAAAAACAGGATTTGGATATATTTAAGAGATGTGCTGCTCGCATAGATAAAACCCTTTTACAAGATCTTGCAGAATGGGAGCAAGGTACAGTACATACTAATATATACTAATATAGAGAAGATTTCGGAAATAGTGCAAAATCATATACAAAATACTGTTGGTAGGCAATACGAAATTGCACTGTAATGACTCCTTTTTACAAGAGGTAGAGATTCCTCAATTTCCTGAAGGGATTAAAACAGATATAGTTAGACCTTTTACTAAGGAAGCGGTCTTAAATGCCATTAAGAAATTGGCAGGCAATTTATCACCTGGAGGGGATGGACTTGCTGCAGAATTTTATTAAAAAACAAGCATTTGTCAATGCCGAATGTTGCTTGCTTGTATGTGCTGTTTAGGTATTTCGAAGTGATAGTTTCATGCCTTCCTCCCAAGTCATCCACTGTGTCTTTCCGCTCAGTATTCACAGAAGAGTGGGAGGGGCAAGGGCCACAGCAGTTGCCAAGGGGGTGAAGAGGTGGACAATAGTCCATTCAAAGGCAAAAGAGTCCTGCAGGAGCTCACTAAATTGAAGGTGGACAAAGCAATGGAACCAGATGGCATCACGCTCAAGGATATTAAGAGAACTGCAAGGGAGATAGCAGTACCTCTGGCAGCCATGTTCACTGAGTCATTCAACATGAGTGAATTGGAGGAGGGCACATGTGGTCCCTCTACACAGAATGCAGCAGCAGGAGGAGGCAGGGAACAATGGCCATTTAGCCTCACCTCAGTAGTGAGGAAGATCATGGAGGCATTGCTTAAAGAAAGGAGAGGTGAGGCATCTAGAAGCCATCGGAGCCCAGGACCATAGACAACATGGATTCACAGTGGGGACATCATGTCAGACAAATCTGGTTGATTTCTTTAACTGGGTGACAAAGGAAGTGAATCAGAGTGGGGCAGTGGACAATGCTTACCTTGATTTCAGCAAAGCCTTTGACACCATCCCATATAGGAGGCTGATAAACTAGCTGGGTAGGCTGGGCATGGGGCAAAGGGTGGTAAACTGGGTTAGAGACTGGCGAACAGACAGGAGGCAGAGAGTGGTGGTAAATGGGGTGCAGTCTAAGGAGAGGAGGTTACCAGTGGGGTGCTGCAGGGTCTTCATTAGTAACACTGCAGAATGGCTGAAGGGAATTTTTTCACCAAATTTTCAACATAGCCATTTTAAGACCTCTGCTCATGAACAGTGTTACTGTAATTTTCTTAATCTGTGCCAAACATTGATTGTGCATACTGACTGCGCCATTGTGAGCTACATGCACAGAAACACATTTTGGGTGACGTGAAAAATGACAGCTGTACTGCTCATAAGGAGGTGTGGTAAAATAGCAATGTTGAAAATCTGGAGTGCAAATATGAAAAATTTGCGAACTTACGAGCGTGGGTAGGAACTGCGCAACGCACATTCGTAAAACAGTCATTTTTAGGAATTTTGTCACTAAATTTTCAACATAGGCCATTTGAGACCTCTGCTCTGAACAGTGTCAGTGTGATTTTCTTAATGTCCCATGCATTGATTTAGCACACTGACTGCACCATTGTGTGCTACATGGGGTGACTACGTTTGGGCAAGATGTGAAAAATGACAGCTGTACTACTCATAAGGAGGTGTGGTAAAATGGCAATGTTGAAAATCTGGAGTGAAATATTGAAAATTCACGAACTTACGAGTGTACGTAGGAACTGCGCAACGCACGCTTGTAAAACAGTTATTTTTAGGAATTTTTCCACCAAATTTTCAACATAGCCATTTTAAGACCTCTGCTCATGAGCAGTGTCATTGTGATTTTCTTAATGTGTCCCATACATAGATTTCACACACCAACTGTGCCATTGTGCGCTACATGGGTGGGAACACGTTTTGGGTGAGATGTGAAAAATGACAGCTGTACTGCTCAAAAGGAGGTGTGGCAAAATGGTAATGTTGAAAATCTGGTGAAAATATTGAAAATTCATGAACTTACCAGTGTGCGTAGGAACTGCGCAACGCATGCTCGTAAAACAGTCATTTTTAGGAATTTTTTCACCAAATTTTCAACATAGACTTTTTGAGAGCCCACCTTATGAACACTGTCAGTGTCATTTCGCTAACTGGTCCTGAAAGATGATTTCATGCAGTGACCGTGAAATCACCCTTCGGACCCGATTAATGCCATGACAGTCCAAGAATTCATGAGGAGGGGTCCTAAAAACCCCATGTTGAAAATTTGGGCCCAAAATTCCCAAAAATGCCTGAGATATGCAACAAAGTTGAAAACCTCCTATTTATTCCATTGTACAGCTTACTGGCATTTCCTCAGTTCCTGGTCAACTTTGAAGAGTGCAGACGTGTTCCTGGTCCACCAAAGATCGTCGCGCCAGACTCCGCAGGTAAGTATGGGGTGAGGGGGGTGTGGGGAGGCAGGGTGCAGTGGGTGGAGTGCAGGTTGTGGGGGCAGGGAGACTATGAGGGACTGTTTTTTTGTTTACAGGTTTTTTTTTTTATTAAGACTATGCGGGACGTTTGCCACGCTGGTGGAAAGCTTTTGGGGGGTGTGTGCAGCTGTGGAGCCAGCGGGGGATTGGGCACCCCGGTCAGCTATAACAAGCTTTGCCACACTGGGGTGGGCTCCCAGCGTGGCACCTGGAAAGCTTTTGGGGGGGCATGCAACCATGGAGCTGGCTGGGGATTGGGCACCCCCATCAGCTATAACAGTTTTTGCCACACTGGGGTAGGCTCCCAGCATGGCACCTGGATAGCTTTTGTGGGGAGGTGGAGCTGACGGGGGATTAGGCACCCCCGTCAGCCAGACAATGTGTGCGTGGGGGGGAGGGAGCGCATCAGCATGCAGTATGTGAGCTTGCGTGTCTGTGTGTGGGGGGGAGAGCTCTGCTCACTGAAGCGGAGCTCTCCCTTTCAACTGTACGACCACTGCATTTTCAACTGCTGTCATAGACAGCTGCAGCAGTGATTGGGGAACTGGGGCCGCGCCTGCAAACACACTGACTGAATTGGAAGACAGGTGCCACACCTCCGAAAACTCGGATGATGGCACTATGTTTCTTGCACATGCGTGCAAGCAACATGAAAATCAGTGAATACTTAAATCTTGTGCTTGCTGAAGTGTCTAATAACATGTTGCAGACAGGATCCATACCAAAAGCGATGTCTGTGGCAATTAAATTTTTTTTTGTATAAGAAAGGGGACATATCTCTATTATCAAATTGGAGACCAATTAGTCTACTAAACACAGACATTAAAATTTTAACTCAGTTTTTGGCACTTAGGTTAGTGAAGGTGGCAGAGGTGTTGATTTTTGTTTACCAAACCTGTGCCATACCACAAAGATTCTTTTTTGATCATTTTATTATACTTAAATATTTGCTAAAGGTAGAGATGACTAGCTTTTAGGTTTCATGTTGTCATTAGACCAAGAGAAAGCCTATGACAGAGTTTGTCATGCTTATCTGTTTAAAGTGTTAAAATATTATGTCATACCTGACAAATTTATAAGGTGGGTAAAAGCATTACATGAAAATGCATGCATCATGCCCATGGTGAATGGGAGGTATGGGAAACATATTCAGGCAGATAAAGGGGTGTGACAGCGATGTCCATTGAGCCCACTTTTATACATATTTTATACTAGATTGTTTAATTAGATGGTTCCAGGATAGTGTGAACATACATGGATTAATTTATCATCACAGGGACCAGAGGTTAAAATTGTAGCTTATGCAGATGATGTATGTTTATGTGTGAAGGATGGTACATCTGTAGCACATATTACTGCGTTAATAAATACTTTTGAAAATATTTCTGGTGCTAAATTAAATGTACAGGGACCAGAGGTTAAATTTTTAGCTTATGCAGGTGATGTATGTTTATGTATGAGGGATGGTACATCTGGAGCACATATTACTGAGTTCAAAAATTATTTCAAAAATATTTCTGGCACTAAATTAAATGTAGGAAAAAGCAGAGGGATACTGAAAAGTTCAGGTATTAAAGACACATTGCCAATGCATAGTGTTAATATAGCGATTGAATCAAGCCATGTGCAAATTCTGGGAGTTACTTTTGGAACCCCAAATGATGCTTTATATAACTGGGAAAAAGCTGGGGCTCAAGCCATAAATAAATAATCTGTATGGAAAAAATATTGTCAAAAAGGAAAAGGATCTATCATCTTAAAACACCCATTTTGCCTGTATTTTTGCATTTAGTTCATATTTTTCCACCACCACCATTAGAACTGGATGTAAAATTATGCAGTCTTTTTTTTTCAAGAGTTGTGGGGAATTAGACTAAACACCATTAAAAGGGAATATACCTATCCTGATTATAATAGAAGACGAATACAAATAATAAATCATATTTTTTCACACAGTATTTATAGTTTGAAAGTTTTGGACCAGTTGTAATGGGTAAACCCAGACTATGGGTTTCAGGTGTCTTAGATTGGTTATCTCCTTTGCAAGAAACATAGAAACATAGAAGTTGATGGCAGAAGGAGATCACCAGGTCCATCTAGGCTGCCCATTGTCTTTTAGCCTAGTTTTCTAACTGCCCTTGGGTTTGAGGGTGCCCTTGTATCTGTCCCAAGCATTCTTGAAACTTACCACTGTGCTTGCCCATACCACCTCTGCATGCAGGCTACTGCAGGCATCCACCACTCTTTCTGTGAAGAAAAACTTCCTGGTGTTGGTGGAGAACTGCCCTCCTTGCAGCCTTAGATCATGTCCTATGGTTCTGCTCCCTTTTTAAATTGGAAGAGATTGTCTATCTGCACCTGGTTTATGCCTTTTATGTACTTGAATGTTTCAATCATGTCATCCCTTTCTCTTTTCTGTTCCAGGGAATACATGTTTGGTTCTTTCAGTCTATCCCCAAAGGACATTTCATGCAGTCCTTGAATCATTTTTGTTGCCCTTCTCTGCACTGTCTCCACTTGGTCAATATCCTTTTTGAGGTGGGACCTCCAGAACTAGACGCTGTACTCCAAGTGAGGCCTAACCAGTGATCAGTTCAATGGAAGTATCACTTCCTTCTTCCTGCTTGTGATTCCCCTCCCAATGCATCCCAGCATACCGCTGGCCTTTAATGCTGCTTTCTCACATTGTTTACCTACCTTCAAGTTGTCTGAGATAATGATTCCCAAATCATGCTCTTGGGTGGAGGCAGCTAGTCTTTCTCCTCCAAGGTAATATGCCTTATTTGGATTTGTTTTTCCTATGTGCATGACTTTGCACTTTTTGGCATTGAATCTCAACTGCCACGCTCCAGACCATTTTTCCAGTTTCTTGTGGTCAGTTTCCATCTTATCCACTCCCTGCTGGGTGTCGACCTTGTTGCATATTTTGCGAACAGACACACCTTTCCCTGTAGTCCATTAGTTATGTCCAATATGAAAATATTGATGAGCAGGGGCCCCAGTACTGAACCCTGGGGCACAGTGCTGGTTACTCTACCTTCTGATGACAGTGCTCCATTTACCTGCACTTTCTGGGTTCTGCCCTGTAACCAGTTTTTAACCCATCTAACTACTTCTGATCCAACTCCTGTGTGGTCTAGCTTTTTTACCAGCCTTCTGTGTGGAACTGAGTCAAAGGCCTTGCTAAAGTCTAAGTAGACCACATCTACTGCCCCACTGTCTGTAACCTTTGTAATACAGTCAAAAAACTCAATCAGGTTTGTCTGGCATGACCTACTCGTCATGAAACCGTGCTGCTTGGGTCCTGATCACCACTAGCCTCCAGGAATGCCATGATCCTCTGTTTGAGTAGTGTCTCCATTAACTTCCCAACTATGAATGTAAGGCTTACAGGCTTGTAATTTCCAGAGTTCTCCATGGTGCCTGATTTGTGGAGATAAATGAAATAGAGGATGCTTCTGAATCCCACAAACTCAGTTGGGTTCGGGTATGCCAAAAGAAATGATTTCATCTTTAGTTACAGCAAATAATACCAGTGCACATTAAAACACAGGCAAGGACACAAGAATATGATCAAGTTATAACACAGAAATTTTCACCAATTCTTACAATTCCTTTATGTCCAGCAGGGTATGAAAATACTGTTTTTCTACAATTAACTGATAAAAGAATAACACCAGATATGTGGGATATTACATGTTTATCCTGTCATGAGAAATTTAATGTTAAAAATTCCCTGAAACACAAAATAATAGAGGAATGGGTTTGCCCTAGATTAACCTGTAATACTCAGAAACACAAGAACACTTTTTTTTTTTTACATTGTCCATCCTCAGTGGCATTTCGAAAAGTTTTACTAAGTGTTTGGCATGATAGATTACTTTATCCAGTAACATATGAGATAATTGTATAAAGTTTGTGTCCACCCAGAATGCAAAAAATTGATAAAAATACTTTACAAGTAATTTCTGCAAGGCATGTAGATATTTTCTATGGCAGGCAAGGTGTGCATTCACTTTGCAACAAAAGGAATCTGTTGCTGAAGGCTGAAGATATAGGGCAGGATATTCAAAGCAGTTGCGCATGTCACAACTAAGTTGCACTGGTGTAACTGTGTAAATGCACCATGGAGCGATATTCAGTGGGAGCCAATGCACAGCACAAGTAGCAGTGCACCAATGCACAACCCTAATGAATGCATGCGCAAGGGTAGGAGGCATGCCCATGAATATGCAGCACAGTGCGATATTCAACCCCTGACCCATGGCACAAGTGCGGAGCAATGTCCAGATGCGCTGAGCAGACTTGAGCCTATAAATACAGGGCACAAGCACAGGGACAGCACTTGAGCAGAGGGAAGAGAAAGAAAGAGCAAGCCACCAGACTGTGGAGGGAGAAAACAGAAGGAACAAGGGAGACAGATCCTGTGAGGGACTGAAGGAGTGGAACAGGCAGCCACAGGGGTGTGGGACAGAGGTGGCAGTGGAGTGTGAGCCAGGGGAAGGGGAAGCAACAGAGAGAGCCAGGCAGAGAGAAAGTCACTGTCCCACAGTGGCAAGCAGACCACAGGAGCCAACTGCCCAGGGGGAGACAGGACAGCAGGGGCCATAGCCAGCACAGCCTTCCAGATGGAGGCCATAATGAGGGGTGTGAGGAGGCAAGAGAAAGAGCGATGTGACCGTGGAAGGGCCTGTTGGCGGTACACCCGAAACTGGTGGTACCGTGCCTGCATCACCTTTGAGAACTACTCCGATACAGAGATCATGGGCCAGTATTGCCTGAACAGGGCAATTCTGAGGCAGCTCTGTGTGCTGTGCAGTGAGGAGATGCCGGCACCCTCTAGATGGAGCCACACCCTGTCAGTGGAGACGAAGATGACAACTATCATGTGCCTGCTCGCCACGGGCACCTTCCAGAGACCAACAGGGGACACCACAGGCATAACCCAGTCAGCCACGTCATGCCTCTTCACACAATTCCTCAATGCCCTGCTGCCACATACTGCGGAATACATCCAGTTCCCCAGCACACAGGCAGAGCATACATCAACCATGCAGGACTTCCACAGGGTAGCACAGATGCCTGGCATGCTTGGGGTCATTGACTGCACCCATGTGGGCATCCGCATGCCACCTTGCCCTGAGGGCATAGCATTCGTCAACAGGAAGGGCTACCCCTGGTGTCAACTGCCAGGTAGTGTGCGATGCCAAGGGGTGCATAACCAATGTCTGTGCCACACATCCTGGGGGTGCACATGATACATTCATCTGGCATAGCTCTGTGCTGTGCCACAGGTTCGAGCATGGGGACATCCCCACAGGCCACCTAGTGGGTGAGTATAGGACAGCCATGGGGAGCAGGGAAAAGCACAGCATGGGATGGGCGGGTGGGCGGGTGCACTGGTGGGGGTGCCAGGGATGGGCAAGGGGCACAGCGACATAGGACACAAGGCTAACCATGTATCTGTCCACACAGGTGACAATGGCTACCCACTCAGGCCCTGGCTGCTCACCCCCTACCAGTGCCAGTCATCCCCAGCAGAGGACCATTACAATGAGGCACACTCCAGCATGCGGAACATCATTGAGTGTGTGTTTGGGATGCTGAAGGCATGATTCCATTGCCTTGATGGGTTTGGCGGTGCCCTACAGTACAGCCCCTCGAAAGCCTGTGGTCTATTCCTGGCCTGCTGCATACTGCATAACATGGCCATTGCTGGGAGGCAGTATAGCACAGTGATTCAAGGCTCTGAGCTTCAAATCTGGAGACCTGGGTTTGAATCCCACAGCCCCCACTTGCATACTGTGTGACCCTGAGCAATTCACTTAACTTCCCTGTCCTCCCAGGTCACACTTGTAAACAAGCTTTCAGCTTAGTGTGTTACTCCTGGTAAAACAACTGAAAAAAAAATTGACCATGAAATAGCTGTCGAGGCCGAAGAGGGGGACAGCAGTGGGGATGATGAGGCAATGGTCCGGGGGGTGGTGGGCAGTCCCCCTGGGTGGAGGGATCCCCGGCTCCAAAGGATGGCACGCCAGCACCAGGACACAATTGCATAGGAGCACTATGGTACACGCAGGTAGGTGGAGCAACACCCATGCAGTGGCCAGACACAATGGTACTGCACACGGGCATGGGCAGGCATGGCAATGGGCATGCACACACAGAGGCATGGGGCAGGGGTGGGGTGGCAGTGCCACACAGTCACACACAAAAGCATGCAGCACCGTACAGCAACACACACTCACACACACAGACACACGCAAACATGTGCCCAGGTGCCAGCATGTGGCGTGGATCAGATGCAAGGTGCCAGTGCACAGGCTCAACCAGTGCAGTTCTGCTCTTATCAAGCACATGCCACATGGGCCAGTGGCCAGGCAGGTGTGCACACAGGCAGTGTGTGGAGCAACACACAGTTGCCACGACTGTGGCATGCACCCACACACATCACCCATGTGCACACGGGCAGTGGCAGCAGACTGCAGACAGGGCAATGCGCACATTAGGTCCACCGCATGGAACCATGGCCACTGTGGACATGGGGGCAGCTGCCCCGGGGCCGTTCAGCAGCCACTGGCTGCTCAATGGCCACAGGGGGTGTATGCAACTGCCCCCAGGGGTTGAACTGTGGGAACATGACTGGGTTTGCGCAGGGGTGGTTAGGCACCTGAACAGGCCCACCCCATGTGTGCCTGGGATGCTGACAGCAGAGCTCAGCATCAACATGGAGGGTATCACTCGACACCGGGTACATGGGGTGGACAGTGCACTCCATGGTGTCTGTGGCTGGTGGCCACACCCTGTGGCAGCCAGCAGTGCAAGGCCAACTGAGATCGCATTGGCAATGTGATCCAGGGATGCAGTCGTGTCCTCCTGCAGGCACTGTATAGCCTCCAGGACCTGTGCAGTGCCCCTCTCACACAGCTCAGCTGCCTGGTGCACTTCTGCATGAAGTGCACGCACCCCAGCTACAAGCAGCACCTGTTGCTCCATGGAGGCCCGCAGCAATCGGTGTGCTCTGACAATGGATCAGTGCCCAGAGGAGTCTAGGCATGCAGCCATCCCACCGGTGGTGTATGGCAGTGCTGCACGGCCTCCTGCTCAGGTGGACGCTGCACAGTGGGGTCCCCATGGGGTAGGTCACTGTCTGGCACCCCAGCATTGGACACTGTGTCCAGCCACCCAACATCTCCAGCTGTCTGCCGCTGCTGCCCCTCCAGCCCCTGTATGCTGGCCAGCGCCTGAGTGGATGCACCACCACCACACAGCACTGCCGTGGCTGTGCACATGGCAGCACCAGCAGTGGCGGTGGGCAGCTGTTCCACCACCGACAGGCCACTGGCTGCACTGCCAGTGATGGTAGTAGGTATGGGTGTCTCCCCCATGACGCCACCCATGCTGTCCAGGATGATGGTCATGCCGTCATCAGTGTCAGACCCCACCCTGATCTACGTCTCCACTCAGAGTACACCATGGCTGGCATCCTGCTGGAACACAGGCAGGGCCTCGTCCGACACCAAGCCCAGGACATCCGGCTGGATGGCGGTGGTGTGCTACAGCCGATCATGCCACCAGATGCCCATGCAGGTGGATGGCTGGTCCTCTGGGGCTGGGCCTGCCCACATTGCTGCCACTGGCACTCCTTCCGCTGCATGCTGGCATGCCAGTGTTGTAAGAGAAACCAGATGTGTTAGTGCTGCAATTTTGGCAGGCCCCCCACCCACCGGGCATGGCTTACATACCATGCAGGGATGGGCTCCCTCCTGGCTGGAAGCAACCACCCGGCACACCCTCAATAGTGCTGCAATACATGGTGGCCGCCACCAGCTCCTCCAGCGCCGTGAGCTGTGGCACATCAGCATGGCCCCGACCAGTGGCTGTCCTGGCTGCCCGTATGGCCACCACCTTCTCTTTTATGCGGCGTTTATCAGTGCCCACCTTCTTCCTGCACTCCTGCACAAACCGCTGGTGGCTGCCCTGCAGGTTCACAGATGCTGCCACCTCCACCCAGGCTGCAGCCCTGGCCTGTGGTGTGCCAGTGGCAACACTCAGCAGTTGCTCCCTGTTGAGGTATGCCTCGAACAGGGCATCAGCCTCTGCTTTCATAAAGTTGGGCCTGCACTTGCGGGCAGGCCCATGCTCCTCATTATCCTCACACTCAGACCTGGTGTTACCTGTGGACAAGGACATGTGTGTCACTGACTGCAGCTGCCCACCCCATCCACCCTGCTGTGCTGGCTGGTCCCACAACAGGCACAACTTACCTCAGATGGTTGCAATACTGGTCCATGGCCTGTGCTGTTTTGCGACACCTTTATAGCGCATCACATGCAAATGAGCTGTGGCGCAGCGGTAATGACATGCTAATTTCCCTGGTGCACCGTGCATTGACTTATGAGCTCATTAGCATGTGGTGGCTGAATATAGCACACTTGCTCTGTGTGCAATGGATTTACCCCGGCGCATGTTGTGGCGCAATGCCATGACATGCGCAGTGCACTGACCTGCAGTACGCATGCGTCGTGGCCTGTGCTATTGCCTATTGAGCACTGTGCACTCAGCGTGCTATAGGGGCCATGGTGTACTATGTGCCATGTCCTGTATTGTGCTCCAGCACACTGTGCAACAGGTGACCCCTGACCCCTGTTGTGACCCATTGCCCCTTGGGACTACACCACCAAGTGCTGGGTGGGCCACACCCGCACTACGTGTGCATCGTGGGCTGTGCTACCAGCTATTGCACCTGTGTGTCGGAGCACTGTAGGGGCTATGGCGCACTGAGCACCATGGCCTCTATTGCACTCTTGATCACTGTGCGCCAGGTGACCCTTGACCTGACCCCATGCCCCTTGGAACTACACCACCATGTGCCAGGTGGGCCACACCCATGCCACGCATCCACAGCGATTCGTGATTGGCATACGTGGTGCATGCCTACACAAGGCGCACATCCCGCACATGTTGTGCACACGTGCACTACTGGCCACCATTTTGAACCAGCACCTTGAGAGGAGAACATGGCGCAGTGAGGTGCGCGACGTGCCCGCAACTGGTCAGACCAGGAGCTGGTCAACCTTATGGCCTAGGTACAGCCACATGCACCTAGGCTGTTTGGCCAGGAGCCCCTGCAGCAGGCCAGGACAGAGATCTGGCAGGCCATCGCTGCAGGTCTGGTTCAGGACACCGGGGTGCCATGGACTGGTGAGCAATGCCACCACCGGTATGGGGACATGATGCAATGGGACCCCGAGAGACTGAGTCTGCTGTAGGCATGCATTCACAAAGGAGCTGTGCCACAGCCAGGTAAGTCATTACATGCTTCATGTGTGCCCAACTGCTGTACTGTGGTGTTGGCTGGGCTGCCTGACATGCCCTGTGGGGGGGGGCACTGCCGGCATGTGCATTACGGTGGCATTGCTGGCTGCCGGGTGCACTGTGCTACTGCCTTGCTGGTCATGTCAGGCTGGGGCACACACTGAGCACAGGGGTTGGGGTAGTGGGCGCATGCTGTGGTTCTCTGATGTGTGCCTATCTGTGTTCCATTCCTAGGGCCTGAGGATCGGCGCAGTGCAGGAGTGGCGGAGGCACCTGATGAGGTGCAGCAAGCCACTGTAGGACCTACTTGTGGAGGTGCAGGTCCGACTGGTGGAGGTGGGGCGGCAGCAGGGCAGGCACAAGCGGCACCACAGCAAGCAGGTAGGCACTGTTGTCTTCCTCTACTCAGTACCGGGTAGTCAGTGGTGGTGAGGTTGCAGCCATGGCAACCTGTGCCATGTGCCATGTCAGCTGTGTGCTGCACACTGTGTGGTGTGCATGCCACTGTGGGGCAGCCATTGCACACGTGTACCAGCTGTTGGTGGGATGAGTGTGTGCCCGGCTGCCACCGATGCTGCTGTGGTGCTGCTGCTGCCCTGTGCCAACTGCCTGTCACTGAGTGGTCAGATGGCCACTGGGTGGTGGTGTCCGCCGCTGTGCACCATTGTGGCATGCTGGGATGCCGGCAAGTGTTGGCCCACCCACTGTGTGTTCCCACTGCCCATTGTGCACAGTGTGAGAGCATGGTTCCTAGGGACTTGCACTGATCATCTGTCCATTCCTTTGTCATAGGCATCCAGAGGGGGTCACGGCTGCCCCTGTATTGCCGCCTCTTACGGCAGATCATACTGATAATGTCCATGACCCTGGAGGTGGCACAGCAGACAAGGCGGATAGTGCTCCAGGACAGGCAACAGTGGAGGTGGCAGGTGGTGGCAGGCTGTGGCCGTCCATAGTTGGACCGCACTATTTCCCTTTTACCCCTGCCATCTCTTCCCCTTCCTTCCCCATCCCACTGTACAGGCCCTGTTCCCTGTCCTCTTCCCTCACCCTCCTACCCTTTTCCACCCCATTCCATTGTATATAGTTGTGTTTAATACAGATTTCCTGCTTAACTGCCTGTGTTCATGTCTGCTTTGCAGCTGACATGTGGAGCCATGCTGCAGTGGCATGGTGGGTGTCTGTGTGGTGTGCATGTGTCATTGTGCGGGCCGTGAATGGTGGTGTCCTGTCCCTTGGTCAGTGGCTATGCCTTCAGGTGGCCATGGGCTGGCTGTCCAGGATGTGTGGCATGTGTATTGGGTGCCATGGTCCAGGGTGTGGCTGGCCATGGTCTGAGTGGGTGGGGGCATGGCATGCAGTGGGGGTTTCAAGTGGTGGCCCTCCCTTGGCCTTTGGTGCCACCTGTTCCCTGCATCCTGTGCCATGGTGTGGGGGGCTGGATGCCCATCTACACCCTGCTGTTGGTGGTCACCTGAGGCCCACCACTGTGCCTCCCTGGCACTGTCCCCAGGTGTGTTCCTATGCCTGCTCCATGCTTTCCCTCTGCTGCTATGCTCCCACCATTGACTGGGGCTGGTCCTTGTGTGCCTTGGCACTTGTCCCTTTACTCCCTGGTGCATTTCTGGTTGTGCTATGGTGCAGGTCTGGTTGCTCCCTGGCGGACCTCTGGGTCTGCCGTGGTGCATCCCTGCGATATTCAGCCATGTTGCGCTGGCGCATGTCGCCATGCACAGCCTTTGACTATCGCAATTACTGTACCATGGTGCATTGGAGTTGCTCTACGCCGGACTTGCACCAGCATTTGGCGCATTTCTGAATATCTGGCCCATAGTGGGTAATGTAGCATATACTCTAAAAAAAAGTCACACAGAATTTCAAACATTGCCCAAAGCTCAATTCAGATGCTTATGGGGTTATTGTGCATAGATTTCTGATTTAAGGTAAAAGCAAAACAAAAATGTCAAAATTGAACGGTCCTGTAAAAGTATGCAGTCCTGGTTTATCTTGAGTTTTGAATTTATTTTGGTTAGTGGTTTGTGTTACCTTTCCTTGATCTGTATATGACATTCTGAGGATTTAGTATGAGTTATTTAAGCAATAAACCACTACAGGGTATGGGTGATGCTGGGTTTACCCACGCCTGGCATGGTTCAGTCACGAGGCTGCAGGCTGAGTGACCAAACCATGCAGGCATGGGTAAATCCCAGCATCACCCACACCATGGAGTGGTTTATTGTAATTATACAATGTCCCCCTTAATTTATTGTTCAAAAAATGAAGAGAAAAATAATTATTTTTCATTTTTATATGTTTGTATGTAATTTGTTACACTAGAAAAAATAGTCCAGTGTATTGGGGTTAAAAAAAGTGTAGGCTAGGGGAGCCATTTGATTTGTGCTGGCTTATAAGATCGAGCATGCTGCAGGGTGAGAGATGGAGAAAGAGACTGCGAAGGTTTGTTTTTTAAAAATATTTCTGTTCTCCGATGGAGAGAGAGTAATTTGTACACGAGTCAGAGAGGGCTGTAATGGACAGCAAACGAGAGCTCAGAAAGTGAGAGAGGCTGTGAAGCTTTGTTTCTTTAAAACATTTCTGTTCCCCGAATGAAGGGAGAGAGCGCAGTGTGGAAATTAAATGTCCGTTGCTGCTCAGTTATAGAGAAAGACAGAAGGCAAGGTTTCAGGCTTCAGGGTTTTTTTTTTTTTAAGTCTGTGTCTGTCAGCTTTGCTAACGTGTTGCGAACAGGTGTCGGGCTGAAACAGGCACAGAGCAGGTCGTGTTCAGCACCGCAAGTGGGGCGTCTGAGATCGTGGTTTTCTGTTTAGCTTCTGGGTATGCAGCCAGAAAGGTGTAGAGGGAAATGTATTGTAAAGGTTTTTATCTGGCAAAATTGGTGTTTTTTTGTTTTTATTACGAATTATGGGGTAACGGAGTGGCACAACAGGCAACGTTTACCGAAAACAACAAGATGGCGGCTCGGAATGATTCAAACAATTATTTTTTGCAGTTAGTGAAATGCAGCTGGCTGGCACCTTTTGCGTTGGTAATGCTGAATTTTACAACACTGTAAAGGTGCCAGTCAACCAAACAGATATCTTGATTTTGAAGCACCATTGTATAATTTCTTTCAATAAAATTCCCCTGATCTTCTTCAACAAGTGTCATAGGATCTTTTGCTTCCAACTGCACACTGACCAGAGATGGGCAGAAGGGACCTCAGTTTAATGTCTCATCCAAATGACGTCAATAAGCTAAAGGAAATCCCAGATGAGATACAGGTAGCATACTATCAACGTCTTCTGGAGTTGGGGGTGCATCTCTCACCATTTACAGTACTGTCAGGCTGTCACAACAGACAATGGATGCTGGGGATTATGAGAAAGGGCCTCAGTTTATGTTTTGTAACCAGACCAAAGCAAAAGAGATTCAAAAATGGCAAAACAAATTCATAAGATGAGCTGCAGCAACCAAAACTGGAAGTCAAAAAGCTGTGGGCCCCAGATTCAGTGCAGAGGATATGAGTAAAAGAGATGGATTTTTTTTCCTCAAGTAATTTTCTTGCAAAGAAAAAAATCAGGATAGTGTCAGTCACTTCTTGAAGTAAGGTTTCAGGCACAAAAAAAAAAAAAGAAAGAAAGGTTCAAAATGGTCACCTTGCAAACAGTAATACTATCCTTATGGCAAAGCGACTTGTCTTGCTCACTGGATCTAAAGGATGCCCATTTCCACATTCCTGTAAAAGCAAGCCACAGGAAACACCTACATTTCAGGATAGGTATGGAACAGTACCAGTACAAGGCAACACACTTTGGTCTGACCTCTGCATAGAGAACATTGATACAGTGCGAGGACATTGACGCAGTGCATGGTTGTAGCAGTAGCACTACAGTACTTCAAACAAATAGGGCCAGAGGTTATCCATATTTAGATGACTGGTTAGTGTGTGGAAGAACCAGGAACAGGCCTAGTTCTCAATAAGGCAAACAATGCTCATGATGAACAAGCTGGGGTTCATTCTGAATCTAGAGAAATGAAGTAGGGACATCAAACAAAAGTTGCATTTCTCTGGAGCAGAACTGGACATAGTTCAAGCAAGGGCCTTCCTTCCACAGGAGAGGGCTCAGACACTGATCCAATTGCAGCCTCCTTCCAATCAGGGAAAAGGACAGGAGTACAGGAGTTTCTCAAATTGCTAACTATCATGTCAGTCACAACATCAATGTTACCCTACACAGGATAGCACATGAGGGAAATTCAGTGGTACCTGAAAGAATACTGGTTCCAACTCAGTCAGCCTCTTTTTGCTGTGATATCAGTATAAAAAGACTCTTTAGCATCCCCAATGGGTGCAGTAAGTTCAGCACTGAAGTAAAGGTGTTCCTTTTCTGCATGCAATGCACAATGCAATTATGAATACCGATGCCTCACACCTGCGATGAAGAGTACATATTTTACACCACACATCAAAGAAGGCATGGAGCGCAGCAGAAAGACAGGAGCATATCATTCTGCTGGAGCTAACAGAAATATTCCTCTCCCTGAATTCCTTTTGATCATGGGTCTGGGACTGTTATGCAAATCAGGACAGACAATTCCACAACAATCTATTACATCAGCAAGAGTGGTGGTACCAGATCTTCGAAGTTGTGCAAGAAATAGCTAAAAATGTGGGATCTAGTTATGCTCTCAAAGTACATATCTCTGTAGTCCATGTGGCAGTAAAGGACAATGTCTTGGCACACTCACTTAGCTAAATAGGTTATGTCATGCATGAGTAGTCCCTGAAACACACTTTGTTATGGCATGTTTTCAGAATAAGGGGTATCCCTGACGTAAATCTTTTTGCCTTATGTGAGAGCAAGAAGCTATCACTGTTTTGATGCAGAGCCCTAAGTCTGGTAATAGTCCTAAAGGATGCTTGGAGCATATACTGGGGAAACAGGTTGCTTTACATCTGTCTGCCTTTTCCCCAGTGCAGAAAATTCTCCTAAATGTGAAAGTATAACTGTAACCATGATTCTCGTGGCACCAGACTGGTCCAGACAACCCATGGTACTCACTGTTACATAGAAACATAGAAGTTGATGGTAGAAAAGGACCGCAAGTCCCATCCAGTCTGCCCATTTCTTTTTCTGTCTTATGAATGTGCCATCAGCCTTTGCTCTGTCAATGGCCTATCTATTCATACTCATCTGTATTGCTCTCTTTTGCCTATACCATGCCTGTTTGAAGCCCTGCACTGTATTCATATCCACCACTTCCTGAGATAGGCCGTTCCATGCATCCACCACCCTTTCTGTGAAAAAGAACTTCCTCACATTACCTCTTAATCGGCCTCACTCTAATCTCATGCTGTGTCCTCTTGTCCTGCTAGTTTTCTTATATTGAAACATGTTAGACTTTCATTTTGTTAATGCTTTTAAGGTGCTTGAATGTTTCAATCATATTACCCCTCTCCCTCCTTTGCTGTAGGGTATACATATTGAGCTCTGTTAATCTGTCCTCATATGTTTTCTGATGCAGTCCCTGCATCATTTTGGTTGCCATTTTCTGGACTGCCTCAATTTGGTTAATGTCCTTGTGAAGGTGTTGCCTCCAGTACTGCATGCAGTACTCCCGATGGGGCCTCACCAGTGCCTTGTAAAGAGGGTTTATTACCTCCCTCTTCTGACTTGTGATACCCCTAGTAATACACCTCAACATCCCTCTAGCCTTACCTACTGCTTTAGTGGTTTGCTTGGATGATTTCAGGTCATCTGTGATGATGACGCCCAAGTCTCTTTCTTCCCTTGTGACTGCCAGCAACTCCCCTCCCAGCCTATAGGTGGCTTCAGGGTTTCTCTTTCTTATGTGCATGGTCTTGCACTTCTTTGCGTTAAACCCCAGTTGCCACTCTTCTGACCATTTTGCTAGTTTATCCAGATCTCTTCTTATTCTGCCCACCCCATCTGGAAACTCTGAATATCAAGAGGGAATCACACTCTGACACTATGCTGAGACATGCTGGCCATTTCAAAAGGCTTGGTGACACATTGGATCTTGGAATCAATCCACTTATAGGTATAGTACCTAAAGGGAAAGAGTTCTCAGAACTGAATATCTATCTTCCCAGGTTGTGGTGGTCCTTAAGATGACCAGGAAGTTATATTAACATGTATGCCAAAACAGAAAATATTCTTCATATGCTGTGTAAATAATGCCCATTCAGCTATGAATACAAAAATTGCTTTAAATTGGCTTAAATTATGAGAGTTTTTGAATTATGACACTTAAAAAGTAAGTATCATTTGTTGATTATTGGCTTTATCCTATAATAACATTACTGGACAACATTTTTTAATACACACAGAACTGAGATGTAATTATACAGTAATTATGTTGTGATTAGTAATTGTGCTCCCAGGTCGCTCCTGTAAAAAAGCTTTCAGCTTAGTGTGCTATACCTGGTTAAACAACTAAAAATTAAAAAAAAATAAATAAAAATTACTGGTCTCCTTTTTCTTCCCACAGGGAAACTGTGGCGTAATTTGCCATAATAAAGGAGTGTTTATTACGGCAAAGACACGCACAGTTTTCCTCACTCTGCACAGATACCCGCTACACTAGTTGATGACCACTCTCTGCTTCCTTTCTCCCAGAACAGCTAAGAAACATTAAACCGCCACTCGGATTCAGCGCTAAGTTATTTTTTAAACCTACCACAATGCTCTTTTTTTTTATAAAATTCCCCAGCAAAAAATAAACTTGCTAAATGGATTAAAAAAAAAGATTAATGTGGCTGCGAACGCGGGCTGTGACCGGACCGCACAGGAGCTTAATTGTATCTTATATAATTGCTGAGGCTAAAAAAGGGAAACTCAGCAATTATAGCCAATAAAATATGGGTCAGGGTGTGTAAACTCAAAGTTTACACACACCCGAGAGGTTAGATGCTAGTCATAACCCCTCGGGTGTGTGTAAACTTCTCGTTACACACCCCAACCCATACTTTATTCTATTTTTTACTACAGCATGTGTGTAATACTGACCTGCCAATCAAGCATATGGTTTAAACTGCACAACCTAGTCTCACAACCATTTTCCATAACTATATCAAATCCATCTACATACATACATACATAAGAACATGCCAGCAGATAAAGGCCTTATGTTCTATCTAGTCTGCTTGAGTGTGCAGTTCCCCACTGTGTTTACAGAGGGAACTACCCCTTCCCCATTTCCCTCCCAACCTCCGACCAGTTCCCTCTACCTCCACTCACCCCCTTCTACCCACAACTTTCCCTTCACCCTGTCCCATCCTTTCTTGAAGCTTTCTGTTGTTTTAGGGATACCACCTTCTCTGGCAGCTCATTCCACTTGGCCAGCACTCTCAGTGAAAAAGTGCCTCCTCATCTCCCTCCCGAACTTCCCCCTGCCAGCTTTAGGCTGTACCCCCTAGTATTGTCTTGTTCCCACTAAGGCTGAAGATGCTGTCCGTGCTCAACCTGTTTGTATCCTTATGATACTTGAAAGTCTCAGTCATGTCTCCCATCTACTTTAATCTATTCAAGAGTACGAACATATGAACATACAAATGTGGTAGCAGAAACAGACCGCACAGTCTATCTAAGTCTGCTCGAGTGTGCAGCTAGCACCCCTAGTTTCCAGCTGCCCCACTTCCCCTTCCCTTTGTCATTCCACTGCCGCCCCCACCTCTCCCACCCTCACTCTCCCATGTTCCCTGTCCCATGCCCTTTTGAAGCTGTTTACAGATTTACGATACCTCCCATTCTGGTATTGTGTTCCATTTTGCTACCACCCTCTCTGTGAAATAGTGTCTCCTCATTTCACTCCTAAATCTTCCTCCCCCCTCTATTCTTATCCCATGCCCCCTGGTGTCCCTCCCCCTCCTTAGCTTAGAGACCCCATCTGCCCCATCCTTATTGATTCCCCTCAGATACTTGAATGTCTCTATCATGTCCCCCTGTCCCTTCTGTCCTCCAGGTTGTACATATTCAGGTCTCCCAGCCAGCTCTCATAGTCTCTCCCCTCCATTCCACATATGATCTTCATTGCCCTCCTCTGCACCCCCTCCAGTAGCCTGATATCACTCTTCAGGTATGGCCTCTAAAATTGCATGCAATACTCCAAGTGTGGCCTTACCAGCTACCTGTAGAGGGGCAAGATCACCTCTCTTCACCTGGACAAAAAAAATCCTTGCAAAGCATCCTAGCATTTTGTTCACTTTTGCAACCGCTCTCCTGCACTGGTCAGTGTTGTTCATGGTCCCTGTTACCATTACCCCTAGGTCCTTCTCCTCCTCAGTGATTCCCAGCTTAATTCCCCCCCCAGCAAGTATTCTCTCCTTGGGTTCTTCATCTTGAAGTGCATAACCTTACACTTCTTTGCATTGAACCCCAGCTGCCACCTCTCTGACCACTCCTCTAGCTTGCTTAGGTCCCCCTGCAGCTGCTTCCATCCCTTCCCTCTATCCACCACTGCTCCCATTTTGGTGTCATCTGTGAACAGACTTACCTTGCTCACCACCCTGTGTGCACTGTCTGATATGAAGAACCCAAATAATACTGGTCCCAGCACAGAACCCTGTGGCACCCCACTCATCAGCAGGTTTGGAGTTGAGAACTCCCCTCCCACCACCACCTGTTGCAGCCTCCTACTCAGCCAGCTTGTAATCCAGTTCATCATTTTTGCCCCTACCCCTACACCAGTTAGCTTCCCCCAATCTGCCCATAAGGCACCAAATTGAAGGCCTTGCTGAAGTCCAAGTAAAGAACATCCACTGCATGACCCTTATCCGGCTCACCTGTCACCCAGTCATAATATTGTATCAGGTTGTTTTGACAAGACTTCCCCGAAATGAACCCATGCTGCCTCACATCCTGGAGGCTGTTGTCCTCTAGGTATAACACCAGTCTTTCCTTTAGTATCATTTCCATGAGTTTGCACACTATGGAGGTGAGACGTACCGGACGATAATTACCCAGTCCATCCCTTGGTCTGCTCTTGTGTAACGGCACTACATGTGTCATCCTCCAGTCCGGTGGCACACATCCCGACTCCAGTGAGGTGCTGCACAGATTTACCAGTGGCTCCACCAACACCTCCGCCATCTCCCTCAGCATCCTGGGGTGGATCCCATCTGGCCCTGGTGCCTTGTGCCCTCAGTCCCTCTAGGACTCTACCTCCCTCAGTTCTTCCAGCTGTCTGCTCCTCCCCCCATCCCCAAACCTCCCAGCCCATGGTGATAGCAGCCCCCCTTTTCTTCCATGAAAACTGAGCAAAAGTATTCATTCAGTGCTTCTGCCTATTCCTCCCCCTTTTCCATCCACTCCTCACTCTTTTTTATTCTCACTATTGTCTCCTTGCACTTCCTTTTCTCCCTGATGTATCTGAAAAAGTCCCCTTCCCCATTAATTCCCTGCACTAATCTCAGCTCGCTCTGGGCCTTGGCTCGTCTCACTTTTATGGTCACCTACCTGGACCATCTTGCATATTCATCCCTGTCCCCTTCCTTCCCTGTCCCCCTATACCTCTGGTGCACCTCTCATTTTGCCCTCACCAGCTCCACTGCCTTGCTGTTCAACCAGTAAGGTTTCCTTGCTCTGCTCCTCTTACTCCATGTCTTGGTGCAGGCTTCCATTGCCTCTGTAATCCCTCGTTTAATAATATCCATTTTCTGCTCTGCATCCATCTCCTGCCTTATGCTCTCCAGTTTCCCTTTCAGTACTTCCCGCATCATCCCAAAGTCCGCCCACCTGAAGTTTATGACCTGGGTTACTGATTTCTCTGGCTCCCCGCACATTGTGATATTAAACCACAACGCTTGGTGATCGTTGTCGGCTAGTGGGTCCTACACCCCTATTTCCCTTACTGCCTCCCCCATTCAAAAATACCAGCTCTAAAGTGTTCTTTAGCCTAGTAGGTACACTGACCAACTGTGTCAAGATACCCTCCTGGCTCATGTCCAGGAGCATTTGCTTCCTAGCACTAGAGGTGACTGGAATGCTCCAGTCAACCTCCGACAAGTTGAAATCCCCCACGATGACCACCTTCCTTTTTCTACATACCTTTCTGATTTGTCCCGCTAATTCCCTGTCAAACTCCTCAGTCTGGGACGGCAGCCTATATATCACCCCAAACCTCAGTTTCCTACCCCTTGAGTCTAGGAGCTGCTGCCAGATTGCCTCTGTTCTCCTTTTCTCCCCCTCGTCCCTTGTGCATTTGATTCTGTCCCTCACATAGACTGCCACCCCCCCATGGTCCTTCCTGTATAATTTGTACCCTGGGATTGCCAGATCCCAGTCCCAGTGCTCGATTGCTCATGTTTCCATGATAGCTACAATATCCACCCTCCACACTGCCAAGAGTGCCTGTAGCTCAGCTGATTTGTTGCCTAAGTTTCTTGCATTCAGCGAGACCACCCTCCATCCTACTCCCTTCCCTTCATCTCCCTCCTTCTCCTCTCTTCTACTCTTTCCCTTTTTGGCCACCCCAAGTCCTTCCCTGCTAGCCTGGGGGGTAGGCTGTGACTCCACTCTATCGGATCCCTGCCTACCTGCTGTTCACTTGCCACCCCCCCATTTAGTTTAAATCCACCTTTGTCACAATATATCTCCCTGTCTTTGCTTTAATACCTCATTCCCCTTCCCACTCAGGTGCAGCCTATCCCTTGTAAACAGGTTGTTATTATCCCAGGTACTGCCCCAGCCACCCACAACCCATACCCCTTAGTTTGGCACCATTCTACCAACCATGTGTTCAACTCCCCATTCCTCTCCTTTCTCACTGTGCTTGTGCAAGGTACTGGGAGCACCTCCGAGTAGCCCACAGACTCCCCAGTCTCCTCGCACAACCTTCCCACTTCCTCAAACCTCTCCATTGTTACCTCCACCATTTTCCCCAACAGGTCATTTGTCCCCACATGTGCCACAATGTGCAGTTTCCTCCTACCCCTCCTTGTGTACTTTAGGATTGCCTGTCCTGCCTTGTCTGCCTTTAATTCTGGTATGGACTCCATCCATATCTGAGTGTGCCTCTCCCCCTTGTTGCCCCATCTGATCCCCTTGAGTATGGAGTTCCCCAACACCAGTACACCCCCCCCACTCAGATTCTCAATCCTGGGTCACTCAAGGTGATGCTTTTACCATTTGTCCCAGTGTCTTCCCCCTTGCCCCTCTCAATTGAGATTCCTCCTCCTGTTTGACTGCCAACCTCCCTCCTCACCTCTGTGAATATTATCCCTCCTCCTGACATGCTGTGCTCAATCTCTCCACTAGTAATGCCCCTCACTCCCTCCTCTTCATGAGTACTATCCCTTGTGCAATCTCCTCCTGCATCCTCTTCCCCATGTGTCGCTAGTATAGCAAACACGTTCCCTATGCTCTTTGTATTACTATGTGTTTTCTCTCCATCCTGCCTACTGTTGCTCCTGTTTTGCTAGGCCCTTCATCAGCTGGCTTCCTGTCTAGTTTTCCCCCTTCCCTGACCCCTCCCTTGACCCACTGTTCCTTCTCTGTGGTGCCCCCGATACTCTCCGATGTCAACCCTTCTATCAATACAACCCTCCCCTAACCCCTCAACCTCCCCAGCTCCCTGCCAAGGCACTGAACCTCTTCCTCGAGCCTCCTTAGCCTGTGGCATACTGGGCACCCTCCCAGGCTCCCCAGTATGTTCATCCACACTGCTGCCCCACAACCATTGCACCCCACAATCCTACCCATGGTTCACACTACCTATACAGAACAGTGAAATACAGTCTCTCTATATATTGATTGCAGTTGTTTACGAACACAATTACAAACCCACCAATAGCATTCCCAAGTCTTACAAACACATACAGTCCAGAAATTAGACGTTTGTCCCAGGTCCTCTTTAGGCCCCGCCCCCTGGCTTTAAGTTGGGCTGTTGTGCCCCCCCATTGAGCTCAACTCAAAAAACACAGCCACAGAAACCTTTCAGTTAAATTCAAAAGACACAGCCACAGAAACCTTTAAGCTTAATTCAAAAAATATAGCCACAGAAACCTTTACTCTAAATTTAAAAAAAAATTGCAAAACTTACAAAAATCCTCTCCACACTAACTCTCTCCATAGCAAGTAGAATTAACTAATCCTTTTCTCTGTACATGTTCAGCCCACTGAGCCTCTCTTCATAGGTGTTGCACTGCTGGCTCTAGGTCATCTTGTTTGCCCTCCTCTGGACCATCTCCAGCAAGTCGATGTGGGTAATTCTATGAAATATGGGTACCAATGTGCCAAATACTTTGTGCATTAATTAAAAAAGTAACAGTAGCCACTGCAGTTATGCTAAGTGAATTTAAAAGGTGGCCTGGCCACGAATACAGATACATTACATAATCTGAGAAATCCAGATGAACCCATTTTATTTTTTTCAATGTGCAGCTCCAAAATGCCACAGATTTTTCTCACAAAAATGTGACATGCAAAACCATAGTATGTTCCACTGCTTCTATACAGATTTTATTTTAGTTGCAGTTCAATAAATTTATTTTGAAAAGTGTCTCTGGTGTTGTATTTTGGTAATAAAGCTGCTGCCGAGTGAAGCGAGGAACAACTGGAGGGGACAGTAAATCTTTTCATTTCTTGTTTCCTGTTGTCTACTGCATTGGGATTGTGTGGGACATTTGGGAGACTGTAAATTGTACTGCTGGCATGTGGGGATCTTCTGTGGGGGAACTATGGGAGAAGGTAGGAAGATGCCAGAGGGAGTAAGAGGGAGCGAGTGAAGAAAGACACACCATATAACTTCAGGCAGGTCAATTGGGCTGCAGAGTCTGGGATTTATAATGTGCCATATTTCTAGTTCACTCTCACTGCCAGCCACCGCCAAGCAGAGCGAGGAGCGACTGGACAGGACAGTAAATTTTTTCATTTCTTGTTTCCTGTTGTCTACTGCATTGGGATAGTGTGAGTTTACACAATGACTCTCACAGGAGTCAGGTAGGCCCAACCACCACCCCATCCCTCCCATCCCATGATCCTCCACATTTACTGGGAAGGTGCTGCATTGAGATTGGTGGTTTGCTCAGCCAGGTGCATCCACTAACGTGTCGTGATCATCCTTGAGGTTTGGAGGGAGAAAGAAGAAGAAGAAAAAAAAACATTAATATTAGTATAGGTTGCATATAGATAGCTATCAGTGAGGAAGAGGGTGGGGGTTGTACAATAACATGGATATGCCTAGAAGGGAGGAAGGACCTAGGGGATTGGGAAGGCAACCATCAGCTGTGGGTGCAGGGGTGAGTTGGATGGCTGGTAGAGATAAGGGGAAGGTAGTAGGCTGCAACAGCTGTGGGGCAGCTATCTTTTTAGGAATGGCATGGAGAGTGAGGGGTGCTTGGTGTGCAGGCAGCATGAGCAGCTTAGGGACGAGATTAGTTGGTTAAGGGCAGAGCTAAGGAAAGGGATGGGGGCACTGTGGGGGAACCATACAGGACCTGGAGCACATAGGAGTGCCCCAGAGGTTGGCATACATCCCAGACTGAGAGGAGAGAAGAGGGTGGGGTAAAGGGGCAAATATTGCCACCCCCTCAGGAACCATGGGGTACAGAACCAGGGGACTGGAAGAGGATTGGGAATGGGGGCAGGAATGGCTCAACAGCCAGCAGCAAATGGAAGCCTTGAAACAGTTTGCCAGAGGTAGCTCAGGGCAGAGTACAGTTGTCAGACAATAGGTACTCAGTGCTGGCTGCAATGGAGGATAAGGAGGGAGAGGAACTAGTGGATGTGACAGGAAGAAAGAGGGGTACTTACAACCCAGAGGGCAGCAGTATGGCAGATGGAGGAGACAGAGATATGATAAATAATGGTCAGAGGGAAATGGCTAGGAGGGTGGTTGGGGGGACTGAAGCCGAGGAGGGGGAAGGGAAACAAGGAGTAAGTGGTGATGGGAATGAGGGTGCTGAAGGAGGGAGAACATTACAGGAGTGGAGTTGGGTCAGTTAAGGGATGCAGTGGGGGGAGTCAGGATGAAGGTAGTGGCTGGGGAGGAGGCAGGTTGGGCAGGGGGCATCAGAGATATGCAAGATGGTGTAAAGATTCAGAACTTGAGCCAGTAAAATGGGAAGAGGATGGGGCTAAAGCATGAAAAAGATGATGGGGCCTTAGTTCTGGGAGACTCAGTACTAAAAGGGGTGAGATGGAGAAATAAAGGGAAATGGCATAGTCGCATATGGGTGGAGTGCATGCCAGGAATGACAGCAAGTAGGGTGGGACAATTTATTCTTAAGTATTTAAAGAGGGGAAGGGAAAACCCTCATATTGTGGTGCACTTGGAAACAAATAATTTAAAGGGAAACACGGCCAAGGACGTACAGGAGAGGTTCTTGGAGATGGGGAAGTTGTGTGAGGAAGCAGGGAGCTCGGTAGCTTTCTTGGAAGTACTCCCAGTACCCAGAGGAAGTGCTGTGAGGAAACTGAGAATAGAGGAATTTAACACTTGGCTGGGAGCCTGTTGTCAGACCAAAGGGTACAGGCTGGTGGGAAGATGGGGTAGAACTTGGGATAGCAGTGCCCAATATGCCCAGGACAGGCTACACTTCAGTAAGGAGGGCTCGGGGGTATTAAAACAGAGACTGGGGAAATGCATAGCAACCACAATGAATTTAAACTATATGTGGGGTGAGGAAAGTGGGTGGAATTCAAACAAGGTCTCCAGAATGGGGAGCCAGATGGGCTTACCCCCCCATACCAGTAGAGATGGAACAATGGAGGGCTCATACAGTGTTGATATTAATAGTGTTCAAAAGTCCACCCAATACCAGGAATGGGATCTGGTGATCCCAGGGCACAGGATATACTGCAGAGATAGGGAAAAAGGGGATTGAATGGCAATTTATGTGAGGGAAGGGATAAGGTGTGCCAGGGAGGAGGGGGAGGAGTGTAGAACACAGGCATTATGGATACAGTTCCAGGATTTGAGAAACAGGTCACTTAGAATGGGGGTAGTGTATAGGCCACCTTTTCAGGCAGGAGACTTGGACATAGAACTAGGGGAGTAGATAAGGAGGGTCAGTGGCAACGGTAACACCATGATCGTGGGGGACTTCAATCTGCCAGGTGTGGACTGGAGCACCCAAGCCACCTCAAGTGCGAGGGAGGAGGTCCTCCTTGAGGCTTTCCAGGATATCTTCATGATATAGATGGTAAATGAGCTAGTCAGGTTAGGCAACACTCTGGGCCTTGTGTTGTCTAATGAGGAGTTTGTCAGAGAGCTGGAGGTGAAGGATCCACTGGCAGGGAGAGACCACCACACAGTGTGGTTCTCACTCAGCATGGGTAAGGAGGCTGTGGGAACAGAGATCAGGGTGTTGAACTTCAGGTGAGCTGACTTTGGGAGGATGGAGGAAATTGTGGCCTGGCTCCTATCCAGAATCCACCCACACATGGATGCTAACCAGAAATGGGAAGTTATCAAGCTACGGCTCATGGAGGCCACTAGATCCTGTACCAAGACACAAAGCTAAAAGGCTAGGGCCAAAACGCCAAGTTGGTTAAGCAAGGAGGTGCTGGAAAAGCTGAGGGTAAAAAGGGCAGCCTTCAGGAGATTCAAGAGATCCAGGCAGGGGGAGGATAGAGAGGAGCACCTGAAGAAATCAAGGGAGGTGACCAGAGCAGTCAGGGCAGCCCAGGCTTCCAGACAGCTAAGGCTGGCACAGGGTATGAAGGATGGGGAAAATGACTTCAGGTACATAAGGGAGAGAAGAATCTGCAAAGATTAGATTGTAAGGATTAGGAAGGATGGGGGGTGGGCAAAGAAAGGGGCAGAGCAGGTGAAAGTGCTAAATGAATACTTCTGTTCTGTATTTGCTAAGGAGATGGATGGGTCACTGCCACAGGGCTTAGGGAGGGCAGGCTCAGGAGGAGAGGGGGTGATGGATGTGGTAATCACAGCGGGCAGGGTACTAGAAGGTTTAAGGGCACTAAGGGTGGATAAGACACCAGGACCAGACAACTTACACCCCTGGGCACAAGAGGAATTGGCTGAAGCGCTGGCAGAGCCATTGGTAGACTTGTTCAATACATCTCTGGAAACAGGATGCGTACCCGTGACTGGAGGATGGCTCATGTGGTGCCCCTCCACAAAAGTGAACCCAAGTATGAGCCAGGCAACTATAGACCGGTAAGCCTCACATCCATTGTGGGAAAGTTAAAGGAGACAATCCTTAAGAAGAGGTTGATAACATTTCTGGAAGGTAAAGGACTCCAGGATGGAAAGCAACATGGGTTTGTCTCTGGCAGATCCTGCCAGACAAACCTGGTTGACTTTTATGACTGGGTGACTAGGGAACTTGACAAGGGACATGTGGTGGATGTCCTTAATATGGATTTCAGCAAGGCATTTGATTCAGTGCCACATGAGAGGCTGATTAGAAGGCTGGGATACCAGGGAGCAGGGACAAAGATGGTGAACTGGATCAAGAACTGGCTGTAAGGAAGACAACAGAGGGTAGTGGTGGGAGGGGAACTTTCATCTCCAAGGCCTGTAATGAGTCGGGTACCACAGGGCTTGATACTGGGCCTGGTGTTGTTTGGCATTTTCATTGCCGACATCTCACATGGCATTAAGAACAAGATTAGTCTTTTAGCGGATGACACCAAGATCGGTGCTTTGGTGGATGACACAGTAGGGTGGCAGGGGCTGCAGGATTATCTGGCTAAACTTGAGGATTGGTCAGACACATGGCAGCTGCGGTTCAATGCTAAAAATTGCAAGGTCATGCACTTGGGAGCAAAGAACCCAAGGAGGTGTTATCAGTTTGGGAGGTTATAGATAGCCACTACAGAGGAGGAGAAAGATCTTGGGGTGATAATAACAGGGCAAATGAACCACTCAGCACAGTGCATGACAGCAACAGCTAAAGCCAACAAGATGCTGGGGTGTATTGCTAGAGGAATCACTTCCAGGAAGGGGGAGGTGATCCTGCCTCTGTACAGGTTGTTGGTGAGACCACACCTGGAGTACTGCATGCAGTACTGGCACCCATACTTAAAGAAGGATGTTAGATTAGTGGAGGGGATCCAGCACAGGGCAACAAGGATGAACCTGGGATTGGAAGACAAATCCTATATGGCTAGGCTGAGGGAGCTAAACTTGTACTCCCTTGAGGAGAGGAGGGATAGGGAAGATATGATTGAGACCTTTAAATACATGAAGGATATAAACAAGACTGATACAAAGGGTATTTTTAAGTTGAGGGGAAGGAGGGACACAAGGGTGCATGGTCTGAGATTGGAGGATGGAAGATTCAGGAGAGAAACGAGGAGGCACTTTTTCATGGAAAGGATGGTGTGTAAGTGGAATATGCTGCCCGATGGGGGGTGGTGTCCAGTAAGATAGTGGGCAGTTTTAAAAGGGGATGGAACAAAGTGAAGGGGAGGGTCATCATGAGGGGGGAGGAGGAGGGCAGCAGCAGCAGTGTAATGGAGTGCTAGCTGCACACTTGAGTAGACTTGATAGACCAAATAGCCTGTATCTGCTGGCAGTTTATTATGTGTGCATGTTCATAAGACAGTTTCAGCTTAGTTTTTAAATGCACATAAACTTTCTAGTTCACTCAAAGTTTTATGTGGCACATGCAACTGTGGTGTCCCAGCAGATTATATTTTTTACATGTTCCCCAAAATTTCAGCAAAAGCATCCAGCTTTTTCTGAGTGGGGGATTTTCTTTGGGGATTAGGTCTTGAAGGAGCCTCAAGACATTGGTGAGAGTGGGGTCCAGGCAATGCTTTTTTTAACTTAAACAGTTGTTCAGTGTTCATTGCTACATGTGCAACACTATGGTGTTCACTGTTACACGTGTGACATTGTTTGGTGTCCACTCTTATTTAAGCAATAGCAAAGGTGCTTTTTCTCAAGTCTCTGACATGCAGTTATCCCACAACATGGTCCCTTTTTCACCTTTGGTTCATAGTGTCTTGAAATGCTTAGTAATATAAAGTAAAGAAACGTAAAGCTTTTTTCCAACTTATACAATTGTGTGATGTCCATTGTTGCACATGCAACACTTTGGTGTCCATTGTTGCATGTGCAACATGGGATGGTGCTTTTTCTCAAATCTCTGTTAGGGAGTTATCTCACAATCTGGTCCATTTTTCACTCTTAGGGCACATATCACACTTTGGCAACCCTTTTTCAAGGATATACACATATCATTCTTAAGATATGTGCACCAATACTGCACTTTACTCCAGGAGGGATCTTACCAGTGGCCTGTACAGTGGCAGAAAGACCTCCACCTTCCTGGTGATAATTCCACTGGCTTTGCAGCCCAGCATGTAGAAAGTGGGGAAGTCTGTTAGGGGTGCAAAGGCGTGAACTGAGGAAGGATTAGCACAGATGGTGAAGAAAAGAAACAAGACATTCTATAGGTACATCAGCTAAAGAATAAAAGCTGGAGGGGGTGATTGTAAGGCTCAAAGTGGATGAAGGAAAGTGTAAGGAGGGAGTCTTAGAAAAAGTAGAAATACTGAATAAATACTTCTGCTCAGTATTCACTGAAGAGGGGGAGGGTCAGTGACCACAGTTGGGCAACAGAAACAAAGGGAGGAGAGAGGTGAACACCACTCCATTCACAGTGGAGAGAGTTCTGGAGGAGCTTACAAAACTGAAGGTGGACAAATCAATAGGGCCAGATTTCATACACCTGAAGATATTAAGGGAGCTGCGAAGAGAGCTCGCTGTATCTCTGGCAGCCATTTTTCACTGAGTCACTCAACTCAGGAGTGGTTCCAGAGGACTGGAGAAGGGCACATGTAGTCCCTCTACACAAAAGCGATAATAGGGAGGAATCAGAGAGCTATAGCCCAGTCAGCCTCACTGCAGTAGTGGGAAAAATCATGGAGGCACTGCTTAAAGAAAGAATAGTGGCACACGTGGAATCCAACGGTGCCCAGAAACAGAGTCAACATGGATTCACAGCAGAAAGGTTTTGTCAGATGAATCTGATAGACTTTTTTGACTGGGTTATGAAGGAAGTAAACCGGGGGGGGAGGGGATGAATGTCATCTACCTCGATTCTGCAAGGCCTTCAACACTGCTGTGACAGGGTGCCCCCTGTCTTAGAAAAAGTACCCTTGTAAGTAGTCTGAATTTCATCCCCTAGTCCTTTCACCCTTTGCTATCTCCCCCTATTAATTCTCTCTCTCTCTCTCTCTCTCTCTCTCTCTCTCTCGCTCTTTCCTAATTTTTGCTATTGGACTGGCCACCCACAGCACCATATTATCCTTTGCTATCCCTTTTTACTTTTCTTGTCCCCCATTTATAAGCTGAATAGTTATAGCACGTAATTAGCTGTAGTGTGAAACAGCCTGAGTATCCTAAAGAAGGGATAAGGGTACCACCTTGGCAGACTGAAAGCACGAGTCTGGCGCTTGAGAAATAAAATGTAGGCAGGTTTTAAAGGAATAAAGTGCTTTAGATATTGCTAGAAAGTGCTGCCAGAATTAAGTGGCAGACAGTGCAAGTTAAAATGAAATAAAAAGGGCATGCAGTGCTGAAAAATATACCATAGATAATGAATATATTCACAGGCAGATTGTACTAAAACATGAATTACTATGCTAAAATAAATAAAGAATAGGTGCTTAAAAGAAAAAGAAATTGATGTTAAAAACATGTCCTACAAAGCCCGCAAAACTTGTATATTGGATAAGGTGCAGCATGCTTAAATAGAAAGGGAGGTGAAAGCTGCATAATTTATTATAGAAAGTATTGTGGCAACTGAGTAAACAACTTAGAGGGCTGTATCTGTAACATAAAGACAGGTCATGTGGAAAAAAATGGTTTGTTAAAACCAGGCCAGAAAAAATAAAAATAGTAATAATAAAGGCTCTTGCAGAAATAAGGAAGAGGGTCTAGGTTACAAACACAAACATTAGGTGACAAAGAAATATTTCTAAATGGGCCACTCTGTAATTTAGTCCCAGGCAGTGTTTGTCCCAGAGAGGGCCTGTTTTTCTTATTATAAGTTAATACTGAACCTCCAGGGACACTGTCAACCCCCTTAGTTCTCAAAGTGTCCCTAGTTTAAAAACATTTTTTATGATTGCCAATATTCTGTAAAGACTGTTTATGTAGCTGGTAGTTTGATTCTGACTCTTATTTTCTTTAAACAAGTAAAAAACAGACTGCCCAACATACTGGTGTTATCACACCAAAACAGGTTTGTTTACATTCCTTGATCAACTCCAAATGCATCTTTCCTGGACTTGGGGACACCCACAAAACAGTTTAGCCCCTCATGATGCAGTGGGAGTTTAGGAGGCTGCTGCCTTGTCAGTGACCGCACTGTGTGGGTGTGTTTCTAATGCTCAGAAAGTATGCAGTAAGAAGGTAACCAGGATTGTAAACAAAAGCAAGGTTGTTTATAAATATACATTGCCATGCATTTCAGTTCTACTAAACAAGGAGACAGACAAAGCAAACAGCAACATCAGTGAATTTTAGAGAGGGTAAGCCATCATAAAATGTGGGGTTTCTACTAGAAATAATATGACGAGAACTAGGTTGACAGTGTCCCTTTAAAAACTGTAACCAAGGGAAAGACTTAAAATAAAACTATTGTAATTCTGCAAAGTGTTTAAATACCTGAATAAAATTAATAGGAAGGGTTACCTGCTTTGTTTTCTTGTTTCCATTTCCTCCACCCTTCTAGGCCAAAACTGGGCCTATCTGTTGGCTGTAGGTGAATGAATTTTCCTATAGGGAGACAGCGACCCCTAGTGGCCTGTTTTTATACTGTACAAAATTCAAGTCATACTGTGCAGAGGGAGGAGCTAGCAGTCATTAGTGCTACTTAAGGATGCAGAGCTCATTTATTGACCAGGACTGTATTATATATTACTTGTTTTAAAGGAATAAGATTGCTTAATATATTAAGGCTTAGAACAACTTGTTCTCTTCTGTATATGCCTGTTTCGTGTTTTTTTTTTTTTGCCTTAGAAAGCCTAATTATGAAATGTGAGCAGATCACATGTCTGTGAGGTCACCCCAAGCATGATATAAAATGACCACCTCTAAGGGCATAATTTCTAGATAGGGAGGCCAGTTGCTTCCTGGCCATGGAAGGTATAAGACTTCCTTGGTGTGCTTGAACAAGCGCTGTCTGAGTACCTGAAGAGAGACTGAAGCTAAGCCATGTTGTGTTGAGGATTGCTAACCTCATTTTCTCTTGACTTCTGTATTTTGTTTATTTTGCCTGTCAAGAAAATAAAATTATAAATGCTTTTGGGTGATTTTATGCACTTAAATTTTGTCTGCCTGTTTGAGTTATTCTGAAATCCCACACCTGGTGACATATGGTGGTAGTGGTGGGATCTTGCTGGACATTTGAGGAATCTGGGGGATTCTAGTCAGGTGGTACCAGCCCTGGTACTTTGGTTAAACAGGCAGAGGTGCATGGGGCCAGATATGATGAGGACTGCTGGAGATGGTGACCTGGGTGAGGCACCACAGATGGACTGGAGTGGATGCAGAGACTGAGTGGCAGACCTGATGCAGCTCTTCCATTTGCTGAGGGGGTAATGGTTGGTGGTGGACCAACAATGCAAAGAGGTAGAGCACCATTGTCAGGAGCTGCTGGAGAGGTCCATACCAGAGAGTTCTGAGAAGGAAGCAAAAGAAGAGGAAGATTTGTAGGCTGTGGAGGAGGACCCCTAATAGAGTTTTTGTGTCTGACTGCGGATTCAGTGATTCCTGCATTCCTGGGCTGCTACTGGATAGAGGACTTAGGAGGAAATAAGTCCCCAGGTAAGACTGTGTCTGATCTTGTTACTCCTGGGGTGAATACTTCAATCAAGTCTGAAGAGGCCAATAAGGTTGAAGGGACTTGTGTGGTTACTGCAGTTACCAATGCCATTGCCAGTACCCATCCTACTGACTGGGGGAAATTACAGGCAGGGGATCCTGAGGTTGTCCAGTTATGTACTTATGTTTCAGTTCAGGAGGGTAGTATGGGTACTGATGGTATGGGAGTGAAACCGTTGGGGTGGTATGAACTCAAAGAAGAGGTCTTGCATCACATGAAACCCAACCCCCGTACTGGATGAGTGGATGCCAGGGTAGTGGCGCCCATGGCTTATAGGAAGGACATGATGGAGACTGCATGCTTCAGTCACTCTAGGCCATTGAGCCATGGGGAGGGCTTGGCACAAGTAACCCCTTTCTACTACTGGCCAGGGATGTACCAGCAGGTGGCCACCTGTCTGAAGGCTGGTACTGGGTACTGTCAGTTAGAGGTACCTAAAAGGTGTATGGGAGAAGTAACCCAAAGGGTGGAGGGCTGCAAGAAATGGCACCCTTGGAAGAGGGGGAGATTCCCACATAGAGCAGAAGTAGTAGTAGTAGTAAAACTTTATTTTTATGCAGGTAGATTTTACAAAACACATCATTGGGTCAAAGATCCATTTTCAAGATGGACCTGTTTCAGGTTACATTTTAAAAAAAGGTTTAGAATTTTAAGTTGGTTACAGACAAAAACATACTCCCAATAACAGCTTGCATATACCCAGAAGTAGGCATTTTAACATACAAGACTGGCTACTCCAATTTAATCAT
The DNA here is from genome assembly GCA_016271365.2 of Neoceratodus forsteri. Classification (NCBI taxonomy): domain Eukaryota; kingdom Metazoa; phylum Chordata; order Ceratodontiformes; family Ceratodontidae; genus Neoceratodus; species Neoceratodus forsteri. The sequence continues at coordinate 250,462,779 of CM028134.1, forward strand.
TACACATGCACTTCATGTTTAAATCGAATCTAACAGACTTCATAAAATGTGTGATTTGTTGTATCTGTTTTAATTAATTTTTATTGGGCCCCAGAGTTGAATAACTTTAGCCACAAATGTCATATCTCCAAATCTATCACACACTTTAGGTTTCACATATTTACTATATTTATTGTCCCTAAGGTTATAATTATGTCTGTATTCAGCCAGTTTCAATTTTGCATTAAGGTACTTGGGTTTATTGTAGTGTACCAACTCATGTATCTGATTTATCCATTTCATTTCCCTTTTTATGGATGTGGACAGAGCCTACAGCCATCTTGTTGTCTGTAGCTGGAAAAATGGAGGAATTTCAACGTATCCTTCCACATCTATAAATCACTATGCCAAATGAAATAAAATACTCCCTTCTTTCTGTTTAGAATGTTGGAGACAGCACTAATGCTGCTTATCAGATGGCCATTAGGAAACTGAAACAACTTGTTAAATATCGGTTGCCTATTAAACTGGAGATTTGTTTACCCCTTTTGAAATGCAACAACTTACACATTTAAATACTTAGCATTTAAACATGTTCTTGCTACAAGCTTCAGCTGGGCAAGAATTGTCTTTCCAGAAAGATACATACCTCATAAATATCACCTTTTCCCAGGAACAAATGTACAATGATTTAAACTCTTTTTTAACCTGTTAGGACACTATCTGATAAGCACTGTCTCAGATACATGCCAGATCTTGTGTGAACTATCCGAGTTACAGTAATTATATAGCAATCAGCAGGCATTTTTTACTATGCTTTCTGAGGAAAAATATATTGAGCTACAGCACACAAACACACACACACACACACACACACACACACACACACACCATCCTCATGGTCACACCATTCAAAATAAATACTGCAATCTAATATATTATAAAACAATAAAGAAACTGTTTATGTCAGTGAACACAGTGAAATTCCTTTAAAGAGCTACTGTACTGCCTAAAACTAATATTAGATTTTAAAAGCAGCCAACCATTACCTATTATATCTGAGGTATTTTTTCTTTCCCCTTTGTTTAAATAGAAAATTGTTTACCTGATGTTAGTAGGTGTGATGTATGGAACAGCTCTTAGCCTGGCAACTGACATATCTTACTCTACTGCCCCACACAACATCATCAGCATGTGACCTCAATGACTGTGACATTACTGCTTCTTAGGAACAGCAAGTGAGTGACTGCCAAGTCATTCACCTGTGATGTCACAGTCAGTGAGCTCACAATGCTGATGATGTAGTGTGAGACAGTAGAAAAAGCTATGTCAGCTGCCAGGCTAAGAGCTGTTCCACACATCCAACACATTATTGTTACATAGAATACTTTCTGATGAGCAAAAAGGAAAAAAAAAATACTTCAGAAATAAAAAGTTACATCTGACTACTACTTAAAATATTTATTATTTTCCTGCCTGCCTGTTTTGGTTCCACTAGCTCTTTAACTATTTAATATCCTATATTTTATATCTTGGATAGCAATGGGGAAATGTTACATCTCATTGTCATTGTGATCTTCATTTTACACATTTTTGCACTTTATTTACTCAGGATATCCAAGATTAGATGTACTATTTTGTTTACAGTAGGGTTATGATTTTACCATTTTTATAATGTATTTATTCAGGTTAGCCTATTCCAGATGTAAAATATTGTTTTCAGTGTGTTCTGATTTTATGCAGTGCAGCATAATATTGCATAGATGCAGGGCCCCACTAAAAATAAGATGCCATGTCTTCAGTGAACTGTCTAGACTAAACATATTGCAATCAGCAGGCATATTCTAGGAAAACACATTGTAAAAATGTGTAAAAGGAAGACCACATTGAAACTGCCTCTCAACTGATCTGCACTGTGCAAATTAATTATAAATAATTGATAAAAGCATCCCAAAAGCCCTCCACAGCCATATCAGCTCTGACCAGAGTTTGTTAGTTCCAGCGATGGCCATTGTAGTACAGTTAACATGTTACAATGGTGTGTGCGATATTCACAATTCAAAATGAATCTAGCCAAGTTATTATATAATACTTGTATTGCTTTTAAGTTTGTTTTACTAGTCATACCATAAATATGATTTCCATAATCAATGCAAGGTAAGATTAATTGATTTACTATATCCAATCTCATTTTCTGATTAATGCAGTTGCCAGATCACCAGAGGGCACCTAATTTTTTATTTGTCTTGATTACCAACTCATTTATATGTGAATCAAATTTTAGGTTTTCATCCACTCTTACCCCTATGTATTTATAAGTTTCCACCTGATTCAGAATATCATTACTTGATGTTTATATTTGGATTTTATATTGGGGACATGATTTTTTCTTTTGCTTTGAAGGAAAATCATCGATTTCATTTTTTTTTATGATTAAGTACAAGTTTAGACTGGTATAGCCAAGTCTCCAACTTAGTGAAATCTTTTTGGAGACAAGACTCCATTTCCTGGATGGTATTACCATGGGCTAGTAAAACTGGGTCGTCTGCATACATTCTAACTCCTGAGTATTCTGCTACCTTAGCCAGTTCATTTATATAAATAATAAATAACAATGGCCCTAAAATTGGGCCCTGTGGGACTTTCCTCTTGACTAGAGCTGGTCCAGATAGGGAGTCTCCCACATGAACTTGCTGTAAACCTTACGGTTATATATGATCAAAACCACGGGAGGGTTTCCTCATCCATCCCCATCCCCAGCATTCTGTCTAATAAAATGGCATGGGCCATGATGTCAAAGACTTTAGAGAGGTCCATGAACACTGCACCCACTGACCTGTCCCCATTTAAATGAGGAGCAATGTTATTCACCAGGTCGGTGAGTGCCGTTTTTGTGAAGTGACTTTTACGAAAACCAGACTGGTAGCAGGTCACTAAGGAGTTTTCCTCAAAATACCCACTCAGTTGCTTCTGCACCAGCCTTTCCAGGACCTTCGACACCATGGACAATAATGATAGTGGCCTAAAATTTGTGGGTCCTGTGGCTGGTCCCCCTTTATGAATTGGGACAAGTTTTGTTTTTTTCCATGCTGTAGGGAAATTTTTCTCCATTAAGCTCCAGTTTAGCAATTTATTCAAAACTGGAGCTAATACATCAGCTGAATCTTTTAAGAATCTATTTTCTATTTGGTCCAATTGTGGTGCTTTGTTTCAGTGGAGTTTCCTCAACTCTTTTACTTCTTTACAGGTAATAGCTTTAAATTTAAATTTTAGTTTGTCTGAAGGCAATGTATCTACTGGTTTAACCTCTGTTCTTCCTCCTTGGGGGATATTTATGTCTGGGAGTGTAGTGAAATATTGATTTAAGTTTTCCACTGAATTCTGTAGGGGTAGAAGGATACCCCTGTCTTGAATTTGTATAGACAACCTATTGTCCACTTTTTCTTTTTTTGAAAGATCTTATTAAAGACCAGTATTGTTGGGGGTCTGTACATTCTTCAACCTTATTGTTATAATAACACTTTTGAGAGTTTCTTATGTAGGATTTGAGTTTATCCACCATCCTAGAAGGGCAAGAGTAGCTCTCCAGCCCCCTCTAGCTGCTGGAGGTCTGCCTCTGAGCAAGTAAGTGGTCTACTGAGAAATATAGGATATTCTTGTCTCAGAACAGGACAATCAGGAGCTTAAAGGGCACACAGGCAGAAAGTAAGGAGAGAGAGAAAAAAGAACAGAGGACAGAGTAAGGATTGCAAACAGTTAAGGGTCCAGAAATAAGACATGATTGGAGTGGTGCAGTGCAGTGGCTGTGGAGCAGCAATCTTCCGGGAGACGTTCTGGAGGATGCGGTGTTGTCCCATCTGCAGGCACCTCTCTGGGCTGAGGGAGGAGGTTTCTCATCTCCAGGCTGAGTTGGCCAGGATTTGTGGGACCTCCTCTTCCATCCAGGGACCACCAGTGTCACTGCCATTGCCTCAGAGGTTGCCAAGAAAGAGGAGTGGTTGGACCACAGTGGGCTCAGGGAGGGTGAGATTGGTGGAACAGAGGCACATCCCTCCAGTTGTACCTCTCCACAATCCCTATGCTATTCTGGCAAAGTGTGGTTCCTCTATGGAGGCACCCGCAGTGGAGACCAAGGAGGATGCTGGGATCCTCCACAAAGGAGACCCACAGGAGGGTGGCAGGGGACCCTGAAGGGGAAGGAAACAACTCCTGGTGGGGGACTCCATTGTTAGGAAGGTAGAACTTGGGGAGGAAGGGGAGAGGGAGGTAAGGTGCCTGCCTGGCGCCATGGCTTGGAGGTACAGGGAGCAAATCCTCAGGATTGCCGGAGCAGCTGCACAGGGGAGGGAGCTGGATGTCATTGTCCACCTAGGGACAAATGATCTGGCTAAGAAAGGGATTAGAGAAGTGCAGGAAGAGTTTGTGGAATTGGGGAGGGGCCTTAGTCAAGTAGCACGCACAGTAACCTTCTCGGAGGTGCTGCCCATCTATGGAATAGGAGAGGCTAGGGTGTTCCGCACCATGGGATTCAATCAGTGGTTGAAAAACTGGTGTGGAGCTCAGGGATTTGGCTTCATTGGGGACTGGGGGTCCACCTGGAGTGATGCAAGCCTATACTGGCATGATGGGCTGGATCTGTCCTGGAGGGGAACCAGGATCCTAGGTGATAGGTTTAAATGCTTCATTGGCAAGCTTTTAAACTAGCCAAGGGGGGAGGCACTGGAAAGGAGCAGGGAAATCCTAGCCCACCCAAATAATCATGGTAGTAAGTGCGGCAAACACCAACATAGAGGTGTCGATAGGGAGAAGGCAGGGGTAAATGGAGAAAGTGACAAAGGCAGGAAGGACAGGGATGAGGCAAAAGGGAGTAAGGCCATCAGGAAATGGAGGGTAATGAGTACCAATGCCCGTAGTCTGGGCAACAAGCTCCCTGAGCTGGTGGCCTTGATGGAAGAGGGATTCCTGGATATCGTAGCAGTCACAGAAACATGGTGCACAGAGAACCATGACTGGGATGTTAACATACCAGGGTACATAACCTACAGAAGAGACAGGCAGGGGAGAAGAGGGGGAGAAGTAGCTCTTTATGTAAAGGAAGGATAAAAGCAACTGAACAAAAGAGTAAACAGGGAGGAGAGGAGGCACTGTGGGTCACCTTGGAGACTGGAAAGGCACCACAATCCACACAGGGGTTGTGTAGACCCCCATGTCAGGGGAGAGAATGGACAAGGATATGATGGAAGGCATTCTTAGAATGGCAGAGAAAGGGAGATACTGTTGATGGAGACCTGAATATGCCAGATGTTAACTGAGCACATTTGCTGCAGCCACATCCAAGAGCAGGGCCATTCTTGATGCCCTACAGGTGGCAGGCATTAGACAACTAGTTTCGGAACCCACTCGTGAGGGAGCAATCTTAGACCTCATACTCTCAAATGGGGGCAGTGAGAGGATCTCAGATCTAGAAGTGGGTTGCCATCTGGGGACAGGTGACCATCAAACAGTGTGGTTCACATTAAACTCAGCTACAGAGTCAAGCCATACAAAAGTGAGTGTACTGGACTTTAGGACGGCTGACTTTGGCAAGATGGGAGAGTGCCTCAGAAAAGCACTAGCAAACAGGCTAGAAGGAGGTGTGGAGCAACAATGGGGAATCATCAAAACTGCCATCACAGAGGCAACAAGTCTTTGTGTGAAGCAAATAAACAAATCAAAATGAAAGAAAAAGCAACTATGGTTCTCAAAAGAGGTGGCTGTGAAAGTCAGGAAGAAAAAGATAGCATTCCAGAAGTATAAGGAAACACAGAAGGAGCAAGACAGAGAGCTGTACCAGTTAAGGCAGAAGGAAGCAGGGAGGGAAGTCAGAATAGCAAACTGAAGAAAAGATAGCCAACTCAGTTAAGAAAGGGGATAAAACCTTTTATATGTACATCAGCGAGCGTAGAAAGACAAAGGGAGGGATAGTGAGGCTGAATAGAATGAACGGTGGGTGAGCAGAGGGGGACAGTGAAAAAGCAGGGATACTGAACAATTATTTCTGCTCAGTATTCACAAAAGAGGAGGGGGAAGTGCCTAATCCAATTAACAGAAGCACTCTTGATAAGGGGGCCGATCCCAGTCCTTTCACAGAAGAAAGAGTTCTGCAAGAACTCCTAAAACTGAAGGTGGACAAAGCAATGGGTCCTGATGGAATTCACCCCAGAATTCTAAAAGAATTAAGGGAGGAACTAGTGAAACCACTGGCTACTCTTTTTAATAAATCATGGGAGGATGGTGTGGTACCCGAGGACTGGAGGAAGGTGGATGTGATTCCCCTTCACAAAAGTGGAACCAAGACAGAGGCATGAAACTACAGACCTGTCAGTCTGACCTCTGTGGTAGGGAAAGTGATGGAGTCACTTCTGAAGGAAAGAATAGTTGAGTATCTAGAGGCCAGTGGGGCACAGGACCCAAGGCAGCGTGGGTTCATAGCAGGAAGGTCATGTCAGACGAATCTAATAGATTTCTTTGACTGGGTGACCAAAGTAGTAGACCAGGGAGGGGCTGAGGACATGGCCCACCTAGACTTTAGCAAGGCGTTTGACACAGTCCCACAAAAAAGATTAATAGTCAAATTAACCAGCCTGGAAGTGGGTCCCAGGGTGGTAGCCTGGGTAAAACATTGGCTGCACAACAGGACACGGAAGGTAATTGTAAATGGAGTCCACTCTGAAGAAAGAGGGGTTACTAGTGGGGTACCGCAGGGTTCAGTATTGGGTCCAGTCCTTTTTAATGTCTTCATCAGTGACATTGCAGAGGGACTAGAAGGAAAAGTATGCCTTTTGCAGATGACACAAAGATCTGCAATAGGGTTGATACACAAGGAGGCGGAAAGGATGAAAAGGGGCTTGGCAAGGTTGGAGGAATGGTCAGAAGTATGGCAACTAGGATTCAATGCAAAGAAGTGCAAAATAATGCACCTGGGAAACAAGAACCCAGGGGAAGAATACACAATGGGTGGGGAGGTAGTAACAACAAAAAAGGAAAGGGACCTGGGGAATAATCATATCAGATGACCTTAAGGTTAGCAAGCAATGTGAGAAGGCAGTAGGGAGGGCTGGGGGTATACTGGGATGTATAGGGAGAGGCATCAGCAGCAGAAAACAGGAAGTTGTTATCTCTCTGTACAGACAGTTGGTGAGACCCCATCTGGAGTACTGTGTCCAGTTCTGGAGACCCCATCTCCGCAAGGACATAGACAGAATAGAGGTAGTCCAGAGGAGGGCAACTAAAATGGTGCAGGGTCTGCAAGAGAAACCATATGAGGAGAGACTAAAGGAGCTTAATATGTATACCCTTGAGGAAAGAAGGGAGAGGGGGGACATGATAGAAACTTTTAAGTACCTCAGTGGAATCAACAAAGTCTAGGAGTGTAGCATCTTTCAGAAAAAGAGACTTGCAAGAACAAGGGGACACAATTTAAAGATAGAAGGAGGGCAGTTCAGGGGCAATGTGAGGAAGTATTATTTCACAGAGAGGGTAGTGGATGCATGGGACAGCCTTCCTGAGGAGGTTGTGGGGTCTAAAACTGTGGGAGAATTCAAGAATGCAATGGACAGACATAAGGCAATTCTTGTGGGGGGGTAGGAAGAAATAGGCTGTTGGTTAACTAGGATCTGCGGCCTATCCTGTAGGTAGGGAAATGGGCAGACTAGATGGGCCAAGCGGTCCTTATCTGCCGTCAAAATCTGTGTTTCTATGTTTCTATTACGTACTTCTTTATATTTTACCCAATCACTGACATCCAGGATTTTGTTGGCCTTTTCCCATAATTTATTTTTAAATCTTACAGCTTGTTTTAATCTCTCTGTAATCCAAGGGACATTTTTTTATTTATACTATTGTTAAAAGGGGCTACTTCATCACACACCTGCACAAATAGCTTAGTGAATTCATCTATTGCCCAATCAAGTTCAGGGATTAAAATTAACCTGTACCAGGGGATATGTTTTTAGTTTGCATAGGAACTTTTCTTTATTATAACCTTTGAGATTTCTATGTTTTATCATACCAGGTTCCTTTTTTTATTAAGCAATCTCCTTTTAAGGTAATTTCACATAAACATGAGCTTGAACAATGGTCCCCAAGTATGGGCTCTTTTACCTCTATAGTTTTTACTTCAATTCCATCCTAAAAATCAAGTCTAATATATTCACCTCATTGTTTAAATGTGTTTTTCTGGTGGATGTTGCAATATGTTGCATTAGAGCTAATGGTGTTAAACTATGTCTGAGAGCATTCTCTCTGGTTTTATTCCATGCTGCATTAAAATTGCTACTGAGAAGCAAATTGAAACCCATGGTATACTGTTGTATTGTGTATGTCAATTTATCAAATTCAACAACCTTAACTTTTGGAGGGGACTAGACTAAACCAGAAGGTACAAGGTGGTAGCTAATGTCTAACCTTGGTACACCTCTGAACAAGTGCATAGATGTTTATAGGAATGATACCACAGAGGTTAGGAATTGGCTGTTGGGTTTTCAGTTTATAATGTTCTGAGACTACCTCTGGGGGCTGTTATAACACATATGGGATGACCGAAGGTTTGAGGGTCCTGGGTTTTGCCTTTAGTATTGATATATGTATGACATGATTACAAGAAATGAATAACATACAAGGAATGTCTATACTGTATGAAATGAAATGAGAAGAGTAATCTAGGGTCATGGAGGATCTTGGTATGGGCTGAAACCTAAGATGGGGCCCCAGAGTAGAGCCAATGTGTCTGAGTGGGGTTAAAGCTATGTAGTAGTCACCCAGGAGAAAGTTATGATATGGGCATTTACGGCCACCCAGATATTTAGATAGAGGAAGCTAGTGGTCAGCATAAAACTGCTGTTTGTGTTTCTTTCTCTTTTCTGTATGTACTGCTAAAGGTACTGGATTCAAAAAAAAATGTATGTGGGTACTAAGCTGTCTGCTAGTACTGTATCAGCCCCAGGATAATGTATTATGTGTATTGCTCTAATAGACCACACTGTAAAGTTAGCAAATGCTTGTGCTGATTAATGGAACCCTGGGGTGGAGCTTCAGGTGAGCATGGGACAAAGCTCCACACCCTTCCAGGGTGCTGGTAGGGTGTTGGTCAACCATAGGATGGTTGCCCTCTTGTGTGGGGGGATGTGTGATAGAGCGACCCCTGTCTAAGAAATAGTACCCTCATAAGTAGTCTGAATCCCCCCATTCCTTTCACCCTTTGCTGTCTCTCCCTATTAATTCTTCTCTATCTCTCGCTCTCTCTCTCTCTCTCTCTCTCTCTCTATCTTTCCTAAATTTCGCTGTTGGACTGGCCACCCATAGCACTGTCTTATCCTGTGCTATCCCTTTTTACTTTTCTCATCCCCCACTTATGAGCTGCATATTTATGGCACTTAATTAGTTGTAATGTGAAACACCCTGAGTGCCCTAAAGAAGAGATAAGGGTACCACCTTGGCGGACTGAAAGCGTGAGTCTGGCGCTTGAGAAATAAAATGCAGGCAGGTTTTAAAGGAATAAAGTGCTTTAGATATTGCTAGAAAGTGCTGCCAGAATTAAGGGATAGACAGTACAAGTGAAAATTAAGTAAAAAGTGCCTGCAATACTGAAAAAGATACCATAGATAATGAATATATTGACAGGCAGTTTATATTGAAACATAAATAACTATGCTAAAATAAATAAAGAATAGGTGCTTAAAAGAAAAGGAAATTAATGTTAAAAACATGTCCTACAAAGCCCGCAGAACTTGTATATTGGTTAAGGTGCAGCATGCTTAAATAGAAAGGGATATGAAAGCTGCATAATTTATTATAGAAAGCATAGTGGCAACTGAATAAACAACTTAGAGGGCTGTATCTATAACATAAAGAGAGGGCATGTGGAAAAAATGGTTACTTTGAACCCAGGCCAGATAAAATAAACATAGTAATAAAAAAGGGTCTTGCAGAAATAAGGAAGAGGATCTAGGTTACAAATACAAACATTAGGTGACAAAGGAAAATTTCTAAATTGGGCCAGTCTGTAATTTAGCCCCAGTCAGTGTTTGTCCCATAGAGGGCCTGTTTTTTGTTATAAGTCAATACTGACCCCCCTTCCAATTTAAAAACAGGCTCATTGAAAACTGTAACCAAGGGAAAGACTTAAAATAAAACTACTGAAATTCTGCAAAGTGTTTAAATACATGGATAAAAGTAACAGGAAGGGTTACCTGTTTTGTTTTCTTGTTTCCATTTCCTCCACCTTTCTAGGCCAGAACTGGGCCTACCTGTAGGCTGAAGGTGAATGAATCTTCCTATAGGGAGACTGCAACACCTAGTGGCCTGTTTTTACACTGAGCAAAATGCAAGTAATATTGTGCAGAGGGAGGAGCTTGCAGTCATTAGTGCTAATTAAGGATGCAGAGCTCATTTACTGACCATGACTGTATTTTATATATTACTTGTTTTAAAGGAATAAAATTGCTTAATATATTAAGGCTTAGAACAACCTGTTCTCTTCTGTATGTGCCTGTTTTTTGCCTTAGAAAGCCTAATTATGAAATGCAGGTGGATCACATGTCTGTGCGGTCACCCCTAGCAAGCTATAAAATGACCACCTCTAGGAGCATAGTTTATAGATAGGGAGGCCAGTTGCTTCCTGGCTGGGAGGTCACAGTATAAGTCCTTCTGGGTGTGCTTGAACAAGCACTGTCTGAGTACCTGAAGAGAGGCTGAAGCTGTCATGCTGTGTTGAGGAATGCTAACCTCAGTTTCTCTTGATTTCTGTATTTTGTTTATTTTGCCTGTCGAGAAAATAAAATGATAAATGCTTTCGGGCATTTTTATGCACCTAAGTTTTGTCTGCCTGTTTGAGTTATTCTGAAATCCCACAACCAGTGACAACTGTTCCACATAAAAGGCTCATTAACAAGATAGGTAGCCTGTGCATGGGCACAAGGTGGTAAACTGGGTTAGGAACTAGCTAACAGACAGAAAGCAGAGAGCGGTTGTAAATAGGATCCAATCCAGAGAGAGGGAGGTGACCAGTGGGGTGCCGAACAATGGGATGCCTCAGGGATCAGTCCTTTGGCCAGTCCTGTTTAATGTTTTCATTAGTGACATTGCAGAATGGCTGGAGGGAAAGGTCTGTCTGTTTGCAGATGACACCAAGATCTGCAACAGGGTGGATACTCCAGATGAGGTGGAGAAAATGAGGAGGGACCTGGGGTAGCTTGAAAAATGGTCTGAGGTATGGCAACTGAGGTGTATTTTAAAGAAGTGCAAAATAATGCACCTGAGATGAAGGATCCCTGGGGAGAACTACATGATGGGGGGGGCTACTGACAATCACCAAGCAAGAAAGGGACTTGGGGATTGTCATTTCAGATTACCTAAACGTGTCTAAGCAGTGTACAAAGGCTGCAGGGAGGGCCAGTGGCATGCTGGGGTGTATAGGCAGAGGTATCACTAGTAGAAGGTGGGAGGTAGTGATGCCATTGTATAAAACACTAGTGAGGCCTCACCTGGAGTACTGTGTGCAGTTCTGGAGGAAGCACCTTCATAAGGACATTGGCAGTGTGGAAGCAGTCCAGAGAAGAGCAACTAAGACAGTATGGGGCTTGCACCAGAACACATATAAAGAGAGATTAAAGGACCTCAATATGTACTCACTGGAGGAGATGATGGATCAGGGCGGGGGGACATGATAGAAACATTCAAGTACCTTAAGGGCATAAACAAGGTGTAAGGGGGAGACATCTTCCAATATAGGAGGAGTACAAGTACGAGGGGGCATGATATGAAATTGGAAGGTGGCAGGTTAAGGGCAAATGTAAGGAAGTTTTTCTTCATGGAGAGGGTGGGTGGACACATGGAATAGTCTGCCACAGGAGGTAATGGGAGCGAGCACCATGGCGAGATTAAAACATGCCTGGAACAGTCCTAAGGGAATCTTTGAAGTGGAAAGGAGTGGTAAAAAGCCACTGACCAGATAAGGTCAGAAGCCACAAAGTGTAGGGCTTACGAGCAGACTGGATGAGCCTAGTGGTCCTTATCTGCTAACAATTTGTATGTTTCTATAATTTACTTTAGCTGCTGCTCTCCTGTAGTGTGCAGCGTTTCAGGTCACTTGTGATCATTACTCCTAGGTACTTTTCTTCCTCTAAATGAAATATCTGCACACCATTCAATCAGTATTTGTTCCCTGAATTCCTCATCCCCAAATGCATAACTTAACACTTTTTGAGGGTTGAACCCCAACTGCCAAATGCCAAACCACTTTTCTTGCCTATCCAGATCTTTCCTGAGTTCCTGTCTTCCCTCCTCCATATCCACCCTCCCACACAGCTTGGTGTGGTCTGTGAATAGGAAGATATTACCACAATCCTATCTGCTATGTCATTTATGAATAAGTTAAACAACACCAGACTGAGCACCAAGCCCTGTAGGACCCCTCTGGTCACAGGCCTAGCTTCTGAGACCCCCCCCCCAACTACCACCTTTTGATTTCAGTCCTTCAACTAGCTTTTGACCCATCCCATGAGTCTAGCCCCCACCCCAGGTCTTAGGTCCTGCTGCCTCTTGGCCAGACTCCTATAAGATACTGAGCTGAAGGCCTTGCTGAAGTCCAGATACAGGATATCAGCTGCATGGCCCTTGTCCACTGTCTTTTCTGATGGATGACCTGGTGAACTTTCTAGAAAAGAATGGGCTGCAAGACCCCAGACAGCTTGGGTTAACAAGAAGTAAGTCTTTTTTTTTTTTTTTTTTTTTTTTAATTTTCTCTTTATCCTTCCTCCCTACTTGCAGCCCCCTCCTCTTCGGGAGACACCTATGGGCTTATCAGCCTTCGCTCACCTACCTGGAGCCGGTGCAGTCCATGCCCCATGGAGCCGTGGCTATAGCTTCCAGGCGGTACGAGGCGGACACCCTTCCACCCCGATCGCCCGCTTAATCTTTGTCGGCATGCTGTCTCCGGGCAGGTAGGGGCATTGAAGGTCAGGCCCCTGGTGCTCCGTCTACCAGGAGGCTGCAAGGGTTTTTCCTGTGTTTCTCGGCGTGCCAGGTCCGATGACGCCAGGTACCGGCCGCCCGACGCCTGGCACGCCGCTCCCTCTGTTGGAGCATCGGGCTTTGCTGTACCTCAGGTCTCCACCTGGGGTCAGACAAGCACCGAGCTCAGGTACCCTCTCCCGGAGAGGACGAGCAGTCCTTGGACGCCTAGTCTTTCTTTCTGCCGCCTTCCAGCTCCCGGCTCGTCTCCTCAACCTCGGTCGCAAGGCGCTGCAAGCGGAAATTCAATCGTCTATGCCAAGGGCCGGCTTTAAGAAGTAAGTCTTGGCAGACAAATTTCATTGAGTTCTTCAGCTGGGCAAACAGCAGCAGACATGGGGAAATCTGTTGATATCGCATACCTTGACTTCAGCAATGCTCTGACTCAGTCCCCCATGAGAGGTTGGTCAATAAGATAAGGGACCCTGGGGCTGAAGAAAAAACAGCAAATGGATTGGATAGCTGGTTCAGAGGTAGAGCATAAAGAGTGGTAGAAAATGGAAAGTTTTCAGAGGTAAGGCAAACAAAAAGCGGGGTGCCTTAGGGGTCAGTACTAGGACCATTTTTATTCAATATATTTACCTATGGCACAGGTGAAAGTATCAAGGGTAAGATCTGCCTCTTTGCCAATGATGTAAAGAACTGCACAAGGGAAAACATGGATGACGGGAGAAGAGAACTACAAGTGGACATTTGCAGGTTGGAGAGCATGTCAAAGATCTGGTAGCTGAGCTTTAATGCTAAAAAATGTAAAGTAATGCACACTGGGAAAAGAAACCCAAGGGTGCAATATGAAATGGGTGAGTGGTGCTGCATAGCACTACAGATGAAAAAGATCATGTGGTAATGATATTGGAAACCCTGAAAACTTCTGCACACTGCAACATGGCAGTTGGCAAAGCAAAAACAGAATATTGTGATTCTTAGGGAGAGGAATAAGCAGTAGAAGTCGGGAGGTGATCCTCCCACTGTACAGGTCACTGGTGTGACTGCTCCTGGAATACTGTGTAAGGCACTGGAATCTGCACCTGAGGAAAGGCTGCAACAAGGTGGAGACAGTACAGTGCAGTGCAACTTACAGGATGGTCCATGGCCTTAGGGAAGGGATGTATAAGGAGAGACTGCAGAAGTTAAAACATGAGTTCCCTAGAAAAGAGAAGAGAGAGGGGGATGTGATTGAGACTTACAGTAAAAGTACCTGCATGAGTTAGACAGGGTGGACATCAAGGAATTCTTCTTGAGTTCAAATACAGAGATGACAGGGGATTCATTAAAGCTTATAGGGGGAGATTCAGAAAGGATGCCCATGAGACTAACATTTCATCATGGAAAGGGTGGTGGACAAGCGGAAAAAGCTGCCAGTGGAATTCATACAGGCCAAATCAATCAGCTGGTTAAAGTACAGACATGTGGGATTAGGTAGACAAAAGGGGACACAGTAACAAAGAGAAGGATTGCCACTAGGGCAAGACAGAATAGATAGGTATGGAGGGCTGTCTGGATGGGCTAGGAGCCTTTTTCTGCCATCAGTGCTGCATGCATCTATATAAAATGTGTGAAAGGCCATTTGTGAAAAAACACTCCTGCTAAAACAGAACTAGTCTAAACTTATTCTTGGTGGTTTGAATATACTACACATAATGATTTGCATTACTGCAGTATGTGTGATTTTGTATTTCATAAAATTATAAGAAGGCATTATGTGGAACAATCTTCTGGTCTCAGTATGTAATGCTCCTTTTCATCATGCCACATGAGTACAACTTGTGGAACTCAGCAAATCAAGCTGCAGTAGGGCATAAACTTCTGAATTACCCCATGCACAACATTTTACTGCAATGCTTGTAATATTGTTTTCTGAGTTAAAAACATGTGCAACTGCACATTAATTTAATTGTGGTCTGGTAATTTTTTGCAACTGTAAACTATTGTTGCCTTTTTGTCACGCTGTTTATTTTTTCAAACCATTTAAATTGTTCTGTTGTATTCTGCACATTCTGTGAATACTATTTGTTGTTCTGTTTCCATCTGTAAGCTTCCTCGTGACTCATCTGGAAATGAGTTGTTTCACAGCTCAGCATGCCTTTCATTGTCAAAAATGTAATTAAAATAAAACAAGTCTGCTATGCAAGTTTATATTTACAATGGCAGTGGGAGCCTAGACACTAATGGAAGGAATCTCTTATTATGTGCTGCCTGTCCTGCTGGTGGCTTTGTAAAAGCCCGCCCCCAACATTTTAAATAATAAAGAAAATACAATTTAAAACATGTGCGTTTAAGTTAAAATATTACTGGTACCCACATCACTCAGAAATCATTTAAGATTCTTAACTATCACATTACTCCATACTGCCAAGTTCTGGCTACTTTCAAAAGAATCTTTTAATCTTGGAATGTCTGCCAGACCACTAACAGGTCTTCCAATAAACACATTTAAAACAGGCATTAACTGTAACTGTTATGCGGGAAATACATTCCTGACCAAGCGAAATAGCAAGGCATTGTTGTATTTCTCTTTTGCACCAATTCCAAACCTGTATGTCACCCAGCACTAGTTGGAGGTAGATCCAGTATTGTACATTAAAGAACAGATACTGCCAAAATTGTGGTAGAGGAGGGAAACATTTGATCTTCAGGAACAGATGCTTTCAAAGTTTTGCGTACACAATTTAGACTTAGGAGGTCAAATTTATGTATAGATTACCCCCCACCCCCACCTATACAGAAATGTTCTGCAGATCCAAACATATAAGCTAGAACTGCAGTACATTTTGAATATTTTTATATGGATAAGTGCTTCATAGTGGTTGTTCTGCATGGATTTCCATGCCAATATAAACCTTGTTGTACCATAGTTCAAAGGCCATGGAACGTGGCTGTATCCTTCCGTGGTATAACAAGGTTCCAGGTGATCAGACATTCTGGAGGCAGATGGCATTTTTTACAGTGCTGCTGCATGCACAGCAATCAGTTCAAGTTCTGAACTAAAAGTGCCTGCTTGCTGCAGAGTGCTGTGAAAACACGTTTTTAAAATAAAAACTATGAACATATATATTAAGGGGCTACATGATGGGCAAGAGTGTGATATGGAAAACATCATCACTCCTTTACAGTGACCTTTGGATATTCACAAGTGGTGAAGCCACGAGTGAGTAACCAGAGGCCACTGTAAAGGAGTGAAGCTATTTTCCATATCACACAAGTGCCCATCATGTATTTATTTTATACAATAGGGGCCCCTATTGTTGCAAAATTACGGTTTGTGTGGGTTTGTGCAACTTTGCGCAGTTTGCACGGGTTTGTGCTGGTGTGATAACTGGCATTTTCTCTGGTTATCACACTGTGATGATGTCATCCCAGTTTGATAACTGGAGTGTAGTGAGAATAGCTGTTTTTATCTAATGGGTTATCAGCTCACCACTATTGTATAAAGATAGATATAGATGTAGATGTAGATATACGCAAATATCGGAAATACTGGTTGGACAACTACATGCCCAGCCAGCCTGAGCTGCCTTCTCAGACATCTGATTACATTGGACCTCTCAAGCTTCGCTCTTGAGATCTGTTGTAATCAGAACCCCACTGTAGCTGCACAGGCTGGTTGAGCATGGTTGCCCAACCAGTATTCTCTATACTGTATATTCTGAGTTAAGAAGTAAGTACAATATTTCTGAGGTGTATAAGTCATACACACTGTATAACATACTATAAATTGATATGTGCTGTCAGATATTTTACAGTGTAAGGAGAGCATCTTTTTGTTGTGTGGGGAGAGGATTGTAACATGAAGCTGAATGGTTCTGTCTGCCTAATCTGTGCAAGATGATACTCCCACACTACAATGGACATTGCATGAAGCAAATATAAACTTATAAATCACTCAGGTTAGCAAGAGTGAGTTATAAGTAATTAATAACTCACCATAGGCCATGGGTTTCTAGAGAATGAATGCATGACCTGGGTGAATTAGAATACATGAGGCCAGCAGCTGAATGACTTGCAGCATACCCGGGAAGTGCATTAATTCTCAAGAAACCCATGCTCTGAAGTGGATAATTTTGCTTATAAAATGGAAAATGTTTTTCCCTAATTGAAAAAAAGGTTTGACTTTCCTTCAGTTAGGTTGTTGCTGGGTAAAATAGCTGAGTTTGGTGACAAAGGCCATGTACCCTTGAATAAACCTGGGAACTGCATTTCTTTTAAAGAAACCTATGTCCTGTTGTGGGTTTGGTGATTAAAAACTCAAAAAATATATATTTTAGTTGAAAAAGTTTTATTTTTTTTTAATTCAAATTTTATTAAGAGTTTTACAATAATAGAGGAGACAGAAACAATAACAATAAGAAAGGATTATTACAACATGAGATAAGTTCTGTCCCCTCTCCCCTACCATCCCATCCACCCTCCCGCCCAGTATAACAGCATCGCCGAGAAGCATCCCAGTCAATTAACTAAGACGTGTTATTTTTGTCACCACAAATTGTAATTAGAGTGTGTAAGGGATCCCAGACTTGCATATATTTCTGTTGCCTGTGATAAAGGCTTGCAATGACTTTCTCTGTTCTGAGATTAGCTAGAATTTCATGAAGCCATTCCTGATAAGATGGGCAAATATCATCCTTCCAATGCTTGAGGATGATGTTTTTTAACAGATAAAGCTATCATGGAAATATGAAATCTCCGGGTGATAACATAGGGGATAAGTCCCCTAGCAGACAAATTTCTGGGGTAAAGCAATCCTGAAGACCCAACAAGGGGTCCAATTTGGCCTTAATAGAATTCCCTTTGTCTAGGGAACATCTAGAACACAAATCTGAATCCAGAAGGTCCCAATTAGCAAGTTTTGGGGGAGTATAGTAAAGATTATGTAAAATATGGTATTGCATGAACCGTAGTCTGTCCTGCGAGACAAACTTATGGCAATATCACCATAATATGGGCCAGTCAAAGGTATATTGGGTTAAAAGTGAGGACCAATATTTAGTGGGACCAAAGGAACCTCCAAGCCGCCAATCAAAAAGGGCTTGGCATAGTTTCGAAATTACCTTGGGAGGACGTAACAGCAGAATAAGCTCCGGTAGGAATGAAAAAGTGAGGGAATGGAGAGGGATGTTACCCAACATTCTAGCAAGAAGGTGTTTAAGTTGGAGGAACTTAAAGTAATTGGATACTGGAATATTACATTTTGAGGTAATCTTGGATACGGAAAGCCAGGACCATTCACCCTCGAGGAAAGTAGATAAGATCCCTTCTCCCAGTTAAGGCAACCAAGTAGAGGAAATTCTTTGTTTGTTTATTAAGAAAGACAGTGAGTTCCATAAGGATTGAGATAAATCCAGATGAGGTTTATAATGCAGAAAAGAACAAAGTTGGGCATGTATTCTTAATGAAGTTGCTAGTATTAGACATTTTCAAATATCTTGTGAGGAAAAAGTCTTGGCATAAAACAAGGTCGGGGGATTGATACCTGTAGACTGGATAAAGTCCAGTTCTATTTTGAGCCAAACTGGCTGCAGGCTACAGGGGCCTGGAGTTAAACATTTAAGATACTTTGATAAATGACTAGCCCAGCAGTATATAGCCAGATGAGGAATACAGAGACCGCTATTGAATTTCTGAGCTGCCAATTTGTGGTACGCTAAATGGGGATGTTTATTAGACCAAATAAATTTAGTAAATAATCTATGCATTTTCTGAAACCAGGATAATGGAATGAATGAGTTAAGAAGCAATAAGGGATAAAAAGAAGGTGGGGAAACATATTCATTTTAATTAAACTAATGCCGCCCCATAAAGAAATAGGGAGTTTTGACCATCTATCAAGGTCCTGAGTAATGATCTGAGTCAGGGGTTCCAAGTTCTTTTTAAACCACAAGGAAGGGTTGCATATAAGTGTTACACCAAGATATTTGATGGAGACCGGTGACCAAGATAGGCCTAAAGAAGTAATATTATGTTTGAACACATTGTGATTGAGAGAGAAGATAGAAGATTTATTGGAATTTAATTTGTAATTCAAAAGGGTGCTAAACTTCTTGATCGTGGCTAGCATAGCAGGGATACATGAGTCAGGATAGGACAAATGAAGAAGAATATCATCTGCATATGCTGTAACTTTAACTATGGTATTATGTACCGATATACCTTGGATATCCGGTTTAATTAAAAGATTACAAATGAGTGGCTCTAAATAAAGATTAAATAATAAGGGGGAGAGGGGGCAACCTTGCCTCGTACCAGAGTATAAAAGAAAAGGCATTGAGAATGCACCATTCCCTGCAATCCTGGCAGAAGGAGCTTGATAAAGGGCTCAGATCCAATGTATAAATGTAGAAGGAAAAGCAAATACATGGAGAATATGAAATAGAAAGTTCCATTTCACATGGTTAAATGCTGTCTCGTCATCTGGGGACACCAAAACAGCTGGGTATGAGGCATCCCTGGACTCCGAGAAGACATGGGAAAGAGTGCAAAGATGGTCCGATGAAGACCTTCCCTTCATGAACCCAACCTGTGGCATTCTAGTCAAACCAGGGAGAACCTGGGTAAGCCTGTCAGCCAGGATCTTCGAGAGAATTTTAATATCCTGATTCAAAAGGGGTATGGGCCTGTAACTCTGTACCTTCTCTGGATCCTTGTCAGGTTTGGGGAGAATAATAATTAGGGCTTCAAACAAGTGGGGATCGGAAGCAGCCCCAGATAAGATGTGGATAAACAGTCTATGAAGGGCCGGGGCTATCTGGTCCTGGAATTTTTTGTAAAATAATGATGAAAAGCCATCTGGTCCCAGTGCCCTATCTGAAGGAAGAGCCTGTATCATTTCAGTAATTTTAGCTATGGATATAGGAGAAGAAAGAAACACCTTATGAGCTTCCAATAAGGAGGGAAGGTGGGACTCATGGAGATATGCCTCTAGGGTCTCTGGTGAAGGGGGGATTGTCCACATTACTTTACAATTGCTGATAATAATGCGCAAACTCCTGTACAGTCTCTGAGGGGGACAATCTCAGGGAACAATCTATATGAGACCTGACAGGTGGGATAAACCTAGCAGATTACTGTTGCTTAATCCTTAAAGCCAACAGGTGCCCAGCTTTTTCACCTTAGTCGGTATAGAGTGCCTTGGTGCGAATAATGGCCAGTTCGGCTTTGACCCTCAGTAAGTCTAAATACCTGTCCTTAACAGAGAGCAGTTTCCTCCTAGATTCCTCTGGAGTTTGAGGGGATAGATTAGCCTTTAGAGTGCAAATTTGTGATAATAGGGAGAGAAGCTCAGCTTCCTGGGTTTTTTTTCTGCTTGGTAGCTAAACTAATAAAAAAAAAAACCTCAAAAAAGCCTTGAAGGCGCCTCTTGTGATAGCTGGGGTCATGTCTTCTGTGGAGTTTACTGAGAAGAAAAAATCTATCTGGTCTTTAATCTGCTTGGAGATATGTAAGTCCTTAAGTAATTGGACATTTAGCTTCCAACAACGCTCTTCTTTAGGGAGGGAGAGTAAGGCTACACAACACATCACTAGAGAATGATCAGATAAAGGGCCTGGTCGGATTGAGGATAATATCACCCCTGGAAGGAGAGACAGGGATATTAGTAAGTAATCTATACGAGAGTGCTACCCATGGATTGGGGAAACAAAGGTATACTCCATACTATTGGGGTATAAAACTCTCCACGCGTCTCATAAGCCGCACTGGTACAATAAATCCCTGACTGCTCTCTGCCCAGGTGATAGTCCCTTTAATACAGGTCCTGACCTGTCAAGAGAAGGGTCCAGTGCCAAACTGAGATCTCCGCCCATTACTATCGGTATAGGGAGCAAGGGTAAAAGAAGAGTTATAAGCTTCATAAAGAAGCTGGGATTATCTGTGTTGGGGCCGTATATACTACAGAGTAAAAGTGACATAGAAAAAAGTGTACCTTGGACCATAATATACCTACCACCAGGATCCCTAAAAACCTGCGTGGGTGTAAAGGGGACATTCTTATTGATAATTATTATGTCCCCACAACTGTTAGTAGACCCTTGTGCAGCAAAAACTTGCCCTGTCTGCTGTCTCCTCAGTTGTAAAGCCTCAGTTTCTAATAGGTGGGATTCCTGTAAGAAGGTAATCTGGGGCCGAAAAAGATTTAAGTGTTTAAGTATTTGGTATTGCTTGGGTCTCCTCCTGATCCCTTTCACATTCCAAGTAGCAAAAGTAATGTCATTAGCCATCATGCATTATAGAGAGATAACAGACATAAAGCAGGTATGTGATGATGCAACATTTAGCAAATAAACATAATCCACTGAATACTGTTGTACAACCCCCCCTTCCCCACTCCTTCTTGCCCATTAACAAACATCTAACCTTACCATTAACCTCACTTACCCCCTTCTTCCCAGCCTACCCCCCTCTATTTTCTATCCAGCAAAACGTTCTGCAACTTCCCTTGTCCCCTCTACTCCCCTCCAACCATCCTTAGGTAACAAATTCCCCATTATACAGAAGTTTCCAACTATCAATTCATGGAAAGAGATTTTAAAAGAAAAGAAACCCCCACTAAACACAGCATAAGTAATTCCCTATCCCACAAAACACCCTGAAACTCAGGGAATATCCCACAAACAGTGAATGTAAAGAATCCCCCAGTATCTTGCACTCTGCTCCCCCCATGTGGACAAAAAGATGAACTACATGAACAGTAATCACAAATTTAAATCAGTGAACTGCATTGAAAAACCCCTCTGCTACAGATCTTTCAGTTGTCGGGGAAACAGAGATTCACTCATCCAAAGCAAAACAAGGTACGTTAAGAACTTCTTGCAAAACACATCAACGGTGGAGAAGGACAGAAACCACCAGGGAAAGGGGGGAATCTGTTAACAAGCAAGACATCGGATGATGCCTTAATCCGTCTTCTTTTTTAACAGATAGGGAGAAAAAGGCACTCTGCAGAGATCCAGGGACAGGAACTTGATAGTCTTTGAAGTCAGAAACGTCTGTTGCAGCCTGCAGTATTTCGGGGCCACAAACCAACTGAACCTCTCAGTCCAGGATCAATTACATAGCACATTGCTTCAATAGGAGCTTATCTTGAAATCTAAACACTTCAGGTGCCCCGAAACAAATCTGGAAGGGCCAACCTGAGTCCTGCGCTAGCTGATTCCACCTCATCAAAAGACAACCAGGCCCCCGAAACCAGAACTTGTAGCTTGGCAGGGTGATTCATACGGAACTGAAGACCCACAGCGATAATCTTGGAAACATGAGGGTGGAAGGCTTGTCTGTGCTGTCGAATTGTAAAGGGGAGGTCCTGGGCCACTCCAAACTTTTTCCCTTCCCACTGGAGATCCTGAACATTGAGAATTTTTGATAAGAAATATTGCCTTTCCAGGTAGTTCAGGAATCCAAGAATCAGCGGTCTAGGGGGAGAGCCCAGTCGGGGCATAGGTTGCAGGGCTCTATGTGCGCTTTTGATAACATATTTGGGGCCATAAGGAGAAGGACCAGCCACCTTGTTGACCAACTTCTGAACAAACAAGACTGCATCGGGTCCCTCTTCCAGCTCTGGGAGTCCGATGATGACAATATTATTTCGCCAGCTGCGCCTCTCTAAATCTTCAATCTTCTGCTCCATTTTTGTGAGTTTCTGGTGTAGACTGATGGCCCCGATTCAGTTTTATCTGCCCGCTTTTCCAAAGAGACCACTCTGACCTCATTGTCCGTAATTCTCCTCGCCGTGTCCTCCATGGCTGATGAAAAGGACTTAATTTCGGTAGCCATACCACGTAGTTCAACCTGGAATGGATGAAATTCTGCGAGGAAGTCTGCAAGGGTATGCAGTTCTAGCTCTGACTTAGCAGTGGATTGTACTGTTGGAGCTGAAGTGGCATGGGACCTCTGCTTTTTTTGGGGCCTTCTCGGGCGTTATTCGCGGCGTGTGCCGAGGTCATGCTTTTTTCATTTCCACCTCCATACTGCGCGGAAAACTCCTGTCTCACTGTATTACAGGTAAGAGAGAGTTAGGGATCTAAAAACAGACCCACTTGCTGAGAAAAGGGAACTTTAGATGTAGATTTAATGCTGAGAGAGTCGGAGCTCAGGAGAAAGTGTCTTCTAGGCAGGTTGCATCACGTGTTCCCCTAAAAGGTTTTATTTTGATTTAGTTAGGTTATTGCTAGGTAGATTAAGCAGGTTAGTCATGAAACTGCACCGTTTCAAAGCAAATAATCAATGGTGAGGGGCTGTAGTTTAACCAAGGAAATTGTTTGATTTGGTCAGTTTTTATACCCCATTTTATAATAAGTTTTATGGTTCAAGTTTTATTTTTATAAATGAAGGTAATGCTTATCCCCTGTATCTGAGGTTAAACACTCCATTTTAACAATGCCAGTGAAAACATAATGACCTCTTGTATGGACTGAGTGAACTCAACCCATGGCAATACTTAGACGAGTGGGACTAGAGGATTTGTAAATTGAAAACAGAATACACAGGCAGACTTCTGACTGTGTCGTGAGCAATAATTTATACTGGACTACTGACTTTGAAAAATGGCGTAATACACCCACAAACTGTTGACCAGTGATTTGTGACTAGAAAACATTGGTGTTTTTATGAATAAACTTACTATCTGACTACATATTTTCAGTGAAGAAACAGTTCTGTTGAGGTGTCATTAAATATCTGGATCAAGTGTGAATATTTCTATCCAGTGGACATACAGTAACAAACATATCTTTACATTCTGTCCAATATGTGATGCAGCACATTTCATCTGGACCCTGGTTCTTCACACATAATTAAAATATGATGTAGGGCCTGGGGCCTAGATAGTCATGGGCATGGGGAATAATTCGCTTAAGGAAGGTCTGTCTCCTCACCACTCTAAAGAGGGCAATGGGGAGACCACTACTGAAATAGATAACTTTAAACTCAAAGGACCTTTGAAATTTCCTCTTTAAAGTCTGACATTTTATCTAAGGTTGGGGAGAGGACACATTAGAGAAGGTTGTCTGGCATTTTGATTTTAAGTTCTTAAGACATTCCAGTCTGAGTTCCATTCCTGGTTCAGCACAGATAAGGTGCTTCTCAATGTGTGAAATGATGCCTTTTACAGTGGTAGTTAGAAATATGTCCCAGTAAATATCTATATATATCCAGAAACATTACAGGAAGTCCAGTTGAAATGATTGGGGGTTTCCTGTGATTTATGTAGATGTCATGGGGATGTTTATTTGGTGAGTCATCTCAATATTTCAATGGCATTTGGCTTGGTAGACTATCAAACGTTGATTGACAGACTTGGGGAATATGCAGGGGTGGCTGGGAATGAACTTGCCTGGTTCTAGTCATTCCTTGTTGACCAGAAGCAGTTTTTCACATTGAGTGCTTTCCTTTAATGGTAAGGTGTATTGAAAAATGATGTGCTCTATGGTAGTGTCTTTTACTTGAGATTTATTTGTGTACATGTTAACTCTGGAGGATCACATTATGAAATACAGCATAGCAGTTCACTTTTATGCAGATGATACCCAGCTTTACTTATCATTTATACCTGACCATGAATTTGTTGTCCACGTTTGGTAACAATGTTTGGGGAGAGATCAAAAACTGGGTGACCTACATTTTGTGGTTTTCGAATCTATAGAAAACCAAGATGTTGGTAGGATTAGATTGTTGAGTCTGAAACTGAAACAATGCCTAAAAATGATATTTTCTGGATGGGATTTGGTAAGAGGCAATAAAGAAAGCATGTAGCCTGGGAGTAGCTATTGATGAGAAGGAAGAAGAAGAAGAAGAAGAAGCTTTTCATACACATAGTATCCCAAAGCCCTTGACAAACAATGCTAGACTGGCAGTGAAGTGAATGAATGTGTAGTGGTATCCATTTTACACATCAACACCTACACACAACCTTGGACAATTGCATGAACCAGTTTTATGAGAAGGGGGATGTTGGCCAGGACACTGGGGAAAATCCACTAGTCTTCTTGTAGGAGAACCCATGCCCATTGTTCCAAGATGGTGGATGTGGGAGTTGAAGGCAGTAGAGGAGGCATTGTAGGAGGACCCCTTCTCCCTGCCTCACTCATTGTAACAAATGAACCTGAGAATCTTGTTTCTACAGATAGTGGCAAAATGGCTCACACTGAGGATCCTATGGATATTATAGTTCCTGAAGGATGAGAAGCTGGGAGTCATACAGTGCAGGTGACAAGTACAAATAAGCAAATGGCAGCAGATATTGAAGACAGCTGTACTGTAACTGGATTGGAAACAGCACCGACTGAGCAAGAAGAAATACTATTAAAGCAAGTTATGGTAAAGCACAAAGTCTACATATTAAAATAACTCATAGAAGAAACAATACAAGAAGCCCAGCAGTCTGATAGTTCTGGGAAAAGATCCCCTTTTTCTCACCTGCATATTTTGACATGACATAGCTGACTCATCCGTCTCACGATCAGCTAAGTTTTTCCTCTTTCTGCAGCATCTCACAGTGCCAGTATGACACCCTCATCTGATGCACCTCAATCAAGTGCTTCTTTACCTCCTCGACATTCTTTAGGATTTCCTAAAGGACATTCTGATTTGTGCCACCCAGTGCTGCTGCACAATGTTGGTGCCCAAGTATTGCACTATAGGCTTCAGGTTGGAAACTGGTGGGTGGCCGAATAGGCTGAACTTCACCAGGACTAGTTTCAGCAGCTGAAATCATAGCTGTAGCACAGTGGGACCAAAATGGCAGAATTTCCAGTGCTAACAGAAGCTCATCTCTCTCACCACACTCTGCAAATTGTTCCATTCAAAATGCGGCTTCTCTATGCACAAATAGTGCTGTTCCACCTGAAGCAATACCTGACTTTTCTTTCCTGCCACCGGAACTGCAGCTGATGGTGGTGCAAACTGCTGCTGTGGAAGGGACACTTTCTAATGCTGCAGGAACTGTCTCTGATAATAAAACATTTAAAATACTGTAGTCAGCAAAATTCATCTTTCCAGCTCAGAGAAAAGTTTAAATAAAGAAAACATGGGAAGTGAAGAGTCTTATTCTGAAGGAGGACTTTCAGCCACTGACAGCTCAGACCTGCAGGAGCTCTCCTTACCTTTGCATATGTCTGGGCAACAGAACATAGAACTAAATGCTGGGGAACAATTGCAGAATAACCAACAAAGTTCAGAACAGCAAAAATGTCTGATTTATTTAGTAGGGTAGGTGAGCCTGCCCAGAGAAGACATGCTGTTCAGTTAAAATATACTGGCAATCCTGAAACTACTCCAGATAGACAATTTGTAATCCATAAATTATTAAGAGCATCTATGGATTTAGAAGTAGCTGAATTGCATTTGATTATGTGAAAGGAGAAGCCACTTATTATATTAATTTCAGACAGGGGCAATCCTTAGAATAATTTTGGAAGAAATATGCCCTGGTAAAAGATATCCCTTTATGGCAGTCATTTTTCCCCAATTCCACTTACTAAATCCACTGTGAAAAATATCACATTACTCTTTAGAAATGAAGGGGTAAACATTGTTGATGTTCAATACCGGCTGTGTCAAAGATGTGACATCCTTGCTTGTCCTAGCCCCATTCTGGATCAGAATCTTATTTGGACAGGTGGTGTGGAAGGTGAAAGTCCAACAAAGCAAACAAATACTGGGATTTTACAACACAGTTGTCATAGTGGTAACGGTCAGCACTCCACAAATGGCTCACCACTTTTCATAATGAGTCCCTCAGTCTTTTTTTTTTTTTTTGCCAAAAGACAGCAGCAGTATCCAGATAACTTGCTCATGAGACAGAAATAAACCCACATGCTAGCATGGTCCACACTGCAGTTTTACAGATTTTCAAACCCCATAGATTCACCCACTGGCTATCGCAATCCACAGCTTACACCAAAAACCATGTGACCACTGATATTTCAATGTCACAATGACGTTTTCCTCAGAGCAACTTTCTCAGAGTTTGGGGCAAGGTGTACTAGCACCCGTTAAAAAATGAGTAGTTAAAGTGAGGGTGCTGTTTTTTCTAAGTCTCGTTTCCAAGTTCCAGTTATTCCCTGTAGTGTGTTTTGTCTTTGTTGAAGTTAGTGTTTTTACTGATGTTATTTGGGTGCATCCTGTTTTGCTTGTGACAATAATTGCTGCATTGTTTTTTTTGCAGCAATATGACCCTGTGCCGGCAATAATCAGGTGGCACATTAACCAGATTAGACAATTTATTAACTATAGCACTGAGGGAGTAATCTACATGCTATCCTATCCTATCCATGTGGTTTACTTTATGTTGGAAAAATGAAAAGGGCATTGAAACTCAGAATTGCTAAGCACAAAACTGCAATACGGACAGGGAATGAAAACTATGATATGGCAAAGCACTTTAAGAAAGCAAGGTAACCCTCACTTGCAGTTTTACAATTTAAGGGCATTGAAAAGGTGGCATTAAACTGCAGAGGATGTGATCTGACCAGGATGTTGTTGAGACATGAGGCTTTCTGGATCATCACAGTAAAGACAGTAACACCTCTTGAACTGAATGATAATGTATCTATGCATTCACTTGAAACATTCTGATCATTTGTGCATCTACTTATTTATTTAGTATCTTCCATTATTTGGGTGACTATTGTCTGTGTGTTTATTTATTGAGTATGCAATATTTATGTTCTTGCATGTTGGTCTCAGATTTTACTTGTGGGTAGCACTATTGCACTTTAAAATTGTGGACTGAGTATGTTCTGCACTTTGTAGTTACTTGGGTACTGTGTACTTTATGCCTGCTTGCACAAATATGGAATAAATATCACTACAGTTTTTAAGCACTCTCTTTAATCACTCAGTTTTTAATGGGTGCCAGTATACCTTACTCCACACTCCGAGGAAGACACCATTGCAATGTTAAAACATCAGTAGCTGTGTGATTTTGGTGTAAGCTAGGGATTGGGATAGTCGGCAGGCAAAACTAGGGAGTGTGAAAATCTTTAAATCCGCATGGTGGACTGCGCCAACATCAGGATTTATTTCTGTCTCCTAAGCAAGTTAGCTGGACACTGCTGCTGTCTTTTGGCAAAACATAAAGATTGATGGACTCATTTTCAAATGTGGTAAGCCATGTGGAGTGCTGACCATTACCGCTACGATGACTGGTTTGGAGAATTTTACTAAAATTACCCTGGTATGTGCACCCCGAGAAGTTTGTGACTGTGACAGAAATATTTAAGCCACTGCATCTGTGTTTGTGAAATACTGTACTGAAATTTGCCATTTTCCAAGTAGTTTATATATAGGTAGGGATCAGGGATTGTGTTTTTACCCTGGAAAACCCAAACGTACCACAAATGTGGAACTAGAACCCGTTTCAGCTCTGTCTGTGACAAACCCAGCTGCAATTAATATTTATAGTATTGGCATCTTAGGCTGAGATGCCCAAACCCCTTTCAATGTAATTTGTGTGACAAAACTGGGTATTCCTATAAACAGTGCCTCTGTGCGGCTCACAACCTTCTTGATAAAGTGATGCAGGATCACTAACAACTCATCACAGCATCACAGGTAATGGCTCAACAGACCAGAGAAGCTGGACCCCCTCTCCCTTCTGAACACCAGGAACACACTGAGCATGCCCCCAAACTCTCCCACTCCAAATACTCTCCAAGAATGGAGTAATACTGACGTGCCACAATCCTTCTTTAGGCAAGATTCAGATACGAGCAGTGATCCCTTGACATCTTCTGGCAGAATAGACTCTGCTATGGCCCATGTGGGAAACACTGAAGTAGAACCATCTACTGACATAGTTAGGATGCAGACTGAAGAGATGCCCCCCCCCCACCTCCTGAGACTCCCATAATTTTGGTCAAATCATCAAAAAAAAGGTGTTTTGAAAGAAAAAATGATCAAGCAGAAATCTCACACCCCATACTCACAAGGAATAGATGTAGAACCCTAACTAAATGGAAACAAAGGAGAGATACTGAGGAGGATGATGGAGACTAAGATGCCTCTTGTTACATCCTCCATCATGGATTACTCTTCAGACTCCCAGCCTGAGATTTCTATAGCCAAAAAAGCAAAAGGTAGGATAAAAGCTAAAGCTGGAAAACAATGACATCTCCTTTTTTTCCCTCTTCATATGTGTAAGGGACCTTTAAAATTATCACTGACTCAAAATGTCAGTAGTATCAAAAACTATAAGAAGCCTCTCACGACATTATATACTATCAGTGAGCTACCAAACAATATAATCTTTTTGCAGGATACAAGAATTAAAACAGTACATGAGACATCACAAGCAAAACAGTTATGGATGCAGGGATGTTTGTTTTGATCTCAAGGGGAGGATATTTGTGATGGGGTGGTAATTTTGCTGAAAGGGTATAATTTCACAGTTAAAAGATTGGCCGAGTCTTTGCCTGGAAGGGGTCTTCCTCCAGTTGATGTACTCTCTGGGCCTTACACAGATAGTTACCACTGCTACCCATAAACATGGTCACTCCCTTGATTTAGTCTTTCTCCTGGGGATTGAGGCCCCTGATTTGGGGGTGGAACCAGTTGGATGGTCCGATCATTACACCGTGGGGTTTAGTTTTAGAGCCCCCCTTCATAGGCCTACCCCTGTGGAGATGGTCAGGTATTGTCCTTTATGAGATGTTAGCTCTGAAGGCCTGGCGACGGTACTTGACCTATCGACCCTCCCAGTGGCAAACAGTGACCCAGATGCCCTTGTGGTAGCCTATAACACAGCTATCTTGGCGGCCCTGGATGTCATTGCTTCTGTTTGTGTTCACCCTCTGCCCCTTCATCCTCGGTCTCCATGATTTGATGGGACCTTGAGGGAGATGCAGTGACTAGGGCGAAGGTTAGATCATTGTTGGTGGAGATCCTCCCTTGATGCCGACCACCTTAGGTTGATGGAGCATTATCAAGCCTATCAATCTGCAATCACCCTTAAGAAGGTAGAGTTCCTGTCCGGGGAGATTGCAGCTGCTCAGAATCGACCAGCTCAGCTCTTTCGCACTGTAGACAGACTGTGCAACTCAGCTTGTCTACAAGTCTGAAAAGCCTTTCGCAAATAGAGTGCAATGAACTTGCTCAATTCTTTGCAGCTAAGGTGGCTGACATTAGGGTGGCACTCCAACCAACACACTCTATGGGTGTTGCTTTGGACCAGCACATTGCTGCTGCTCCTCAGCTTTCCTGGAGTACCTTCGACCGACCAGAGTTCATAGATGTCATGCGGATTGTCTGGAGTGTGCGCCCTATGTTCTGTAGTTTGGATCCTGGACCAGCTTCCCTGATTTTGGGTTGTCTTGATTCCATTGGTTCGATCCAAGCACAGATAGTCTGGTGCTCCTTGTATACAGGTGAATTTCCTTGCTTTCTGAAGGAGGCGGTGGTAACACCCCTCTTGAAGAAAGCTTCTTTGGACCCTGACTGCTATGCAAAGTATAGACCAGTCTCTAACCTTCCCTTTTTAAGGAAGGTGATTGAGAAGGTAGTGGCTGTACAGCTGGAGAACCACCTGACCATCCATGATATCTATGAATCCCTCCAGCCAGTTTTCATAAGATGCACAGTACTGAGACAGCACTGGTTCTGGTGCTCAATGATCTCCTGATGGCCAGGAACTGGAAGAACCGTTCCATCTTGGTTCTTCTAGATCGCTCATCAACTTTTGACACTGTGGACCATGGGGTTCTACTAGAGCACCTAAGGCTCATCTATGGACTATCAGGTACAGTTCTCAGGTGGTTTACATCCTACCTCACCAGAAGAATGCAGAGAGTGGTTTCCGGGGTTTATTCCTCATGCCCAGTTTCTCTGCCTTGTGGGGTTCCTCAGGGCTCTGTGTTGTCCCCCATGATGTTCACAGTGTATATGTTGCCCCTTGGAGACATTGTAAGAAGGTACGGGCTGAGGTTTCACTGCTATTCTGATGATGCCCAGCTCTACCTTTCTTTTGCACCTGACCAGGATGGAGCTCTCTCGGTCTTTAATAACTGTCTCAAAGAAATCCAGGAGTGGATGGACTTGAGTTGGCTGAAGTTGAACTCAGAAAAGACAGAGGTGCTGGTTCTTGATCTGGCACACCAGATAGGGGGGCCGGAGGTTAGTTCACCCTCCGGGATTTATCTTGGGGGTGTTTCACTTCGACCTCTGAACAGGTGCACAACCTGAGGGTAATTTTTGATGAAGGGCTGACTCTGCATTCGCAGGTGTCTGCCATTGTCAAGTCCTCATTTTACCATCTGAGGAATATCTCCAGGATTAAGCACCTTATTCCATCTGGCGTTCTTCTTGTGCTGGTCCACGCCTTTGTGTCTTCACTCTTGGACTATTGCAATTCCCTTTACCTAGGGCTTCCTGGGGTGGAAATCTGCCACATGCAGCTGGTGCAGAATGCAGCAGCCTGGCTTTTGACTAGTACCTCCCAGTCCAGTCATATTTTGACAGTGCTGCGCAGACTGCACTGGCTGCCAGTCCATTGGTGGATCACCTTCAAAGTCGGTCTTCTGACTTTCAAAGCCCTGTACAGACTTGGCCCAGACTACCTGAAGGAGCTCCTGGTTCCTTACTGCCCTGGATGATCACTCTGCTCAGCTGATGAGGGGTTGCTAGAGATCCAGAGGGTTTGTTTGAAATCTTCTGGGGCCCATACATTTATGAATGTAGCCCCTATCCTCTGGAATTTTTTAACCCGTCAGTTACAGGAGTGCGCAACCATGGAGGGATTTAAAAAGGCCCTGAAAACATATTTATGGACTAAAGCATTCAATGATTGATTTTATCTGCTCAGTTGTGTCAGCTGTTTTATATATTTTAAGAGATGAACTGTTTGATATGTTTTAAATTTTGTAAGGCGCATTGGTTTTTGAAAGGCGCCATAGAAATAAAGTTTATTATTATTATTATTATTTTATTAGATTTAACCTATAGTACTTTCAGATATCATCTCAGCAATATGTATGCTCCTCAAGGAATAGCTGCAAGAGTGGATTTGTTTTGCATGATACAACTTTTTTTTGCACACTAAAAGACTGATTATTTTTTATAAGTGACTTCAATTGTGGCCTTTCTTGCTGGTAGAGGAGGCAAAACCTCCAAAATATATAATGACATACACTGTTTAAATGATCTCAGAAAAACTGAAAATCTACAGGATGGCTATACAGCTGTACACCAAGATAGTGCTGACATCATTGCCGTTGCCCTTGCAGCCTCTCAAAACCTGTCCCAACTTGTGACCACTGCCACTAGAATCAACCAGAAGACTGGTACTGCCACTCTCTTTGATCTAGTGCTCACCAATGCACCACACAAAGCTACCCAGATCAGGGTACTACCCAATACCCTGAGTGACCACTCCCCAGTGCTCTGTCACTGGTCATATAGTGTAAAAGAGCCCCGCCCAAAAAAACTATCCTCCAACGTTGCCTCAAACCCAACAAACTTCGGTCCCTTAGACAGTGCCTCCTAGCTAGTGACTTGACCCCCATCAAAACTGCATTGAACATTGACTCTACCCTCGACCATTTCATTGATACTTTCAACACTGCCTTCAACCGGTATGCATTCCTAACCCAACAAAGAATTAAAGGGGCTGACACACCTTGGATATCACAAGCCCTGCTGGACCAGATGCGCAAACATGACAATCTTTGGCACATTGTGCTGGATACTGGTAAACCTACTGATAGGCAGGGCTACCAAGAAGCGCACAATAAATGTACCTGGAGTATTCGTAAGGCAAAGGCTGAGTACTACAAAACTTTGCTCACTGC
Source organism: Neoceratodus forsteri (assembly GCA_016271365.2). Classification (NCBI taxonomy): domain Eukaryota; kingdom Metazoa; phylum Chordata; order Ceratodontiformes; family Ceratodontidae; genus Neoceratodus; species Neoceratodus forsteri. Next base: position 250,495,580 of record CM028134.1, read on the forward strand.
GACATGGGACTTGGGTCGCAAGTTCTGGGACTCCCTCAAAGAGCTCAATGGCAAAGCCTCCACTGCACCTCCCTCCCAAATCAGGCCAATGGGTCTATCACCACAGACCCTGCCCTGATTGCAGACACATTTAATGACTCCTTCTCCTACCTTACCGGTGTTCTCCCCCCCAACTTCTTCTCCCCCACCCCCCAAATACCACATTGCTCCCTCTCCACCCCCCTATTCCGCTTTAAAACAATTTCTCAGCATGAAGCTGCCCATCTTTTACTCAAGGCCCTCAGCAAATCTCATTTCAGCAGTGATACGCTAGACCTTAAACTGCTTAGACTCACCTTCAACGAAGTTCTCCCCCCCCTCACCATGCTTCTGAACCACTCCCTATCGCTGGGCCTGTTTCCCTCTAAATGGAACTCTGCCCTCATCACACCTATCCTTAAAAGCGGTGACCACACCCTGCCTGGGAACTACCACCCCATCTCAATCCTGCCTCCTTTCTCAAAAACCTTGGAGAAAATTGTATCCATCCAGCTAATGGACTACCTCTCCAAATATAACCTCCTGTGTACTGAACAGCATGGCTTCTGCCATAACTACAGTACCACCACAGCCCTCTTGGAGTTTACAAATGCCCTCCACACATCTCTGGCCATTGACCGCACTGCTGGTGCTGTCTTCATAGGCCTTTCTAAGGCATTTGATATGGTGCACCACACACTACTTCTGGATTCCATCACACAGATAGGCCTGTCCCCTGAGACCACTGACTGGTTTGCCAGCTACCTGTCTGAGAGAACTCAGACAGTCAGGATTGTCCATACCCTGTCCCCCCAAGTCAGGTTGGGGTCCCACAGGGCTCTATTCTTGGCCATCTACTTTTCTCCCTGTTACTCAACTCCCTGCCCAAGGCTTGCTCTGGGAAACTACTATTGTATGCGGACGATGCCATCCTGTACAGCTCTCACACTGACCCCATAACCCTCCGATTGGTGCTCCAGAAATCTTTCACGGAAGCTGAATCCTGGTTTGTTCAATACAGGCTAGTATTAAACTACAAAAAAACTAAATCCATGATATTTGCACCCCCCCAACATAAGAACATAGGACAACCCCTGCTCATACTGAACTCCATAAATGACCCCCTTGAGCAGGTTACCTCATTCTAATACCTTGGTATCACCCTAGACTCTGGGCTCACTGACCATGAACACTTCCGAATACTGAGCACCACTGTCGATGTGCATATTGGTCTACTTCACCAGTACAAGCACTTCCTCCCACCAGAAGCTCTCCACCTAGCTGTCTCTGCATCTATACTATCACTAATAGACTATGGAATCATCATCTATGCTGCAACCGACAACACATACCTAAACAAAATTAAACTGGCCCTTAATAAGGCCTGTAGACTTGCTACAGGCTGCAACAGACTCACACATACCTGCACCCTTTACGCCTCAACAAACTGGCTAAACTTTGATGGGAGGCTCAAATATCAGGTCTGCCTCTTTGCTAAAAAAATAACAGCAAGGCTACTCCCACTTGCCCTGTCCCCCCTACTCCAGGCACCATTGTCCACCCGACTCACTTGACAATCGGTGACAACCCACTTCAGGATACCTTACTGCAAGACCACTTCGGGTCAAGGAACTTTTAGATGCCTGGCCCCCTAACTGTCTTAACTCACTCCCAAACTCCCTCCTCACAGAACTCAAACTTGGTCAATTCAAGTCACAACTAAGAGACTTAATCACTCATGAATCAATCTGTGACTGCCCTTGAATCTGACCTTCCCAACCCCCCACTCCCACGACTATGGACTTAACTCTGGTCCAGCCACCCTTAGGGGTGCTTATATTTCAACAATGGACACCTCAGACTGGCCTAGGTCTGCAAATAACCACAAGGGCATGGCTTGTGCCATCACCCTGCAGTGTATGTTTTGCTACCTACTACCATGTGTTGTTACCTACTACCATTTGCACTGTGTACCTATGTTTGGCAGCACTCTGTAACTCTGTATCTTCAGCTGCTTTACTGTGTTATCTGTAACCATTTTTGTATCCATTTGTAACCATTTTGTATCCATTTCTGTAATTATTGTGTTAGTTGTTGCTATTGCCCCTGATGTCTCTGTTTTCAATGAAGTGAAACCTTTGTAAAGGAGTTTTTGAATCAAAGGTGTTATCTGATATACAGCAATAAATAAATAAATAAATAAAGATGGAGCTAATACTTATGTAAAAGGGGTTCTAGCTACTAGAGCTGATTTTGTAATTTTTTTCCAAAAAACATTAAGGTAGAGAAAACCTGTACAATACCTTTTGAAACATCTGATTATTTAACTGTTTCATATCACTGTACTATAGTACCTCACTCACTCAAAAAAAAACCCATTCATGCTGGAAATTAAATAACAACTTATTATCAGATCCACAAATTATTCAGAAATGGGAAAATCTATTTCATATTAGGGTTTCCATTACTGAAGCTTATTATTCTATAATATACTGGTGGATAGACACACAGAAAAAGATTTTAAAGAATGTTTTATTAAACAGGCAGTTTTTAAAGGGAGAAATAATTATTTTCAATACCTTAAACTCAGAGAAAAATTACAAACTTTGATCCCCTGCGCATGAAGGAAAACAAGATGTAGGATTACAAATTAAGCTGTTTAAAGCATAAATATTTAAATACTAATACCATAGAGCACAGACATTAAAAGTAGAAGTTCAGTTTGGTACACATGGCCATAAACCTACACTTGATATTTTCAAGGGATGTGCAGATTGGTTGAGTAATACACAAACTGAAAGTGTTTCTGACCCAGTTCTTGGACAAATGTATACTACACTTGGTAAAATCATGGCTATAGCACAAAAGTATTTGTTTAGCATGCTTGTTACCACATCATTGGCCAAATAGGATTAATCCTTTTTGGATGATATTAATGTTCCCAGCATACCCAAACACCTACAAACCAACATTGTGTGCAATCACAACAGACAAAGTCTGCGTAGCTGTAAAATAAACTACATGAAAAACTCAGCCCCTGGACATGATGGATTATCAGTCAAATTCTATAAAAAATTTTCTACACAGTTATGTTCATTTCTATCTGTACTTTTCAATGATCTCTTACAATCTGGATCCATCCCTAAAGAAATGTCTCAAGCAGTCATGATTTTACTTTTTCAAAAGGGGGATAAATATTATATTAAAGATTGGAGACTGATAGGACTCAAGCTGATAGATTAATGATGCTTGCAGAACTTTTGATGCTTGCAGAACTTTTGATAGCACCAGTAACAACACCCATACACAAGTGCAATCCTTAACAGATCTATTTTTTTTTATAACTTAATCTTTTTAAGAGACTTAGCAGCAAATGAGAACTTAAATACCCACTCTGGTTACATCCTATCAATGGATCAAGAAAAAGCCTATGACAGAGTATGTCACAGTTATATGTTTCAAATTTTGCTGGAATATGGTGTTCCAGCAGAATTCTTTCTTTAGATAAAAGATCTTTATAGTAATGCCTTTGTTGTACTGTACGTAAATGGATGGCTTGGTAAACCTTTTCAGCAAAACAAGGTGTTAAACAGGGATGCCCTTTAAGCTCTTTGCTATACATTTTTGTAATAGACCCATTCATTAGAAAAATACAGAATGCTCCTCGGATCCCTGGCATAAGACTATCTGCAAACCAAGCAGCCATCAATATTTGTACATATGCAGATGACATATGTTTATGTATACAGGATGAGTCAGTTGGCCCTGAAATAGTTTCCACAATAATCTCATTTGAAACTGTATCGGAAGCAAAGTTGAATTATTCAAAGAGTCAAGGTCTTCAAATAGCACCTATAAAATAAAATAAAAATATTTCTCATGTTGCAAACATTCCAGTTACAATACAGCCCATTAAAATCCTAGGTACAGTATAACTTTTGGAACTCAGGATGATGTGATCTTCAATTGGGAATCTGCAGTCAACACAGTAAATAAATACACAACTACAAAAATGGAAACATAAAACAATTTCAAAATGCGAAAGAGTCTTTTTATTAAAAGCATTAATTCTTCCACTTTTCTTACACATTGCACATATTTATCCGTTGCCCTTTACTATGGAAGTCAAAATTAATAACATGTTTTTCAGGGTCTCTGGGGCAGCAGGCTGAACCCCATAAAGAGGGCGTATACTTACTATGATTACTGCCATGGTGGGATTAGAATGATCAACCCTATAGTTTTTTCCCATATCATATTTATATATTGTAACGTTTTCAGGCTTTTGAAACAAAAAACCATCTTTGGCACAGTATTATAGCTCATTGGTTTCTCCTCTTAAAAGGAAAATGGGGCTAAAGTACCCTGACAGTCTGTCATTTCTAGAAATACAGAACCACTAACTCTTATGAAATCAGTTTTAACAAAACTGTGTCAATGGAAAGTAATTCAAAACCTTATCATTTCCAAAACCCGAAGGTTGTTTTACTTTGCTGTTTTACAAGAGGTGTTTCACAAAACACAGCAATTACCTTTCTGTCCAGAGAATCAAACAAATTTAGTCTTTCTACAATTAGTTGATAAAAGAATATTCCTTCAGATGTGGCATGTCAGTTGGTTATGTTGTCATGGGAAACTTGGAGCTTGTAATTGTTTGAAACATAAGGCCGTGAAAGAGTGAATGTGTCCTGGCCTATCATGCAGGCAGGAATTGGAAACATAAGAACATTTCTTTACTTCGTGCCCTTTTGCAAAACAGTTTTGGACTTTGTTCTTAGTACCTTGGAATGACAAGCCTGATTACTTACAAAATATTGATTATGGTGTTATACCCAGCTGGACTTCAGAGATGCCATGCTAGCACATTAAGGTTAATCTTTGCAGTCTGTAGATACTGGGCCTGATTTTCAGAGGTTGATACAGGGCTTGTGTCAAACCCTGCATCAACCCCGTTGTTTGGCACAGCAGCACCAAACTCCTTTGATGCAACTGCACCCAATTTTCTTACATTAGATGCAGTTGCAACAGTTTCCCCACTTTACTGCAGCTGGCATAAGCACCATAAAACTGGTCCCTCAAAAGGCACAAGCTAGACCAGGGAGCAGCTGGTGTAACTTGCAGCATTTGGTGCACAGGGATGAAAATCACAAGCACCCTGTGCCATATGATCGGCACACAAGGGGCTTGCGGCATTCCAAGATCACTTGAAAATCAGGCCCACTATCTCTAGGAAGCTTGCTGCAGTTTCACTTTACAGCAAAACTAACTCACAGCCATGAATATTATTCAACAGATAAAAGCATTTCTCAAAAATAGGTATCTGCTAGGAAAAAATACAGTTGTACCCCATCTTTTTTAATAAATACTGGCAGCACTGCACATGGTTTATAACGTAGTAGCTATTGTATGACATAAGTGGGTACCTGCTAAGTTTGGCAGTTTCAGCTTTTCATTTTTTTTGTTTTTGTTTTTTCATTATTTCATATGAACATATGAAAAGAGCCAGCAGAAGAAGATCACCTGGTCTATCGCGTCTGCTCAGTAAGTGATGCAGGGTCTGGCCTTATAACTTACTCTAATGACCCTGTCCCCCAACCATTCCTCCCTCTCCCCCTCCCCTTCCTTGGTCCCATGGGTTCCATTTGTGCCTGTCCCAGGCTTTCTTGAATGCCCCCACTGTCCTTGCTGATATCACCTCCTCTGGTAGCTCATTCCAGGTGGATACCACTGTCTCCATATACAAATGTTTCCTTACGTCCTTTCTGAATCTCCTCCCCACCAGTTTTATGTTGTGCCTCCTAGTGGTGCTGTTGTCGCTGTTTGTGAAGAAACTCTCCCATTTCACTCTGTTAATTCCCTTCACATACTTGAAGGTCTCTATCATATCCCCCCCCCCGCCGTCTCTCCTCTCGGAAGTACATCCCCAGGACTCCCTACCTTTCCTCATAGGACTTATCCTGTAGCCCCCTCGATCTTCTTGGCTCCTTTACTTTGGACCTGATCCAGCATGTTGATGTCCTTCTCAAAGTAAAGATACCAGTACCTCACCCCATATTGTAAATGTGGTCTCTCCAATTACCTGTGCAATGGCAAAATAACCTAGCTCTGCCTACTACTGAATCCCCCCTTGCAGTACACCCCAGAACCCTGTTAGCTTTTGCTACTGCCCTTTAACTGAAGGGTGTGTTTCAGGTCACTTGTAATCACTACCCCTTGATCCCTTTTCTCTTTGGAAGCAGTTACCTGAACCTCTCCTATATAATACTCCACCATAGGGTGCTTGGCTCCTATGTGCATCACTTTGCGCTTTTTGGCATTGAAACCAAGTTGCCAGATTCCTGGCCATATCTTTAGTCTGGTGAGGTCCTCCTTTAAGTCCTACATCCCCTCCTTGGTTTCCACATTCCCACAGAGTTTAGTGTCCTCTGCAAACAGGCACATTTTGCCTTTACTGCCTTCACCAATGCCACTTATGAAGACTTTCAACAACACTGGCCCCCAGCACCGATCCCTGTGGGACCCTACTGGTGACCTCCTTGGTGCTGGAGAACTCATTCCCAACCACTACTCTCTGGGGTCTGCCACTCAACCAGTTTTCAACCCATTTTGCCATATTCTCTCCCACCCCTAGATTCCTCAGTTTCATTATCAACCTTTTGTGTGGTACAGAATTGAAGGCCTTGCTAAAGTCCAGGTATATGATATCCACCACTTGGCCCCTGTCCACTGCCCTCATGACCCCACTGAAGAACTTGATCAGGTTCATTTGACAAAATCTGCCCACCACAAACACATACTGCCTTTCATCCTGTAGACCATTCTCCTCTATGTACCTCACCAGTCTTTCCTTTAGTATGGTCTCTATTAGTTTACATACTGTCGAGGTCAGGCTAACTTGCCTATAGTTACCGGGGTCATCCTTGGGTCCACTCTTGTGGAGTGGCTCCACATGTGCCATCCTCCACTCCAGCAGCACCACTCCAGACTCCAGAGAACTATTGAAGGGAACACCCAGTAGTCCTGCCAGATTCTCCGCTAACTCTTTCAGCACCTTGGGATGTATCTTGTCTGGTCCCAGGGACTTTTCCACCCTCAGGGTTATTAGCCCATCCCTCACTCTTTCAGTTCCAATTACCCTATGGCTCCCCCCGTTTCCTCCGTCCTTCCTCCTGTGCATGGCACCAGTCTATCCTTTTCCTTGTAAAAATGGAGCAGAAGTACTCATTTAATACCTCTGCTTTGCTCCCGTCTTCATGAACCCAACCATCCTCCTTCGTGAACCTAACAGTGGCATTCTTCTTATCCCACCTTTTGCTTATGTAGCAAAAGAAGGTCTTTTCCCCATTCTTTATTCCTTCAGCTATTTGGAGCTCTTTCTGTGCATTTGCCTGCTGCACATCTCTCCTTGCCACCTTATCTAGCCTCCAGTATTCTTCCTCATCCTCTTCCTTTGCTGTTCTTTTGAATTTTCTACAGGCTGACGTCTTTTCCCTTACCATTCTGGCCACCTCTCTGTTAAACCAGCTTGGTGGTCTGGCTTTTGATTTCTTCCCTCTTAATTTTATACAACTGCTTGTGGCCTTCTGAATGGTCCCCTTAATGATGGCCCATAGTTGGTCCTCCTCCATGCCCTCCTCCACACTCTCCAGTTTTTCCCTTAGCACTTCTCTCATCTTTTTAAAGTTTTTCCTCCTGAAATCCACTGTTCTGGTCTTGGTGGGAATGTCATCCTTGCCCATACAAATGAAATGTATGGCTATCTTAATAGTTTATGTTCTCCTTCCATTTTTTTTCCTTGGTAGAAACATCCAATGTTATTTCTGTTATACTTTGTATTGATTGAAGCTGTTGTATTGTAAAATACCTTCTTCTCTCAATAACAATTCTCCTACTCTTGCAAAAAGTGCCATGGGTTCTTTTGCTTCCACCTGGACACCCACCAGGACAGCTCCAGAGATGGTAGAAGGGACCTCGGTTTTAAAATCTCATTTGAAGGACAGCACACTCTGACAGTACAGCACCACCCTAGTACTGCATGTGGGTGCCATAATTTAGGTATGAGCCCAATCCCAGTGTGGTACTAGAACCCACAACTTTCTGTCCCAGAAGCAGATGTGCTACCAACTGAGCCATGCTGACACCTAGAGCTCCTTTTATTGAATGAAAAATATCCCCAGGCTGTGGCCTTTTGTTGATATCAGTGATCCAAAAACATTTGTACAGTTGCAGCAATAAGCATGGTCAGATATTTCACAAACACTTCTAAATGCATTCTTGCTGGTGGCATACAGTGGTACTGCAGGCAGGGAATTTCTCTAGAGATGTCACAGAAATTTCAGGAAATAATATGACCATGTCTATTGTTGCAACTGTAAATGCATTCATGGTATCCCTTGATGACTACTTTAATAAGCTCTCTAAGGACCTACCTGGTTACCAGGTATGGTACTGAACCTGAAGCCATTTCAGAATGTGGCAGTGATGCAAGGCAAATTATACCATCAGTAAACAATATGGAGTGGCTGATAATAAGGTAAATTATTGATTTACATGTTATTTTATTGACTAATTTGGTCCTTCATGGCTCAGTTCCTCAGTACCTCTAGATGCTCCTAATTCCCAGGTCTTGCTATGTGTTCTGGCATCCTGTTTAATGTCAGTGGGGGACAGGACATTCATGATTAAATCTCATGTCTGGTGGAACAACTTGTGAGTTAACATCCAATTGCCACAGTCTCATTACCAATTAAAAACATTGTGTGCTTGATTAACTTTCTGCACAGGCCATCCCTTAGCCCCTACTGTAACTTCTGCACTATGTTCAACACATTATTATTGTTTCTTCTCTATTAATAACATTGTTTATGAGGGTTGAATCTGTTTGCTGTGTACATACTTGTCATTGCTACAGTATTTATGCACAATATGCTCTATGCACAAATGTGTATAGTGTATGTATGACAAGTGCATACCCAGACCACACAGCTCTTCACACAAGGACAGCCATGCCCTGGCTGACAGTCACTATCACCAGCCCTCTGTCCACAAGCTTGCCCCTCCCAGCATGCAGCTTCTTAGATCAAAGGACACAGGTGGGCATCTAATTGGCTGCCCGTCCTGGGTCCCAAAGTGGATCATCCCAGGGGATCACCTGCTGCATGCCAGCATGGGATCCTGGGAAGACACAGGACCCTGTATTTTTGAAACTATGGGTCCATGCCAAAATGGCTTCCCCCAGCCCTCCGTGTCAGCCTGGTGGACTGGAGCAGAAGGGTGGAGGGTGTTCCCATCCCACTGCCATTGGCAGTTGTCCATTGCAGGGTGGCATGCACGGGTTCCCGCAGGGTCTCTCCTCGCGTAACTTGCACCCCCCCAACCAGCACTCTGTGCCTTTGTGAATTGCGCTGGGGTGTGGGCACACCTCTGATACTTCCTCAGGACCACCCCCATTTGTAGCTGCATGCTGGCTTGGGGGTCCTGTGCAGAAGACATGCATGTCCCTTCATGCATGTGCACAGAGGTCCACAGAAACCTGGTGCATGGTGGGGGCACTTAGGCATGCTTATACACTGTAGCTTTGTGGCATGTAGGCATAGTGCATAGAGCCCATTGTTTTGTTTGAATGTTAATTTACAGTGCACTGAGTATTTTGGAGAGTGAACTTAACAAGTAATAAAAAACAACCAACCTGTTCTGTTTGTGTTTTACTATAAAATGATTTACAAAATGATCTGGCACACATTCCATTTGTTATCAGTTTTCCAGGTGAGGTTGATTCTCATCTGAGCCAGAGACATGTGGAGTTCCTTATCCTTGGCATTAATTAGCATCTCCACATTCTATAAACTAGACACTTAACTTAGAATGAGAGCTAAATAGCTAGCTTAAAAAAATGACTGAACCCCTTTAACTTTGTAATGTCAACATTTTTTGAAAAAAATTGATTGGGGGGGTCTGAGAATTTAGATACCATTCAAGTTAGTTTGAACTAGGGAGCAAACCAGTTTTGATTCACATCAGGCCCACATGCAAGACTGACTTGCATCATCTACAGTATACTTTATTCCAAGAATTCCAAAACCTAAGCTGGGCTACTGAAGGGTTGCTTGTACCCTCAAATGTGGTCTTGCTCTGATTCAGATCTACATCTCTAGCCAACTGGATCACATCATCAGGGTCATCTTACCAGCAATCCAATCTGAAATCTGAACCAGGTCACAGCTGCCTTGCCTGTCTGTCCGTCATTAGTTTCAATCATGAAAATCAGTTGAGCTGCTGTATGCTTTAAGATACGAACCAATGTTTGCCAAGTGAAACCACATTATGTCAATATAGATACGAATAGATTAGAACTAAATTTGAGCAACTTCATACATTCCCACATATAAATTAAACTGCTTCTTTTTTTTTGTTACATTTCAGATGCGTTTGTGCAGACCAAACTAAGCAATTGGATTTCTCACATTAAAAAATGTTGAATATTGAACACCCCCTTAAAACAAGAAAACATATTGGTTTGTAATTTGTGTTGATATGAACTAATTTTTCTCCTATTGCTGCCATCATTTCTGATATCATTTGTTCTACTGAAGAGCTTTGAGATGAAAAACGTAACATAAGTTACAGCACCCGCTAAAAATCTGATTAGGCATTTGCATGGATTCAAATGAGTTTATTCTGAAGCATATTACTCAGTTATTCAGAGTATCATGACAGCTACTGAAAACATTTTTTAATTTAAATATATAGGAAATGCTGATGTAATTTTTTAATTGCATCTGTGCACTTATGGAGAGCTTGAAGCTGAACAAAAGAAAATATATATAACTTATGTCAAGCAGAATTATACCTGCTATGTCATAACAATATTAAAATAATATTTCAATATGGAAACTGATTACTTGAGGGGGAAGTTTAAATGAGCCATTATGCTTCTCTGTTCATTGTGGTACCCTTAATGACACTCAGATCACATTGCTTTTGAATAACTTTTGCTACAGTATGTAGCATTGGCCTCTTTGCTGTCACCAGCTGTAACATTGCTCAGATGCAGTGTTCTAATATGAAGCCAGCATGCATGAGGTTACTGTACATGAAAGTGCTGTACTGATTTATGTAAATACACACTAGCATTCATTGTAATAAGTTATTTTGAGGAACAAAACTCTAGACAGAACCATCAAAATATTTTCAGTTTTAATTTCAGAATGTCTGAACTATCTATCAGATAACTCAGCTTGGACTAGTGAAATACAGAAACATAGAAAATGACAGCAGAAAAAGACCACTGGTTGATGAAGTTTGCCCGTAAGACTCTATCCTAAGGCTGGCCTGGTGGTGCTGAGGGTTCAGGCACTGTACGCCACACCTCGTGCCATGGCAGCGATCTAGGTTCGTGAATGAGCCTGGGTCGCCGGGGGTCAGCGGAGGGGAGAGAGAGGATTGAGCATCCAGAGGACTGCTCTCCTCTCTCAGGGAGGGAGGGCTTGCTATCCTGCTTGTCAATCTCTCTCTGGCGGTGGCCAGAGGAGATGTGAGTCAGGAGGCATGTTGCCGGTGTGTGCCATTGGCGGGGAAAAACTGGAGGAAAATGGAGCTGGTAGGCTCCGTGATGGCTCTCCTGCACCTGTCCCATCTTCCTATCTATCTATCTGGATTTCACTGCGGAGGTGTGGGAGGGCCGGCACCCCTTCGCCTCAGCCCTGTCATGGGGGGGGGGACCCATGAGGGATGTAGGGGAAGTCAGGTGGGGAATGGAGAGCCTGAGACTGAGTCCCTCCAAGGGAAGGACTGGAGCTACCTGCCAGACTCCCAGGTACATAAAAAGATAATAGAGAAAAAAAAAAGACCCTAGCCTTCCCTGAGACCTAACATCTATCTGGGGTTGTTTGTCCCTGCTACCTTCCATCTCCATGTTTCTTGCCATCTGCTACTTCTACGGGTCACTATTAGCACTTAACTCTGTTCCAATTGTGTTTGAAGCCATTGATGATTTTGATGCCCACCACCCCAACCGGCAGGCTGTTTCACAGCATAACAGTTTTCTGTGAAATAGAATTTCTATATGTCCCTCTTGACTCTCCTCCTTGCGATCTTCCACTCATGCTCCATGTTTTAGATTCTTTATTCTTAGTGAATAGTTTACCTTGGTCATTTGTTTTAGGGACTTGAAAGAAGTGCAACAGCCCTCCTGGAAATCAGAATAGGCTAGGTCACCCAGTTACAAATGCATCAGAGATAGAATTGTCTGCTTCAGTGTTTGGTAAATAGAGTAGTGCTTGTGTATACTTGTCAAACTTTGGCCTTTCTCTATTCCCAATTTCCCACCCTTGATAGATAAGCTGGGTAGCATGCAGGGAATAGAAGACCCAGCACCAAGGGTGAGCAGAGTACTGGAGGAGGAGGAGGAGGAGGATGGGGAAGATGGTGGTTGCATAGAAACACACTAGGCATGGGCTGCTGGGAGAGGCTGGATTTTATCTGAGATGTGGAAGGAGCAATTCCTCCACATTGAACTACTGTATGGGCTTCAGCCCTCCCATTCAATGTCTGGTGAATAGAGTAGTGCTTGTCTATACTTGTCAAACTTTGGACTTTATTCCCATCCTTGATAGATAAACTGGGTAGCAAGTAAGGAATAGAAGGCCCAAAAAGATTACCTCCACCAGCTCACAGAGAGTGTGACCAGTAGTACACAGGAAAGGAACACCTCATTGTGAAGGAAACCTCTGAGGACCCATGGCTACTGACCTGCCCATCCTCTGGGCAGACTAAGAGGAGATGATCCTAAATGCTTGTACTAATTTCTTGTTCTGGTTTAGACAGTGTGATGAGGTCCATTTTCTGAGTCTCTGGATGACGTGTATAGGACTGATGTTTCTTGAGGCTGAAGAAACTGCTCCAATCCAGATGAATATCCTGTTAAACATATGGATTTAGTCCAAGCTGTTGTGAAGAAAGGTTAAAATATGATTGAGGAACCAATTTTGTGGTCATAGGTGATTGATTATCAGAGATAAACAGAGGACATGATGGATTTGAGCATGAGGAAGAGATATGTTTGTCTAGATGAGTTGATGGGCTTCAGTAATTACAGTATGGATAATGGGTTTTGTGAACTCCTTAATGTAAATCTGTCAGTCTTTGAAGAAGGTGATGGAGGATATAATGATCAGGCCCTGTTTGTAAATCTGTGATTTTAAGAAAGTTGGCAGAGAAGGATGGTGACATAGTGTATTCTCCAGGAAGCAGGCATCCAAAGAAGGCTAGACAAAAATAGCGGAAGAAACCATGAAGTTCTAGGTAGTGTTAAATGGATCCAAGTTCAGTAAATCCATTATGGAGCCAGCTTTAGGGAGATGATGAAGAGCGTACGTGGGTGAAACTCTTTGGATACCCAGTAGAAGAAGTGTAACTGAAGGGTTGAAAAAAACTAGAAAGGTGAGGATGGAGTAGGCTGTGAGGAAAATAACTGGATACCTGATAGGTATAGCTTAATTGTTCCATATGGTAGTTTCAAGGATTGATAACAATGTTAGAAGATCTAGAACATGTTTTACATGAGCAGGAATATTCAGGAAAGAATGTGCAGAATGAAGGATGCTGTTCATGCTGTAGTATACATAGCTCGGGTAGTAGGAGCTAGGGTGGTCCACACGTGGCATGACTGCTGGTGATTAATTTCAGATACATTCTGAGATCACTAAATAAAAGGAGAAGTCTTAACTGAGTCTGCTGAAGGATGGAGGTGATGAAAGGTCTGACATCAGAAATGGAATAACACACTGACTGTGTCATTTGCATAGCCTGATCTAGACCTGTTGCAGTATGAATTTGTGATAAAGAGTAACCAAGTTGCTTCTGCATGAATGGCATGATAGAATAGGATGAAGACCTGCCTTTGTTGATGACATGCACTGTGGGTTGAGTATGAGGAAGGATGAATACTGACGAAAGGGACCAGTGATGACTACAAGGAATGTGACTGGCATGACTGGGTAAATCCTGAAGGGGAGATGTAGATGAATTCATGAGGTATTATAGCACCAGAGGTCTGGGAGCATTTATCAAGGACTGCATAAAGATAGCAAGAGAGCCATGCAGTTGAGATGCTTTGATGTATATAGTCTGAGATGCAGGATGGAAAAAGGATCTTTGAAGAACAGTAGATGGCCATTCCAGGAAGGTAAAATTGGTAGCACATAGCTAAGTCTGATTTGCTGCAGCTGCAATTTGGATATGATGTTGCCATGGGGAAACTGATGATGCCAGTGCTAATAGGTAAGAAATGAATGACCAACCATGAGGAAGTATCATCATTGCAAAGTTGAGGTATCCCAGGAGGGAAATAAGTTCACATTTCAAGCAAGAGGATCTGCTCAAAGGTGACTCAACTAAAGCTTGGATCCTGTAGTTTATTAGGAGGTAATTGGGCTTCCATACTGTTTGAACCCAATAAGATGCTGAGGAACTCGATGGATTTTGCTAGACCTTGTTTTTTTTTTCTTCAATCAGAGGAACTAGTGGTTCTTGAAGCAACTGAACAGCAGCAGTAATACCAGCCACAGGGAGAGTCTATGAAACAGCAGAAAAGGCGGCTAAACAACTGGGATTGAGTCAAAACCAAAAGGTACTTACATACAGACGCGAAGTTCAGATACCAGTCACCACCCTGCAAAAAGAGTCAGTACAGTTCTTGATCATAGTTCTGCAATATTTATTAGAAAATCCAGGATAAAATCAGGTAGACAAGGTACATCCAGCACGGGGGTTACACTCCCTCCTCATGTTACAGTCAAATGTGTTTGTGCTTCTCACGCTTTGTCAAGGCTGGATAGGTGTAGTAAAGGAATCTACCATGCCACAGCAACAACATAGTTGTCGACATTGGGCACAGTGACAGGCACAATGCCAACAGTTGGCATTTTGCCATCAGGATTAAAATTGTTTTCAGCCCCCTTCTTTAAATAACAAACTTTGAGTCAGAATTGTTTCAGGGTGGGGGCAAAACACTGGGAGAAACAGTGCCAGTGTATAGACAGACCATTATAGCAACCTGGCAATATTTATTACTGTAATGGTCTTCACTGTGATAGTTTTGTTGTGCTGATGGCATACGGTTGTAAAGTTGTATGATTTATACAGTGTTTGTTAAAGTGACAGTGCACAAAGAGATTGCAGCAATTAATTTCTATATCAAATATTTCAAAACATTCATAAATACCCAATTCTGTACATCAAGCTAAAAATCCTAAAAACACCAAGTATGTTCCACCTGGCTTAAATGAAGCATTTCAGCTGTCACCATATTTATAAATATGACTTTAAATAGATAGTTAACTGATTTGAATATGCATGTGCACTACTGAGACACATCATGCTTAACAAATGTCTAACAAATATTAATACTGTCCAAATATTAGCCTAATATATTTGATTCCTTGTTGCAGTTTTTTTACTCATCGTTACTTAAGCTATAAGCTACTAAGTGCATACTGAGAATTTAAAAACTTTTAAAAATAATCAAAATATATATATATAATATATACATATTCTTATCCAAGCTAACTGTTGCTTTTGTATTGATATCTAATACAATAAGTATTTTTTTCTGTAATGCTGTCCTTTTATTTGTATTGGTGTCCACAAATTGGTGTTTTTAGGATTTTTAGCTTGATGTACAGAATAGGGTATTTATGTGTGTGTACTGAAATATTTGATACTGACATTAATTGCTGCAATCTCTTTGTGCACTGTCACTTTAACAAACACGGTATAAATTATACACCTTTACTTCACCTATCCAGCCTTGACAATGTGCGAGAAGCACGAAAACATTTGGCTGTGATGTGGGGGAAGGGGTGTAACCCCTGTGCTGGATGTACCTTGTCTGCCTGATGATTTTATCCTGGATTTTCTAATAAAGATTGTGGAACTATGAGCAAGAACTGTACTAGCTTTTTCTGCAGGGTGATGATTAGTAGCCAAGCTTCGCGTCTGTATCCAAGGGAGAATCTGGCAGAATAAATCAGGAGAAAGAAATAAAACAGATAAGTAATTGCTGGATGTGACAAACAAGTTTGGCTGCTCAGTTAGATCATCTCCTCCTGAAATGAAGGTACTACAGTCCCCAACCTTCATGTGGTTACACTGTCAATGCTCCACTAATTCATTTTTATGACCACCAGTGTTCTATTAATCATCATACGGCCACCAATACTCTATTGATTTATCACTTATTTAACAGCAGCCTCAGCACTTATCTATGTATGTATAATCTGGATTACTGTCCACCCTGAATCACTTCAGTGTATACCCTTGTCTCTAAGTCTGTCCTAATAGCTGTCATAAAATTGATTGTATAATCAGAACTACCTGTATAATCTCCTGTTGCTCATGCACATGTTTGTGATGTACTGTTATCAGTATGCTGTGTTTACAGAACTGTAATCTGCTCTCATGAAAATGTTTCTGTGAATTGTTATTTGTTCTTGTGAAATGTAGTCTCCCAAGCCATGCCTGAAAATAGGCACATTGCTGTCTAATGCACTTACCCGGTAACCAAAAACCAAATAAATAAGTAATGCCCAAAATACACAGAGCAAACATGCTGAAACCTTGGGTTGCTGTAGTGGCTGAATGAACAACATACTGGAACAAAACAGTGGTCCTTCCAAGACAGTCCACAGAGATGCCAGAGAGATGAATAAACAGTGAACAGCCGAAGTGTGTCCATTGAGAGCCAGTAACCAGGATCAAAGTGTCCAATTATAGACAAGGTATTGGGGATACAAGCCTAGGGTGCAAAACAGTTGTCAGAGGGAAGGAATGAAGTAATGCTAGGGGTGGAGGATGACCAAGGAGCAGACAGGCCAACAATGAGATGCCATTTGCCAGAAAATGTCCTAGAAGTGATATCAACAGGACTGATTTGATAAGGAGGAATGGTGGATGCTGAATCGGACCCAGGGGGAATCCATGTGGAAGAGCAGTGTGGAATAGCTGATGAACAATGTCAGATTCCTTCATAGCAGACCAAAGAATACAGTGGTGGCAGACAGGGGAAGGGAGCACTGAGATATCTGTAGGGTCGATGCGAAATCCAAGGGACAAGTTGCACAACAGATAGGAGGCTGATGCCCCATAGCTGAAAGGGAATCAGAACAGATCCAGTCATGGTATATGGGAATGCCAGGATGAATTCAGACATAGTCAAATTCTTCAGATGTTCAGGAGGTACATACAGCAATATTGTGAAATGATTCTGCAGGAGATGAAGTCTGATGTCCGAGGTATGGAGTGGTGATGGCTGAGGTGGATGGCATATGGACTCATGGATGAGCACATAGAGGAGTAGGAAGGCCTGGAGCACTGTTAGTGGATGAGATAGCAGAAGGAACTGATGTGTCTGAGGCTGGATAAGGCTGAGCTGGGAAGTGAGCTACGATTGCAGACACACTGGAAAGCAGGTTGAAAACTGAAGAGACAAGCAGAGCCAGGAATTCCCAAATTTCCAACAGCATAGAAAATTCCAGTAGATGAACAGACTGGCTGGGACAGGATCCTGACAGAATGAGGCTGAGAAGCTAGGATAATGCACACAAGTCCTGGAAGCAGGCAGAATCCGAGAACTGAAAACCCTGTTATGTGTAGGCTGGCCACAAGACAGGGAACAGTCCAGTCTTTAATGGAGTAGTTTGATATATAAGCCCTTCTACAGGCAGGGACAGCTGAGGAATAATCCAAGGAGACAATGTAGTACCTTCTTCATATGATAGAGACATAGTATCGGTAGATGCAGAAGTTGTCTTAAAGCTAATATGTGGTGAGGTAGTGGCAGGGAGCCCAGGGAGCAACCCCAAGCAGCGAGGTCCAGGAACTGAATGGAATGAAAGGCCCCGGTAGAGGAGAGGATTCACACAGTGGCTGGAGGTTTCGCACCTCTGGCTGGAGATGGCAAAACCAAAACTCATTCCATGGGACCTACACAACTGAGAATGAGGCAGAAGGAGAAGTGGATGGTAACTGGATGAAACAGACTCCCATTCCCAGTAGACAGGGTAAGCCTACCTTCACTCAAATGCCCCAGAAAGCATGAGTTAGGGATGAAGACTGCCAGTGCAGACTGAAGTTGAGTGAAACAGGCTCCCATCCCCAGTGGACAGGGCAAGCCCACCTGCACTTCGATACCTCTTAAGGTATGAGAGCCTACCTGCACTTCGATACTTCACAAGGTAGAGTTAGGGACCGAGACTGTTGGACTGCTGGTATGACTGACTGGTATGACTGACTGACTGAGATGAACTCCCATCCCCAGTAGACAGGGCAAGCCTATCTTCACTCGAATACCTCTCAATGTATGACTTAGGAATGAAGACCGTCAGACTGCTGGTATGGCTGAGCAAGGAAAGAGCAGCTGTCTGCCACTTTAAAGGAAGAAATAAACAAGGTGCAATTAGTAGGAGGAATGGGAATTAGGATCAGGGAAAGGAGAAGATGGATGGTAGTTGGGGGGACACTTGACAAAACAAACAATTGGACAAAATACAACAATTTCATAAATTGAAGGCTCAACATGAAGTAAAACCATTGACAGGAAATTAAAGGGTAGTATAGCTTTAAGCCAAGAGCTAGGGGATGATGTCACAACCCAGAAGTGCTGGCTCAGAGACGGAGCGGCCACACCGAGAGGGAGTTAAGGAAGTGCTCAAAACAAAACAGGACAAAAACTGAAAGCAGAAACACAACGAACGAGGTAGGAGGAGAGGGCACGACAACATGAAAAGGCAGGAGTGTGGAGGAAAACAGGAGAGGAGAAGGAAGCACAATACCACAGAGAAAATGGGATGGCAGAGGAGGGCGGTGCTAAAGAGGGACAGAAGAAACAGGAGGCAGGGGAAGAAAAATGGCAATGAGAGGAGCAGAAATAGGGAACACAAATGGACTAGAGAGAAAGAAGATGAGAGGAGCAAACTAAGAAACAACAAAATGGAGCACAAAGGGGGAGCAGAGGGAGATACAAAACAGTAGTGAGGAAGCAGTCAGAAATACAAGGAGGCGCAGCCATGCACCACACTGGAGCCCAGAACAATCCAAAACAGACCTGCCTGGAAACACACCAGGCTTGAGCTGCTGGGAGAGGCTGGATTTTATTTGACATATAGGAGGAACTATTCCCCACATTGAATCATGGGCTTCAGCTATCCCCAAAAAAGGTTTATTCCATCCAAAATTCATATATAACAGATAATGGTGACTAAGCTACAAAGTGCCTCGACAACAACAGTAGTCGGTGCTAAGGTGCTTCAGTTGGGTGGATCTTCATCAGGGTGTGGACACCTGCATGCAGTCACTCCCCTTTATACCTGGACACTGTCACAGCAGCCAATCACATGATAGGGATTCACAGAACAAAAAAGTGAGATTTATGATGGCCAGTGGTCCAGGGAGTGATTTAAACTCAGAGAGTGCATTAATGTGAACGGTTTGGGGAGAAAAGTAAGTGACTCAAATGTATACATTAATGCAAAGCAAAAATGGCTGGCAGTATAGCCTAGAGATTAGAGTAATGAGGTGTGAATGAGGTTGGTACATCCAACAGAGCTGGGTTTGAGTCCCACAACCTCTACTTGCATACTGTGTGACTTTGAGCAAGTAACTTAACCACTCCAAAGCTCCTGGGTCACCCTGAAAACAGGCAATTATGACCAGTGGGCCTTACCCGGTCAACAAAGAATGAGCAAAAAAAAAAATCTTATAAACAAGTTGCAAACAAATGCAATTATTGTTCCAATTTCACAGACTTTCAAAAATCACAGAATGGCACCCCAGTACAGCAAGGCTCTCCTTAACTTACTGGAAAGGGCTAACAATTCTTAAGTCATCTCTAAGTCACAATTTTCTTACCTTTGGTGGGATACTCCTGCCATTCCAACATTGTATATTCTCCCAAAGTTACATAAAGATAAAACCAGCATCAGGCTGTCCCATCGTCTCTGGGATCCCTAATGAATGATCTTATAAATTCATTGATTTTTCTTGCAATGCAGTGTGACAGGTTTGGAATATCACATCAGACGCACTCTGCATGTACTTGAAAAAGTTAACATCTTTTAGTGGCAGGATGATTACCTTTGGATAAGAATCGATGTAGAATCACTCTATATGTCAATTGCACATACTGATGGCATCAAGACGTGTGCATCTTTCTTTAACAAGGACCCTTTTTCTGCTTCCATGATGCTATGGGGATCTGAAATGGTACTGAATAGGACTACCAATCCACATGCAGACTACACCATTCAATGGTACCACTTTATTGATGAGGTGGTCTGTGTGGGAAAGAGTACTAGTAATGAAGCATCAACATTTCTTCAGTGGCTGAACATTAATAATTTGAACTTGAGGGTCACAGCTACCATCAGCCAGAGTGAACTTAGCTTTTTGGATATCACTCTATTAGTCGATACAGACGGAAATGTTTGTACTAGGGGTTTCATAAAACCCACAGTGGGTAACACCATGTTAAGACCAGACAGTGTCCACCACCAGTCCTTAAAAGACTCCATCCCTTATGATCAGTACATTCACATAAGGTGAAAATGTACCAGTCCAACCTTACTGCCACCTGGGGAGATGGGAATAGGTTCTGGGAAAATATGAAGGAACTTAGTGGCAAGTCCCCTTCCGCTCCTCCATCCATGATTGTCATCGGCGGTGTTTCCACCCAAGATCCTAATAAGATAGCTAATGCCTTAAATGCATCTTTCTCTGACCTCAGCTCTATCCTCCCTCCTGACTTCTTTACTGCATCTACTGGACAGTTTCCGCCACCCCCCAGCGCATCACCTTTTTACCTCAAAACGATCTCCCCTACTGTCGCTCGCACATATCTTGCCAAGTTCCTAGGAAAGACAAGGCAGAGTGGTGACTCTCTCAATGCAAAGCTGCTCTCCTTAACTCTTGATGCAGTCCTAACACTCTTAACAAAAATATTAAACACGTCCCTATGCCTTGGGCAGTTCCCTACCCTATGGAAAAGAGCTGTCATCACTCCAGTTCATAAAAATGGTGACCGTGCCTCTAGTAGTAATTATAGGCCCATTTCTATACTTCCTCCCCTCTCTAAAGAGCTGGAAAAAATAGCTGCAGATCATCTCACTGACTATTTAGACTCACACCACCTACTGTGCCAGCAGCAGCATGGTTTCAGGAAAGGGCACAATACAACTACTGCCCTGCTTGAGTTTACCTCCTTTATCCATGAAGCCCTTGACAAGGGAGCCCTGGCTGGATCTGTCTACATTGATCTTTCCAAGGCTTTTGATACCGTCAATCACAGTATGCTGAATAACTCCCTCCTCTCTGTTGGGGTCTCCCAAGAGACTGCAGATTGGTTCTCCAACTATCTCCATGGCTGTACCCAGCAAGTAAAAATAAATAGCACCCTTTCTACCAGCCTTCCAGTTCAATTGGGTGTCCCACAAGGGTCCATCCTTGGCCTTCTCCTCTTCTCCCTATACTTAAACTCCCTCCCTCTGGCCTCCACTGAGTGCCTGCTCCCTTATGCAGATGACGCTGTGATCTTCAGCCGACACCCAGACCCTACCCAGCTCCAAAAATCCTTGCAAGGCTCCTTCACAGAAATAGAATCATGGTTGGAGGTCACGTGATGCAGGGCACCAGGTAACAGCTTCCTCCAAGAGCTCCAGCCACCCATCCTCTACTCTACAACAAAAAACATTATTTTAGTGAAAGTTTTGTTGGGCTGACATTATTTGTCATTGTCTGAAGACTCGAGCTACCTCTAAGAGCGTTCTAATGGAAGTTAAGATGCGCAAAGCGATGCCGAAACATAGCCCGCCTGCAACTCCCAAAAAGGCTCCGGAAAAATCTAAGGCCTCTTCTACTCACCCGACTCAAAATCCAACTGCCACCTATACAGATTCTGAACCCCCTCACACTCACCAGATTTTTAGAGGAGTTCCAACCTTTTAAGTCTGAAAGGCAGCAAATTGCTGGGGAAATAAAATCCTTTTCAAATGCCTTAGAGGATCTCACACAGAGAACATCGAACAGTGAGGCCCGTATCCAATCTCTTGAGCGTAAGCAGGACAAAATCGACCCCGAGCTAGCAGCACTTCAATAATGCCTAGCTAAAATGGAAAGCAAGGTCGAGGATTTTGAGAGGCGAAGCCACCGTAATAATGCAGTATTAATTGGATTGCCCGAGAAGGAGGAGGGCTTGGATCCAATTAAGTTTGTGCAGAAATTTGTGGAAAAGATAGCTGGCCCTCTCCCTTTGGTCCCAGATACACAATTGAAAGGGTTCATCATGCATTGCACCTGATGCCACCACAAGGCGCACCCCCACGCACCTTCATTTTCCTCTTCTTGAATTTTCAGGAGTGGCAGCACTTCTTACTAAAGGTCCGAGACACCCAAGAGTTGCAGTGGGAAGGGGCAAAAATTAGGGTTGCTCAAGACTGCCACTCTTAGTACATCAGAAAAGGTCCTCCTTTCACCCTTTGGTGTCGAAGTTAATTGCTGCGGGGATCAAATTTAGAATGGAGTTCCCAGCTTGGCTCCAAGTATGCCTTTCAGGCACCTGGGTTACCTATGAGGAAGTGGAACTAGCAATGATCGGCTTTAAAGCAGCAGCTCCAGAGCTCTTCTAAACCCCCTGACTGTTGCGACAAATTTTTTCCTGATCTTACTTGCTGCATCTATGAAGGTCCTGCCTCCTGATTTAATCTGCCATCGAGCCACCTTGGATCAGTAAAGGGACGTCCTTGTTTGCTGTGCCCGATGTGGTTCTTCTGGATTGTGAGTTTCCATGAGCAGGAAGTGCACGGATGATTAAATGTATTACAGGAGGTGACTGTTTCATCTCTATAGATGCAGGAGGGTGGCTCTGTTTCAGAAAGTTCATCGTTTTCGGACTCTCGCCCCAAAGCAAGGTTTGGATTTATTGAATCAGTATTTTACTTAAAGTTGTGTAAACCTGATGTTTCACCACTAGATGGTGCCAGAGCTCAATATGTCAATACAAGCTCAAATGGAAGCAATGTTTTAGGCTGGACTTTTTCTGACATTGCAACCTAACCTGAAACTCAAGTCTCTGGGACTTCTGATTGGGAAATATGCAGTTTTATTTTTGTTGTTTTTTCCACCTTTCTCCAGGTTGGGGACAAGCAATTTCTATTTAATTATTAGCTAATTTTTTTTTTCTCTTTAACATATTGCCACTTTCATGACGATGTATGGGGGGGAGGGGATTTCTATTTCTATTTCTCTTTTATTATGACTGAATCTGTATATAGGCTTTATGTATTTAACCTGCATATTTAATTTCTCCACAGGACAGAATTTCCTTTAGAGGATTATTATTAGGGGATAGTTTTCTTATGTTGGTTCTTACGAGTTAAAGACTTAGTACAAGGTGCCCCCCCCCCCCACGTTAGGAGGTACTTGTATAGATTTAAGTTTAATTATTCCACCGATACAAAACCCCCTTTAGGACTTCAGAATTCACCTTACATAGTGAGTTTTATAGATAAGGGCACCTTTGTTGCTGGGTTGGTAATCTACTGTTAATTTTGGGCAACATAGGAATTATAATTGGTTGTCAAATATTTCAAGGTTATTTCTTCTGTGTTTACAGAATACACCCTATTGATGATGATTTGAGTTAGCTTGCCTATAGGCATTTGTGCTATATTTATAGTATATGTTGTTTGTATGGGGGCCGGGTAGGCCGGGCGGAGCAAGATAAAATGTGTGTGCTGTCCATCATGGACCATTACAAAAAGGGTGAGGGGTGGGTGGGGGGTGGACGGGGGGTGTTTTGGTGCTTGCTGTGTTTATCTTAGGAACAGTTACTTAAGGGGAGGGAAGGGAGTGTCAGGGGCTAGTGGGGGGGGAAGCACAGACATCACAATAATTGAGGGATACAGGGGCCATGCACGTGTCAATGTACCCCCAGTTATCCTCTTAGAACAAAAGATGTTTTATGGCTAGAGATCTTAGAGTGATCACCTGGAATGCTAAGGGGGCCCGACACAAGATTAAACAATATAAAATACTGAAACATTTAAATCTTCTTAAAGCTGACATTATGTTCATTCAGGAGTCCCACTTGCTTAACTCTGAAGCACTTAAAATGAGGCGTTAACAGGTAGGACAGGTTTCTGCTATGGAAGGTAATACCCAGAGTAGAGGAGTAATGATTCTAATACACAGATCGGTCCCCTTTAAACTTCTCCAAATTACTGTATATCAGATCCTGCATGCAGATTTCTCTTAATTAGAGGCAAACTGCACCCTCTGGACATCTTATTGGGTAGTATATATGGTCCAAATTCTGATACTCCAGGTTTTTTTGTACAGGTTATGGAGGCTTTAGTCCCTTTCTTGAGTATCCAAATAATTCTGGCTGGGTATCTCAACATTGTATACGATTCAACCCTGGATAGATCTGGTTTCTCCCGTAAAGGCCTCTCCCCTGCCCAAAGGGCATTCAGGGAATCATTAGACCATACCGGTCTATGTGATATATGGAGACTTCTACACCCCACTGTGCGAGAGCATACCTTCACCTCTCAGGCCCATGGGACATCCTCCTGAAATGATTATCTTCTTATTTCACAATCCCTAATACCAGGTGTTTTGGACTCTGCTATATGCACTGGGCCTCCCTCAGACCACTCAGTGGTCACTTCCCTAATTTCATTTCCGGCTCTACCGGGGAAAGATAACAGATGGAAATTTAACAACCAACTCTTACAAGACCCAGAAGTTGTTAAATATATATCCAATTATTTATCTCAGTTTATTTCACTTAATCATAACTCCACAAACCGACCCAATGTAGAATGGGGTGCACTCAAAGCATACCTGAGACTGGTCCTGATTAGTTTGACCTCTCAGAGAAAGAAAGATAGGGAATTGCTTATTGCAGCTCTCCTTGCTCAGATTCGGGATAAAGAATCCAAACTCACCTCATGCTCTTTGGAACAATATAGACAGGAATTAGTGAAATTAAGGAGCTCCTACCTGGACTTTTTGGGGTAACAGGCCGAATTCACAATTATGAAAACTAAAGCAGCCTACACTGACCAAGGAGAGAAGGCTGGTCATTTGCTTGCATTGAGGGTTAAACAACAGGAATCCTCCAGACTAATTGCGACAGTCCACTCCTTAGAAGATAACTCCCTGAAAACCTCTCTTAAGGATATAGTGGCAGAGTTCAGCTGCTATTATAAACAGCTCTGCAGCCCTATGATAGATCCTCCATCTGATGAAAATCTAGTCCAATACCATGAAGAGTCCCATTTACCCTCACTCTCAGATTTACAACAGGCTCTCCTCATATCAGAGATTTCCCAGGCTGAGATAGATAGAGTATTCAGAAATCTCCCCTCAGACAAAACCCCCAGCCCGGACGGATTCTCAGCCAACTTCTACAAAGTATTTGCCAAACAATTAATACCCATTCTCTTGCCTCTCTATCAGTATATCCTCTCAGGTCAAGCATCTGACATATCCTTGTTTGAGGCTCTAATTGTTCTACTGCCAAAACCGGATAACCCCCCCCCCCCAAAGTTTGTGTACAATTATAGACCAATATCACTCCTTAATCATGATATTGAAATTCTGACAAAACTCTTGGCTGACCATGTGAATGAAGTCCTCCCTCCCTAATAGGGTCAGAACAGGTTGGGTTTATGAGGGGGAGATCCTCCGTGGACCACATGCGTTGCCTAGCCCATGTTTTCTCCATCTCCAGGGACGCCCTTTTCCCTGCTGTTCTGATTTCCCTGGATGCCGAGAAAGCTTTTGATAGAGTTTATTGGAATTATTTATTTGCTTCAATGGAAGCATTTGGCTTCCCTGTAGTCTTTCAGAAATGGGTCGGTTCTCTTTACAAAATTCCCACTGCAAGGATATCCTGCAATGGGACAATTTCCGAATCCTTCCCACTATATGCAGGGACAAGACAAGGTTGCCCTTTGTCTTCCCTGCTTTTCAATATTTACCTAGAACCTCTCATACGCAGATTAACCGATTCTCCAGAAATTCAAGGTATCCATCTCTATGGTCTTGTAGCCAAAATCTCGGCTTACGCAGATGATCTCCTGCTTCAAATATCATATCCTGTCACATCTACTCCAGCTATGCTAAATGTCATTGATGGATTTAGTAAAATCTCTAATTATAAACTTAATATTGGAAAAACTTTTCTCTTTCCTCTTAATTATAAGTTTCAAAAAGGTGAAATCTCCACTTTTGGACTTTCATGGAATTCTGACTCCATTAAATACTTAGGGCTCACTCTCACAAGGAGCTTATCTTGCCTTCAACTGCTTAACCTTGACGCACTTGTTTGCACGGTCAGTCAGGACTTAAATAGGTGGTCTCTTCTCCCCCTCTCCCTTTGGGGAAGGATTCATTTAATCAAAATGAATGTCTTCCCACACATTTTTCACCCACTTAATTTACTGAACATTTGGTTTCCCTTAAAGTGGTTTAAAAAAATTCATAGCATTATTATTGACTTCCACTACGCATGCAAAAAGTCTACAATGGCATTTCATAAATTAGCAGCACCTAAGATAAAGTGAGGATTACGACTGCCTCAGATAGGGTTATACTACTGGGCCAGCCATGCAAATAAATACCTCAGATGGCTATCTATGGAGGACTCCCAATCTGAGTTCACATGTATCCTGACTTGGCTTAAAGTAGTGTTGGCATGTATAAAGGGGCATGCCTTCTCTCCCTCAGCTATGTTATACACAAAATCAGGTTCCCTTCCCACATCTTTACGCAGTTCTCCCATAGGAATTTCTGTCAGGATTCATTCCCAGATGTGTGCTTTTCTAAAATATGATAATATCATAGAGTTATCCCAAGAAGTTATAGGTAACCCCACATTCCAAAGTGATGGTAAGCCTCCTCTATCAAGCTGGCTCCCACAGATAAAGAACTGTCAGCTCAAAGGCTTTATCAGAGAAGATGGGCACTGGCTTTCCTCGCTGGAACTTATGGATAAATTTCATATTCCCCATCCTAAGATTTTTCAGGTTTTCCAGCTCCAGCACATTTTGATAAAGGTTATGGGGATGGTTACTCCTTCCAGCTGCAAAATTAAGTTTCCAGTTAGATTTATGTAAGGTAGCAGGTTCCTCTCATGCAGTCTCAAAAATATATAGTACTCTCTATAATTGGCCTATCCTAATTCTTTTGGTTCCATAGGCTATTGGTCCTCTCTTTTCCCTGGCAAGGAGTTCAGTTGGTCCCTTTTGTGGAAGAACTGCCATCAATTTCTGCTTCAAGACAGACTCCGGCTTATGCAATTTAAAATATTACACATTACTACTATTCCCCACAAAAATTGGCTAGGCTGGGTATTACATCTTCCTCAACTTGTATGCGATGTCAACAGGAAGAAGGGGATCTACTACATATTTTCTGGAAATGTCCCAAAGTGGCCTCCACTTGGAATACTATTAAACAGAGGGTTGATCCCCTTCTGGGCCTAGCAGATTTGTTTAGTACAGAGACACGCCTCTGAGGTGACTTTACTTCCATTCCAGTCCTTAACAGGAAGTACCATATGGCTCTAATTTCTTTATCACGTAAAAAAGTTGTCTTAAGGCACTGGAAAGACAACACAGAAATTTCTTACGTGGAATGGTTTCATGAACTCCTTGCCAATCTCAGAACTGAGAGAACTATTGCTAATCTCCAGAATAAATCAGAGAATTTTAAAAGAATTGGGGGTCCTCTGTAGTCTCTGTACTCCCTTCATACTGATGGGGGTTCCTCTTAAACCTTATGTCAGAATAGTTCTGGGGTATAAGTCTGTGCTGGGGATAAGGGGAGGGAAGGGGGGATGGGGGTAGGGTGGGAGAGAATGAATCCTTTACATAATTGTACAAGTCTGTTTTGATTTGCACTATACACTGTGGATTGATTCTCTATACTGTAAAACCGTAATAAAGTTTGAATGACAAAAAAGAAATAGAATCATGGTTCACCTCCCACAAACTTGTCCTCAACTACAAAAACACAAAGGTCATGCTATTCACCCATCCGCAACATAAGCACAACACGACCAAACTATCTATACTAAATTTCCAGGGTACCATGCTGGAAGCAGTTGCCAATTTTAAATATCTAGGGGCCACCCTAGACTCGGCCCTTACTTTCCGTGAACATATAGTGTCGACTTGTTCTGCTATAAACATTAGAATCAGCCTCATGCACAAATATAGGCCCTATCTCACTCCTGATGCCCTCTGTTTAGCCATCTCTAGCTCCATCCTTTCCCTGGTAAACTATAGCATAGTCATATATGGCGTCACCTCCGACACTGCCCTGTCCAGCACTAAACACACTCTTAAAAAAAGCATGCCGGCTGGCCATAGGCTGTGACCACCTCACACATACCTGTGACCTCTACCAACGGTCTTCATGGCTAAACTTTCAGGGGTGCCTACTCTATCAGACCTGCTTATTGGCCAAAAAAATACAACTAGGGTTAGCTCCCCTTGGCTGTCTATCGCTCCTCCAAATGTGTTTGCCGACGCGGGCCACAAGACACTCAAACACTACTGCCTTTCGCATCCCTTTTGCAAGGGCCACTGCCAGCCAAAGGTCCTTTTGCTACAGGGCACCACACTGGATGAACTCCCTTCCTGATACTGCCCTCTCTATTCCCAGGTTAGGGCCTGTTAAACCTGTGCTGTGCACCCATATTATATCCAACTGTTACTGTGGTTGCACATAAACTCTCTACAAGGGCTTAGTTATTATTTCTGTTGCTAAATTAACTCTGATTTTAATATATGTTTCATAATTATGCACCTTTGGTGTTGATCTGTACATGTATTATCCCATTTTATCTCTGTACTTAGTTACTGTACCTTATTTTACTCTGTATTTGTCCTAATTCAATGTATGACACTGAGCCTTTGTAAATGAGTCCCTGACTCAAAGGGTTGTAATTCCTAGACTTTATATAAAAAAAATAAAAAAATTAAAAAAAAATGTTCTAAACCTGAAGATTTTGGAAAAAAGACATCAGCAATGACCACCAGGTTTACTGAAACCAAGCACTCTAGGAACTGCACTGAACAAAGCAGGAAATGTGGATAGATCACAGCTTTTAATCCGTCAACATAAATCACAACAGGAAAATGCCCGATCACCTTTGTGACATAGTATAATGCCTTAGCAGGGAAAACTGGTAGCACTGTGAGAAAATTCTAGACCATTCTCATGGACAATGAAAGTCTGCCAAGGGAGCTATGGGTTACCCCATTTATTACATTCAGCAGAGCACCAAATTTAGGGGATAAGTTGTTCCATAGCCAATTCAAAAGAGAAACAGGCCCGGTGCACACTAACACCTGTTTACTACCACAGCTGAAAGGCATGTTCAAATGTGGCCACTGTAATGTGTGTCAATACTGTTGCCAGTCCAATACTCTCAAGTTGGAAGGTTATCAGAGGGAAATGGAGGTCAGAGAGTTTATAATCTGTTCATCAAATTGTGCAATTGTCCTGGGCTCTATACTGGATGCACAATACACCTTTTCAATCAATCAATCAATCAATCAATCAATCAATCAAATTCTTTATTTATCCAGGTGAACACCATTGAGCAAGCTCATTTACAAGGTGGACCTGCATTACACAAGTCAAGTAACAATGCATTTATATACAGACAAATAGACAGTAGATGCAATAGACAGGATAAGTAAAAATACATTTGGGTTCAGGTAAAAGACAGTCGGTAAATGTATACATAACAATAGGGTAGCAAGTCAGTAAAAATTTATACCAGATACAACAACACACATGGTTTAGTATTCCTGTAAGGTAAAGGCATTATAGTCCAGCGAAGAGATTAGTTGAGGTGGATGCTATAAGAGAAGAGACATACATAGTCAGTTTAAAAAGACAACAGGCGTATCAAGTGGGAGACATGTGTTGGGAGAAGTGGGCAGCCAGTAGTAAGGGGGGGTCTGGAACTGGGATAATACTAGGAGCGAAGGAATGAGATGCTGTGGGTATATAAGGAATAGGTGGGTGAGGGAGGGTGAGATTTAGGGTGGTAGATAAGTAGGTGGCTCAGGGACAAGTTATGCACTGATACAAGAAGGAAGGAGGATGGGAAAAGCAGGGAGGATGTGGAAGGTGGGTATAAGTAAGCTAGGATCATTGGAAGCAGTTGCAGGCTTCTGTAATGTATTTTGAGTATAAGGTCTTAAACACAGTGAGACTAACAGGAGTCCTCAGTTTCAGTGATTTCTGTAGCACATTCCAGAGCTAGGATCGTTGGAAGCAGTTGCAGGCTTCTGTAATGTATTTTGAGTATGAGGACTTAAACACAGTAATACTAACAGGAGTCCTCAGTTTCAGTGATTTCTGTAGCACATTCCAGAGTGACGGTAGAACGAATCCTATGGCAGCTCTCCCAAAATGCGTTAGGGCTTTGGGCACTTTCAGAGAAATCAGTGAACAGCTTCTTGGAGCATAGGTTCCAGGCATATTGAGATTCAGGCAATCAATAATGTACATGTGGAAGTTTGCCAGTGATAGCTCTGTATGTCCAGAGAGCTGCATTTTTATTTCTTCTGTAGTGTAGGGTGGTCCAACCTACAGCCGCATATAAAGAGCAGTGATGGGTGGAGAAGAGGAGACCAATGATGAAGCGCAGGGCTCTGTGGTAAAGTATGTCCAATTTACTGAGGTATGAAGTAGCACATTGGCTGTATATAAAGTCAGCGTAATCAATTAGGGAAAGGAACGTAGACTGAACTAGCTGTCTTTTGGCCTCTGTAGTTAGTAGGCGGTTTAACCTGAAAAAGAGACCTAGTCCCCCCCCCCACACACAGTAGTCCTTTAAGTTTTCTGCAGAGAAATTCATCTATTCATTTTCTTGTAGCAATTTGTATTAAAAATGTTACATGAACAAAGTACAAAATGAAATTGATGCCCATAATTTATCACAGCTCATCCTTGATCCAACTCGGATGAACTATAAAACGAGTAACCACTCCTTAATCGACTGGGCTCTCACCTCTCACCTACGTAGAGTCATTAAATCTGGTGTATTATCAGATGCCCTAAGTGACCACCTTGTGACCTTTCTGGTACGCAAAATTCACAGAATCAGGGCTCCTCATAAAACCTTAATGACTTGCTCATATAAATCTCAGAACCTTGCTCCCCTCCTCCATGACCTAGCTCATGCAAATTGGGCCCCTATAGCCTCTGCAAACTTGATAAATGAAGCTGAAGAATACTTTAAAGGTAAATTTCTTGACATTTGGAATCATCACTCCCCACTTTAATGTATCAGACTCCGTGGGAGAAACCTTCCATGGATCTCACCTGAGCTCATAGCTTGTCAGAGAGCATGGGACCAAGCTTGGAAGCTACATAAAGCCTCAAAGCTCCCTAAAGACTATGACGCATATCATCCTCTTCACAACAAGTGCACGAAAGCAGCTCATTTGTCTAAGGCTACTTTAGCTTAACCTTTCAGTCCAATATAAACAATCCCTCTAAATTCTGGAAAGTCATCCACTCATTCTTCTCCCCCCTTCCACTCCTCCCTCCCTGCTCCTCAATATAAACAACACCCCTATTACTTATTACCTCAGTGTTGCTACTGAATTTAATTCATATTTCAATTCTTGTGCCTCTGCTCTCTTGTCCTCCTTACTCTCTACTAGGCCAGGTGCTCCCTCTACCTCACCATGCACACTGCCCCAGTCTGCTTATTTTTTCTTTCACTAAAATTACCCCTTCTGACAATTTGGATACCTTGCACACCTTAAACCCATACAAAGACAGTTTGCCTGATGGCTTGGACCCCAAGCTGCTATATCTCTCAGCTATTGCTATCGCTGCCCCACTGTCTGACCTCTTCAACCTCTTGTTCAAAATGGCAGCCATCCCACCTGTTTTGAAGCATGCCATTGTTCTTTCTTTACCTAAGGTCAGTGATCTTTCCTCACCGGGAAACTAACATTCTATATCCCTCCTTCCCACCCTTGCCAAACTGCAAGAACACTTGGCTCTTGCCCAACTCTTTTCTTATCCCTCTAACTTCAACTTTTTCACTCCCTTTCAATCTGATTTTTAAAAAAGAACACTCCACCAGCAACTCCCTGATTAGGCTTACTGACTCCATCCTCTCAGGGATGGGCAGTGGTCAAATCACTTCTGTCATTTTTGTCGACCTAGCCAAGGCTTTTGACACAGTTTCCCACACCCTACTACTAACTCCTTTTCCTCAGCAGGTCTGACTGACTCAGCCACTAACTGGTTCAGAGCCTACCTTGTAGGTCAGACCCAGTCAATCAGAATCGCTGACTCCACATCCCCCCATCAACACTGGTGTCCCTCAAGGGTCCGTGTTGGGCCCTATACTTTTCTCCATATTTCTTAATGACATACCATCCATCTGTACATCATCCTCAATACATATGTATGCTGATGACATGGTCCTCTACACCTCCGGACAGTTCCCCACTGATGTTGCGAACATACTTCAGCAGGACTTCAACAATGTTCAGCACTGGTTTTGCTGTCATCAACTTTTTCTAAATGCCGAGAAGACAGTCTCCATGACCTTCGGCACTAGGCAGAGACTCTCTAGGCTCCGTTTCTGACCTCCTTCCATACCCTTGACAGGACAGTCTTTGAGGACACCTCCCTATTCAGATATCTGAGTGTTTGGCTTGACCAACATCTTACCTTCTCTGGTCAGGTGCACACCTTCCTGATAAAGTTGCTCCCCAAGCTCGGTGCTCTATACAGGAACCGGAATTGCCTCCCTCTCTCGGCTAGGCATGAACTTGTCCAAAAGATGACCCTTCCTATTTTTGACTACTGTGATGTAGTCAATAGTGCTGCTCCCAAGACCTCCATAGCCAGATTGTATACTGTCTTCAACTCCTTCTGTTGCTTTACTTTGGACTCTCCTCCTCTCACCTACCAATGGCAATTCTACCACTCCCTGGCATTTCCCTCACTAGAAAATAGATGCCTCCAGCATTGTGCTAAATTTGTCTCTAAATTCTGGTTTAGATCACTCCCATCCTATCTCACTTCCTCTCTATCAGTCCTTCCTCCCTCTGCCCTCTCACTTAGATCTTACGACTCCCCGTTGTCATCCCTGGGAGGTCACACCCATGATGAGGAGGAGCAACATGGCACCGAACGGTACAACCATGTAGGCTAGATGCCGTGGGTCTGGTTGAAAATCCATCTGTTTACCCCCTGCCCAAGCTATGAGGAATAGACTTTGCAATCAAACCTCTTTCTGAAACAGAAGGGAGAAATAAGGATTCTAAGCTGTTGTATAATTTTGGAATCATGACTCCCAAAAAGATGCAAAAAAGGTTTTTTGGGCTCCAAAACTAAAAGCTTTCAAGGTCAGGGTCAGTTGAGTCAAACTGATGCAGTCACTGCTGCAGCTACCCCAGGACTGACTCTGACCATAAATGATGCTCATGCCATTACAACCACCAGTGAAGGGGTAAGCATAACTTTTTTTGCAAACAATGTTTCCAATACTATGTTTCAAAGGGGGGCTAAAGAGTTTGAAGAGGATGTCCACATCAAAACCATGGTTATTAATACCAAAATGTCAGAAAAGACAACAGACTCTGCACCAAAAGATACTAACCCTGATCAAAATATGAATATTGAATTAGAACATTCTGACTCTGAGGAAGATGACTTGCCCCCCCCCCCCCACACCTTGGGCAAAAACATTGCTCAACAAAATGAATGACCTGTCAGTTAAAATGGAAACTATACTAGCACATCACACTATTCTTGATAAATATTTTAAGTTAACTCAAGATTTGTTAATTGAAAATCAGCAGATTAAAGCAGATTTGGACCAAATAAAACAGACCATGAATAAAATATCTGATGAATCATTCAATTATTCATGGCGAGAAGCGGGTTTTATCATCTCAGGAATATTGCCTGAATTCAAGCCCTGATCTCGCCTGATGACCTACCCACACTGGCACATGCTTTCGTCACTTCCAGGTTGGACTACTGCAATGCCCTGTACCTAGGGATATCTGGAGGTAACCTCTGCAGACTGCAGCTGGTGCAGAATGTGGTGGCGAGAATTTTGTTGGGGGTGAAAAGATGTGAACATATCACCCCAGTGCTCCGTGAACTGCACTGGCTCCCAGTCTGGTGGAGGGTTGTCTTCAGGATAGGGCTGTTGACC
The DNA here is from genome assembly GCA_016271365.2 of Neoceratodus forsteri. Taxonomy (NCBI): domain Eukaryota; kingdom Metazoa; phylum Chordata; order Ceratodontiformes; family Ceratodontidae; genus Neoceratodus; species Neoceratodus forsteri. The sequence goes on from CM028134.1 coordinate 250,529,871, forward strand.
TATAAGACCCTGCACAAGAGGGGTTCAGTCTATCTGCAAGAGCTCCTTGTACCATACCGCTCGACCCAGGCTATCCGTTCTGCCAGAGGTGGCCTCCTTGGAGTTCCCAGGGTTAGGCTGCAGCATTCGGGTGATAGAGTGTTTGTGGCAGCTGCACCTACCCTGTGGAACTCCCTGCCTGGTTATCTTAGGGAGGCCCCCCTCGGTGGAAGCCTTTAAGAAGGGTCTCAAAACATATTTATTTAATCAAGCTTTTCATTGAAGGTGTTTTAAAATAATAGTATTTTTATGATGGTTAGTTAAGCTGTTGTTTCCAACTGTATTTTGTATGTTGTTGCTGTTGCGTCAAATTTGTTTTATTGTATTTTTAAAATGTTTTTGTATGTTATGCGTGTTATATTGTACAGCACCCAGAGTCTTTGGAGATGGGCGCTATATAAATAAAATATCTATCTATCTATCTATCTATCTATCTATCTATCTATCTATCTATCTATCTAATATGTCAGGTAAAATAAAAGCATTGGAGGTTGAAAATAATGAACTTAGAGAAAAAAATTATTGATCAAGAATCCAGGGCAAGGAGAAACAATGTTCATATCTTTGGGGTTCCTGAAGAATGGGATACCACAAAATCCCTGCATGAATCTTTTAAATCTATTGCTGCTGCATTCCTTGAAACTGACCCTTTAGAAATTAACTGGGAGATTGAGCGTATCCATCAAGGGCTTAGATCCAAGCCTGACTCTACAGCTCCCCCACCAAGCTGGTAATTCTCCAATTTTTGAAATCCAAAGACAAGGATACACTTATGGCTGCAGTCTACAAGAAAAAAAAAGCCTGCTTTGATGGAAGCAAGCATTACCATATATAATGATCTCCCTCCTGACTTCATTTTGGCCAGGATGAAATCTGATGCACTGTGAAATAAGCTTTGGACACATGGTTACAAAGCAACAATGAACTTTCCTGCAAAAATGTGTGTGGTTATTGATGGCCAGTGACTCATATATGATTCAGTAGAGGAAGCAACTAAGGTCTTGAAAATAAAACTTCCAGATATGTTTTGACAGTAATGGGTGCTCTGATTTCTGAACTGGTGTTTCACTGAAATCAATATTTTCCCTTGGATTGAAGGGTTAAAGGAGTCATGCAATGTTGTATTCCATTATGCATGCTAAGCTACCTACGTAGGTCAAAAGGCCAAAACCTTCTACATTCTTTTTTTCTTAATGCATGCCTGATTGGGGTGGAGATACCATAAGATATAAATACCTTTTGTGGTCAAACTAAAACCCATGTTTATGAGGGTGATTTACTAACTGAATATGTAGCAACATGCAGAATGTATACAGATATGTAGGGGGATAAGTTTCCCCCTAAATTAGACAGTTTTTTCCACTCCTCAATTTGACTGTTTGACGGGTTAAAAGAGAGAAGTGTGTGTGTGTGTGTGGGGGTGGGGGCAATATGGTCAGAAGTAATCCTGTTCCCACTACGGAATACAAGAGCAAAGGTATGCTCTTCAAGTTTTGGTTTTTGTTAATAATTCATCTAGGAAATTTGATTGGGGAAGTTGTCGTAAGGGATCTAGTACAAAAGAAACTGCTGATTAATAATAGAGGTGTATTTATGTTAATTAAGTCTTCTACTATGGTTATTAAAAAATATATGGTGGAGATATGGAGGCTATTTTGTGGAAGGGCCAGTGGAGCGATCAATCTTTCTTTTAGGGTCTCTAGTCATGTTGATACCTATGGGTTTTCAAATAAAGATACATAATGATGAGTAGGAATAACTTGAAAATTGTGTCTTTAAATGTGAATGGTATCAGCTCACCAGTAAAAAGGTCTAGACTGCTTACATATTTTAAGAAACAACAAGCACACATTATGTGTATTCAAGAATTGCCCCTAGAGGAAAAGGACGTACTTAAACTTAAGAATAAATGAATCTCAGCAAGGAAAAGTAGGGGAGTTGCTATCATAATTAGAAAGGGACTGAAATTTAACCTGCTAGATTGTTTTTCAGATCACAAGGGCAGAATTATCATGGTTAAAATTAATTTGGATGGTCAAGAAGCTATAATAGGATCATCACATGCCCCATTTGAAAATTACACTGGGTTTTTAGCTAAAATTAAAGAAGGGCTGCAAAAACTTCAAGCTGTTAATATTATACTAGCAGGTGATTTTAATGCCTTTTTAAATCCCCTCCAGGATAAATCATCTCCAGCTACTAAAGGTAACTTTTTAATCACTGGTAAACTGACTGACTTCCTGGATTCCGAACAACTAATAGATGTATGGCATCATAGGAATCCTAACAATATACAATACTCCCACTTTGATAAAAAAAAAAAAAAATAAAGGCTTTTCATGCTTTGATTGATTTTTTTGTCTCAAAAAATCTTCTAAAATTTGTTAACAATACGGATACGAATTTGATATTCTTCTCTGACCACGCCTTAATTAGTTTACAAGTCATTCTTATAAATTTGAATAGGACATTAACTAAATCCTGGGCATTTAACAATGATTTGTTAAAGAATTCCAATTTTGTGTAACAAATTAAAGAGTCCATTCACAAGTTTTGGTATTATAACTATTCTGGCCAATGTCCCATACTAGCTCTATGGGACACTTTCAGGCAACATTATGGGGGATTATTATTTCTTACCAAATTATAATTTCAATGGAAATAAATAAATAAATTAAAGAAATAGATGATAGGTTGAGACAGCTAGATAAACTTGTCCTGTCCAACTACAATAAATATAAAGAATGGCATAACTTTTAAATAAAAAAAAACAGAACGTTTTACAGCAGGAGACTGCGAAATTTGTCTCCTCTATTAAGAAATATAGATACTTTCATACAGATAAGTCAGGCAAGCTTCTTGCACCCCTATTAAGGCAAGAAAAACAGAAAAACCTAATAACAACTATTAAAGATGACTCAGGAACTACTCATATTACAAATTAGGCAATTTCCAATATTTTCTTGATAGATACAAAGACATTTAGCACAATAACTTTTTACCTGACTAGTCAGACATGGATGCCTTTGTTAATAGAACCAATATAAGACCCTACTCATTTCCTTTTTCTCCAATTTGACAACAGCATATAATTAAAACAATAAAGTCATTGCTAAGAGGCAAATCCCCATGGCAAGATGGCCTGATGAATAAATTCTTTCAATGTTTTTCAATGGAATTGGCCCCCTGGTTGGAAAGAATCTTGGAGGAATTCTTACAGGAAGGTTCTGAGTTTGATTTACCACCTTCTTTACAAGTTGCAAAAATCTTCCTAATTTTGAAGGAAGACAAACCGCCTGATTCCGTGGACAGTTACAGGCCAATAACTATATTTAATTCAAACTACAAATGAATAGCTAAATTGATTAATAGCCAGATTCAACCTCACCTATATAAATTCATACATCATAACCAACATGGTTTTATGAAAGGGTGAACTCTCCATCGAGCAAATAGAAGGATTCAGGCTCTTACACACCTATTAAATTCAGACTGAATATCAAAACAATACATATTATGCCATCTCTGTTAATGCGAGTAAGGCCTTTGATCTCTTGAACAGAGTATATGTACCACATTCTATCAAAAATGGGTATCCCACAAGAAAGTATCACATTAATTAAAAAACTATATAAAAAACAGTGACATTTCAGATTAACAGTTATCATACAGATTAACTCAACATGTTAAATGATGTAAGACAGGGTTGTACCCTTTCTCCAACTTTATTTATACTCACACTCGAACCCTTACTCCAAACTATTAGGAATAACATCAGCATAGAGGGTAGAAGGGTAGGAGGGGAACATATCAAGCTAAATGTATTTGCTGATGATGTAGTTTTAATCATTAAAAATGTAGACACCTCACTTACAGCATTTTTTGACAATGTACAACTGTACTCTAATATCTCTGGTTATGTTATAAATAAAAATAAGTCAGTCATCATGAAGTTATCTAAAAATAAACCTAATACTCAAAAATTTGAGAATGAATTTAGAATTCAGGAAGTCATAAAATACCTCAGAATACAGATTACCCCTGATCAAACAAAAAATATTAAATTAAATTATGATACAGCAAAACAAAAAGTTGCAGCCTTACTAACAAATTGGAATAACTTATCATTATCCTTATGGGGGAAAGTCGATACTATAAAAATGATGGCTCTCCCACATTTTATATTCATGATTTAAAATATTCTTGGGGCTCCATCTCAAACATGGTTTCAAGATGTGAAAAGGATTTTTTCCCAATTTCTCTGGCGAGGTGGTAAACTCAGGATAGCCCGGAATGCACTTACAGCTCCACGTGATGGGGGGGGGTTGGCTGCCCCAACATTCTATGTTATGTCCAAGCTCGTATTCTTGTGATGTTCCATCAGTGGACATTTTTTCCAGAGATGGACAACCCTATATATCAAAAAATTATATACCCACCAGTAAGAACAAAGATTTTAAATATATTTTCTTGATCAAGATTTGTTTAAACAAAAGTTTCATATGCTACAATCTTGGCTTATCCTGATTAAAAATGGGTTACCCATCCTATGCCATTTCAGCGACCATGGCTATATTTACCTATTCAGGCCAACAAAAGAATTTGGAAACAAGCTCAACACAATTTTAGTTTTAAAATTTTACATTCCAAGGGAATACTGTTTTGGAAAGATATTATAGTTAATGACCAAATGTGGACATATCAACAAATGTCTTATAGTTTCATAGGAGTGGGGGGGGGGCGTCAAGACATTATCACTTACAACATCATCATAACTTGTTGTTCAGTGTGCCTTGCCTGGTGAAACATGTAAATAAATAAATAAATAAATAAAACCACACCTCATCTCTGACTTGGGGAGCATGTAGCTCACATACAGGTTGAAACTGTGTGCCTCTCCTCATTTTGTCCACATATGATGTGTTAATAGGTGTCATTTGTATTCTTGGAAATTTGTTTTTCTTTGATGACCTTTATAACTTATAAGTTTTTTCTGCACTCCACAGGCCACTGAATATTCTTTTTTACTCTACCCCTTGGATGTGCAGAGGTATTCTTCCATCTGGGTATGCATCAAGATAGTATGCAGAGGGACCAAGAATTTTCAGGCCCAAGAGAAAGCACCAATATATGGATACTGCATACTTTTTTTCTACCTTTGCTAGCATTACATCTGTCTTTGGTCCTGGTATGAACCCTGTAACATAGAGTGGGGACTGTGTAAAAGATTCCATCACTAGCACTGTATTTGTCTTTGATCAAAGTATCTGTCCTTTAATGTGAAGCAGGGGCTGCGTAATAATAGGTAGAATATGCTCAGAACGTTTCATTAAACAACTTTGTATTCTTCATACAACTATATTAATTGACCTGCTGTCATTTTTGAAAGTCCCTGAAATCTGAACAATAATTGTATTTGTTTGCAACTTGTTTGAAAGTATTTTTTCCTCTTTGAATAATACTAACGTATACTTTTGATTCACTTACTTTTTTCACCTGTTTACACATTATTGCAAGCTTTGGGTTTGAATCATTCCCTGAACCACATTGGGCACCTTAAATATCACTTTTCTGTTCTGTGAAGCCCCATCATGGGATTGGCTGGCTGTGAGAATGTCCAAATATAAAAGGGAGTGGCTACATGCAGGTACCCACCCCTTGATGAAAACCCACCTTGTTGAAGTGCCGGAGCACCAGCTGTTGTTGTTGTCAAGGCACTTTGTGACTTAGTCACCATTGTCTGTGTTCTACATGAATTTTGGATGGAATAAACAGTTTTGCAGACAGTTCTATCTCTGATCCATTTGTTGCTGGGTGACCTAGCTTATTTTGGTTTCCAGGAGTGCTGTTGTTTCCTGCTACTGACTTTACTCCTGGGGCATGCTCCTCCCCTCATCCAGTACCCAGACCCTGTGCCAGTGAGCACGTGCACCTCCCAGCCTACCCTTATCATATTGCCCCTCTCCTTTCTGGCCTCCAATGAGTACATGTTCGGTACCAAAAATCTGTTCTCATTGGAACTGACCTAAAAGCACTGAATCATTTTGGTTGCTCTATGATGCACCATTTCCAGTCTGTCCCTGTGTTTCCTTATTTGAGGACTACAGAACAGGGCAAAAAACTCCAGATGCAGCCTTATTAGTGATCTAAAGAGAAACAGTAATACCTCTTTCCTCCTGCTATCAAAACCCCTCCCATTACACCCAAACATCCTTGTTGCCTTGCTGTAGGCCATCTTATATTAGACAAATTGTTTAAGGGACTCATCCACGGTGATTTCATAATCACTTTCCCTCCTGTGATGGAGCCATCTTCTATGACCAAGGCCCCTACTTTTCTGTGGCACAGTGGGACCAAGTTCTGCGGCAAGACTACCATTTCCCGCAGAACTTCTGCGGCGGTGGTTTGCAATTTCTGCGGAAGTTCTGCGGCACTAACAACCAACCACATCACAGTGTCAGCTTGTCATCCTGACTTCACTTTCATGACAGTTTTTATAGCAATCAGGATGGTGGAAAGCACAGTAACACTAGTTCAAAAATAACAGACTTATAAAAATAATTTTATGCCTAAAAAAGCAAAACAAATGTCTCTCCCTTAAGGTCCTAGCCTGTTGCATAAATGAGATATGCAGAGGGGATCTTATGTGATAAATAATGTATTTCTATATGCATGCTATCTATCCCACTAATGAGGTTTCCACTGTCTATCACTTGTATATTTGTATGCGCTTTCTACACCACTCATGAGGTTCCCACTGTGTATCACATATATTTATATGCAATCTGTAACATACATACAAATGTGTGTGTGTGTGGGGTGAGAGAGACAGAGATACTGTATGTGTGTGTGTGTGTGTGTATATATATATATATATTGTTTTTTTTTGTTTTGTTTTTTAATTCCCATGAACTTGCATCCTCATTCATACAGGTCCCATTGGAAATGGAATAGAGGAGTTACTGCAAAACTCATTTTTCATGTCAACCTGTTTTCCCTGACACACTGCGTAACACCATCAGGCCATGACATGCATGTGAACCGATAGTGAGATAGTGCTCTCCAGCCCATCACAATGTGTCCACCATGTGACAGACACTGCACCATACCTTCCCAGGCTCCGAGCAGTGATGTGTGCCACCAATCCTTGTGCTGCCCAGCCAGCTCCCAGAGCTAATCTCTGAACCTGGGTTGCCAGCATGGAAACACAACATGCTACCCTCTGGCCCAACAGCTGTCCCTGCACACAACATTTTTCCATAACTTTTAGGTGATTCTATCAACCAATGGCAATATGTAATCAATAACCCTGGCAAAAATGCATACAGTGCAATTATTTATTTAACAGGTCTATTCTTTCAACAGGTCTCTACATTATTATATTCCACTTTTCTGGACATAATTACTTTATTTTACTTAAAAAATGACAGTTAAATTCATTTTACCAGTTATTCATTTCAGATGGCATTTCTGTACCTTAAAGGCACAAATAGGTTTGTACAAAGTGAAGTATGGACTTAACAGGTCAGTGCTATTGACAAGGTTTTGTTTAAGTTGGCTCTAGTGCAACAATGTAAGACTGAAAATTGTATTAGACTGTAGTGCAGGTTGAGCAACTATCACCATGCCTGAAGTGCTATGCCACCGTCTCTGGCAGTGGGAGCTGTGGTAGATGAGTATGAGTGACTGTTCATTTCTGTTGCAGAATGCAGCCATTTCATTAGCTAATGTATGATGTTATAGCAATGATAACATCACATTCTGAGCATATGAGGGGTTTTGGATATAACAAGAGGGGAAGGGAAACAGATTCTATGGATAAACAGAAATATTAATAAAAACTCACCAAGAAGAGTGAATTCTGTGGCACCGCAGAAGTTCTGCGGTAGATTGCAAGTTCTGCGCAAAATTCTGCGGCCGCAGAATTCTAGGGGCCTTGTCTATGACCTCTATGCCTTCATTGATATAGAGGGTTTCCCCACCTCCTTTACCTTTCCCATGTCTTGCCTATACATGGTATAGCTACAAACAAAATGCTGGGAATACAAAATAATGTGACTGCCACAACACCCAAAACAGTAATATAGCAAAAAATCAAAGACCAGGGGGCAGGATTTTCAAAAGCCTTAGATCACCGCAAGCCCATGCACATTTCCACATGCACAGTGCTGGGGCTGTGTGTTTGTGTCATATGCCAGTTTGAGTGTGTCTTGGCTGCAGTTGTGGATGTCCACAACAGAACTCCATCCACATGGAGGGCACAGTCTTAAGTGAGGCACACACCCACACCACAGCATGTATGCAAAGAGGTTCAACATACTGTGGACTTCTTGACACATGATGGACTGAATGAAGGTGGCCATTAGGCTCGCTAACCTGTGAGCATATGTAAAGAGGGACTGCTGAGGTAACCATGAGAACATTTCTGAGAGGTAACCATGAGAAAGTTGAGCAAGCATACCTGCCATTCATGGAGGCTTTATGTAGAAGAGTCGTAAGTAGCCCCTAATTCTCTGTGTTGTACTTTTATTATTAAGCCTTGTGAAGCCAACAAACACCTCTTGATTTCTACTGTGTTGTGATGACCACCAAGCTCGAATTTAGATGCACCTCTGACTTATCAGAAGAAGTCCTGACCACCCATTCATTAACCGGGGAAAGGAAACTGAATTTGTGCTACCTACTGCTCCAAAACTATGTATTGTCTGTCAAGCGACAATATTTTAGTGTTATGAATTTACTTTTTGAATAAACAGTTTCCTTTGTGCTTCTAGCCTATGTTTGCTTTTAAAAAAAATCATAATGTACCAGAGCTGTCAGTATCTCTGTGCAAGAATTATAATTGACAGTTTACCGTATATCTGTTGGTCCCGGCTCCCAGTCGCAACCATGTCCAGCCTTTGGGTGTCCTGATACCTCAACCCCAATCACCACTCCCCCCCCCCACTGTCTCACAAGTGGAAATCATCATGGTGTGAGGTTCTAGGGTGCCTGTTCACTGTCAACTGAATTGACTGGTGCACATCCCTTCCACCCATTTCTTTTCCCAGTCCCTCAGGCTGGCATATATGCAATGGAGTGGGCCTATAAATGCTAACAGCTCTGATACATCATGATCTGGTCAAAAAGAAACACAGGAAGCACAATCAAGGGCAACTGTTTCATGTCTGTGTTAAGTTAATTAATAAAATTAAAACCTTGGTGGCTTGATATGGCACCAACATATTTTGGGAGAAGTCTTCACAGAAAACAGCACAGATTCCATGTTAGTGGACTGGTGATTGACAGGGAAGCTGTAGTATGGCTCAGGACTCCTTAACTTCTAACAGTATGGGTCCAGCATTCGGGCAACCTGACACCTCAACCCCAAGCACCACTCCCCCCACTGTCTTACCAGTGGGGATTAACATGGTGAGAGGTCCTAGGGCACCTGTTCATCATCAAATTAGTTGACTGGTGCACATCCCTTCCACCCATTTCTTATCTCAGTTCCTCAGGCTGGCATATGTGCAATGGAGCAGGCCTAAAAATGCTGGCAGCACCTCTGGGCTGATCCATCATTATCTGTTAAAAAAAAACACTGGATGCACATTCAACGCCAGTGACAACGGTGTCATTTCTGGTTTAAGTTAATTAATTAAAAGTTAGACATTATAAATTGACAATACATACATATTTCAGGAGAAGACTTCACAAAGAAAAAAACAGACTCCATGTAACAGTGAGTGACTGTGCTGTGAGGACTACTTCTGATAGGAGGATCAGGAGTGCACGTAACTTCCAGCTCGGTCTCTAGTACAGGCCAGTGGAAATAAAGTTTTTTTTATTGGCTTGAGAAGAATTAAACAATAATAAAACTACACTACATGAAATTAAATGCTGTTTGCAAATCTGCTATGTATGACTTCCTGAATGGTGCATAGGCTGAGAACTTGTTTTGGCTTGGTTATCTCTGGAATCTAACAGCAGGAATTCCAATTTTACATCGATTTCCTTATTTGCTAAGATATCTTAACTATATTTCAATGTGTTATGATGTGCTATACTATACACCTTCCCCACCTCAAAAAATAAGTAAGTGAACAATGAATCATGTATGACCACAGTCACACTACAATGACATATAAGTAAAAAAGATCATCACACCATGCTGGTAGGAAACGTAGCTGAGGCATCAGCTAGCTAGCCATAGAGTGGACAGTAGACTAGTAAATGATTAAGGTATTGCATGTTGAATTTCTCATGTGTAACAACAGCTTTCAGAATCTGCTACCAGTACCAATCACACTGCCAGACAAGCATGAATACATCACATTGCAAGCAAAAAATAATAAACTGACCGGCTCAGCTTTTCAACCTATTTTTTCAAATTCTTGACCTGATATTTGAATGAAACTGGAAATGAAGTGCACTTAGCTCAGGACTGCATTTCAGTACCAGAATGATTACAGAGTACCTTTCCCAGTCCTTTTGACTTGTACCTTTTTACCCCTTTTTACAAGTTACCCCTTCTTGCATTGATTCTGTAATTGTATTTCAATACAAGTGTCCTCTGAAGTTAGTTTTTGCATTCTGAGCTGCTAAAAACTGTCAGGTGTACTAGAGCTTCTATAGCAAGCCTGGTGTTGCTGTGGTCCCAGTGCCGTACTGCTGACATCACTGTATGGCAGAGGAGTGACTTACACTGTGCAGTACAGTGCAGTGACAGTGGTTTTACAAGGGTAAACTACCAGTGCTCAATGTACATACTGTGTGCCCCCTTCCCCAAGACACCCCCCTGTTAGCAATGCATTATGCCAAAATCCAAATGCCTTGTCAGTATGCTTTTTTGTGAAACTATATTCTGCCTCTGTAGCAGTGCATGGGGAGTGAGACAAAGAACAGTGATGTAAGAACATACCGTAACAGTAGATCTTTGATGGGATCTCAGTCATCAGGTACCACTGTAGGAACTTCACCGTCAGTGAATGGGAATCCACACAGAAGATTTTCAGCAATACAACTGGGCCTTCCCATGCTGCCGATGTCAGCAACCATATAAAGGTATAGACCGGACTGGGCCACATCCTCCTCTGTTCTTTCTCTCCAGAAATGAAGGGAGCAAGACTGCTGCCCTGAGGAACTGAGGCGAGCGAGGAACCCAGCTCTATTGAAAAGATGGAAACAGCAGATAGCCAGGTCCTGAACAGGAGCCCCAAACAGGGGGAAGGTGAGAGGGAAATAGACATGATGGCTGAGATCACCTTGAAGATCTACTGTTATGTTAAGTTCTTACGTAGCTGTTCTAACCTCTTCGGGGGAATCTCAGCCATCAGGTACCACCATAGGAATGGGTCCCAAGCAGTGACATGTAGGAACAGCTAACTGGGAGGCTGGATCTTCGTAAATGTAAGACAGGAGATGTGAAACAACTTGTCCAGTCAAGGACCTTCATCAACTTAAAATAGAAGGCCTTGAAACTGAACCAGCAGAGGACTCCATAAGCTTAAGATAGGAGTCCCTGCAGAACAGCCCTGCCAAAACCTACATGGGCTCTTTCGGCAATGTCCAGACTGTAGTTCTTGGTAAAGGGTGGACAGTACTCCATGTGGCAGCTGCATAAATATCAGCAACAGTGGTACCTGATGGCTGAGATACCCCTGAAGATGACTGAGTTGCTGTCAGCTGAGACAGCTGTCAGTTTATGCATCATTGTGATTAGTGTCTATACATTAGTAATTTGAAAGCAGTAATGCCTCCTTATTCATGCCATACTGGTGCCTTACATTCGATCTTGGTGACTGCAAGGCATTTTTACTACAGAAAGACATGGAAGCAACCAGTATGGCACGAATAAGGAGGCACTATTCACAGTGATGCAGAGGCAGAAGACTGATTTACAAAACAAACATGCTGACAAGGCATTTGGATTTTGGAGTAATGCACTGCTGATGGGGGGTGTCTTGGGGAAGGAGGAACGCAGTATGTACATTGAGTACTGGTAGGTTTTCCTAGCAAAACTGCTGTCACTGCACTGTACTGCACAGTGTGAGTTACTCCTCTGCTCTATAGTGATGTCATCAGATTCGAGAGCCAGTAGGCACAGGCAGCAGCTGAACAGCAAAGTCAAGTGCAGCAGGGCTAAAACAGGGCTCAAAAACAAATCCAAATTATGGAAGGCAGAATAAATCTTGGCCAAAAATAACAATTGCACACACTCTTTTCAGGTCTAGTACTGCGTATAATTACAATATGCTGTAACTTTTTGGCCCATCATGAAAGGTGCTCTTTAAGTGGTAAGGCTACCTCCCAGTCTAAAGGGTATGCTAAGCTGTCTTTGTATTTTACAAGGCCAATATTTATAAATTGTTGCCATATACCTTGCGGCCTGCTAACAGGAATAGTGGTTCAATGGGGCATGGTGAGTGGTGGGTGTCTGTGGTTAGTTATTGATACTATGACAGCAGACAGAATAATTTATGCATAGTCTTACTGGAGTGAGGCTTATGTTTTTTTATTGGCAATGGGAAAAAGAGTGGCTAGTTATCATGAATAAAGGACATATAGTTCAGACGACATGGGGCAATGCTTGACTGTTTACCATTCAGCATTAAACCAGTGACTGAGAACATGCATTCCACTGGAACACTGGATGCTGTTACATCAGGGTAAGTTTTTGCAAGCTGAGCCAGAGTAGGGTATCTATATTTATTATTCTTCCAAAATGTCAGTGGGAAATCTTCCTCACTTGTAGGGTTCACCATCAACTATTAGTTTATTTATTTTTCCATGGCTGAGCTGTCTTCACTGAGATGCAAGCTTTGCTTCAGTTTCTGAAGCATTTTCCTTTTCTTACTTATAGGAATGCATTAGTCGTCATCCTCATGACTCTTCGGATCATCGTCTTCTGCCTCGTCATCACTGACAGAGAAACTTGAGAGTGACATCGATGGTGTGCTGCTGGCTCTTGAATTTCTACTTGGAGTATTTGTTGAAAAAACTGTTGACATAGGTTCATAAGTTGATACGAGTTTGGGGGACTAGCCCTTAATGAACTCACCACCCACTAACCAGGGTGGAAATCATATTTAAGAATTACCCATATATATATATATATATATATATATATATATATATATATATATTGAGATTTCTTTTAAAGTTTTGAAGAGTAGTACTATACACTACCTCACGTGGTAGGGAATTCCAAATTGGCACTATTCTCCGTGTGAAAAAAAGATTCCTGTTGGTTGACCTATTTGTATTAGATTTTAATTTTAGATTATGAGATCTAGTATAGCTAACCGTATATTGCCATTCCATATATAAGGTTTCAAGCAATGCTATATCTCGTGTTGCTTTATAGATTAAACACAAGTCCCCTCTTAGGGATTGATATTTGATAGAGAAAAGGTTCAACTCTCTAAGTCTGTTTTCATAGGATATTGTTTTTAAAGTCGAAACATTTCTTGTAAATCTACTTTGGACTTTTTCTACTGTTATCTTATCACGAACCAAGGTCGGAGCACAAAATGATAAGCAGTAGTCTATATGGGATCTGACTGTACTACAATAAAGTGGTATTAACTCTTCTGGTTCCTTGGATTTAATGTTTTTCAGAATGCAATTAATCAGTCTACGGAATTTTTGTGCTGTTTTGTTTGTATGCTCAGTAAATTTCAAATTGTTAGTGATATAGACTCCTAGATCCTTTTCCTCAGTCACTGTATTCAAAAGAATATTGTCCATATAATAGTTTACCATCATATTGCTTTTACCAAAATGTATCACTTTACATTTGGAAATATTAAAGACTAATTTATTTTCTTTTGCCCAAATAGATAGGTTATTAAGGTTATCCTGTAAAATATGAGTTGCAGGGTGATCATTGACTATACACCCCAATTTTGCATCATCTGCATATTTATTTATCCATACCCCATTATTAGTATTCATACTTGAAATCAGAATATTGAATAGAACTGGGCCCAGCACCGATCCCTGAGGCATGCCACTGGTAACCCAACTCCATGTGGACTTATATCCTCTAATGCTGACATGCTGTCTTCTATTAGTTAACTATAATGTAATCCACATAGTTTTAGATTCCTTCATTTATTGAACCATAGTTTTCAGTACAGCTATCTGGTCCTCCCTAGACAGCTGCAAATATTTTTTGGTGGCTGGATCCAGTAAGCATGCCAGTTTGACGGTGTCACTTTCTGGAAAACTTCTTTCTACATTTTTTAGTATGATCCATTTCTCCTGCTGCACAGTTGGATGATCTTTTTTACTTACCTGTGATTTCTCCACTATCTCATTTTTTTATGAGTAGTATTAGTGCCAGGTGCAGTTAATTACTACTGACCAGTTCAGTGAGCTTCTTAAATGTGAGAAGAAAATGTTTCAGTTCTTCAACAAAATTAAATTCCTCAGTTGTGAGGCACAGGTAACTGTGTCCAGTATGTTTCAGTGTTTGCTCAGCCTCCTGGTGAAGATCTATGATACTTTCAAACATGAGAAGCACCGAATTCCTTCAAGTTACAACCTGTTGTTTTAAAGTTATATGAGAATGCTTCTTTTTGTGTTGTATGACTCTGGAAGATGCTGCTGTTGTTGCTCCTTTAACCACATCAGTGTCACGACTGTGTCTTTCCTGTGTGCTTCCAAGGTTATCGAGAATGGGTTCTGGTGCTGCTGCATCATCATCACTGAGGCCACAATCTGAATGCATATCCTCCTCATCTGTTAAATTGTCTTTAACTGGGTAATCTGAATCCAGTGCCAGAATGTTTTGTGCAGTTGCAATCTTCTCCAAGAGACTGTCCATCACTTGCCAATCATTATGGTTGGCAACTTCTTCTTCAATGAGATAACCTTTGAAATGTAAAGTAGTTACTATTGATTTGCATTTCTCAGTTAAGTCTTGTACATCACTGACATGATCCATGGAGTCAGTCATCAGCAACAGATGCAAAGCATGCCCAACACAGTGATTATACTGTTCCACCCATAACATGCGGCTGGCTTCTTCATATTTTCAGCTCCATCATGTGTCAAGTAAAGTTTCACCCTTCTGTCAATGGTGAAATCTTCAAGATCTCTGCGGACATGCTGTGCCACTGCTTCTCTGGTGTGGTTAGGCAAAACTTTACAAGACAATGTAACTATGCAAAAGGACCAAGCTGCATTAATGTAGGCTAGGTGGATACCAAGGTAAGGGCGACATTTGTATTTGTCAGTCCGTTCATCAAACATAATGTAGATGGAATGTACTGCACAGAAGTCATCCTTCACTTTGTTTTTTTTAGTAAGCTGTATGCATCATGTAGAGCTTTACAACATAAACTTCTTTCAGTAGGTATTTTCATACTTGGGAAATGTTTTTGTGAAGAATAGTTGGAAGCCTTCTTTGTTGACTGACTTGAAAGGCATCATATCCAAAGAAAAGCACACCAAGACATCGTGAACAAGTTCAAAATCTGATGAAGCTGCCCTACAGTACCAGTGGCACCATCAAGGCTCATATTAATCGTATTTTGCTCGGTTTCTGCACTTTGTTACCCTTATGTACATCAATGGTATGAATGTGAATTAGATGTTCCATTAAGGATGTTGTAGTTGTCTGCAGGTCATAACTTTTAACTTTGCTACTGTGTGCAGAAGACTGTCCTTTTGCATACAGTGCTTGCTGTGCATCTAAGCAAAGGGCACAGAAATATCTGCTGTCATCAAGCAAGAGAGGAGATGCTGAACCTGGGTCACCTGAAGATGTACCTGAGACTCGCATTTTAACATACAGAGGGACAAAGTATTTCAAAACGGTGGACTTACTATTGCTTTGATACCTCAGTTGTGGAGCAACAAACAGGTTGGATATTTCAGATTTTTTTACTTTATGACAGTAGTGATGTATTTACATACTTGTTAGTTTTACGACGAAGATATGCATCAGCCATATTTGACAGTTACACTACTAACCTGCTACTAAGTACTGGCTTTTCAATATACACTGCTAAAATTATGGAAGCAGACAACAGTATTATGATTGGATACCACGCAGATAATAAGAACATACATATACAATAAGAGACCATAAAGTCAACTCAACAGTTGGATACTTGGATGCGATGTGCAGCATAGATAAGAAGAAAATAGAGATGAAGCAAGATATAAATATAATTGTGATTCAAGAGTGACAAGTTAAGCACACATTTAACAACATCACATTACTATGACCATCCATGGCATACAAAGAATAAAATGATGCTACAGTGCAGTTCCAGTGCACGACACATCGGCAGTGAAGACTAGAGCCACATCTGTGGTAACCTTGTGGTCATGGTTACCTGCATATATACTGCCGTTCCCCCTTCCCAAGTGCCCCACCCTGGCAATGTAACACATACCCCACTAAGGTTGTGTCCTATGCCTACACCACCAAAAGTCTTACTGATTCATTCTGAAAAAGTATATTTCTTGATGAATTATTGTAGTAGATGGCTGTCTTTGCCACTTCCTCACTACAAAGTGTCAGTCCCAGTTAAGAAGGTGAGCTTTGCATCCTTCCAGTTAGTTTTTGGTTATCTACCTCAGGTCTATGACAATTTGCTTCTGACAATTCATGCCTGACGTTCTCACTCCCGACAGCTCACTCCCTTCTCAACTTGCTTCCTAACAAATTCACTCCCGTAAATACACTCCTGTCATTATGCTCCCTACTCCCCCTTGTGTGCTGCTGGTGTGCTGCTGGTGAGATATAAGACTGCAGGAATGAGAACCAGGCACAGAAATTGCTCGACACTGCATTCTGTCTAAAGCGCTGTCAGTGTCTTTCTATTTGCACCACTCTCTTTTATTGGATAACAGCTGACTGCTGACAGTTGATTGAACAGTGATCTGTCAAGCGCAATTAATTTCCGAGCAACAGTGAACCTTTTTGATTTAAAATAAAATGCTGAGTCTCAAGAAAACTGCCCACTTGTGTTGTCATTTGAGTTAATCAAGCTAATCTAGTTAATCCAGTTAACAAAGTCAATCAGGACTGTAATTTGCAACGTCCAATCAAATCACTGTAATTACAGATCGGCAGCTTTGCTCAATCAGTTGTTGCTATAAAGGGGCCAATCATTCAAATCCCTGTTATCTTACTTTGACTTTCACTGTCAGAATCGCCACTGCAGAATAAACAGAAACATTCAAGAAGCGCAGTAATAGCAGCACGGTAAGAAATGCTTATGATTATATTCTGGCATTAACAGCAGGTGGAATATGTGAAGTGCTTATGAATAGCTAAGGAGCGAATTTGTTGGAGTCGGATAGTTGTAGGAGCGGAATTGCACAGAAGCATATTGTCACCTGCTAGAAGTCATGGAGCGAGTTGTCAGGAGTGAATTGTCACACTCTCATCTACCTCCTCCTATAATACAAAAAGTTATTGCAATGCCCAGGTATGGGTAGTATATGTCGCTATGCTACATTAGCCAATTGAACAGCTAAAAACAAATGCTTTAATATCACTGAAACCTCACCTATAATAATACCTGTGTTACTCAATCCTCATATCACTAATTGCTTTTAACTATTCGGGACACTGTGTTGTTATAGAAGGTAAGGAAAATGAGCCAGTTAGGTAGGATAAGCCTAAGGCCAAGCTGTGCTACTGCTTATCTGCTATCAATTTGTATGTCTATGTAAGACTGACTGTAACACACAGTAATGCTGCCTGGTATCATGTTATTAACAGTAACCTCCCTTAAGTGACATTAAAAAAAAGAGTCTCAAATACTGTAATCTGATTGGCTGTTAGGATAGTATTACCATAGGGGAGCTGATCAATGTAAAATTATATCAGCATTTGTTTGCACACAAAAAATGTGCTACAACCTCACCCTCCATGAACAAAAATTTACAGCAGGTAGTCAGGTTGGGGGCACTAGGCACCCATCATTCACCCCTTAAAATAACGTCTTCTCTGTGTTCCTCACTGATGCAGCCGCCACAGTTATCAGATTTCAATAATAAATAAAGCTCATTTTGTACACATTTCTGCACACAGCAGCTTGCTTTCTTACATATGCACCATGTTCTGTGTCTGACCCACCCACATGACATTTTGAGATCTGCTTGTCTGACCCATGAAAGATTTGTATGACAAACACACAAACCAGAGTTGAACCTTACACAGCACTACTGCAGCTGCACTTGGAACCACAAATACAGGCCTGAGAATAAGTGATGGTGAGAGCTAAGAAGACTGATGAATGAAGTAACAGTTCTTCTAAGACTACCCAAGTGTGCATTGCAGCTTCTGCCAAAATACTCCACACAGTCAGAGAATTCACTGAAGAATGTGTTCTTTCACACCTGCACCATATTTTAGAAGACCTGCCTTCAGTCCATATTCCATCCCTCACCAGTTAACCTGTCTGCCTGTATGGTCCTTGGTCTGTGGTGGGGCTAAAAGGCAGTGGGTGGGTTAAGGCTGAAGCTCCAAATGGAAATGATGAGTCAACTACATCTCACCCACCTTTGTGAGGTGCTTGGAATGGAATAAACCCAGTGACAAAGGAACCCTTGTATAATAGCTGTATGAGCGATTTGAGCATCCCCCCCCACTAGAACCTTCACAAATGATTAATATTGGTAGGGAGATTACATGACATGCTCAGTGTAAAACGGTATGCAGGTGGACTTGATATCCACCCACCACTGAGAACTCAGAAGTCAAGTACCCAAATATTTAAGATGGGGCCCAGCGTTCAACTTCAAACCTAGCTGTCTCTCCAGCAGTGAAAGGATTACCCCATTATGTACTCTGTATCCCCAGTCTGACCCGAGTAATATGCCTTGCCAAGATGACCCAGCGGGTATGCAGGAGCAGTGTGCATAAATAAACAGCATAATGTCAGTGAGATCTTGATTTGAAGTGTGGCGTTGTTCTGACCATGACTCCCTGAGACTAAGAGACTAAGAAGAGAATGACTATGACATGTATTTTCTTACCAGCTGACGAGTCAGGGTCCAGTCGAATGTCGAACTCTCAAGGCAGCTCACACTCATGGAGCTCTCCAGTCTCTGACTCTGTCTATCCACAACTCCCACTCCCTCCCCTTGACTTTCTTCTGGGTTCTTTGGGTCTCAGTACTGTTGAATTCCTGTTTGCTTCACATGCAGCTTTGGGCCTCTTCACTTCTTGCCAAGGAACTTCAGCTGGCTGATGCCTGGTGACTGACTGCCACCACCACACTACTGCTGCCCTAAATAGAATATTGAATAACAACGTTTTGGTGCCTGTCTTTTTTTTCAGTGGTTTTGGTTGCCATTTTATTTTTATCATGATTCCTGAACTCAGATCAAATTGCGTTAAATGGTTTAAAAAAATACCCCCAACAATAACATGAGGTCATTGCAGCCTAATTCACAGCTTATGAACCAATGGATCATCCTAGAGCAGTAAATCCATGGAACAGTCAGAAGGAGGAGGAGGAGTATTACCATTCAAACAATGCACAGGGTGCAGTAAGGCTTGGATAGGTTTGAGTCAGGAGCCACTTTAGCTCCCCCATCTGCTGGACAACAGCTTTTTCTGTAGAAAAGGCTGATACAGTACTGCCTTTATGGTCCTCTCTGTTTGTGGGGCTAAAAGGGAGGGGGTGAGGGGGTGGGTCTTGAGGCTCAAGCTCCAAAATGAAATAAGTTACCTACACCCCACCTACCTTTCAAGGTACGTGGAGTGGAATACACATGGACTCAGAGACAGACAAACCCAAGTATAATAACTGTATGAGGCTAAGCATCCCCCCACTAAAAACAATCATGACACAAATGATTATATAGACACTGGCAGGTACAGTAGCTATATTAAAGTATCACAGATAGGGCAGCTAGGTGCCTGAGGGAGCTGCCTTCAATGGATGCTCCGAGGTTCACTAGCAAGTTAGGTTTATAGTTATTAGTATACTAACCATAGTGGTTGCATAATCCACTCCAGCAGGCAGAGTAGGAATTGTCTGATTACCTGCATGTTTTTGTTTTTTAATTTTTTTTCTCAGGAAAGGCTAGGCAAAGTCAGCCGGAGGCTACGCTCATTTTCTGGTGACACCCTGGAGCACAGCCACTGAGGTTATATGACATGCACAAGGTCAAACTGTATGCAGGTGGCATTCAGTGGATATCCACCCACTGGGAACTCACTCAGCAGCAGAAGTACCCAAAGATTTCAGCTGGGCATGGGGTTCAAAAATGAAAAACCCAGCTGTCTCTCCAGCAGTGAAAGGATTAGCCCAATATCTACCCTGTCTCCCCAGCCTGCCACAAGTAATTAAGCCGTACCTAGAGATATTTTTTTTTCCCAGTATGACTCAGTTGCATGTATGCAGCAGCAGCATGCATGCCATGCATAAAGAAACTGCTAACTGCATATTTTCAGTGAGATCTTTTTTTAAAGTGTGGTGGGGGTCTGACAGCTGACTATGACTTCATGAGACTGAGAGACTGAGAAGCGAATGATTAAGACATTTACTTTCTTACCAGCTGACAAGGTCCATCTCTCTAGTCTTTCTCTCCAGTCTCCAACTCGTCCATCCCACTCCCTCATCTCGACTTTCGTCTGAGTTCTTTGGGTCTCAGGACAGTTGAATTCCTGGTGGCTTCTTCACTTCATGCCTCAGAATCTCAACTGGCTGCCGACTGGCTAACAACTCCCGCCATTACACTACTGCGCAGTAAATAGAATATTAGATAAAAATATCTGATGACTACTTTTATTTTGCAGTGGTTTTAGTTGCCATTTCACTCATCCACCATGAGGTAATTGCAGCCTAATTCACAGTTTATGAAACAAGGGATTATCCTAGGGCAGTAAATCCATGGAGCAGTCAGAAGGAGGAGGAGGAGTACTACATATCAAACAATGCACAGGGTGCAGTAAGACTTGATAGGTTTGAGTCAGGAACCAGTTTAGCCTGTTAATAATATATCCGATGGCATCCACGGCATGAACAAAAGTATCTGATTCTGAATATCAATGATCATCTAGCTGCCTACCTTTCTCTCCAGTATTTGTTTTAGTGAGACAAAACCATTAACCACAGTCAGCATGGATTAATTTATATTGTTCTGTTCTGACGAACCACTACAGACAGTTCAGATTATTTCACAATCACAATTACCAACATTTTCAACTTTTACTCAGTTTCAATTAATGTACTTCATAACTTCAGAACAATTCTTGTTCAATTAAAAAAAGATGCTGCTGCTGCTGTTGCATCAGCTTGTGTGTGAGTGGAAAAGAAAATCAAAAGGTATAATAACCATGACACCCTTAAAGGATTAAAAACGTTAAAAAAATGCAAATCAAGTATACACACACCACCACCACAGAACCCCTAATGTGAAATCTGGGATCCAACTCCAACACTACAATACAACGTCTTGATATTGCAGTGGTCAAAATTTAGTTTTGCAGCCACTACTACTAGGCAGCAGCAGGGCTAGAGACTGGGAAAATCCACTGGCCCCACAGGCATTTCCACTGGCCCAGGTGGTGTACATTCTGAAGTTTGGCCTTCTCCAGTACAAGCCTACAGGGCTAGTTAAATGAAAATCGTACTACCTTGATACAAAATCTACCAGCATTTGGCTAGTGGGTCAGTGTCAATTTCGACCACTGTATTGATAATCCTCTTAAAACAGTCATGACTTTTATGCCACATTCAGTAAAACATTTCACATTTAAGTAGTAATTAGTACTTTACTGTTTCTCTGTATTTATGTATTTACTTTGAGCAACACCCAACCCCTTCAACCTGTCTTTACATAGAAACATAAAAACATAGACTCTGACAGCAGATAAGGACCACTTGGTCCACCTAGTCTGCCCATTTCCCTACCTACAGGATAAGCTGCAGATCCTAGTAAACCAACAGCCTATTTCTTCCTACCCCCCCCACAGTAATTGCCTTATGTCTGTCCCATACATTCTTGAATTTAACCACAGTTTTAGACCCCACAACCTCCTCAGAAAGGCTGTTCCATAGGTCAACCACTCTCTCTGTGAAAAAATACTTCCTCATATTGCTCCTGAACCTCAACCCCTATCTTCAAATTGTGTCCCCTTGTTCTTGCACATCTCTTTTTCTGAAAGATGCTACCTTCTTGGACATTGTTGATTCTACTGAGGTACTTAAACGTTTCTATCATGTCTCCCCCTCCCTCCTTTCCTCAAGGGTATACATATTAAGCTCCTTTAGTCTCTCCTTGTATGAGTTCTCTTGCAGACCCTGCACCATTTTAGTTGCCCTCCTCTGGACTGCCTCTATCCTGTCTATGTCGTTCACATAGCTTTTACTAGCCAGAATAGATGGTGATGGATTGAGTATGGTACATGGTAACTTCAGCGTCTTTTAAATTAATGGTATGGTATGGTATGGCTCTTGCATGCCAGGAGACCCCTTGCAGGAAAACACCATATCAACAGAGACACTCTCTTGTCCTCTCAGAAAGAAAAAAACAACATTAAAATGATACATACAGACTACACTACCAGTTCAGAATCCAGGTTGGTAGTTCAAATGAGCAACTCTTTATCTAATAAAGGAAAGGAAACTATATTTTGGACAAATATATTCCAGGAAATGCATACATCAGGATCAGGCCAGGCCACTATTGAGGGTCAGCCCCTCCCCAGCCCCCAAGCAACTATATATTTATTGTTGCATTGATAATACTATTACTTACAAAAACAATTCTACACTGTAACAAGCATATTGACCTTTACAAACATTTTTGTTTCAGAAGGGCAGCAACTCCTGGGTCAGACAATATGGTGGGCACATATTTTTACATAGGGTTTAGCAGGGGGCCTCCCCTCCCCCCGCACACCCCACCTCCAGTCACTGTATATATGACAAATCAGGATCACTATATTTGTTACCCAAAGAACTACAGTCAAGCCCTTATGTTGTGTTACAGTGGTTGGTTTAAAAAGGTATTTCATGATGGAGCAGTAAAGGGAAATAAGGACTAGCACTGCAGTAGTCAAAGCAATATATGTGACTGAGGTGATGTCAATCATCCCAAGTCTGTTTTGTATTTTCATTCTCATTCAGTGCCAGTGGGCATTTAATATCTTGCCCCACTCAAATTTCACAATCAAACTACAAGCAGGACTCACAGTAGACAAAGGAGATGATGGCTACATTGGGCATCACCATCACCCCGCGGAGGGCTAAAATCAAAACTTTTAGGACTTGTCCATATTAGCTCTCTTTGTAATTTGAACTTGCCCTTTGCGATAATTTACTTGCCCAGGACAGGGGGCAATGGTACTTGCACATTCCTGTCCCCCCATCGACAATTCTAGGACCTTCACTTTACAGCCATAGACTCATAGTGACTGTCACTTCCCTAATTTCTGCACACCCATGGGGCTGGGGGTATCCTCAAAAGTACCTCCACAGCAAAACACAACAACCTGTACCTGTGTTGCACATGCATACATGCCAGTTTACAATATAAATACTTGCACTAGAACAACAATGAACGCATTTGCAGTATTCTTACTGGTTTCAGACAGTAGTCAGACAATGCAAAATACAAGCTTTAACAAACACTGAGGAATTAGGAAGGAAACCAGAATAAATCAATAAGATTGAGCAGAGGGTAGTGATATATTGTTACATGACATGAGCAGCTGTCTTACTTAGATTAGGCTGTGGCAATGCATTGAAGGCAACATGGAACTACATGTGCAGAAAGGGAAGAAAGCGAGGTCTAACTTGCAAGTTGCAATTGTTGAAATATTTTAATTTTAGCAGCTCATTATATGACCCCCCCCCCCACTCCCCAGGCTTTTAGCTTTCAACAGTTAAAATTGGAGATGAAGCAAGCTGCTTATGTTGTTGTGCCATCATCAGCATCAGCAGTTTCAATATTTATCATACATACTTATGGTTTAAGCAAAGATTATGACTGAGAAGTAGATGAGGGGAGGTGAGCCAGGGGTGAATTGAGTTGGGTTACACCTGGCAATCAGTGACAGTTTGGCTGCCCAGTGAGTGCCCACTACTCGAATCACCTAGACTCACAAACCAACCAAAATAAAACTTTCCTAATTATATAATATACCACCAACGCAACAGGGTCCCAGTGACTTCCTGACCTAAGAGGGAAGGGAAGTAGCAGCCTAGCTAGCAGGGAACAGATTGCTACAGAAACAGTGGGGTACTACTACTGATTGATTGATTGATTGATTTGAAAGAAGAGAACTAAAACAACAACTCACCCTCACCTCCTGTGTGTTGGCTGGTGGCAAGCAACTGATGTCAGGATCTCTCTTTCTGAGGGTGAGCTTCGAGTTCATCCTGGGTAGAATGGATCTAGATCCACACTACTCCATCTTCTCCCTCGGCCTCAGTAGTCCTGCAGGTTCTTCATTAACTTGGCTGGCCTGGCCCTCAGCTCTGCAGATGAGTCCCCTTCCTCCCTTCCTTCCTTCTCCTAAAATCTGTGCTGCTGCTGGCTACCCGTGGGCCCCACCACGCTAGTTCCCCTCCACTCTGGCAGTACTAATGTGCTCAGGTCAGGGTGGCTGCCCTAAGTTCCAACTACTCTGTGGCCCGCTGTGCACCTCACTCACTCTGCAGGCTGCTTGGACCTGCTGCTGCCCACCACACACATGGCCCATGTTACTCCCGCCAGCTCCTTGCTTGCCTGAGCCACTCAGCCTCATCAAGTCACTCGGACTAGGAGTCACGATGACTCCTTTCCTCCTCTTGAGTTGGGATGAGTTCCTTCAAGCCAGCAGCACTAGATTATATATTTTTTTTACTTGCCCACCCCCAGGACCTCACACTTACTAGGCATGGTCATCCTCGTGCTGGTGACCGGATGGTCGGTCTACCTACTGACATGTTCAGTCCAGATTCACTCCCATAGTGTGGTGCTGGTGCAGTATTGTAGTGTACCTGACTCGACTCCTTGTCTTGCCCGGTCGCTGGAGCACCAGTCCACCCACTGACTCACCCAGTCCCAGTCTAGTCCTCTGATGATTCCACTGGCTGCTCCGGAGACAGAGCTAGCAGACAGAAGGCAGCTCCCCATCCACCAGAGACTTGCACCCAGTGCGGCCCGACTGCCATGAGCCTCCCTATGGTGCCACTGGCATGGCTTAGCCCTAGAGCCTTTCTTTCTTTCTTACTAGTCCTCTGGGCTCCTCGGCATGCTTGCTCGAGCAACTCACTCCCAGTCCCTTTCAAGCCAAGACCCTGGCTCCTGCTCCTTTCCTCCTCTGGCTGACTGACTCCTCCTTAACTCTCAATTCTCTCCACCAACTGATAGTCAATTTTTTTCTCTCAAAATAGAGCACCAGCACCATGGTAGCACCTCAGCACCACTACATTTGGTCCTCTTCCATGCCCCAGAAATTCCATGCTCTCCTGCCCACACTGTGAATGACAAAAACTGTGCTGGATTCCTTGTGCACTGAGGGCACACATTCCTCCTGGCTCCTCCTTCCTCTTTTACTCATTGGATGAGTTTCATGTGGAGGAGCCAGGGACACATTTCATTGGTGGATGAGCTTTTCTGCAAGAGAGTTTAAATGAAAAGATGCAAATTTAAATAATTTTATATATACAAAAAGATACTGCTGCAGAGTTATAACTTTGGGGCCTGGGACACAACTCAGACAAGCAAGCCAGCAGTCACTAATTCATCGACTTTTGATCACTGTGACCCAACAGAATTATGGCAGCAATTCAAGACAATTACAGCTGCTGCAACTGACTTGAATTGCTGTCCACGATTCCAATGGAGGACGGTGGCTCCAGGATATAATCATTATATTTTATTACTTGCTTTTTTTAATGGCCACAATTATTTAAGGGTGCGGCATATGTTATTCTTGTAGTACCCTTGAGACCTTTGTGACCATATAGATATTGTCACTTAACTCCAAATATTGATGGAGTTATTGCCTGTTGAAGTTCCAGTGTTATCCTATGGGAATCGTTGTTTTATTACTTGTTGTTTTTAATGGCCACAGTTCATTAAGGGTGCAGCATATGTTATTCTTTTTTTTTCCAACTTTCTTTATTCTCCCATCACCAGTCCCTCAGACTTCTCTCCAGGGAGGTACTCAGAGCAGCCCTATCCCACCCAGCCTGAGGTCCTCCTGACCCAGTCCTCCACTTGCCAGCACTCTCCCAGCTCCATCAATCACCCTGCTTCCTGGCCCAGCCCGCCCACCCCAGGAGAGGAGAGCAGTCCTCCAGACATTCAATCCTCTCCTGCCCCTGCCGACCCCCGACGACCCAAGTTCATTCACAAACCCAGGTCACCAGCATGGCACGAGGTGTAACATCCAGCACCTCAACCCTCAGCACCACCGGGCTGGCTGGCATATGTTATTCTTGTAGTACCACTTGAGACCTTTGTGACCTTTGTGACCATGTTAGAGAGTGCCACTTAACTCCAAATATTGATGGAGTTATGGCCTATTGAAGTTCCAGTGTTGTCCTATGGGAATTGTTATGTTTTATTACTTGTTTTTTGGTTTTATGGCCACAATTATTTAAGGGTGTGGCGTATGTTATTCTTGTAGTACCCTTGTGATTTTTGTGACCATATAGAGATTGTCACTCAACTCCAAATATTGATGGCGTTATGGCCTGTTGAAGTTCCGGTATTATCCTATGAGAATCGTTATGTTTTATTACTTGCTTTGTTAATGGCCACAATTATTTAAGGGTGCAACTTATGTTATTATTGTAGTACCCCTTGAGTTCTTTGAGACCATATAGAAACTGTTACTTAACTCCAAATATTGATGGAGTTAGGGCCTGTTGAAATTCCAGTGTTATGCTATGGGAATCGTTATGTTTTATTACTTGCTTTTTTTAATGGCCACAATTATTTAAGGGTGTGGCATATGTTATTATTGCAATACCCCTTGAGTGCTTTGAGACCATATAGAAACTGCTACTTAACTCCAGATATTGATGGAGTTATGGCCTGTTGAAGTTCCAGTGTTACCCTATGAGAATTATTATGTTTTATTACTTGATTTTATTTAATGGCCACAATTATTTAAGGGTGTGGCATATGTTATTCTTCTAGTACCCTGAGACATTTGTGATCATATAGAGCTCGTCACTTAACTCCAAATATTGATGGAGGTATGGCCTGTTGAAGTTCCAATGTTATCCTATGGGAATCATTATGTTTTATTACTTGATTTTTTTAAATCACCAAAATTATTTAAGGGTGTGGCATATCTTATTCTTATAGTACCTCTTGAGACATATGTGACCATATAGAGACTGTCACCTCCGCATACTCCTCCTGAAGCACCAGCAGCACAAGCCAGCCTCTGACACCAGTGTACAAGCCAAAGTGCTGTGACCTCTGCATCCTCCTCCTGAAGCACCAGCAGCACAAGTCAGTCTCTGGCACCAGTGTACAAGCCAAAGTGCTGTGGCCTTTCCCTCCCTCTCCTCCTCCTGAAGCCATTTTAAGGACTTCTGTAGCAAATCTCCAATAAGACAACTTTCCTGGCCAAATACCGAATAATGAATATCTGGGACCTGAATACTGAGGGTGGGATATTCAGAAATGCACCTGGCAGGGGCACAAGCCAGGCGCAGCACAACTGGGATGCGCCAGGGCGTGTACTGTGTGATATTCAACGGAGCTATGCCATGGCTCAGCACCATTGAATATTGCAACTTGGCCTCCCGCATTGTGCATGGCACAGTGGCACTGTGCCAGTGCAAGTGGAAGAAGTGGAGTAGGGGGATGCGCCAGCACAAGTGCGCTAGGTGCAGGAACCACGATATTCAGTGGTGGATATGCAAATGGGGCCATAATACATGCAAGGTGCAACTGGGGCCATTAGCATATCATTATGGCCCCATGTGCATGCAGGTGCACCTATCCCCTGCGACTTGCACCTGGCGCTCTGCCAGGCTGCAGCCGTCAGGGACCGACGCCCCCTGCACAGTGCAGAACAGTGCCCCAATGCCCGATCGCAGGCATATGTATATTTTAAATCACGTCCAGCCTGATCGAGGGTATAAGTATTTTAAATAATGTCCAATATCCCTGGTGGTCCACTGGACCACTTCCAGCCTGATCACAGGCATTAGTATGATTAAAAGCATTTTAAATTATCCTGGGGTCCAGCATTACCCTCCCCACCCGCCCACTGAGCCTCACCACCCGCTCCTCCGGGACAGCAGTGGGTGGCAGCTGCCACCCACTAGCCGCCAGGCTACCCGCCGACTGACTGCATACAATATAGCTGTACGCCCATTGGTCCAGAGCATGGGTCAATGGGTGTGCAGACCGTACCATAATACACAGTCCAGATATGTGAATGGCTCCAAACCGAGGTCTCCAGATTTGTAGCTTACAGCCTTAAACTACTGCACTATACTGCCCGCACCCATCTGCAGGTAGTAGTAAGTGATACATGCATTGTTAATGTTAAATTCCACAAAAAGAATTCTGAATGGTTTGTCTATATGCTACTATAAATATGTGAGAAAATGTTACTAATATATTTTTTTCTACTGCAAATTTAAAACTGCTAAACCAGTTTATGTAGTTGTGTTAGACACCAGGATACACTGACTATAGATATGCATGTCAAATGTTAAGTCTATGCCTGCAAAAGTATAGAAGTTACAAACATCTGAGAGTTTTCACAAAATTCGGGAAATATTTACATAGTAAAGATTTGAACCCCTGTAACTTAAAAACCTCTAAACCAATAAAACTGGAATTTATTCATTTCGCTCAGCCTTATCTGGAGGATTCTAATGAAAAGATAGGGGTATGAGAGGATGGTAGTGCAGGAGGTCACCAGGTTCAGGAGTTACATGCACAGTTTTCCCAAGAAATGGACAGCTGAGCTGGATAGCACAACAGTGGTAGACCCCCAAGTTGGAGTAAAGAAGCACATAGTGTCAATAATTCCAACCTGAATGCAGGATATTTAAGGATCACATCCAGTAAATTTATGATCCAGGGAGCCGGATGTACATGCAAGTCTGGGACTTAAAGGTACTCAAAGAGATGTAGTGGGGGGAGACAATGTCTGGGGCAGCAGGAATGAAGAATTCTGGCTATTCCAACAGGGTAGGTCAATAGGAAAGGGAGTAGGTGACTCACATTTTAAGGGAGTTTGTCACTGTGAAGAACAAAGAGGATATCAGTGGAATCAGTAGTTCTACTGAGACAATCTGGCTATTCTAAAAAGGAAGGGGGGGGCAGCGATAATCACCTAGAGAGGAACAGCAGGACTGCAAAAAGCTCAGCCCAGCTTATCAAATGAAGTTTTTTTTTTTAATTGTTTAACCAGGAGTGGCACACTAAGCTGAAAGCTTGTTTACAGGTGCAACCTGGGAGCACAGGGAAGATAAGTGACTTGCTCACAGTCACACAGTATGCAAGTGGGGGTTGTGGGATTCAAACCCAGGTCGCCAAATTTGCAGCTCAAAGCCTTAAACCGCTGCACTATACTGCCTCCCTGAAGTAGTAAGTGATACGTGCATTGTTAATGTTAAATTTCACAAAAGGAATTCTGGATGGTTTGTCTATATGCTACTATAAATATGTGAGAAAATGTTACTAATATACTTTTTTCTACTGCAAATTTAAAACTGCTAAACCAGTTTATGTAGTTGTGTTAGACACCAGGATACACTGACTATAGATATGCATGTCAAATGTTAAGTCTATGACTGCAAAAGTATAGAAGTGACAAATATCTGAGAGTTTTCACAAAATTCGGGAAATATTTACATAGTAAAGATTTGAACCCCTGTAACTTAAAACCTCCAAACCAATTATCTCCATATTTAGATCATTCTATAAGCATTACAGAAAGGTTATTCATGCTAATTTACACATGTCTAGTGCCAAAGGTGCCTGAGTTATATGCAGATAAAATGTTTTCACTAAATTTCCAGCAAAAAAATAAAATGACAGATTTTGAGCACATATAATTTTGAGACAATGCATCATATTCTCATACACAATTGGCCCTATGCACTATTGGGCAGGAATTAAATGCTGAAGGCATGTATCCCACCCACATAGAGCCACACCTGCGAACAGGTGCACACGGCCAGTATTCACCATCAGCCGCCACCTGTCTGCGGCACTGCCCCGGTGCACAGTACTCCACAGGGTGGCTGGGGGTGGAGTCATGGTCCCAGGTGGACATCTAATGGGATGCCCATTCTGGGTCCCAAAGTGGATCCCTCGTGCAGCATGGTGTGGGTTCAGGGTAATGAATGCCTACTGCAGGCACTCAGACTCTTGCACCCAAGCCCCAGTGGATAGCCAGCAGTTGGAGTCCCCCTCCCACACACTGGTGCCACGCAGCATGCAAACAAGACTCCCCACACAGTACCCTGCCATAATTGTGCTATCTGGTGGCTGGTGGTTCCCCCACACACCCACGGCACTGACCTCTCCCCATGGCAACGTACCACCCGGTGGTGCCACAGGAATGAACGGCCAGTAGCACAGCCCTCACCACACTGCTTCAGCCACCAGACATCTAACTGCTGCTGGGAGTGTGCCACTATAAATAAGCAGCATGCTCTCAGCAGCAGTTAGATAGCCAGTGGCTGAGGTGGTGTGGTGAGGGTTGTGCCACTGGCCATCCATTTCCATGGCACCACCAGGCAGGTATGTTGTCATGGGGTGGCAGCAGTGCTGCAGGTAAATGGGGGGACCACCGGTCACTGGATAGCACAGTTTTGGCAGGGTACCAGGTGGCAGTCTTGCCTGCATGCTGCAGGGCACCTGTGTGTGCAAGGGGGCCATCCTGAGCAACAAAGGGGTAGTGGCAGTGATGGGACATGGGTGGAGGAATCTGGCAGTCTAGGACTGTGCAGTATGGTGTTTGGATGGGCAGTGATTCCTTGCTACCCCATGGACAGGGATGACTTGGGCTGGGGGGGCATGGCACTGCAGGATACATGGACACCCAACCGATCGGTAGCCCAAGCCCTTCTGTTCTGCCCAGTGGGTTTGGGCAGCATGGGGGGGTTGATTCTGGGTCCCACCGTGAATGGCGGGTGATGTCCATGGGGGTGCCCAGTAGGTTATGGCAGGTTCTAACCTGGAGTAACCTGCACCATATTGTGCTCCCCTGCATGCAGTGCATTGCAGCTTTGTGCATGCTGCCTAGTGCTGGCATGCCCCCGGCATGCTCCCCGCCTGACCCCGGTGTGTTGCTGTCCACATGGCCAGGGGTTTGGGCACATAACAAGTGCACTCCCCATTGAAGACTGCCATGTGGACACCACTGCACAGCATTTGGATGTAGTAGTGGTAATGGGCCTGGTTTACGCGGCGTATTGGCATCATGCATCGAGCCCATTGTTAGAACACCTATCATCAAGGAATCATGCCAAATTTATGATCTCTGACCCAATGTATGGCTGAGGAATATGTAGACAAAAATGTTCATGAAATTTTGCACAACAAAAAAAATGACAGGCTTTGATCACCTATAATTTTGAAACTGTCCATCCAAATGTCATGATATTTGGCGCGTTATTGGCCCTCCAACCAAAGAGTGAACCACCTGCCAGGTTACATATCTCTAGCTTGAACGACTGCTGAGTTATGACCAAATTACTGCATTTAAAACACTGCACAAAATTCCAATGCAATTCTGCAAAATTTCATTGAAGTTTGCAAAATTTCATAAAAATTCCATGAATTCAGAATTTTCTCATTCAGCCCAGCTCTACTTGATACCACTAAAGATGTCAAAGACCGTACCATGGGTGTTTATTACAGTATATTACGTAGTTAAAGTACTTAGATAATATCTGTCTTGCTGGA
Source organism: Neoceratodus forsteri (assembly GCA_016271365.2). Lineage (NCBI taxonomy): Eukaryota > Metazoa > Chordata > Ceratodontiformes > Ceratodontidae > Neoceratodus > Neoceratodus forsteri. The sequence goes on from CM028134.1 coordinate 250,561,758, forward strand.
ATAATTTAAAACATTTTTTTCACTGATTCCTTCCACTTTACCACCAAGGGTGTGTTAACAGTTCATTTTTTATTTATTTGTTATCTTTAATTGTACTTATCATTAATCATGTTCCTGTGTTTAAGATTCTTTATGTGTTAGATGCTTGAATGTTTATAAATCTGGTGCACTGGACCATTAGTGGATTACTATATAATGGCCATTTCAGTGTAAGCCCCACCTACCTGGAGATGAATTATTGGATTCAAAGCTTCGGGTTTTGTATGTCCTATTAGGCATTAATAAATTCAGTGTGTGCATTACTTTACTATGCTAGTATGTTTTTTTTCTTTTTCTGTGCACCCCTTCCTTTATTTTTTACTATATGAAGTGTAACAAGGACCATCAGGTCCCAGTCATTGTTCCATGTGGTTGAGGTTTCTGTAATGGCTACAAGGTCCAACCCCACATCAGCCACCATCACCTGGAGCTCACATTTTTTTTTCTTGCCATGCTCATCGCATTAAGGCAGACCACCTTCCATCTTGTGGCCAAACCCTCCTCTCTTTTATAGATTCTAACCTTTCATTGTCCCTTGACCTCCTTAATTTCCTGATTTTTTATTTTTATTTTTGTTTTGCCAGCATAGCGATCCATCCATCCCTCCCTGGCCTCTTTTCTTATCCTATCATGAGCCTCTGCCTTGCTGATTCTCTCTCCAGTGTTCCTAGCCCCGGTTCTGCAGAGTGTTAGCTAGGTTTCTCACTTGCTTAATTTTCTCAGTGGTTCTCCCACCGTCAGCCTCTCCCATAGTCAGTTTAACTGTCCACCAATGCAGACATCAAACATCTGCCCCATTGCACTGATCTCCTCTCTTGCTAGGTTAATGCATCACCCCTGAAGATCCTCCTTTCCTAGAAGCCCTGAGTCTCCCACAAAATGGTACCCCTCCTCCTGACACCATCCCTTCAACCACTTGTCAAACCTCCTCAGTCTCCTCTTTCTTCACTCTACTTACCATACTCCTAACCCCAAATACTGTATGGAGGACCTCAGCAGCTGAGTGCATCCTCAGCCTATGTCCCAACCTTTGGGATTTGTGTTTCACCATTTCAGTGACAAATTGTTGGTACCCAGATACACCAGCTTTCCCAGCCCCCTCTTCTACCATCTTCCCCATCCTATCTATATCTCAAAAATGGCTGGTGCTCATATGCAGGCGTATAGGTGCCACTGCAGTAGCAGGTTAACCCCCAGGACAAATACCAAGGCAACTAAGTGGTGCACACTAAAGGAGAAATGTCAAACAAAATTCATGTGCAAAATGCTGAATTTATTGAGCTAATAACTCATGTAGACATAGGACTATACAGATCAGCCTACTGTAAGGTGTCCCACAGGATATTGATTTACGCTGTTAAATTCTGCCTCCCTGTCACCTCTTAGGATGTTCCCTAATAGACCTTGCCCTAGATATGAGGTTTGCTGCAACTGCTAAATTAAACTATTGTACAGATATGCCATCTTAATTGCAAAGTTAACCTACCCCCGAAAAGGAATCTTTAGGATCCATAAAACTACTTAGTCTTCATACTGAAGTGCTGCATACCTGCATTGCACTGGCAGTGTTCCTATAGGGAGATTCTCACTCCTACAGTATAATGTGTCACTCACAGGATGGGATGATCATGCAATGGGAGACAAAAGCAGTTGAAAATGTATGCTCAATTCCAGGCTTCCTTGTCAGTCATGATTGGCTCCTATCCTGTCTGTCCAACACTTGATGTCCTCTTGACTGCCAAATATGGTTGACTTCCTATTTGTCTATTGGGGGAAAGGTCAAACAACACTTTAAAAGAGCACAACAAACTCACACAAATATTGTGATTTGCCTCTGTTAGGTTCCCACTATTGGCACTAACCACAGCTGCCCCAATTCCAGGCTTTCTGGACAGTTCTGATTGTATTCTCTCTTGTCTGTCCTACCCTTGATGTCATCCCAACAACTAAACATGGCAGATTTCCTGTTCATTAGGGGAAAAACACAAACACTTTAAAATAGCACAAAAAATCATGTTTAGATTTGCCTCTGTTAGGTACCTACTACTGGTACTGATCATAGACACCCTAGTGCCTTGTTTCAGAAAATTCTGGAATTTGAACTCAGTTCTGGGTTTTCTGGCTGGTCTGATTGGCTGCACTATTGCTTGTCCTAGCCTCAATATCTTTTCAACAGCCAAAGATGGCTGACTTCCTGTTTGTCTGTTAGGGTAAAATAAAACACTTAAAGACAGCACACAGAATTATGTGGTATGCATTTCAGCCTTAAAATTGTAATTTAAGATCCAAAGTATATGTAGGCCCATCATGTCCACCCCATTGCTTCCTAAGTAGGTATACATAAGTATTCTACATAAGCATGTACTAACTTGAAGGTGTGGCCCTGACTGTCCTTAATGTACAATAAACTATAACCTTTAATCTTCCTACAACTGGCTTTTGATTTCTGTTTTAATCATTTCATATAGTATTGTTTTTTTATATCACAGTACTGCCTCTCCTAACGTTTTCTTATTGTACATGTCAACAGCAAACCATTGTTTTGTTCAATATACATTGCCTTGCAACCATGAGGGTATCATTTTTGATGTGACGATACAAGTGCTTGGTTATTTTAGAACATTAAGCTCTTCTAGTTTTACTCTTGGTTCCATTTTGCACAACTTTCAAACAGATTTAAAACCAGAAGCAGTTTAATGACTACCTCTTTTAAGGTCTGAATGTGAATTTTTATTTAGCTCAATAGTAAAGCTTGTGATGTATTACCAGAAAATTGTTGGGAAATGTTTAATTTTCTAGTTTTGTTATTTGGTGGTGTACGTGTGTTCCTGGTCCCCTGACTTCTCTGTTAATCTCTCTCTAAAGGCTCTGGTAGTATTTGAGTACCTACAGATTATTATTAAAATGATCAGGATTTACTGCTTGGGTACAATATACCAAATCTGATATTCTTACAATTTCTGAATCATCACTTACATCCATATACCAGATTCATTTAATTTGGAGTCATATAGTACAGTTTGTGAAGACAGTTTAGGCAAGAGCAGTGAAGGTTGTGCAATCTATTACAAGGCTTATCAGTTTGCAACCAAACAGGCTATTACAAATTGGGATCTATTCTATGAGTGTCTGGAAATTAATCATATTTTTGGAAGAGCTCAGAATCTCATTATTTCCTCTGTTGTTCTTCATCCAGTCTCTATGGATCTGCAATTGACTTTCTTTACAGAGATACTACTAATATGTATATAAGAATCCTGAAAAAAATATGTCTGGTGATTTCAATTTGAATTAGCTTATTTCCAAACTTAAAAGAAGCAGGAACTTAGTTACTGAGTGGAAATTAACTCAGATTGTTTCAGAAGCATCTCAACTTAATAGAAAAAACAAATAAGCCTTTATTAGATTGGCCTCTAATGTCTACGGTTGAGAAAATACCTAAAGTTGAGAAAGTGCCAACTGTATTAGCAACCAATCACCTGTTCTTTGCATTTCATTAGCTAAAGATCAAACAACCCCCCCCCCTTCATTTATATATGTAAGATTTATTTCTTAGTCAAAAGAGAACTCTTTTCTGAAACAGATTTTGAAACCAATTGGTCCTTTATGGATCTTATTCTTGAAAATGACCTTGTTTTTGATTTCTTCAACACATAATTTAGTCATATTTGTGACAAACATGCACCAGTTTAAAAATAAGAATTGGAGACAAAGCTTCAGACTGGATTACAAAAGATGTTCTTGAGCTGATGTGCCTCAGGGATAATACTATACTTGGCATATATTTAGGGAGACAGGTGACCCTTTTCTTCAGATTACATATACAATATTGAGAAACAAAACAGAGGTACAATATTAGTAAGAAAGTCAAAATCAGATTATTTTGAACAAAATAAAAACAGAACTATAGTGATTCAAGAATAGTTTGGTAGAATGTGAATGAATGTCTTGGTAGGTCACTCATTATACTGCACTCCAAAACATTTTGAACTTTGTCACTGATTTCAGTCTTATAGATAATTTGTTTAGCATAGTTTTCCTATGATGTTGGAATGGAATTACACCAACATTTGTTCTTTAGTATGACAAATGCTTCTGATTTTCCAACATTTTTGAGTAATCATGCACAAATTTGCTTTGGTGTAACATCCCAGAAAGAAACATTAAACTATGTTAAAAACTTAAAATTAAGTCAGAGATTCTCCAATGATCAAATTGACCTTAAATTAATAAATTCTGTTAGTAGTTACTTGGCCTTACCAAAACTTTAACTCACCAGTGCATCATTAAATGCCCACTCTTTTCCAACTGCATGGTGCATAGCTATTGTTACTCCTATTCACAAGAATGGCAAGTCTAATCATGTTAGTATTTGCAGACCAATATCTATGCATGCTTCCTCTACCTAGAGAGAGACACATCATGGGGTGTCAGCTCTGATTCTTTTGTACAATGATTATGAGACACTTGATTAGTGCCAGAGACATATGAAGAAGAAATAAAATATGAACTATTACAGTTAAGGTAGGCACCAACTAACTTTGTCCAAACCTTGCCATTAGTGAATTGGGCTGCACTTTCCTCACACCACCACATCACATTGCAGCTTTGTTTGAATACAGTTTACATACAGTTACAACCATGACAAATGCTGCTCTCATATATTGTGAGACAGAAGGCCGCAGAATACCATGCTAGGTGAATGTGTGTGTGTGTGACAAAACAACTGCATCATCACATATGTTGCCCCAGCCCTGTAGTGGCCATCAAGAGTGGCCCTGTGGGGCTTCATGAAGCAGTTGAATCCTCACACAAATTGCCACAACCTGTGGCAATCTTTGTGACTGGCCTGTAGGCCAGTTATAAAGCAGCAGCAGCAACTAGTGCAGTATTCATGATGAGATGTAACTATATTTCTTGTACTTTGTGAATTGTTACTCATGTTTATTTATTTATTTGCTTTTGGTAACCGGTAGGTGCACTAGGCACAGCAGTGCCTATTTTCAGGCATGACTCAGGAGGGTACAAGGAGTAACAATGACAACAAAACAGTTTGTAGAGTACAACAATGGGTGAAAACAGCAGGTACAGGTTAATACAATTTTAGTAAAATATGAGCACAGTAATCTCAAATCAACAAAAGATAACAGGAGATAACATAAACATAGTGAAGAAAGAGCAAGTGCGAGTTCACCCGAAATTTTAGGGATAACAAAAGGGGAGAGATAGCTAGCATGAGGTACAAAGTGCAGTGCAAAATTGGAAAAGTGTGTTTTAAGCAAACTCATTTGTGTACAGCAGAAACCGTAGGACCTAAGGTCCAAAGAGGGTAGTAGAGTGACAGTTCAGAGACAAGAGCCAGGCAAGAGTGGGGGTAAGTACTGTGCTTGGGCAGGGGAAGAAAAGTGGGGAGAAAGGTAGGGGACTTAGGAGAGAGAGGAGGGGTGGGAGGGTGATAGCATGAGAAGGGGTAGTGGAAGACAGGGGTCAGGTAGAGAAGAGAGTTGGGGAGAGAAAGGCAGTAGAAAGGCCATGGGGTGGAGGATTAGAGAGTCTATGGAGGGTGAAAGCAGGCACAGGGGGTTTAGCTAAGTAGATGATCACAGTATAGCTTCTTAAAGCTGGCATGGGTCAGGACAAGACAAATTGCTTGCGAAAGAGAGATCCAATATTTTGGCACAGCATGTGAGAAGTCACACTCTCCCATAACAGTCTTGCATCTAAGAATGTTGAGAGGTGCTTGATCAGTGGATTGAAGTCTGTAGGAGATAGATTGTGCATTCAGCATGGAAGCTAGGGATTGGGAAGACCAGGTCTGCTGATGCTGCCAATGAGAGAAGCAAGGGACTGAAGATGATAAGCTGTAGGGGAGAGCCATTTTAGGTCAGCATTAAGCTGACAGTAGTGCTTGTAATGAAGAGATGCAGAGGCATATCTGGAGATGTTATTATAGGTGATGTCCCACTTGTGGAAAGAAGCTTTTGAAACTCCTAGATAGGTGACCGAGCCATAAGATAGTGCTGGAAGCAGAATGCCTTACACGATAATGAACATGGCTGATGGGGTAAGGGCATAACTAGTCCAGTAGGCACTCCCAAGTTTAGCATTTTTACGGACTTGCAGGTGGCAGTAATGTGTTGATCGAAAGTCAGAGATTTGTTGAGCAGGATTCCCAGGTATTTGAAGGAGCTAGTATTGACCAAAGGTGACCCATCAGAGCAAGAGATTTTGAGGGGATTTTGGTTTGTTTTCAGTCTAGCTGGGGAGCCGAAGAGCATGGCGTGTGTCTTACCCATGTTTAGAATAAGGTCATTTTCCATCAACCAGGATTGTATGTGGTTGAAGTCTGAGGAGAGAGAGTGATTTATGCCCGAGATGTTTCTGGCACTAGAGTAGAGAACTAGGTCATCCACATATAACAGAGATGAGCAATCAGTTGAGAGAGGGAGGAGACCATTTACAAAGATAGAAAAAAGCAGACTGCCCAGAATGGATCCCTGTGGAACTCCAGTGCTTATGGTGGAGAGATTGGACAGGATGCAGTTATAATTTGCAGCCTGCTTCCTGTCTGACAAGTAACTATTGAACCAAGCTACAGCTTCCATCTAGAAACCAAGGGACCGCAGCTTGTCAAGGAGAAGGGAGTGGTTTACAATGTCAAATGCCTTGGTTAGGTCAATAAAGACTGCCCTGGTAGGGGAGCCTTTGTCCATTGCCATATAGATACCATTTGTGAATTTTAGGAGAGCCGTGGCAGTGCTGTGGCCTTTGCAGAAGCTATGCTGAGAGTTGGAGAGAAGGTTATGTTTCAGTAGGAAGGAGATGGTTTGTTTGGTGACTAGTTTTTTGAGCATTTTGTTGAGAACAGAAAGAATGGCTATGGGCCAGTAGTTGGCAATATCTGCGGGGTCTCCTTTTTTAAATATGGGAGTGACTTTTGCTATTTTACAGATGCTGGGGACTGTGCTGTGGCATAGTGATAGGGTAAAGATTTTAGATAGGGGTGAGGCAATAGTAGGAGTGGCAAGTTTCAGGAGCTTTGGCACGAGACCATCAGAGCCAGTAGCAGTGCTAATGGAGATGGCTAGTAGCATCGTTTGCACTTCTTGCCTGGTGATGGTTCAAAAACAGAAAGGAGGGTGATTATACCAACATCCAGTGTCCACTGGGGGAGGGGTAGGAGAACCGCATGGTTTACTGGGGGAGGAAGATAAGTATTTAGTTAAATCTGAGAAATGGAGGTTGAAGGAATTTGCAATAGTGGCCAGATTGTTACAATGCACACCATCTATTATCATATCATTGGAAATTCTGGTGTGTTTGGCTCCGAAGAGTGATTTTATATGAACCGAGAACTTTCTGGGGTCACCTGCAGCATTTATTAATAAGCATTTGCAGTACAAGCTCTTAGCTAGGCGAATGTTCCTTTTACAGGAGTATCTCTGTTCTGTAGTCATTGTAGTCAGACCGTAGGACTGAGACCTTGTAACATTGCCAGCTCTTGTCCCTGACCCTGATTTTGGTGAGTAGGTCTTTATTGAGCCATTTAGTATGGCTTTCACTTACATGACATGTGATAAGCGGTGTGTGGATGTTTTGGAGAGATCCAAACAGGGTAAGGAAGTGGTCTAGGGCTGCCTGGGCATCGGTGGCAGAGTAGATGCAGTTCCAGTCAAGCCTGGTAAGATCACTCTGAAATTGAGCTAGATCAAGGTTTGCTAAGTTATGGAAGGTGATAAGTTTTGGTGGAGGGGTGGGCTGTCTAACAGAGTGCCATGTACAATATATCAGGGAGTGGTCACTTATGGCACCTGCAAGGATACCTGAGGAGATTATGCAATAAATACAATTGGTTAGTGCCCAGTCAATTAGAGTACTGGATCTTGGGGGAGGCATGACCCTAGTGGGGTCATTGATAAAGTTGGTGGAGGCTGTGGCCTTGTACCATAGTGTGGAGGGATTTGTTAGGTTTCCCAGTCCAGCTTAGGTTTAGATCTCCAAGGATCAGGACTTCATTGTGTCTGACGGTGGAGTCTACATGCGAGAGGAGTGCCTCAAGGCCAGCGGTGCCACCTGGGGGGGTTATAAACACATACTATATGGAGTTTCTTGGGGCCAAACTGGATGGCAGCATGGATGGGTTCACAGTGGGAGAGGCCATGTAGGGTTATGTTTGAGATGGTTATGTGTGATTTATAGAAAATGTCAGCTCCACTGCCTTGTTTTGAGGTGGGTCTGTCAAGCCTGATGAGGTGATAGTTGGGTAGTGAGCAGGCAGAATTTGGGGTGGAGGGTTTAAGCCAGGTCTCCGACAGACAAAGGATGTCTGGGTGATATTGTACAACCCATGCTTCTAGCTCAGTTTGGTTATGGAGGAGGCTCCTAATGTTCAGGTGTGCAAAGCAAAGTCCCTTGGTGTCCTCCATGATGCATCCACGTAGGGAAGGGAAGTAGGTGGGCCAGGGTTCAGTTCAATATCTCCTGCAAGTATTAGGCAAGTATGAGGAGATATCATAGTTTGTGATGGATGAGCATTGGGGACTGGGCAGGGTAGCAGAGGAGGCTCTTCTTAAAAGTGTAAGCAACATGATATAGATAGCTGTGGGGGATAAGTAAGAGCTAGGTATCTTGGGGTATATTGGAATGAATGAGCATATTGGAGAAAATATAGTTATTCTGATCTGAGGTGAAAGCCTCGGAAGTGGGTTTGGGGGCACCAAAACCGTGGGAACCACAGGAAAATATCTAGCATAAGACCTGGCAACATTAATGTGTGCAGTTTGGTAGCCATAAGCTATTTAGTGAGGTAGTGAGAATGTGTCAGGATAGGTGAACTAAGTTAGAGAGGATAGGACTCTCTTAGGAAGGTTTTCTGCAGCTGACTCATAGAAGAGGAGAGATTAGTGCTGGGCTGCAGTAACTTAGGAAAAAAGTGGCTAATTGGTGAGTATTTGAAAGTAATATCAGGCACCCTTTGGGGGCAGCTAATTGAGGGTTGCTAATGGAAAGGTGGGGAGTTAGTCATGTACACCAGCCAGTGGTGGGGTGACCTGGTCCATTTTCAAGGCAGAAACTGGTGGCCGAAACTGTTCTAAACTTAAACTGCTGCTCTTAGATTGAAAAGCAGCACAGTAGTATTTTGCTGAGTTTAGCAGAGCTCAATTGAAATTATTAACAGAGCAAGAAAGAAGTGGATATTGCACTGGACTGCTCCTTAGGGCCAGTTTGCATGAAGAAGGGGAGTTAGTAGGAAAATCTTGAAAGTAGTGGTCACTAGTGGAAGGTTTTGATAAGCTGCAGGTGGAGAACTGCACAGATTGTTTTCTAGCACCGTGAAGACAGGTAATATAAATGCAACAGTTCACGTCAGGTGGTGGTGGAGGCAGTGGGGCAGCTGACAAGTAGCATTGATGGGGCAAAACACAAAGTACTGAGCCATTTCTTAGCTCTACAGGTCTGATGGCATACCTTCCTGACCTTGCGTGGATCTGGGGAGCTCGGGGCAGGGCTATTCAATGTCTACCCTTGCGACCACTGGGAAAGCTGGGGAGGAGAGAGAGAGAGAGAGAACAGAGGCTTTAAACAGAGGTGAGCTGAAGGAGGGGCCAAAGATAGGGAGGGTGACTGGAAAATGCAAAGGGAGGGGCTGGAAAGACAATGGCCTACTTGGACTAGTCCCGATAGACTCTGGAGGGCTGTGAGATTCTGGGCATATGCATCTGGGTTATAAATAAAATAAAGCTGTGTTTATATAAGCTGGACCTGTGGCATAGGTTGGGATTTAAGGGAAAAAGTGGTAAATAAATCGAAGTACAGCAATTATTTTAAACAGCAGAAACAAAAAAATAGTTTGTGCAATTAGAGATTTAGAGCAGGCTAACAAATACTGGCAAATGTACAGGCTAGGATCTACAGCAAAAATCAAGACCTTTTTTGCACAGTCCTGGTTCAGAAATTAATTTACAAACAGCCAGGACAAAATGCAGCTTAACTAAGAAACTAGTAAAAAGGTCTTGAATATATGCAGGCAAAGTTGTTAGAAGGAAATTAAAGTAACCTGGTTGATGGCATTAAATACATGCTGGCGTTTAGAAATGTTTAACTGCAAAAAAACAATCAGTTGTGCTCTGCCGATCCGCGGGCAGTTTGGCACCAAAAGTCCCAAAATTCAAAATCAAACACAAAGTCCTGAGTCATTTCTTAGCTATACAGGCCTAATGGTGTACATTCCTGACCTTGCTTAGATCCAGGAAGCTCAGGGGAGGGCTCTTCAAAGTCTGCCCTCGCGACCACCAGAGAAGCTTCTTGACCTTGTGTGTATCCGGACAGCTTGGGGGAGGACTCTTCAATGTCTGCCCTCTCAACAACCGGGAAACCTTCAATGTTTTTAATCTGGATTGTGCTTTGGTATTAATTTCAGTGTGGCTCACAGGGGTGGTGCAATGGTTGGTGAGTTAGGGTTCAGACACCCTAATATCACATTTCCTTACTTTTGTCACTAAGAAGAAATCCTACCTTGTGCATTAACCTAGTATTTTGCAATTAATTTTCTTTCTTTTTAAGAAAGATAGCCATAGTACACAATATGTTACCTTGAATATGATCCTGTAGAACCTATGCAAAGCAGTTGCAGCTGTATCATCTCACACGTTGCACCGGATCTGTAGCAGACTTTGCAAGGTTCCTTAAAGCTGCTCCCTTTGGTTGTAACTAAAAAACATTTTTGGGGGTACTTAAATTTGACCACTTATGGAGTCATGAGAGGTACTCTAAACAAATGTACCTCCCATATTTCATCTTACTGTGGTTCAAACTGTCCAAATTAAGAACATGTAAAATTGTTCCTATGGGACAGAAAACAAACTAGGATTTTTACATTAGATGGCCATAACTTGGCCAATTTGCAACACTTTAACCACGAATGCATGAGATATCTTACTTGCTAAGAATTTTGAAACAGTGGTTCAGTGCACTAATGTGATAGCCAGGAAATCTTTTTTTAACCATATTAGGAGGTTTGACTCCTATGGACCCCTCACAATATATTTTGGGATTTCTGTGCTATAAAAAGTACAGTGTTAAGGATGTTAGAAAACATTCTATGCAGGGATAACATTGACATAGCAGCTATAACAGAAACCTGGTGGGATGAAATCAGTGACTGGTTATGTGAGATCCATGGTTGCAAACATTTTTACAAAAACAGAGTTTGTAAAAAAGGGGGTGGTGTATGCATAAATGCTAAGAATGAACTAGACTGTTTTCAGTGTTATACCATTAATGACACATTGCACAGTGCTGAAAGTATATGGATACAATTCCATTTAAGAAAGGGGAATAAAATAACCTTGGGAAATTGTTACATGACGCCCTCAAGTTGTGAAGAGTATAAAGACAACCTCATTATGGAATTAATAACAGCCCCCAACTCGTGGGGTAATATAATCTTATGAGACTTTAACCTACCAGGCATAGACTGGTACTTACTAACAGGTACATTATTACCTTTAGAAAACAACTTTACAAACACATTATTGGCACATGGTCTAGAACAAAAGGTCAGTGAACCCACAAGGGAAACAAACATTTTAGATTTAATTATTTACAATTTAGAATCATATCTCTACAACATATCAGTATTAGGAGACTTAAGAAACAGTGACCATAACATAATATCCTTCTGCCTGACCGCAAGTGAAAACAAATATGTTGGTAAAATTGTCCTTAGGAATTATGACAAGGCAGAATTTAACAGTATTAGGGATAATCTAGATACTATCAACTGGGATAAATAAATGAGTGGCCTATCTGTAGAAGAATGCTGGATATTCATGAAAAACAAGATAAGTAAACAAATATGTTTCACTAAAAAGAAAATATAAGAATAAGGGGAACATCCCAATGTGGTTAACAACTAGGATCAAGAAGCGAATAAAGGAGAAAGATCAAGCTTATGCTAAATTTAAATAAAGACCTCTCTGAGGTAACACAATCTCATTACAAAACTGAACAAAGAATTGTAAAATCTTTGATTAGGAGGGGAAGAAAAAAGTTGAGTTCAACACTGTCCACATCAAGGACAATAAGAAATGCTTCTATGAATATGTTTACAACAATAAGAAGCAACATAGAATTGCAGGACCCCTGGTGGACAAAGGAAACACTATAAAGGACCCAAATGAAACAGCTGATTTACTGAATAATTATTTATGTTCAATTTATAGTAAAAAGGTACATATAGGGTAATAAATTAGACATTTCTATGTGCCATATAGAAATTCTCAGCAGAAGAAGTTTTGCAAGCTCTAAAATCAATTAAAACAAACACATCCGCTGATCCAGATGATATACATTCCAGGTTTATCAAATAACTTGCACCAGCTCTCTGTTATCCCTTGACATTATTGTTTAATAAATCCCTGGAATCAATTGAAGTTCCTTGTGACTGGAGGAGGGTGAGTATCACTTTAGTTCACAAACAGGGAAGTAGACCAAGTGCGGTTCATTACCAGCCCATTAGCTTAATGCCACTAATTAGCAAAACTATGGACAGACTGTTAAAAATGTGATTTGATAGTGAAACATTAGCCAAAGGGTTGCACAGCTTTACTCCAGGGAATTCTTGTACTACTAATCTGATATCTTTTTATGAAAAGGTTAGCAGGAGTATGGATGATGGATTTCCGGTGAACATTATTTTTCTGGACCTTGAAAAAGCTTTTGACACAGTCCCACACCCTGAACTGATGGAGAAATTCAAAAATGTGTGGTTCAGCCTGTGTTTAGTCAACAGGGTGGAGACCTGATTAATGGCTCGAACCCAGCAAATAAAGTCTAATGGTTACTATTTAAATGAAGGTCTGGTTAGCAGTGGAGTCCCTCAGGGTGTAGTCTTGGGCCCAACACTGTTTGGGCTATTTATAGTGGATGAGACGTTAAATCGAGGTCCCATCTGCCTGGATTGGTGGTAGTTCAGGTGGATGTTAAAGATCCCATGGCACTTATCGAAAAGAGTAGGGAAATTTCCCCAGTGTCCTGGCCAAATTTCCCTCATTCACTATAAATACCACCAACAGCTTAATCTGGCTCAAAGTCAGTTGGCATTCATCTGTATCCCCCTCCCCCGGGTCGTGCCTGAAAATAGGCAGGATTTGTCTAGTGCACTTACCCGGTCAACAAAAGCTAAATAAAAATAAATAAATATGCACCATAACTTAAACAATAACACTGTAAAATTCACTGATGATACAAATATAGGAGGTGAGGTAGATAATGTAGCTAAATATCAATCAGTAGCAAATGATTAGAAGCATGTTGAAGCATGGACTGCCAAAAAAAGATGCATTTCAACATTGATAAATGTACAGTGCTTCATTTTGGGAGAAATAACCCAATATATTCCTACACACTTAATATTCCACTAAGAGCAGTGAATAACAAATGTGATCTAAGAATCATTATTAATGACAACCTGTCCACTGTAAATCACTGTAGGAAAATTACTTGTACAGCAGATAGGCTGTTAGGAGCTAGAAAATGATCTTTTGTGTTTAGGAATGAACAGAGTATTATCCCGCTATACAGAACATATGTCAGACCTCACTTGGATAATGGATCCTCTTTCTGGTCCCCACATTTGAAGGGGGACATACATCTGATAGAGGGCATTCAGAGAAGACAAACCGAAAATAATACTGAGGTTGAGAAACCAGATACACTGTACATGGAGAGACTGACTAAACTTGATGTGTTTAGTTTGGAGGAGAGAAGGTTAAGGGGTGATATCTTGATTTTATTTAAAATATTAAATAACCCTGACTTGATGACTCAATGCAGTGTCTCATTCAGGGACAGAATGGTAAAACTCAGGTCACAGAATAAACAGCTTACAATACAGAGGGCAAACACTAACAAACAACATAATTTCTTTACCATATGGGCATTACAAGTGTGTAACATGCTATCACAAGAATTGGTAGAAATTAATTATGTTAATAACGTCAAGACAGAATTAGACACGCATTTACTGTCAACAGCAAATACAAAATGATACACCCACTAGGATTGGGAGACAGTGACAATGGACTACTAAGCGTTAGGGTTGACAACCCCAAGGCAACACCTCATGCCTGATTTGGGAAGAGACAAGAGAGGTGAAACTGTAATGTTTTTTTCTGTTGCTGCCTGTAGGGTGGGGGTGGGGTGTCAGGCTTGGAAACCCTAATGCCACATTTCCCCACTTTTGTCACTTTAACCTTAGCTAGCGCATTAACCAATTTTTTGTAATTAATTTGCTTACTTTTTGAGATAGTATAATTGTATTCTTATTTGCCTGTGGGATTGCAGGGCCTGGAGGGCCCTGTGCACCTATTACTCCATAACTGAATCCTTATTTGCCTGTGGGAGTGCAATGCCTGGAGGGCCCTGCACGCTCATCCATCCATAATTTTTGAGATAGTGTAATCATATCCTTACTTGCCTGCGGGAGCACAAGGCCCTATGTGCTCTGCACTCCTATCCCTCCATATGTATGTTGCTGTGGAAGGACAATACCAACCAAATTTTCAGCACAGCTTTCTTATTACCCCACCTCATGTACCCAGTACTGAAACTTTCCATAACCCCAGCAAAACATGATTCTGCACCACCATAATGTCATGCCATGCAACAGGTGTGAAAAGACTGGTTTGCCAGGATTTGAAAACTGACAGCTGTCATGTTCATGAAGTGGTGTAAAAAATGGTTACATTGAAAATGTGGGTTCAAAATATTTAAAATTACCAAAGTTACGAGTGAGTGTAGCAAAATTTCAATGGATGCACATCACTTTGCGATTTTTACATTTTTTTTTACTCCAAATTTTCAACATACCCTTCTTAGGACCCCAGCTCATGAACAAGGGTGATAAAAAGTTTCAAATCCAGCCCAAAAGGTGATTTTTGCCAAGTGATTGCAAAATTGCCTTTTGGGAGATATTTTTGTAATTCCACCACCATTGTTCATGAGATGGGGTTTAAAAAGACTGTGTTGAAAATTTGGTGTAAAAATATGCAAAAATTGCAAAGTAATGCATCAAAATTGAAAAACAAAAACATTGAAATACATTTAGCCTCACTTATCTTACTTTCTTATATAGCAGTCAGCCATTCCAGCAGGTAGATGTGTGTTTAATCGAAGAGTGGCTCTTAACCATGGGACCTGTTCAGGTGAGTGAGGGTGTCTAGGGGGTGTGTGGGTGGTGCGGTGTGGTGCAGGGTGATGCAGGGTGGTGGGTGCACAGTAGGAGGTCAAGTGTGGGGGGTCTCATTGGAGAGGGACCATTTTCTGTTTTCCAGATTAAAAAAGACATTGAGGGACCATTTTCTTTATTTCAGAGAGGACAACAAATTGAGGGTGGGGGTGTCTCTAGACACCTGGGAAAAATGTAATAATTACAGAGATGGTGATCAGAGGGTGGAGGGTGCCACTTGACACCAGGGTAAATGTAATAATTACAGGGATGGTGATAGGAGGGTGGGGGGCACCACTAGACACCAGGGAAACATTTAATAACTATGGGAACAGTGAAGGGAGGGTGGAGACACCACTAGCACAAGGAATAAATTAAATAATTATGGGGATGGTGACTGGCGGGTGGGGGGTACCACTAGACACAGGGAAAAAGAAAAAAATATGGGGACGGTGAATGGAGGGTGGGGGGTGCCACTAAACACCAGGGAAAAATTTAATAATTATAGGGGATGGTGATCATAGGGTTTGGGGTACCACTAGACACCAGGGATTAATTTAATAATTATAGGGATGGTGCTCGGAGGGTGGGGGTGCCACTAGACACCAGAGATAAATGTACTAATTATGAGGATGATGAACGGAGGGTGGGCAGTGCCACTAGACACCAGGGATAAATTAAATAATTATGGGGATGGTGACTGGAGGGTGGGGGCTACCACTAGACACCAAGGAAAAATAAAAAAAATTTACAGGATAGCGATTGGAGGTGGGGGGGTGTCACTAGACACAAGGGAAAAACAAACAAAATTACAGGGATGGCAATGGGAAGGTACCAGTAGACAGCAAGTATAAATTAAATAATGTCTGGTTAATTATGAGGATGCCATGCAAAATCCTTTTTTTTATTTGCAGGAATCCTTTTCCTTATCAAACAAAAAAATGAAATGAGATAGAATTCATTCAAATGAAAAAAGAATGGGGAAAAAAAAAAACTAAGTCCAAACTCTTTTTCCTTATGAACAGATCCTTTTTTGTTTTAACAAAAAAGGTCATATGTAAAAAGCAGAAGAAGAAACTAAGTCCAAAATCTTTATCTTTATGAAGGGATGCTTTTTCATTTCAACAAAAGGGCCCATATGGAAAGAGTGGAAGAAAGTCATGAAAATCAAATTTAAAGGTAAAGAAAACACATTTCAGGGTCAGTTTTCCAACAGTGAACACCAAAATCCACCTAACAGAGTCCTGCTGAGCAAGATATATGTGTCAGTCTCTCTGCAGGATGTCATTTTTGTGGGTTTTGATTTTTTTTAGAGAAATGGAAAACAAGATGGTGGAAAATGAAAAAGGATTTTTCCCTCATGAAAAAAAGATTGGCCCCATAAGAAAAAAGATCCTTTTTCATACAGACCAAATTCTTTTTTTATTCCAAACATCTATCCAAAAGACTGTACTGAGCATGTTCAGAAAACAAAATTTTAACATTTAATAACGTTGGAATGGATGATTATTTTTTTCACCAAAACAATGAAAAGCACATCTGTGGGCCAACTCCTTTCTTCCCTGAAGATTTCAGAACAAAATTCCAAACAAAGGTTATGATAAAGAGCAAAAAAAAGCAATTCTGTAATGGGGTTTTACTATCTGCATCTCAGAATCTACAAATCCTACCAGAAAGAAACTTGTCATGTCAAGAGATCTACCCCATGAGACCATGCATGCAAATTTCATGTACATCTGTTGAACAGTTGCGAAGAAATTAAAGTGCAAAATTAACTTAGAAAGCCTTGCTCAACCCTAACTATACTGGTGCTACCATCCCACTATGATAGATAGATAGATAGATAGATAGATAGATAGATAGATAGATAGATAGATAGATAGATAGATAGATAGGCAGACTGACAGATAGACAGATATAGATATAGATCAGTAAAGTGTAGAGGTTAAGAGCACTGAGCTGCAAACCTGGTGAACTGGGTTTGAATCCCACAGCCACCACTTGCATTCTGTGTGACCATAAGCAAGTCACTTAACTTCCATGTGCTCTCAGGATGCACCTGGAAACAATCCTCTGCTAGTGTATCTTTCCTGGCCAAATATATTACAAAGACACAAAAAGATATATATTGTTGATTGTTTGAAGCTGTGCCTGTCTTTCTTTCAACTTCTGGCTTCAGTGCATCACTAAGCAATTATGATGTCATCAGTATTATGAAAACTGCTATCTGATCGGCTTAGATCCCACAATGTGTGTGGCTTCATTCTTTGATTGGGATAAGGGTTGGGCCTTTTGACATTTGGGGTAGGGGCCTGGTTTAAACTGGGCAAATTTAGTGATGTGGTAACTCCACATTGGGAAACCCCCGTAACACATCCTGGCACCGAAGATATAACCGTACAGAAAAGAACATATTTCAAAGTCCCTCAGATTGTCACACCTCAATGCAATAACAATAAAAAAGCAGTAAACTATAGCACACTGGAGTAAAATGCAAAACAAGTAATACAATTTATTAGGGAGAGCTGGAACAAGTATCTGGGTAAAAAAAAGGGCTAAGGTTAATGCAAATAACTAACAAATAATATGAAACCATACAGAATCTAATTCCTCATCAATACCATAATGTGTTTCACTTTCTGGTGCACCTGTAATGTCTTTCCTCAATATTCATAGGAGCTCCCTTAAAGCAGCAGTATTTTGAGTCAATGTGTAGATTTTGTCAGTAAAAATGTTGTTCTTTTAACAACAATATACTCATTTTCATTTTCTTTTGTTCCTGAATAGATACATGGAATTTTGTAATTGCCGAAAGTTCCAACTCCCTTGCTATGCCCACCATGAAAAAAATAAATCTAGTGTATGGTGGAATGCTGTTGTGCATGGAAATTCATGCCTGGAGCAGCATTGTTGTGTTGCAGTAGTACCACTGCAATGTTGTTGTGCTGCACTAGTGACATTACTACTGCAGCACAACAGCACAGAGCGTTGTCTTATGGCTGCCTTCCTCTCAACCTGTGTCGGTGATCTTGACAGTTCTGATTTGTTTTAAATTTAAATTTTTGTTGTGCTAGAAGGTTATGCCATGGCTTCTCAATTTGGAGTCGGCTTACTATGGAGCTTGGTGCTGCTGCAACAGATGTCATGAATGGCATCCCCCTGCCACACTTCTATTTTTTTAGTGGTTTAGAAAAATACCCTGCGTGGGGAAATTTAGCTTTTCTCTTACCAGCTCCAGAGTGGAGCTACTTCATCCAAAATATCTGAATGTGTAGACTCTCTCAGGCCCATCGCCCATCACCTCTCATGGGACACTGGCAGCACATCTGGTTCCCCTAGTTTAGAGCAGAAACAGCCCAGATTTTGTGCTTCAACAGCTTTTTGTAGTCTCTCAAGGCTGGCTCCTGTCTGATCAAAATTCATTGACAAAACTGTTGATGCAGGAATCACACAGCATGTATGCTCTGCTGCAAAGTTCACTCAACTCCCATTTGGCTGTCTTCTTGACTGCTATCCCTTCTTTGCAGATGTCGTGTGGTGAGGTGTCATCTAGCATGTGGTGCCTTGTCACTTTATTTGCATGCACAGATACAATATTATTTTAATTCATGCCTGCCCTGGGCCCAGAAAACATGTCCATCACTAGCAGCACTCAGTTGTGTTGGTACAACAATGAAAGAAACAGAAGCAACAAGCAGGAGAGAAGACATATACAAACATTATCATTGCAACAACAGATCCTGATGCCAAAAATAACTTGAATGGTAGAAAAAATCAACAAACAGTTCCCAGTCTTTTATGGCTAGTGGTATCTATTGCATTTAGGTGCCTCTGACATTAAGAAATTTCACTCTTGGATCAGCTGCAGTGTCAAGATGAGGGAATTAACAAGACAGCAGCTGCACACTGAGCCACTGAAGAGTAGCAGCTGTAGCATAAATTGGGACAAGCGCATTTTATTTTATTAAAGGTATGCCACCATTGCCTGCACTGTTTTAACTTGTCCCAAGTTCTTTCCAGGTGACCTTGTGCTGCTCAACCTCAGTAATCTCTCTTAGCCTCTGCCTCCTCTCTCCGTGAGTTTTGGAGTCTACAGTGGTGGTTAAGTAGCCTGCCCACGGTTGAGAGCACATTTTCTAAGGAGCAATTAAGAGATACTGAGGAACATCTTTTTGAACCACTTGAGACATCTAGCTGTTGCAGATAAACAGCTTTGTTCGAGCACAGAATTTTTGCCTCTTCAACTTTCCTCTACACTTGGTATATAACTATTCTTCCCATTATTAATTATTTTTGGTTTTATGTTTTATAATTTTGTTTTCAGCATATTAATTAAATTATTGAGTTTTAAACATTTGTGAGCTTTGGTCACATGACTCTGGTCTATAAAATACATGTGCTAGTGTCTCTCATTAGAGTTACCATTTTTTTCCTAGACTGGGCATGGGGAGCTGTTGGAGAAGTGCTTCTTTGATCTGATTTGGCTTGCACATGTGGTTTTTAGCTGAGACTTTGGTCTCATTACTCTAATCATGCACTAAAAACAATTACCTAAACCTACATGAGTAAGTAAGCCGAGTCAGATAGAAAAGTTTTTTTGAAGACCATTTATTCTTTTGTTTATATAACTTTTATATAACTGATATCTATTTGGAGTGTATCATAATGCATTTTTAATACTGTATCTGAAAGCAGGTTGATGCTGCTTCTTTTTTCCTTGTATGTCTTTGAATTGATTTATAAACCGATTTTGGATTTTAAATCTTTATTTCTTTTATTTTTCTATTTTTTTTTTTTTTTGATTTTTGATTTTGAAAGTGCCTAAAAATCTGTTTGAATCTACAGCTGGGGAGGATTCAAGATTTAATAAGATCCTCTGAAGAAACAGGATCACAGAGTGCAGGAAAGGCTCATTGATTTTGAGACACTGAACACTCTATTGAATAGCATCCATGCTAGGTACTGTTGTTTGGATCCACACACTTTTGTAAAAGATGACTTTTATATTTAACTTAAAATGATTTGGTGCTATTATCTGGAGATTCAGGAGGATCTGTCTCAGATGGTTCCAGATTTCTTCAAGCAAGCAAGCCTCTGTGACTCCTACTTAATTGGTCTTGGATTTTATCTGGACTTTGCTTAACTAATTTTTTTATGTCTCTTTCTTAAAATCATTTGCTGTTTTGTATGCATATCTTTCTCTAAGTAGTATCTGATTGTGTTACACACTTTCCAGCTTTTAAGGGTGCTTCCTTTTTCTTTTTTCCCCAGTAGTCACAATCAGAATAGAATGGTAACTATCAAGGGGCAATTATTAAAAGAAACTGCCCCTTCTGAGGAAGCTCTTAAATCTGCCTCAGCTGAGAGTAGTTGTAGTGTTATAAAATTGAACAAAAATAAGTATGAGACAAGAAAAAAGAATAAAAGATCCAAAAAAGGTCTAGATGCCAACCAGCAAATTAAAAAGTGAAAAAGATTGTCGAAGCAATAAGGAACAGAAAACGACTGACAAGCTCCAAACAAGAATCTCACCTCTTTTGGTACAATTAAACCCACTTAAGGTTCCTATTGTATAGATAGTGGTGGGGGCAAAGGACGAGTGAAGTGAATTATAACAAACTAATACCTACTCAACATCTGATCCCAAATTTCAGAACACCTGGCCACTTATGGCTCAGAACAAGAGACTGAGCCTTACACCAAATCTTCTTACTGAATCTGTTGATAACCACAGTATTCAGGTGAAATATAGTGGTAACACAGGTGTAAAACTTTATTTAACTTTAGGACTGATATGAACAGTCATTTAAACTGGAGTGATTGTTTCCCCTCTCAAAGTTCTATCTCAGCCCTATTTACTCCAGTCTCTGAGTTTTCAAATGAAAGTTTCATGTTGCACCCCACAAAGTCTTCCCAAGTAGTAAAAAGTAGTAATGCTAAGGATTTAGAGGTGGTTATCTCAGAACTACAAAACACAATACAAGGTTTAAAATAATTGGATAAAACAAATACAAATAAAGTTACAGAAACCCTGCACAAATCCAGGCATTTACAAGAAGTTAATACAACAAATATTGGATTTGTTAGTTTAAATATGAGCATGAAAGAAGGATCAACTAACACATCTTTAATTTATGTACCTTCTTTAATCAGTCAAGATATTGTAAAAGTAATGGAAAATCAACATGCTGTGAATTTAATGTTGTTAGAGCAGTTAATGACAACTAGAAATGAAACAGAAACCATAAAAGAAAACAGTGATTAATAGGGACAGAATGGACAACATTATAAGACTTTTTACTGGTCTGCATCCACCCAGAGAATCATCTTCGATTCCATTATTAAAAAATACTGAGAATGAGCAGGCAGGCAACATGGAACAGCTTAGACCAGATTTTCCCTCTATAGCATTTTCTGATTCAGCGAGTAAAGTACCAAAAAAAAATTAAAATAAATTTATACTAAAAAAAAAAAACAAAGAAAAGAAATCAATCAAATCTTTATTTATCCAGGCGAACATCATTGAGCACAGCTCATTTGCAAGATGGACCTGGTAAGGTCAAGGTTCAATTTACATAAGAATATAGTATAATACAAAGTACAGACACTTTGAGGAGACAACAACTTGATATTATACACCATTTCAATGGTAATAGTACATTGCTAAACTACAATACAAGAAACATACAAGAGAAGGATGAATCAATGTTTTTTTTTTTCATATATACCTGTGTTATGAAGTAGCCAGCTTGCTTGATTGGTAGAAGAAGTGTGAACATTCATTCACAAATCTGGACTGTCATGTACGGTATGGGCTGCATGTCCATTGGCTCTTGCTCTGCACCAATGAGCATGCAGTCCTACCGGGCAGTCAGTCGGCGGGCGGCGGGGTTGGCAGGTGGGTGGGATGCTGCTGCCCACCGCTGCCAGGGGGAGGGTGGTGGGGCTTTGTGGGTGGGTGGGGTGGGGGACACTAGCCACCAGGAGATGTTTGGGGTTTCAATTTACCTGCCCGCGATCGGGCATTTGTCCACTGGACCACCAGGGAGATGTTCGAGGGGGGTTCAGTTACTTTCTGCCGTGATCGGGCACAAGGGAGATGTCTGGGGATTCAGCTTACTTTCTGCCCGCGATCGGGCATTTCGGTCCACTGGACCACCAGGGAGATGTTCGGGGTTCAGTTTACTTTCTGCCAGCGATCGGGCACAAGGGAGATGTTCGGGGGTTCAGTTTACTTTCTGCCCGCGATCGGGCATTCGGTCCACTGGACCACCAGGGATGTGAGACGGGAGGGATTTATTAAGCGTGCTTTCAGTCCACTGGACCACCAGGGATGTGAACAGGAGGTTTATTAAACATACTTTCGTCCACTGGACCACCAGGGATGTGGAATGGGAGGAGGGGAGCCACTGATGCCCGCGATCGGGCTGGTGGGGGAGTACACTATGCCCGTGAACGGGCTGCAGGGGCACAGGGACTGAGTTGAGGGAGCCAGCCACAGGTGGCAGCTGCTGTGTTGCACCCTGCAACAGCAGCTCACCTGTGGTGGCCTCAACTTAAGCCTTTTTTTGGCTCAAAGTCCTGCAGGCGAGGTTGGGGTTGCGCCTGGACAACTCTGCACAGCCCGGCTGAATATCGGGCTGTGCAGTTTATGCATGGTTCCTCCTCCTCCAGTTGAGCATGCATTCATTTGCATTGCGCTGTTGCTCAGCCTGTTTTCAGTGGTGCAACTGCCTCCTGCTGAATATCGCAGAATGGCGCAATTTAGGACTTGCGCATGGCGCAACCCTTTTGAATATCTGGCCCATAATGTATAACTAGACAAGAACACACACAGAGGTTATTCCTCAGCTTCTTCAATATAATGCCCCCATTCGTGAAGTAACTATAGCTCTTAGCAGTTTAAAATTAAACAAAGCCCCGGGTCCAGATAGGATCCCAGCGGAGGTCTATTTGTGTACAATAAGAAACTGGGCAGTCTCATTAACTACTTTCTTTAATTTATGCATTTCTCAAAATTTTATTCCAACTTCATGTAAGGGGTCTGTCATAGTCCCCATACATAATAAGGGAAATAAAATAAAACCACAAAATTATAGGCCCACAAGTTTGATTGACATAGTTGGAATACCTTTGCAAAAATCTTATTAGCTAGAATAACAGCAGAGATCACAACATTAGCAGATCTCTTACCTTTTCAGGCAGGCTTCAAGGAACAGTATTCTACCTTGGACAATTGCTTTAATTTACATAATTTATACAAAAAATATGTAACTCTTCGGCATCAAAAACTATATGCTGTGTTTATTGATCTCACAGTAGCATTTGATATCATCAGTAAACAAATGCTCTGGACAGTAATGTTTAACTGGGGAATCTCACCAGCATTAATTGATATTATTAGAAATTTATACTCTGACACATGGACACAAGTTATGGTAGGGTCAAGAGTTAACCTTTCAGAAAAAGAATTTCCACAAACAAAGGGGTTCATCAAGGCTGTATTTTAGCCCCTATGCTCTTTTCTATATATAGATATATTGTTATAAATAATCTTATAGCTATTTGTCATAATTCCATCTCAGATTCCCCTAAGATTAATTCAACCCTATGCCTCATCCTAGCATATGCGGACAATCTTGTGCTTTTTGCTCTGTCCCCTAGGGGGTTGCAGATTAAGTTGAATTTATTAGCAAAGCATTCAAAAGAAATGTTCCTAAAAGTAAATCTGAATAAATCAAAAATTTTCATTTTTGGTGCAAAGCAAACAAAATACAAATGGACTCTAGTTTCATCTCCAATAGAAGTGGTTAAAAATATACTTATATGGGAATAACATTCTCATATAACCTTGCCTGTAAATCACACATGGAGACTATGATTACTAAAGCCACGGCTATGGTATTGGGGCTAAAAAGGTTTAATAATATGTATGGTAGTGCTACTATAAGATCCATGCTCAAATCCATAGAAATGAAATACAGCTCACAGATCATTTACAGAGCAGAGATTTGGGATAATAAATGTATCAATAATTTGGAAAAGCCTATGACTCAAGCCCTAAGGACAGCTTTAGAGCTCTTAAAAGCAACTCCAGTTTATTTTCCAGATCAGAGCTGGGCCTTGAAAATATACATGCACTGGCAGAATCCAGGATGATTAATTTCTGGATAAAAATAAACAAGCTCTCATATCACAGATTGGCAAGGCAATGTCTACTGGAAAAAAAGAGCTGAGATCTTATAGGTTGCAAGCCGTCTTCATGGTACACACATTTAAAAAATGTTATGAATCTCTATGGTCTGTGACTTATTAAACTATTCTGACATGAATAAAGCAATAAGTGATCTTTATAAACCCCATGTCAAGAAAATCTTACTGTCAACGTACAGTAAAAAAAACTTAGACTGTATTGATATGTCTAGATTCACGAAATGGTACTCGACAAATGATTGTAATTATTATTACCATTATTATCTGGATATCTTAGCTAACTCTTACTGTCAAAATTTTTTGTCAGATACAAAATGGAACTCTTCGAATCCAATGTTTTAACAGTCAGGTTTAGGGGTACATCTGACACAATAGACTCTTGTTGCTACTGTAATAAAACAGACAAGGAGGATTTACTTTACATAAAATGTTAAAATGTATATGGTACCACACTGTTTGAGTATAATGGATTAACCCAATAATCAAATTGCTCTGGCAACCCAATGTCAACAGAATTTTATGTGTACTTTTTAACACAGAAGATGTCTATTATTCTTACAGTGGCTAGATACCTGTCTGTTATTTGCCAGGTCAGAAAATGTATGGTGAAGCATATTTGCACTTGATACTTGTGTATTCTTTCTGTACTGTTGTAAGATCACAACTTTAAAATGTTACAAAATGTACTTAATTTTTGAAATGATAATTTTTATTTTAACGCTCGAACAATAAACTACTGCACTCATTTGCACTGTTCTGCACCCAATGGCATGGAGGCATGGCAAGGACTTACTTGATGCATAGTCATACCCGCAAATAGGAGCATGCTTCATGGTGCCCGATTCTAGCCACTTCTGCCTCCTTCCTGTACCGTGCCTCCCCAGTCCTTACTTGCAAAACAATGTCTCAGGATGGGGACTGGGTGAGCAGAGGATGTCTAGCTTCTGTGGCAGCACCGTGGGGGCCCCCTGACTAGTTCATAAAGTAAGCACAAAATGAAGGCAGGCTACATATACAACACTATTTAAATTTCTTATTGGTGTTTTCCCTTGTTATAGCATAAAACTGTATTTTGTTTTTCATTTTAAACTCTCTTTATAGCCTATTGTTCTTTGTGTTCCAATCCCAGATTCTAATTAGAAATGTCATGCTCTTAATGGAAATAACATGAGCTAGAGTGGTAATATAATTTAAATCACCATCCACTACATGTTAGTGGGAAACACATATTATTATAATCCAAGATGTATACTATACAAATAGACTAACATACAGCAGCAGTGTAGTGATATTGTATTAACTACACTCACTGGGTATGTTGAGAGGCATGAAATGCAGCCATGCACCCTCAGTCACCTGACAAGTGCAGTCATTATACCACACTACTCATCTAGGAGTGTGTCATTCCACCTACAATATACATAAAAGTTTTGACATATTGTAGACAGACAGACCTATATCTGTCATAGGCTAAACTGTGATAATCACATTTATCTCCATGTGAAGGATAAGGCCCATCATACAAGTCGTGAAGTCAGAACTATAATGTGAAGGTCAAAAACTACTAAATTGTGGTAATTAAGCATTGAGTAGATCCCATTATTGGCAAACAATGGGCCAATATCTTTAAAGAATTTTTAAAGAGTTGTGATGGAGGCAACATCATTTTCAAGTTACATCTCTTTAGTGTCACAAATCGCAACTGCATCTGCATCTGCATCAGAAGGGTGATTTCATTTTTTTATTTATTTAGTAAATTCTAGGATTACAAGTACCTTTGAGCATGGACTGCTCATTTGCAAAGGTTCCACATCAAAGGATGTAGGGGAACGACAATACAAAGGAAACAAAAGATACATATATTACATTTCAAGGTTGAATTAAGCACGGTATGTACAGTGGTTTGCACAGAGAGACAGCAATAGCCAGCATGAGTAAGTTTTGATGGTGAACTGCATATGGAGTGGAGAGAGGTAGGGAGGAGTGAGCAGGCAACACCATTGTCAGATAGAAGGGGCGGGTGGCATGAGATTGGTGATGGTGGCTCAGGCCTAGTGTCAGCTGAGAGGGGATGGGCGGCTAAAGGGAGGAGTGCAGAGAGGGTGACAAAAGAGGGACAGGAGGCAGGAACCCAGAGCACCACTGTCACTGATACAAGGTGAAGACCATTCTTTAGGAGAGGTAGTCACACTGTGTGGTTGAGGCAATGGAGTGTCAAAGTTCCCTTTTAAAGGGACCAAGAGTAGCAGCTGTAAGTGCTTCTTTGTTAAGGGTATTGTAATACTGAGGTGCCCTGTGTGAGAATGATCTCTGCCCCATAGTGGTCCAGCACCTGGGGACCTGGAACGTCTGTAGCAGAGCTCTCCATGTAGATTGGGTGCTGCTGTGGGCAGTAAGGAGTTTTGCAACTCCAGGTGGCATGTGCCCAAGGAGAATTGTTTTGGTGAGTAGACAGGTCTGGTACTGTATTCTGCTCTGGAGAGGTAGCCATCCAGCCTGGGCGTATAAGTCACAGGTGTGAGTTAGGTAGGAGGCACCTGTAAGGAGCCTAAAGGCTTTGTTGAGAATCACAGCTATCCTCTGGAGAGCTGTAGGGGAGACAGAGCCATAGATGGCAAGGCCATAGTCAATGATGGAAGTGACAGAGCTATAGATAGCCAGCCTAAGGGCTTCAGGGGTCAGGCAATGCTTGTGCTTGTGGAGCAGACCAATCCGTATATTGGCCACTCTTGCTACATTACCTATATGATGTGAATACGAAAGTGAGCTGTCCAAGGTGATGCCAAGGTATTTAAACTCAGGAACATGCTCAAGTGAGGCTCCTGCATGGTTCTTGATGTTGAGGAGCAGAGTTTTGTACTTGCTCCGTGGGTTGTAGAATGTCATAGTCTTAGTTTTGCTGAAGTTCAGAGCCAGTTTATGTGAGTGGAACCAATCTTCAACACACCTGAAGTCACTTTGAAGGTGACTCTCTAGAAGGCTAGTATCTCGGTTCCTTGAAAATAGTACTGCATCATCCACATAAAGTAATATTCTCTGTTGGCAGATGCTAGGGAGACCATTAAGAAAGAGAGAAAAGAGTAGTGATCCTAATATTGACCCTTGGGGGACAACTGAGAGGACTGGCTTTTCATCTGAGGTGACTCCAGCGATCCTGACACGTTGGGCCCTGTCCCCTAGGTAACTAGCAAACCAGCTCACTGCATGTTTGGAGAGGCCAAGGGCAGACAGTTGATCAAGAAGTAGCGGGTGGTTAACGGTGTCAAAGGCCTTCGTTAGATCAATGAATACTGCCCCACCACACATGCCTTGGTCGATGGTGTCATGGAGGAAACTGGTGAACTCCAGCAGCGCTGTGGTGGTACTATGCCCTTTCCGGAAAACGTGTTGTTCAGGGCAATGGATTTCATACTTATCCAGGAACTCCATAAGCTGATCAGAGGCTATACGTTCCAGAGCTGTTGATGGGGGGGGGGGAGGATGGAGATGGGCCTGTAGTTGGTGTGTAGCATCTTGTCTCCATTTTTGAACACTGGTGTGATAGTTGCTTGTTTCCAGAGTGATGGGAATTGACACAATCTTAGGGAAAGGTTAAAGATCTTAGTCAGGGGTTCAAGGAGTTCATCTATAACTAATGCAAGTAGCTTCAGATCAAGGGAGTCACCACTGTATCCGGTTTTGCTGATGGCCTTGCGTATACAGGTTCTGGCTAGGTGCATAGAGACCTCTTGGAAGAAGAAGAACTGTGGGGCTGGGTGTGCTTTGGATGATGTTGTTGAGGTGGAGTTGGTGGTGGGGACATTGAAAAAGTCAGGTGGTAGGACGCTGCTCAGGTTAGAGAATGCATTGTTGAATGTGTTAGAGATCGTATTAAGGTCAAGCATAGGTGTACCATCAATGTTAAGCATAGTTGGTGGTGTCTTAGCTTCCTTTCCTGTAAGGTCCTTCAGGTTGTTCCAGAATTTTTTCCCATCACCCCAGGAGTTGGAAAGTGCCTTTCTAAAGTGGTTGCATTTGGCATTCTGGATAGACCGGGTACAGCTATTTCTTGCTGCTTTGTGTTGTTGAATGTCCTTCTTTGCTCCTGTGGCTCGAGCACAGTGCCAGAGGTGGTCCTTTAGTTTGAGCTGCACTAGAAGTTCAGAGTTTATCCAGGGATTCGATATGCCTTTGACGTTCTTCTTTACCAGTGGTGCATAAATGTCACAGGCTGTGGTAAAGAGTCTAATGAACAGTTCCAGTGCTTTGTTTACGTCCTTGAGAGTGTCAATTTTAGACCAATCAAGCCTGCTTAAATGAGATTTTAGCAGGTGTAGGTGTCCCTGCTTTAGAACTCTAGTGAATATAATTTTCAGGGGGGCTTAGTGGTATTAATAGCCCATGAGCAGATCGCAGGCAAGTGGTCACTTATGGAGTCTGAGAGGACAGATACCTTAGTAATTCTGTCAGGGCGATTTGATGGTATCCAGTATATTAGGGGGCTGGTCGCTGTCCTGTAGTTGTTTCTAGTGGGAGATGGGACAAGCTGAGTGAGGTGCTGTGCAGCGACAGTATCCTTATAGATGCAGGCCTCGGGTGCACTATCATTAGAAGATGGTTGCACTACAATCTGCTGCACCCATGCTTGCATCTAGATTAATGATACAAAAATTATGCAATTATCACACAGCCTGCAAATGTGCCACACATATGTTGCAATTATGGTGCAAGTATAAGTGTGAGTTTTAATGCAACTATGAAAATATGGCAGCATTGTTTGTTGCATCTGCATGCCACAAATTTGTTTGTTTTGATGTGACTAGATCATTTTTGAGCACTTTTGAAAAGACCACCCCTGAAGATTAAGAAAAGAACAACTGAAACTCTGAAACAAATGCTATGAAAAACTGAAAAATAATGCAATGATCTTTACTGTTGCCTTGCTGATTACAAAAATAGGCTAATGAATGCATTGGCTTTTTTGGTACAGTTTTTCATGAGCCTAACTTAAGGCCAAACTTACCAACAACTGCAACTTTGCTACAGTACATTACAATACACAGTATGGTACTGGACTCACATTTTGCTACAGTAAGTGTTCTACATGTGGAAAGCCTGCTAAACAAAACAGAATTGTGATTGTCATGGCAAACATTCATCTATCCTGAGCACACCAGAATCCAGCAGGTAAAAAATGGAAGCCAAGAGTGGTGGTGGGTGATATGTAATTAATCTTCTACTGCAAGGTCTGATGTTGTTCAAAGGGCAACAAAAGCAGACCCCCAAAAGATACATGCTATATATGTGTGATACAAAAATGTCTGTAGTCTGTAATACTTGAGAAAGAGGTTTTGGATTACACTCATTTTACAAATCATCACCACCTAAGGAGACAGGGAAGTTTGCAGAGATGCAACAGACCCTTGAGCTTGTCATGGATCCATGAAAACTAAGAAGTCAACCTACAGTAGTTATAAAAGGGGCGAAGAAGGGATAGGAGGAGGTTATGCAAGTCCTGACAACATTTGAGTGGGTTGTTCACTTACTTGGTCATGGCTTTCTGATCTGGGCCTTTCTTCAATCAGCCTTTTTATGTTTGCTTGCACGCATGTGCAAGAAACATAGAGCCATCATTGGAGATTTCGGAGGTGTGTCACCTCCTCCTCCAATTCAGTCAGTGTGTTGGCAGGCACGGCCCCTGTAAGCCAATGCATTCTGGAGTTGTCTATGACAAGCTCCAGAAATGCGTAACCTCAGTTCAAAGGGGAACAACGCTTGGTGAGCAGCGATAAGATATCGCTTGCTTATCGCAGCTCCCCCACACACACAGATGCCATGCAGGCATGCGTGCCCTGTCTCCCCATGCATGCGCACTGAATGGCTGACGAGTGCCCAATCCCATGCTGTGCTGCATTCCCCCACCTCCCCAAAGCCTTGAAAATGCCACTGGGTGCCCCAGCGTGGAAATATCATACACGAAATTGCCCAATCCCCGTCGGCTCCCACTGTCCTCACTCCCCAGTACTAAGTGCAGCTGAGGCCCACCCCAGCGTGGCAATCCATACTGGCTGACAGGGTGCCAATCCCGTCGGCTGAACGACCCCAGCCATCCTTGTGCCACGCTGGGGCCCACCCAGTGGCAAACCATCCTGGTAGTTCTTCTTCTTTTTTTACCTGTAAAGAAAAATGGTCCCCACGTAGTCTCCTGGCCCCCCTCCCACAACCCACACCCATCCTCTCTACCCTGCCTCCCCACCCCCTCACCCCATACTTACCTCCGGACCTTGGCGCGACGATCTTCGGTGGACCGGGAACATGTCTGCACTCTTCAAAGCCGACCGCAAACTGAGGAAATGCCGGTAAGCTGTATAATGGGCTAGATAGGGGTGTTTCAACTTTGCATATCTCAGGCATTTTGGGAATTTTGCCAAATTTTCAACATGGGGTTTTGGGACCCTTTCTCATAGAATGGTGTCACGGTCATGGTGTTGACCGGGCCCGAAGGCTGATTTCGCAGTCACTGCGCAAATCACCTTCGGCCTGAACTAACAATACCATGACAGTGACATAATCTATGAGAAGGGGTCCCAAAACCCCATGTTGAAAATTTGTGCCAAATGCCAGAAATGACTGTTTTGAGCGCTGCATTGAGCAGTTCTATGCAGGCTCGTAAGTTCTTTAATTTTCAATATTTTCACTCCAGATTTCCAACACTGGCATTTGCCACCTTCTTATGAGTAGTACAGCTGTCATTTTCACATCTCACCCAAAACATGTTTCACCAATGTAGCGCACAATGGTGCAGTCGGTGAAACAAAATCAATGTACGGGATAAATTAAGAAAATCACAGTGACACTGTTCATGAGCAAAGGTCTTAAAATGGCTATGTTGAAAATTTGGTGAAAAAATTCCCAAAAATTACTGTTTTATGGGCGTCGTTGTACAGTTCCTCGCGCGCTCGTAGGTCTGAATTTTAATATTTTCACTCCAGATTTTCAACATTGCCATTTTACCACACCTTCTATGAGTAGTACTGCTGTCATTTTTCATCTCACCCAAAACGTGTTTCTGCCATATGGCGCACAATGGCGCTGATAAATTATCTTGAGATCAATGTATGGACAAATTAAGAAAATCACAGTGACACTGTTCATGAGCAGAGGTCTTAAAATGGCTATGTCGAAAATTTGGTGAAAACATTCCTAAAAATGACTGTGTTATGAGCGTGCATTGCACAGTTCCTATGCATGCTCGTAAGTTTGCAAATTTAACATTTTCACTCCAGATTTTCAACATTGCCATTTCATTACACTTCCTTATGAACAGTACAGCTGCAGTTTTTCATATGTCACCCAAAATGTGTTTTCGCACATGTAGCGCACAATGGTGCTGTTGGTGTGCGAAAGCAATGTTTAGGACAGATTAAGAAAATCACAGTTACACTGTTCATGAGCAGAAGGTCTTAAAATGGCTATGTTGAAAATTTGGTGACAAAGAGATCCATAAAATGACTGTGTTACGAGTGAGCATTGCGCGGTTTCTCGCACCCTCGTTAGTTCATGACTTTGTCATATTTTCAGTCAGATTTTCACCAGTGGCATTTTCCACTTCCTTATGAACAGTACAGCTGTCATTTTTCACAACATGGCTGAAGTGTTTTTCACACTTTCAGCGCAGAGATCTTGTGGTCGCTGTGGAAATCATTGTTCGGCACAGATAAAGAAAATCACAGTGACACTGTTCATGATCGGAGGCACCAAAATGCCTGAGTTGACAATCTGCTGTAAAAATCCCCAACCTAATTATATTACGGGTGTGCGTTGCACAGTTTCTATGTACGCTCGTGACTTCACCATTTTTTTAAATATTTTTACTACAGATTTGCAACATTGCCATTTTTTACACCTCCCCATGAACAATACAGCTGTAATTTTTTACATTCTGTTCGGAATGTTTTTGCACCTGTGGTGCTAAATGCTGTAGTCACTGTGCATAAGCAGCTTTGACTAACAAACTGATATTCCCCTGTTCATGAGGTGGGGTCACAAAAAATGTTGAAAATTTGGAGTAGAAAATACCAAGATGCCTGAGGTATTGGGTTTCCAACCATAACGCCCAACCCTGTAGAGAATGACAGGCATCAGGGGTGTGACTTGGGATTCTTGCCTGTGTTGCTCATACCATTCCACACCCTGCAATCAGTGAGAGGCATCGAGGTATGCCTTGGACTCTTCAGCCCCAAACTTCACCCCATTCTCCTATGTCGCACCCATCTCACCATATTTTCTAATGAAATGGGGTGCGCATAAGGGCCAAAGACCCCAAGGAACACTGTGACACTTAGTGTCTGCAGGGTGGGGTGTGGTGAAATGGCATGGCCGTTATGCCTGACAACCCTAACGCACACCCCAATGCCTGTCACTCTCTGTAGGGTGGTGGTGGGGTTGGCTTCAGTTCAATACTTCACTGCCATTCCTATTACGCAGCTCTGTAACTTCTACACTACCACTGCCAATGCCAGCAAGCAAACATTCGGCATTGACAAATGCTTGTTTGGAACAGATATGCTTCTGCTTTTTAGTTTAAATGCTTTTGTTAGTGTGCTTTTACCTTTCATATGGAACTGTGCTTGCCCTTGGATGTACTGTATATGCAGCAGCACCTTTACTCAATAATGCAGCATTTCTTTTCTGGTTTTTTTTTTTTTTTGTGAATCCAAAATGCTGTTTAATATAGCTTTCACCAGCAAAAGTGGAAAGTTTGCTGCCCAATGGTCTAAGGGAAAAGTGCCCCAGTCCTACCACTGCCTGGAAGACCCAAGTTTCCATTCTGTCAGGACAGCAGAAGGCTAAAGTGTAGCCCCAGTCTGGATTCACTCAGCCATTCTGGGATAATACATGGTGCCCACCTGATACCATAGATTACTAATCTTGATATAATTTTTTGAAAATTAGGACTGTATTTCTGAACTTTACAGCCACTCCTATAACCATAAGAGGGTATCTCATGCAAACGGTTTTAAAATTCTGAAGTTCTATGTTCAGTTGCCATAGTCCATTTCCTATACAGGGGCTTCTCTTTTTTTCTACAAATTAAAACATTTTGATTTCAAATTCAAGTTTTAGTTTTTAAAAACAAAAGTCTTTGACATTAGTTGTAATATGTGCACTTCTAACATCTTGTGTGGCTATAAGAGTTCCTTCACAAGTTTTCTGTGTGCCAGAACTGCTCATTTTCATGCTGCACTTGTCTCAACCAAAGAACTTGAAGAGGCACTCTTACCAGCATAGGAAATGCCGGAACCATACATATCAACATATACAATGACCACTTTTGTAATGAATTAAATTTGTCATACACACACTTTGATCCCCTTTAGTGTGTATGTACGTAGGGGCTAGGACCAGAAATGTGGTAACACTCCCCAGCACAGCTGGATGATGACATATTCATGGGCCCTGATCCCCACAAGTGGCCTCCTCCAGCTTAGGAGGTCCCTAGACAAGGGAGACGGCTACCACGCTAGGTTGTGGCCAGGACAAGTGAGGCCCACTCTGGGGCATGCTGGTGCTGTTCAAGGAGGGTAAGCACCAAGAAAGTGGAGTAGGGGCTGGGTAGTTACTACCAGATGGGGGCATCTCTGTGTGACCAGAGGGCATAACAAATAAAATGAAAAACAATAAATTCCCCAAATCTAAGAATCTAGGATCTGGGTTTCTCAAATGGGACTAGCATGACAGTCATTGTTTTTACAAGATTCCTGTTTCTGCAAAACAGTTCTCATATTTTTTTTTTTTGCTTGCCACAGCAAGATGGTGAGGAAATTTCTTACTTTATTAGGTAGTCATTTTTCCTTTCATGTGTCTCATAGTTATGATATGTAGGTCTACAACAGTCAAGAAATGAAGGTACTGTGATTGAAAACAGACAAAAAAAGCTTTTAAAATTAATTAATTGCAGAATCTCATTTTATCACTTGTTTTGCATTGAAATGAAAGATGCAGTATCCTTTATGAAGCCCAGTTTAGGCTCTGTACTATAAATTACATGAGCAATCTCCATACCCTCCCAGTAAGGAAATAAACTGCTTACCACTTAAATGCATAATTTTACTCTTTGTCTATAACCACAGCAAAACTTTTCTTTGAAACACGAAGAACAAACATTTATTTGCAAATTCCTTTCAGAAGTGATATTGTGAAGAACTAAACTTCTGGATTTAGTATGCTTCACACAGACCTGGGGGCCAAATGTGTAAACTGTTTTTAAAAGAGATGGGTGTTATCAGAGTAAATGGGAATGAACGATAGAACTGTCAGCCATTTTCTCATTTAGCTGGGGGAAATGGACATAGAATTTATATTAGAAAAGCCTCACACAGCACATAATCTGAACTGAATCATTATTTGTGGACTGTTCCAGTATCCATACATTACCCCAGAGTACTGATACTTCAGTTAATTACTCCGATATCTTTTCATCCAATCCAGACAAACTGATTCAGGCCCATAATGGCTTTAATCTATGGTATCAAGAGAACACCATGCCATTATCTAAGCAACTGTGGTTTAAATTAACAGAAAAACACCGTGTTACTGAACTGTTGTTTTGATCCAATATAGAATTTTTGGCAACACTGCACGGTGGATGACTAGTGTTTTGGTTTTTGGTTTTGTCTAAACCAGAGATTCTGCTTAGAGGTAAATACAAGCAAACTGGACTTGTTTCTGATCGACTTAAGTACATGGCGTTAAAAGGTTGTAAAATATAATATTCGGACAAAATTCAGCCAAGAGATATGAGGCTCCTAACCAAGCTCTATTTAAGTGCATGACCAAGTGACATCCATATGCTTATTTTCTTTACAGGTACCACAAAAATTGGTAGCCCATCAGCTTACCTTCTATTCTGTTTGGTGTCAGCTGCAGTCAGGCCCTCCTTCTTGCTGTGTGATGCTCTGGTCTTCTGTGCTCCAGACCTCTGATCCCGTTGCTGCTAGTAAGTAGTTACTAACTCTTGTTCCTACTCTAGCAGCTCTGGCTTACTGGTATTTCTCATGCACAGCTCTGTCTTTGGGTCTGAAGCAGCTCACATTTGCCAACTCACCTGTGCTCACGCAAAGCTCTTACAGCCACTGATCATTTTATGTCTGCCTCCTTCCTGTGCTCTTGACTCTCCACTGTTCTGTTACTCCCTGACAGTTTTCTGTGTTCCATGCCTATGCTGATAGGCTGCCTCTTCTCTCTCGCTCTCACTCTCTCACACACAATGTATGTGGCCACCCATTACAGTCAACCCACCAAAGATAATGTGTAAAATAGAGGGACTTACCTGCCGCAGGGTGCCAAGGTAGGAGTCCGAATGGGTGACACCAGTGTACCTGAAAATAAAAGATAGGAAAGGGGTCACAAAGGATCCACAGCTCTTAGGGGTCCAACAGGGCATAAGGGACAGGATATAAATACAGTTATACTTATCTGATAGGTAGGAGCCCTCGTCCTGTCAGATGTGGAGAAACAAAAGAGAAAGAGGTTAGTTAGAGAAAAAAAGCAGACACAAAGGAAAAAGAGTGAGGTTTGGGAAAGGGGGGCTCAGCTGGAATCCCTTGCCCCTAGTGGTAGTTGAGTGGCCAGTAATTTGAGTTAGAAGCCCAGGTGTGCTGGTAAAGTTAAAGAGGGGGCTAGTAGCCCTTTTGCTAAATAAAGATAGCTCTGCTGGCCTAGTGGGCTACCACCCTAATGGCTGAGGCCAGTGTTTATTTTAAAACAATAAAAACCCTTCTTGGGGTCTAATGGGGGCCCTCCCTGAGCCCTTTTATTTCTGTGAGTGCTGTGGTAGGTGGCAAGCAGAGGAGGAGCAAGTTGGGCTGCTAGGCATCCTGCCATTAGCACAACCACGCTAGAGAGAGTGCTTGCCTGTACTCAAAATTCCCAGACCACATGGAGCTCAGGCTGCAGTCTACTCCGCATGGGTGGGAGATGGGGAAGCAAAGAAGTCAGCAGGATGTGGAGGAGGGATGTAAAGGAATCACCTCCAACCCACCTTCCCAATTGCCACTCCAGTGGCAAAATCTTTAATTGTTTATGCCCTGAAGAGCAGAGAAGCAGCAAGGGAGCTGCTTTTAAGTGAAGCTGCGGCATCAGTGCAGAGGCAGGGAGGGAGAGTGCGAGAAGGTGACAGGAGCTGCCAGTCAGTCAAGCCACACCATGGCTAATGTTCAAAGCCTGGGGGGGAGCAGAGGGAGTGAGGAGGCAGAGCGGCAGGTGCCCCATACGAAGAGCTGCACCATGGCTTATTGAAGAAGCCGGTGGGCTAAATGGTTAAAATATAAAAATTAAAGCATGCAGGGATGCAGACAGATGGAAGTGCTCCCTGAGGGAAGAAAATAAATAAAGGGCTGTGCGGGAGCCCTGAGGGGCTAAACTGTGAAGAGGGTCAAGAACAGAAACAGAGGCACATTTGGGCTAGGAATAGCCCACAACTTAGCAGCAGGCAGGCAGACAAGCCCAAAAGGGGCATAAATAAAATATATGTATTAATAAAAAAGGCTACCTGGGGCAGAAGCAAGCAGTGCAGGGGAAACTCTGGGCAAGTCCTGTTTATGTGAGCCTCCTGGCTGACGCAGACGTCACTAGGACTTCCTGGTGTCAGCATAGGAGGCAGGATCAGCTAGATGGTGAAAATAAAGTAAAGGGGGGGGGCTAGTTCTGGTGGCTCTTGATGGGAAAACCATTAATTACATTGAAAAACTGTGAGATGGGGTATTTAGGGAATCACCAGACCTGTCTACCCACACCATATTTTATTAGTGTTACCTCAAGAAGAGGGTAAATGAGGGCCTTCAAAAGGGGGCAAAACAGCAGTTGAGAGGAGCAGCTTCAAAGGCTCCCACCTCTGGCGGGGCTTGAGCTCTCTCCTGAGTGGCTGCCAGAGGCCTAGGCAGCTAAAAGCTCCAATCAGGTGCTGAGTAGGGGGGCTAAAGGTCTGAGGAGGAGTGGCTCGAGGGTCCTTTTCTC
Source organism: Neoceratodus forsteri (assembly GCA_016271365.2). Lineage (NCBI taxonomy): Eukaryota > Metazoa > Chordata > Ceratodontiformes > Ceratodontidae > Neoceratodus > Neoceratodus forsteri. The sequence goes on from CM028134.1 coordinate 250,599,235, forward strand.
TCTTTTTCATGAAGCTGACAGGAGTGCTGTGGGAGTGCTCTGCCAGAAGCAACTCCTACTTGAAGAAAGAAGAAAATAAAATAAGAAATGTTTAAAGTGACAGGATAGTCAGATAGGGGGCTATCACTGCCAAGGTAGAAAAAAATATTTAGACAGGAAAAGTTAGTCAAATGAATTGATTTACAGAGCTGTTGGACCATGACAGTCCAATCAAAGGAGGAGTGAAAGTCCAGTTATTTTTTCAGTTAATTGCAAGCACACCTGCAGAGAGTTTGTTATTTTATAGTTTAAAGTTGTAGGGAGGGCTCACCTGTCAACAAAGGACTGAAGAGGACCAGAGGTACAGCCAAGTGGAACCAGGACCTCGGAGGACAAAGGTGCAGCGGATTCATCACAGGACTTCAAAAGACGATGCCTCCCAGCACATCAAAGAGCTTCATCATCCTTATGGACTTCATCTTTTGGGTTGAGGTATCACAAACTGTGACTGCTAAAAGAGACTGAAATGTTTCCAGGACATTTTACTGTTTCTGGGCTTTGAGTTTAAAATGTGTGTTGCAACCAAGTTAGATTTTTTTGTCAGGGGAAAGAAAAACTGATACTGTTTGTGTGAAAATGTCATGTTACTGTTTAGGCTGCCCAGCCATATTTTCCCAGTCATGGATAGAGCCATTGCTGAAGTAAAAAAGTAACCATAATGCTCTGATTGCTAAATAAAATTGGCTCTAATTTGAAAGAGATTTCTGCCTCTGTAGTAATTCCTATAGCACTGTTGTTTATTGTTAGACTTTTTTAAACCCCAATTAATATCTGCCAGCCTTGTAACTAACTTTCTTTGCAGCTAGCCAGACTCCATCTCCCAGGTAGGTGAAAGCAGGGCACAGGCAAGTATCATACTCTCCCTCCGTCTGCTGTCCCCCCCCCCCATTGCAGCCAGTCAGCCTCTATCTGCAGCTGCTACTCTTGCTATTGATTGAACCTTCTGTGGCCTTTTTTGGATGGACTCCTTCTCCCTTGTGGCCAGTTAGCAACCTATTTTCTTTACAGGTTGGAAGTGTGCATCTTCCCTGTTCCTTTGGCACCTTTGGGGCTGTGCTTCTGCCTCTGGTTGGGAGTTACACTGCTGCTTGTGCTTGGGGCTTTCCTCTGCATTCCTCTTCTGATGCCTTTCTCAGATCTTCTGCTGTTATTGCTGTTCCTGTTGATTCCTTCATTGGGTTGCTTCCCTTGGAGTCTCTTTTCATCCTCATCCTCAACCTCAACCATTAGAGACTCCTGCTCCTAGCTATTGCTTGCCATCATGTGCTCTCTCGATCCTGTTTGCTGTATAGTCCACCACGCCTGTTGTATGTACACTTGTTCCCCCTTTCATTCTTGCTTGCTGCCTATCTTCTGTCCTTGCTATCTTGTCCTTCTTGCTGTTTGGATCCCTTGCCATTTTTGTGCTTTGCCTGCCATTGTCTGCCTGCATTTCACACTTTAACATTTGGGGGGCTCTTTTATCCTTTGCTGACCTCTTTGATTTGCTGTTCCTCTCCCTTAGCTACTGTCCCTCCACCTATTCTGCCCAGATTTAGCCCTTTGGAGGTCTGTGTTCAGGCTGCTTATACTGGTACTACTATATAGTCATTCAGGACATCACTCTCTACAAAGCATACTTTCTTGCTCCAGGAATTAATACCTTCTTGATTACAATGACACTCACTATTGCCTACCAGTAGCAACATTTCATTGCTCCTTCAGGGTTCAATACTCAACATCAAGGGATCATTTCCCCTTCAAGGGCTTGGTGCTCCAACATAACTAGGCCCCGTGATGAAGCCCCATGTGAAGGGCACTATGTAGGGGACTTTGCTGCTTTGCATTCTTTGCTCCAATAAAAGTTAGTTTTATCATGGCACTAAAGTGAGTGCTCCATTTCTTTGCTTACTATAACTTAAGTAGGACACTGCATTTCAGAGGAGAGAAGCAGCCATGCCACATGTCTATGTGCATCTTCTCGTTCTCCTTTGGGCCATCATTGCCCAGTATGCCATTAGCTGGACCAGACACTGGCACCTCCAAGGGTAGAGCCCTCAGTGGGTTAGGGGTTCATTTAGTTGCCAAGTTGTGCTCTGGAAGTCACAGCCATGAGGCAGAGTGAGAGGGACATATTTATTTCCTATCAATGAAACAGCAAGCCATGGTTTCATGTGTACTCCTCCTTGCCTTTTTTATTGTCTTTTTGATAGTTTCTGTTATTCAATTAAATAATAAGTACGTTGTGATGGTAAGGTAAGGTTTTTGGAACCCCAGAGATTTCCACCCAAGGGTGTTTCCTTTCTTCAATGACAAAAGTCATAAAAAGCACTTTGCTCACACAACCAACCTCTATGGTACTTAGAAAATTAGGTAGCCCATGTCCAGGAGACAAAGAGAAAGAATGTGAACAGTCAAATCTATATTACATAAGCACGTAAATCTGTTCCAAGCATTCTTCGTACAATATATTGCACACGCATCCTTACTGCACTTAATTGCTCACTGAACCAGCCAATCAAGAGACTATGTGCACCACTCCCCTTGGGGAAAGATACAGGGAATGGTGAAATCTGCATAGCACAAGCATTCTTTTTTAGCCATCCCATTCTACCTGCATTGCAAAAGCATCCTTACATGTACTTTATTTCTTGCTGAACCCATGAACTTATTTATTTTACTAATGTTTTGGTATTTATCTTGCCCAATTTTTTATGCCTGAGAGCATTTACACGAACACATTATATTTATACTCCAGACTTCATCTCATTCTTATCTTTACCCACCCACTCCCCTGTGAAGTAATCCTCAGCGAGATCACAGTCTGTTACTGTGGAAATGTCTATGAGATCACAACCAATGGATTATGACTGACTTAAGAAGGAGGAAAATGAGATGAAGTCTGGTAACAAAGATCTTTGCTTTATGTAAATGTCATCAGTGATAAAGAATTAGTGGAGATATATGCAAAAAATAAAGAAATATAAGAAGAATTGTGTCTGAAATTAATATTTTAAAATATTTCTCTGCACACTGAAAAATCACTTCTTGAAATAAGTGTAATTCTTAAGTTAAACAAAGGCAACTGAAATACCATCATGCTCAGCAGATAAGGATGAACCAATTTATTGATCCAGAAAGTTCTGGAATTTAGTTAACAAAATGGCTCTTGTAAAGAACATTCCCAATTAAACAAAAAATAAAATAAATAAATAACAAAGCAATGTTGAAGTAGCATATCCTGAACAAATAGTAAATGTCTTCAACAATAGTTGTACAAACCTGGACACTTACAGTATAAAACTGAAATTATGAACTGGGGATCGTAAATGGACGTCGCTGATTGGCCGAGATGTTTTTGAAGCCGTGATGATATCGAGCTACATCATCACAGCTTTAGAAAACCTCTGGCCACCAGCCTTCTCACCTGCAGCACCACACATCTCTCCGCTCTGCCAGTATTTCCACCTCACAGCAAACTGTAGAAAGGCAGAACCGTTGATGTAGACATGCTTCAAAAATCGAAATAAACGCCATCCCTCCTACAACCCCTGCTACTGCCAGTACTTTACAAAGCCTGCCATACATTTTCTTACCTCAGCCACACTCCTGAGGAATATGATGTTGACAGAGTGAGTAGCATCATTTCCACAGCGTCACTAGTGCTTGACTGTCATGTTACAAAATAAAAAAAAAAAGAAAATCGCAATTGTGGTGCCGACAAGCTCTACCTAACTACCAAAAAGAAACCGCAAATTAAACACACATTCACTCTGTCCCAGACTAGGCAGCATAACAACATGAAACCCATGGAGAGCATACTTGAGAGGACCAGTATTACCAAAGTGACACAGTGTTAGTTATAACAGTGCCACCTGCTGGCCAAGCCCTTCAGGACTATTTTGTCAAAACATACTCTTCCAACATGCTAAAAGAAGCAATTTCACAAGGTTTTAAAAGTATTTTTTTCTTGAAAAAAATTAATTCAATCCAGTTCATAATAGCAATAAGTCACTCCAGTGTGTGGTATATCATGGGATATCATCACTTCTCGGATGGTTGGACGCACTCGGCTTGCGGCCTGGTGCCCAACCACCCGAGGCGTGACGATATCCCATGATATACCACACCCTGTCATGCCTTATTGCTTAATTATACAATGGCTTAAAATATATTGCCTCCTGATTGGCTGGCTGCATGTTGTAAATCATAGATTAGAAAATGGGCATTGCAAAATTCACAGTCCGATTGGCTGATACCCCCCAGCACCGGGGTTGTTATTTCTTAACAACATCTGGTAAAAAAACAAGCGCCAATTTGGTGTCCCCATTATGTAGATTATCCTAGGGCCACCTGAATCACAAAACTTGCCAGCCATCATGTTCTTCCCGCTCGCGTTTAACGACATTCACCTCACTACACAGTATACCATGAGTCAAACTGCACAGCTAAAAAGAAAGAGCAAACATACATTTTTCAAAAGAATAAATAAATAAAATGCAAGCCTTTCCCTAAAAGCCAGCCTGGTGCCGCTTTCACTCCATAAAAAAAAACCAAAACAACGGGCGGTTCCTCACAGCGCCTATTGTGCTCATGCTATCGCTTACCCACCCCTCCCCCTGTTTAGGCACACTGTTTCCTTGGAAACAATCCAAAAATACAGAAGCAACACACGAGTGTTAATTTTTTTTAGATCGTATGCCTTTCTTTTACCACACAGAACACCCCCATTCATTTTCCATATCACTGACGATATTCTCTGAACCTAGCATGTGAAAATCGCGCCACCTCCACATTTGAATGAAAGCCCATCAAAAAAACAAACACACATACCTCTTTTCACATCCAGTCTCCAAATCAGCACACCAGCCTATAAATCCCCTGTTCCCACTGACGTTTATAGAAGAAATCTAAAGTGTTCTACTCTTCTGTGTGTGTGTCTGTGTGTGGGGGTTGGGGGTGTGAGGAGACAAAGCAGCAGGATATCTTAACCCAGAGAGCATCCTCATGCAAAGGAAAAAAAATAGCAGCTCCCTCCAGTGGTGATTCCACTAATACAGGAACTACTTTAGCACAACAGTTACTTTTAATAGTTTTTTTTTACATATTTCTTTTTATTCTTTTATGTTCTATAAAAAAAACTCACATATAGCCCATTTTCTAAGTGTAATAATAATACCCTTCAGGGTAGGTGTTACAGGATATAATGGACCTTTGAGGGGCTATAAGGCCCTCTGCCTCCGGCATCGGGCCTCATTACACCCCTGGGTGGTCCGTTATATCACAATAATGCCCACCCTGTCAGGTATTATTACTTACATCATCAACAGGAAAAAGTGCCAGCCAGCCACATCAATTCCCCCCCTTCCTAAATCACTCCAACCACCCCAACTTAAAAGAAGTTGCTGCCATATTGCTCTCTCAGTAAGCCGAGTTGCAACCCCCAACACAATTACAACACTGCCCTAAAACTACCTGTGATAAAAAAAAGTGTAATTCCTGTTTGCTTTAAAAAAAAATATCTACACCATTGTCCCTTGTATTCCAATCTCCATTCACCCTCTGGTGCCAGCAGTGCCAGATGGGGACCGTCAGGAGCAGCCCAGCAGGGTCTCATATTTTAAATCCGTTGCTGCTCCCCACCCTCTAACCTCAGACCTTCTTCAGTGTTAGGAGAAAGCGAGACAGAGGATACAGAAAACAAAACAAATCAGCACTTTATTTTCCTGACCAAGAAGTCAAAGACAACCTGGAAATGACTATTAGGAAGCGTGGCAGCAATATATGCTTCCAAACATGCGCACAATGCGCTAAAAATGGAGCCAGTGCCCCATACTTAAAATAAAGCAACTGAGCAAATAGAGAAAGCTGTCCCACCTCTTACAAGAACAGCAGGGCTGGGACAGAGTGAACTGGCAAAATGAGGCACAGTGTTGAAGCTTTCCTGGCAGCAAAACAGACCTCTGCATGTGCAGGAAATGAAAGCAGTAAGAAAAACCCTAGCAACCAAGTACTGCACCCCTAGCAACCCAGAACTACTTCTTCTCGTACAGCAACCAATTCATCAAAAAGAATAAGAAATATATGGAAAAAAATGTTTTTTTTTTAATGTTTTTGTCACAAAACAACAAGGGGGACAATATATCTCTCCAGGGTGTGAGTTATGCTGGGATTTACCCACTTCTATTGTGATTTACTGACTTGGCCTGTGACCTCATGACCGAACCACACAAGGTGTGGGTAAATCCCAGCATAACCCACACTCTGTTGTGGTATATTGCTTTAATCTCCAATGTTAAAGACCTAGTAGAATCAAAAGTAGTAGACAGTTGTAATTTTTTTAATTTATTTCTGAAGTATTTTTCTTCTTCTGTTTGCTGATTAGGAAGTTTTCTATGTGATAGTATTATGCTAGATGTGTGGAACAGCCCTCTGCCTAGCAGCAGACATATCTAGATTCTATTTCCTCCACTACATCATCAGCACTGTGATCTCACTGACTGTGACATCACAGGTGATTGACCTAGCAGCTATGGATTGACTCTTCCAGAGTAGCTGTAATGTCACAGTCCATGAAGTCACAATGCTGATGATGTAGTGGGTGGAATAGAACTACATATGTCAGCTGCCAGGCACAGTGCTATTCCACAGACCACACCTCCTAACATCAGGTAAAAAAAAAATCTTCTAATTACCAACAGGGAAAGGAAAAAGCACCATAGATATAAAAGATAATCGTTGACTGTTTTTAAAACTAATGTTAATTTTAGGCAGTAGAGTAGCTCTGTATGTTGAAAACCAAAACACCAGATCAACCTTCTTACCTGGTTCTTTGTATGCTTGAACAGCCAATCAAATTTCAGAAAGTCGGGGCATGGCTAAGCAGTGGCGCAAGATGGCTGCATAATTTAGCAGCAGGGCAATCAGAAGAATTTAATCTAGAAAATAGCCATTCACAAGTGGGACAATATCTGGTAAATAGCTATAGTCTGGTAGATCAAGCAACAAGCTTTATAAACAGACCTGTCAAGCCCCGATCGGGTATAGAAAAATCCATCTGTTTCTCAGTGCATTCTGCAGCCTGAAGCATGGCATCACTGCATGGGGAAATAGCAGAATCCAGGGATGTCCAGGGCATGTTTGCAACCCTAATTAAACAAGCATTTGTCAATACCGAATGTTTGCTTGCTGGTATTAGCATTGGAGGTGCAAGAGTTAGACAGATACGGAATAGGAATGGCAGTGAAGTATTGAACTTCACAAGAACCCCACCTCCACCCTGCAGAAATGAACGGGCATTGGGGTATGCCTTTGGGTCATCGTGCATAGCGATCATGCCATTTCACCATACCCTATTCTGCAGACACTGACAAGTGTTGAGGTGTGCCTTGGGCTGTTCGTCTTTACAGTCATCCCATTCCATATGGACATACGCTGAAATGGGTGAAGTATAGAAGAATGGGGTGAACTCTGGGTCTGAAGGGTCCAAGGCACACCTCAATGCCTGTCACTGGCTACAGGATGGGGATGGAATGGCATGAGCATTACAGCTAGCAATCCAAAGGCACACCCGTGATGCCTGTCAGTCTGTACAGGACGGGATGTTATGGTTAGAAACCGTAACGCTCCAGGCGTTTGTTGATATTTGCACTACAGATTTTCAACATAGACTTTTTGTGACCCCCACCTCATGAAAGCATTTGGTACCTCTGCTCATGAACAGTGGCACTGCGATTTTGTTAATCTGCCCTGAACGCTGATTTCCCACAGTGACCATGCCATTGTGCGCCACATGTGTGAAACCACATTTTGGGCAGCTTGTGAAAAATGACAGCTGTACTGTTGATAAGGAGGTGTGAAAAAATGGCAATGGTGGAAATCTGGAATGAAAATATTAAAAATGATCAGAGTTATGAGCGTGCGTGGAAACTGCACAATGCACGCTCATAATATAGTAATTTTGTGAAATGTTCTCACCAAATTTTTAACATAGGCATTTTGTGAGCTCTGCTCATGAACACTGTCACTATGATTATCATAATCTGTCCTGAACATTGATTTCCCACAGAGACTGAGCCATTGTCAGCCAGATGTGCAAACACACATTTCAGGCAGGATGTGACAAATGACAGCTATACTGTTCATAAGGAGGTGTAAATCTGGAGTAAAAATATTACAAATTTGCGAAGTTATGAGGGTGCATGGAAACTGCTCAACGCACGCTTATAACACTGTCATTTTATGGACTTTTGTCACAAAATTTGCAACATAGGTATTTTAGGACCTCTGCTCATGAACAGTGTCACTGTGATTTTCTTAATGTGTCCCGAACACTGATTTACCACAGCGACTGTGCTATTCTGGGCCTAAAGTGTGGAAACTCATTTTGGCCAGGATGTGAAAAATGACAGCTGTACTGTTTACAAGGAGGTGTTAAAAAATGCCAATGTTGAAAATCTGGAGTGAAAGTATTACAAATTTGTGAAGTTACGAGTTTGCGTGGAAACTATGCAATGCACGCTCATAACACGGTTATTTTTAGGAATTTTTACACCAAATTTGCAACATAGGGTTTTGGAGAGCCCACCTCATAAACACTGACACTGTCATTTTGTTAATCGGTCCCAAAAGGTGATTCCACACAGTGACAGTGAAATCACCTTTAGGGATCAAATAACCAAATGACAGTGACTGAATTAATGAGGTGGGGCCCCAAGAACCTCATGTTGAAAATCTGGAGTAAAAATTCACAAAAATGGCAGAGATATCCATCTACAGTAAGTTAAAAAAAACATTTATGCTATTATACAGCTTACCGGCATTTCTTCAGTTCGCGGTCAGCTTTGAAGAGTGTAGACATGTTCCCAGTCCACCGAAGATCATTGCGTCAGGCTCTGGAGGTAAGTATGGGGTGTGGGGATGCAGGGTGTGCAGAGGGTGAGTGTGGGCTGGGGGAGAGGACATGATCACAAGGGACCGTTTCCTTTGTTTCAGGTAAAAACATTTAAAAAAATTCACAGTGGACCATTTTCCATTTTGTACAGGTTTTGGCCATGCTGGGGTGGGCTCCCAGTGTGGCACATTTGTTTGAGGGTCATGTTAGCCACACTAGGGTGAGCTCCCAGTGTGGTACACAAGCGGGTGGGGCAGCACCAAGAAAATGGGGGGTTAACATACCGATGGGGGTTGGGCACCCCCATCAGCAAGCATGTCTGTGTTTGGGGGTATGATGCCGAGGAGGATTGGGCACCCCCTCAGCAGATCACAGCAGTAAAGGGGGCACATATACCAACAGGGGGATTGGGCACCTCTGAAGTTGGCTTCCTAGGGACTGTGAGTGAGCAGCAGGCAGTGTGCCGCTGCCCGCCATGCTTATTGAAATGTTGCACCAGGCAAGGCATGCCCTGCAATGATGGGTCACTACCTCATTGCAGTGGCTAATTCATTTCAACTTGGTGGCATGCTTTCTGAACTAGAGTCAGCAGCAGCATGCCACCGCATTGGGAAAACACGGCATTGGTTGCCACAGTGCCACACCTCTAAAACCCCACTTCTCTCCTAAGCTGTCACATAATGTTTCTTGCACATGCACGCAAGCAAACATAAAAAATGGATGAAGTAACAATCACCTCAAATCAGACCACAGCCGCCATCCAGCGGTTGGATGGACACCTTACTTGCACCAAAAAAAGAGTGGTGAAACATGAGGGTGCACTGGAGGAGGCCCGGGTGGTCAGCAGAAAACATCGGAGCCAGATCCAAATGCTACTCACCAAGGTTGAAGACCTTGAAAACAGGAGCAGGCGGAATAATCTGCACCTAATTGGTTTCTCGGAGGAAGCCGATAAACATGACATGGCGTAATTCCTTCAATCAGTCCTCCCTGAAATCTTGGGACTGCAATCAGGGTTCCACCTCAATATTGAGTGGGCCCACAGAACTTTAGCTCTGACTCCAATTCCTGGGGAAAAAAGTAAGAGCTAGCCTCATAAAGCTGCTATGTAACCCAACAAGGCAATTTATTTTAGCAAGCGCGAAGGAAATGGGCAGAGTAAGCTGGCAGGGGTACCAAGTATCAATCTATCAGAACTTCTCTTAAGATTTGTCAGCCAGAAGGAGAGAGTACACAAGGGCCAGGCACATGATGCAAAGCCTGGGCCTGCAGTACTCCCTCCAGTACCCGGCATCTATGAGAGTGACCGTCAATGGAGTGGCACGGACCTTCACTTCACCAGAAGTGCTGGAGCAGTATCTAAGAGTAAATTGGCCAGCAGCTACAGGATATACACACCAAGTTTCCCCAGGCCACTGCAGCCTTAAAACACTGATGTGATCACCACGATCACTGAAGGTGGTGGCAGGAGACCCGGAGGACATGAAAGCGGAGGCTGGAGACCTGAAAGAAAAGGAATGGGCCCTGCCATGGAGGCACAGGAAATGACCTTCTAAAGCCACACATAGCAAGAGGGTGCACCTGATTGTCAGAGAAGGCTGACCAGACCACAGATGGCAACAGCAGAAGGAAGAGTCCACGGCTCTTATACGCTACTTGACAGAGAACAGGTTCAAGGCACTAAGAGCAGTTTTCTGAACCGAGAAGAAGAAGGAGGAGGAGGAGGAGGAGGAGGAGGAGGACCCGAGTGCTGCTGAGGAGAAGGAACCATCTACTCAGCTTCATAAACTAGTTGAGGAGTGGGGGCAAGAAAAAGAGCCATCTTGAGACCAGGAGGTAGCAGTGGCCAAGGCAGCTGATGGAGAAGATCGGATGAGTGGGAGCTGTTGAGTGGACAGGCCCATACCGAGGACTGGATTTTCTTCTTTTTAGATAAGCACAATGGCTATTGCATTTTAAGGTTAGAGGGAAGAGGGAGGGGAGAGGGAAGAGGGCTGGTAGCTATGGGATGCAAAGCTTCTAAGAATGAAGGCATACCAGTATACCATGCAGTGCAATCTTCAAGAGGTTAATTTAACAGGGCTTAGTAGGTAGATCCCAGAGACTCCCCCCTCCGCATTGTAGTTACCCCACAGGCAGACACCATACAGCCCAGGTCTAGCATCGAAAGCCATGAGGGTTGTAGTAGGGGAGACTAGACCCACTGTACAGGGTATGGGACCATTGCCCCAACGTGGGAGCACAGAGGGCAATGGGAGGAAGGGAAGGGGGAGCAAAAAGGGTAGTCTGGGCCTTGCCAGGTTTGAGACCCCCCTCTCTCACAACTGCTCCATAGTGGTCTCCTGATGGCAAATAACAAAGATGAGGGAGGTGGCGGTGGGAGAAGGGAGGTGCTGGGAATCCAGACAGAGAATGAAGGAAGGGCCCCCAGGATTACCACGGCAGACAAAGAAAAAACTGCGCACTGGACAAAACCTCCGCCAGCATATATTTCTTTCAGATGCTAAAGCTCTCAGCTCTCCAAGAGGACAGAGACCTCCCCCAGATGGATATGCAGTCAGGGGAGCTAGGTCATCCTCTGCCCGGCCGAGGGGAAACATATCTACCAGGCAAATAATACCCTGCCACTCAAGTAGGATTGCCTAAAAGTAAAAAAGGTAATAATGAATTGGTGCTATAAAATGGCTCAATACTCAGGAAGAAGGAGCTCACTAGAGGGTGAGATGGTTGCAGCCCCTGGGATTTATTTATTTATTTAGCTTTTGTTGACTGGGTAAGTGCACTAGACAAATCCTGCCTATTTTCAGGCACGACCCGGGGGAAGGGGGATACAGATGCATGCCAACTGACCTTGAACCAGATCAAGCTGTTGGTGGTATTTTAGTGAATAGCTAAGCGGATCTTGTCCTGTTTAGATCAACAGGTGATCACACACATTAACTACTCCCAAGGTAACAGGGAACTGCAACATGTAATTAGTTTGTTGTTTGACAGGGAATATGTCACACAGATGTAACAGATGGCCAGTAATACAAGGCTGGCTACAGGGGACATAGACGAACAGAAAAGAAGGAGAGGTATGTCAGAAAATACAGTCCAGACTATGGAAAGAGACAAAAAGTGCAAGGGGCCGGGCATGGAGGCCAGCCTGTGCATGGTACCTTCAAAGCAAGATGTTGGCAAGAGCCAGGGCACCCCTGGCATATCCGTGAAGGAGATAGGGGTTAAAGGCTGGACCTAAGCCTGGTCTGGGTGAACTACTTGGGACACACCAGGGCACAAGAAACTTGGGGACAGCACCCTTTTCCTCTGTTACAATTTATGTTACTGCTCAACATTTTCAGACCCCTTGAATTCTCAGTATGGCTAATTTAAACCTTATATCATGGAAAGTGAGAGGTCTGAACACACCAATTAGGAGGAAAAGGGTGCTGTCCTATCTAAGGAAACAATCGGTACAAGTGGCCCTGCTGCAGGAGACAAAACTAAAGAAAAAGGACCATGAACACCAGAAAAGGGAATTGGTGGGACAGGAGATGCACACTTCAGCCCCAACCAGGAAGCGTGGTATGGCAATATTAGTACATAAGAAGCTGCCATGGTCTCTCATCAATTACAAGGCTGGCCCCCAAGATAGATGGGTATATGCAAAATACCAAACCCCGATGGGATGACTCATTATTGGAAACCTCTGTGCACCCAACGAGGATGACCCGGGTCTCTTCCACCAGGTAGCCCAACCCTTACTTAACATGGTGGAGGAGTGAACACCTATTATTTTGGGTGGGGATTTCAACCTGACACTGGACCCCATAATGGATAAGACCCTAATGAAGGGATAGTCATGCCAAAGGAAGGGATGCCTTATGGAATATGATGAGAGACCAGGGACTAGCTGATATCTGGAGAGTACTTCACCCAAGGGTTTGGCATTACTCCTATTATTCCCAGGTGCATGGTACACTCAGCCATAAAGATGTATGGTTAACATTCTCCCAGGTAACACAGGCAGCCATAGCCTCCAAAATACTGCCAATAATAATACTGGACCATGCCTTGGTTACTCTGAGTATGCTATGGCCCACCCCCCACCAGCATCCACCTCATGGAGATTAGACCCACTGTTGATGAGGGATCCAGAATTTGTGGAATGGGCTAAAGGGGAAGCCATGCACTTCTTCCAGGAGAACCCAGTGCAGGAAACATTGGCAGGGATCACCTGGGAGGTTTTTAAAGCCACACTGAGTTGTGGGATTATTGGATATGCAGTAGCCAGGCTCAGAAGATGGGAAAAGCAACTAAGGGAGCTGAAAGAGGAATTAAAGCAGGTAGAAGAAGAGCAAAAAAGGGGTAAAAAATCTACCACACACTGCCCCCTGAATAGAATGGTATTGGGTCTCTGTATGGAAATCAACTCCCTTCTGACACGGAGGGCAGAGGTGTCCATACTTAGACTTAAACAGAAGTATTGGGAAGGGGGGAAGAGGGAGGATACTGGCATACCAGCTTAGGAAACAACAGATGGAAAGGCACATACTTGGCCTCATGAACAAGGGAGGAGTAGTCAGGACAACAGAGGGAGAGCTGAACAAGATGATGGAAACCTTCTACATATCCCTCAGTGTCTCTTCAAGGACAGCGGACCACCAAGGAATACAGTCCTTTCTGGATCAGATAAATATTCTCACTATAACACCACAGCAAGCTAGGGAACTAGATACCCAGCTCACAACTGAAGAGGTCAAGAAAGCCCTACTCTCACTTAAGCCTGGGAAAGCACCAGGAGGCGATGGATACCCTGTGGAGCTCTGGCAGGCATTGGTAGACACAATGTCCCTGATCCTGCAACAGGTGTACAAGGAGGTGGAACACAAGGGGATTTTCCACCCACAATGAGGGAAGCGGTAATTATGGTGCTGCCCAAAAAAAAGAAGGACTTAACCTCCCCAAGCAGCTATAGTCCCATCTCCCTTATAAATGTGGACAGTAAAATCTTCACTAAGGTAATTATCCTCAGACTAAGTCCCCTACTCCCCCATTTAATACACCCATCCCTGGTGGGGTTTCTCCCAGGTAGGTACAGTGCAGACCACATTAGATCACTAGTAAACCTTGTGTATAAAGCAAAGGAGCTTCCATCCCCAGCTGCAGCAGTGGCAATCGATTTTGAGAAGGCCTTTGACTCGCTGGAGTAGGACTACCTCCATGCAATCTTAGAACACATAGGAACAGGCCCCAGATTTAGGGCCTGGAGACAGGCTCTGTACAACTCTCTATCAGCCAAAATCCTCACCAATTCCACTATATCATCTCCCTCCCAACTGGGCAGGGGTACAAGGCAGGGCTGCCCCCTGTCCCCCCTCCTTTTTGTATTAGCAGAGGAAGCCTTGGCAGCCAGGATTAAGCAACATGAAGGGATTCGGGGGATACAGATTGGAGGGACAGAATACACCACCTTCATGTACACAGATGACCTACTAGGTATGGTCTCTGACCTCCGGCAGGCTCTCCCACCACTGCTGGACATACTACAGGCCTTCCACACCCTATCTGGTCTCAGATTAAATCAATCCAAAATGGAGGTACTCCCCCTCAGTCGTTACTGTACCCCTCAGGCTCTAGAAGACACGGAGCTAAGATGGGCGGGAGAGGGTATAACATACCTAGGTATAGCATTCACAGCCGAAATCCACAAGCTATGGGACCTAAACCTTCAATCCCTATTAGCAGACATCATGGATGAGGTAAATAGATGGGGAAAAGTGAATCTTACCCAGGAAGTTAAAATAGCAGCAGTGAAAATGATCACAGCTCCTAAAATATTTTACAAACTTGCCCACATACCACTGGTCCTACCTAATAGCTGGTGCCAGAAGATATATAAAATAATCAGTCAGTCTCTATGGGTGGGTAAACACCCAAGGTATAGTAGGAACAGGTTAAGAGCCCATTGGAGGGGGGGTGAAATGCCCCTTGGTTTGAATGCTATAAGTGGGCATCCCAAATAACACAAACTCTACAATGGCTCAAAGCAGTGAATATTCAATCCCCCCAATGAGTGAACATGGAAAGGGAATTCAGTCAGAGTCCCTGCCTCCCCCTTCTGTTATATAACATCCTCACCCAACAGATGAAAACTCACCCCACCATAGAACCATCCTTGCAGTGTTGGCCAAAGTGGGGAAAAGGCTGGAGGCCAATCTGACTCCCACTACTAGGGCCCTCCTGTGGGGAAATGTAGGCATTGCTGTTAACAGAAGATCCATACACTGGAGAGACTGGGAGGAGAAAGGGATTCACACAGTGGGGGATCTGATGGCCAGCACTGGGCTAGACACCTTTGCCAACCTGCAACAAAAGTGGGGGAGTCCCAAAACAGATTTCTAAAGTACCTCCAAATCAGAAGTGCAGTACAGGCATACATAAAGAACACCCCAAGAAGACCTTCCACCACATAGCTGCCACAATGGCTGGCCATCAGCAAGGGGACAGGCAGTCAAATATACATCCAAATCCGGGACTCCCTGCCAAACCAATCGAAGGCATCCAAACAGAGATGGGAAAAGGCACTCTAGACAGGTATCTTGGGGAACAATGGTCAGAGTGTTGGAGGGGGGCCCACAAAGATTATATGGACACCAGAAATAAACTAATACAAAACAAGATACTCTATTCCTGGTACCATACTCCAGTGGTACTACATAAAGCAGGGGTATTGGACACCAACCAGTGTTGGCATTGCCAGGCACACTTGGAGGATCTGCTCCACATTCTCTGGGGCTGTCCAGTGGTTGCAGGTCTCTGGGACCATGTGTTCAAACTAGCCTTCCATGTCCTGCATAAGCATATCCCCAAATCGGCTCAGTTGCTTCTATTAGGAATGAGCTCAGTGGCACCACTTCTCGAAACACAGGAATATAGGTGGTTGGCACTGTTGACCATGCAGGTAAAGAGACTAATACTTTGCTGATGGCAGTCTTCAGAGGTCTCAACCATTCTGGAAGTCACAGTTTCCTTGACTGGCATAGCCTCCATGGAAAGGCTGTCACATCTGACCAATAACAGCATGGCAGCATATATCGGCTGCTGGGTCCAATTCCTAAGATATGCTACCCCCAAGACAGGAATAGGATGAACATGCCCCAAGGCACATGATGTGCACACCTGCTGATACTGTTGGTACTCTGAATATGTCCTGAGATACTAAAGTCTCAACCTGTAGAAGAAATGTCATGCCTGAATGAATATAGTTACTTAGTGTTAGTAGTAGAATAGTGGTTCTTTGTGTTTGTGTTTACCACCTAGGGTGAAGGTTGCCATGAAACTCCATCAAACCCACTATAGAACTGCAGACGTTCTGGAGGACTGAAGCCTTGAATCTCCATAACTTTCCAGTAGTCTACGAAGAGCCTTAGGTGAGTCCCCACTTTTATGCTGTGATTCTCATGTACTTGTAAGGTTGTTCATGTAACCCACAACCTTCACCTTTAATGCATCTCATGTGCCATTGATATCTGTAAGTATGTGTACTGAAAAAAAAATAAAACACTTAACTGCAAAAAAAATTTCAGAAGGTCTCATAAAATAAAGGGTTTAAACCTCCAAACTCACTCCTAGTGCTGAATGAAATTAGAAGAATCTTAACACACTTTTTGCAAAATTATTCCAATTTTGCCTAATTTCACACAATTTTGTGAACTAAAGCAATGAGTTTAAAATGGGCAGTTTTGGTTGAAATTGCACGTTTTTTAACAAATTAAATTTTTTAAATGTGCAGTTTGAGAAAGAATGGCACTATTTGTTTAAATGATGCATTTTTAAGAACTTACATGTTTAAAAATGCACAGTTTGAGGAAACTGTTGCTATCTGAATAATAGCATTGGCAAAATTATGCTACATTTTGGCACAATTTCAGGAAAATTGCACAAATGTGAAATCTGCAATTTTACAAGCATGAAAAAAGTTTGCCTAGAATGTCTCACTTCATACAACAACGAACAACAAATAAAGCTGTTAACAATGGTCTTGAGTCAAAGATATTAAAATCTGCTGCAGGAAAAATTTCTTATTCCTTGACGATTATTAGAACCTGCCTTTGGAAATGATATGGCACCAGGCAAGAGAAAGAGACCACTATAACCCCAGTCTTCAACAGTGTTAATAAGATAATTAGTGCTAACCTTAAACCTATCTCTGTACTCTCAGCCTCTGAAAGAAAATCTGTAAGAAATTGTCCTTCAGCTCTCAGCTTTTTGAAACTCTATGCTTCAAAGTACTGAGCATTAGGGGCTGAGGGGGCACATTTGGCACCTGCTACTACGAAAAGCCAGGCATGAAGTGAAACACTAAGCAACTCAGTCACTGTTAGGAAAAACTACAATTCTGGAAACCATCAATGCTTGAGGAGTTGGTTGGTCCTGGTTGGGCATTGACATGTCTGACATCATTATGTATCCAACAGGAGGAGCAGCACATAAAATGAGATATTGCAGTAGGAGGACGTGCAACAGTCAATTAAGCAGAAGGAAGGACCACAGCCAGAAAGTACTTAGTGACAGAATATTTTCTTTTGTAGCTTGCCTGGGAATGGATTAAATTGTGAACTCTGCTTGACCAGTTACTGATTAGGTTTCTTGATTACAACATATTGGAAATAAAGATATAGGAGTGAAATTCACTACTTATGTAATAAAATTCAAGTAAATACGGTAGGCATTTCCAGGAAGTAAAATCTGACTGGGAAGTGCGTGTAACCCAAAGCCAAGCTGAGAGCCATTAACCCTAACCAGATGTTATGACCCTGGACATACTAGGTTATGAAGGTGTAACTGTGATATTATTGTTATTAGTGTTATTTTTTTTTCCAGATGTCTAGTTATGACTTACATTTTTAGGTAACAAGTGCAGTATGAAATGGTTATTGATGAGCCTAGGGTGGTTCACTGCATATACATAGAATTCTTGGAAGGAACAGTATGTCTGTTAAAAAGGATTACTGGAGTTCTCTGCAAAAGTCAGTTGTTCCTTCCTAAAGTAACACCACAACCATACTTCAGCAGCAGCAATAATATAGTTAGAGTGCCATTATACAAGCTGTAATGCAACCTAGTCATACAATTTGTAATGTTAGTCACCTCCATCTACAACCAAATGGTGAAGGGGAAGACCACAGCAAAACATAGGTCATTGCCAGCTCTAAACTACTGTGTAGCTGTGGTAGTAAACATCCATATGGGGCATACGTGTTGTAATGCCACACACTCAGTAGTGCACATGTATAAAGTTTGTGTTTCTGTAAATTAAGCAGCAGTACAATTCTGTGCATACCTAATTGTGTTGCTGTGTGTACATTCTTTTGTCCGAACACGTGTTTTGTGTAAACATGGCACATGTACTATGATGTGATGTTCATACATCTCTGTATCTTCCATCAATAAGTCAGGTCATGGACATGACAAAGGAGGATGGGGGAGGAGGGAGGGAACAGCAGCAGCCTGTGGAAAGTAAGTCAACCAAAATGCAGAAGGAAAAGGTGGAACATCTTCAATTAATATTAACAAAAAAAAAAAAACTGCAGAAAGAAAGGCAGCATTGGCAGAAGGAAATCTAAAAGAAGACCAAAAACTGTGGCCCATATCACAGAACTGAGAAACAGATCTTGGCCCTCATGTCAAAATAAAGACTGTACCAAAATGAATTCTGATCAGTACAGCTCTAATGGTGGCAACATATCCTGCTTCCCTCAAAAGAAGTGCTGTATGGCATTTTCAAATTCTGACGGAATGGAATTCACAAAATTTCAGAAACTTCTGCCTAATTCGATGGAATTAGTAGAATTCTATCATTTTGAAAGCAATTTTTTTTTCAGATTAATAATACAAATTTTATATAAACCACAGATTCTTTTCCCTGCAATATATGGAAAATTATCCTCTGGTTTACATAATCCATTTCACATTATCCCATGTTTTAGATAGACATGCATATCAAAATTCTACAGAACTCAAATAGAAATTCTGAAAAGCATTTTGGAAGTGGAATTGCCATTTCGTACAAATTCCACCACTGGAATTCCACATTCTGCACAACTCTATTAAAAACATATCCTAAAACTACAGTATTGGAGGCCATATTGCACATAGTATAGGAGGAAAGAATCCAGAGCCATAATTAACAGCTAGATATGTGACAGAGAAAACAAAAGGATGATCACCGGAAAACCTTGAAGTGTGCAAAACACTAAAAGTTACTGTGACATAAAACAAATCCAAAATGTGACATCAGAAGCACAAAAGCAAACATCCAGATTTGTGTGATGTTAAAATGGTTGGGAGTCAAAGAGAGGATGGAAGAGGGAGAATGGGGTACTGGCAGTTTGGTGGAGTAATCCACATGGCAGATACAAGGTAAGAAAATAGGGAGCAGAAGCACAATATTCGGGAGGAATGAAAGATCTGAGATAGTATCAAATTATGGTTCCAGAGTGATGTGTAGGTAGTAGAGATTTGTGAAGTTGGCAGACTTTGCTTTGTGAGTTAATTTGGAAAGTTTGCCAACTTTACAAACTGTGAAGTTCCAGCTTTGCAAAGTTTTCAGCAGCCAAAGGGCACTCCTTGAACCAAAGTCATATAAATTCACTGGCAATGACTTTGCCTTAAAAATGTCACTTCACCAGGAAAAAAAAATCATTGCAAAGTGGCAAATGCGAAGTGTTGGCAAAGTGGGAACTTCGCAAATTGCTTCATGAAGATGAATTTTGGCCACTTTGACAGGATTTTGTTGGAAAATTAAAACTTTGCAATACCTCAAGCAGGGAGGTTCACAAACTGCAGTACAGTTTGCCTACAAAATCTAGAAAGACAAAAAGAAGATGTAAGTTAAAAATCATCACATTGCAGAATACAGCATGAAGTTCAAAACCATTTCAGTAAAAAATGGGATCAGAAGAATCAGGGAACATGAGAATCATTTGTCACTGCTTCATAGAGGTCGTCTGCTATATAGAATCATGTGTTATAAACTGGGCACAACATTATTGATAACTACAGCAGCAAAACACAATAAGGTGCCAAATATCTGCTAAAAAGTTGCAATTATTTTAGATAAGGTACAAGATTGATAGTATCATGTAGTCTGGTTGGGATCAGGGCATTTAAAGTAAAGATCTCCTTCATTGTCTTCTAAAGCAGTGTATGTGTTCTGTCACCCTCACTCGGAGGATGCACATATTGCCCATGAAGTGTTGACTTCTGGGACTGGATCCATGACATTGTAAAAATGGTCCTCCAGTGCATTGTCCAACTTGGATTGGACTATGAGTTTCACATGTTCCTACACTATGATCTTGAGGGGATAATGGTGTGGCCAACATATAGATTTCAGCAGCCATACCATACCACATAAATGACAAAGTGTATGTGTTGTTACAGTATGAACTGGTAGATTCCTACATATTTTTACAATGCACAAAAGTTGCACTGGGTACCACAAATCTAAAGCATATCAATTGTTGCATGTATATAAACCTGTTTGTTTTAAGGGGTAGCCATGTTCCTTCAAGTCAAGTCAAACAGTATCTTGAGTACAAAAAACATTAAGAATTGTCTAGCCAATATATTTACACTTGCCATTCTTCTTGCAGTTTACCAACTGACCACTTGAACCCACAGGTTAAAGGCTTGTGGAGACACATACATGTGCTGCATTGTTTGTGGGTGATTCTACCTGGTGATTCTTTAACAACACTGAAAACAATTGTATACATTTAAAGTATTTAAAACTAATGCCACCAAGCATTGTAGTTTGTTGTGACTGAGAGCATTGTGATAGTAGTATCAGAATATTTTTATTCATGATAGAACCTGACACTAAGTACCACTGTATGGTTGTTATGGTTGTTGTGCCCTAGACATGGCTATGGGTGAGGATTCCCCAAAAAAAAAAATTCCATGATCTTCTATAGATTATGAGAGGGACATCATCTACTTTGACACAAGACACTTGCCCATCTGAAGGATGTATCAGTGCGTGTGCACAATCTCAGCTATTTGGGTGGCTATACAACTATTTTCAACAAGGAAGAGAATGAGATTATTCTGCCTTTCTTGATGGGTATGAGGAACAAAAAGAGATTCTCTCCTAATCTGATGGGCCTTGTTTTGTTACCTTTACATTTCTGTCATGGTAGCCCCTAGCTGAGAAGTGGGACAGCATTTCTACAGTGTAAATTCAAATATGGTAGCCATTGAGGAATTCCTGTAGAGACATATGAACTGACCATAAGGGATGTTCCAAATGATCATCCAAGGGTAGTCAGTATTCACCTGCAAAATAGTATCACCCACCACTGCTTTCTGGAAAGCAGAAGTGAGTATTTTTGGTACTCAGACTGACATTTTAAGTTCCAGGAACCCCCATAGCTTATCCTTAAAATCTGAAGTGAACTGTAAATTAAGATCATTATTATTTAACTAGCAGATAAAGTCCTCAGCCTCAGATTGTGATACAAACTATACACAGAGGACATTGCCAATATATTTGAACCACCTATTGATTTTGGATACAAATGGATTGCTGTGTTCCTGAGTAAATATTCCTCTTTCCACCATGTGAAATACAAACAGGCATAACAATGGGCAAAAGTGGTACCCATGGCCATCCCATGCATTTGTAGAAAATGTTTATTTTCCAAAACAAAAAATTATCAGCATAAACTCTAAGATGCTTACAGTCAACATAAACTCTAAGACACTTATTGTGAAATGTATTGGGGCCAAATCAGTTGTAAAATGATGCAAAAAATGACTGGCTGTCAGTAAGCCCTGGGGATGCAAGGTATAGGGCAAATTATGGCAATGGCAAGCTAACTAAATTATGTCTACCATTGTAACTCAATCTATTTGTTTAAAACATGCATGGCATTCCTGATACATGGATAGGGTCACCACAATTTGTTTTGAGAACAGATTAACACATTTCAATAAATTATCCATTAGTGACGCTACCCATAATAACACTAAGGCAACAAGGAGACTGCTGGACCTTTTTGTGCACTTTCAGGAGAATATGCAGTGTGAGAACTATGGGATGATCATTTCAGGAGCCTTGCAGAAATAACAATAGGGCTTTTGCATGTTTGCAGATGCTATTCCCTTCAGTCTGCAGACTGAAATCCAGTCTACACACACACACACACACACACACACATATGCAAGTATAAGTGACTATCTGGAAAACACATCTTTCAGTCACTTGCAGATTGTTCTCCTTCAAGTTGCAGACTTAGTAATATTTTAAATATTATCTTCAGTCAGGCCCATAAGCCCAGCATTTGGGCTGCTGCTCATAGCTTCAGTGGCTGAAGTTTGGGAATGACTCAGGGATGCAGGAGGGTGGGAGGGCGTGGAGGATGGATCATCCTGGAGGATGTTCTCCTCTTCCGGGGAGGGAAGGAGACAGCCACCACTGCTTGACTGCCACCTGGGTGACCCCAGGTGGTAGTGCAGTCTGAAGTCTGCCTATAGGATGGGAAGGAAGCAGGGCATGTGCTCCAGTTAGTAAGCCTGGTGTCCTTAACCTTGGCACATGATGTGTGCATGCGCCCATGGGAAGAGAGAAGAACAAGATAGAAAAGACCCCCATGCATGATAGAATGGCATTGGCACTCTCAGGCTCTACAGGTCCCCTGGGCCCAACTTTTTACTACACCTGTGTTTTGAGTGGGAGACCACTGATTCCCACAAGCCTCACCACAGGCTAGTATGCCATGGAAGACAGAAGTAGGAAAAAGAATAGAAGAAACCAGTACCAGGTCAATTGGTCACTGCAATAATAGCATGGAATAAACTGCCCTATACTAATGCCCGAAACCACTGACAGCGACAGGGGTGTAACAGTAATGGTAGATTACCACTACCCCTGTCACTATCTGTGGAGTGGAGGAAGGGCTGAAGAAGCTTCAGGTATGGTGCCTGGTCGAGCCTCTTCTATGGTGGAGTGGCTAAGGCACTAGCACCTGGAGCAGTGGAAACCTGGGGACCAGGGTTTGGTTCCCTGTCTCCTGATATTGTACTTTTTTTGTTTAAAAATAAAGTTCCCACCTCCCAGGTTTCTTCTCATCCCTGAGGTCCACACCCCCTCAGAGTTGATTATATTAATTATGGGGGGGGGGTATGGGGATGTGGGGGTGAAGCCTCCATGTCAGGGGGTTTGGGGGAGCAGCCCCCATTAAAAAGGAAAAAGTGTACATATTTTCTCTTAGGTTGTGTGGTGTGCGTGGCATTTTGTATCGATCAGTGTTTTCACCAACCTTATTCCTGCAGTCGGCATTTTGCTTGTGGCTTTGTTTGCTGCACTGTTTTTGTTTGCAGGGTTTTCACCCCTTGCTGAAGAAACCAGATGGGACTGGGAGGTGGCTAGGTTGAAGAAGGACAGCACTGGAGAGGAAGGACATAAACAGTACATATAAATTATCAGCTTCACAATTTGTGAAAGTATGCAGACTTTGTAGATTGTTTCCACACATTTCAGGAAAGATGCAGATATTTATAAACATCCCGACGTTTACCTAGGCCACGGTACAAACTCAGAATTAAAAAAAAACAAGCTAGTATCTTGAATATCTGATGTACTGATGGCACCACCACGGAAACATGCATTTGTCAATGCTGACCGTTCGCTTGCAGGTATTTGCAGTGGTGTTTGGCATGTATGGTGCTTTACCCTAATGCCCTGTGTGATTGCTGGTATTTGCACAATAAATTTACAGCATGACCTTTTTGTTACCCCCATTGTGCGCTACATAGGCGGAAACACGTTTTGGGCAGGATGTGAAAAATGACAGCTGTACTGCTCTTAAGAAAGTGTGGTAAAATGGCAATGTTGAAAATCTGGAGTGGAAATATTGAAAATTCGCAAACTTACGAGCGTGCATAGGAACTGCACAACGCACGCTCATAAAACAGTTATTTTCAGGAATTTGTTCACCAAATTTTCAACATAGCCATTTTAAGATCTCTGCTCATGAACAGTGACACTGTGATTTTCTTAATGTGTCCCATACACTGAGTTCACACAGCGACTGTGCCATTGTGCACTACATGGGCGGAAACACATTTTGGGCAAGATGTGAAAAATGACAGCTGCACTGCTCATAAGGAGGTGTGGTAAAATGGCAATGTTGAAAATGTGGAGTGAAAATATTGAAAATTCGCAAACTTACGAGCGTGCATAGGAACTGCGCAATGAACACTTGTAAAACAGTCATTTTTAGGAATTTTGTCACCAAATTTTCAACACAGCCATTTTAAGACCTCTGCTCATGAACAGTGTCACTGTGATTTTCTTAATGTGTCCCATACATTGATTTCGCACACCGACTGCGCCACTGTGTGCTACATGGGTGGAAACACATTTTGGGTGAGATGTGAAAAATGACAGCTGTACTGTTCATCAGGAGGTGTGGTAAAATGGCAATGTTGAAAATCTGGAGTGAAAATATTGAAAATTCGCAAACTTACGAGCCTGCGTAGGAACTGTGCAATGCACGCTCGCAAAACAGTCATTTTTTGGAATTGTTGCACCAAATTTTCAACATGGGGTTTTTGGGACCCTTCTCATGAATGATGTCACTGTCATGGCGTTATTCAGGCCGAAGGTGATTTCCCACAGTGACTGCGCGGTGACTGCGAAATCATCCTTTGGGCCCGAACTCAACTACCATAACAGTGACATTGTTCATGAGAAGGGTCCCAAAACCCCAAGTTGAAAATTTGGTGAAAAATTCAAAATGCCTGAATATGCAATAAAGTTGAAACCCCTATCTAGCCCATTATACAGCTTACGGCATTTCCTCAGTTCGCGGTCGGCTTTGAAGAGTGCAGACGTGTTCCCGGTCCACCGAAGATCATCATGCCGAGCTCCGGAGGTAAGTATGGATGTGGGGTGTGGGGAGATTGGGTGCGCAGTGGGTGAGTGCGGGTTGTGGGGGACTGGGAGACTATGTGGGACTGTTTTTCTTTACAGGTTTAAAAAAAAGGACTACGTGGGACGTTGCCATGCTGGGGTGGGCTCCCAGTGTGGCAGAAGATGGCTGGGGGTCCAAGGAGCCGATGGGGATTGGGCACCCAGCCGGCAACTCACGGGGGGGCGAGGCCGGTAGAGATTGGGCACCCCGTCGGTAAAAAGCAGGACGTTGCCACGCTGGGGTGGGCTCAGGCGTGGCAGAAGATAGGATTGGGGGCCATGGAACTGACAGGGATTGGGCACCCGGTTGGTAAAACAATGTTTGCCACGCTGGGGTGGGCTCCCAGCGTGGCACCAAAGCTTTGGGGCGGGCGCCGCGGGGAGCGCTTGACACGAGGGGGGGCGGTGTGATGCGGTGCTCGGTATGACAGTGGTGGTTTTCTTTGAAGCGAAGACCACCGCTGTCATACACAGCTCCTGCACCCATTGGTGCAGGACCGCCATGCCTGCTCAACGGAGCAGTGGACTGCAAGGGAGAGGCACACCTCCAAAGTGTGCTACTCTCCCAAAATGTTCCTTGTGCATGCGTGCAAGCGAACATAAAAATGCTGAAAACTATGAATACCTGGGTATGTACTGGGACACAAGTTCAACATTTAATGTGCAAATAAAATAAGTTACAAAGCATATAAACTGTAAACCTGGCGTGCTTCATCAAACAAAATCTTTCTTAAGTAAGTACACTAGGAACATGCTTGCATGGCATGTTGTGTTGCCTATTCTGGAGTATGGTAACATCAAGTTAAACTGTATAGTATGGCCAAACATGAAGTGTCCAAGCTCAACAAAGTGCTTAATAATATGCAGTATGGTGGTTTGTTTTACTGCATTCATGGAATACCCATGACTTTTAACAATACATGAAGATTAACCTCATGCCACCGAAGATTAGACATATCTACAATTGGACAATTCTGTTGTTTAACATAAATACCAAAGGGCTACTGAAAGTACTGACTAACGGATTGGTCCAATTGAATACTGTACTTCATATCCCTTAAGGTGTCAGACTGTCCCAACTTTCCAATTATGCAATGTAAATACTGGATTCTGGTCCAAATCACTTTTATATTCATAGTCTCTCTGCAAAGGGTTGGCCTCAAATGCAGTCAGAACCACTTACTAGGGGCACCCTTAGAACAGTTCAATGTTTTGGTGAATAGAGTTTTGGATTAGTAGTGCTTATGTAAGCAATAATACCCAACAGGGTGGGCGATGTCTGCCGGGCCTAAAGCAAATGAGGCCCGACCCCACAGGCGGAGGGCCTTATAGCCCCTTGAAGGTCCGGTATAGCACAATACCGCGCACCCTGGAGGGTATTATTGCTCTTAGAAAATGGGTACTGTAAAAAAAAAAATAGTTTAATAAAAAAATGTTAATGAAAAATTGGGATAAAGTTAGTTCTCTAATAAAATAGTTCCTCCGCCTGCATTATAATTATATTTAGTTGTGACTTTGGAGGTAGTTGCCATGATTTTACACATACACACTACATACACACACACACACACACACACACACACACACACACACACACACACAGAGTTAACATTATTGTTAAGACACTGTATTTTTATTTATTGTTTCATTCCATGTCTTAGTTTTACTTAGTAGTAGCTTCTGAGATTTAGCTGGAAAGGTTGCAGGTGTGGACAGCACTATAGATTTGCCAAGAGGAAAAGAGTGGCTGCAAAACAAAAAGTACATTTCTCTGCTTGCTGTTTTTTTTTTCCATGGGGTAAACATTGGGAGAGTCACGCTGAGGTGTGGTGTTGATGGGTGGGTGGACGAGGAAGAGAGAGACCGCTGGCTCTGGTACCGCTACTCTGTGTGGGAGGAGCGGTTGTTTCTTCCTTTTCCGTTTCTCTGCTTGCTGTGGTTCATTTGTTTTTCCCAATTTTTATATGGGAGACTGACATTGGTGGATAATTTACACTATTGCAGGAAAAATCAATCTTGGGAACGGTGGTGGTGAGCAGGTGGCCTAGGAAGAGAGAGATAGCTAGCTCTGGTACTGCTACTACACATGAGAGGAGCGGTTATTTCTTCATTTTCCATACTGCAGGTGGACATCCACCTGTGGTATGGAAAATGAAGAAATGAGCGCTGCTTTCATACAGAGTAGCACTACTGGAGATAGTGCACACTCTCTCTCAGCTGATCTATATGTTTTTCAGCGGATAAGGTGAGCTGAATGACTTCATTTACAAACAACAAGACAGACCGGGGGGCGCGCAAACTTGCCCACTACAAAAGGAAAACAGAAAGGGCACGTCGTTTTCTCTGCCCCTCATCCTGGTCCTTACTGTCATGATCCTGGCTGCCTGCTGCCATCCTGACCACTCACACTCCTGTAAATTGATGGACCCAAGTGATCTGCAGCAGTGATGACAGTGACATAAAGCAGTGGACTGGATGCAGATCTTTCTATAATAAAGATTTTTTTTAGGAATAGAACCATCATGAAACTGCCACTGTCTGGGCATCATCACTTACTTTGTGGTTCACTAAGCAACAGGAAAAAAATGGCGGCTTATTCAAAAGCCAACGTTCCGAGAGCCACTGATTTCGGTAAAAAGGCAGGCATGGGGACTAGTTATTTACTGGTCTCTGTTACCTGATACCCGCCCGGGTAGAGGGTGCTCTTGACCAATCAGAAAGCAGGGTTTCTGCAACCCATTTTCTAAGTAACTGTAGTTTACTTCTTGGCTTTTCTTTATTCCCACCATTGGTAAGGAAGCCGGGTAGTGAGTAGGGAATAAAAAGCCCAGCACCAAAGGTGAGCAGAGTGCCAGAGAAGGAGGAGGCAGGGGTGGATGGTAGGTGTTTTGCAACATTCTAATCAGGAACTGCAATGGGAGGCTGGCTTTTATTATGGATGTGGGAGGAGCTATTCCCCCACACAGAACCTCAGGCTTTAGCCCTCCCATTCAATGTTTTGGTGAATAGAGTATTGGGTTAGTAGTGCTTATGTAACTGTAGTTTACTTTTTGGCTTTTCTCTATTCCCACTCCTGGTAGGGAAGCTGGGTAGTGAGTAGGGAACAGACAGCCCAAAAAGATTACTTCCTTCAACTCATGGAGAGTATAACCAGTAGCACACAGGAGAGGAAAAACCCAAGGTAGAGGAAACCTCTGAGGACCCATGGCTACTGACTCACCCGTCCTCAGGGCAAACTAAGAGGAGATGATCCTAGGTTCTTGAAACCATATTCTAATTTCAGAGTAAGGTGAACTGTTTGTAGCGATGATGTTCCATCTTCAGAGTCTGTTGAATGATGCGTTCTGGAAGGTCAATTCTGAGGCTGAACAGGCAGGTTCATTCTGAAGGAGTGTCAGGATCCCAAATATGGGTTAAGTCCCACTGGAAAACGGTAAACGTGGTCCAGGATTCCAATGTCATATTTAAGCAATAATGCACAACAGATTGTGGTGTATCATGGGATATTGTTACATCTTGGGTGGTTGGGCATGAGGGCCACAGGCCGAGTGCATCCAGTGACCAAGAAGTGATGATATCCCATGATATACCACACCCTGGAGTGCACTGTTGCTATTATGAACTGTCTTGCAAGTTTTAGCAGTAAAACTATTTAAAACAAGCATTTGTCAATGCCGAATGTTGTTGCACTGGCATTGGCAGTGGGAGTGGTGAAGGTAGAGACATATAGCGCTGTGATTTTGTGAATGTGTCTCAAAAGGTGATTTTGCACAGCAAGCACGCCATTGTGCGCCACAGCTGTGGAAACACGTTTTGGGCAGGCTGTGAAAAATGGCAGCTGGACAGCTGATAAGGAGATGTGCAGAAATGCCAGTGGTGAAAATGTGGCATGAAAATATTGCAGATTGACGAAGTTACAATGGTACATGGAAACTGTGCAATGCAAGCTTGCAACACAGTCATTGTATGGACTTTTGGCACCAAATTTTCAACATAGGCATTTTAGGACCTCTGCTCATGAATAGTGTCACTGTCATTTCCTCAAACTGTCCCGAAAACTGAGTTTGCACAGTGACCGTGCAATTCTGCGCTGGACATGACAGAACACATTTCAGGCAGCTGTATTGTTCATAAGGAGGTATGGAAATATGCCAATGATGAACAGCTGGAGTGAAACTATTACAAATTCACAGTCATGAGCGTGCGTGCAAACTGTGCAATGCACGCTCGTAAAACACTCATTTTATTGACTTTCATTCCCAAACTTTCAACATAGGCATTTTAGGATATCTGCTTATGAACAGTGGCACTGTCATTTTCCTCATGTGTCTCGAACACGGGCTTTCCACAGCAACTGCGCTATTCTGCGCCAGAACTGCGAAAACAGATTTTGGTCAGGATGTGAAAAATGACAGCTGTACTGTTCATCAGGAGGTGCAGAACAATGGCACTGTTCAAAATCTGGAGTGAAAATATTAGAAGTTTGCGAACGCATGGGCGTGCATGCAAACTGCGCAATGCACGCCCATAACACAATCATTTTATGGAGTACTGTCACCAAATTTTCAGCACAGGCATTTTAGGACCTCTGCTCATGAACAGTGTCACTGTCATTTTTATAATGTGTCCTGAACACTGATTTCGCACATGAGCCGCGCTATTCTACGCCAGAAGTGTGAAAACACATTTCAGCAAGGATGTGAAAAATGACAGCTATACAGTTCACAAGAAGGTGTGGTAAAATGCCAATGTTGAGAATCTGGCATGAAAATAGTGCGAATGCGTTAACTTACGAGTGTGTATTGCGCAGTTGCTACGCACGCTCGTAAAACAGTCATTTTTTTGATTTTTCCCACCAAATTTGCAACATAGGCTTTTTGAGAGCCCCCCTCATGAACAGTGGCAATGTCATTTCATTACTTGGTCCTGAAAGGTGAGTCCATGCAGTGACTGCGAAATCACCTTTCGGGACCAAATAACGCCATGACAATGCAAGAATTCATGAGAAGGGGTCTCAAAAACCCCAGGTCAAAAATTTGGGGCAAAATTCACAAAAATGCCCGAGATATGCACTAAAGTTGAAAAAACCCTATTTATTCCATTATACAGCTACCGGCATTTCCTCCATTCTCAGTCGGCTTTGAAGAGTGCAGACGTGTTCCCGGTCCACCGAAGATCGTCGCACCGGACTCCGCAGGAAAGTATGGGGTGAGGGGAGGCAGGATGCGTAGAGGGTGGGTGCATGTGAGGGGAGGGGACATTGAGACTATGAGGGACCATTTTCGTCTACAGGGAAACAAAAAAAAAACAAAACATCACAGGACAGTTTTTTTTTTTTGCAGAGGATGTGGCTCATTGAGGTGGGCTCCCATCGTGCCACCTAACTTTCCCAGATTTCTTTTACTTTGATATCTCATTTTATTTTATTTTTTAATTTTTAAGAGTAAGGTGTATCTTATTTTGTTGTTTAAACTTCAAAATATTTTTGAACTTAAAATAATAATTATGTGTACATGACACTATGGATATCCTTTACTATACGGGATTCCTTTAGTTCATTTAAATCTTTTGTAGTTATAAAACACAAATTTTGCAACTTAGGTCAATATAATACTTTGAAAAAATCAATTCCTTTGTTTACCAATGTTAGAGAGCATGAAAATATAATAAAATAACTTGATTTAAAACTTTTCAGTTATTTGACCTTTAGCAAACAGTACTGACCTTCCTTTGCATAAATTTAAAATAATGCTCCCCCCCTTTTTTTGTTATTTTTAATGTTTATTGTGTATTCGTTGTAGTAGCTTTGATGTATCTTAATGGAACTGTTATATACATCATTTTTACAGATTTGACCTTTTGCAGTTAGGATTGACCTTCTGTGCATATCATCAAATCTAAGTATTACAGATGTATGTTATTGCTTTTGTTCCTATAATGGTCCCTTGTTTTGACAAGGGTCAGCTATTTAAATTAACCTTCTGAAACTTGACCTTTTGCAACTCAGAGTGACCTTCCATGTTTACCATTGAATTTAGGTACTGTAAAAGCCTGTTTCTGTTTTTGTTCGCTAGGCATTTTTCTATTGTAACTAAAGTTAAAAAGTTTGAAGTTTATCTAGAAAATATTTTTCTATTTGGAAGTTAGTTGATATTGTAAATGTAAAATGAAATTAAACGGAGAACAGGCCTTGTATAAAGATACAAAGTGTTTGTAATATAATATACTAACATACTAATTGCCAGCAGATTAGGCCTTATGGTCTATCGAGTCTGCTCGAACCTCAGATCCCTAGTTGGGTGCAGAGGGCATCCCCCACCGTGTGTTCCAGAAACCCCTATCATCCATCCCCACCCCCCGGGCCAGGCCATTATCTGATACATCCACTTTCTGTGTCTGTCCCACCCTCTCTTGAAGCCCTCCACTATGGATCTCTGAACCAGCTCACCAGGCAGTGCATTCCAAGGGTCCACCACCCTCTCAGTGAAAAACCTCTTCCTCCCCACTCTTCCACCTTCCAACTTCAAACCATGCCCTCTGGTGATACCTCCTGCTTTAGTCTAAAGATCCTCCATGTTTACTTATTTATTCCCTTGAGGTACTTGAAGACCTCAATCATGTCCCCCCTGTCTCTCCTCTCCTCCAATGAAAACAGGCAGAGCTTCTCAAGTCTGTCCTCATACGTCAAATCCCCTAGTCTTCGTATCATCTTAGTTGCCCTCCTCTGTATCCTCTCCAGGAGCTGTATGTCCCTCTTCAAGTGTGATCTCCAGTACTATACACAGTACTCAAGGTGTGGTCTAACTAATCTATTGTACAGTGGCAGAATCACGTCCCTGCTCCTAGAGGTGATCCCCCTTACGATGCATCCCAACATCCTGTTTGCCTTGCTAGCCGCTCTCCTGCACTGCTCAGAGTTATTCATACATGCATCCACCATGACCCCTAGGTCTTTTCCCCTATTGAAGCCTCCAGTGCCTCCCCTCCCAGGGTGTATCTGTGTTTAGGGTTTCCTTACCCAAGATGTTGCACCTTGCACTTGGTGATATTGAACTTTAATTTCCATATATAATAGCTATTTAAAACTTTTCTAGACATTTTTTTTACTTGTTTATATGTATGTATTTCTTTAAGTTGATTGTTCATATAATTAATTAGGGTTTAATTTATATAAAGGAGTTCACGTTTGTGGGTGATTCAGATCTGCCCCTAAGGAAGACCCACTTCAGGGTTGAAGTGCAGGGCTTGGTCTGTTCAGGCGGCTTGTCGAAAATAAATCTTGCGCTGGTGCAATTTCAGTTATTGTGTGCCTAGTTTTTTTCTTCTTTGTTTATATTTGAGTTGGAAAAAACTCTACTAGAGCACCACCAATTCCCATGAGCACATGATATTTTTATTTTCTTGTTTGGGGGTGTGTAGCCGATGGAGGATTGGGCACCCTCGCTGTCAAACAACACAAAGGGGGAGTAATTATGCCGGCGGGGATTGGGCACCCCGTAGCTACACACAAAGCAGGGTGGGGGTAGAGCTGGCGGGGATTGGGCAATCAGCATTAAACAATTGGGGGTTCTTCATACAGCAGGGAGGTGCCCCCATCGCACACAAGGAAAAGGGTGGGTAATAGCCAGGGATTGGGCACCCTCCTCAGCAGATCACAAATGGGGGGGTGCTTTATGCCAATGGGGAGTGGGCACCCCCATTGGCACATTCATAGGGGGAAGGGTCAACTGACAGGGGGATTGGGTACACCCAAAGTCAGCAGTTCGCTGGCCAGTGTGCCGCCATGAGCATAATGTTGGCGAGCACATAAAGAAAAGGTCTGCTGCATCTGACGAGCTTTGCTCGGATTGCAGTGGACCTTTTTTCAGATGTGCCCACCACATTATGTATGCATGGTGTGGCACCGGCATGCAGACTGATTGGGGAATGAGGGACACACCTACTGATACATGCCCTGCATTCGCCCAACAGCGACCGCGCCTCCAAATCTGCACTGTCCCAAGATGTTGGCTGTGCAAGCGCGCCAACATAAAAAACAACATTTAAAACCTTTTGAACATTCTTTTAAATGCCTGTTTTGTGGTGTTGGAGGAGTATCTTTTGAGGAAATAGTTCCTGGAGAGCTCTGAGCTGCAGGTGGTGCTGTTGTGGAAGAGTACTGTGTTACTGTGTTCTCTCTACATTTGACCCAGTCCCGCTTCCTACTCTGGTGCGTGAATGTTTGTGTGAGATTTTTTCCCCCAAAACACAGTCTGTGAAATTCGGGATCTTTAGAACTGTTTTATTAAAAAAAAAAAAAAAAAATACACATATTGCGGCCGGTTTTGGGGTGCTTACATTGCCATCTCGATGGATATTCTAAGCTGTCATTGGTGGCTTTTGATTGGTGTGGCAGTGTTGCGATACTGACTTGTGTGAAGAGCGGGTGCATGCAGCAGTCAGGAACAGCTTTAAAAAAAACACAGACGAGATTAAGTAAGCTGAAGGGACTGTTTTGCATGAGCTGGCAGGAGCATTGCTGTGGTTTGTGAGAGAGGAGCGGGGGTCAGTATGTTTTTGTCTGTATTTGGTGGCTGGCAAGGAGTGAGGGGGTGGTTTTCTGTAACTGGCCTGGAGCAGCGGCTGGAATTTGAAGTTGCCAGTGTCATGGTAGTTCAGTTCCAGATATCAGAAGGCATGAGCTTGAGCTGTGACTTGCACCATGCAGCTGCATATACACATACTGGGGGGGGGGACTGCAGCAGCTGCTAACTGTTTGTGTGGGGAATCCCATCGTAAGCACACAGAGGAAGTCCTAGGCAGTGAGAGGGCTGGTGGCTAGAGCTTTTCTGAAGCCATGATTATGTTGTCGGATATCATCATGGCTTCAGAGAGCTCTCAGCCAATCTGCTTTGTTCACTTCTTTAACCCAGTTCATAATGGTTGATATTCAGTGGGGTTACAGAGCGAATGCGGAGCATGAAGAGAATGAGTTGATTAAATGAGCTGCCAGACTCTAACTGTGGGAAGTATGATGGTTTATGAATTCTTAAAAGTAATCTATCAGACTTCGTAGAGAGTTTGACATCTGGATTAAGGTCTCAATGCTTGCGTTCAGCAATGTGTGATATGTCACTATGTAGGCATCTATGGAGATGATAAAGGATTCAGACAGAAGCTTTAGGTACCTGGCAGGAGGGGTTAACGTGGAAGATTTTAGACCAATGAAGGAAGGGTGGTATATGTGTAGAGATGGTAACAGGATATCGGTTGGAATAACTGGAAAGTTCGGTGCAATGAATTTGAGGGTTGACTAGAGTTATTGTTGCTATAATGAGATTTGCATAGGCTCATATTCAGGAAGGACTGCTAGTGGGAAATGGTGGATATGGGCATTCCTGTGGCTTAATTGCTTGTGGTAGGAGCTTAAGTGGCCATGCCGGCTTTGCGGTGCTGGAGGATCCAATGTTGGAATGCTGAGGGGGGCCCAAGAATGGGTCTTTAAATAAGTCTATAGACTGATGTGGCAGTGGGAAGTTGAGAGCAGCGTAGAATGCCATGAGTGCCTAGCATGCTTAGTCAGATATAGGACTGTTGTGGGGCATGACTGGGATAGTGAGACAGCCAAGTCGGTTGCGGATGTGCAGATTGGGGAATTAATGAAAGCCTGCTCTCAGTGATGGTATGTGCTGGTGGGAGTAAGGGAGGTAAATTCTGAGGGATGAGTTAGAAGGACTGCTGGATGGGTAGCTGATATGATTTAGGGTAACCTGATGAAGAGATGTAGATAACTTTATGAATTATGGTGATGTCCAGGGGCCAGGAAACAGTGGCTCAGACAGAGCAACTTTAGCAAGATAGCTAGGTACCAGATATCCAACAATACATGTTCTGGTATAGTAGCTGGAGAAGGTCTTAGGAACATCAAATAGCTATTAATGGAGTACGAGTCAAGTAGTGTGATCAAACTGAGTCAGCGCTTATTGGAGAAGACTATGAGGAGAAGGTAAAATGGAAGATGCCAGTACTGCTATGAGGTATCTTGTGGTTCCAGTTATCCTTAACAGTGATGGTTATTATGGAGTTGGTACATCTCAGAAGGAATTAGGGTCACGTTTCCAGGTAATAAGATAGGAGTGAAGGAGACTCCACTAAATCATGGATCCTATGGAGACATGGGAGGTAGAGATGCCCATATTGCTTGAATTAATATAATATACAAGGAAGCATCCTGCAGAGACGGTTGAGGTGAGATCTTCTATAGTCCAGTCAAAGATTCCTGAAATGGGTCCTGGGGAAGTTATTGGGAAATACTGATGAATTTATGGTGATGTCAGAGTCTATAGGGCATGCTGTTCAAGGGATGTTGCTGGACCAAGGTTTACTCAGGTAAGAAGAACAGGCACTCCATAGAAAGTTGAAAGGGAGCTATTATGACGGCCGAGGCAGAAGTATGAGATAGATGAACTGGTAGGAGTAGTTGATCAGGCAAGGATGCTGGACATTGATATCTGTAAGAAAAAACAGGCTCTCATCCCCAGTAGACAGGGGAAGCCTACCTGCACTGCTATGCCTCAGTAGGCAGAGTTAGGGACAGAGGCTGTCGGACTGCTGGTATGGCTGAGCAAGGAAAGAGCAACCGAGGCTGCTTGAGGGAAAGACAATGCAGCATAAGGTGTGAGAAGGTCAAAGGGAGCAGGGTAGGAGGGTAGAGAGCAGCCAAGGAGATAACATACACAGCCAGATGAGACATGAGGGAACAAACAAGGTACCATATGTAGGAGCAATAAATGCACGGGGAGTAACAGGTGAACCAGCAGCACAGGATATCATATGGGACAAACAGGTAGAAACCTGTGGAACATGGGTAGAACAATGCATAGGGAACTGAGGGACAAGCATGGAAGTCAGGATGAGAGAACAAAACAACAGGGAACTGAACACGAGGAAGGGTCTGGCAGGAGCATGGGAAGGAATTAGAATAGGCAGATGATGTGCAAACAATGCTCCCCAGAAGCACTGTAGCAGAGGCAGAGTGGGCAGCCACAAATGGGGAAAGGCCAAAAGGTAAAGGAGAAAAGGGATACGGTGGGGTGGCCAGGTGGTAGTGCTGGAGTGGGAAGGGGACCCAGAAAGAAGAGTGGAAGACAAGTGAAGGGGAGGCAGTGGAGGGGGGCAAAAGACAAAACTAGGGAGTGGTGCAAGACATCGGGGGCACAAGGGGCAGGACAGGGCAGAGGAAGCACTATGTAGTTTTTTCTGTTTTGTTTTGCATTGTACAGAACCCTTGCAGGAGAGGTGCACACTGGAACCCCCCTGGGGCTGCAGAAAGCTAGACAGCCCAAAAGGTGTAGAAATGGGAGACAACTGTCAGACCAACAGAACAAAAGGAAACAAAAACAGAAAGGGCAGGGAAGGAGGGGAAGGCAGTTTTTTTTTTTTG
This sequence comes from Neoceratodus forsteri, assembly GCA_016271365.2. NCBI lineage: Eukaryota > Metazoa > Chordata > Ceratodontiformes > Ceratodontidae > Neoceratodus > Neoceratodus forsteri. Next base: position 250,635,532 of record CM028134.1, read on the forward strand.
CATGATGTCTTGCGGAGAGCAAGCCAGAGCACAAGGACCAACCAGGAAATACTGGTAGATGAAGGGACAGGGACGAAGAATCTGAACATGGTTAGGTAGATGGCAACCGAATGCTACCCAAAGTAGTAGTGGAGTGAGAGACATGAACCCAATGATCTGAACAATGGGAAGGAAATGCTACCTTATGCTATCAATACTCACAGGATTGGTGAAGGAGGGCATACATTCACACATGGTCAGACAGCAAAGCCACATTGGGAAAGTCCATGGCATCCCAGTCACAAAGCAGCCCACAGGAAGCAGAACGAAAAGTACCCAGAATGGTGCGATATTGTAAAGGGGCCCCACAGCAGATGGGAAGCAATGAAGTCCATCCAGATGAGAAGCATGGTGGCAGAGCAACAGGGTGGGTCAATGAGAAGGCACTATGGAGACACAGCCGTAAGCAACAACACGCTGTATTGTTGGGTGATGGACCGGGGTGGAGCAAAGGGAAAGGGGGAGACAAGTATGATACAGCTCATTAGCGAGAGTGGTTGGGAAGTAGGGAAGAGCATAGCAATGAAGGTGTATGAGGGAGAGGGATGTATGAAAACCGGGAAGACAGGTGTAGCAGGGCAGCCAAGCGGGTGCTTCAGGGATGATGGTGCAGCCAGGATGTGGAGGAAAATATGGTGTGGAGGCCCCAAGGGGAACAGGGCCCAGAATGGAGGAACTACCAAAAGGAGCCATGGTAACAATGGAGAGGAACAGAAAAGAAGGCACAGGGAAGACAGAAGGAAAACTGCAAGCAAATGGAGAAAACAGTGCATCTGAACACCATATGGGAGGAAGGAGACAACAAAATGGGTGGGGGGTGCAAAACAAATGGTATCAAAGAGGGAAAAAGGGGGACGGTGCAGCAAGACAAGGAGGGTGAAATGGAGGAAAGAGAGGAGTGGGAAGGAATACAGGGGGACAAAACACAAACAGGGAGCTGGAGAAGGAAGAAAAGGAGGTTCAGCCACATGTGCCACAGAGGAGCTCAGCCATGTGAAGGGGGGGGTTTCACAATGCTCTAAGTGGGGAACTGCCATGGGAGGCTGGCTTTAATTAGGGATGTGGAAGGAGCTATTCCCCCACATAGAACCTCAGGATTTAGCCCTCCCAAAAGATGTGTATTTCAGGCAAAAACTTAAATCCCAGAAAATGAAAAGTCCTTAATGAAACATGTGTTATAGATATAGGACCCTGCACAAACATGCAGGTTGCCTATGCACTGCGTATCCACAGTGTGTAGGGCAACCCTAAGTCAGCATACCACACAGCAGGGATCCAGCAGACCCCGATGGCATGCACAGAAGTGTTGCATACCCCTTGTGCACATGATTCCTTGGCCAGTCATGCAGCTATTTGGGGCTGGTGGCCCGGTGGCATGTCTACTGGGCCATTCACAAAGACTTGCAATGCCAGATGATGGAGCCATGTGATATGGCAACAGTGACCCAACTGTATCTGGTGTGCACCCCCCACAGAGTACCTCCATAGATTGCAGGATACTGGAGCCCCCACCTATGGTGCCACCTCAGCCCTCTGGCCTGACATGGTGGGCTGTGGGCAGCCAGTCTGGCACTCACCTGTACAAATTCCTGTTTCCTGTCCTCCACTGTCCCCAAATCCCCTACTCAGATGGAGTGAGGGATCCATGATAGGACCCAGGATGGGCATCCAATTGGATACCTGCCTATGTCCATCAATCCATCCCCCCCATAATCATACGCACTGGAGGGGCAGGGCCACAGACAGGCACCCTGTGGGTGCATGTGGTTGTGCATACCGTGCACCCTGTCCATGGGCATGTAGCTACATGGGCCACATATGTACGAATTGCATGTACCCAGCAGACATTCGTGCTTAGGTCCCATAGTGCATAAAGGGTTCCATCTGTTTCAGAAAGCAGATCCCACTGAGGAGGTGCCAACAGTCCTACCTGACACCTGAACCCACCACCAGTGAACAAGCTGCTAACAGTGGACAAGGTGATATTTTCCCTCCTCTGCCTTGCCTTAGTCTGAAAGATATGTAAGTGGAGCAATTAAAGCAGTGGAGCTGTAGTGAGGAATTCAGGATATAGGGTGCTGGCTGGGACCCAATTGTACTGGTGGGGCTACAGTAAGAGGATTGGGGACACTGCCAGAGTTGGGCTGGTGGAAACACTTCTGAGAGCGAGGAAGGCAGCATACAGTATGTGCAGGTGACACTGGGGAACTGAAGGAGCAGTGAGACCAAAACAAAGAAAGCAGGTCCTTCACTAGGCACGCTCCCCAGGAAAAAAAGTCTGTGGTGTCCACTGTGGGTGAAGTGTCTATAATGAAGTGAGTTTCAGCATTACAATGACAGCTCAAATCAGACCATGACTGGGACTGTCTGTAATGATGTTTATCTGCTATGTCTTATGTTGTCTCATCTATGTGCTGCCTTATCACTCTGGTCTTGGGATGTGATTGAAAACAGGACTATGTTCTCAATTTACCTATCAGTGACTAATAAATAAATAAATAGTGGTTTTCTCCCATTCACAGTTCTTTTCTTTTTATAATTATGATTTTTAAAGTGGGCTTCTGCAAGAGATAAACTTTAAAACATATATTTTTTAAACAGAAACATTTCCATTTTCATGGCAAGAAAACAAACACAGAGCTTCCTGTGTGCCAGATTGACTCTTCCAATGCTAGTCTCACAAACAACAAGATAGCAAGATGACCTAAGCAAACATTGTTATTCAACATATTCTCAAAAAACACGGAAAAAAGATTGGGGAGAAAATTAAATGAACTCTCCTCATCCCTTCACAAAAAAAAAATATTTTGTCTGCCCATTTTGGATAAATGTGTTGTGATTGTGCCTATGTGGTTTGCCATGGGGGTGTAGTGCTGCCATTATTGTTTGGGCTGTGAAGGCACACATTTTTTGTGTATTAATAACTTGTCCATCATCCAGGACCATCATGCCCAGATTAAAAAAAAAAGCTGTAATGCAAGGTACAGAAGAATCTGGCACCAGCACATGTCAATAGCACAAAAGACTTTATTGTTCAACTCCAAATGGTGAGGATAAACTACAGCTGCAGGGAAAACAGGATCAGGATCATCTTATCCAGCCCAGGGTCAATCTGCTCCTCTTTTTTGTGAGACTTCAGCTTGTGTTTTCCATTTGGAGTTGCTCAATAAAGTCTCTTGTGCCATTGATGTGAGTAAATACCAGATTCTTTGGTGCCTTGCATAGCAAAGAACACTAATACCTGTCTCATAGTAGGCATGTAGCAGTGAAGTTATAACTATAAAGGTAAAGAAAATGAGAGCTGACTCGCACCACCAATATGGGTCCCGTGGAGTAACTGCAGATGAGTGAGATCATTTATTTCCATACCCAGGGTGTGGGTGGTTGGAGCAGAAGAAAATCAGGAAGCAGAGATGACATTCCTTTTGATAATATATAAGCATTCATATTAATTCTTGCTTAGGCAGCTGGTGCTGCAAGTGTGCCTTTGTGGTGTATAATGCATCTTTATGCACCATTTTGTAAACAGAATACTACAGCACATACACATTAATGTTTTTATTATTTACATTTCTCCAAAGAAGGCTGTGTCAAACTTTCCAACAATAAAGTACCCCCTCCCCCCCATCATGAGTGTTTTTCACATTAAATACTGGATGGTATTAGTGTACATCTGTGCCAACCACAATTGAGCTGCTATGCTTGCCAAGCGGTTATAGAGACACTTTTCACATTTCAACATGCTCTCCAACTTCTGTGTAGACAGACCAGTTTAAAAATAATTTTACTAATTCTGATCTTCCTTAAACATACAGGCACCCAAGGTTACATTTCAGTTTGAGTTCCTGTATTTATTTTAAAAGGGTTTGTCTCAGTAATTTTGCTGCACAACTCTACCATTTCAGAACACAGTAGTTCTATCACACATTACATGACTGCAGTTGTTACTTATTTCATAGTTTAAATAAATACCCAGATTGACTGGATTTTGAGAATGTTTCCAGATACCACTTAAATCCTTGTATGATATATACTTGCCTCAGCACCATATGTTCTTCCCGTGAGTGGTGTCCTCCTGGGTTTTATCATCAGGTTATGCCAGCATCAGATGTTATATATTTAATATGTATAGTAGAAGATGTTTCTTACAGTATAAGAGCAGTATCTCATGCTGTTTGGGCAAGAGGACTGCAAAGGAAAGCTGAGCAGTTTGGTCAGCCCAAACAGCACAAGATAATAACATACTAAAATGCCAGCAGAATAGGCCTAATGGTCTTTCAAGTCTGCTCGATTGGTCAGCCCCCACCCTGGGTGCTGACCTTGCTGCCCCCCTTGCCTTCTCTGGCTTCTCCCTTCCCAGTTCCGGATATTCTTGCTGCATTGGATTTTGCTTCCAGAACCCTTCCCCTGTACCTGTCCCAGCCCCTCTTGAACCCCTCCACCGTCTCTGCCTCCACCAGCCCCCTAAGCAGTGCATTCCATGGCTCCACCACCCTCTCAGTGAAGTAGCACCTCCTCCTTTCTCCCCTGAATCTTCCCCTCAGCTTCCACCCATGCCCTCTAGTGGCCCCCTCCTTCCTTCGAAGCACCCTGACTGTTCCTCCCCTATTTACCCTCTTCATGTACTTGAAGACCTCTATCATGTCCCCCCGGTCCCTTCTCTCTTCCAATGTGTACATATTTAGCTCTTCGAGCCTCTCCTAATAGGTCCTGTCCCCCAAGCCCCAAATCATTTTGGTTGCCCTCCTCTGGACCCTCTCCAGAAGTTTAATGTCCCTTTTTAAGTGTGGCCTCCAAAACTGCACGCAGTACTCAAGGTGTGACCTCACCAAGCAGTTATACAGAGGGAGTATCACTTCCCTCCTTCTGGAGGTGATCCCCCTAGCGATGCATCCCAGCATCCTGTTGGCCTTGGCCACTGCCCTCCTACAAGTCTCCGAGTTGTTCATCTTGACATCCATCACCACCCCCAGGTCCCTCTCAGCCATCGAGACTTGTAGCATTTCCCCCCCCCCAGGGTGTACACTTGGCCCGGGTTTCTGGCCCCCAGGTGGAGTACCTTGCATTTCCCTGCATTGAACCTCAGCTTCCACTTTCTAGACCATCTTTCCAGAGCCTCCAGGTCCCCCTGTAGGGCCATAGAAGATAATGTTTTTATGTTGTAAAAAACACCCCAACAATATAAATTAATATATTTGGAAGCAGTCAAACGTTTTCCTTAAAAGAAGCACACTTTGAGCTTCAATGTAACATTTTCTGAATGATTATGTTTTTCTGCTCCACCCTCAGCTTACTGTGAATGATTGGTGTTAGGGCTGCAGGTTCAATTATATAAAAGAATCCAACACCTCAAACGTAAGTGTTTAATTCTTTTGGACTGTGGCAAACTTTTGGGGAAGTTGGTGCACTTTTGGTTACAGTGGTTTGTCCTGGTCCAAATGGTGCAGTCCAGGTGAACCAGTCAAATTGCAAACTGCAGTTCACACCTGAAAGAGTTAAGTAGGGCACAGTGTGAGTCACATCCTCATTTTGGAGCTAGACTCAGTTTGCCACATGAGACAGCATAAGAGCTCATTTGTGTGATCACTGTTAGGCTGTTAGGTAGTTCAGATAGGTCTGTAATTCACTTCTAGTTAGATTAGCTAGGAAATTCTTCAAAGCAAAGGAAATCTTCAGAGGTTTGACCTACACTAGTCCTGCAATAGCAGGACTGCTGAAGGGGTATATTTATGAGTAAAAACAAAAAGAAAAGGCAGGCTGAATGGAAATGTTGCAGCAGGCCTCTGGGACCATGGCCTTGCCTAAGAGGGGTGACCCAGGAGAGATTGGACTCTGGAGGAGGAGGAATGTGCTTGGGGCTGGGCATTGTGCAAATGGGGCATGAGGTGGCAGTCTGCCAATGCCCACTTGTTGCCTACTCTCAGCAGTGCAATACACATTTTTGTGTTTGCTTACACTTCAGCAAGAAACACCTTGCTTCAGTAGCAGGCAGTTAATGAGCATGCTATTATGCTCAAAGAAACTTGACGTCACAATCAGCTGTGTTTGCCGGGTGGTCCCTGACAGCAGCAGCCAATTACAGCTGCATTCTTTACCAGAGGTACAATACAGAAGCAGCAGTTCTGAAATCTCTATACAATACTTAAAGTAAGAATGGACACTGTGCCAACAGCATCTGGCTATGTAATAGGCAGCCCACAGGTGATGGAAAAGAGGAAGCGAGGGGGGCTGCTGCCACTCCAGTTTTTTTTTGGCCAAAGTAGATTTCCCTTTTTAACCCTGTCTCACAAGAATTATATAGACGTAATTTGAAAAAGAGCCATGTATGTGTCTTTCAGGCTGAAAGAATTCAGGTGTGAAGGGGTTAGTCTTTCCATGCTGATTCAAAGAGGAGCAGGGGAGATAAGATGCATACCAGCTGTATGTTGTAAAGATAGCAGGGGGTCAGGACTGTAACAGTGGGACTCAGCTCTGAACTGACGGAGCCAGAGATTTACAATTCTCATTTAATTACTAAGTGGTCCAGCACTCCACTCCTGTGTGTCTCACATGCACAAAGTGTGGACAGTTGATCAGCTGGACTAATCAGTACAGATCATTATGGCTTCAAGAATTTTTTTTTTTGAAATTCCCACCCAGTGACTTGACAGAGAAGTTATACTCAAAAGATAGCTCTATATGCAGTCAACTGGTGGCAAAGTTAAGAGGAGTCTGGATTTCTTTTACTATACCTCTGCAGTGGGAAACTGAAAATGATTCTCTACAAACTGGGAAAAGTCCTATGAGGCATTGATCAGCACAGGTACAGCCCTACTGGAATTGTGAAAAATGTAAATTTGTTGTAGTATGCAATGCTTTTAAGTAGTTGTTTCTTAGAAACATAGGCAGAAGAGTTAACCCCAGGTAATACTACATCTGACACAATCATATATTGGCTACATCTTGAGATTTCAGATGTCAAAATAAATCACATAAGGGCTTATATCACCTTATTATTATTATTATATTAGGAGGGACCTCCTTGTAAATGAGTGCATTCAATGGAGCTTTCCTGCAAAAAAACTTGAAATTTGAACTTCAAACTTATATTAAGAGTACACAGTGATCCTGTATATCTAGTAACTTGACTTTCCTACCTTACAGTATCGATGCTGTGTAAGACAGTCATCAAAATATTTTAATAAAATCATTTAACATTAAAATCATTTAACAATCCTCATTTTATGGCCCTCAGCCCCAGATCTGGTGACTGCATACAAGTTTAGGGCTTATGGGCAGACTAGATGGGCCTACATGTAGCCGTACTTATCTGCTGACAATTTCTATGCATCTATGTATAGCCATTTAACCGCCAGTAGAAAAACAATGACACATAGCATTTCTCAGTAATATTAGTTTTATAGGTACTCTCTGATTCAGTGACTATTGTCCTCACTGCGAGTTACTATGCACAGCATGGCTGAAGTATAAAACTGGATACTAGTATATGTATCTAGCTGTTTTGTATTTTGTGCATTTTTTGCATTTGCTTGGCCCACGCTCGTGCGTGCCGTGGAAACATCTTGCTTCCAGTAGCGACAGTTAATGAGCATGCCACTATGCACAAAGAGATTGACGCTGCAATCAGAGAGCACCCTGTCATGATCAGCTGTGTTTGTGGGGCAGTCCCTGACAGCACCAGTCGATTAAAGCTGCATTGTCTGGTGGTGTCTCATTTCAATTAACATAGTGATGGCTTCTCTGTTAGCTTCTCACAGTTCCCAAGAAGCCAACGGACAGCTGCCACCTTTCACAGTCCCTGGGGAAGCCAATGAAGGTGCCCAATCCCCCTCTCAGCATGCCCCCTTCTCCAGTTCTTTTGCTGAATGGGTAGCCCAATCCCCGTCGGCATTATGCACCCCTCCCTCCATCTGTTGTGTGCCGAGGGTGCACAGTACCCCTTGGCTGATGCATCCCCCCCAAGCACACGGTATGGCCGACGGGGTGCCCAATCCCTGTTGGCTCCACTACCCACCCCCAAAGACACAAACCTCCAGGTGGCACACTGACAGCCCACCCCAGCATGCAAAAAGTCCAGAGTCTCCCCCCCAAGCACACTGTATGGCAGGTGGGGTGCCCAATCCCCGTTGGCTCCACTCCCCCCCCCAAACAAATAAATTTCCAGGTGGCATGCTGGGAGCCCACCACCGCATACCAAAAGTCCTGAGTTGTCTTTAAAGAAAAAAAGAACCTTTACTGTAATAATAGGAAATGGTCCCTCGTTGAGTCTGCTGGCCCCTTCCCCAACCCACAGCCATCCTCTGTGCACCACACCCCCCTCACCTCATACTTACCTCTGGAGCCCAGCGCGACGATCTTTGGTGGACCGGGAACATTTCTGCACTCTTCAAAGCCGACCGCGAACTGAAGAAATGCCGGTAAGCTGGGGGGTGAGATACTAACAACAACAAAAATGGAAAGGGACCTGGGGGTAGTCATATCAGATGACCTAAAGGTGGGCAAGCAATGTGAGAGGGCAGCAAGGAGGGTTGGGGGATACTGGGAAGCATAGGGAGAGGCATCACCAGTAGAAAACAGGAAGTTATTATCCCTCTGTACAGACAGCTGGTCAGACCCCATCTGGAGTACTGCTTGCAGTTCTGGAGACCCAATCTCTGCAAAGACATAGACAGGATGGAAGCTGTCAAGAGGAGGGCAACTAAAATGGTGCAGGGTCTGCACCGGAAGACATATGAAGAGAGACTTAAGGAGCTTAATATGTATAGCCTCGAGGAAAGGAGGGAGAGGGGGGACATGATAGAAACTTTCAAGTACCTCAAGGGAATCAACAAAGTCCAAGAGGGTAGCATCTTTCAAAAAAAAAGGTGTGCAAGAACAAGGGGCACAATTTGAAGATAGAGGGGGCAGCTCAGAGGTAATTTAAGGAAGTATTTTTTCTCAGAGAGGGTTGTGGATGCATGGAACGACCTTCCGGAGGAGGTTGTGGAGTCAAAAATAGTGGTGGAATTCAAGCATGCATGGGACAGTCATAAGGCAATTCTGAGGGAGGGGTTAGGAAGAAGTAGGCTGCTGGTTAACTAGGATCTGCAGCTTATCCATTAGGTAGGGAAATGGGCAGACTGGGTGGGCCCAGCGGTCCTTATCTGCCGTCAAATTCTATGTTTCTATGTTTATGTTTCTAAATGGGTTTTTTCAACTTATGTGGATATCTCTGCCATTTTTTTGACTTTTGGCACCAAATTTTCAACATCGGGTTCTTGGGACCCCTCCTCATGTATTCAGTCACTGTCATGGCATTATTCGGTCCTAAAAGGTGATTTCGAGGTCACTGTATGGAATCACCTTTCGGGACTGATTAAGGAAATGACAGTATCACTGTTCATGAGGTGGGCTCTCAAAAAGCCTATGTTACAAATTTGGTGAAATACTGGAATTTCAAAAAATGACCGGTTATGAGCGGTCATTGTGCAGTTTCCATGCACACTTGTAACTTTGTGAATTTGTAATATTTTCACTCCAGATTTTCAGCATTGGCATTTTTTCACACCTCCTTATGCAGCTGTAATTTTTCACATCCAGGCCAAAATGTGTTTTCGCACGTCCAGCACAGAATAGCATGGTCGCTGTTGGAAATCAGTGTTTGGGACAGTTTAAGAAAATCACAGTGACACTGTTCATGAGCAGAGGTCCTAAAATGCCTATGTTGAAAATCTGGTGAAAAATTCCCCAAAATGATCACATTACGGGCATGCATTGTGCATTTTCTACACACGCTTGTAACTTCATGAATTTTTCATATTTTCACTCCAGATTTTCAACATTGCCATTTTCCACACCTCCTCATGAACAGTACAGCTGTCATTTTTCACATCCTGCCCAAAATGTGTTTCCGCACCTGTGGCACCAAATGGCATAGTTGCTGTGCAAAATCACCTTTCAAGATAGAGTAATGAAATGACAATGCCACTGTTCATGAGGTGGGGTCCCAAAAAGCCCATTTTGAAAATTTGGAGTGAAAATACCAACAAACGCCCGGGGCATTACGGTTTCCAACCATAACTCCCACCCTGTAGAGACTGACTGGCATCAGGGGTGTTACTTGGGTTCATCAGCCGTAATGCTCATAGCATTCTGCCCCCACCCTACAGCCACTGACAGGCATAAAGGTGTGCCTTGTGGTCTTCGGCCCTAAAGTTCACCCCATTCTCTTATACTGCACCCATCTCAGCTTATTTCCTTATGAAATGGCTTGAGCATTAGGGACGAAGACCCCAAAGCACACTGCAACACCTGTCGGTGTCTGCAGGGTGGGGTGAGGTGGAATGGCATAAGAGTTATGGCTGATGACCCAAAGACACACCCCCAATGCCTTTCAGTGTCTGCATGGTGGGGGTTGGCATTAGTTCAATACTGCCATTCATATTATGCATCTCTCTAATTCCTGCACTAGCAATGCCATGCCAGCAAGCAAACATTCAGCATTGATAAATGCTTGTTTTCATTGCAGAACTAGCATTTTAGCAGGGCATTACAAGTACACACCGATTTTAACGGAAACCCCTGGCAGAAGCCTGGAATGTGATCTTTTTTTTGGAGGGTATAGTTACTTTTATTTCCTAATTTTGATGATCAGCAAGTGTGCCAGCTGGCAGCAGGACAGTTCCTAGCCGCTTGTTGTTAGCACCTTGGTGGCATCCAGTAAAACATGCAAATAATTCTCCATTCATGTTCACAACTTCACATTTCTCTTTGTGGCAATTTCAAACTCTTCACCTTCACTGAAGATGCAGCTTGCTTGCAGCAGTTACTTCTTCCTCTTCCTCTTCCTGAGTCCTGAAGCAGCCTTTGGCAGTGTGATCTGGGCAGTGGGCAGGGCAGCAAGTGTGTGCCAGCTGGCAGTGTGGCAGTGCCCAGTCCATGGTAGCTGGCACCTTGGTGGCATCCCATAACATTTTTTATTTTCAATATTTTTTTCTTTTGGTGGCACTTTGCAAACAGGAACTCTTAATCTTCTCATCCTCCCAACTTGCTGAAGTTCCTTTCTCCTGAGTCCTGAAGCAGTGTGTGTGTTGTGTGTGTGTGTGTGTGTGTGTGTGTGTGTGTGTGTCTGTGTGTGTGTGTGTGTCTGTGTGTGTGTGTGTGTCCATTGCAGTGTGATCTGGGCAGTAGGCAGCAAGTGAGGAAAGGAAAAAAAAACAGCAAGCATCTGAAATGACAGCAGATAAACAAGACACAGGCAAAACTGGTGGCCAGGACACATTGTAGAGGAAGAACAACCATTCCCTGAACCTGAAGAACTGGTAGAGAAAGAGGAGAAGGGTGATGATATGGAAGTAGCCCACAGTAGGTCACACATTAGGCAACAGCTAAGAATGCCAGAGGAAAGACCAAACCAGTGACAACAGTGGTGTAGGATTTCTTTAAAGAATCACAGATACATATAGTGTGTCTTTTATGTAAAGACAGGCTGAGTCAGGGTAAGGATGGAACAAGGCTGGGAACATCTACCAAGGAAAGGCATTTGCTGAAGTCCCACAGATCTCAGTATGGAAAGGCATGTCAGCACACTGCATCAGCAGCAACATCACCAGGAAGTGAAGCAGATGATGATAAAGATGATGGCCTGGGGGAGGAAAACATTAGGAGATCAGGTAGAGAGGAAGAAGAAAAGTCTTTCAAGTGGTAGCTGATGCACAACTCCAATGTCTTGCATTCATCTGTTATTTAGTCCACTGGCTCCCACACCTCAGAGGGGCCATAAATACCCAGACAATTCCACCCCGGGGTGGCTAAAATAGGAAACTGAAGGAAATCAGCTACACACTCTAGGATACATATGCAAGAAGATTTCATGTGAGCTAATTACAAAACATAAGGATGAGTCTACCCCATGCATATTTGCTTTCACCAAGGCTTCTTCAGGGGAACCCTGGGGCACATGGGTAGTCTTATCTTCGTGTTTTGCGATTAGCTCACATTACATTTTCTTGTACCAGTATCTCAGTGTGTGCATTTGATTTCCTTTAGTTTGTTTGAGAGTGCACTGTTTCAGCATTTTCAGGAGTCACTGCTCTATGCAGCAAGTTTTTTTTGTTTGTTTTTTGTGGCAAAAATAGGAGCCAACTCTCATGTCCAGGGAAAAAAGTATTCAACTCTCACTGGCCAAGTCCCTGGAAATGGGTCAGAAATATGAAGTCAACGGACCAGAGGCACAAATGTTAACAAGAACAATTGTGGAAATGCTAGCCACTGACTTGCTGCCATTCACCTTTGTGAGCAACCAAAGTTTTCAATTGCTAATGCAAGGTGCAGTGCCAAGGTATCAAAAGCCCAGCCATTCCAACTTTAACCATTCCAACTTTTCCACAGTGGCTGTTCTTGATTTGTATCAGAGTGTCTACAAGACTGTGTATCACATGCCTTGAAAGTATCATTAGTTTCAGCTGTTCAGATCACAACTGACAGGTGGACCAGTGGTCAGACTGCTGGTTACATGGTAGTGTTAGCCCATTGGGTCAGTTTCCCCTCTTCATTTCTCTCCTTTTCTGTCTCTGGGTTAAGTGCCAACAGCAGCAATAGCACTAGTGGGAGTCCAAATTCACTGGTCCCCCCTAACCTCTACAAACAGGCAGCTTTATGTATTGCTGGCTTTGACAATGGCCATCATGCATAAAAGTTGTTACACTTCTTCAACCGAAGTTTGATAAGTGGTTGGCACCACATTCCTTTACACCAGGTGTTACAGTATCAGATAACGCAAAGAACATTGTAAAGGCAGTTGATGATAGGGGATTATACAGTACACGTTCCATGTTTTGCACACAGCATAAATATTGTAGTTCAAGGATTCCTAAATGAGGAAGGCACACTGCGCAGACATGTGTAGGTCAGGTCAAATATGTTTGCAGTCATTTTAGCCATTCTGAAAAAAGCATAGAAGCTGTTACAAAACATTCAGCAGTAGAACACCTTCCCCTCCACCAACTTGAAAAAAGATGTGGCAATAAGATTGATTTCTACTACATGAAGGAATGGCTGCTGGAACAACAGAAAATTATCCTCCAGTATGCTATTGAGCATGGTACTGTATTGACAAAGGAGAAATAAACATCAGCCCAAATCAGTGGCACCTGATGGACACCCTCTGCACTGTGCTGAAGTCCTCTGAGGAGGCCACAAGGGTAATAAGTGCTGATGCAGCTGGTCTTAACCAGGTACTCCCCCTCATTGCCCTCATTTACCGGTGATTTCTTTGTATGAAAACTCTGTATGAGGAAAAGGAGGATGCCACTGCTCTCAGTCGAGTAAAAAGGATAAGATCGAGTTTCTGTGGGCGAATACCTTTTTTTCAGTATTCAGCCGAATATTCATAGTTGGGGCCACATTATTCAGAATTCTGTATTTGTATTCATGTACCTGTGAAGGGAGAGTAAAAAACAGTTTCCCACCCTCCTCTCTAGCCCAATTGTTGAAAGTTCCACAACCCCCATCCCCCCATCCACCCTCCTCCTCCCAGCACCCACAATTTAATGTTTAAAAAAAGTGATCCCATGATGGGCAACTGGCACAATCAGTCCACCTCCGTAGCCAGTCAACATCTCCTGTAGCACTTTTTCTCTAGAAAAGAAATCATTCCCCCACTCCAGCAGGAGCACTCTCCAATTCTCCTCCCCCCAGCACCCAAATTTCCTTATTAGAAGAGCCCTCCCATGTGTGGGAAGGCGACTGACACAATCAGCCTTCCTCCACAGCCGGCCACCTTCATGTCAGTAGAAGCGCTCCCACGCATGCTATAAAAAGATGATCACTTGATCAGATGTTTTACTATGCAAGCAAGCACAGGAGTGCTTTCATTGACAAGAAGGGGGCCAGCTGTGGATTAGCACGGGTTGTGATGGTCGCCTTCCCATGCCTGCGGGAGACTTTCTAATAAGGAAATCTGGGTGCTCAGGGAGGAGGGTGGGAAGGTGCTGCTGCCCAGATGGGGGGGGATGATTTGTCTTCTACAGATAAGGTGATATGGGAGATGGCGGCCAGCCGTGGAGGTGGTGGGTTGTGCTGGTTGCCCATCATATCATCATTTTTGTTAAAATATTAAATTGAGGTTGCTTGGGGTGGGGTAGGGGGGACACGAGTTGTGGAACTTTCAACAATTGGGCTGGGGAGGAGAGTGGGAAGGCTGTTTTTACTATTTCATTGCAGGGTATTTCCCAAATATGAATAGACACATATAGTGCCACTATTCATTATTTGTATCCAAATAATGAATAGTGCATTATTCACGGTATTCAGTAAATACTATTTATTACTCACACACCCCTACAGGTGACCACTGCATTGTAGCCCCTCTCTTGGACCTCGGTTAAAAGACACATTTGAGACATTCTTTGATGCACAAGAATGTGGTAAGGATCAGCAGTCCTATAAAGCCTGGCTTATTCATCTGGTGTCTGTATGTATTAGCACAAAACAAGACCATGAACACAAATAGAGCAAAAGAACAACACGTATCATCATCACTTGCAATCGCACTGACAGGCCAGGTGGAGGACAGGACAGAGAGAGGATAACAATGTGTTTCCACCACTATTACCAAATGTCACAGGAGTCACTCACATTTGTTTCCAAGTCAACCTCACACTACTGCTGCTACTACTGCACATCCCAGAAAGACAGCCATTGATGACAAACCATTAAGGGAACAAATGTCTGACTATGGCTTGATGAAAAAGCTCTGCAAGTCACTTTCTGACATAGTGGTGCCTGAGATACCAGCAAAGAAAATGGTGCAGCTTTATCTGGATGAGAATGTGCCACTAGCAGGAGAAGAGTCTCTATTATAATGGCACCTAAAAAGGACCATTTGGCGGGGAGTCACGTGATGCTCTGGAGAGAGTAGGTCGCAGACTGTGGAGCTCCGTTACCTCTAAGTTAAAATAACCTAAAAACACTAGTTTCTTACCGGCCTTCTGCCCAGTTCGCATAGCCGATTGTTTTGGGATTGAGTGGACGCCTTTTTTCATACGATAAAATCCATTGTACCTCCGTGCAGCTCTCATGTGCGGTCAGCATCGGAACCGCCGCAGGAGTCGGAGGTCAAGCATCCCCAGCACAGTTTGTTGCCACAACAAGAAAGCCCTAAATTATCTCCAGCTCATGTTTATACTGAGCTTTCATCCATTAAAGAAACCCTTCTAAAATTAATAGAAGAGGTAGCCGACATCAAACTGGCAATTACACAACTCTCCCATCAGATGGCGTACACTGAGGCACGTGTCAACTCGATTGAGCGCAGACAAGGCAAGGCAGAGCCTGAGGTCATCGCTCTCAAGCAGTCAGTCTCCAAACTCGAGGAGCAGATAGACGACCTCGAAACAGGAGGAACAATCTCATCTTACTGGGTCTGCCTGAAGGTGAGGAAGGCCCCAATACCATACAATTTCTGCAAAGTTTCTTCAAAATAACGGTAGGGCCTTCACCAAATGGCCCTGAATTTGTGATTGAATGGGCGCATCATTCTCTCAGAGCCAAGCCCTCGCCAAATGACCCGCCTCGCCTGATCATCTTCAAGCTGTTGAACTTTCTGAATAGGGAATTCATAATGAGGGAGGCCAGAAAGTTGTCAGCAATAGTGTGGATGGGCAAAAAGTTACAATTGGTACCTGACCTCACTTACAAGACCAGACAAATCAGGGCAACATTCCGACCCATTACCTCCAAGCTGTGGGCAGCAGGTATTCACCACAGAATGCTTTATCCAGCCAAGCTAGAAGTCTCTTTCCTGCCAGTAGAAACAATAAGGAATGGATTGCTCTCTTTCGCAAGACATTAGGAACCGTAGCATGAGGAGTGGGCTATGGGCCTGGTTAGGAGTATTCTGCTTTTTTTAGTATGTTCTCCTTTTCTTTTACCTTTTAAGGGGAAGGGTGATAGTTATGGGGAAGGGGGTGGTGGGATGAGGGGCAGTAGGCACAACTCCTTATAAGAATTGGTCATTCAGCAATAAAATTTGGTTTCCATATGGCTAATGCAGTTAAAATTGTCTCTTGGAACATAAAAGGGTAAGAGACAACATCAAGTAATATACTGTATTGAAGCATTTAGCTAGGCATGATCCTAAAACTGTGTTTATCAAGGAAACACATTTACTTCCGGATCAGTTAAAACATCTTTAGAAGGGGTGGGTTACTCAGGTATTTAGGACCGGATTCAGCTCCCGCAAGTGGGAGTAGCCATACTAATAGTGAAAGGCCTACCATTCACCACCCTCCAAACAATTTGTGACACAGAAGGCAGGTTTGTGTTGGTATATGGCAAGCTGGGAAACCAAGAGATCATACTCGATTCTATCTATGGCCCTAATATAGAGATGCCCACTTTCTTCACCCGTTTATCTTCAATAATAGCACCCCTTTCCCACCTACCAACCATTATTGGGGGAGATTGGAACCTTGCTCAAACAAATAACTTGGATCGCACATATCATAGGGGACAAGGCACCTCACCAGCCCAGAGAGCCTTACAGGAGCTTATTTCATCCTTGGGCTTGCTGGATCCTTGAAGGCTTTTATACTGCCTTACTAAAGATTTTACTTTCTACTCACTGGTACATAAAAGTTACTCCCAAATAGATTTTTCCCTCCCGAGCCAACATCTAGGTTCCAGTATATTGGAATCCCAAATCCATCCCAGGGTAATTTTGGACCATTCTCCAATATCTGTAATGGTTGGTTTCCCGGGATTTCCAAAGTGACCCCATACTTGGTCTTTGAATGACACACTGTTAAAAGAACCCCAGATAGTAGCTCATTTCAGGAATTTTTTGCTTTAAACCATTCAGAATAATCTCACTTCTATCTCCTCAGTGGACAAAGTTTGGGCTGCTCTAAAATCCACATGGCGGGGGGAGCTTATCTGTGTAGCAACAGAGTCTAAGAAAAAAAAGCTCTACCACCTGAACTTATGCCTAGATAAGATTTGTAACATAGAATGTAAGGGGACGGCTAAACTTTCTACAGAATAAAGCCTGACACGTTCTCATTTGAGAGCCCAATATGCAAGCTCGCAATTGGAGAAAGTAGAGAAGGCGGCATCTCAGGTCAAAGTGACATACATAGGGCAAGGGAACAAGGCTGGTAGGTTTTTTAATTTTTTATTTTAGTCTTTGGTAACTGGGCAAGGCCCACTAGGCACAAGTGCTTGTTTTCAGGGGTGACCTGGGAGCACAGGGAGGTTAAGTGACTTGCTCAGAGTCACACAGTATGCAAGTGGAGGTTGTGAGAATTAAACTTAGGTCTGGTCTGCTGGATGTATCAAGCTCATTCACACCTTGTTCCTCTAACCTCTAGGCTATGCTGCCAGCCAGGTTACTAGCTTGGCAGTTAAAACAAATAGTGGCAGTCATATGGGTATCTGCAACTAAAGCTCCCCATATCGGGTCTCTCAGCTCAGACCCCAAAGAGATTTTGATCTCGTTTAGAGACTTTTACCAAGCACTCTATTCAGCTCCTCATCTATCTCTTTCTCAATCCCAAGAGATGCACAACTTTTTTCTTAAAGCCAATCTCCCCAAGCTTTCCGATGAAGCCCAGGCTTTATTATCCAAACCAATAACTTCAGATGAGATATTGAGAGCTATTGACTCGCTAAAGCTAGGCAAAGCCCCAAGCCCAGATGGGTTTACTGCCCTTTTTTATAAAATGTTTAAGGATCATCTAATTCCTCTTTTATGTCAGCTTTTCACATTCTGGGATTCATCTTCAGTGACTGATCCCTCTCTGTTTGAGGTGAGAATTATTCTTCTCCCCAAACCAGGGAAGGATCCCACTTAATCACCAATTATCGACTGATCTCCTTAATCAACATAGATATTAAATGATATGCAAAAATTCTGGTTATGAGACTAGCATCAGTCTGGACTAATCTGATAGGCCCAGAGCAAGTAGGATTTGTGGCTAGTTGCAGTTCGGCAGATCACTTTCGTAAATTGGGACACCTGATTTCTGCATCCAGGGATCCCCAGTTAACAGCAATTTTGGTATCCATGGATGCAGAAAAAGGCTTCGATAGAGTGGCCTGGCCATACCTTTTTGCAGCCCTCTCTTATTATGGTATTCCCCAAGCTTTCATTAATTGCATTTCTACACTCTACCAATGCCCCATCTGCAAGACTCATGTAATAACCTTCTTTCAGATTAATTTCCATTATATAGTGGAACAAGGCAAGGATGCCCTTTGTCCCTGTATCTGTTCAATCTCTATGTTGAACCCCTGGCCAGAATATTAAATCAAGAGAAAAGAATTAAAGGCATTAGTTTGGGGAGAAACTATTTCAAGCTTTCCCTGTTTGCAGATGACCTACTCCTCCATCTTTCAGATCGGGGGCACTCTCTTCCCGTTGCCCTAGACATCATTGACCAGCTCAGTGGGTTTTCTGAATACAGAGTGAATAGAAACAAAATCACAGTATATACGCAGTCTTCTATGGTAAAAAAAAGACCATATATTATCCTTAGGTTTCCAATGGGAAACATCAGCCTTAGCTTATCTAGGTATTAAAATTACTAAGGATTTTGACGGATTAAAGACACTTAACATATATCCAATCCTGAAAACAGTTAAAGAGGATTTGCAAAGATGGAAAACTTTACCAGTATCTTTTTGAGGTAGAACTAACATACTAAAAATGGTGGTCTTACCAAAACGTTTTTATCCTCTGAGCAACCTAGCTATTTACCTCCCAAAGGCCTTTTTTAATTTGCCCCACTGTATCTGTTCCAACTTTATTCAGAATGGCAAGACCCCGCATAGAGCATACAAGAAACTGACCAGACCCAGATCCAGGGGAGTCCTCCAGTTGCCGGATTTCTATTTTTATTATTTAGCCATTCATGCTAATAGATTTCTACATTGGGTATCACCCAAGGTGGAACCTTCCCTGCATTTCAATGGGCTACAATTGGACCTAGAGCAGGCAAAGTGCCATGAGATTTCACTAACAGTAATACTTTACAGCTCCTGGTTGGAGATGCCAACCGAGTTACAACGTTCCCCCATAGGGTGGAATCTCAAAGCCTTCTATCAATTCTGTAATCAAATGCAGCTCCAGGTTAAGAAGGATATTAACCAGCCTGTTTTTGACAACCCCAACATGAAGATTGCTAACAAAAATATTAGTCCTAAAAGTTGGCGGCCGCAAGCAGAGCCAAGGTTAAAAGATTTAGTTAAGGGGTCATCCCTTCCATCTGCTTCAGAACTAAAGGGAAAATTTGGTATTCCCAATAAGTATGCTTTTCGTTTTGCCCAAATCTACCATTGTATTAGAAACTTGTTAGGTAAGCCCCCATGGATAGACATAGTGGAACCTATCTTACTCCCCTACTGGCTCTGGCAAAAGAACAAAAACCTATCTCCAAATTGTAACAAAAAATTGTGGACAGTCTGGGAACTGAATTATTCCTGTGGCTTTTTATTGGAGATACAACCTTGCTAAACCCCTCCAAGACAAACAATGGGAAACTATATGGTTAGATAATTTCAAACTAATTAAACAAGATAGGTTAAGAAGCACTGAGTTCTTTACTTTGCACAATATGTACTATACCCCTACCAAACTCCACAGAATGGGCAAACTGCCTTCCCCTGAGTGCCAGGATTGTGGAGCAGACAAGGAAATGTTATACCATAAATTATGGTACTGCCCCAAACTTTATTCCTTTTGGGGGACAGTTAAGAAACAGATTTCGCCTTCTATTAATTTATCTCCCTATTTCTCAGTGGAGATTTGTCCCCTGGGGCTCTACTTCAACATTCCCACAACGCGCCTAAAAGTACAAATAGCCTTGATCTCTATGGTTACCAAGTTGTTGATACTTAGGCATTGGAAAGATAAATGGGAACCTTCCTTTAAAGAATGGTGGAAATAATTCTTCACTGCTTTGAATGCAGAATGGAGTGTGGCTAGATCCACCCATTCCTGGGAGAAGTTTCAAAACTGTTGGAAAACTCTTTTTTCGGATCTGAAAAATAAATTTGCATACTAACCTATCTATGCCCCTGCAGTTTTATCCAGGTAATAGATCCTGTCTGTGTTTATCCCCTTACCTAGTGGATCCAATAGTTTAGTCCCATACTCTGTTCATATTTCCCAAAGTCCCATGGGACCAGTTCCCCTTTGACCTTAGGTTCTCATCCAGGTGTGTAATGTGCCTACTTAGTGGCTGGGGGGCTCAGGGGGGGTTGGGAGGGTTTATATTCATTGTTTGTGCTTTTGTTTTGTACTTCTGTGGTATTTCCCTCTGTTAATTTTGTTTCTTTTTTGTTATGGTAATATGATATTGTTGAATGATTGTATTGTGTGGAAACCTGTTAAACAATAAACTTAATTGAGAAAAAAAAAAGACCATTTGGCCCTTTTCAACACAGGTAGTCGTTGAACACCTTAGCTGCCCACCTGCAAGTACA
Organism: Neoceratodus forsteri; assembly: GCA_016271365.2. Lineage (NCBI taxonomy): Eukaryota > Metazoa > Chordata > Ceratodontiformes > Ceratodontidae > Neoceratodus > Neoceratodus forsteri. The sequence continues at coordinate 250,656,034 of CM028134.1, forward strand.
CGTTCAGAGAGAATTTTCAGTGTTGCAGGCAATATTGTCATCAATAGGAAGACATGCCTTTCAACCCAAAATGTAGAGATGTTCACTTTTTTAAAAATTAACCTGCCCCTTTTTCCAAAGCCCTTCCTGCCACAGTTTATGGATGATGAATCTCCTACACTTCCAGCTGAGCTAAAGACAGAAGGGGAGGATGATGTGAATGGGGAGGGCTTCTGTGTCTATTATTTTTTTTTGAACCAGTAGCTTACACATGCTCTGTGGGATGCTGCACTGTTGTCATTCAGTCTTCTCCAGATTAATGTGAATTTTTGCCAGGTGAACACAGGCTGAATAAATAATTTTTGGGGCAACATTGCCTATGAAATTAGTTTGTACAACACTTATCCATGGCATAACAGGAAGCCTTGTCCATGTGTGGCACTGTCCCAATGGGTACACATTTTTTGGAAACAGTAGCCCACTATGTGGGATGCTGCAATGTTGACTTCATTCAGTCTCCTTCGGATTGTGTTTTGAATTTTTGCCAGGTCTACACAAGCCAAATAAATAATGTTTTGTGAATTTTTGCCAGGTCTATGCAAGCCAAATAAAGAATTTTTGGGGCCACATGGCCCATGAAACCAGTGTGTAGAACACTTATCCATAGCATATCAAGAAGCTTTGTCCATTGTCCATGTATGGCACTGTCCCAATGGGCATACAATATTTGGAACCAGTAGCCTACATTGAGGGATTCTGTACTGATATTTTGTGGGCATTCATAGGCCTTACAATTACAATCATTTTACTTTGAGCATTGTTTGCCACATAATCTTGCTTAATACCAGCATTGTCCATGTTTGGCACTAACTGAACGAACAACTTTTTTTGAATCAGTACCCATCAACATGGTCACTGCATCATCCTGCTGTTTTGGGTGCTTCATCAGCCCTGTGTATTATGTTATTTCATTTTATCCCATTTCCTAATGCTTCTTAATGGTTGAACTAGTGCAAATGAGTCTGCTGTTAAGAGAACTTTGATAAATGTTATGCGGTTCGATGGTCAAAGTCTGTGCAGTCAAATTTTGGGAGGTTCACATGACCCTAATTTGTATAGGCCAAAGATTTGCAGATGCAACAACACAATCAATGCACTCTGAAGGCTGTAATTCCTGCAGTTGCAGAAGCAAATTGATTTTTTTTCAGTTTTGGGATGTTTTTTCTGTGAGCGTCACTGGCGAACTTAGGATTCTAGGTTAAGTCTGGTGAGCAGAGCTGCAGCATTGTGAGTAGAATTTGGTGCTGCTGAAATCTGATAAAGGGTCAGTGCAAGGTGGCACCTGTATATTTTATAAGTGGTACTGCCATTCTTAATGCTGATTGGTAGAAAAAGTTTGACTGCTTTGCAATAAACACACACAATGCTGGTGATGGCACTTAATGACCACAAAAGGCACTGATTGATGTGGAAGCCCACTGAATGCAGAATTATCTACTATAGTCAACTAGTTCTGATTACAAAAAAACTAAAAGAACAAGAAAGCCAGAGAAGAAAGAAAACCCAGCAGACATTTTTCAAAATCCCTGTAACCTGAGGGTCTAAATAAAAAAGGTTGTTAATGAGGCACGGCCCGCTGATAATGCAAACTGTCCAATGGCTGAAAAATATCTAAGGCTTCTAATATTTTTATGGTGCTTTCATGGGAGCATCTATTTTTAAAGGCAACCCTGTATCAGCCAACTCCCCCTCGTACTCGCATCAGCTAACAGAGGCTCAGGAAATCAAGTCAGTACAAACCTAAGAAATTTATGGCAAAAAAGAGACTTGAGAGACTTTCACAAAAATAAATATGGTTTCTCTCTTTCTTGCTGTCTCCCTCTCTCCCTCTTCTCTTTTCCAAAATGTATTTTCAGTCATTAACATGTTCACAAGGGCCAGAGGGTTATGCATTGAAACCTCTCTTCAGAGATCTATGTCTGCACCCAATATTGACACAATGGCACAGAACTAACAAAGGGCTATATTGCCAGAACTATCATCCACAAAAGGAAATTATAAACTAATTAACCAGCTAATGATGCCTGTTGGAGAACTTTAAAAATTAGGTATAATTTTAATTGTATTTCTTATACTTCCTTGGCCCAGTTCTCAGTTGCAAGGGGAATGACAGTAAATTGTTTTGACATGATTCCCTGCCAGTCCCTTGCCTGTAACCAACCCCCCATGAAATAGGCTCAGAGGGGATTGGAGAGCCCCTTTGCATCAGTGTACACCAAAGTGTGCTGGTGCAGGGAAGGGGATGGGTAGGCATGCAAATACAGTGCAGTGTCATTCACAAAATCAGTTACCATCAGAGCCAGTGGCACTGCACTTTTGTTATACCCCCTGCCTTAGAACTTTTCTAGGCAGGCAGTGGGGGGGGGTTAAAAAGTTTGCAAACACCTTATGTGCAGGCAGAGGGCAGAGATCAGTAAGGGACCAAGACATTGGTGTGGGTTAGAGTGGGACCAGAGTGAGGAGAGGGATCCACTGGACTACCCAGGGTTGTTACAATCTTGAGTTTTGGTTGGAGGTCCACTGAACTACCTGGGAAAACAGCAGCAGATGAATGGGTGGATGTTCTTAGTGAATTACAAATGGCCCTAAGGTTTGGGTTGGGCAGGTGGGGGGGACAATATTGACTGCCAATACAGCTCATTCATGTCAGTGCATGGCATTTCACCATGTGTGGACATGTATAAGCTTGTATCATGCATCCTTACCTTGCACATACCCTGTCTGTGTAATGTAACAGCTGAAATACTCCACCTACAAACTGCAACAATGTCAATGGCTCAGTACGTAGCATGCTCACTTCTTAGGCCAGAAGATTGGATGTCATGGGTTCAAGCCCCACTGGCAGTACTTGGGATAATACCCATAACTGACACTATAGTGAAGTATAAGTGGGTGATGTACTGTTGAGGTGCCATCTGTCACATGAGATGTGAAACCAAAGTCCCTTTTGCTCATCTCTGGTTACTGTTCAGGTGGAAGTAAAAGATCCCATAGCACTGAAGAAGAGTTGCACAGCCACTTCTATGTTAAACCCCAAAGTTTGCACTATAATAACTTTGCAACCATTTGCCTGATTCACATGAAATTTGGCATGCACGGTGTCATACCACAGATCTCTGGATCTGGAAATGTTCTTTCCGGTCGGATTTGCAGTTGCGGAACTGTGGAGTGTCAAAAACTGTGAAAAATCTTCAACTTTTGCAAATTCTTTGCTTGTCTCCACAGCCCGAATAGTTTGTCCATCTGATCTGAACATTTCAGGGCATATGGAGACTGGATCATGTAAGTGCCTTTTGAAGGTTTGGTGAAAAAATATTAGTCCGTTCAAAAGTTATTACAGTTTAAAGTTTCCCATTATATCCTATGGGAAAAAAATATATGCTCCGCACGAAAGCAAGTTGTACTGTCATGAAAGCACCTTTTTCTCTCGTAAATGCCCTCAGTACTGTCTTGAGGTGGCCATCTTGTTTTCAGTTTGCAGTGGAGAAAAAACATTTTAATTCAAACAGCATGCCCCTTGGTAAACACCAACTGCTGTATTTACCTAAACGGGGCCCTAGGAACACAATGCTGGCATCAGATTATGAAAATGATGCCCAGAAATTTTTTTTCCATATTTTTTCCATCTGTACTGTCTTGCAACAGTACAGCATGACACTTTTATGATTTTGGTAGCACTGTGGTGGCATAGTGTCACAAATTGTGACAGCCTTTCACGACCGCTTTCGCAATTTTCAACAGTACTGCCCCAAAAAACATATTTCTTTGGTATGTCACTGCAACTAAATGGTTTGAACTTTTGAGCTGAAATTTACAGTGTAGAAAGGGTTTGCCACACAGATGTGCCTTTTGCTGGTTTTGTGGGGAAAATGTACACCGGTTCCAGAGTTACAGCACTCTGAAGTTGCAAATTTTCCCAAAGGAGAATATTGTGGCAGCCACGGTGCCTTTCAGCACCTATATCTCGAAAACGGTTCAAGATACTGATTTTTTGCTAAGTGCAGATTAGCATGTATGGAGGTGACTATGTCGTGAATACAACTGCAAAATAATTTTTAACGCACTTGCTATGGTTACTGAGATATTCACAAATAATCATTACAATGGTTATTTGGAATGCGTCTAGGCCTCTGCTATGTGTCTCTACTTATGGGTGGGTGGGAAAGCAAGGCTGAGAGGGCCCACACTCCCACCTATGCATACTATTTGTGCTAAACTGGGAGCACTGGGACCTCCTACGCTATGCCGCTACTCTCATGGGTGGGTGGGAACACAGGGCCCAGATGGTCTCTGCTACCACCTATAGATACAATTATGCAAAACTAAAAGCACAGGGCACTCCTGCACTATGTCTCTATACTTACTGGTAGGTGGGAGCGCAGGACCCACTCTCCCATCTATGGATACCATATGAGTAATATTATACTTTCTCAAAAGGAAGGGAAATTCATTGCAAACAACTCTGTAAATGCATCAGTTAGGGTTGATTCCACACCAACAAAAGTCTGGAAATTTGAAGTTATGGTTACCAACCCTGCCCCCCCACACCCCACCCACTCACCACAGACCAACAGGCACCGAGGTGTGCCTTGGGGTCATAAGGCCTAACTCTCACCCCATTGTTCTATACTGTACCATCTCAGCTTGTTTACACATGGAATGGGATGAGAGTTAGGGCTGATAACCAAGGCACACCTTGGCGATAGTCTGTGAAGGGTGGGGGTGTTGGAGCTAGGTTGGTAATCACATCATCGAATTTCCAGACTTTTTGTTGTGTGGAATCAACCCTTATCTGATGCATTAACAGATTTTTTTTGTAATTTATATATATATATATATATATATATGTATGTATATATATATATATATATATATATATATATATATATATATACATATATATGAAATTGCAAAAACTTCATTAATGCATCAGTTAGGGTTGCCACAACAAAAGTAGGGAAATGTAGCATTAGGATTTCCTCTTAACACCTCACCCCTACCTTGCACAGACCAAGAGACATCGGGGGATGGCATTGTGGTCATCTACCCTAATGCTCACCCTATTCTCCTATGCTGTACCCACCCAGCTTATTTTATAATGGTATGGGGTGAGCATTAGGACTGATAATGCCAATGCCACCCCCTCGATGCCTCTTTGTCTGTGCATGGTAGGGGCGGGGTGTTAGGGTGAAACCCTAACACCGCATTTCCCTACTCTTGTTGCAGCATCCCTAACTGACACCGCATTTCCCTACTCTTGTTGCAGCATCCCTAACTTGATGCATTAATGAAGTTTTTTTGCAATTTATTTCCTTACTTTTTAAGATAGTATAATCATATTGTAATTTTCTTGTGGGACGGCCCTGTGTTTCTATTCCTCCATAGATGAGTATATGTGATTAGCTGTTATAGCCCAAAAGTGATGAAATTGTCAGCATAGCCATGTTATTATCCCACCTAATGTACCCAGTGCAGAAAATATTCAAATCCCCACCGAAACATAATTCTATGCAACTGCAATGCCATTTATGTGCCATAGGTATGAAAAGACATTTCTGCCAGAATCTGAAAAATGACAGTTGTGACATACATTTGCTGGAGTAATAACAAACCTATGTTTCAAATCTGGGGACAAAATATTTTAAATTTACACAATTACAAGTGTGTGTAGTAAAATTGCAATGAATGGTTATAACTCAGCCATTTTTTGACATTTGACCCCAAATGTTCAACATGACCTTTTGGGAACCCCACCTCATGAACAATATGACTTTCAATAGGCAAATCCTCCTTGAAAGGTGAATTCACAAAGCAACTGCGAAATCACCTTTAGGGCAGAAGTTGACAAACAACACTTGTATTGTTCATGAGCTGGGGTCCCCAAAAGGCCATTATGAAAATCTGGTGTCAAAATCTTAAGAAATGGCTGAGTTATGCATCAAAGTGGCATGTAAAATCCTTTTTCATGAGGTCACAAAAAAGAAATTGCTCATGAAAAAGGAATTAGCTCACGTAAAAGGATCTAAGTGAGTCACGAAAAAAGAATGAAAATGTTAAAAAAATGCATTGCAAGGTTGTTTTTCCACCAAATAACTTCACAGTCTATGAGATACATGTGTTGGTGTCTCTAGATACCTTCATTTTGGGTGCTTTTCAATTTTTTTTAAAAACAGGAATCAAGATGGCAGCTCGTGAGAAAGGAATTTTTTCTCACAGAAAGGATTTTGTTCTCACAAAAAAGAAAATGTTCTCATGAGACTAAATCCTATTTTGTGAGGTCAAAGCTTTGTTGAACTCAAGACATCTATCATGAAAAATGAAATTCCCATAGGATATAATGGGAACTAAAAAACAGAATAACTTTGCAACAGTTTAATATTTGTGCACCAAAAGAACAGTGGCATTTCTGTTACCCACATTTTTTTTACCATAAAATAATCACACCAAAATCCCACACTGTCTGGGTGTAAGGCGACGAGGAAAAAACTGCAAAAAAGGGTGACTTTTTTACTTTTTTCACTATCTGGATCTCAGGATCCACACATCTGACTGGAACAAAACTTGCCACATCAAGAGATGTACCCCACAGGACAACACATACCAAATTTTATGCAAATCCATTGATTGGTTGCAACATTATTAAAGTGCAAAATTAAATTTAAGGTATAACAATAAACAGGCTACTCAACCCTAATTATAGGGGCATGAACATGCCCCATACATATATATATATATATATAGTACATTTCCAATATGCCCTATTACACAAGATCTATGCAGAGTATATAAGGGCACTTGTAATGAAATCAAAAACCAATCCATGTGAAAACAAAAAATTCAGAATTATAGAAACGTAATATACGAAATGAATAAAGAAAAAAAAACATGCATATAAGATTTTGTTCTTTCAAAAATTCATGTTGATTGTAAAATGTTATTCCAAATATAGTGTGAGATGGTGGAGTAAATTTTATAGCTTCTTGTGTCCTTATTCAAGTGACACCCTCAGTAACTGAGGGTCATGCTTCCCAGTAATATTTGAATAATTGTCTAGGTAGAGCATAAGTTTAAGCTCTACGTATTCTTTGTAGGGCCTAAGATACAGTACTTGTGTGACTATTGCTGTACTAAGTGGATGCTTCTTTTGGAATGAAAGAGCACACTGTACTTGCTACAAATGATATTTGCATGCTGCAAAACTACTCAGTGTGCATTGATGGAAGTTTTTCCACCTTTGTTGGAAGATGCCTAGTACATCATGTTCTGTGTCAACCATCTGAAAAGCTAGTTAATTCCATATTTTTTCCAGGGTACTCTAAAAATCCTTGGCATGAGGACATTGACATCAAAGTGATCCTTTGTTTCCAACTAGATTGTACAATTTGGCAGCAAACACATTCTTTGTTCTATAGTTTTATATTATAAGAAGCCTTTTATGCCCAACTTGCTGCACACATGCAGTCATGTGATGTCCCACACAGAGACTGGTATGCGGGTATCTTGTAACAGAAGTAGTACTTCTTTTCAACCTTTCCTGGTTCCTGTTAAGTAGAATGCATAACTGTGTCAGTTGGATAAGAGCTTGTGGGAGGTACAACATCAGATTATTTCTGCTGCAGATCCTCTGACCCCCCCCCCCCCACCATTCTTTTTGTATTTCTGCCACAGCTGCTTGTGGTCTATGGCTTGCAACCACCTGTCTCTCCCTCTTGGTGTACTGCTGTCCTCTCTCATTCTAGTTGCCAGCTTCTTGCTTTCTTCTGTTGACCAGCTGTATCTGTTCCATGGGAGATCCAGCCACAGCCTTCTTGGCCTTAGTTCCTGCTTACTGGATGTCTATCTTGCAGCCTTGTTTCTCCTGCTGCTCCTATTTAGTGCCTCTCTTTTTTTCTTCATTGTGCTTAGGTGTTGCAATGGCATCACTCTCCCATTGGACCACCTATAACACACTCTGGCGTGTCTAAATGCAGAGATCTCTTGTTTGTTCTTTAGTTCCTATCACTCCTGGGATAACAGACATAGTGGCAGTGCAATGGCTTGCAGAACTACACTTGAGCTGGCATGTGCCTAGCCTAGCTTGTACTTGAACCTGGGTCCAATCCTCAGAGTATCCCTTCAGATGCAAGGGATCATCCACCCATAGCGGTTACTGTACCTCCTTGGGAGATGCTCAGCACGCAGAGCTCCAATCAAAATCATCTTATCCTCCTTGTAATTCTTCCCAGTTATAAGCATATTAAACTGCATGGTCATGCACTCAGTCAATTCGAACTCAGAAGACATGGATTCCTGACAGTCTGTCTTCCAGTAAATACTTCACAGGAAAACTCCTTGAAATCCTAGTTCTGCATTAAGGAATGGATTTTACTCAAGCTCATGTCTGCACACTGAGTACTGAAGGATCAGCTGTTTTCCTCTGCCAGAAAGCAGGAACCTTTTGATTTGTATTTTGCAGCACTAACAGCAAATCTAGATTCACTTTCGCAATCTGTACCTACTCCTACTACCACTCCTGCATCATTTCAGTTTGAGAAGTAATGGATTCTCATTCTCCAAGAAGGGTCAGCCATAGTTTTGTTTAATTCCAGAGTGCCAACCTGGAATCTAGACCTTCCAGTCAACTTCAAATCTAGGTCCTTCGATTTGGCTTCCAGGTCTTCCTAGTAATACTCCTGTTCCAATATCTATTGAGAGTTAGTAATAGTATTAGTTAATAGTAAATTTTAATTTGTGGTGCCCTTCCCCTGAGGCCCAGGGTGCCATTACGATAACACAATAGCATCAATGAACCATACATTAAAAGAAATACAATAAAACTGTTTTTTGTTTGCTGTTGCCTGGTCCCCCCAGAAGCTCAGCCCAGCTCCGTACACCATCCCCACACGCCCAGGATTTACCCCCCAGATGGGGCTCCTGGCCAGGCACCTCCACAATGGACACTGAGTAGGTGAGACCCAGCTTACCCCCTGGGTTGGGGCCACAGGTGCGGGAACCCTCTGGTGGATATGGGTAGGCAGCGGGAACGTCGGTGAAGCCTGTACCATGCATGGGGGCTGTGTTTTTTTTTCTTTTGCTGCAAGAATTCTGGGGGGCAGGGATGTACAATGATGACCAGCATCTGTACCGCCCCCCTGATGTGTGGCCCTGGCAGTGGTGATACCCCAGCCTCTGCCAGAGGTCCGCAATGCACTGGACACTCAACCTCCTCTCTCCCCAGAGAAGGAGAGCAGTCCCTGAGACACTCAATCCTTCCCTCCTGGTCAGCCTTCTGACTCCCAAGTCCATCTAAGAATTGCTTTTCAAAGTTTTCCAAAACATAACAAACTCTCTTTAAGTCTCTTAGCTTTTGGAGGTGCTGTGGTTCACCCTGGAGACATGCTGTTGAACTACACTTTTGACAGGGTTAATTTACAGATGACCAACATAAGGGGAGGAGATGGATAGTTCTCTTGAGTAAGCCACCATCAGCATGGCAGTGAAGAGGGAGGTGCTGTTAGCTGGAGGTTTCAAACTATCTGATGTGACCGGAAACTTACCAGCTTCGGCATGGAGCAAGGCCATCCGAGACATTCTATTGCCTTGCCTTACCTTACCAATTGGGAGCATTTCTCAGGCAGCTTATAAAAGAACCTACTAGTGAGTGGCAGTGTTGGAGTTTGTACTCACAAACAAGGAGAGTATTGCAGTGTCACAGTGGAAAGTCCCCTGGGTACCTGTAATCACTGTACAGTGTGGTTCAGCATAAAGAAAGGAGATGAGGTGAGCCACAAGAAGATGAGGATCCTGGATTTCAGAAGGGCAGATTCAAAGAAATTAGAGACTGCCTCAGAAAATTTGTCAAGGAGAGGAATAGCCAGGGAGGGATGGAGGCACTGTTGAGGGGAATAATGGAGGGAATCATTAGGGCAATGAGCCTGTGGGAGAAAGAGGTAAAAAAGGCAGGAGGAAAAGGAGACCATTATGGTTCTCAAAGGGTATGGCAAAGGAAAAGAAAGAACAAAATCTAGCAAGAACCAATACAGCTGCAAAATAATGGTATTGTGGGCAGTGAGAAATGTTTAAACTAGCAATTTTTGCACAAACCACTGAGCCACCTAACTATACTTCTAATTGCTGTGATACACACACACGCACACTCTGGCTAATACATATACATATATGCATATATATTCCAGTGTAACATAGCAGTGCGCTGTCTACGCACATTTTTACAGATTAAAAAAAAAGACATTGAGGGACTGTTTTCTTCTTTGCAGGCTCTGAGGGACACTGTAGGGTGGGGTGTTGCCACTAGACACCTCATTTAAATAAGCAATGACATGCATAAGGCTGAAAGTGGGGGGAATGTAGACTAGCAATTTTTGCACTAACCACTGAGCCACCTAACTGCACTTTTTAATTGTTGTGATACACACACACTGACTAATACATATACACATATATGCATATATATTCCAGTATAACATAGCAGCGTGCTATCTACACACACACAGAGCATTGCTACACACACAGTAACACACATACACTGCCTTATATGGCATTTATTTACTTATACATCTAACCCTAACTTGTACTGTAGTTAGGATAAGCATTGTGTTTTGCACTAACTCATTGTACTAATCTATGGCATGACTGGGTAACTAAGGTAGTGGATCAGTGAGGTGTGCAGTGGATGTGGCTTATCTGGACTTCAGAAAGGCCTTTGACACTGCCCACCACAGAAGACTGATTAACAAACTGAGCAGCCCAGGGGTAGATCCTAAAATAGTTCTGTGGGTGGTGAACTGGCTGAATGGCAGTAGTCAGAGGGTAGTGGTAAACAGGGAGTACTCTGGAAAGGTGATGAGCAGGGAGCTTCAAGGGTTGATGTTGGGGCCGGTCCTCTTCAATGTCTTTATTGGGGATATTGCGGAGAGACTGGAGGGGAAGGTATGCCTCTTTGCAGATGATACGAAGGGACACAATTGGGTGGATACTCCAGTGGGTGTTGAAAGAATGAGGGAAGACCTTAGAAAACTGGAGAAATGGTCTGAAGAATGGCATCTGGGAATCAATGTAAACAAGTGCAGGATCATGCACACAGGGTACTAGAACCCAGGGTCAAAATACAAACTAGGTGGGGAAATACTAACAGTCACAAGCAGGAAAGGGACCTGGGAGCTATCATCTCAGAGGACCTAAGAGAAACTAGGCAGTGCGATAAGGTGGCTGGAAAGGCTCGCCAGATGCTTGTATGGATAGGGAGGGGTTTTGCAAGTAGAAAGAGGGAGGTCATCTTGGCCCTGTATAAGACACTCATGAGACTGCACCTGGAATACTGCATCCAGTTCTGGAGGCCCCAACAGAGAAAGAACATAGACAGGGTGGAGACTGTGCAGTGGAGGGCAAGTAAAATGGTGCAGGGCCTGTGGGATAACACCTATGAAGAAAGACTAAAGGAGTTAAATATGTATTTCCTGGAAGAAAGGAGGGATGGGGGCATAATTGAGGCATACACATACAGTATATAACCGGTATAAACAGAGTAAAGGAAGGAAGCATCTTCCAGTTAAGAGATGCTCCAAGTCAAGGGGGCACAAAATGAAGTTGGGGGAAGGCTCAGGAGAAATGTGAGAAAATATTTTTCCACGGGGAGGGTGGTGGATGCCTGGAATAGCCTACCAGAGGGAGTGGTAAGGGCTAAAACAGTCACAGAGTTTAAGAAGAAGTGGGATAGACACAAGGGTATCCTGGAGGTAAGGTGGGCTCCAGAGTTCAGTTTGGGCATGGGACCTCACACTAGATAGGGATTAATAGGGCAGACTGGGTGGTGATATGACTTTTACCCCCCCAGCCTGACCTCCGACTAAGCACCCACCACCCCACACCCCCAGAGTTCCCCACACACCCTCACTCACCTGAATAGGCTCCAGTGTGTAGATCCACTCTCCCATCAAAGACACATCTTGCTGCTGGAACTGGGAACTGCTATGTGAGAAATAAGGTAAGTGCAGTTCAATGTAGTTCAATGGGATTTCAACTGCACTTACCTTATTTCTCATATAGCAATCTCCAGTTCCAGCAGCAAGATGTGTCTTCCATGAGACAGTGGCTCAAATCAGGTGAGTGAGGGTGTGTAGGAAAGTCTGGGGGGGGAGTGGGGGAGTGGGTGCTCAGTGGGAGGTCAGGCTGGGGGTATGGGGTTGCATCACCGATATATCTTTTTTACAGATTAAAAAAAGGCATCAAGGGACCTTGTACTTCTTTTCAGGCTCCAAGGGACATCAGAGGGTGGGGGGGGGTGCCACTAGACACCTCATTTAAATCAGCAATACCATACATAAGGCTGAAACTAATCTAAATAGCAGGGGACTGTAGACTGGCAATTTTGCACTAACCACTGAGCCACCTAACTGCACTTTCTAATTGTTGTGATACACACACACTGACTAATAAATATACAAATATATGCATACATATTCCGGTATAACATAGCAGTGCACTATCTAGACACATCTTTATAGATTTAAAAAAAAGACATTGAGGGACTGTTTTCTTCTTTTCAGGCTCTGAGGTACATCAGAGGGTGAGGGGTTGCCATTAGACACCTCATTTAAATCAGAAATAACAGGCATAAGGCTGAACCTGATCTAGATAATGCAGGAATGTAGACAAGCAATTTTTGCACAAACCACTGAGCCACCTAACTGCACTTTCTAATTGTTGTAATACACACACACTAATACATATTGTATACACATATATGCATATATATTTCAGTATAACATACAGTACAAGTCACATTAAATTGTCCCTCTAACTCTCTGGTATAGCATTTTTTCAGTGAGTTGCCTGATGTGTGCACTGCTCACTGCAATGAATTAGTCAAAGTTTCTAATGGTTTGTTTCTTACTGCTATTCAGTTTCAGTTTTCTGCACTTTGCAGCTCTCTGGAAACTTTTACCAATGCAGTGTGTGAGCAGTGCACACATTAAAGAGACACAGTAAGCTTTCAGCAGCTATACTGAACTTGTATGACCAGAATGCCTGTAATAACATTGATGGCAAAATAAAGTATTCATGTGCCCCAGTATGAGTAACAGTAAGATCTGTTACCTAAATTGTGTCACACCCATGGCAACGTCAAGCGCATGCCAAGGATCATGGTATTGTTTTTCAAAATGGAAAAAGTAAGACTTGCAATGCTCTTTTTTTTATTCTTACAAAGATCCCCATGCTCAAAAGAGCATATACTTTAGGTCTCAACTATCACTTACACTTGTTCAGGAAATTCACACACGCGCAATGCGTGTTCACATTGAGAAGAGGCATCTGGTGGAGGAAGCACTAAGGTAATGTGCTTGGTCTGCACTAAAGTATATATTTTTTCAATTTAAGTAACAAATTCACTTGTTACTCAAACTTGGGCACATGGATAGTTTATTTTGCCATAGGTGTTATTACAGGCACAGTGGTCACACAAGTTCAGTATAGCTGCTGAAAGCTCCCTTAAGCAACCCATAAAACTAGACAAAAAATGTATTGGATTTGCCTCAAAAGCACTCCATCTGTGTTATACAGGAATACTGCTGTTCATCGAATTCAGCCAATATAGCATTTACCTCGCGGCAGTATAAACATTCTAGTGTACTGTCCATGGCAGCACCATGATTACAGAAGCCCCAATATAAACCAAAAAGAGATAATGAAAAAGAAGTTAGCATGCTGTTAAAGTACACACAGAAGCAAAACCAACAACCAGAAAGAGTATACATAATAATATGTATAATAATATGTGAAGCAACAAAAGTGACATGCATCTGGCATGTCCTTATGAAATTGCCTTTTTCATAATTTTCTTTTTTACTAAAGTCTCACCCCAATTCCTTAAGCTTCTGTTTAGCTATACCCAATGGGAGTTGGGGAAACATGACTACCCTGATGGCAGTGGGGAACCTTGGAGAAGATTAGCCGGCAGGTAGGTGCTGTTGTATGTCAGGGTATCAGGACTGTGGCGTTCGGCAGATGTGGGGCTGTCCAGTAAGGGAGAAGTAAAATAAATAACAGAAACAAAAACCAACAAGCACACAGCATCATTGTGCATACCTGATGATCCCAGTCTACAGCAGGCAACATTAAAACATCAACTTGTCATGCTGATCCCAGCACCACCACATGTGGTCACCAAGGTAATGGCACAGAAATGAACAGCCCAGCCAAGGGTTTGGAATACATTGTACTATGTATACATCTGTATACTCTCTCTACGGTCTTTCATGATCCCCAGAAGGGGGCCCACCATGCTATATGGCTCTGTCTCCCATTAAGTGGTAGTGGGAGCAATGTGCCTGGGGACCAGGTGGCAGAGACCTGCCTGCTAGGGGAGAATAAATAGAATAAAAAAAGAAAAATCCCATCTCAGGCTGATCCATGCAGGGGTCAAATTAAGTTTTGCAGCCACCAGCCAGCAGGGTAGTGACTTGGAAAATCTATTAGCCCTACAGACTTTTCCACTGGTCCAGCTGATGTACTTATTGAAATATTACCTTTTCCAGTACAAGCCCTCAGGGCTACTTAAAATATTTTTGACTATCTCAAAACAATATCTAACAGAATTTGGCTAGTGGGGTCGGTGCATGTTTTGACCCCTGTCCATGAACATCTACATGTGGTCACACAGGTAACAGTACATGAACAAATAGTCAGGACCACCGTCACAGTACACAAACACACACACACACACACACACACACACACACACTCTGTCTCTCACACACAACAGAAGAGGTAACATATATAATGAGAAAAAAATGTAGAAACATACTTGTACTGCAACACAAGATATATGCATATATGTTTCAGTATAACATACAGTACAAGTCACATTAAATTGTCCCTCTAACTCTCTGGTATAGCATTCTCCATATCCAAACACTGCCCCTAATAAACTAATATGAAGCACCATCAAATTATGATAACAATGGGTGCACTTGATAACCTCTGCAGAGCCCCCCCTCCCGACACACACACATGAAATAAATGGTATGACTTGATATAGTTTTTTTCAGGAAGAAGGCACATAACCAGCACAGACTAGCAAACTCCTTTTTCAGTACTTTAACAACAGAATTTCAACAGCATGGTAAGTTTTATGATGAAAGAGTGCATATGAACAGTCCATTTCAAACCTCCACTGTAAAAAACTGTAACTGAAATTAACTGTGTTTAGGGGTCCTTTAACTTATCTTCAGTGAGAAGTGTAACATCAGCTGATTTACTACATAAACTTTCCATTCTGTGACATTTGACTTACTTACTGGTATAGTCCCAGGGTTGTCTGCTTATCTCCTTTTAGGGCTGACTAAGTTGACATGTTTATGGAGCTATGAATCCTAGAATGTCTACACTGATTGAAGTTAAGGACACAAAATAGTGCTTTGAAACACTGGTAGCTGAATGAAAGCTGAGTAATAACATAAAACCTCAAATTTATCTAGTCTGTTAGGAATCGGCAGAGCTCCCTTTCTCAACTGTCATAGCAAAATGACTGCTGGGCTCTACCTACTGCAGCCGTAAAAAAGGGCAGCATTCAAAAAGTACAAAGAAACTCAAAGGGAAGAGGACATAGATGTGTACCAGACAGAAGGAAGAAAAAAAGTTTTTTTTTGTAAACTTTATTTAAAGATCTTTTCCAGCTCCATTAGTCTTAATATCATATACTTGACTAGTACAGTTGCAATACGAATCATTATATATAAGAACATTCTAATAAGCATTACAGTGTTTAAATACACATTTTCTTATTCATGCTGGGTAGTCCCCATTACTTCTACATCAATCCATTTCCTGTCCAATCAATTAGTCAACAAAACATAGGCAAGAAGGGGAGACCAGAAACCCCAAAGGGGTTCTCCCCCCTCCCAGGAAATTAAACTACTCAGTTCAGTGTAGGAATGCCAATGGTCCACTTCCCCCACTTAATATACCCATAAGGGCCTACACTAGTCCACTGTACTCTTCGTATTAATCTAAAAAACTGGAAACCAGGGAGTGGACATGGCCTTTTCTAGACTTCCCCAGATCTGATTATAAACTTTTTGATTACTAGCTTTATAGTGCATATGTTCCATCTTCATGCAACCTAATAAAGCCTGTACCCATTGAGCCACAGAGGGGCCTTATCTGATCCCCAAGTCTGCACCAAGACCTGTCTGGCCACTAGTTTCTTAAATCTCCACAGAGGATGTTTTCTTTTGTTACTACCCCGCGTATGTCTCCATAGGCCTAGTAGAATATTACAGGGATCCATGTTCTGTGGTTCTTCTAAGACCAGCCCCAATAAAGCAAACACTCCCTCCAAAATTGGAGCATTTGAAGACAGTCCCAAATTAAATGAAAAAAGATACCCTTATCAGCTTTGCACTTAGGACATAAATCCAATTTATCCAGAACTATTTTATGAGCCAAAACAGGAGTAAAATATGTTCAGTGAAGGAAGTTATAATGGACTGTCCTCAGTCTATTGTTCCAGGAACACTCCATTCCCTGCCTAAATATAAGATCCCAGTCCTCCTCCGTCAAATGTTCAGGGGACAGATCTCATCCCCATTTCTGTTTCAGAGGTTCCATGGGGTCTGGGAGGCCATCCAGAAGAATTCTATATACAGCAGCCAGTGACTTTGGCCTGAGTTTACCTTTCTCCCTAAACAACACCTCCTTTATTGGGGACCTAGTCAAAGGCAAACAAGTTTCCTCAGACTCCTGGCTCTCTATCAATCTAGCCCTAATCTGGAGATACGTGAAAAAATGTAGAGGGGGAAGATGAAATTTCTTAGCAAGGGCCCCAAAAGGTTTCTATAACCCATTTTTGAACAGTTGAGAAATCCTCAGAAGTCCCATAGCCTCCCAGGACAATAGAACCCAATGATTTGGGCTCGGGAGATAACTCTCACCACACAGTGTGGGCCCAATTATTGCCTCCAGCAAAAATGATGGAGGAAGCCCCATCCCTGAATGGGCCCTGAGCCACACCCTCATAGTGGACCTGGTAAAGGGATTTGCAATTACTGTAAATTCTCCCCCTACCAGGGATGTGGCAAATAAAGTATTGTATATCAGTTCCTCAGGGGATATATTCTCCAGTTCCACCCATGCCCTCCATGGCTCCAGATCTGGAAGCAAATCAAGAAGAAACACCAGTTGTGCCACCTGAAAATAGAGTTTGAGGTTTGGTAGGCCCTAGCCCCCTCTGGAAATGGTTGCCACAAAGCTTCCTGCTGTATCCGTGGGCACCCACCATTCCACAATAAAATAGTTTAACTACTCATAAGGGACTTAAAATATTTATTCACAACAAAGCAGGGGAGAGTCTGAAACAGAAATAAACATTGTGGAAGCACACACGTTTTTGTTAAGTTAACCCTACCTATTAAAGTAAGGGGGAGAGTTTTCCACTTATTACAGTCCTGCTTAATTTTCTTAATCAGAGGCTTATAGTTCACTTCTCCCAATTTAGATAATGCTCTAGGAAGGAAAATACCCAAATATTTAATAACCAAAGCTGGACCAATGAGAGCATCACCAATCCAAACAGTAGCAGGAGGACCAGACGGGGTAGCCATTCACACTGAGCACAGTTTATTTTATGACTTGATAATGGGCCATATATTTTAAAGATTTTCGACAACTCTGGAAATGCTTGGTCCGGATCATCTATAAAAAGCAGAACATCATCTGCAAAGAGTGAGATTACATGCTCCTTTTCCCCATACACCAGCCTGTTTATATTGGGATTGTGACAATCGTTTGGGCCAAAATCTCTATTGTTAAAACATACAACAGAAGGTACAAAGGGCATCCCTGCCTGGTTCCCCTGCATAGTTCAAAAGAAGGAGACAGAAGGTTGTTCATTGGTATTTGGGCATGCGGGACCTGTATAAAGTAGCTATCCTGGCCTGGAGTCTATGCCCAAAATCAAAGTTATCTAGAACTGCAAACATAAAGGGCCATTCAACCCTGTTGAATGCCTTCTCCATGTCTAGCCAGAGAAGGCCTTGAACTTCCTCCCCATGCTTTAAAGTTCATTTATACATAACATTGAGGATCCTCCTAATGTTACATTTCACCTGCTGCCCTTTAACAAACCCTCCCTGGATTGATGAGCTCTGGCAGAACCATCTCCAGCCTCATTGCCAGAACTTTAGCTATAATCTTATAATTAGCATTTAGAAGTGACATAGGGTGGTACAAGCTACATTTTACAGGGTCTTTACCCTGCTTAGGGAGAACTGTGATAGTGGCCAGATTTGGGGATTGCGGTTAAGTCACCAGCTTCCAGTACCTCCTGGACCATTAATAACATAAGATGATTCAATTCTGATCAAAAGGTTTAATAGAATTCTAACAGGATGCCACCTTGCCCCAGGGTCTTGCCAGTGTTGGAAGACCATATGGCTTATTTAATATCTACAAGTGTAACTAGACGTTCCAGCTTTGCTGCCTTGTCCAGATCCAGAACGGGTAGCACAACCTATGGAAGGAAAGTCTCAGGGGTTTGTCCTTGTGGGATTTAAGTCTTATACAAATTTTCATAATAATTTTGAAATGTTTTGTTAATTAAATACGGATCACTTGTAACCTTCCCATCCAATCCTTCAAGTTCCATTATTTGTCGCTCTGCCTGTTTACTGTTTGCCAACCAAGTGGGCCACCGACCTGCCCTGTCCCCTTCAAAATAATTTCCTGCCTTAGTAATTAATAGTTGCCTTCCTACCTTCCTTGAGGACAATTGGTTATACTTGTCCTTAAGCCTCCTGAGTTCTGTCATGGCTGCCCCATCTCCTCCGTACATCACCACTTTCTCTAAAGCTACAGTTTTGGCCTCCAATTCCATCTTATCCTGTGATTCCTTTCTACATTTATGCGCTGCATATGATATAGAGATCCCTCCAACATAAGCTTTTAAGGCCTCCCAAGTAACCCTTGCCGACATGTCGGTCACCCTATTATGTTCTAAAAATTCTTTAATTGCTACCCCCATCTGTTCCCAAAACTCTACCTCCATCAGCAGGACAGGGACCATGTGCCATTATGGTCTTGGTGCAGGGTCAGCTGACAAAAGTATCTCCACCTTCAAAGGAGTGTGATCAGAGATACAAATCAGTCTATAAGAGGCCCCTATACAGTCTCCCAAAAGGTGCATAGACACTAAAGCCGGATCTATTCTAGTATAGACCTCATGTGCATGGGAACAAACAGAAAATTCCTGGCAATCCAGATGTAAATGTTGCCATACCTCTAACAGAGCATTTTCCTTAAAGGTGAAGTCTCCTATAGTTTCACACCAATATTTTCCCAACTCCTTATGTGTAACTGTTGCGTGCCTCCTCCAGGTGCCAGCAGTCCTATTGCTGTCCAAATCTAGATTATAAATGAAAATATACAGCCCCCAGAAGTTATCAATGTGTTTTCCCTCCATTTTACCATCAATGTTGCTGGAGATGATGTCATCGGTGCAACAGATAATGGTGCTGCACCAAATGCAGTTCCACCAGTAAACCAAACCCACATTGTTTGGTTCCCCACTTGAGTAATGGAGGAACCCTTTAAGTGTTGAGCACATCCTGAAGTGCAGGTCTAATAAGGACTAGAACCATGTGAGTGTGATGCAGCACTGATTTGAGGTATATACAGTATTCATATAAGGAAGTGCCTGTATGTGTTGTGTTACTGTTTCTGTTAGCAAAAACAGTTTACCCAATAAATGACTCTGGGTACAACAAGAGTTTTACGTGGTATTATACAGCTGTTGTATTATGTTCTGTGTGTGTTAGCATTCTCTATTTTGATTGACACCAGCAGTGAGAAACAATCTTGCAAATATGTCCCTTTCCCTTTGTAACTAGGGAGTCATTGATTGGATGACTGCTGTAAGGCAAAAAAGAGTTCAGCTATAACAAGGAATAGGTTACCAGGAAAGCATCAGCTGCAGCATATGGAAGAAGGATAATCTAGTGTTAAAGCACAGACACAAGAACTGGGAGACTGTGGTTCAAATTCTACTAAAGTCCCTTACTCTCTAACCCTCAACAGGTTCCCCAACCTCCTTGGGAACTGTGATGGCCCCTCAGGTCCATGACTTTAAAAGTGCCTCCATTCCCATTATAAATCATTAGCAGTGATGTGAGAGCTACAGCACTTCACTTTGAAGGTACTGAGGACAAGCTGTGGCAGCCCCCATACACACTTTGTAATACCAGCATTTAAAGTAAGATGTCCCTCACAAATCAGATGCTACACTTCAACTGTTGTAGGTAAAGAAACTAATCAGTCTCAGTGTTTGTAGTGCTCTGTATTTGCTTAGCTCATTCTTCCCATGTCATATGCATTCTGTGCCTTGGTATTTCCAGTCAGAAATTCAGATTTAATGAGCATTTGAAATGAAAAACAATACACTTTATAAAGTAAGTGATCTAGCTCTCCACTTTCAGGCTGCTGAAAGGGCCCCGGGGTGTGCATCATTTGTGCAAAGGAGGAATTCAGTCTTGTGTGATCCTTTGGGAAAATGGCCAGGCCCACCTTGTAAATGACTTCTCAAGGGTGTTCACCTGGTTCAATACAAACTGACAGCTTGATTGACTGATTCAGTCTACTGCTCTCCACAACATGTTACAACTGTCTCAAAGAGAGAAGTGAACAGTACAAAGGAACAGATGTTGTTTCTTGTGAATGAAATACTATTAGATGTATTGTTTGCTCTACACATACAGTATTAAGGCTACAAGTACTACTCCCTGTGTGAGTTGCATAACAGGACTGCCTTAAGCCATTGCAAACATCAATTAAAATCAGGACAGACAGCACTGACACCCTTATGTTTTCTTCTGCACTGTTGCTGCAGTGACATCAAGGAATGTGAGGGGCTGTATAACAAAGGACTCATTTGCATGTAAAGGGAGGCTTGCTTGACACTTTACTACCTTGTACCAGAGTCTCAAACTCTAGATATGTATTGCAACTGAAGAAATGACTGATCTCTTATTGACATATGTACAGTACTTGATGTAATGTATAATAAATGCATCAGACATATCCAAATCATAACTATACAGGAGTCTTCTTCTTTAACCAAACTCCGCAGAGCAGCCACACTCTTGGGTGGAGCATGTATCCTATTACCAGAATGGCCCAGAACTGTATCCCAAAAAGTATTATAATCTCCCCTATATACAATCTGTCCTTAGATCAGGCCACTCATACTGCCAAATTATGAAAAAACTCTGGACTATCAAAATTAGGCCCATATCCCAAAACTAAAGTAAGCCCCCTTCCCCTACCTGTGCATCTACTATTACATATCACCCTTGGGGGTCAGAAAAAGGGGAAAGCACCCAAGCTCACAGCTCTGGTCTAAACCAGACAGCCACCCCTCTGGCCTTCAAAGTAAAACAGGTTCCCAACAATAGCCCCCCCCCCCGACTTCACTAGCTTGTCCATTTCTACAATGGTAAGGTGTGTCTCCTGTAGTAAAAATATATCTCCACAAGATTTTTTAAAGTAGGCTAGAATCCACTTCCATTTTTTCAGGGACTGTAGACCATTGAGATTTAAAGAAATGATTTTCAGCTTACCCATTCCAAAGTACAGTAGTATCTGCAAACACTCAGCACCCTTACACAACAGACTAGTCATTTTTTGAACAAGAGGTTGTACCTAATTGGAGCCAACAGAAGATAAAGAAAACCAAAACAGAACCCTATTAAACTGACTAAGAACTGCAATTCAAGTATCTCTCCAACCCCAATCTTACAACTCCCCAATAACAAACCCTTCTTCCCATTCTTCCTCCTCAAAACAGCAAACAATACCCCTTCCCTTAATCTGGTAGCAGAAGACCCCCCTTGTCTCCCCATCCCCCTGCCTCTTAAGAAAAACCAAACACCCCTTCATCCCTCATGTCCCTCAGTATGCCACAGAGGGAAACATCCCTTACTAGCCACCACTACGTGGAGGAGCCAGGGGTGCCCATCCTTAAAAAAAAAAAAAAAAGAACCCAGTCTATGAAAGCTAATATCCCCAAGGTAAGAAAAGCTCCTGGGCTGTGAGCACACATTCTGCAAAACTAAGAGAAAATTTATTTGAGGATCTTCTAAGATCAGCCTTGGATCCCCCCTTCATAAAAGCTGGGGTCCCCTTCCCTAGGGCTGCACACCAGGCTCTGCCCCCCCGACCTCGTCTCATAGTGCTGGAAGACAATGTTCTCAATCCTAGTGGGGCCATCTTGAGTAGGATGGAGTACCATCATCTTGGACATGCTGAACCATGCCCTATTCTGCCCCTCCACCCCCTCCAACATGTGTATCTCAGATTTACCTCTTACATTTCTCTGACACACTCAATTTGATGCCAGTCCTCTATCATTGAGAGGGCAGAAGACCATGTCCCCAGCGCAGAACACCCTCACCAGAGATCACTTTCCAACAAACTTATGTTGCCCACCTTCAATAGGCATTAAGGATGTGACTATGCAGATTCCAAACAAAATAAAGCCCAATCTCAGCCCCCATAGCCTTCATATATTGTAACACTTTTTACTTAGCTCCTCTTGAGCTCATACAGAACCAACTATAAACAAAGTTGTTACAGTCCCCAAAATCCCCATCACCCACTGTACACCCCAATAAAAAGAAATCACATAAGCTGCTCAATCCTGAGAAGTTATACTTCCTAAATTAATACCATGCATAACAGGAAGAGAAAAGAAAGACGCTGTGATCCATATACAGTACTGAAGAAGTCCTCTAAGCGCCTCCTGTCCTAAATTAATGTCGCTTATTTCCATAATGTAGCAGACATAATATGCCACCAAACAAATAACATAATCAAATGTTTTACAAAAATATCAGAAGGTGGCATAATAGGACAAGTCTTGCTGGAAGAGCTAGAATTGACCATCACTTATCGACCAGGCTGAGCTCAATTCAAAAAGTCTTTAGAAGTCACTGTTGAGCGCAATACTGAAAGGATCTGAAAATCAATTAATGTCCAGAGCTGCCTCCATAAATCAAAAAGACTCCTTTGCCCCCCCCCCGGGAAGTGCCCATCAGGGAGCCAAATGGCACACGCAATTATAGCACACGCAGCCCCCCTCGGCACCACGGAAGGGGGGAGAGGGGCCTCAGCAGTCAAGCCTTTATAAGGTAGGCAAAGACCATTATGGACCGCATCTGCTGAATGCTCCCACCCCACAAGGGGACAACCTACAGCTGGAGGTACCATATCTCACCAAGAAGGCAGTTCAAGTAGGAGGAGATCTCGGTGATGTGGTGCCCTTCTCATTCCTTTTTTTTAATTCAATATGCTTTATTCAAGTTTCAAAAGAATAACAGTATAAAAACGCCATTAATAATACATACTATACATGTGATAAAAGCACAGCAATCAACAATTGCAGAGAAAAGAAAAAGAAAAGACAACCCATAACCCCTCCTCCCAGCCCTCCCACCCTCCTGCCACCCTCTCTCCCTCCCTGTGCAGCACCTTAGTAAGGGATGATCCATATATAAATTAAACTAGAAATATGGGACAGGGACAATATTGTAAGGGTTGCCAACAATGGGAGACTTCCAGTGAAAAGGTAGTAGAAAATTCTCTGTAATGAAAAAGGAGATTATACGAAACAGCATCGTATATATGTTAGCAACCCAATTACATATTGTTAGCTTTGAGTAAAAGGGAGACCAACACTTCTGAAACTTAACCCATGCATCATTGGACCAAGCTACCACTTGTTCTGCTGCTAGGGCTGATAGAAATTCCTGATATCATTCGATAAAGGGATGATGCCAATTGTTTTCCAACGGTGTATAATAATAAGTTTGGTAACTAAGGCCAGCATTGCCATATGGTGTTTTTGCATCGAAGAAGATATCGCTGAATAGTTTCTTAGCAAACAAACCTCTGTTGTAAAAAAAGGTGAATAATTAAAAAATGAATAAAGTTTGTCTTGCACCACAGTCCAAAGGCCTTTGTCTTCTAGGACAGGTCCAAAGCTTATGGTATAGTGATAGATCTTCGTCACCATGAGTCACAGTTAGCAAGTAAATTCTTGTGTATTTTGTATACTCAAGTTGGTGTAAGATACAAATTATGTAGTATATTAAATTGCATTAAATGGGGCCTATCTTGTTTCACAAAGTGGTGTATATTATCCCAAATAGCATGCCAAAAAGTAGAGGGCTGGTCTATAGCTAAAGTATGTTTCCAGTGAAATGAATGAGGGGAAATAGCCTTACAGGACCGAGAAAGCAATTCCTTATAAAGCCCAGATATAGGTTTAGAATGTGCGACTATAGCAATTAAATCCTGAAACCAAGACCCTGCCTGGAAATTCCATGGGGGCAGGCCTAGGAAATGAGACACACTCACACGCACCTGAATTATTTTAAAGCAGCAGTGCATCAAAGCATTTTTTTAATAAGTTTGTATGCTGTACCTTTTTTTAAGTAGGCTGTTGATTCAAAAGTGTCCTAATGATGATCGATGTGGCAGCAAGAGTAAATGAGCTGTTTTATTTAAAAAATAAAAAAATAAATAATGTGCGTCATTTATTCTGTCCATCATGTTAACTTTCTGTCTGCTGTGGAAGGCATGTCTCCGTGCTCGAAGTTGTGGCTGTGCATGTTTCTGACTCATGCATGCTGTGCTCGTCCTTGTGGTTGTCAGTCACCTCTATGACAAGTACAAGCTTTGAGCAAGACCAGTTGGTTGTCTGTGGCTGTGGAGAAAATTAATTTGTATTTCGTTTGTGTCTTATAATGGGTTGCAGTGCCTTTTGTTAATGCTGTTTATTAATTATTTCACAATGTTTTACCAGTGCTGTTGTTGCAACGAGTAATTCAAACGGTAGAGTTGGAGATTTATTTATTTATTTATTTATTTATTTATTTACTAGTTTTACCAGGTTGGCATACTGAGCAACATGCTCGATTCCAGATGTGACCTTGGGGGACGAGACCCAATTAACAAACATGTTGATTTACAAGAAATGTTTTTTTCATCCATATTCAAATTAGGATGACAAGCATCATATTTCCACAGTTAGTGAAGATGGTTACAGACAGAGGTAATACAAGTATAGTGTAGAGAAAATTGGAGGGTGGTCAACTTGGGAGCAGTTAATTTCACAATAGGTACAGGGTTGAATTAATTGAAACAGGAGCAGCTGGAGGAGAAATGCCCTCGGAGTAGGCGATTTCATTGGTATGGGTTGGGGGCATGTCTTATGGGGGCAGGGAGGGTGTTCCAGAGTTGAGGGATTTGGTAGATAAAAGCGGCCTGGCTTTTTTTGTGTGCATGAACAGAATGTGCAGCAGCCTAGGGTCTGTGCTCCTGAGGGAGTACGCAGGTGGAGGTTGTTGGGAGAGGGTAGAGAACAGGTAGGGTGGGAGGGAGAGGGACCAATATTTGGCTGTGAACCTGGCACAGTTTATTTGTCTATGGTCGTGGAGGGATGGCAGGGTTAGGGAGGTGTAAAGGTTGCAGTGGTGTGTAGAGTGTGGACAATCAAGGATAAATCGACAGAAAGGGTGGAACAGGGTGTCAATGCTGGCCAGGGTGGACGCAGGGGGCAGTGGTGTATACTATATCACCATAGTCTAGAATGGGCAGAATCATTTTTTGGACAATAGCTTGCCTAGTCTGTGTGGGGAGGCAGCTTTTGTTTTGGTATAGAGTGCCGAGCTTTGAGAGGATCTTCTTGTGCAAGGATTCGATGTGGAAGGAGAAATCTAGGTGTTGGTCAAGCCAAACACCTAAATACCTGTAGCTAGTGCAATTCTCCAGGGGGGTCCCATCCAGTGTTTTAAAAGGGGTGCAGGGGGATTGACGGGAGAGTCTTTGTTGGGAGCCAAAAGTTTGGGATACAGTTTTTTAAGAGTTTAGGAATAACTGATTGGACCTAAACCAGTGCTGGATGGCATAGAAATCTTCTTGGAGGAGGGTAGCTATGTTAGACGTTCTAGGGCCAGAAGCATAGAGGACAGTGTCATCCATGTACATCGGGATAGATGAATGTTTGCATATAAATGGGAGGTCATTTAGGAAAAACAGAAAAGTAGGGGACCTAGGACAGATCCTTGGGGGACGCCGGATGAGACTGGTAGTGGGTTCGAGGTGTGGGAGGCGAGTTTGACGGTTTGGGTCCTGCCCACTAGGCAGTCTTGGAACCAGTTTGTGGCAGGTTTAGAAAGCCCTGCAAAGGTGAGTTTGGAGAGGAGTAGGGAGTGGGAAACAGTATCAAAAGCCTTTGCCAGGTCGATAAAGATGGCCGTGGTGATGTGTCCTTTGTCCATTCTCATGAGAATGTTGCCGGTGACACGTAACAGGGATGTGATGGTGGAGTGAGGTTTACGGAAGCCCGATTGGAAAGGAGTGAAGAAAGAGGATCCTTCCAGGAAAGAAGTGAGTTGGGACAGGACCAATCATTCCTGTAGTTTGGCCAGTATAGGGAGTAGGGAGATGGGTCTGTAGTTTCCTGGGGAGGATGGATCACCCCCTTTTAGCTGTGGGATAACGGTGGCCTGCTTCCAGGCAGTAGGGAGATTGCCCAGAGAGAAAGAGAGGTTAAAGAGGGCAGCTATAGGAGCAGCTATGACTGGGGCAGATAGGAAGAGCATCTTGGCGTCCATGGACAACGGCCATTTCCCTTTGTTAGGGTTTAAAGCCCATAAGGATTGGAAGACTTCTGATTCGGTTACTGGATGTAAAGAGAATGGCAGTCCAGGGTGGGCAGGTTTAGTGGGGCATGAGCGCAGAAGGGGGGGTTGAGGGGAGTATAGCGGAGGGAAGACAGGAGTTTTTCTGCACAGCTGGAGAAATGGGAGTTTAAAGTTTCAGCTACGTCGATGGAATCAGAGATGAGGGAGCCCTGGACAGATAGTGTGGGGGGTGGGGGTTTAGTGGTGGGGATATAAGGGATTTTAGTGAATTCCAGAAGTCAGTTGGATGATTAAAGTTTTTGCTAAAAGCCAAGAGGAAGTAGTTTTTTTTGGCTTGGCGGATGGAGTTTGTGCAGGTATTTCGTAGGGATCTGTATGTGGTGAGGTGCTGCTGAGTGCCCAGCTTCTTGAAAGCTTTCCAGGCGTGGTCCCTAGCATGGCATAATTTGATTATATCTGCCGAGATCCATGGGAGGTGTGCGCCTCTAACTCGTTTCTTGCGTGGGGGGGCATGATTGTCTCAGACTTTTAGAAAGCGGGATTTGAAACCCTCAAAGGTGGTGTCAATGGAGGATGCTTTTGGGATAAAGGACCAGTTTGTGCATCCTAGGTCCAGCAAGAGAGATGTTAGGTTGAGGGAGTTGTAGGACCTGGTGTATAGTGTTTTAGGGAGGCGGGCAGTGGGGCCGTGCACTTTCCTAATCAAGTAAATCATGGGATGATCACTTATAGAATCGGGTAATAGGCCAGCGCTTAGGATCCTGTGGGGGTGGGAGGTAAGAGCCCAATCCAGTAAAGAGTGATTTTGGGACTTGTGGTTAAGTCTGGTGGGATTGGCAATGAGTTGGGTTAGGTTTAGGGCCTTGATTTTGGTCTTTAGGTGGGCTTTGTCCAGCCCTAACCAGTTTGTATTAAAATCGCCGGTGGCGTGGAGCTCAACCCCCGCCACTAGGGTCTGTAAGGAGATGAGGTGGGAGAGGATGTCCTCGGGGAGTGTACCTGTGGGGGGCAGTACGAGCCTGCCACGTAAATAGGGGTGGAGCATGGGAGTGTGAGTTTTATGAGTAATGAATCTGTGTCCAGGAAATGAGGGGATGTCCACTTTAGTGAACTGGCGACTGTTTGCAATATACATAGCCGTGCCTCCACCTCTCTTTTTGCCAGGCCGGTCATGCCTAATTATTGTGTACCCTGGTATGGATACTTCGGCATCCGTGTGGTGAGGTTTTAGCCAAGTTTCAGATAAGACAAATATGTCAGGGCACAGAGTTAGAGCAGTTTGTTGCAGCAGCAAGATTTTAGATAGCAAGCTGCAAGTGTTTAGGTGGAGGATACGGAGGCCTTTTGGAAAAGAGAAAGGGGGGTTGGAATTTGTTTTTGGGGTGGTTGGGCCAGGGTTTGCTTCTATGTTCCCAGCCAGGAGCAAAAGTAGGCATATAATATGTTTTAGCTTTGACCGCAGGGGGTTTGGGCTGGTTGGGGTGGGACAAATGGAAGGGGAGTGGGGGGGTAGCGGCTGGTAGGGATTTATTAGGCCAGATTGTCACACTTATGTGCCATGTACTTCAAGTAGCCTCAGGACAGCATTGTGTCACACTTTGTCTTTCTTTTCAATAGAACTTACAGGTACAAAAACATGTTGTAGCTTAATTTGTTTTTATTTGTTTTATTCCTCTGTCATCTAGTAGTCAGCATGGTAATGTATGTGTGCCTTACTGCCCATTCATTATAAGGCTGTCTTTGAAAATGAGTGATGTGGCATATTGCCATCATTCCCCCGCCCTCCCCAATCCACCACACACACAGACATTCATCCATACACTAATATGGGAGTTATGAAAAATGCCCTGGGTCATCATTGCATTGTGATATGCCACCCACTCTATCTATGCCTCTGATTCTATTTTGTGATGTCCATGCTCTGCAGTATAACAGAAATGGCACAGCACAGAATAATGAATCGATTTCTCCTGGAGGAAAGGGTATTTGGGGCATTTTCTTTGTGTTGGTCTGAAGGTACTCCCCCTCCCATCCCCACAACACATGGTTGGTAGCTGGAGAAAATCAGTGACTACATGCATCACAACCCAGATCTGGTGCCACGGAGATGCAGTACGGGTTACCCGCATATTCTGGAAAATAATGTTGATCCTAAGTAGCACAAAAAAGTAAAAATAGTGTAGGAGTTTTATAATTCTTTTGTATGTGTTTGACTTGATTGTGCTAATTATAAAAAATAAAAACCAAAATAACGAACAATGCAAAATGTCAACCAGCTCTTTTAGAGGATCAAACCCTGAACTATTTACACCCAAGGTAAACATCCATCTTGCTGAGCTACTAACCCATCCTTGTAAAAGAACTGTTTTTTTTTATTTTACTTCTTTTGTATTAATATTAATCAAACTGATATAGATGATGTTCAACATAAAAATTGTGAATTTTGAACCTGCTGTTATTCTTACTCAGATCTATGTCTGCTATTTACTGTCCCTTGTCTGAAATTGGTCTGCTCAATGACTTTTTGTTTCTTATAATGTTGTATCAGATCTTTATTTCCTGTATATAAATAGTGAAGTCTGGAACAGTGTGTATATATCTGTGTGTATATATATATATATATATATATATATACATACAGTATATATATTTATAAAATGGGTAGGAGAAGTTACCCCTGCTGAATGGTTGAAACACATCACATGACTGTGCGTACATCAGAGTGTGACCGCACACCTGCACTTTACCTCCCCTCAAAACAATTTTGACATTTTTAAGACAGATAAACCACTCTGAGGTTGTTATTACATGCATGATACTCATGCCTTTGGTGTGTATATCAGAGCACAACCACACACCTCAGAGTGGTTTATCTTTACATATATATATATATATATATATATATATATATATATATATATACTGCATGTTATGAGAAGTAGTTTGTTAATTGTCAATAAATTAATTTGCCTATATGTGTAGTAATGTATTTTTTTTTATATTTTAAAAATAGGAACAATTAAATGCAAAACATTAACTTATTCTTTGGAAGAATTAAACCCTGTAACTATGGTATTATATGCATGTACAACCCCGCTAAGCCACCAGTTCTGTCTTGCAAATTAGCTGGTATTTATATTACCTATTTTGTTTTCATCGTGATAGTAATGTCCAAAGAGGTATGTAAAATAGAAACATATAAAAAAAATAAATTGCAGGCCAATGATGTTCAACAAGGTGGGTGTTATGCTGGGATAGCATCCCGACTCGGGTGGTTGGGCTAGAGGCCACTGGTAGAGAGCGTGTCCAACACCGGAGGAGGGATGTTATCCCAGCTTATAAAATGGGTAAGAAAAAAGGAATCCTCTGGTTGGTTGAAACACATTAGATGACCGTGCGTATATCAGAGCATGACCTAATTAACACATTAGCTCCCCAAAAGAATGGGAGAACACTAAGATCCTCTGACCGCCAGCTTCTGCATGTCCCCAGTATTAGGACTTCCCTAGCACTCCGGTCCTATGCCGCCTTCATCCTTCCTATCTGGAATGGCCTCCCTAGCAGTCTCCAAGGAATGTACCTCTCCCTTGGGGGCTTCAAGAAGTGTCTTAAAGCCCACCTGTTGGATCTGAGCCTCTGCAACTGCTACTGCTGAGTCTATCAGACTCCCTGCTGCTGATCTAACCTTATTGGGACATCAATATGATTGTGACTGTCTTGTGTATAATAGTACTTCAACTCCTGTTGATATTGATTGTAATTAACCTGTCACTGTATCCTTGACTGGGTCAGTATGTCTATATTGACTGTTAACTGTGAAATGGCATGTACATATTTTATTATGTTTATAGATGTATGTAATTAATTTGTGGTCGCCCCTGAAAAAGGGACTGTTTTGGTCTCAGTGGGCCTACCCAGTCACCAAAATTTAAAGAAATAAATATCAGAGCACGACCACACACCTGCACTTTTAACCCCCTCCAAAACAATTTTGCCATTTTATAAGATAAATTACCCACTCTACAGTGTGCTGTTGCGCTCTGACATATGCGTGCCTTGGGTGGTTGATGTACACCAAGGCATGCGTATATCACAGTGCGATAGCACACCTAAGAGTGTGTTATCTATTACATAACACCCACACTGTTGGACATTATTCCTATTAATTCCTAGCAACGTAGCTGTTATCCCGTGCTCTCCCTAGATCTTCTTGTTTATGTGCATGCAACATGTTGTTTTATTTCCTACTCTGGAGGTCTCTCTGACTGTATGTTCCAACTCTTCCTACTCTGATTGTAACCCTATGTAATCCAGCTCTGTAACACAATATGTCATCTATCAACTTGTACTGTTCTGTTACTTGTATGTTATTTTTACCCCCGGGTCGCCCCTGAAAAAGGGACCTCCGGGGCCCAGTGGGCCTACCCGGTCAACAAAATTCAATAAATAAATAAATAAAATATTATACAACTGATTGTTGTTATATGCAGAATACATTTTTTTAATAATATTGTTTGTGTGCAAATTAATTTTTGTTTATTAAGAGCAGGAGGAAATGTAGCTCCAAACAACCAGCAAGGATGCAATGCCAGATAACATCCCTGCTGTGGTGGTCAACTGGCCAACCAGAATCCATGACTCTTTCTTGACATTGTATAATAAATCATATCCTCCTTTTGCTGTTTCATCATATATAGTGAGTACATATTGAGGTCCCTTAGGCTCTCCTCATATGTTTTGTGGTGCAATTTATGTACCATATTTGTTGCTCTTCTCTGCATAGTCTCCAAATTATGTATTTCATTATGCAGCTGTGGTCTCCAGAATTACACCCCGTAGTCCAGGTGAGGTCTTACTAATGTTTTATACAATGATATCATCACTGTCCAGCTCCTGTTAGTGATACCCATGTACGTGTACCCAAGCATGTTATTGGCCATCCCTGCTACCTTTGTGCAATTGTTTGATGCCTTAAGGCCTTCATATATTATGACCCATATGTCCCTTTAAGCAATCTAACACATTAAGGGTGTGGGTCACACTTGGATCTACAAGACATGGTGTCTTTGGTCACGAGGCAGATATGCCTCGTGACCTAAACAACTGGTGTTGTAAATACGAACATACGAAGAAGCCAGCAGAGGAAGACCATTTGGTCTATCAAGTCTGCTCATATTGCAGGGTCCACAGCTTGAGCTAATGTCTCTGCCCTCCCTCCCCACTCCTCCCATCTTCCCTATACATGATCCTTACATTCCTCATATGCCTATCCCAGCCTATCTTTTTCTATCTGAGTGTAGCATCCCCAGTAATGTTAGGCCTCTTATTCCTTGTGAAACATATAAACATAGATTTTGTAGACAGTTAATGACTGCTTTGCCTACTCAGTCTGCCCATGTCCCTGCATATTGGATGAACTTCAGATCATATGTAAGCAGCAGCTAACTTCCTCCTACAACCTTCCCCCACCCTTCTTGAAGTGGCGTATGTATGTGACATGTAGTACAGAAATCCCCAAATGTGTTTGACTCCACAACTTTGTTGCATGCGTCCACCACCCGTACTATGAAAAATTACATACTCAAGTTGTGCCTGAGGCCTTCCCACTTTATCTTTAAATTGTACCTCCTTGTGCTTGCATATCTCCTGTAATGAAATATTCTACCCTGTTGTCATTTGTTGATTCTGTTTATCCCCCTCGCAGTGACATTTTGCCAACAAGGTCCCCCACAGCGACTACAGCGCCTAGCCATGGTGGAGACCCGCTGGAACCCGGTGCTGTCTGTCGGGGGTCTTGCACCCCCCAATCTGCTCTGACTGGTCTTGAGAATCCTTAAGTGGGGGGTGTGGGGGCACAGCCCCCCACGTCGTAGGTTCAGGGGCAAAGCCCCCCGAAGAAAACAAAGACAGCAATAGTGAGCCAGCAGTTGACTGCAGAATGTGGTCAACCTGCCGGTGTCACTGACGGGGCATTCAACAGAAATTCTCTCGGACTCCTGTCGTGCATCCATTGATTCCATTTAGGTAATTGAAAGACTCCATCATGTCCCCCCCCTCCTTTCCTTGGGGGTATACATATTTCTTGAGGATAACAATCTCCAGGACAGCAGGTAGCACGGGTTTGTCTCAGGCAGATCCTGCCAGATGAACTTGGCTGATTTTATATGCCAGGGTTGTGAGGGCACTGGACAGGGGACATGCGGTGGATATCCTGTACCTGGATTTCAGCAAGGCCTTTGAGTCGGTGCCACATGGTAGGCTTACCTGCAATTTGAAGAGTCTGGGAGGACCACGTGATGCAAGGTACCGTGTAGAAGCTCCTCTGTGCAGCTCCAGCCTCCCGACTTAATAAAAGTGTATTTTAGACCAATTAAACTGCCTAAAACCCTCTAATTTTACTTTACTCTGCCTTCCTATCAACTGGTACTCCTGTTTGGTGGGTCAGAGAAATGATGGTGGTGTATATGAAGAAGGAGCCGCAGAAACATAGCCCACCGGTCACCCCAGAAGGCCCCAAGGAAATCACGGGCCTTGAGTAGAACAGAAAAGAAGCCAGAGCTCTCGAACCAGGCCACGGATCAAGAGCCGCTTACTTTGTGCAGGTTCCTTGAAGAATTCAAGCCTTTCCATGAGGAAGTTAAAGAAATTGCTTCTGAGCTCAAATCTCTATCTAAAAAGCTCAATGAGGTCTCAGTTACCACCTCGGATAACACAGCCCGAATCTCTTCCCTTAAGAAGCGTGTGGAAAAGTTCGACCCTGGGCTGGCGGCTATGTGGCAGAAGCTGGCACATCTTGAATCAAAACTAGAGGACCTCGAGGGTCGTAGTCGTAGGAACAATGTTGTCATTCTCGGACTGCCTGAGGGAGAAGAGGGCCAGAATGCCATAGCATTTGTTCAAAAGCTTGTTGAGAGGATCGCTGGCCCCTCTCCCTTTGGGGCCAAATACATCGTCGGGAGGGCCCACAGGTCCCTACGGCTGAAGCCTCCCCCAGAAGCTACACCTCGTTCTATTATATGCCATTTCTTGAATTATTTAGAACGGCAGCATTTTGTGGTTAAAGTTAAAGAGGTGCAGGAAGTCAGATGGGAGAATACCAAACTCAGGAGAGCGCAAGACCTACCAGGCTCTGTCCGACTGAAACGCACAGCATTCCACCCTATAGTCTCCAAGATCATCGCTGAAGTGCTTAAGTTTATAATGGGGTACCCAGCCAGGTTACAGGTGCAAGTGGCTGGTGCCTGGTCAGCTTATGATGATCCTGATGCTGCGCTTGCTGGCTTAAAGTTGGCCCTGCATGATCTTTTCAGGGATACATGAGATGCCCTGTATTTTCCAAATGGGAGAGATCTGGACTGAAGAGATGAGGCTGCTTTTTGAATCATATGTTGGGGATGAGTGAGAATAATCGCCCGAGTCTGTGAAAGCCCGATTTCGAGGGCTGAAGGGACATAATCTTTTATGTTTACTTAACTCTTTATGACTTTCTCACATCCTAATTATGTCTGGGACAGATGTTTCCTTTAGGAGACCATTTGATTTGAATGTCTGTTGATTAAGGGAAGGGTATTTTTCGTAAAGGGTCCGTTTGGCACCTACCTGTAAGCATAGGAGGGGGATTGTTAATGTTAATGTTTCTGGCTCGTACCCCACAGGTTATTTATTCAATTTATATGGGTGACTGGCTTGGGGTTGTGCTGGATTTTCTTTTCAAGGTGCGCCGTGATGCGCTTTCTCTCCTGTACTGCCAGAGGGAGTTCCAGACATATAATTAGCTGGCTAGTGCTATTTTATAACCCGAGATGCGATTTTTCTCGCACAATCTTTTTATTGCTGGCCTGGGTTTGGCCAGTACTTCTCTCACTGGGCAATCAAGTCCTGTTGCGGGCATGGCCTCTACGGTAGACTTGTTTCATCCTGTATGGCCTGCCATTAGTAGTATTTAGGGAATTGAGCCTACTTGGCAGGAAAAGTGTGCTCTTTTGGCTATTCCAGTATATTTTCAGTGCTCATTCCTTAAAGTACTGTGCCACTCCCACTGGCTATCAGGAGCTGGTTAATAAGTGATTTTTGATGGAAAGTAGTTTTTCTTTACAGCTTACTTAATATCTACTCATTTCTCATATGGGGGCTCTCAGAATTTGTCTGGGTTTGTAGGGGTAATGTTGGGGGCGGGGGAGAGGAAAGAAGCGGTATTTTGTTGGCGTTGTTTGTGACAGTTGGGGGTTGGGGTGGGGTTAATGTTAGATTTACCATCTTACCAATGTTATGTAATGTTTGGGTGTTCTATGGGGGGTGGGATTGGGGTAGATTAGGTTGGGATGGGAGGGTCTGGGGTTGGGAGGGTGGTACAGCAGTATTTAAAGAATGTCATTTTCTGGGCTATAGTTGTAGTAAAATCCGGATGTCAATCATGTGTTTACTTTTACCAACTCAGATGGCTAGCAATATCAGTCTGGCTACTTGGAATGTGAAGGGGGTAAGGAAGAAACCTAAGCAATATCAGGTGCTTAAACACCTGAACTTGTTGCGTGCCCAGATAACGTTTTTGCAAGAATCTCATTTGCTAGATTCTGAAGCATTAAAACTCAGGAGGCAACAGGTTGGACAGGTGTTTAATGCCTCGGGGTCCAGTAATAGCTGTGGGGTCATGCTACTTGTTAACAGAGACATCCCTTTCATTCCCACTCAGGTCTTCAAAGACCCAGAGGGTAGGTACATCCTGGTTCAGGGCACTCTTTGGGTCATGCCACTTTTGCTCTGTAGTATCCATGGGCCAAATGTGGATGACCCCACCTTTTTTATGAAGTTGATCACCGTTATTCTTCCTATGCTTCCTATTGCGAAAGTTATGGGCGGAGACTTTAATTTGGTCTCGGACCCTAATATGGACAGGTCTGGTAATGGGTCGAGAGGATTGTCTCCTGGGCAAAGGGCCTTTAGGGACTTGTTGGATCAGTGTGGACTGTGTGACGTGTGGCAAGTTCTGCACCCCAATTCCAAGGAGTATACTTTTAGTTCGCCAGTACACGGATCACAGTCTCGCATTGACTACCTATTAATTTCCCAGGTGCTCTTGCCGAGGGTGCTGTCTGCCTCGATTTAGCCTGGTCCCGTATCCGATCATTCCATACATGTGATATGTCCAACTTACTTCAGAGGGAGATTTGGTTCAAATTAGGAGGGAGATTGGCCTGCCACCTTGCTTAAGAGGGAGATTTGGGTCAAATTAGGAGGGAGATTGGCCTGCTAGTAGGGAGATGCCGTAACGTCGTGCGTTTGTCCTTAAATGGTGTCAAAAACATAAGAAAAAAGTCATTACAAAAATGTAATGCATTTCATTTTGTCAAGAATAAGCACTAAAAAGAATAAACAACTAGTTATATAAAGTTATCAGATACATTGTGCATCACTGATTTAATTTTTATGTGTGTTTATCTGTCCAAAAAAGATGGACATTTTGGACAGAATTTTACCTAAGCAGGAGATTTTGTTTCCCAGGAGGGAGGGAGGGAGCTCAGTCAAAAAAAACAGGAGTCTCCTGCGTAAAGAGGGAGATATCACATGTATGCATTCCCTGGTGATATGCAACTTGGCTTTTCTTAACATTCCTAAGAAGGAGAAGACCCGGGTGGAAATTAAACGAGCAATTACTAAAAGATGATAGGTATCGCAACCTTGTGAAGGAGCAGATTGATTTCTTTTTTTCTACTAACCCAATAGAAAGCACTGCACCGGATATTTTATGGGGTGCTTTTAAGGTCTATATGAGGGGAATTCCCATTAGTTTAGCTACAAAGAGAAAGAGGGCTCATGAGGCGGAACTACTATCTCTATTGTCTCAAGTACGGTTACTAGAAACTAACTTATCCCCTAGCTCTCATAAGGAGGACAGGCAGAAACTTTTAGTAGCTAAAAGCAGATATTTAGAATTGTTAAGGGAAAAGGCAGAGTTAGCCATTATCTGTACTAAAGCAAGTTTCACTGACCAGGGAGAAAAAGCAGGGCGCATGCTTGCTTTACGCTTAAAGCAGCAAGAGTCTGCAAGATTCATTCCTCCAGTCAGGGCGCAGGCGGACGGGTCCCTGAGGGTATCCCCCTTCAGAGATAGTACAGGAGTTTGCCATGTATTACGAACAACTACAGTATATAGGGACATGGATA
This sequence comes from Neoceratodus forsteri, assembly GCA_016271365.2. Lineage (NCBI taxonomy): Eukaryota > Metazoa > Chordata > Ceratodontiformes > Ceratodontidae > Neoceratodus > Neoceratodus forsteri. Next base: position 250,692,933 of record CM028134.1, read on the forward strand.
GCCCTCCTCCCTTGGAGAAGTTGGAAGCGTACCTTAGGGATTCTCACCTTCCTTCCCTGACAGGTTCCCAGAGGAATTTTCTATCCTCCCCATTGTCCCAGGGGGAAATCTCGGAGGTCATAAATGTCTTACCCTCGGATAAAGTCCCAGGGATGGATGGGTTTTCCTCTTTATTCTATAAAGTTTTTAGAGAACAGTTACTGCCTGTGCTTCACTGGCTGTACCTCCACATTCTCTCCGGGGAAGCGTAGATGCCCATTTGTTCGAAGCCCTGATAGTCCTTTTACCCAAGCCGGACAAAGATCCTGAATTGGTTCAGAGTTACAGGCCAATATCCCTGTTGAATCAGGATATCAAAATTCTTTCGAAGATGTTGGCTAACAGGCTAATTCTGGTCCTCCTGGATCTGATTGGCGCATCCCAGGTAGGGTTCATAAGGGGGCGTTCATCCTCTGACCACTTGTGCACCCTTTCGTACGTCTTCTCGGAGTCCAGGAATGCTACCTTTCCTGCTGGGTTGGTCTCCCTGTGCGCCAAGAAGGCATTTGACTGGGTGAACTGGAATTTTCTATTCCAGGTTCTCAGGGCATTCGAGTTTTCCTCCATGTTCATAGACTGGATCTGGGCGCTATACCGGACCCCTTCTGCTAAGGTCTCAAGTAATGGTGCATTTTCCAAACCCTTCCTCTTATATTCAGGTACTAGACAGGGCTGTCCCCTTTCCCCCTTATTATTTAATCTATACTTGGAGCCTCTTATTCAAAATATTCTTAATAATACCAGAATACAAGATATACCGATTGGGAGCAACGTGGTGAAGATTACAGCATATGCTGATGATCTTCTCCTTCATTTGGCCCATCCGGTAACATCCATTCTGGTTATGTTAGGAGAGATTGCCAAGTTTAGCTTCTTCTCGAATTATAAATTGAATGCAAATAAGTTGTCCTTTTTTTCCCTTAACCATAAGGTCTTTAAGACAGATATTATCCCTTTTGGATTGTGTTGGTCACCCCGTGTTCTCAAATACCTAGGTATTAAATTAACACGCAATCCTTCCCTATGGTTTAAAGAAAATTTAGAGCCCCTTTCCTAGTTGATTGTGCAGGACCTAGAGAGATGGTCTAAGCTTCCGATCTCATTATGGGGCCGCATCAACATAATTAAGATGAATGTATTTCCCGGACTTTTTTATCCCCTTTCGCACCTCAGCTCATTCGTTCCTTTATCCTGGTTTCAGAAAATGCATAAAATCTTTATCAACTTCATTTGGTCTAATAAATGCCCTCGATTGGCATACTACAAGTTGGCCACCCCAAAAACTGATGGGGGACTGCGGATTCCTCACCTGGCAATCTATCACTGGGCTGACCATCTTGCTAAATACCTGAAATGGGTAAGTCTGGGTCCCGAGAACTTGAGACCGGTCTGGCTCAACATCGAATTAGACTTTATCCAGGCTATGAACATGGACCCCTCAACCATGCTTTATGTTAAGTTGTCTCTTCTGCATGATGCTAGTAAATGACCCGCCCTTATGACATCATTAAAAGTCCATGCGCAGCTTTGTTCCTTTTTGGGATATACTCCGTGTTTAGACCTGTTTCAGTCCATCTGGAATTCCCTGGCCTTTACCATAAATAAACAAAGTATTCCCCATACGTGGTTGCCCCAACTAGGAGAGGGGATAGTATCCTCGTTTCTGGATGGCTCCCGGTTACCGAAATTACCCGAAAATTCTATATCCCAGTCTCTCAGCAATTCAGGGTTTTCCAACTAAAGCATATGCTTACCACTGCCCTTGGTAGCACCCCTCCCTCCCAATGGCTTTTGCATTGATACCTGAGCTTTCCTCCCTACTTGGATCCTCAGGTGTCATTTCTAAAATATATCAAGTTTTGTACCACTGGCGGTTTGGGGGTCCCTATAGCCCCACTAGGTTTTGGGAATCATTTTTTCCCCAATACACCTTCAATTGGCTGGCTCTTTGGATGTTTTGTCATAAATATGTGTCTCAAGACAGACTACGTCTTATGCAATATCACATTTTGCACAACATGTATTACACTCCAGTTAAGTTGGCTAAATGGGCCTTCTCGAATCAGAGAGGTGCACTAGATGTTCCCAGGAAGATGGGATGCTTTTCCATATATTCTGGTCATGTCCCAGGATAGTTCCATTGTGGGATTTAATTAAAGCTAACCTGGACCCCTTATTGGGATTGCAGGATTGCTTCACACCTGACATTTGCCTCTTGGGAGACTTGTCTTCCATCGAGATCAAAGCTCGGAGATTTCACATATCTACTGTATGATTGCACTTTCTGCCAAAAAAATTATTCTCAGGCATTGGAAAGATGGGATTTTCCCAACTTACCAGGATTGGATACATAAAATTCTTGTGAACCTTCGTACAGAGAAAGCTATAGCAAGCCTCCGCAACAGGTTACAAGGGTACAAGCGTATCTGGGATCCCTTCACACCTTAATCATGACTGCTATGGTTTAATGTGTAGCAGGTAATCTGTTATCTTAGCATATGTAAGGTTACAGTGATAGGATACTAAACTACAACATCCGAGTGAGCTGCTGTACAGGGGAGAAGAGGGGTAGTGGGGTTGGGGGCAGAGTTGGCAATGTATTACAAACAGATTGTATATGTTAGAATTACTGCCTCCTGTATTGTAGAAAATTCTGTTAATAAAGTTTGAATTAAAAAAAGTGGGAAAAAAAAGAAGTCTGGGAGCAGGGAGGGAAATGGTCAGATTAATCAAGAACTGGCTGCAGGGTAGACAGAAGAAGGTAGTAGTAGGGGGGGAGGAGGCACCTGAACCCAGGGTAGTAACAAGTGGTGTACCACAGGGTTCAGTGCTGGGACCAGTTCTGTTTAAAACTTTCATAGATGAAATTGCAGTGGAGATTAAGAGCAAGATCATTCTCTTCGCAGGTGACACAAAGATCTGTGCCGAGGAAGATGGGGCGGAAGGAGCAAAAGTACTTCAGGAAGATGTGGTAAAACTGGAGGAATGGTCTCACACTTGGCAGCTTGGTTTCAATGCCAAGAAGTGCAACGTGATGCATTTAGGAGGCAAGAACCCAGGACACAATTACTGGCTGGAGAGTGTCCCAGTAACAACTTCAAAGGAGGAGAAGGATCTGGGAGTGCTGCTAACTGGGGAGATGAACCACTCTGCTCAGTGCATGAAGGCAGTAATGAAGGAAAACAGGATGCTAGGGTGCATAGCAAGGGGGATTACTTTTAGGAGTGGGGGGGTCATCTTGCCCATGTACATGTCCCTGGTGAGATGACACCTATAGTACTGCATGCAATTCTGGCACCTCTACTTGAAAAGGGACATCAAACTACTGGAGGGGTCACAGCGCAGGGCAACAAAAATGATCCTGGGGTTGGGGAACAGACCATATGAGGAGAGACTGAGAGAGCTCAATATGTGTACCCTGGAGGAAAGAAGGGACAGAGGGGGGATGTGATTGAGACCTTCAGGTACCTGAAGGGTTTGAACAAAGTAGACACCAGATGTGTGTTTAATCTAAAAGGTTGAAGGGGAAACCAGGGGTCACTCTATGATGCTGGAAGTGGGCATGATCAAGTGGGAACTGAGGAGGCACTATTTTGCAGAAAGGGTGGTGTCAGGGTGGAATGCTCTGCCAGAGGAAGTTTGCATCACTGCAGAGTACTGGGGACTTCAAGAAGGGGTGGGGCAGATTAAATGGGACGGTACAAATCGGGAGGGTGTGGGAGATGGGGAGAGGGCATATGAGGGCATATGAGGGCATGGGGAGCAGCTGCAGTCTAATGCACTGAAGTGCTGTACACTCATGCAGACTTGATAGACCGAATGGCCTGTATCTCCTGTCAATTTTGTTGGTTCGTATATTAATCCTTGCAGGGCCGTGGACTGATATGTCAGGCCATAATTCCTATGCGTTATAATTTTGTCGGCAGCCTAAGGCTTAAACTCATGTCGTCTCTCTTTGTATGTATTCTGGTGTTGACCATGCACCACTGTAGTAGCCTGACTCTGGAATGCCTCCATCCTGTCTACTCCCTTGTGGAGATGGGGTCTTCAGAATTGCACACAGTACTCCAGATGGGGTGTCACCAACTGTAGGTACTGATGGTTAACAGCCGCATGAGTTTAACTGGTGATGCATTTGCCTATGCATTGTAATATACCCCAGCCATTCTTACTGCCTTCTCACAGTTCTTGTCTATTTTTAGGTTATTTGACATGACTGCCCCCATTGGCCGGTAACACTTTGGTGTTTCTGTTAGTGTCGCTCACCCTACTGTGTAGTCTTCCCCTGTGTTTTTGTTCCTCAGAGGCATTACTGTTTACTTCTTTGCATTGAATGTAAGCTGTAAAACTTTTGACCATTCTTCAAACCTTTGCAAGTCTGTTAACATTGTTTTCACCCCTACTTCTCTGCCACTGAGGTCAAAGTAACAGATTTATAGTTTTCTAGCTCTGTCTTGCTCCCACTTTTGTGGAGGGGAGTAACATAGAGTATTATCAATGTTGTCCCATCTGTAACAGTCTGTTTACCACGTCAAATATGCTTGTTCTGCTGCAGTAGTGACATCATTATCAAAATACAGAATCATAGAAACATGATGGCAGAAAGGACCGCCTGGCCCACCAAGTCTGCCCAAGGCACCTAGCAGAAGGCTAGGACTTCCTCCAACAACATGCTTCTCCCTGTGGCATTCTCTTCCCCTCACCCTTCCCGCTCCCAATACCAGATCCATATGGCTGTCCCATGCTCTCTTAAATCCCCTTATGGTGATCTCCCCTATCACCTCTTCTGGGAGCTCATTCCATTTTTCCACAACACTTTCAGTGAAAAAGTTCTTCATGATGTTTCCCCTGAACCTGCCACCCTCTATCGGCAGTGTATTCCCCCTAGTCCTCTTGTGCCCCTTTAGTTTAACAAGTCCCTCTTCTGGTTCTCTGTTTATCCCCTTCATATATTTAAAGGTCTCAGTCATATCCCCCCCATCCCTTCTGTGCTCCAGGGAATACATTCCCAGTTCACTCAACCTATCTTCGTATATCAAGATGTTAAGCTCACAGGCCTATAGTTATCCACCTCTTCTCTATCACCCCCTTAAGAAGAGGGACGATATTTGCCATCCACCAGCCTTCTGGGACCTCCCCCATCTCCAGGGACCTGTTAAAAAGAGCTACTAAGGTAGCCGCCAGAATATCCCTAAGCTCCCTCAGCACCCTAGGATGCATCCCATCTGGCCCCATGGCCTTGTCCACTTGTAGCTGCTCCAACTCTATCAAGACTGCCTCCTCCTCGAATGGGCTCGTATTAACCCCTATCTCTGCCTTAACTCCTGTACTAATGTCTGCAAAATCCCTTTCACCCTCTACTCCAAATACTGAGCAGAAGAATTCATTTAATGACTGCTCCTTATCCCTGTCATCATTCATTGAGACCACCTCCTTGTTTCTAAGTCTGTTTATCCCCTTACCAGTTTTCCTCCTCTCAATGACAGACATACCTAATAAAAGCTTTGTCTCTGATCTTCACTGACCTGGCAATTTCCTCTTCTGTTTTGGCCTTCGCTCTCCGCACATCTCTGCCTGCCTTCTTTGCCTCCTCTGGTATATTTCCAAGTCCTCCCCCTTTTGTGTTGTCTTGAATTTCTTGAATGCCCTCCTCTTCTCCCTAACCCTGCCTGCCACCTTCCTGCTAAACTAACAAGGCGTCCTCTTCCTCCCAGACTTATGAACCCTTCTGACATAGAGATTCATTGCCCCAATTATGGCCTCTTTAATACCCTCCCACATACCATCCACCCCTTCCTGCAGGTTTCTTTAAACTTGAACTTGCAGAAAAAGTTGCAGCACACTATGTCAGTAAATTGAGCATACCACAAACCCTCAAGTACCCCCCTCCCCACCACCCAACTACCAGTTCAGGGAGTAGGGAGTGAAATAGGCATCGATGCCACACACTATGTACAGTAGAATATCAGATGGGCAACTGTAAAAACAACCAGTGTGTCGTTACACCTTGGGGATTTGATTCCCATGGACCTCTCATGCTTTGCTGTCGATGTCACATGGAATCAGTACCCCTCAGTGGCACAACACACTGACTGGGCATATTTGTCCATCCACCATCCTATATCTTCTGCTTTAGCTGATACAGTCCCCTATTTTTTTTCGCATAAGTGGGTATGCATATGCACATCATACAGTAAAGTGAAGTGAAACTCTTTTTATTTATCATATAGAAACATGTTTTGTTAAGTAACAACATGTTAAATCTATTAAGATTCTTAACAGTTACGGTGTTTGTTTTAATGCTAGAAGAATGCACATACAAACAAAATGCTGAAACATACATACATAGAAGTGTGATGGCAGAAAAGGAACAACAGGCCCTCCTAGTCTGCCCATTTTTCAAGCTATCACCTATGACATGCCTCCTCCCCACCCACCCACCTACACTAAACCACAATAAAGTATCAGATTGAAACACGACTGACATTTGCTGCCTTTGTCACTTAATATGTATTGATAATAACTGACAACATATGTAATCAAGCTGCCACTCCTTCTGCCGCTCAATATGTATTTCAAATTCACCTGTAATTTTGTACAGCATGTTGTTGCTTGACAGGCCATATAGTGACGTTACATGAGTTAATCATGTCATTTATGACAGTCTGTGCAGAAGAAAACCCACATACTGACCAAACGGGTCAGGGTATTTGTCTCTGATTGTCCACACACAACAAAACGTTATCACTTTTCTGTTGCCTGGTCCAAGGCGGCCATACTGCCACAGAATGAACTGCCTGTATGCAGCAAATCTTAGCTGCTTATTGTTATCATGGTACACATGATTTGTTGTGCCAAAAATGTCATTACGATATGCACATGCAATGGCTAGCACTGTTTCATTCAGAGCGATTAGATGAAATGTGTGTGTGTTGCTAAGACACATACCGTACTACTATCCAGTCCACAACAGACTTGTTCTTGCAGTGTTGGCATCTCTCTACATTTCCTACAGGTACACCATGATGGACTAGTGGTCGGTGATGACGATTCCCCAGTCTGCATAACATCAAAAACTACACCTGACTGGCGTAAAATCATTTGTTGCACTAGGTGACTAAGAGCCTCTCTATCCATGTGCTTTAGCAGACCCTGTTTTAGAAAAAGATATTAGTTAACATCATCCTTACTTGAAGTACTGTTGCAAGAATTTGTTTAAACATTAAATAAATCTTGTTTGCTAAAGTTGCACATATGGGACACAATACATTAATAAGTCATACTGCTGCTGTGATCACGCCTATGCATATTACTACTGAAAAGTATAATTACTACTTCAGTCTTGATTGGTAGTAATACTCGTACATATTTAATATTCAGTGTGGTAGTGATCCGAATTCTGATTCCTTAACTAGAAGTATTACTTGCAAAACAGGACCTTCATAATCTGATGAAATTGCGTCTGTTTATATTAAATGTCATAATGACAGAATTTACTGTTATTACAGAATGTCAGATTTGCCAAAGAAACGAGGTCATCCAAAGCTGGCAATGCCAGAAAGAAAGAGAAGAAAAATTGATAAGAGATAGATTAAGAAACAAAACTTCTGTAAATATTGGTAGTGCTGTAGAGCGATGATTACAGTTGAAGATAAAACTAGGTTTGAAGAATGATCAGCAGCTTGCAGAAATATTACTAGAGAACTACAGGTATGTCAAGTAATGAGTATCAGATGTTACTGGTAATAATTACAATGTAGTGTATAGTGGAGTGTTCTGTATATAATGTCATCTGTTACTAAATGCTGTTCTATCACATTTCCAAGTTCAAGAACTGTGAATCTGCCCTAGTGTGGTAGAACAGCATTATAGATCCTCCACAGATTGCATGAGTCAGTTTTATGTTGAAATCAAAAAAACGTTCAAAGCACGCTTCACACAGCACTATACACTATAAAAAAATTACAAGATGAGCAACTGTATGTACAACTACTGTGCTTTGCCACCTTGGGGTTCTGATTCCCATGGACATCTCGAGCTTCGCTCTCAATGTTAGAGGGAATGAGAATCCCTATGTGGCAGAACACACATGATCTGCATAGTTGCCCACTCAGCATTCTATATATTAGGATTCATATCTGTCTACGAGTTGGTAAATAACAGCGAGTGCATTCATTTTTTCTTGTAAGAGTTTTAAATACACGTCCCGGTGGCACTGATTGTTGAGGTGCTGGATGCCACAGCTCACACCACAATGGTGACACCTGTTCCAGATCGAACACGGGCTTACAGGAGTCAAATGTGAAGAGAGAGGATTGAGCATCTGGTGGACAGATCTCTTCTCCCAATGATGGGCTGTGATGATAGGCGTCATTACATGACTTTGTCCCGCAATCGAGTGAGAGACAAACATGGATTCCATAAATGCCACTGATCAGCTGAAAGATGTGGTTCCCACCACACCAGGCCTCGCTAGCTGGCAACTCAAGGCAGAGGCAATAACTATCATGGCCCAGTGATGGTGATGATGGGGAATAGGGGCCATTCGGGGCATGTGATAAAAAATAAAAATATTTTCTTCAGGGTAGATGATGATATTGACAGTGTATATTCAGAGGGCATTCAAAGATGAAAACTTGTTGAGGTATTTGTTATATATGGTGTAGGGGAGGCAGTATATCGCATTGTTTTCAGGCTTTGAACAGCAAACTTATACAAATGGTTTGAATCCCACAGCATCAATTTGCATACTGTGTGACACTGAGTAAGTCAATTAACTTCACAGGAAAACTAGTGACGACAACCACCTTTCAAATATGAGCTCATCATCCTCGTCTTGTGATACAAATGACACGTTCTCAATGCCAGTTGAACCTTTTTCTCCAAAGCCATTACATATAATGTCGACATCAATGGCTTGCGCAAGACAAAGGGACCATTGGTCAGACTGTATTGATACATATGTACAAATCAACTTTCTTACTATTTCAATGACAGTACTTCATACAGGAGTTGATCAATGATTTTTGAAGAGTGTATATATATATATATAGATATATATATAGGGTATTACAAGGCACAATTGAAAATATCATATTTATTTTTACGATAGGTCAATGATTTCTCATGAGTGAGGATTCAGCTAGATAACTATTTGGATGTCATTGGCCTCAATTTAAGATTATTATGATATTGTCAGTCAGCCCATGTCATGGTCTATTTATACAACATATGTTTAGGGCACTGGTTGATCAACAATATTGTCTCTGACTTCATTAGAGCAGTTCCAGAGGACTTTGAGTGTTGATGGGTGACATCAGCACAATTGAAATAAATAAATATGAAATAATCACAGTATGTATAAATGTCAGACACAGGTGGTGAAAGTATAAAGACTTGTTAAACTACGATACAAGTCACATATGTATATACAGTACATCACAGAGAGGAATCATACGGCATAGTTGAAAAATCCAGTAATGATACATATCGGTAAATTGTTGTGGGAGATGAGACGTGCACACCAAGTCTTGAGAGATAACAGTTATACCTTAAGTTGTCAGCATAATGCATAAAGTATCTATACCATTGTGAAATGGTTTATGGAACAATGTGTCACATGACTACATTTTGAGATGATATGTGTTTTAACCAAGAAACTGCTTTCTTGCAACAGTTTTATGAAAAGGATTCCATTGGATACCTCAATTGAATATAGTGAATCAGAAATGTTAGAGGAAAAAGAACAACATTGTGAAGTAATTCCAATAGACAAAGTCAGTAATGCCACTCCTGATTTCGATGTGAGGTGTACAACTCAGATGTATTTTGCTTCTTTCAAAGAAAATATTATGGCACTTGCCAAAATGGTATTTCAAATATGTAAACAGGGCAGGTGCACGGAGAGCATTACAATAACACCAAAGTATGTTGGTACTTCTTTGTTACTCAAAATGAGATGCCAGGCCAATCATCACTGGATGTGGAGATCGTAGCCATTGGTTAAAAGACTGTTCCTTGGCAATCTCCGTCTTGCAGCCAACATTGTGCTACCAGGTAACAATTATCGGAAGGTAGCTCTACTACTTAGATTTATGAACATGAAGCCTGTCTCAAAGAGTACGTTCTTTGCTGTTCAAAGGAAATATGTATGTCTGGCCATTGCATCATACTGGGATAACTTAAGGAAACATACACTAAATTCATTTGAAGGAGCAATCACAGTAATTGGAGATGGATTGAATGACAGTCCTGGTCATTCCGCCAGATATCTTACATACACTATAATGGAGTACGCCACAAAGAAAATTCTTGAAATGAGGACAGTAGATGTCAGAGAAGCGTACAGCAAATCTCCTAACATGGAGGTACTTGGATTCAAAAGATGCATCAGGAGTTTGCTAGATGAGGGGATTATTATTGAGGAAAGTGTCACATATGCACACATCCAGATTTTATCTACAATCAGTCTGTACAAATTTCTGTTTACACACTTGAATTTTTAAAAGATGAACATATGAACCAGTTGCTTGTAATTTTTTTACATGTTAAATAACCCAAGGCATTGTACACGTTGTGTAATATTTTTTTTTATTTGGATTTGCTATAGAAAAACTGTTTCCTAATATCAGACACCAAATTGACATGTGGCATGCTAGCAAGGCAGTGACTAAATGTTTGAACAAGGTAAGTGGCTAGAACTGCATCTGCTATCATGGGTGGTATTTGAACTACATTATAATTAAGGAATATAACACGACCAGATGTGGGTGATGGCAGGATTTACTCACGCCCGATGTGGTTTGCTCACAAGGCACAGCCAAGTGAGGAAACCACACCAGAGGTAGACACATCTTGCCATTACCCATGCCCAGTAGTGGTATATTACTGTTATACAATGTGGACAACAGACAAAAAAGAACGTTTTGATTTTTCTTTTGTGTTTCATGCATCCTGCTTACTGAGTGCACAATGTATAATGTGTAGCAATGCTCCACATAATGTCAGTTACTTTGTTGTATACATTTAAATTTTTTTATATGTTGATACCTTCTTTGCAACAGTATTCCAGATATAGGGAAAATAAAGAGTTATCATTATGGATAAGCGACATTGCTAACCATTTTTGGTTCAGTGCTGTCAACTGTGGTGGTGATGTACAAAGATTCAAGATATGCTATCAACATCAACAGTGATGCATGCATCAGAATGTGATCTACACGAGAAATGACACATGGCTGGGTGCTGGTTGTTCTGAGATACCCACACACCCAGAAGCAGTGTCTTCAGCCTCTAGGTGTACGGGTGTCTTAATAGTACCAACACTCAGCCATGTCTTACTGATTATACAAAATGTGTATGTGTGTAAGGGTAGTCATGAGTGTAAATAACATTAAATTATTTACCTACTTTTTGTAATATAATGGATTTTATTATAATATATGAGGATCCCTTATTATTAACTGAATCTTGGTAGCCCATACTGTATACTATAAAACATAATGTATGGTCATTGGTGAATAACTGCACTGAAAACACTTCTCAAGGTTGCCATGACATCTGAAAACCTCTCGAGCTGTGCTCTTGAGGTTTACAATGATGTCATGTCAACCTCTTGAAGTGTTTACAGCGTGCTTATTAACCAAAGACCATACATTATCCTTTGTGCCATGCCCTAGTTGAAGGTTTTTATATATTTGTGATGTGAAGTAGAAAATCGGTGGCTTATGAATTATGTGAGTTGCATTGGTTTGGCAGGGACTTGTTTCAGTCAGTGGTTGCACTCTCTTACTGCAATGGCTAGAGACAAGTCTAAACCAATAGGGACACAGTGATTTCATGTACATATTTAACTTAAGGGGCATAGCCAAAGATACTGTGCCAGTAAATAAGCACTGCTACTGCATGTCATAGAAAAAACAGAACATAAAAATTGAAAGTAGATAAGGACCACAAGGCCCATCCAGTCTGCCCATTTCTTTTTCTACCTTATGAATGTGCCATTGGCCTTTGCTCTGTCAATGGCCTATTTATTCATACTCATCTGTATTGCTCCCTTATGCCTATCCCATGCCTGTTTGAAGCCCTGCACTGTATTCATATCCACCACTTCCTGAGGTAGGTCGTTCCATGCATCCACCACCCCATCTTTGAAAAAGAACTTCCTCACATTACCCCTTAATTGGCCTCCCTCTAATCTCATCCTGCGTCCTGTTGTCCTGCTATTTTTCTTGTACTGAAACATGTTAGACTCTTACACCTTGTTAATGCCCTTAAGGTGTTTGAATGTTTCGATCATATCACCTGTCTCCCTCCTTTGCTCAAGGGTATACATATTGAGCTCCATTAATCTGTCCTCATATGTTTTCTGATGCAGTCCCTGCACCATTTTGGTTGCCCTTCTCTGGACTGCCTCAATTTGGTTAATGTCCTTGTGAAAGTGTGGCCTCCAGTACTGTACACAGGACTCCTGATGGGACCTAACCAGTGTCTTGTAAAGAGGGATTAATACCTCCCTCTTCCTACTTATGATACCCCTACTAATACACCTCAACATCCCCCTAGCCTTACCTACTGTTTTAGTGGTCTGCTTGGATGATTTCAGGTAATCTGTGATGATGATGCCCAAGTCTCTTCCTTCCCTTGTGACTGCCAGCAACTGCCCTCCCAGTCTATAGGTGGCTTCAGGGTTTCTCTTCCCTATGTGCATGATCTTGCACTTCTTTGCGTTAAACCCCAGTTGCCACACTTCTGACCATTTTGCTAGTTTATCCAGATCTCTTCTCATTCTGCCCACCCCATCTGGATCATCTACTCTGTTACAGATCTTGGTGTCATCTGCAAACAGACAAACCTTACCCTCCAGTCCATCTGCAATGTCAGTGATGAAGATATCGAAGAGGACTGGCCCAGGACTGATCCCTGAGGTACCCCACTTGTGACTTGCCTCTCTTCTGACTCTATACCATTTACCACCACTCTCTGTTATCTGCTAAGGTTACCACCTACTCGGTTTTTGACCGAATGATTCGGTTTTCTAGGTCCAGATTCAGTCCTCCTGTTTTCACCATTGCAAATTCGTTTTTTATGGTGGGTCAAGCAGCACCTGTTAGGTTCCCCACTAACTGTTTCATTTTATTCTCATCTGACTGTAAGCAAGTGTCTGGACATTTTAGTGTGATTGCTTGCTTGCAGTGCATGCTAATCAGGAAGTGCCTTCAACAGCAGGGCACTTAAAGAGCCAAATGTGTCCCTGTCTGGTCAGTTGTCACCTTTAACTTCACACAAGCAAATTGGAAGATTATTCATGGGGAAGGGTAAACAATACCACCTTAATTAACACCTTCATTTTTCTGAAGCCAGACAGGCACCACATTAGGGTAGCTTCCTGTCCCAGTATGGACTGTACAATGTGTTTCAGAAACTTTACCTGCTAATCCAGTTTTATTCAGAGGTAGTACTTTTTCAGTCGTTTTGAATGCTCACATGCTTGTAAAACAGATTCTGATAAATCCTTCACCATTTTACTTGCATGGTCAAATTACAAACAAATTTTGATGTCATGCAGACCTTTGTATACCAGTCAGTCTGAGAGGTATAAAGTAGGGCTAGTAAGACCATTAGCAGCAAATCAAACTAATCATTTCTAGGCTGTATTGTGAGTATGGTCTTTGACTGCTGTGATAAGGAATACTTTTATACCTTTAAATGTTCACTATTTTTTCTTTTAGGGTCTGTCCTATATTTTAATATTTGTTACCCCTTTTGTTAAATTAATAATCTAATATTTTATTTCATTTCTAGCAATACTATGCCTCTCTCTCCCCTCAGTAGTTATTGTTGTCAATTTTCATACTACTTGGATATTCCATGAAGACCAATCCAGGCCTTTCAGATGAACAGCACAGAATAATGCGGCTAATGTCATGCTAAGCTACAGAAATGAGAAAAGGAAGAGAGAGAGCAGTAGCTGATGAGATGACAGGAACACAATCTAGATTTGATGGCACTGCAAATTTAGGCAATTTATCAAACATTTTTCAAAACATTAATATTTTTTTTTACCAGAAGAGACACACTAAGCTAAAGCTTGTTTGCAGGTGCAACCTGAGAGCACAAGGGAATTAAGTGATTTGTGTAGGGTCACAAAGTATGCAAGTTTGGGCTATAGGATTCAAACCCTCATCTCCAGAATTGCAGCTCAGTGCTTTAAACCACTGCGCTATACTGCCGCCATGCTACATATCGCATATCATGCTATCTGCTATGTATGACTGACATGGAAAACAAAATAGTGTATTTAACAGCATAGACTAGTTCCTACCACTTTTAAAAACTTCTCTGACATTACAAATAACTTTAAAGTAGGAGCAATGGGAGAGACAGTAGCACATCTTAAAATGGCAGATGATCTTTGTAATTACATCTCATCCACCATTACTGGTGTAGTTTATTTATTTATTAAAAGAGTTTTACTAGAAAAGGCCACCTGATCCAAACTAGCCAGTTGTCAGAAGTGTCCTTGTAGTCACTCGATTTGTCAGCTAAGCTGTGTACACAGGATGGAAAGTCCCCTGAACCCCCTTTCTAACCCCACCAAATGTTAACACACACTGAAATTTAAAATATTTAAATCTAAATCAAATAAACCAAAAATAATAATCATGATGTAGTTTAAAGAAGTTGTACACAATGTTACTTCAGCAGCAATTCTGAATAAATCAAGTGAATCAGAGTCCAAGCAATGCCCTCCTTAGTCATAAAAGGGGCAGGGTTAGGGGTGGAGTTTGGGGGTGTGGTTTAGTATTCGGTTTTCATCTCATCCAAAGGTGGCAACCCTATAAATATCTGCCCATCAACCAGTTTGCCACCCAGTTGACCAACTTCTGACCCACCCCGAGCCTACCCAGCTTATTAATCAATCTTCTATGGGGAACAGTATCGAAAGCTTTGCTGAAGTCAAGGTAGGTGACAGAAGCTGCTCCCCCTTGGTCCACCACTCTGGTTATCCAGTCAAAGAAATTTATGAGATTAGTTTGACAGGACCTTCCTTTTGTAAACTCATGCTGTCTTGGATCCTGTGCCCCTATGGATTCCAGGTGTTGCACTATCCTTTCCTTAAGAAGTGCCTCCATAATCTTGCCCATTACTGACGTAAGAGTGACTTGTCTGAAGTTCCCTGCCTCCTCCCTGCTACCACTCTTGTGGAGAGGGATCACTTGAGCCCTTATCCAGTCTTCTGGGACCTCTCCTGTGCTCAGAGACTCACTAAACAGTTCTGATAATGGCTCTGCTACTTCCACCCTTAGCACCTTTAGTACCCCGGGATGTATGCCATCAGGTCCCATTGCCTTGTCCACACTGAGCTTATCGAGCTCTTGTAGGACCCTTTCTTTTGTGAAGGGACTAATGCTCACCTCCCTCCCTCCTGTGTCCATGGTGCTGAGCTGTGGGCCCTGCTCTACCTTCTCTTCAGTAAATACTGAGCAGTAGTATCTATTTAGGATAGATGCTTTTACATGGTCCTCCTACTCACATGCCCCCTTATCCTCTTTGATCTTAGCAATACCCCCTCTGGACTTTCTCCTTTCACTAATGTATCAATAGAAAGTCTTGTCTTGTCACCTTCTTTTACTGATTGTGCTAGTGTTTCCTCAGTTTGGGCCTCTGCCTGCCTTACTGCCTTCCCTGCTTCCCTTAGGGAAGTTTGGTATGCCTCCCTATCTTCATGCTGCTGCGTTCCCTTACATTTCCTGAAGGCCAGCCTTTTGACTCTGACCTTTTTCTGCTACTGTTTTTGAGAACCAAAGTGGTTTTCTTCTTCTTTTGCACTGTCTTTTCTCTCTAACATAATGGGATGTTGCTTCAGGTATTGCATCCTTAATGTTTGTCCACTTTGCCTGTACCCCCTCGCCTGTATTTGTTTTTTCCAGGGCTAGCTTAACTCTGTTGGCCATCTTATCAAAGTCAGCTCCTCTGAAGTCCCATATTTTTGTCTTGGAATGGGATGATTTAGTTCTAGTAGCCAAATTGAACCATACCATGTGATGGTCACTGGCCCCCAGGTGACCTTCTACCTGGAGATCTATGATCCTTTCCCTGTTAGTCAGTACTAGATCTAGGATAGCCCTGTCTTGTGTGGGTTGTTATACCGCTTGTTTGAGGCCCTCCCCCTGCAGGGAATCCACCATGTGTCTAGTTCTGGCAGATGTTTCTGCTAGTATTGACCAACCTGTATCTGGCATGTTGAAGTCTACCAGTATCAGAACCTCCCCTTTAGCTGTCAAGTTTTGTATATCTTCTAACAGTAATGTGTCTATGTCCTTCCCCTGGTCTGGAGGCCTGTACACAACCCCAGTTCATATGGTTGTCCAATTTCCTGTTTCCAGGGTGACCCACAGTTCTTCTGACTCCTTATGTGTATTCTGAATTTCTGAAGCTTTGATATTTTCATTGACATAAAGGGCCACTCCACTCCCCCTTTTTGTACCTCAGTCTCTTCTGAACAGTAGATAGCCAGGTACTGAAGTCTCCCAAGTGTGGTTACTGGTAAACCATGTCTCGTTAATGGCTACTATGTCCAGTTTAGCCTCTGTCATTCTTGCCTGCAGGTCTGGGATCTTGTTTCCCAGACTGCGAGCATTTGTGTACATGATTTTCCATTGGCCAGATTTTGGTGTGTTAGTTGTTGGGCTAGATCTGGCATTTCCCCTGTGCATCGTATGGGGAGCTGGACCTTTTTATTTACCTGGTGATGCAAATGAAATACAAACATGTTGAACTCCTGTTTGACCACTAGCTGGGAGGGGTGTTCTTCCCATTCGACATCTGGGGTGCTGCACCTCTCTCCCCATTTGCTAATTTAAATATTCTGCAAAGACGTCAAACTTCTGCCCCAATGCACTGACTCCCTCCTTAGTCAGATGCAGTCCATCAAATTGAAAGAACGTTCGATCCCAAAACTGTTGCCAGTTCCCTACAAATTTGTGTCCTTTTTCCTGGCACCAGCCCTTGAGCCACATGTTTAGCTCCCCTATCTCCCCTTCTCTGACCTTCTGTCCATCTGCCCCCCTCTCTCAGACTGGCAGGATCTCAGAGAAGAGGACGCCGGACTGAATGGATTATAGTTTGCCACTCAGCCTGCTCAGTTGTTCCTTGGTCTCCACAACTGACTGACTGGTGAGATTGTTAGTCCCTATGTATACCAGTACATCAGTGTTTTCTCCTGCTTCCTGAACAATTTTAGCAATGCAGTCAGTGTCTCTCTATGCTGATGTACCTGGGAGACATCTGACCATTACCCCTAGCTGGAGACATGTATCAACTCCCCAAATCGAGTTTCCTATGATCAGAAGTTTTTGGGATTTCCTTTTTGCTTTTTTATCTTTGGTTCCTGTTTTGGGTGAGTTTTGTTGTGCTAGCTCCTGAGCTGCAGTGTCCCATAGGCAGATTTAGAGGGGGGGCTAAGGGTGCTATAGCTCCCCCATCATGGAGCTCTTCTATGAGTAACACACTGTGCTACATTCTTTATCAGTATGCACTAATGCCTCCCTGAAAGCTGCCTGAGCCACACAAGTCTCATCTGTCCTCCAGGATAGCTGGCCTTAGCTAGGTGCAAACTGTGCCCTTGCACCTGCTTTTTTCTTGAGGAAAAAATTAATTTAAAACATTTAAAAATGCCTAAATGTTGTTAGAGATGAAAATGTTTACCAGCAAATGAAAGTGGAAGACAACTGGCTCTGTTACTGTTACAAAAGGTGGGGGCAGCTTTGCTGCAGTGGAAAATATTGGGTTAAGTACGTGCTAATGGTGTTAATGGCCATACTTTATACTTCTCAGATTGACTACTTTCACAAACAAAGGGCTATACTGATAAGAGAACTTGTTTGAAACCTGAACATAGATACATAGATACATAGACAGTGTCGGCAGATAAGGGCCTATGGCCCACCCAGTCTGCTCATTTGAGCTTGTAAATTCAGTTTAAGTTTATAGGTGTAACATGTAGGTGAAACAATGAATGATATGACAAATATGTTTCAAAAGTATGTGAGCACTCAAAAGCACAGAGCAAAACCGGATTTCCTGATAGGGGCCCTGAAAACCTGATCGCCAGGTAAATAAAAAATGACAGGTGGCAACCTTAGTGGTGTCCCATGATAATCCTCTCTATTCTCTCTCACTCACACCTCCAGAAAAGTTAAGTTGTTTAACTTGTTTGCAAATCAGAGTATCTGAGGTGTGAGTGTCCAGTGATGATGTCCCTGTCCTTAAAGAAATGAATACAGTAGTAGTACCCTACTTAAGTTCTTGCTCCAGGCTCAGTCAGATTCATTTCCAATGGTGAAGTCAGATAATTCAATGCAGTCAATGGCACTAATTAAAAGATGCTCTCTAAACTAGCAAGGGGCAGCTGCTGGGATTGGACAGGACATTAGCGTTCCATCAAACTGGGTGTGTAATAAATGTAGTACTAGTGTTATTAATTTATAGTATGGGGAGCTTAAATTCATTACATTAAAATGGTTTAAGGTCACTGCTAGTTTTGCCCTGTATGGCAATCTGATTTTGGTGCGTATTTGCAGGACAGGGAGTTGGAGAGTAGTGCCCTCCTGTACCATGCTAGGAATGGTAAAAAACTAATGCTGGGGCAGGTCTGGTCTCAGCGACAGCATGAACCAGGAGAGGCAGAAACTGGTACATGAGACCTTTGAACTGAGGTAAAAACTTCAGCATGTACTGTATGTCTAATCTGTGTTGTCTTTTCAGTCGTGGTTGTACAGTGTGAATGAGCACAGAGGGAATTAATAGACATAGGGAATTTAAAGGTGTTCTGCTGTATATTATGGCATGTGCAGGAGTTTCTGCATGCTTGGAGAGCAAAATTGCCAACAGAAGTCATAAGACCTTGTTTGGCTCATTGACACAGGCAATTACAAAACTGGAAAAAAGTGATAGAACTACATAAACTAAATATTTGATTCTATGGGGGACATTGTGATGTACCCAAGCAAGTGTTGTTGCCAATACAAAATGCATTTTATATTTGTTTAAAACTGTTTTCTGTCTGCTTACTGACTTCTTGGGCCTATCATAAAAATGAGATGCCTCATACTATGGGGTTATCCCAGTAAAGGACATTTTAAAACAATAAAAAATATTTTATTTATTTAAAAATGTATTTTCTTAGGAATACATTGTTCTATAGAATAAAATATGTTTTGCAAAAATAGCAAGCAGTCTTGAAATGATATTTTCAGAAACTAGATAGCAAAGTGACTTTGTTCACATATTTCTATAGTTGTATTTATTTTTTTTACTGAGATAAGGATGGGGGATGCATTAATCTGTACTGCAGGACAAACTGGGATGGGTTGACGTTATGGTAACGTTGTAACATGCTTGAGTGAATGACATTTGTGAACTTGTTTACTTGGATTGTCATTTAATTTGTTTGCAATTTGTCTTTATCACCAAGTCTCTTTCAACTTTTGTCATTTTATGTGTTTGGATGTGCTGCTGCCCAACTGCAGTCTTTTGGTAATTTTGTGTTTTTTGGGGGTGGGAGGGTATTTTGGGCAACATACTGTCATGTGGACTGTGGGGACTCTGGGATGGTGCTAGGGTGTAACTAACAAAGCATGGGGAGGAAAGAAATGAGTAGAAATTGCATTAGAAATACCCTCCAAAATGCACCAAAATGTTAAAAAATTTCTAGGGCTCTAGGCGGCCCACCAGACCCCCAGGCTATTATTTTTATTTTTTATCTGACTTGAGCTCCCCCATCTATAGGACTCCTGGATCCACCCCTGGTGTCCTGCTCTGCAGTGTCCTCTGACCCTTTGTTTGATTTCGGAGATGGAGGCAGATACCTGTTTGCAGTTTTTATATGGTTTGTGGAGGTGCTATGTTGGAGAGCACTGAGTGATGGGGCACCCGATTTGGCCCTTCTAACCACCTGCCAACCTCCTGGATCAACTACCCTCTACGGTCGAGGTGCTTCTGTTGGATTCTGTGGAAATGGCGAGCAGTTCTTGCAATATATTTCCTCTTGAATATGCAATTTGAGGCGTAATCTCTGTCCAAGCTGCCAGGAGCTGAGTCCTTAAATCTCCAATGGCCCAGCATGTAGGACAGTGTCCTTAATCCTATAAAACTGTCTTTCTGAAAAGTGTTCCACAGTACCTGCAGTTAATGATATCCATTCCAGATAAGTTGCTGGGTTTATAATATTGGGACCCAGCAGGAACCAGAATGGGGCTGTTGGGGCAGAAGAACTTATGCCACCTGAATAGGCGGGGGCATAGCCCCTGCCATGTCCGCAGAGCTGTAAAAACTGTATTGTGATAAAAAATGAACTAAAGGTTGATGAATTGACTTATTTTACCAATTTTAGTAATTTTGCATTATGTTACTTCATATTAAGGTCTACCAGTGAGTTGGAGTCTTACCACAACCACATTTTGATGTATGCTTCTAAACATTTCGCATACAAGTAGGTATATTACATGAAGTAGATACAGATGCAATGTTTTTATAATGGTTACAAATAGTATAGCTAGTAGCAGGTGACAGGATAACTGCAAACATAGTGTCTCTCAAAGAAAATGTACAGCTAATTTCATTTTACAGAATAAGGGGACAAGTTTAAGGACATACAAAGTTATGACTTGACAAATTCCAAAGGAATTGCTTTGAGCACCCTTGATTCAAGAGTTAATTAATATAGTTGATAGTACTACAGATATTACATTGCCTAACATGAACACTGTTTCATTTATCGTAATAACCAGAAATTACTCGTATGACACATGTATTAAGCTGGCTTCAATTGATTATAATCTACACTTACTCAGAGAGGTTCTCAGGAATCAGATGGTGAGGTCATATAAGTATTCTGTGAGATAAGTCAAGAAAAATTGTATTAAGTATTATCTGTGTGTTTTATTTGAGATAAGAGTTGTATAATAAATATTTATGAACTGCAGAATACAACCGGTACATTCACATATGTAGAACAACACATACGAACATGAACATTTTCAGACATATGAAGGCAGTCTAAATACTTCTGCTCATTACTGCCAACTGTGGCCCAACACCACAAAATACAAAATCATGCAAATGGCTCATAGTTATCCAGAATTTATCTAGAGGATAACATTAAGCAATAAGGCATGACCGGGGTAAGATTAACATTCTGTTAATCATCCCCTAGTGGTGTAATGCGGCACAAGGAAAAGTTGAGTGCCATATTGCCCCTAGAGGGTGATTAACTGGCTGTTAATCTAACTCCTGGGAGTGCCTTATTGATATTATAAAACAAACTTCTCAAAATAAGAGGAATATCATATTACTAATATTTGAATGGTTTTCTCATTTAGAGGGAGATTTTTAATTAAATAGTTCTTCCACCAGTGCTGGTTCAAAATCAGAATGCATCATTCCATTCATTCAGCAGCACAATAAACCGTAAGGCTGACATGAAGAATCCATTTGACAATGTTAACATGTTGTACATGCCAGTATACTGTGGGTTACTGTTAGGCTTTTGGAGTCCTAACAAGCAATCAGATAGCAGAATTTCTGAGAACCTCTTTAAA
This sequence comes from Neoceratodus forsteri, assembly GCA_016271365.2. NCBI lineage: Eukaryota > Metazoa > Chordata > Ceratodontiformes > Ceratodontidae > Neoceratodus > Neoceratodus forsteri. The sequence continues at coordinate 250,714,574 of CM028134.1, forward strand.
ATGGGGGTGGTTGAACTCAGTGAAGGACTTCAGAGAGACATGACATAGGCATAAAGGAGCAATTTGTACGATAATGAATACATAAACATTTAACAGAGTATTTGCTTATGGATCTTTAATGTTGTAGAAAAAACAGGTCAGAATGGATGGGTGTTGTGTCCCGCTTCTGCCCTCAGCTTAAATGTTTATATATTCATGTACTGCATCTTGACAGCTTGACCAGATAGTGAAATTGTACATATACAAAGTAATACCAATTATTTCCTCATTCCAATTTATTAAGGTAGACGAGACACTTCAGCAAACGTTCTAAGCAGTGGAGTGCCATACCATGAAAGGTCCCACAGACGTACAGATACATTACCAAAATCATTACTGACATTTTACAGCAAAGATACAAGTATTCCAAGTCTCTTCTTACAAGAAGAAGCTTACCTGAGGGACATCCCAAGATGATTTCAGACTCGATTGCACCTGTGCACCTGCCCCCTGTTGCAGACCTTGACACACAGCACAGAAAAAGGCTAAAGCTTAGAAGAGTAGAAACGTATATTCAGTTATCTTATATGGTAACTGCACCTGCAACAAGTGTCAAAGGCTGAACATATTTTTGATACCTTAGCAAACTTACTTTGATTCTTATGACTGTGTGTGTTTGTGTGTGTGTGTGTGTGTGTGTGTTTGGAGGGAGTGGGGGAAGGGTTGGACAGACTTGCAGTTACAGTATACCCTTCACTGTCAGGTGACTGGTTTTAATATGTAATAGTATACAGGAAACCTTTTTAACACTGTCAGAAGTACCAGTTTAACATTGACTACCTGTTCTCAAATGTGGCTATCAGGATTGGCAGCCAAAGAGTGATGACTTGAGGACAACTTCTAACTAGAGTAATTAATGGATAATATTTTTGCATGTGATTGAAGAAAATAAAAGTTTGTCTTCAGCAAGTGACCTCATAGAATATCGAACCAGTTGTATTGCACAGACAATAACTTATTATTTGCTCTTGAAAATAAATTCTATGGTACAAGAAGACATTACTTATGTATTTACTTGCACTTCCGATGCCTGTTCCTCCATAATGTTGTCTCTCGGGGGTGCCCTCTGCATCTCTCTGAAGTTATGCCTACTCCTTCCTCTACATCACACACTACACCTAGACATTCCTCTAACTTGAACTCTACCACGTTGGACTAGCATTTGGTTTCATCCTTGCTGGGTTTCTATGATGTTAGGTGCATTTTCAAGCGAATTTGCAACAGAGGAAACGGTAATAGAACTTGAGCAGATCATATTAAAGGAAAACAAATAATAATATGACATAGACATTTAAACATGTATATTAAACAACTGAGAATATAGTGTTTAGTACAGTGCTGTTATGCACCGAATACCATCCATTTCAAAATGCTGTTCTTCCACAGTTGCAGTGGTCATGTAATGTGATTCTGCCATACTGTGGTAGAACAGCATTCTAGGACCTCCAGAAACTGCATGAGTCACTTTCACTTTGCAAGCAAAAAAGAGCTCATGCAGACATATCTTACACAACACTTTCCACTATCAAAAAAACCCAGATGAGCAACTATATGAACATCCAGTGTGTTCTGTCACCTCTGGGTTTTGATTCCTATGGACCTCTTGAGCTTCTCTCCCAATGCCAGAGGGAATCAGAAACTCTTTGTGGCATGTCTGGACACGCACCTGGTAATTCCATTCCAGCAAAAATTAAATCCGGTGGCAGCGTTATCTCTAACCGATTGGAGATATTGGAAGCCCTAAATAACCATTTTGCAATGGCAGGGCTAGCATTTGATACTTCTCCTGCCAATGACCTCTGCACAGCTCAGGGCCCACCAACCCACAAGTCCCCCTCTACCGAGGAGGACTTCTCCCTCCTGCCTGTCTCTCTAAAAGAGGTGGAAGACCTACTGCTGCAACTGGACATAGAGCCATACTATCCGAAATGTACCTACCATGTGCTTGCAGTGTCAATCACCCACCTATTCAACATGTCACTCTCCCAGGGTAGCCTCCCCCCTCAATGGAAAATAGCCCATGTCATCCCTCTATTAAAAGCAGGTGACCCCTGTGATCTAAATAATTATAGACCAATCTCCTCCTCCCCATCCTGTCTAAATTACTAGAAAAAAATAGTGTGTGGCCAGCTAGGGGTATACATAGAATCCAGAAGCCTATTAAACCTGGTTCAATCTGGATTCAGAGCAAAGCACAGCACCATAACAGCCCTAGTTAAGGTGACCAATGATTGGCTTCTAGACCTTGACAACAAGAAGCATGTCTGTGTCGTTTTCTTGGATCTTAGTAAGGCATTCGACACAGTCAATCGCAGCCTGCTTCTTTCCTCTCTAAGCACCTTAGGCCTGGGCCATAAATCTATGTGCTGGTTTGCAGACTACCTCGGAGAACAGAAAAAGCAGGTTAAAGCTGAAGGTGATCTTTCTCCATTAAAACCTATGCTGAGGGGGGTGCCCCAGAGCTCTATCCTTGGTTCCCTCCTCTTTGCAGTCTACATTAACAACATCAATGACCTCATCAAAAAAGCCAACATCCACTTATTCGCGGATGACACTGTACTGTACTTGAGTCGTCCCACGCCGGAAGCAGCCTGTGAAGACCTCCAAGCTGAATTTAGCCTTCTACAATACCAGCTCATAAACAAAAAGCTTTTGCTCAATGCGAAAAAGACACAAGCCATGCTCTTCTCCCCATCCTTGCATGCGGCTCTCCTGCTGGGGGGGAGCTATCCCACAAATTACCACTGTTCTTGGAGAAACACTAGAGTATGTAGCTTAATTCAAATATCTAGGAGTTTGGCTCGATCATAAACTTTCCTTCGCTGACCATCTCGAAGAACTACAGAAGAAACTAAGGCAAAGAGTAGGACTATTCTACAGAATTAGCCACCTGCTCACAAAGGAGGCCAAGATTCAACTGGTTCAAGCTACCTTCCTATCTTTAATAGATTACGTGGACCTGCTCTACAGCTACTGCATTGCCTCTGCACTGGCTAAGTTGGACAACCTCTACCACAGAGCTATCAGGTTCATTACTGGCCTTCCACTTTCCACACACCACTGCTCCCTGTACTCATCGTTAGGCTGGACTTCCCTTCACTATAGAAGGAATAGAAATGCTTCTATTGGGCCTTCAGAGCAGTGACCAACAAGCTCCCCTCATATGTCTCAGACTGTATTCCCCGGAGTGTGTTAGGCACCTATGCTCTAAGGAGCTATTCCCTAATCGCCCTCCAAGTTCCAAGGGTCAAAACTTGTTTCAGCAAAGCTGCTCTAAGCTTCTTATTACCCACATTGTGGAATGGTTTACAAAGGAACTTGAAGCTGAGCTGCCCTGTTAGCCTGAATATCTTCAAGGCACTCTACGATCGCTACATGAAAGCACCTTGCAAATGTTTTCCTCACCGCTAGCCCACTAATTCGCAACTCCCCCTTTTCATCCTAACGCTCGCCATGTTTCTACCCCTGGCTCTCACTCTTTCCCTATTAACTCTTCCTGCCACACCCACCCTTCCCTGTCCACTCCAGCCTGGCTAAAGTCCCACTCCATCCATAGTAGTGTCCCAATTATCTACCACTCCTCTGTCATTATCATAATAAACAAGTACACGACAGCCATCATCACTTTCTGTGGTTTTAGCTCAATTTTTCCCCCGGTCGTCGGTAATATAGCCCTCCTCTTCTTTACCTCCCTAACCTGTCACCCCATACATGGCCTCTTTCCCCTATATGTGTAGTTGCCGGCTGCCTCACTCAAAAGATCTCTGCTTATAACCCCTGTATGCCTATGGTTGATTGTACATCTGCTGACTTTTTCAATTGTAAAATAATATTGTTTTTTTTATTTATTTCAACCTTGTACTGTACTGTATACACTGTATATACTTTTTCTTCCTTGAATATTATTGCTTTTTGTATACCTGCTTCTGTACTGTACTCTGATGTATTCATGACCAGGTCCACCTTGCAAATGAGCCTTGCTCAATGGTGCCTGCCTGGTTAAATAAAGATTTTGATTGATTGATTGATTGAGAACACACTGGTTGTGCAAGGTGTCATCTCTGACATATTCCCTGGGTGTCAGCCCCTCAAGTATTCAACTCCAAAACAATGGCAACAGCCTGGCGGGTAATTATTTATGTCCTACAGAGGGCCAATTTTTGGCTACTATGCCATATTCTATGGTGCTGTCTCTAAGTCCTCCATGGCCAGACTGGACACCCTCTTCAATTCCTTCTTCAGCTTTGACCTGGATTCCTCCCCTTCGCAAACACCACTGTGATCTTTACATGTCCTTTCCTTTCCCAAGATGGCTTACAAGACTTTGACCCCTTAATGAGCTGCTTTCAGCAGTTCCCCATGACCGGAATCACTACATCATGCATACAGGGGTGAGGGCTCTGGGGAGCCACTGTGCATAGCACAGCATCTCTGTGCATACTTGGGCCCTTGTACTCCCCCCTTAACGTTCCTTGAATAGGTGCACTGACCTGTGCTTTAGTGTAAGGAAACATTTGCAACCCATTTGTGTAGAGTACAAATGAATTCAGGTCAGAAGTGTGCTGCAAAGTTGGCATTGCAACCGCTGTGTGCCACTCAACCATGACCAAGTAAATAACCCCCCCGAAGTTCAGTCCAACAGAGTCCTCTGTCAGTCTGCCATGGTACATCTTCACATGCCTCTGAGTTACATACGGTATGTCACTGCTTTGAAAAAGAGATACTGCTTACAAGCATGAGTATTACCATTGCATGCATTCACATTGGGGCAGGGGGGTGGTGGTGCCGGACTCCATGCCACCCATGAAAGTGTGCCGGTGGGAGGGGGGTGCATGCTATGCCCACAGGCACCCTGCCATAGCTGCTACCTGCTCCCTCCATCCTAAGGATGGCGGCTCAGCAGGGCAGGTGGCTGTCCTTAATATGGCAGCCCCCAGCCCTCCTGACATGCCTTCAGTGCATGGGTCCTAGTCAGTATTGGGGTACACCACCACCACCACCCATGCACCCCACCTCCACATTGAGATGGGGATCTAGTCTGCTGGTGGGAAGGGCATCTGACTGGATGCCAACCTGAATCTTATGCCCAGCCCACCCTCTGTTCCTGCTGCTCTCCTGTGTGCCTATAGGTGTAGAGCAGCAACCTTGCAGGTGGCATTTGTGAATGGCACATGGTGTGCATCTGTTTTGGGGTGTGGTACAATGTGGACTAGCTACATTATATACTTTTAGTGTATATTCAGACTGCCATAGCACTGAAGGTCACTTAGTAAGAAAAGGACCTTGGGATTATCATATCTGATAACCTCAAAACTGCAGAATAGTGTGACAAAGCAGTGAGCAGGGCCAGAGGGATGCTGGCATGCATATAGAGAGGTAACTTCAACAGAAGGAGGAGGAGGTGGTGTTGCCACTATAACACTTACTGGTGTGACCCCACCTGGAGTATTGTGTCCAGTTCTGGAGGCTATGTCTCAGCAGAGACATAGATAGGGCCCAGGCAATCCAGAGGAGGGCAAATAAAATCATGCAAGGGTGCACCAAATACCCCAATGAGGAAAGACTGAGGGATCTCAACATGTACACCCTGGAAGAGAGAAGAGAAAGAGGGGACATAATAGCGACAACTGATACCTCACAGGAGTGAGCAGGGTACAGGAGGTGAGGCTCTTTATGGGAGGCAGTATAACGCATTGGGATTACGGCCCCGAGGTGCAGAACTGAAGACCTGGGTTTGAATCCCATAGCCACCTAAGTGCATACTGTGTGATCCTAAACAACTCACTTAACTTTCTTTTGCTCCCAGGTCTCATCTGGAAACAAGCTTCAGCTTAGTATGCTACTCTTGGTTAAACAATGTTCCCTTCCCTTTCTCTCTTTCAAATGAGCAAAAGCACTAAGAACACATAGTATGCAATGAAGCATGGGTGGGGAAAGTTTAAGAGAGATAAGATTAAGTATTACTTCACTAAGAGAAATGGTAGATGCCTATAACAGACTGTCAGTGGAAGAGATGGAGGTGAAAACAATAGAGGGCTTCAAGCATGCCTGGGATGGACACAGTGGAATATTAGTAAATAGGCAGTTAGGAGGGAGGGTCACAGGAGACCAGTTAGGGTCTATAGAAATGGACTTGGCAAGGATCATCTGGGCAGACTGGTTCTGCCAACAAATTCTATGTTTCTGTGGGTTAGGCCCCATAGTGGTGGTGCATAATAATGTAAATTAATGATCAGAACCAACCTGCAGAAGCACTGAACTATGAATTATCCAGTGAGACCAAAATCAATAAAGGCATTTTTCAAAGAGTGACAAAATTACACATACTGCTCTCATTTAAAGTCCTTATGAGCTTAAAGCATACATACAGATGAACAGTTTTGTATACCATTTTCATATCACTATGCATCGTTAAAATGCATGTTTTTCAAATTATGAACAGCAGTAGAAAACATGGATATCGATGAAGCAGTATAAAAATATTTATTGCATTTAACAAACATAATATTGAGATTAAAACTACCAATTAATGGGGAAGTCTAAACCCCTATTCAAAGCATCATGGGTATGTAAATCTTGGGGAGGAGGGTGGTAAGCTGAATAAGAAAGGCTTCCACTTGTACCACAGTCTTCTGAACATGGCACTCCACAGATTGCACCACAGCCACCTCACACGCATCAAAATCTAATAGTAATCTTTAAAAAGTGCACGTAAGAGTATGCATGATGGCAATACAGGAACAGCTTTTAACTTAATACCTAACAATCCTGGCCATCTGCACATACCAGTATGCATAGGAGAAAGTGGTGCTTACGCTACTACTCGGCACCTAATCAAGTTATTGCTTGCAGTGGGTTCAAGAGAAACCAAAAATAGACAGCATAATACACGTAGTTATATATCTATACATACACAGGGCAGAGAACACAAACAACAATCGCACTGATGCTACAAAGCACACCCATGGAAACACACACCCATGAGATTAACATAAACACATTTTATTAATGAAACTAAAACATTCTCCTGTCACTGCACAGAAGCAGAATAGAATCCAGTACCCCCCCAAAAAAAACGCACAACAACAATGGAAAATACATAACACAATGAGAAACACCAACACACTTAGAAAAATAAATACTGAATAGAATGAACTTAGTAAAATTTATTAACAGGCAGTGTGGTACAAGACCCGGTTCATTTCTCACATTGCGAACGGGAACATCAGTTCATTACCTGAGGTGAAAAAAAAACAACATCCATCAGTAATACTATGGATAAATTGAACCTCATGACATCTGTATTAAAGTTCAAAATGAAATTAAAAAATCACCAAGAGACAGAGTATTCAATGGAACTAGGAATGCTTGTCAGTTTGCTACACGACTGAAACTCTTAGTTCTACAATTCTGTCAAAGAAATCTGACACACAAGCACTTTTCTACACCACACGGGGACACACTGAACTGACTAAACCAATAAAATGCTTGGATTCACACAGGATAACAAAGCATACGGCGTGTTCACTGCTCTTCCTCATCACTAGCATACAAGTGAACTGCAACAGTACATGCGTGCTACATGATTGGTAGATTGCAATTAAATGACATGTACATGTGTCAGACTCGGCTACGGGCAACGTGAATGAACATGTCGGTCCTGGAGGAGGAGCATGCTATACGAGAGAATATAAATAGTAGCAACTCACACAACAGTCAGAATGCAGCTTTAAAAACTGTGATCTTCTGAGTTTTTCACTAAGAGGAAACCAACCCAGGTAAGTTTATGCAAAATCACAGTGAAGCACTGCTGCGTTAAAGGATTCTTTGGGCATTAACACATACTTTGATATAAGCCTAGCGTGGTTTAGTATGATGCCTTTGGCAGTCAAATCTCGAAGAGCTGCCCGAGCCGGGGGGGGGGGGGCCAAAGGAGGCAGATATGGGGTTGCCACCAATCCGTATATTTATATTGTTTATAATGGGTTGGAAAATATTGCGTAGGGCCCGAATCCCAAATGCACTGCATAGCTGGGAGTGAGCTACCATGTCCCACTCCACAGGGGTATCTTTAAGCCTGCTGGGAAGACTAGTCCGGGGTACAAAAAATAGCGAGGCCAATGCTAGTTTATATTGCCCAAATAGCTTCTTTTCAATACCCTCCCAATCTGGTGAATAAGTCTCACCCAGATCATGGTTTCCCCATTTAAAATATTTGGAGCTGTGTACGGCCAGATAATACAAAAATAACTCTGGCATTTGTAGCCCACCCATCCTTCGTAATCTACATAATTTCTCATGTGATCTCCTGGGGAGCTTCCCAACCCATAAGAATTTAGAGCATAAGGAGTGCAGTACATTGAACTATTTTTGTGATAATGACAAGTTAAGTATTGACATTGGATAAAGGAAACGGGGAAGAACTGTCATTTTAATCAGATTTGCCCATCCCCATAAGGGGAGAGAAAAACGATGCCAACGCAGGACATCTTCAGCTAAAGACTTGACTATGGGATCCAAATTAAGTGCCTTTAATTTAGATTGCTTGCTCGATAATTTAATTCCCAAATAAGTCAATGCTTTAGATTCCCATTGAAAACCTAACTGTAACGTTTGGGCTTTAGTGCATGCCGGAGACAAGGGGTAAATCTGCGTTTTAATTTTATTTAATTTGTACCCAGAGAAGGAGCTACTGAATGCCCTTCTCATTCCTTCCTTTCAGCTTCGTAGCAATGTAAGTGAGTGCCATCTTAGGATCCGTAAAGAATTTGGAAGTTTTATCTGGGGCTCATATTATTAATCTTGCCAGATAAACCAGTGAAAAGGGACAGTTCAGAAGGTGCAGTTTCTTTTTAACTTCCCAAAAGACTGTCTCTCCTGTTGTAATTTTCAGGAGAAATCAGGAAAGATGTGAACTTTGCTGCTGTCGACCATTATATAGTCCACCTTCTGAGCTGCTGCAAGGACCCACAGCTGGTCTTGAAACCTTAAAAATTTAATTATAACATGCCTTGGTCTCTCGTTGGGGCCAGGTCTCCAACCTGGTGACTGGTGGCCCTCTGTATCTCAAGCTACCAATCCTCTGGCAATTGCAGGGTGCTCACCAGCCATTTCTGGAAGTAGTCTATGCTGTTTCTGCCCTCAGCCCCATCTGGGGGACCAACCAACCTCAAATTACACTGTCTCTGTCTCTCTCTCTCTCTCTATTTTCATGATCGTCAAGCACCTCCTTTATCTTTTCTATTTCTTGCAGGTCCTGTTGTAATTTAGGATCCAGCTGAGATTGTACGTCCTCCTGGGAATGGAGTCGGGACTCCAGCTCCGAGATACACCCTTCATGTTTGTCTAATCGGTCACTCATTGATTTGATGGTCTCCTGAAGGTGAGTGAGCTGTGCATTAATGTTAGTGAAGCCCGTCTGCATCTGTGTAGTCAAATCATATTTCATATTAGTAATTAGAATCTCTAAATTTGTGGCTACGATAAAGATGGTGTAGCTATCTATACTTTGCCTTAATGTTGCACATCGGTGAGCATTCTGGAAGCTGTCCTTGTTACAGGATGCTCAAGGCCTGGCTAATGTCCGCTGCCCCCGGCCATTTTAAATGGCATTTGGGACTGTCATTTTACCGACTTCAATGAAGTTGCAATGGGGGGGACTTCTAGCTCTATTTATTAGGTGAAATCGGCAATATTTTCATAGAATGGGACAACATTTGAAAGGATGAGCACAGAGCTCAGCATTCAAGCTGCCATTTTCATCCCTGACTTGGCCACACCCCCAAGAAAAGGTGGTTACAAGAGCTAAGGCACAGTTAGAGGAAAGAACAAGCACACCATACCTTAAAGGTACCGCTGCTTGCAGTCTGGGACTACAGCAGAAAAAACAAAAATGGCACATTCACCAGCATAAGTTAAACTTTTTCATTGCAGTAAACCAAAGATGCGGTGCAGTCCGTCACACATAGTGCTTGACATATGCGACTTCATCAGGGCCCCCGAATGAATCCCCTTATGTAGGGTGCTATGTAGGGGAGATTGACGACATTTTTGGTTTGGTCCAATAAAAAAAAAGTTTGAGTTCTGCTGCCGAGCACACCACTTTTTGTGTTTTCTGCTACAGGCAGAAGAAAGGATTGTAAGGAAAGTGAGGATGGGGATACGACTTTTTTCCGATATTTCAGTAAGAAGGAAAAAGCTAGGAGAGGGATAGTGAGGATAAGAATGGTGGAAGGTGAAGACTGTTCAGAAGGAGACCAAGAAAAGGCTGACATTTTGAACAGGTGCTTTTGCTCTGTCTTCACAGTAGAGGGAAGGGTGCGGGCCACCAGAGAGAAGTAAAAGAGGTGGGGTGAAGGTGGACACAAGACCATTTTCAGAGGAAAGAATACTGAAAGGATATGCAGCCCTGAAAGTGGATAATGATAAGGGGCTGAGTGTGATTCATCCCAGGGCGCTGAGGGAGCTCAGGGAAGTGCTAGCTGGTCCACTGACAGCCTTGCTTAACTGGAAACAGGAGTGTTTCCAAGGACTAGAGAAGGGCCAACATGGTCCTTTTGGTCCCAGCGTGTGTGCATTATGTACTTTTCTTGCCCCTGTAGTTAGCGTCATATTCTGTATTAGAACAGTAGTTTGTATTTATGTATCTGTGTCATACTATTGTATCTGTGTTATACTGCGTACCAATCTATATCTATGTAAGATGTGGAGCCTTTGCAAATGAGTCACTGACTCAAAGGGCTGTAATTCCTAGACCATCAATAAATAAATAAATAAATATGAGTGGCAGAAGGGAGGAAACTAGCAGCTACAGGCTAACCAGCCTATCTTTAGTGGTGGGGAAACAAATGGAAACCCTACTAAAAGATAGGCTGGTTGATTAGGTAGAAACCAGTGGGCTGCAGGACCATAGGCAGTATGGGTTCATAATGGTATGGTCATACCAAACTAATCTAATAGATTTCTTTGACTGGATGACCAGGGAAATGGACCAGTGGAAGGCAGTGGACACAGCTTTTCTAGACTTCAGCAAGGCCTTTAATAAGGCTGATTTGAAAACTGACCATTTTGGGGGTGGGGGCCAAAATGGTAAAGTGTGTTTGCAACTGGCTAACAGATAGCAGGCAAAGGATAGTGGTAAATGGCACAGACTCTAAGGATAGGGGTGACCAGCAGGGTTCAGTGCTTGGGCCTGTCCTCTTCAATATCTTCCTAGACGATATTGCAGAGGAACTGGAGGGGAAGGTGTGTCTATTTGCAGGTGACATGAATGTAAGCCCCCCCAGGTCTAGAGGTATGCCTGATGTTAAACAGAGGGGAGGAGGGCACTGTGCAGTGGCAAGAAACAAAGTCACAGGAGAAGTCTCATTACCTGGGTTCCACAGAATGTCCTTGAATCTCTGGGGGGAAGGGAAATGCAGCAGATCTCCACTGCAGGGGCAGCAGCTTGGGGGAAGTTAGTTAGCAGCACAACATTGCAGTAAATAAATCCAAGTTCCATAGGAATTAAAGGAATCAACCTCATTTAATGAGGAATTAATCAAATCAACTCTATGGAGCAGTAGGGGACAATCACTTTTAACAGAGAGCGATCCCTTTACTTTATGGCACAGAGCCAAGCTTCCATCAATGCAAGACCCACAGATCCACATGGCACATTACCTACTGTGGGAGCCGAATCAGGCTCTGATTTGCTGGCAGCACCACAGCTGTAACATGGGAACAAAACACCATCTCCTTCTCTTCATCCTGCTCAAAATCTTATCCTGCATGAATGTGCAAGAGGTAAGACACTGAGTGTGAATGTCCCCAAACCCAGGTACGTTAGGGCTCTGGGTGACCCCATCTACAATGGCCTGGCCAAACTTTGCTGCTCTGAAAACTGCAGCTTGGGGACAACCTGGGTTCCAAAAACTACAGACTCCTCTTTTTCTTCATCTCTGCTCTGCTGGCCTGGACACGGAAAACATGGCCCTAGAACAGGGAAATGAATGCAGGCTGCCACCACTGCACCATAGGCTCTCACCACTATGGCAGCCAGACTGGTCAAATGGACTCTCCCCCATGCAGACCTGTCATCATTCCAGGAATCATGAGGCAGGCCTCTCCAATCGACTCCATGTGCCCCAGCTCCCATTGCAGACACACAGAGGGGGGGATCCAAGGCATTGCAGCCAATCAAGGGCCTCACAATTACCTCAACTGGGACTCTCAACTGATGGCTGGACACAAGCTGGGCATTGGACCTGGATGGCAATAGACCCACCCTGGCCCTGAACCTACGATCCTGCAGTTGAATGTCTCTCCATCGGACCAGGAGCCCCCTTCATCCACCGCTCCCAGCCCAACCTCCTCCCAAAAAGTGCCAAAACCCCTCCCTTTATGCTGTCAGCAACCCAGGCTTTACCTGCCAGCAGGCAGTACCCTGAGCCCAAGCAGCAGAACTTAAAGGTCCCATTTAGTAAGCACCCAGGGGGGCATACATGAAGCTTTGCAATGGGGTAGGCACCCATGAGGGAGGTGAGACAATGCACATTGATCTAGGGAGACTAGAGGAGTGGTTGCAGGCATGACAGTTGGGGTTCAGTGGCAAAAAGTGCAAAATGATGCACCTATTACACTGGAACCCCAGTGCTGAGTATAGGATGGGGGATGCTGGCTGTCATTAAGCAGGATAAGGACCTCAGGGTTATTATATAAGAAGACCTCAATGTGGCAGTACAGTGTGACAAGGCCATGAGCAGTGCTTATGGGATGCTGGGGTGCTTAGGGTAGGGCATCATTAGCAAGAGGAGAGAGGTGGGGCTGACGCTGTGCTGCTCTCTGTTATGTCCCCACCTGGAATACTGTGTCCAATTGTGGAGGAAGCACCTGAGGAAAGACATAATCAGACAGGAGGTGGTCCACAAAAGGAAACCAAGATGGAACAGGGGATGCAAGGAAAGCCCTATGAGGAGAGACTGAGGGATCTCAATATGTACACTCTGGAGGACAACAGAGCAAGGGGTGACATGACTAAGACCTTAAAATACCTTACAGGGGTGAACAGAGTGCAGGGGGGGAGCCTCTTCCAACAGAGGATGAACTCCAAGACTAGGATACATGCAATTAAATTGGATGGGGGACATTTCAGGAAGGTTGTGAAGAAATACTTCTTGACAGGAAGGGTGTTAGAGGCATGGAACCAACTGCCAGTTGAAGATGTGGAGGACTGAATAGTGGAAGGCTTCAAGCATGCATGGTATAGACAGACACAGGGATATATTGGTACAGAAACAGGGAAGGGGATGTTCCTGGACACCAGTTAGGGTAGCAGAGGTACAATAATCAGGGAACCCTTCGGCAGACTGAGTGGGCCGAGTGGGCCATTTCTGCAGATGAATTCTGCTTCTATGTACTAATTCAGTCCTCAAACCCTTCTTATCTATTTAAGTCCCAGCAGAGACATAGGATGCAGATCTCCCAGGTCAAATGGAAGGCTAGTCAAACAGCTTTCTCCTATGGGCTTCCACACATCTGTAACAGTCCCCTCCCCTGACATTGCATACAATCTTAGCTCCCAGGCAATTAAACACAATTTATGCTTTACACAGCTCCTTCTTTCCTGTGCCTCTTATGATCAGCTCACACCTGTCCCTAGCTGGTCCCAAACATGCCATACCAAGAATGGTCAGTTATAATGGATGCAGCTGCCTTGTTATATACCACTCATCATACTGGGTAATATTAATTATATAAGTGGACTTACCTGCTCTGATGGATTTGGGAATCCTGAGGTTACGGTAATCAAAAGGAGACCTGCAAGACCAGGACAAAAGAGGTTGAGAAAGAACAAAGGGTCAGAAGTCCTGGATGAGGGACTAGACAGTTCGGAACAGATAAAAGGTATACTTATCTGATGGGGAGTCAGCAGACATCTGTCAAGAAACAAAGGGAAATGGTTTTATAAATGGGAAACTAGTAGCAAAAGTAGAGACAGAGTAGCAGAGCAGTCTAGTAGGTTAAATGAGTACAGCAGAAGTAAATTATGAGGTATTTTGAAGAAAATAGGTACAGTAAATTGAAAGGAGAAAATAAGAGAATTGTAACAGACACAGAAAAGTAGCAAATGACAAATGGGGGGGGGGGGAGAGAGAGAAAGTATAGTGGGGGGAGGGACTCAGCTAAAGTTCCTGTAGCACCCTGTGGTGGTCCAGTGACTTGAATTAACATAATGGTGGCCCAAGTGGGCTGGCTAGTTGGATCTTCTTTGGGCAAGTAAGGGACCAAATTTTCAAATACTAGATCACTGTGGTCTGGTGGGTCCAGGGATGCTTCTCAATCCATGGACTGCTGTCTTCCTTGGTCCACCGCCTATTAGTTGTCTTGTTGACTGCAAGAGTGAAGGTGCTCAAAAGCATGATCACACTTCTTCTTCTTCAAAAAAAGATGCCTAACACATCTTAGTTCTGCTGGTGCCAGCCACTAATGTGGGGGGACATGCACCATTCAGCAGGTACCACTGATCACATACCTATTAGTTGGGCTCCTGGTCAGGAGCAATTCACAGAAGTTAAATCTGTATGGTGCCTACTGTATATGTTAAGCCCCAAGTGGGGTGGAGGTGGGACTGGGGAATAAATGCAGCAGAACTGCCAAAATTAAGTGCCGCTCTTGCAGTTATGCTTAAAGCCCAAGCAAGTTGCAATGATGATTAAATACAATCAGAAGCAGGGTAGAGTAAGTCACTAAACTGATAACTGGCCATGGACCCTGAGGCCCCGATATTCAGAATTGCGCCTGGCAATGGTGCATGTGGTGGTGCAGCACAACTGAGGTGTGCTGGTGCAATTACGGGATATATTCAAAAGAAATGAGCCATGGCTCATCTCCTCTGAATATATCAGGTAATGAGCACTGTGCAAATATGATGTGCTGGTGCATCCCCCCCAGACAGGGCTGAATACCAGGAATGGGTACTGCGCCAGTTCAACAGAGTCACGCTATGTGCAAATTCTTGATATTCAGCCAGCAGTATGCAAATGGGGCCATAATACATGCAAGGTGCAAATGGAGCCATTTGCATGTCATTATGGCCCCATTTGCATGTGTTGAGCAGGGCTGGCCAGCGAAATGCACCAGGCGCCCTGCACAGCATGCAGTCCCTGAACCAGGGACCGCAGTAGTACCCCCTACCCATCCCAACCATCCAATTGCTGAAAAGTACACAGTTTCATATCCCTGGTAGTCCAGTGGTACCCCCTTCCCTACTGATATCCCAATCGCTGTGATCTTATTAATTATGTTTCCCTGGTGGTCCAATGGTTCCCCTCTCCCTGCCCGCACCTCTGATCACCGTAATGTCATAATTAAAATAGCCCTAGTGGTCCAGTGGTTCCCCCCTCCCTGCCTGCACCTCTGATCAACCGTAAATGTTATTCACATTGCCCTGGTAGTCTAGTGGTAACCCCTTCCTGCCAGTAACACCAATTGCCACAATAAAAGAGCAGTTTATCCCTGGTAGTCTAGTGGTAACCCCCACCCTGCCTGTAACCCCTTCACCCGTAATCATGTCGGAAAGAACAACCTGGTGGTCAGTGGCACCCCCACCCCCCACCCACAGGATCCCCTACCCACCCAGCCCCCATCATTGGTGGGCGTAACGAACCCACCCGCAGACCTCCTTGACTGCCCACTGAATGACAGCTTACAGTACAGCTGCAGGCCCATTGGTCCACACTGTGGACCAATGGGCTTGCACAGCATACTGTACTAGTCATTCACAAGTATGTGAATGAAGTCATTCATTCACATATTTGTGAATGACTCTTACAATATGCACTGGGATGGGGGTGCCTCTGGACCACCAGGGGGTTCTTTCTGATGTGATTACGGGCGAACGGGGTTACGAGCAGGGTGGGGTTACCACTAGACTACCGGGGCTATAACAGTATTGCATCATGAATGATTGGGTTTACCGGTGGGGTGGGGGGTACCACTAGACTACCAGGACTATAATAGTATTACATCATGGGTGATCAGGTTTAACGATAGGTGGGGGTACTGTTAGGACTACCAGGGCTATAATAGTATTACATCATGGGTGATCAGGTTTACTGGCGGGTGGGGGTTACCACCAGACTACCAGGACAGTGTTAACATAATATTATGTGCATTGGAGCAACCGGAGGGGTTGGGGGACCACTGAACCACTAGGGACATTTATGGGTGCTTGTGCACAGTGTACTGGGGGGAGGCCACCAAAGGCTGGCAGCTACTGTGATGCGCCTTGCATTACAGCAGCTCTCCTGTGGGCGACCACCATTTGAGCCATATTTTTCGTGCTCAGCCTTGTGCACCGGTATGCAGCACATCTTGGGGTTGTGCTGGCATATGTGCTGCACTTCCTGGGCTGAATATAGAGATGAGCTGCATATGCATGGGTACGCCCCCAGGAGATGTGCCGCATACATTATCTTTGCACCCTGGCACATAGGGGAATTGCGCTGCACAAGTCCCCCTTTTGAATATTGCCCCGGGGTGCATTACTGGGGTTGTGCTGGCACAACTCAGTTGCACCAGGCACAACCCCTTTGAATATCTAGCCCTGAATGTCAAAGGGGATAAAGTGACTTTTCCTGCCTGTGTATGGATGTTGAGGAGGATACCCCCCGATATTTATACCCATACTTTAAGCACCAGTTAGATGGGTCTCTGCTCTTAACAGCTGCCCTCAGAGAGATTAGGGGATTTAGGAGAGAAGAGTATCTAAGTACTATTAAGCCAACCCACACTAGTAGGGCCATAAACTGTACTGGCTGGGCACTGCTGTGGAGGAGCTTTTTATAGTCTTGCAGGTCTGAAATGAACATAACATTATCTCCTCAATCAGGATTTCAATCAGTTGGACAGTCTCTCGGGCCAGATCCTACCAGCTGCTCCCCCTAGCGTTTTCCCCATCAGGTGCCCAGTTCAGGCCCAAGGTTGGGTACTTTGTGTAGTGGAGAGATGCACCATGCAACAAGAGTCACCAATATGAAATGGCACTCCAGCAACTATTAACTCAGCTCCTAGTCAGGAGCAAAGGTGAAAGGAAGGAAGAAAGGAAGAAAGAAAGAAAGAAAGAAAGAAAGAAAGAAAGAAAGAAAGAGCCATTTCTCTCTAGGTAGTTCCGCTAGGTCCTAAATATTCCTAAATTGAAAATCTTTTGGATATCCTTGCAACATTGCATCCACACAATACCATACCATAGTACTGCACTGAAGCAAACTATGCCACCATGAGAGCGGTTTGCATTATGCTGACACATGCTCAACAGATTGTACCAAGAAAATGTGGAATACCACAAAATCTAAATCCTTAAAACATATCTTTTTGAACAAATTTCACATCAAGAAATGTGTTGGCATTCTTTTGCCATGTAATGCATATATTGTGCTAGTAGGGGCTGTGTCCCACAATGTAAGAAGGGTACCTTACACTAGTTAGACTGAAAGAACTGCTTAGCTTCACAGTCTTCTTGCCCAACCAGATCAACCCCCCCAACACATATATCACAAGAGAGAATGTAACAAAGTCCAAGAGGGTAGCATCTTTTTCTGTTTCTGTTTCTGTGCTTTCCTCCTCGTATTGCTGAAAGCGCTGCTCATTGCAGCTGAGAGTTGCACTCATCTGGACTGTTGGCTGTATGCTTCATTGGACTACATTTCTGTTTTATTACCTGCCCACTAACCCTACGTGCCAAACACAGCGTGAGAGGCTGTGTGTTATTTCTTGCTAATTCGCTGCCAGCTGGAGCTGGAGCTGTGAGAGGGGGGCTGCCGGCTGTTGGTGTGTGGGAGTGGGGAGGCACTGTTTAACGTTATGCCATTGCAATGTAAGTGTTTCTTGTGCTTTCCTCCTCATATTGCTGAGAGCGCTGCTCATTGCAGCTAAGAGTTGCACTTATCTGGACTGTTGGCCATATGCTTAATTGGACTACATTTCTGTTTTATCACCTGCCCACTAACCCTATGTGCCAAACACAGCGTGAGAGGCTGTGTGTTATTTCTTGCTAATTCGCTGCCAGCTGGAGCTGTAGCTGTGAGAGGGGGGCTGCAGGCTGTTGGTGTGTGGGAGTGGGGAGGCACTGTTTAAACGTTGGCAGCCCAACAGCGCATGACGTGGCGGCGTTGTGATGTGGCGCCACTGAGTTGAAATTTTGCCTGTTTTAGATGAGAGGTGGGAATTAGATTATGGTATAACTGTTTATGTATGTCAACTAGTTTTATTGTAAAGTATAGTTTTTATGTGAATTGCTTGCATGAGTTATATGTGCTATTTGGCTTATTTAATTAGATATGTGTAGGAGTTCTGTTAGACGAGTTTTGGGGCCTAGGATTGTTTATGGGAATTTGCAGCTGCATGCGCTTCGTCCTTTTATCCCCCTTCCTGTATCTGATATTACTATCAGATGTTGTAGGGAAGTGGGGATTGTGGGGGATTGTTCTGCGTATGTGCTGTGTGATGACCAGGAACTGGTTGATCAAAGGATAGAGGTGGTTAAGTCCAGGAGATGCCATGGAATAAATAGAGCATCTAGGAGAAGCCAGACGTGGTTGGTGCCTATTTCCAGGGTGGCCACCAGGCCAAGTGGCCAGGTGACCTCTAGGGCTGCACCACCCTCAATACCTCTGACGGCAGTGCTATGCAATGCCAGGTCGATCAGAAACAAGACAGCTATTATTGCCACTCTGGTTTCATTGGTCGACCTGGCGTGCATTACAGAGACCTGGGTAGGAGATGATGCTGGCCCTGTTTTTGAGGCTGCATTCCCCCCAGGATACACTGTGGTGCACTGCCCCAGAGAAAATCGTAGGGGAGGCGATGTAGCTATTTGTTTTAAATCAAACCTGGACTTCACCGTGCACCCGGTGGGAACCCCAGGTTCATCTGAGTGTGTGGCAGTTCGTGGAGGACTTGGCGTGGTCTGCAGGATCCTCCTCATCTATCGCTCTCCTGGTCCGATGGGGAGGTTCCTGCAGGAATTCGCCGAGTTTGTTGCTGGCGAAACATTGTATTCCCCAAGATGTATTTTTCTTGGGGACTTCAATGTTTGGGCCAAGGATAGAAGTCAAAAGTGCGCTGATGAGTTACTGCAGAGTATGTCCCTTTTGGGGCTGGTGCAGTCTGTCGGCCTGCCTACTCATCGGGATGGCCACACATTGGACCTGGTGTTCTCACTGGGACTCAAGATCGTTGATCTTGATATTGATCGAGTAGCTTGGTCTGATCATTGCACGGTGAAGTTCACGTTTAGTGCTCCCGTCATAAATTCTTCCCCTTCTGAGATATTTCGCTGCCGCCCGTTAAAGATCTTACCCTGAGGGTTTTGGCGGCAGTTGATTTATCAAGGGTGGGTGATGCATGCGTCGGAGCGGTTGACCGGGATAGACGTCATAATAAGGTGCTGTCTGGCGCCATCGACTCTCTCGCCACTGTCCGTGTATGACCCAGAACCTCATACCTGAGGGTCGCCTTTGGTATGACGGCGCATCTCAGGGAAATGAAGAAGCTGGCCGGAGACTAGGAGCCGTCAGCTGGAGGAAACTCGTCTGGGGGCTGACAAACTGGTCCTGTGTGCGCATTATTGCGCCTATCAGGAGGCAATCAACCAAAAGAAGGCAATATTTTTGTCTCGGGAGATTGCTGCTGGGAGAAACCGACCAGCCTCACTCTTCCAGACTGTTGATAGACTTCTTCATCCATTCTGTCTTTAGCCTGGAAGAGTTTCCTCAAATGAGGATTGTGAGGAATTTGCTCGGTTTTTCTCGGACAGGGTGTCTGCGATCCGGCAGGGGGTTTCCTCAGCCAGTAATATCATTGCTGTCAGTAGTCATCAGTTGTGTTCTAAGAGCACTCTTTCTGATTGTGGGGAGTTTAGGCCAGTGGAGGTTCGTGAGGTCATTGAGGTGGCGGCCAACTTGAAGTGTACCTTTTGTGAACTGGATCCCGTGCCAACGCGCTTCTTGATGAGGTGCATTGACACTGTTGGCCCGGTGTTTGCCCTGATTGTCCGGTGCTCCTTGAGTCAGGGTGTCTTTCCAGATGCCTTGAAGGAGGACTCTGGTGAGACCCTTTAAAGAAAGCTTCTGGACCCGAGATTAGGGCAAATTACAGTCCCTATCTCCAATCTTCCATTTTGGGAAAGGTTGTTGAGACGGTGGTATCACTTCAGTTGGAGAACATCTCTTGACCCAGAGTTGTATGCCCCTTCCAGTCAGCTTTTCGGCCAGACATAGCACTGAAACTGCATTAGTTCGGGTGCAAATGACCTCCTCAGGGCTAGAGATCGGGGACAAGACAATTCTTGTCTCCTCGATCTCTCTTCAACATTTGATACTGTGGACCATTGTGTGTTGCTTTTCGCCTGGGGAGTTATGCGGACTCACTGGTATTGTCATCAAATGGTTTGAGTCATTTCTTACTAACAGGAGGCAGCGGGTTGTGATGGGTAATTTCTCATCCGTCCCTGCCTCCTTTCATCATGGAGTCCTCAGGGTTCGGGTATTGGCCCCAATGTTGTTCGCGAGTACATGCTGCCCTGGGGGATCATTAGAGGTATGGTTTGAGTTTTCATTGCTATGCTGATGACACCAACTATACCTATCCTTTGCCCCAGGAACATCAAATGCAGTGGATGTGCTGAATATCTGTCTGGCTGAGATAAATGACTGGATGTCTTCCAGCTGGCTGCGACTGAACCCTAACAAGACTGAGGTACTGGTAGTGGGTCGAACAGAGTTTGTGATGGGATGGCCTCTGATTCTCGACTGGCATTGTGCTAGGAGCTGTGTCATTGATGGCCTCCCATGGTGCGAAATCTTGGTGTGATCTTTGACAGGAACCTGTCCATGGAGGCTCAAATATCCTCTGTGGTTCGTTCCTGTTTTTTCCATCTTAGAAATATCGCCAGGATTAAGCCCCTTGTTCTGGCTCTGGACCTCCCTACTTTGATACATGCCTTAGTCACCTCTAGGCTTGACTACTGTAATGCCCTCTATCTCGGGGTCTCTGGAACTTATTTTCGCAGACTGCAGCTAGTGCAAAACGCTGCTGCTCGGCTTTTGACCGGACAAAGTAAGTTTTGTCATATTACTCCAGTATTGCGTGAATTGCACTGGCTGTCTGTCAGGTGGAGAGTATTGTTCAAGGTGGGTTTTCTCACCTATAAGACCCTACATGGACAGGGCCCTGGTTACCTATCTGATCTCCTGGTACCGTCCACCTCTGTCCGAGATCTCCGCTCCTCTAATGGTGGCCTCCTTAAAGTTCCGAGAGCAAGATTGAAATCAGCAGGGGATCGATCATTTGGAGTTGCTGCTCCAGCTTTCTGGAACTCGTTGCCATTCGAAGCGCGAGAGGCCACCACTATAGAGGCCTTTAAGAGTCGTCTGAAGACCTTTTTATTTATGCAGGCTTTTGGGGATTAAGTTTTTATGCATATTATATTGTAATGTAATGTATACGGTATGACATACTGTACAGACTTTTGTGCGGCTCCCAGAGCCTTCGGGATTGGGCGTCTTTTTAAATAAATTTGATTTGATTTGATTTGATCTTTCAGAAAAAGGGATGTGCAAGAACAATAGGGAACAATTGGAAGACAGAGGGGGGATGACTCAAGTGCAACGTGAGGAAGTATTTTTTTCATGGAGAGGGTGGTGGATGCATGGAATGGCCTTCCTGAAGAGGTTGTAGGATCAAAAACAGTGGGGGAATTTAAGAATGCATGGGACAGACATAAGGCAATTCTGGTGGGGGTTAGGAAGAAGTGGGCTGTTGGTTAACTAGGATCTGCAGCTTATCCAATAGGCAGGGGAATGGGCAGACTGGGTGGGCCAAGCAGTCCTTATCTGCCATCAAGGTTTATGTTTCTATGTTTCTCCATCAACACCATATACATATAATAAACTGAGGTTCATGTTGTTGCTATGACAGGCCCTACATATAACCAAATTCCAATGTACTGAATTTAATATTAGGTGAGACTGATCAAGGACAAATGGACAGTCAACAGGAAACATCGTGATAAATGTGTACAAGTGTAGTGGCTACAGCAGTGGTCATTTCAGATCATTCTGTCCTTCTCTGAATTAAGAACTGCCACATAAAATTACAGGCCTGTAAACACACTGAAGAGTTTCATGAAATGACTGAGATGAACATTTGAACATGAACAAACCAGCAAGGTTACACACACAAATACATGCACCAAGTATTCAATTTTCCATCATTGCATATCCAGTGGGAACACCACATTTCAAAGGTAGGGGATCCACTGAAAGGTTAGGTAAACAAAATTACATGAGGGTAATGCCTTCATTTTCCATGAAAATGAAATGCTCACCAATATATATATTGCCTCAAAACATGCCACAGGGATCTGGCTAACCACATCTCAGTTCTCTATTTAATCAGTGATAAAATACGGGAGGTGCCGTGCATTCTTGCTGAGGCCTAGCTGCTCATGGCCTCCATGTGAAGCAACACTGCTTGCCCAGCCACATTGAGCAGTCCCACTCACCAATTTCTATGGTTCTCTGTTTAAGCAGTGATAAAATATGGGAGGTGCCTTTCATTTGAGCCAAGGCCTAGCTGATCATGACCTCCACATACTGTAAAACAATGCTGCTCACCCCAGACAAATTAACCAGTTCCACTCACCAATGTCTTCAGTTAGCAGTTTAATCAGTGATAAAATATGGGTAATGCTCTGCATTCACTCTGAGGCCTAGCTTCTCATGGTCTCCACCTGAAGCAACACTTCCAACCCCAGCCATGTTAACCGGCCCGCTCATCAATTTCTTGGCAGCCACCATTTACAAGCATCTAGCTGAGTCTGACCAACAAGAGTTGCTACTCCAGCTAATCTCATTAATGCCTCCAGCAGTGCTGTTCAAACATTTTGTTGGACAATGGGGTTGGGAAGGGGGGAGTACCTGGCAGATTTGAGCCTCAACAGGCCCAAAGTGCCACTGTAACAAGAAAAATGAGGGGGTCAATCTATATTACTGCTGACCACAGCATACAATGGATGCCTTCCTCTCCCAAAGGGGATGGGCTGCATTTCTGTTGACTACACTTACAGTGGATGCCCCCCCCCTCCAAAGGGAGATCGACTGCATTGCCACCGACAGTTTGTTGCGATGGGTACCCACCTTTCCTGAGGGGGATGGGCTGAAAGCATGGAGGCTTCTTCTTTTTTTCCTTTGGTAATGGGAAAGGAAGTGGCCCAGAGTGGCAGGTGGGGGAGAGGGATTGAGAAAAGGGGTGTTGGCCAAACAACATCATCAGAATGGCAAAACCGAGCACACTGATTGGAGCGAGGAAACTGTTCTGTAAGGGGTGCTTTCCAGTGGAGACCTGATTGACTGCTGTCTCATTTCTAGCCACTTCATTGACTGGAAGTCTGACACACTTGCAGAACTTTCTTTCTCCAATAAAACCATCCAATTATGTTTGATTTGCATTCTACAATCAAACATAAAAGTGAGAAGCACAGACCCAATGTGACCCAAGACAAGAAGCACTGCAATTCAAGTCTGTTCTGTGTTATTTAGTGAGGCAACAGAACATACAGTTGCAGTTAATAACATACCCAGATATTTCCTGACATTTCTGTGATATCTCTGGAGAAATTTCCTGCCCACCTGCATTACTACTTCAGAGCCACCAGAGAAATTGTTTGCATTTGGGCATTCTTTCTATAATGCCTGCCCATAACCTCCTGTTTGTGATATCATTATCATTTCCATGGCAACTGATTGTGATTCATAAACAGAAGATTATGACGCTGCATGTAGATAGACAGCAGATGTAGATGAAGTCTGTGGGACAAGCATCCTTTTTCATGCAGCTGCCCTTAGTAATCAAGAAAGAGGGGAAGTATAGAAAATGCAGTATGTAAAATATAGGCAGAATTGTGTGTAAATAATATGCTTTCAAAGTTTTCCCACTGATCTCAATGACTCTTTAAATTGACACATTTTCTTTCATTGCATATGAAAACATAGTAAGAGCATAATGGCTGCAGTGCTTGTCTGCACATATGCACCATCACTGCACAACTAGTATCTGTCTCACTGTGTACAGAGACACAGCTTGTATGAACACTTTATTAAGCATCTCCACCTCCTTTTGTGTAGCCACACCCAGCATAGGCTATGGTCATACAGATAACATCAGGACTGTTCTGAAAAGTTTAGATAATGCTACCATCCGATACAGTGGGTAAACAAGGACTATTGTTTATCTGCCGCAACCCTTGCTGAGCACTCTGAATTGGAGAGGAAACTCATTGTCAGCTCTG
This sequence comes from Neoceratodus forsteri, assembly GCA_016271365.2. Lineage (NCBI taxonomy): Eukaryota > Metazoa > Chordata > Ceratodontiformes > Ceratodontidae > Neoceratodus > Neoceratodus forsteri. The sequence goes on from CM028134.1 coordinate 250,738,941, forward strand.
ATTCCAGGATATTCACTTTGTATGCTATCATGATAGGAGGGTAGGGCAACCTTCTGTAAGCACTTCCTCTGCCTGTTTGGTACTTCACATGATTGCAGCTCATTTTGCTACTGCACAGCAAATCATTGGCAAGAACAGAGCAACTGTAGATAAGAAGCTTTGTACAGCAAACACTGAAAATCAGTTACAGGTAGATGAAGTTTAACCAGACTAGGGGAGTGGTGTGTAGCAGAAAAACCTATTTAAGGAGTTTGTTTTTTCCTTTCTTTTTGGAGGGTTTGTGGGAAATTATGATGGGGAGGGCAAGAAGGGAAGGTGGTATGCTCATTGGGATGGCCGATGACATTAAGGGCAATCATAATGCAACCTGATGGAATCATGCCCACCATGCTAGCTAACAACCTGGTATTGATCAAGACAGGTGAATTCAAAGAGGCAGATAGGATACACACCAGGATCATAGCAGGGCTGAAGGAACAATTTGCAGGGCTGCTTTCAAAAATCTTTCTTGAGTCTTTCTGTATAGGAGTAGTGCCAGAGGACTGGAAAGTAGCCAGTGTAATCCATATCTCCAGGGAGGGGCAAAGTCTGATCCAGACAACTGTAGGCCAGTCATTCTGACATCAGTACTGGACAAGGTCCTGAATCCAGTAACAAGGACAGAGTAATAATTCATTTGACATAATTCAATGTTCTCATCCCCTATCAACATTGCTTTATGGGATAATGATCATGCGGAGCCAAGCCAATCATCTTCTTTGGGAGGGTGAATGTGACCATAGAGATGGACAGGACAAGACTAACATAGATTATTTAGACTTCAGCAAGCCTTTGACACTGTGCTACACAACAACCTTTTGGTCAAAGTACACTAGTGTAGTACATATGAGGCATACACAAGCTGGGTTGCTAACTAACCTGGGGACAAGAAGTGGTTGGTGTTGGCAGGCACTAATTTATGTTGAGAGGAGTACTAAGTGACATCCCTCAGGGAGTGGTGCTGGGGAGACTACTGTTCAACATTTTCATTAACTATCTGGAAGCTGGGGTCTCTAGCAGGTTGCTAAGTTCACCAATGACAATAAGCTGGCCAGAGGGGTAGACTCCTTTGAAGATGGAGTCAAATTTCAAGATGAACTGAAGAAGAAGGTTAAGATGAAGAATCTGTAATTATAAAGTGCTTTTCATACACAATACATCCCAAAGCACTTTAAAAGCAATAAGAAAATGGTAGTTAAGGGACTGTAAATGTGTAGTGGAAGTCATTCCACACATCAACACCCACAGGCAGTCTTGGATAATTGTCTGAACTAGTTTTATGGAAAGAGAAATGCTGGCCAGGACACTGGGAAAAAAATTCCCTGTTCTAATCAGTAGGGGGCACCCTTGCCATTTTGGCTTGCCAAGATGTCAGATCCTGCTTTTGAGAGAGCGAGGATGGACATTACAGAGGTCGAGGTGCTGGTCTCCTCCCCTGCCTCTACAGTACCAGAAACCACTTTAGTTTCTGATGTTGAAATGAAATCAGAGCAAGAATTGGATCAAATTGGAATGAATTCTGCAGATCGGACTGCTGACAAAGTTCACCCTGAGCTCACTTCTACACTGGGAGGTATAGATTTTTCTACAGTTCCTGATAAGGCACTCTCTCCAGCTTTGATTGAGAAAATGGAAAACTTACATGGTCAGTTGATTGCAGAGGGAAGTTTGTATCTTGCAAGCAGAACTTTTGCAGCTGCAGCAGCTATCCGCTCCTATTGTAATGCATTTGTCTTCTCCAGATATTTCACTGTCCTATGACAAGGTACCAGCATTAAAGGGGAAAGCCATCTGTCTGTCTGACACTCTTGACACCCCCCTGACTGTGACTCACTCTGAGCGAGAGGATCTTCCTGTGTCTGCCTTTTGTTCTGGTGTGCCTGCTTGTTCCCCGCTACTGGCTGACTCTGTCGGTTTGATTTCACATCTTGGAGGTTCCCCGTTTGGAATGTCAAAATCGAGCCATTTGAAGCTCGGTCTAAAATGGACCCCCATTTCTTTGCCTGACACTGAAAATGCTCCTCAATGGTTGCTTGAGTAGGCGCTCCTGGTGGTTGGTTGGGTGAGCTCCTCTGAGATGGGTCAATGGGTTTCAGGAAGTTATCAAATTTTTCTGCCCTCTCTACAGGCTGGTCATTCATGAAATTTGGCTACTACAGATGCCTCTCCTTTATTACCTAACTTTCACACTGAGGCACAGAAGTCACCCTCAGACCCTTTGGATTTGCCCTCTGATTTGTGTTTAATGCAAACTCCTGTCCTCCAGTTTGGTGTTGGGATGGAGAAGGTACCCCCCTCCCCCTGGATCTGTGTCTCTGGCAAGACACAGAATGACAACCGATTATTGCTGAGGCGGGAGATATGACTGAGACTCCTGACCTACCTACACTGGGGCACTACCATCTCTTGCTAAACCCTCTGCAGCCCTCTTACGTTCTATATCTCAAATAAATCCAAGGCCTTCTGCCTCTCTCTTTCATGGCCCTATTTTTCCAGCAAAAAGACACAATACGATTCAACTACGCTACAATAGGGGACTTGAATAAGTGCACAATAGGGTATTTGTGGCTAGGTAACTTTTGAAGGACTCCATGAAGTTCTTTGCACAAGAAATATATGCCCTCATTCATGTCTCAGGGGAGACAACCTCCAATGTTAGTTTCAAAACTACCCATGGCCTTGAAAGGTTTTGGGTTAAGTATCATCTCCTTAAGACTTCTTCTTTGTGGTCTCCATTTACTGTTATTCCTTTTACTAAACCTGTGCATAGAACTATTGCTGTACTGTTCTGGAATGAGAGGGTCAGAATCAATGATGTTGTTTACTGGCCCAAACAAAAGTGTATGGTTCTTTCTGATCCTGAAGTGATTTTAGACTCAGACAATATTAGGACTGGGAGATGGTTATGTTGAAATCCTCTGATACTGGTACCTTACATCTACCTAATAGTTTCTTTATTGGGCATGAGAGGGAGGTGCTTTTTTATGCAGGTCAACTTAAGGCTTGCTATAAATGTGGATCACATGACCACCTCAGTGGATTACATGATAAAATTCGACGCAACACAAAGGAGAATTGTGACACACAAGCATGTACTGTGTTAATGATTGGAAATGCAATCTTTGTGATGAGTCCAGCCACTCCTATCAGAGCTGTCCTTGGGCTTCCCACAATCAGCCTGAACAAGCAGCTCACCTGGAATAATGTTTATATATTTCCTTGGCCAAGAGATCTAAATCTTCCACAAGACAGCACTCAGAGGACAACACCCCTGCCCCATTTTCTGTTTCTGCAGTGCAGAACCCAGTTCCTCCCTCATTGACATCCTTCCCTACAACTCCACATGATGTCTCCTATAACATGGAGGAGCACCCCAGCACCTCTACTGCAAGTTTACCTATGCCCCTGTTGATTCGGTCCTGTTTGCTGTGACTTTCCTCACTGCTTCTAGTACTGATATTCTGGAACAAATCCCCCCCACCTCGGATCTGGGCAAACACCGTATGGGTACCAGAAGTACTCCCGATCGGAAAAAAAACACATCCAAAAGTCTGTAAAACAGATAGTTTCTCCACCATGAATAAATTTGCAGCCTTTCAGGATCTATCTGGGGACTCAGAGGCTGAGTTGGATGTAGAGCTGTGCGAAAAAAAAACTTCTGTTGGCGGAGTTTCCACGGCTGTTCGGAAATCCATCTATCAACTTTTGCAGAAATTCTGCCTGCACTCTACATAGTCCAGTATACCATTTAATATTTCCCTGGTGTCTAGTGGCACCATCAGCCAGTCACCACTGATGAAAACATATCCAGTGTCTCCCCCATGCTCGAAATAGAAATAAAATTCCCTGGTGGCTAGCAGTCCATCCCCCACCTGATCACCTGCCCCATATGTAAAAAAAAAAAACCCTGGTGGCTAGCGGACCTCCCCCACCCGCTCACCCACCCCATATGTAAAAAAAATTCCATGGTGGCAAGCAGTCCCTCCACCCACCCGATCTCCCATCACATACATAAAAACAAATTCCCGGCCTGTCTCCGCAGCGGTGGGATTTCCCATTATGAAGTGGCGCACTCGGGTTCGGGAACGGACCCGGATCATCGGAGGGCTAGGCCGGGGAGAAGGATTGAGCGTCCGATGGGAAGCTCTCCTTCTGGGGAGGGTGCGGGCAACATTCAGAGCACTGGGACTTCTGGCGGAGGCCAGGAGAACTCACGCTGCCGACGCTCAAACGGGGAGAGAGGCAGGCGGACGCCGCGCCATTGCACATCCTCGCCTCCTCGGGAGGGAAAATGAGGGAACAAAATCCCACGCCTTTATGCCTCAGTGACGCTTACCCCAGGAAAGCCCTGATTGGCCACGGTGCATTCCCCAACCAGTCACAGTTCCAGCGGTCCGTGGGGTGAACCCGGCCCCCCACCTCTGGGGGTGGCTGAGTGACTGGGGAGACGGCAATATCCGGTGGCCGGGCTCCAGGGGTCCGTGACCAGAGTCAATGGTCGATGAGAGGCATGGGGAAAAAATAGGAAAATATAAAAAAAAAAAATTCCCGGGTGGCTAGTGGTCCCTCCCCCCACCCGACCATCCACCTGACATAGACATCATGCCCTTGAGTCCAGTGTAAATCCCATCCCAATCCCCTCTATAGTCAAAATAAACATTTCTCCCTGGTGGTCTAGTGAACCCCCCCTCCCCAATTCCCAGTCTGTGCATTCAGATATTTACTGGTGGCTTGGTGCACCCCTGCACCCCCACCCTGGCAGGTAGTGTCCCACTACCTCACTCCCCCCCACCCCGATGGGTGGTGGGACACTACCTGCCGAGGTGGGGGGAGTGAGGGTGCACTAGACCACCTGGGAATATCTGAATGCACAGACTGGTGATCGGGATAGGGAGGGGTGACATCTACATTGGGAGGGTGATCGGGTGGGTGAGGGACTGCTAGCCACCAGGGAATTTTTTTTACATATGGGGTGGGTGATTCAGTGGGGGGAGGGACCGCTATTCACCAGGGAATAAATTTCTTTTTTAGGCAGGTCTTAGGGTGGGGGCCACTGGATATGTGTTTTACTACATAGTATCTGAGCGTAACAGGGGGAAAATTCACCCAAAACATTTAGAAGAGTTCCACTTCTCCACAGGCCGAGGTTCAGAAACTTCCGCAAAAGTTGTAAAATTTTTGGAAGTTCCGCTAAAGCGGAAATCACAACTTTCACCCAGCTCTAATCAGATGTATCATCCCTTTGGTCCTCCCAACTGGGCAATGTATCAGAGCAAGAGGACTCTGGAACTTCTGATGTTACTGCACTGCTGGAGACAGTGGACTGTACACCGAAGCTAAAGACCAGGAAATCCCCAAGGAAGAAAAAGAAGGACAAGGAAGTGACCAATATGGATGTAACATGAGGCTGTTGTGTCTTTCCCCTTTCATCTCCTAATGGTAACCATGAACTTTACCATTAACAACGAAAATGTGACTAGCATTAAGACTTATAAAAGGAGTACTGTAGTGTTCCCTCACCTTTCCACTAATGACCTTGGTATTTTCTTTCTACAGGATACCAGATTGCATACTTTGTCTAATGTTACCGCTGCTCAGAGAACTTGGTACTCGGGACCTTCCTATTAGTCCATTGGGCATGAGACATGCTCTGGCACTGGAATTTTATTTCATAATTTAGAAGTTACTGTTGTTAAGCTTGTTGATCTACTCCCTGTTAGGGTGTTGCTCTTAGATTCTAGAATACATAACATGCTCTATCATTTCATTAACTGGGCCCCAAACTAAAGCAGATAGGACTGACTTACTAAAGGCAGTAGAACCATACCTTTTTTCCTCCCATTCTGTTATCTTTGAGGGAGACTTTAACTGTGGCTTGTCACTTTTGGCTAGGAAAAGACATGCCACAACCAAAAAAGTATTTTTGTGACATGATTTTTTTAAATACGGTTGTTAGCACTGCAAATTTAATTGATGCATATTTCTCCCACACTGGCCAACATGATCCTACCTTTCACAAGGGCCCTTTGGCAACATGAATAGATTTTCTCTTTATTTCTGCTGGGTTGCCTCTTCTCTCAGCAGGACTTAACTTGATGGAATTTTCTGATCAAAACATGATTCAGCTTACCATAGGGCATTATATATCACTCCCCCATGGCCCAGGCACCTGGACATTTAATTTGACATTATTGCACAACATTTTTTTCTCACAAAATGTGTCTGCCTATCTCACCGCTAGAAAGTCTGTTCTTCTTTTCTACGATGATCCTTCACTTTGGTGGGAGGATATTAAACTAGCACTCTGGCGTTTACTCAAGTCCATAAGTAGTAAACATAGACAGAATGCATATTTCCAGTACCTGTCTCATAGACATCATTTGCAAAAATTGCTCACCTTGTCTTATACTACTGGACATAATCATACTTTCCAAATCGGCAAACTTAAAAAGGACATGGTACAATATCACTTACTGAAGGCTAATCCCTAACGACAATAACAACCACAACAACAATTTGGTACAGAAGGGAAATTTGGGGTCATTTGCCCTTATAACAGCTGTAAACTCTGAGTTCAATAGAAACACATGGAGAGCCTCTTTGATAGTAATGAAGTATACCACACAGGCACTGCTGACATCCTTAATATAGTTACAGAATATTCTACTATGCTGTTTCAGGCCTCCAAGTCCTCCATACAGGAGAGAGGAGTCCTTTTTGACAATTTGCACCTTCCACCTCTGCTAGCTGCTGTTCAGACATTGCTGACGGCGCCTATTACAGATTCAGAACTTCTGTCTGCTAGCTCCTCAAAGTCTGGAATGGCTCCTTGTAAGGATGGCCTAACCAGTGAGATATATAAGTTTCTGGGACAGGACTTGTTGCAGGAATTGGTACTAGTTTTTAATTCTATACTTACAGTATGTCTCACACCTTACTGCCTAGTATGAAATAGGGACTTTTGATTTTTCGTTATAAAAAAGGGACAAAAATATATTCACAACTAGAGACTTATTAGCCTCTTGAAGACTGATTTCAAGTTGTTTGCTAAAATTGTGAATACCAGACTCTTACAGGCTGCTAAAAATTTGATATCTCCAGCACAGACTTGTTTAGTGCCAGACAGTCAAATTTTGGAACATTTAATTTTACTTAGGGAAATAGTAAAAAGAGATAATAATGATAAATTGCATGATTTCCTTCTCTCTCTGGATCAAAAGTGAGCTTTTGATTCTGTCACTCATGATTACTTATGGTTTACGTCATTGCATTGTGGCACACCCCCAATGTTTGTTCACTGGTTGCAATATTTATATGATGATGTTACTATACAGCCTGTAGTGAATGGTTGGTATGGACCTGCTATTCACTGGGGAAGGGTGTGAGGCAAGGGTGTCCCTTGGATCTGACATTGTATGCATTCTGTTTGGGTCACTTGCTCAGGATGTGAAACTCATCAATATTGATTAACCCCTTACAAAATGAAAAAGGGGTTTTCTCACGTAAGTCAATTGCTTATGCAGATTATATGTGTCTTCTAGTGTCCGACGAGCCACCAGCTAGGGCTGCCCTGGAACTCTATGAGAGATTTGGTAAATATTCTGGAGCTTCCTTGAATCAGGATAAGTGTGTGGGTACATGGTTTGGCACAAGTCTTTCTACCTCCCCGGACATAGCCGGGATTCAGTTAGTTTCAGAACCTACTAGAAGTTTAGATTTACAGTTTGATAATGATAATTTAGATGTTTTCAATTGGGCCGCCACGCTACAAGTAGGTCAGGGAAAGGTGGCAACAGGGAAGAGATGGCAACTGGGTAAAAAGAAAAAAAACAAGTTTATTTGATCAAAACCTTTTTAGTCCTTTTATTTTTACACATTAGCTCATTTTTCCTCCCTCAAAAACTTTGGAAACTGCTATTTTAAGTTTATTCGTTCAAGCTCTCTGGAGAGTAGATTAAATCCCATTAAAAGAAATGTAACTTATCTCCCCTTTCACTGTGGTGGTTTACAGATGGTTAACCCCATTGTGTTTTCCATACTGTCTTTTTGTGCTAATATTAGGTTCTTATTAGTTAGCGCTAATAAAAGTTGGGAGCCTTGGCTTTACTTCTCCTGTAAAATTTGGTTTCGGCCTTGGGACTGCGGTTATCTGAGAATGGTAAAAACCTCTCCCCAGGCACTCTTATGTATCAGAGAATCCTTTACTAAATTTAGAATTCGGAGTACCACCAGTAAGCAACTGATAACATTGCCCAGAAAGGCTGCATATCATCTGATTTTAGCAAGCATTTTTCGGTCCCGATTGTTTTTGAACACTGCCCACCTCAATTTTTTTTCTCTGTGTTATTACCTATTTCTGAAACCAGGATTCCTGTTAAAATGTGGGACATACATTGGGTCTACTGCCATGGTAAGCTTAATGTTAAAGATAACCAAAAACATAAACAGTTGGGTGAAAGTATTTGCCCCACAGAACTCTGTCTAAATCAATTTGAAACTATGGAACATCTGTTTTTTGAATGTTCATTTATCAATGGTTTTTGGGACCTTTTGGCAGCCAGATGGTCTGAACGGATCTTCTCAAAAGTCAGTTTTGATATTCTGTTGCTTGGGAACTTTACTGGGTTTTGGGGAAAGTGAGAAGGAAGAACACTGCGAGTGGTATTTACTTGTATTATATGGTATATGTGGAAAACTAGATGTTTTTTTACCCTTCAACAGAAGCATTCCTTGCACATTGAACTGTTGCTGAAAATTACATTAGAATTATGAAGTATTTATTACCAGGAAGCAACCCATGTTACGAATACTTTGCTTACCAGATATTTGAAGAATATGCCCTGGATTACTGATTCTGATGCACCATTACATAGATTTTGCTTTTTCCTCCTTTTATTCCCTTTTCTATTATTATATTGTGCTTTTTCTTCATCCCCTTTACTAGTATTGATGTATAATAACTTAATTAGTGCTTACTGTCATGTTTTCCTCCCTGCAGTTTAATTTGTTTTGTTCTTTTGCTTTAGGTGGTATGATTACTTGTATACTTTTGTGATTTTGTGTTCTATTACAGTAGTGTTTTCTTATTGTTCTTCTTGTCCTAATAGAAAACCCTATTCTTATGAAAACTGCCTTTGGGTTTTTTACTTCCACATGGACACCCACCAGAACACCACCACAGATGGGCAGAAAGGACCTCAGTTTAACATTCAATCCACAGGATGGTGCACCCTCACAGCACCCCCTAGTTCTGCACTGCAGCATACCAGGTAGATGAACAAACTGGGTGACTGGTTGCACTCCAAGAGTCTTAGATTCAATGTTGCCAAATGCAAGGTGCTAGACTTGAGGAGGAAGAAGAGAGGTTGTACCACAGCACTCTGTGTGAGACTTCTGCTGCAGTATAGGAAGGAAGAGACAAGGGAGTGATAATAGAGAAGAGACTATAGCATGGCAAGCAGTGCATGGTTACTGTCAAGAAGGCTAGGAGATCTCTGGGGTGCATCAAAAGGAAGTGGCCAGAGAAGGTGGGGAAGTAATCCTGCCTCTTTGCAAGACCCTGGTCAGGCCCAATATGGAATACTAAATGCAGTTATGGGTTCTGCAACACAAACCTGAGAGTGAGGAAGTGAAGAGGGTGCAATGCAGAGTCCCCAGGATGATTAGGGTTATGGAGAACAAAAATCATGAGGACAGACTGGAATCCCTTGACATGTTCACCCCAGAGAAAAGGTGACTGTGGATAGGAATGATCTCAGTCTTTTACAAACTCAAGGATATTACTAGATTGAACAAAGAGAGATGTTTGAACTGGTATGCTCCAGCAAAACAGTGGTACATGCTCAGACATGCAAATGTGAAACATATAGGGGTAATGCCTGGAAGACTTTTTTCTCCCAGATGGTGGTGAACCTATGGAACACCCTACCAGTGGAGATGGTGGATATGAAGGCAGCACAGGCCTTGAAGGTAAGCCTGGACACAGTGCTGCATACCAAGGGAATTATAGGGTACTTTTGGTAGTAGGGTGGGTAATGAAGGTTTATAAATTAGTGCAAGTTTTCACTGCATATTTGTTTGTCCCTGCTTATGAAGAGTGGGGGCAAATTTGATGGACCTCATGTCCCTTCTGACTTTAAATGAATATGTTACTGTAAGATCTTTAACCTGATGAAACATTAATGCCTACTAACAATCCTTAGTGGGGGGGGGGGGTGGCATTCTTGAGATTCCTACCACCTTCTGCTTCCTAAAATTTTACTTGTATATTATGAGTACCATAACAAAAAAAACGTTTTCTTACCTAAAAAGACAGAGTACCTGACTGAAATGTCAGCAAAAAGATGGACAAACTGTTTGAAGGCTCAGTGGTTCATACAGAACTGTTAAGTTTGCCATTCTCCAGACAGGGACAAATATAAAATCCAATGGAGAAGGGGATGCTGCTACACACAACCAGATTTGTACACAGTGACCACTATCTCACTGGTAAATGAATGTTGTTTTTGAATCTTTGCAACACAGCTGCAACAAAACAAAAAGTTCTCTTTAAAATATTTTGCTGTTCATCCATATTAAGATCTGCAGGACATGTGAAAAGCATATGTTGATGTTTATATTGATGAACAAATTATTCCTTTCAATTAGTAACAGTAATAAAACCTTCCATGCAGTATATATGCTACTTGTGGGGAAATGACCTTGGTTACATTAAGCACCTCGCCTGTGGCTTGGGTGCTTAACTTAACCATGGTCATTATCCTGCCATTATATGCCCTCTCTGTTGGATGTTATTGCTTAATTAAAAGCCTTGTCAGAGATCAGTTTTAAGCCTAGATTAAAAAATGTTAAAGGGAGCTAGACTCATACAGCTCTCCTGGAAGAATATTCCAAAGATGAGGTGCAGAATAACAAAAAGTACAGCCACCCACCGATTTCTAATTTATGTTGGTTATATCTTGCAATCAGGCACACTGTATGTAGACAGAAGGAGGAAATGAGGCAGTATTTAAATTTTCTGTTCAGCTCTTCTTGTTCAGGAACTAGGGTCTTCAAGAAAAGGCTAGCTTCTGTTGTGAGTTGTTCTCACCGAAACACACAAACATCTTAGCAGTACAGCTACAGGATATACAACCTTTTTGGAAAATGTTGCCAATCCAGAAGCTATCCACAAGCTCAGCTTGTGCATTTACCACTGCTATAGCTTCTCCCCAACAAGAATTTGGAGTTAGCAGAAAGCTACTATGTTACGAAGTTCATTAGATTCTTACTAAAAGAATCACATAGTACCCTGGGTAGTAGGGTGTCCTATGAATACCTAAATATTGTTTTGTGCGTAAGCCGTAGATTTTCAGAAGACTGCTACTTAATTGCTAACAGTTGAGAGCTTCTATGATCTCATAACCACTCTGCCCTTACCTGTGGTTGTGTTGTTCATATTCTTTTCTTCAAACACACTGCAAACTTAGCAGTTCAGAATCATTTCAGCAGAAAGGATGAGACTAAAAGGGTGAGAGTGTGTAGCATTCAAATTCCATCCAGCAACTCTGATTACCAATGCTAACAGATACCAATATAGGAAACTGACACAACTGTGGAGTATAAAGGCTAGATAGATGTTTCATTATAATTCTTGGCAACGAAGCAAATGTATTGATTGACTTGATTAAAATGTTATTTACACTGTGCTTTCCTAATGCTGAAAGCACACAAATAACATTCTGATAAACAGAACAACTGCACAATAGACAGTACATTATAAATGTGAAAATGTAAGCAGAAAATTAAACTTAAATACAATAACAGAACTACTGTACATATGATACCCAGCTTGCCAGAATCACAGGAAAGCTTGTCTAAAAAGAAAGTCCAGAAGATTTCTTTTAAAGAGCTAGTAATGCCTTAAATAGTAGGTAGAAAATATTATTCAATTAAAAAAGCAGTCAGTTGTTACTTTTTATTTCTGAAGTATTTTTTGTTTTGCCATTTGAGCATTAGAATGTTTTTTTACCTGACAGTATTATGTGTGATGTAAAGAGCAGCATTTTACATGGAGAGTTACATATCGAGTTCTGTTCCTTTTCAAACCACATCGGCACTGTGACCTCACATAGAAGCATAGAATTTGATGGCTGATAAGGACCGCTTGGCCCATGTAGTCTGCCCATTTCTCCCTACCTACACTGTTACATCATACAGTGCTTGATCTACAGCTCTTTCTCCCTCCTCCCTTCCTTTCCACTGAGAGTCCTTTGTGCTTATCCCATACATTCTTGAACTCCACCACTGTTTTTGCCCCCACCACCTCTGCCAGCAGGCTGTTCCAGGAATCCAGTACTCTTTCTGTGAAGAAGAACTTCCTCTTCTTTCCTGAATCTACCCCCCTCTGGCTTCATAGCAAGTCCCCTTGTTCTTGACCACATTTTTTTCTGAAAAATACTTCTCTCCTGTATCTTATTTACCTCAATGAGGTATTTAAAGGTGTCTATCATATCCCCCGTCTCCCTTCTCTGTTCCAGGGTGTACATATTGAGATTCTTTAATCACTCTTTGTAGGGCTTTTGATGTAGACCATGCACCATCTTAGTTGCCCTTCTGTGGACCACCTCCACGCTATGTCCATCCAGAGATGTGGTCTCCACAACTGGACACAGTACTATGGATGGGGTCCTACCAGTGACCATCTCCCTCTTTCTGCTGGTGATACCCCTTCCTATGCACCCCAGCATCCTACTAGCCCTCCCTACTGCCTTGTTGCACAGCCAGGCCACCTTTAGGTCATCCTATATGATTACCCATAGGTCTATTTCCTGCTTGGTGGTGGTCAGTACCACTCCACCCATTGTGTACTCCGCCTCTGTGTTTTTGTGCCCCAAGTGTATTATTTTGCACTTTTATGCATTGAAACCCAGCTGCCATACTGTTGATCACTCTTCTAGTTTTCTCAGATCTCTGCTCATCCTTTCCACCACCCCTCCAGAGTGTCCACCCTATTGCAGATTTTGGTGTCATCTGCAGAGAGGCAGACCTTCTCTTCCAGCTCCTCTGCAATATCACTTATAAAGACATTAAAGAAGACCAGTCACAGCACTGATTCCTGAGGCACCTCACTGGTCACCCACCCTTCCTCGGACTGAACTCCATTTACCACTACCCTCTGTTGTCTATCCCCTAACCAATTTATTATCCAGTTTACCACCTTACTAGTCTCCTATGTGGAATAGTTTCAAAAGCCTTACTGAAATCTAGGTAAGTAATATCCACTGCTATACCCTGATCTAAATCCTTTGTCACCCAGTCAAAAAAATTCATAAGATTCATTTGACATAACCTCATCCTTGGGAAACCATGCTGCCTCAGGTCTTGTAACCCACTATATTCAAGATATTCCACAATCCTTCCCTTCAGAAGTGATTCCATTAACTTTTCCACCACCGATGTCAGGCTGTCTGGCCTATAATTGCCAGCCTCCTCCCTGCTACCACTTTTGGTAGTGGGACTACATCTGCCCTCTTTCAGTCCTCCAGAACCACTCCTGTTTCCAGTGACCTGTTAACTACAACTGTCAAAGGTGTGCAGCCAGTATTTCCTTGAGCTCCCTCAATACCCTTGGATACACCCCATCTGGCCCGTTTGCTTTGTCCACCTTCAGATTAAGCAAGTCCCTTTAGGACTCTCACCTCCAAAAAGGACTAGTATCCACCTCCCTCACTCTAAAACTTTTGTTACCTTTTTGTGGCCCCTCACCTTCTCCTTCCTCTGTGAACACTGAACAAAAGTATTTGTTCAGGATTCCTATGTTTTTCTGGTCCCCCTCTGCACAGCCATCCCCCTCTTTTTTTAATCTTACAATCCCAGCCTGGCCTTCCTCTTTCACTTCATACATCTAAAAGATAGAACTTCTTCATTACCTCCTGGCTATTCTCTCTTCAGTTTGCACCTTTGTGCTCCATACTGCTTTCCCTACTTCCTTCTGTTTCCCCAATACAACTCTCTATCCTACTCCCTCTGCATCTCCTTATACCTTCTTAATGTTACCCTTTTAGCATTTACCTTTTCAACCACCTCTTTCAACAATCATAGCAGTCTCTTTTTCCTCTTGTTTTTGCTCACTTGTTTGACACAGGGGTTTGTTGCCCTTACTATGCTCCCTTTTATCTTCACCCCCTGTTCCTCCACCCCACCCAGGCCATCCCCCCCCAAGCAGGTCCTCCCTGAGGCATTCACCCATCTTTACAAAATCTGCCCTCCTGAAGTCCAGGACCCTCACCCTTGTGTGGTTCGATTTCGCAGCTGTACTTATATTGAACCTCACCGTACAGTGATCACTGGTCCCCAGTTGGCCTCCAAACTTGATGTCTGCAACACTATCCCTGTTAGTGAGTACCAGGACCAGTATTGTCCCATCATGTGTGGGTTCAGTGACTAGTTGCCCAAGGAATTCCTCCTGCAGAGAGTCCAGGATGTCCAGGCTTCTAGCTGAAGCTGCTGTTGGGAGGCTACAATCCATATCTGGCAGGCTGAATTACCCAATCAGCAGCACCTCCCACCTTTCTGCTATTTTGCAAATGGTTTCCACCAGTACCTCATCTAATTCCTTCCCCTGTGCTGGAGTTCTGTAGATCACCCAGTGCAAATAATGACTCCATTCCCTGTCTCCAGGGTGATCCACAGTACCTCTGCCTCCCCAAGCATTTCCTGTATCTCCACTGCTTTTATGCTTTCTCTCACATAAAGCACCACACCCTCTTCCTTCCTTTTCACCCGGTCCTACCTGTGAACAAAGTATAGCCTGTGCAGCAGAGCACCATGACTTGGTAATGCCAACAATATCCCCCTTCCTAAGGGTGTGGATGCCTCAAACCCAAGCAACTACTGATCCATCTCCCTTCTACCAATTCTGGCAATACTACAAGAGCACCTAGTACTCTCTTGCCTATCACCCTTTCTGGATTCCTCCTCCTTTTTCACCCCATTCCAGCCTGGCTTTAGGAAATCCCACTCCACCACTACCTCCCTTCTCAGACTTACTGATTCCATCCTCACTGGGATGGATGCTGGCCACATCACGGCTGCCATTTTCATCAACCTGGCCAAGGCATTTAACACTGTCTCACACTCACTCCTCCTGACCAAACTCGCCAATGCTGGTCTATCTAGCTGCGCCACTAGTTGGTTCCACTCGTACCTTGCAGGCAGGTCCCAATCCATCCGAATCAGTTCCTCCATCTTGGCCCCCCCTCCCAGTCACCACAGGGGTACCGCAAGGCTCAGTCATTGGCCCGCTGCTGAGCTCCATCTTTCTGAATGACCTGCCTTCTGCCTGCCCAGACACCTCAATCCACATGTATGCAGATGACACTGCGCTGTATACATCTGGCCCCCTCGGCCACAGAGGTTACAACTAGATTGCAGCTGGATGGTCCAGCACTGGCTTCACTCCAATCAACTCCTCCTCAATGCCAAGAAAACAGTCTCAGTAACCTTTGGCACAAGGCATATATTTTTGAGGCTCCCCTCCCCGATCACATTCCACACCTTGGACGGGACAACCCTGGAGGCCTGTACCTCCTTGAGATACCTCGTGGTCTGGCAGGACCAGCACCTTAACTTTTCTGCACATGTTGATTCCATAATCAAGAAGCTGCACCCCAGGCTTGGTGCACTTTACCACAACCGGGACAGCATCCCAGTTTCTGCTTGTAGGGCCGATGTGCAGAAAATTATCCTCCCCATCTTCGACTATGGGGACGTAGTCTACAGTGCTGGTCCCAAGTCCACCTTAGCCAAACTGGACCCTCTTTTCCACTCTTTCTGTCACTTTGTCCTGAACTGTCCATACTCCACACACCACTGTACCCTATACCAATCAATGAACCTCCCCTCTCTAGATAATTCAAGACTGTCCCACTGCACTAAGCTCACAGCCAAGTATTGGTCCCAGCTGCTCCCCTCTTACTTTGCCACTGCCCTTGTTAACCCCAGCATCCCAGCATACTCCCTCAGAAACATTGACTCTCGGTCCCTAGCTGTCCCGCATAGGCCCACTCCTGTTGGCCAGGCAGCTTTCAGCTACCGCCTACCAACATTGTGGAATTCCCTCCCAGCAAACATTCATCACTTCTCTTCTCCCCACGATCCTTAACTCCATGCTCCAATCTCATTTCTCCTCTACCTGCTCATGTGTCTGGACAGTTTACAGATCACAGAGTGGCAGGTCTGTTCATCCAAGCTGTGAATACATCTCTGTATGTTCTACCTATCCGACTATATTTATGGTAATGCATCTAAACTATGCCTGTATCTATTGTTCTCTCAATCCTTTTTGTCTTTAAACCAGGACCTATTGTGTTAGCAGGTATTCCCATTATGTATCCACACTTGTATTATGCTTGTCCTTCAACTATGTATTTGTACCCCCTCCCCCCAGGACGCATCTGGAATCGAGCAGTAACCTGCTCAGCATGCCTTCCTGGTTAAATGCTTAAATAAATAAATATCCAGGTCGGCCTCTGCCGTGGTGGCTTCTAGGTCTGGAACCTTATTTCCTAGACTTTTAGCATTCGCACACATAGCCTTTCAGATTTTGTTTCCTCTACTTCTTACCTCTCTGTTTTCCTTTTTGCTTTCCCTCCATCTCCCCTCTCTTTTTAATGCTCTCATTCCTTTCCCCCCTTATCCCTACCACCCTGCTTCCTTTATTAATTTGCACCCTGGGGGATTCCTCTGCCCTTGGGTTCTCCTTACTGTCTACTTTAGCCTGTGGTGGCACAGTTCCTAACTCCATGATTTCTTCTGCCACACCCCTTGCCTAGTTTAAATGTTCATCAAAGTAACATTTAAACTATCCACTGAAAACGGTGGTTTCCATCTTGTATAGATGCAGGCCATCACCTCTGTATAGGCTCTTATCCTCCAAGGTGAATCCCCAGTCCCCAGTGTAGCTGAACCCTTCCTCTCTGCACCATTTCTTCAGCCATGAGTTGAAGCTTCTGCTTAGGAGATCCCTCTCCTGCCCCCTGTCATAGACAGGCAGCACCTCAGCAAAAGACCCTGAGCAAGCTACCTGTCTTATACCCCTCCCATTTATTGTGACGTTAAAAGTGACCTTCTCAGAGCTAGCTCTGCCACTCACCATTGGAGGCAAAAAATACTTTTATTTTTAAATGGTGATTTTTTTTTTTAAACTGGCAATATTAAAACAGTTGCAAATAGGTCCGTCTATCATTTGGCACAAAAAATATAAATTTTAGCAAACATATTGGCACAAAAAATTAAAAAAGCCAGAGAGAGTTCTACCTTCTGAATAGGTGACTGGCTTTTCTTGGTCAGTTGTGATGTCACAGTGAGGACATAGAACTGATGATGGATGATGTGGAATAGAACTAGTAATGTCAGCCTCAAGGTAGAATAGTGTTCCACACATCACACCAAGTATTGTCATATAGAAAATCTAATTTAAAGGGAAAAAGAGAAAAATACAGTTCACTATTTTTGAAAGTTAATATTAACTCATGCTGTATAGTAGCCCTTTAAAGGAGCTGTCAGAGGCGGTGAGATGAATGGTGATGGGCAAAGAGTTCCAAAGGACTGATCCTGCCACCACAACCTCATGTGTAATATACAAACTCTGTACTCTCTCTAAAATCATCTAGCACTGTTTGGTACATATCTGTACTTTTTTTAATGGTATCACCTATGTATTACATAACAATGAACCTTTCATGCACTGGTTTCATAAATTTAGCAAGAACTATATTGCAGTACAGCATTACTCTTCCTCTTCCTATGCACATAGGGGCCAAGAACTCTAGGACAGCGTATTGCATAGGAGGGGCTCAGGTAACTGCTTCTGAAGACAAAAAGGATCTAGGGTTAGTGATTACAAGTGACCTGAAACACACCTCTCAGTGTAAAAAGGCAGTGGCAAAGGCTAGCAGGATGCTGGGGTGTATTGCAAGAGGATTCAGTAGTCGGTGGATCAAAGTTATTTTACCATTATACAGGTCATTGATGAGACCACATTTAGAATATGGGGTGAAGTACTGGCATCCTTACCTTAAGAAGGACATCAGCATGCTGGAGGGAGTCCAAAGGAGAGCAACCAAGATGATCTAGGGGTTACAGGATAGGTCCTATGAGGAGAGGCTGGGAGCCCTGGGGATGTACAGTACAAGTCACATTAAACTGTTCCCTCAACTCACTGGTGTAGCATTGTACAATGAGTTTCCTAATCTGTGCAGTGTTTAATTCAATTAGTTAGTAAAAGGTTAGTATTGGTTAGCAACTAGCTGTTAGGACTATAAGCTTTATTTTCAGCTGAGTGCTTATGAGTTTCATTTCAGAAGGCAGACTAAACAACTCTTAAGGAATGCTGTGATATTTATAAACAATGCTATTAAGGAATGCTGTGATATTTATAAACAATGCTCTTAAGGAATACTGTGATATTTATAAACAATGCCATGAAAATGCATTGCATAAACACTACAAAACAGCTACTGCCATATAACTAAACAGGTACAAGTGAGTTGAATAGGCAGTGACGAATGGTTGGAAAACAATTAAAAGCTTCAACAATTCAAGTTGCCACTGCAGTAGAATCACAAAAAAAAATGCTACACCAGTGAGTTGATGGAACAGTTTAATGTGACTTGTACTGTATAGTACTCCCTGGAGGAGAGGAGGCAGAGGGGTGATATGATAGAGACCTTCAAGTGCATGAAGGGAATTATCAGAATGAAAAGGGAGGGTCTCTTTAAAATGAGTGACAACAGCACCACTGGTGGGGGCACAGCCTGAAACTGATGGGGGGGGGCGGAGATTCAGGAGGGATGTATTGAACCATTTCTGTATGGAGAGGGTGGTGTCCCCCTGTAACGAGCTGCCAGAGGAGGTGATATAAGCAAGGATGGTGGGAGTATTCAAGAGAACCTAGGACAAGCACAAAGGGAACTCTTGGGACCAAGGAAGGGGAGAAGGGGGAGAGGGATGGACAGTTGTGGGGGCAGGGTCATTGGCATAAATTGCAAGGCCAGACCCTGTATCACTGACCAAGCAGACACAATAGACCAGGTGTTCGTCTTTTGCTGGCTCTTTTTGTATACTCATATGTTCCTTAAACCAGAATGTTATTACATAGGGTTTCACTGAGAATATCTATTCTTACCAAGAGCTATATCATTGTAACCGTTATATGTTCTCCCTGCCTATTTTAAAGGGGGACTATCCATGAACAATGGCCATCATATGATTGAAAGCCCATAAAAAGTTATCTTAAATGAGATACTGGCCTTACCTGTAGCTGTCAGAAGTATGAGATATACATGACTAAGTACAGTTTGTTCAATCTTTTTACTACAGCACACTGCAGCCATTTAATGGAAACTTATGTAATGCCGGAACAAGCTGTTCTTGACTACATGTAGTTAGGCACTACTTGTTCCTGCATGACATCACTATGTTTCATAAAACAGTGGCAATGTAATATCCATATTGAACAGTCTTAGCCATCTATATCTCTAGACTGCTTCCAGTGGTAACACCCTATGTGGGTGAATATTATTGAGTGGCTCAATATGAGTAACTCAATAATACAGTTCCGATATAGACCGAGTGGAGAAAGTGAGCACTGAATAGTTATAGCGAGTGTAGCACTGAGGGATATGTGCTACACTCATGAGAAAAGGGATAAAGAGATTGATTTGAGCAGGCCCTGCTGAGCTGGCTGTGTGGTGTAGTGGCTTGAGCCATTGCCCCTAGAGCCTGTGGTGCTGAGTTCTAATCCTGGTGCAGAAAGATATATATTTTTTTCTATCATAGAAAATGTTATTCATTTCTCCGTAGTCATATGGACTGAGGTTAAGTACACATATTAAGCATACAGAATGAAATTCTTGAAAACAGCACTCCAAATGATACATATGTTACCTGAGCATAAAGAGTTACATAAACCTTTCATCAGAAAAAAAACGTACCCATGCAGCCATACACTGCATAAACAGAGAACATCAGTTATAGAACTAACCTAGGTAACAAATCCTAGACATTACATCTATTCTCATTGACATTAACACCACGATCTACATAGCACATTAGCAAAGGGAGTATAGACTCATAACAATAGTATTCAAGAACATCCAGAAAGGTAAGTCATAAGCAGAAGAGAGAGAAGGTACAGAGAGAAAAAGAGTAGTTACTTGAACAGGAAGGGCCCTAGTTGCACAGCAACAATCAACCCTTAGGTCGTGGGTGAGTAGCCATCTCTGAAAGATGTGCCACCAATGGTCTCAATGAGCGGGGGGGGGTTACCCAGGGGAGGGAGCGGAGCCTTATACAAGGGGGATCGGAAGTATACTCCCCATTTATTATGATATGCAGGGAGTTGTTCTCTGTTGGCATAAGTGAGTCTTTCAAAGGTGGCTGTTCTGGCTAAAGCAGAGTGCCAAAGAGAGATATGTGGGGGTGATGTTTGTCTCCAAGACAGGAGTAGAAGCCTTTTAGCCTCTAGAAGTGCAATTAACAACCATTGTGCGTGCGGCTTCCGTAACTGAGACAAAGGTGCAGAGTCGCCCAGTAGTAGCAGTGGGTTATGGACATCAATGGTTTGACCCAGTACCCCCGCACAGTCCCTGGTTATGGTAGACCAGAAAGATATTAGTGACAGGCACTCCCACAACAGATGCAGGATATTTACCAGTTCGTGCATACACCTCCAACACCTTGCATGTGGAAGTATACCCCATGAGTAAAGAGCAGTCGGGGTGCGGTACCACCTAAGGAGGATTTTGACATCCTTGTACATGGAGTAGGCAAGACCTAAGCAATGGGACCATGTTTCTGAAGTAATGGGGATGTTGAGATCCATGCTCCAGGCAGCCTTGCAGGGCTCGGTGTGGTCAGGTTGTGCCTCGCACCATGTGCCATAGAATCACCCCACTAGACCTTGCGAGGAGGGCTTTATGTGCAGGGAGGCCAGCCAGTGCCACTTCAAGTCTGCCAGGTGTGCCCAGTTGCTGGGTTGTACCGCACTGCGCAACTGCAAGTATCTCCAAAAATCAGTGGTCTGAAGGGAATAATGGGTCTGGAGCTGTTCGAATGACATCAGTGTAGATGAGTTCAGTATGAAGAGATCTTGGACTACACGAATCCCTTTGTTTTCCCATGCCGGCCAGTAAAGAGGCTTGTTGTTTACTGTAATAATTGGGTTGTGCCAGACAGCTAGGTAATGGAAGGGCAAAACACTTGCCCCTTTCACCATATTAGAAGCTGTCATAAGCTTGAACCATGCTTTCCTGGTCTCAACCATGACCGGGGTAAGCTTACGGGTTTCTGTAGGGGTGTTGGTTAGCAGTTGACTTAAGGGGGTATTCTGTAGTAGTTGAGATTCTAATTGTACCCATTGAGGGGATGGAGACAAGGATGGGACAAGCCATTTAGTGGCCTGGGCTGAGAGGTAGGCCCAGTGATATCCTTGCAGCCAGGGGAGTCCCATGCCCCCCTTAGATCAGTGGGCCTGCATTTTGCCGCGACTCCATCTTGGTGTCTTTCCTTCCCAAGGGAGGAAGGATACTAGTTTATCAAATGGATGGAGTACTTTATTAGATACAGTAACAGGAAGATTAAGAAGGTATGCCACTCTGGGTAGGAGAAGCATTCGAATCGTGGCCACCTTCCCTGGAAGGGAAAGGTTAAGGTGGCACCAGCGGTCCACCTCTGTTGTTAGCAGATTTAATAAGGGGCTGAAGTTCCTATGCTCTAGGTGCTTCCAGTTAAATGAATGTTTATGCCCAGGTATAAGAAGTCATGTGGTGCCCAGGTTAGATCTAAGCTCTGCAGACATGAGTTTGTACAAGCCGAGTTAAGTGGGGTGACACTGGTCTTTTTCTGATTGATTTGGAGGCCGGACAGCTGAGCGTATTCCCTTAGTATCTCCAATACCACAGGAAAAGCTTCTTTGGGATGATTTAGCATCAGGAGCAGATCATCTGCATATGCTGCAGTGAGGTAAGCGTGTTGACCTACCTGTATGCCTTGGACCTTTACATTAGCTTGTAGCTTCCGTGTAAGCAGATCTAATGCCACCAAAAAAAGGAGGGGGGATAAGGGACAATCCTGCCTTGTGCCCCGTTGAAGTAGAAAGGGGGGTGATATATCCTTGTTAGTTAGGATTCTTGTGCATGGAGCATTATATAATACTCAAACCCATTGTCTGAAGTATGACCCGAATCCATAGAGCCCAAGTGTTTCATGAAGATAAGGCCATTCTACTTAATCGAAGGCTTTAGAAAAATCTGTTGCCATCGCAGCCATTGGGCTTGTGGACTGCATGGCAAGCCACTTAAGATTCAGAACCAATCTTATATTATCAAGCACCACCCGCCCTTTAGTAAAGCCAACTTGTGATGGGTGTATTGTAGAGGGTAAGGCCTTCATCAGTCGGGTGGCGAGCATCTTGGCTACAATTTTGTTATCGACTGAGATGAGGGAAATAGGGTGGTAACTGGCACAATTTAAAGGGTTGTCATACTTTTTTTGGAAGGAGGGTAATCAAGGCCTCCCACATTGTGGGGGGGAGAGTACCGGTCTCGTGGGCCTCCTGAAGTACAGCCAGAAGAGGAGCACTAATTTGCGCACTGATGGCTTGGTACAATTCTGTGGTCATACCATCTAGCCCAGGGGATTTACCTTGGGCCAGCTGGTGGATGGCCTTCAGTAGCTCGGGTTCTGTAAAGGGTTCATCCAGGGCACTTTTCATAAGGAGAGGCAGTTGGGGGGTATAGGAAGCATCACAGAAAGTTGCCATCTGACATTCCAGCTGCTTGGGGTCCAGGGTGCTATGTGATTGATATAGGGTCTGATGAAAGTGTTGCATACATTTGTTGATCTGCTTAGGACCCATGACCACCTGATCTCTTGAGTTCTTGAGGGCATGGATGTGAGAAGCAGCCTGTTGCTTCCTTAATTGAAATGCCAGGAGTGTACCTCCTTTGTCCCCTCCCTCCCAGTGGGTATACTTGGACCTGAGCAGCATCCATTCTGCTTTTTGTTGTACTATGGTATTTATACAGTACTTACTGTAAGTCCGAAAATCTCTCGAAGGAGTACTGGGTCAGGTGTGTGGGCAGTGGATGCCTTGAATCTAGCTTTCAGGGGCAAGAGTTGTAATTGCAAGGAATTTAGGGTTTCCCTCCTGATTTTATTTTGTTGGGCGGTGTATGCAATAATTTGTTCTCGCAAAACAGCCTTGAAGGCCTCCCAGACCATGACTGCAGAGATATCTATGGCATGTTTCAGGGAGAAGTACTTTCTGGCAGTTTCCTGTATCATAGATTGGAAGTTGTGGTCTCTAAGGAGTAAAGGGTTGCAACGCCATTGAGTGCCTGACCCATTTTGCCCAGAGAGGGTATAGAGGCACGAGACTGGGGCATGATCAGACACCAGAATATTGTTAATTTTAGTGGACATTATGTCTCGGGCCACAGCAGTGTTGGCTAGCCAAAAATCAATCCAGCTATATGTG
This sequence comes from Neoceratodus forsteri, assembly GCA_016271365.2. NCBI lineage: Eukaryota > Metazoa > Chordata > Ceratodontiformes > Ceratodontidae > Neoceratodus > Neoceratodus forsteri. The sequence continues at coordinate 250,762,501 of CM028134.1, forward strand.
GCGTGAACAGAGGAGAAGGAGTAGTCTCTCCTGTATGGGTGATCTCTACGCCATACATCAAACATTCCCCATTCTGTTATAATTCCTTGTAAGGCCATACACCTCGCACCACACCAGCGACCCGAGTTCGGGAACGGACTCGGGCCACCAGGGCGTGGCAGGGGAAAGGAAGGATCGAGCGTCCCATGTCTGCTCTCCTTCCTCTGGGGTGGGTCGGGACACTGCAGCGCACTGTAGCGACAGCTAGTGGAGGCCAGTGGTGCAGCAGCAGGCAGCAGAAATAAGGGGGAGAGCACGGCAGGCATCGGCACATAGTGCCTTGACGCCATTGCACGTCCGGCTCTCGGGGCACACAAAAAAATCAGGCAGAAAATGGCGGAGCATAATCTCTGCAGCTGATGGCCTTGCCCAGCATCCCCCCGGTACCCGAGAGGATCCTGCATACAGGGTGCGTGAGCGATTAAAGGCCGGCCCTGTGGGGATGCCAGACCGGGCCCGGGGGGGTGCGGGTGTCGGCGGCCGGAAATCGTGAGGGATCCGCTCCACAGGAAGGAGCATAAATAGAGATGAGATATAAAAAAAATAATAATTCCTTGTAACGCCAACATCATTTTGGGGTGTGCTTGAAGGGTTGGTTTGGATTTGTCCAAAAAGATGTCTGGGATAAGGTTGAAGTCCCCTCCAATCATAATTGGGATCTGAGGATACTCATCCACTAAGGATTCGATGGCCTGGTTGAGATCCAGTAGAATTCCTGGATTGTCCATATTTGGACCGTATATATTTGCTATCACCACATGGTCCCCTGGGTATGAGAACCGGACTGCTAGCCATTGACCTTGGGTATCGGAGGCTACTTGCTCCTGTATCCAGGAGCATGATTTCCTAATCAGGATGGCTACGCCTCTTGATTTGATTGTCACTGAGCTCGCTATCACATTACCTACCCAGGCCTTTTTAAGCCATGATACAGTTCTTGCAGTGAGGTGTGTCTCCTGGATAAGTGCTATATCTGCCAGCAAGAAGTGTAGGGGCCTAAGGACCATGGATCGTTTAACCAGGTGATTTAGGCCCTTCATATTCCATGACACAAGTTAACCCCTGTGTCGGAATTCTGCATTTTAGTTCCCATGATTAGACAGTGTATAGGTACTCACCACCTGGTTTCCGTAAGGATAGGAAAGCAGGAGCAGGTAAGTTGCCTGAGATGAAGAAGAAAGTGTCAGCTGAGTGAAGGAGAAAAGGGTATTCTGTTCACTAGGTATAATGCCAATAATAATCTGTAGCAAAAATGAGAATAGTGTTAAAGCACTAGGTATGTCACCAAGGTAATTGTCTTCAGAAGGTTAATACGTAATACAAACTTTAACCCCACTAAGGGGGAGAGTAGGAAATCTTAAACAATTGGTAAATTCTGAACAATAACAGCTTAAATGAGCACACAGCTAATGATGAATTGGTATACACACGAAAGGTGCAACCCTCAACACTATCAAAGAGGAGCACTCAGCCACGCTGACTGTTCACCTTATGGGGAATAGTGGAGACTAAACGGCTAGATTGCCTATAGCACTATCCCCAACTATCGCGAATTCAGAACAAAAGGGATATAACAACCAGAGATGGGGGTGGAGATAGGAGAGGGGAGAGGTTCCCTAGTAAGGAACCTATACCATGGGAAGGGTAGAGGGAGGGAAATGAAATTTGCTGCTGCTAGTGTCGGAGAGGTTCTGGGTATAGGAAGCTCGGAAGTTTAAGTGCCCGATCTGAAGTTAAAGCCAGTATCTTCAGCGGTCCTGGATCCTAACCGCATCCACTGCAGAGGGTACTCTTGTTACCCTAATCCTTCTCCTATAAATCGCTCCAGAGAGAGAGAGCCCCACTCCAGTAGGAGGTCGAGGAGAAGCATTGAAATCATGCCATATATAAGTACCATTAGAATAGTGTCCCTTAAATTCAGAGATTGGGCATCCCCCCAAGTCGCCTTAGGGGAAATGTCCACATTGGCCAGTGCCTCGCAGAGGGTGAAGAGGGAGTAGGGGACCTCACCTTGATCTCACTGCATGACATCTTTATGGTAGAGGGGAGCTAAATGAATGCCCCATGGGGAGAAATACATAAAACAATACAGACGTATTATAGTCAGTCATTAGGAGCTCGTTCCCCAGTGGAGACAAGTCCAGTTGTACAGGATGTAAAGTTCTGTGATAGCGCCTCTGCGAAGGTGAGCAACCAAGGTTTGACGGGAATGTTTGAGAGATCCTAACAGTCAGCCAGCTCCAAAGGTAAATCTGCCCATGATATAGTATCCGCAATCTCCATGATAAGTTTGTCTGGAATTTCTTGCTGCTCGGGTTGTGCCAGGGCAGAGAGGTCATCTTTAGTCAGCTTTGCAGACGGCGCTGTGCCTGGCCTTTAGTTGGGGTTTCCTGTTCACTAGATGAGCGTTGCCATATACGGTTCACCTGATTAGAACCCCGCTGAGGTAGAGAGGGAGCGAGCTGAGCTACGGGCCACCTCATAGTTGTGTTCGTGGTGTTGTTATTCAGCCCCAATGCTTTCTGGCATTGAGGGGACCTGGGGGAATCGTTTGACCATTGCACTGTCCGGGTAGAATTATGCTTCTCCCTGAAACCGTCCCCCAAACTTTGGTTCCTCCTTTCTCTTGTTCTAGGTCCTGGGGTCCATAGCCTCCTGGCAGTTGCAGCACTAAAAGAAATCTGGGGCCAGTATTTGGAGGCCCAGGCTTCGATCTCCCGTGACATCTCAGCCACCATATCTTTGCCATCCCAGGATACATAAAGGTAAGCTAGATTCCTGAAACCATATTTCAAGCCTTATGCTGCCAGCAATTTCCTAATGGGTATGAAGGCTTTCCTGCAAAGGCAACCTCAGTAGAAAAGTCTCTAAAGATGGATATTTTAACCCCATGCCAGATCAGCTCACCCCTGTCTCGGGCTACCCTCAATATTCTTTTCTTAGTGGAATACCGCAGTATATAGGCTATGATAGGCCTGGGAGATGCGCCATGAGTACGAAAGCTGCTGGGTATGCGGTGCACCCTTTCAAGCTCGATTTAACCATGCCATCTTTCCCCAAGCATTTTAGGGTTCTCTTCATTTAAAAACTTGTGTTCTGACCCTCCGAGCCTTCGGGAATTCCCAGGATCCTGATATTATTGCGTCTGCCCCGTTTCTCTTGATCTGCACATCTCCACAGGGTAGCCAACTTTTCTTCATGATCCTGGAGTCACTGTAATATTTTATCTTGGCCAGCTTCCAGTTCATCAGTGACTGTTCTGATACATTCAGCTTGTCGTTAAGCACCCGCACTTCAGCGACTGTGCCAGATAGGGTCTCAGATATGCTGTCTACTCATGTTAGGAGGGTCTCCAGCATGACAGTTATGTGCTGCAATGAAGCGCCAACATCTATTATGTTACCTCACCACAACCTAATGTCCTGAGGATTGTCCCTCTATGTGCCCCTACCAACAACCCTCCAGCCACTGGTACTCCTCCCTGAGACCATGAGTCTTCTTGCTCTGTTCAAGCCATGCTTGAACCCATTTGTGGTACCTGTCCTCACCAATTCTGACAGCAGTCTGGTCCATGGTTCCACAACCCTCTCAGTGATGCAGAACTTGCTGACATCCCTCCTGAATTTATCACCCACTAACCTCTAATCATGCCATCTTGTGACTGGGTCCCTGTTTGTAATAAACAGGTATTCACTATTGTCTCTTTTTATCTCCCTCAGAGATCTGGCCTCGTGCAAGTACATGTTCAGGGCCACCAACTGTTCTTAATTGGATCTGCCTTGCTTGCTCGGGATCGTTTTGGTGACACATTTCTGTACTGACTCCAGCTTGTCTATGTCTGTTCTCTGGTGATGCCTCAGAACTGGACACAGTATTCCAGGTGATGCCTCACCACCAAGCTATATAGATGCAGTGTCACTTTGTTTCTCCTGAAATGAAAACCCTTCCTGACGCACCCCATCATCCTTGATGCCTTACTTCAATGGCTGATTTTCATTAGGGAGTCAGTGATGATGACCTCCAGATCTCTCTCCTCTGTGGTAGTAGCCAGCTGAACCCCTCCCATCCAGTGTTCAATGCAGGGGGTCTTTTCCTATGTGCATCAGCTTGCACTTCTTCATGTAAAATCTCAACTGCCAGAACTTTTAACAACTTTTTCAGCTTCTCCAAGCCATTGTGAATCTCCCTCACTCATTCTTCACTGTCCTTCCTGCTGCATAACTTTGTGTTATCAGCAAAGAGACACATCATGTCCTGGATATCCTCCCTTATGTCTCTAATGAACATATTGAATAGTCCAAACCCCAGAACTGATCTCTGCAGCACATAGCTCATGACCCCTGTCCCCATATTGGTCCTATTTATTATTACTCTCTATTGCCTCCCCCCACAAGCCAGCTCCACACCTACCTGACTAAAATATTTTCTACTTCCAAGTCCACAAGCTTTTTGAGTAGCCTCATGTGTGGCACCAAATCAAAAGCTTTGCTGAAGTCAAAGTAGAGCAAATCTACTGCTTGCCCTCTATCACCCTTGTGGCCCAGTCAAAAAACAGTATCAGGTTGGTCTAGCATGACATCCCTGACACAAACCCATGCTGCTTGCCATCCTACAGCCCACTGTCTTTTAAGTAGGCCACCAGACTTTCCTTAACTATGGTCTCCATCAGCTAAACTATAGTAGAGTTAAGAGTTACTGGCCTGTAGTTGCCTGCGTCCTCCTTTTCCTCCCTTTGAGGAGTGGGACTACATCCACAGACCTACAGCCTCCTGGCATTACTCCAGACTCCAGTGTTGCCGAGGCACAGGTCAGGAAGCATAGGAAGACCAGGAGCAGGTATAAAATTCTCAAGTAGAGTTTTATTTTTTCCAATAACAGTAAAATAAAAAACAAAATTGTTCGGTTTAACTATTTACAAAGTCAGTAGAAATACAGAAAGCAAAGTCCTTTATCTGAGGATATCTCTAATTCCAAGTTTCAATCTTGCTCTCTCTCTCTAGCAAACATACTGATGCTCTTTTTAAAAGTCTTTGTCTGGGAACTCGTTAAGAAGACATCCTGTTTTTTTCAGAAAATGTTCTTGTGAGTTTACTTCCATGCAGGTGCAACAAAACAGTGCAGGTGAAACAAAACAGTACATGGTGTCCCATCACTGACCTCCTGTTGACAGCTTCTGCAAAAGAACTAGTGTTGTAGTCCAGGTTAAGTTCCAAATAATGTTTTGCAATCATTTCAACAATATAACTGTATACATTTTCAAACCAAGGAATCCCACTTACACATAAAGATTCACACATATTTTATAACTTCAGATATGCAAGGGGGAAAAAGATGGAAACAGCAAGTGAAGGCAGAGAGATAGCGGGAGGGGGATGATAGCAAGACCGTCGGAGTGGCCAGTTGCTAAATCTCACAAGAAAATTTGACTGTGCAGTCAGACGGACAGGAGACAGAACAGAAGTGGATAAAACACATCCTTGTATTTAACTCTTTCTACATAACAAATGGGACAAGGTCTTATTCAACCCATTACATCTAGTGAGTCATTAAATAGCTGGATCAAGAGTTCCACAAGTTCTGACGCCAGTTCACAAAATACCCTCAGATGCAGGCATTCTACACCCGGTGCTTTATCCACCACAAAGGCCTTCAGCCCTTTTTCACCTATTCAGACATGATTATTACTCTCCACATTTTCTGCACCACCATGTGGCTGCATTGATCCTGATCTCTGGTAGAGGCCCATCATCCTCAACCATAAATACTGAGCTGTCATATTTGTTTAGTACATTTACATTCTGCTGGTCATCTTCTACTATTCCACCTTAGCTACCTTGGTAAGTCCCCCTTCCTTTCTTTTTCGTCATAATATACCTAAAAAAAAGTTACCTGATTTTCACACCCTTTGCATTCTGTGGCTCTGTGTCTTCCCTCCTGACTGCCACCTTTGCCCTTTTAAGTCTGGTCTGGTATTCCTTCCGTTCTTCCTCCTCCTTATTCCTGTTGTACCTTATGAAAGCCCATTTTTTCACCCTCACAACCTGCCTTACTTTCTTTGAGAACCACATTGGTATTTTGTACCTGTTTCTTTAAGTGCTGTTTCTTGCACAAGGGTTGGGTGTCTCAAAAACGGCCTCCATGATCTTTCCCCACATTTCCTCTATTCCCACAAACTGGTCTATACCCATAGAGCTTTCCCTAGCCTTATCCCACATCTGGCAAAAATTCCCTCATTTGAGGTTCAGAACCACTGCCCTCAGGGGGGGGACCAGTGTTCCCATTGCCAGTTCAAACCACATGGAACTGTGGTCATGAAACCCCAAAGGCTCCCTGGCTGCCACTCCCCACCACCACCACTTCCAAGTTGGTGAGTACCAAGTCACTATGCTGTATGCTATTACATAAAATGGCATAGACAGTTGCTTGTGGAAAATTTCCTGTCTGTAATTATCTCTGCCCCCCCCGTGTCCCCACCCCAATTCGGTCATGGAAATGAGCTTTATGTGCAGTGTGTTCTCCTGGCAAAAATGTGCAAAGAAAAAACAGAGTTAACATTCTTCACCAAGCAATGTGCCAAAAATGCAAGGCTATGCCTGTAGTTCGATGGGCAGAGCAACAAACCACTCCCCCATCAGGCCTTCAAGTCTGCTCCTCCTGGCTAGTCCAGGATCATTTTCTTTCATTGTGGCTGGAGGCAGTGTCTTCCCTTGCTCTGGGCTTGTCCTGTTTCCCTCACACCTCCGGCCCCTCATTCCTGTCTCTCGTTTCATCTTTTCCAACCCCCATTGCTGTTTTCTTTGCCCTTTCCCTACCTTGTCCCCAGCCACTGCCTCATCTCCACTCCACCTGGTGCTGTTTTTCTCCTGGTCCTGAGGTGTCCTTGGTCTGGCCCATGCACTGGACCCATTCTGTCTCTCTGTTTGTGATGCCTGCGCTTTTGGGTGACTCACCTGCTGCGTCCGGCATCTGTGCTCTATGTTGGTGCTCCCTGCCATGCTTGCTCATGGCTGCCGCTGCCTCCACTCTTACTGCCTCTTTTGTGCGGTCTCCTTGTCTCACCACCTCTGGGCATACATTCCTTCATCTGCCTCATCATGTGAGGTGGCTGTTGTCGCCGCCTTCTGCCTCCTGCCTGCATTGGCTGGCTGTCTCATTTGCAGTTGTGATATCCACTGCTCCTTGCTCTATCCCTGCCCATTACCCCAATTCCTCAATGGTGCTTCTGGGTGTGATGTCATCAGCCATGCTCTGCTTTTGGCGGCTGTCTCACCCGGAGCGTCTCCGTTTCTCTGCTTGTTTCTCTCTCTCTCTCTCTCAGTGCATAGCTGCCACCTCCAATTTTTATATCCTCTGAGTATGATTCCATGTAGGGTTCCTCAGCAGTCCTTCCCTCTCGCTTGCTCTGTCTCTCGTCTGCTCCTCTTGACCTGGTGCCTTGTATGTTTGCTCTTCAGGGGAAGTCATGTTCATCATCGTTTCACTTTTGTGCAGGGGTGCATAGTCCCCTCACACCTCCACCTGCTGCAGCACTTTCCTGTGTCTCCACGGGTGCTCATTCATTACCTATTGCTTGCCTTCCTCCGTTCCTCTTTCTGGCTGTGATGTTGTCCTGGCTCCTCCTAGTCCTGTTTCTACCCATGCGGACTGCCCCACCTCTCTGCCCGGCACCTATCGTTTTCCCATCTGCTGTGTTTCTGCTGAATACGTGGCCTTGGGCTAGCCGCTGCTCCTAGGCTCTCTCATTTCTTTTGGGGTTTTCTGCCCTTTTGGCCATCTGTCACTACTCTAGTCATAATTTCCTGCTGGTCCTGCCTGGGACTCCGTTGGCATTGGATATCTTAGTACATTCGACATCTCCTCCTTACCTATGCTCCAGACCTCTCAGCATGGCTTCCTTTCACTCCACTCACTATCAACCTGCTGCTGCTGGTATTAACTATGTTTTGGGTCTTTTGTACTTCACCTGTTGGCTGCAGGCTTTGCCTGGCTGTTCTCTTCTCTCCCTCTCATGACTGCTCCCCCCCCATGGTTGATATGCTGCCTGCGTTACCTCAATTTCCTTTCTCCTGCACTTTTATTTTGCCTCCTGGTGTCCCAGCACCTAGTTCATGGCTCTCTATTTTTCCCATGGTGGGGGACTACTGTGTCATGGTGGGCACCATGGCTCTGAGTAGCCAGCTTTCTACTGTCTCCCACTCTTACCGATATCCCTGTCTTCTCTACCCTTGCAATACCAGCCTCCTACAGCTGGACTTGGCTCCTCCTCCATTTGCTCCAGCCTGCACTGCTTCCAGTACCCATGCCCATTCCAGCCTTCAAGGCTATCGCTCTCCCACCTTCCTCTGGTCCCTCGACCCTCGCTTCTTCTTCTTCCTTGTCCCATGCTTTCTTTTGTGGGTGTTTCCCTATCATGCCATCACCTTACCTATTTGTATCTTTCTCTTACCCTAATTCTACATTCCAGACCACTCGACTCGTATCTCCCTCTACTCTGTGTCAACCTCCATTCATTCTCAAACCTCATCCCTCCTGTACCCTACCTGCCATCATACCTAGTGCTTCCTCCTGGTACTTCGTACCTTCAGCATTGGCTGTGGGCTGCTCCTGGCAGTTCTCATCTCTCACTGTCGTGCACTCAATCCACTCCTAATTTGACTCATCAATGGGCATGGTTGGCATGCACTCCTGTGGTTGCCACTTGCAATCTCCTCCTCCGGACCTTCACTGGGGTCTACTTCGCTTCGTCAGACCTCTTGGTGGGTCTATCCATTCACATTGCATGTCTGAGCATACCCCTCATCTGGGTCTTATGCTACCTCGATTCGATCAGTTCTCCACCCAGAGACATGTCCTCCATATCCATTGCTCCATGGCTTGAGGCTAGCCTGTAGCCGACGGTCTTACTTTGCACCCATGAAATCCACATCTAGAGCATGCAAAGCTTGGAGTGGGGTCCTTCTCCCTGGCCCATGGTGAGAATGTCTTCACTCTGGATGGATCTTCAGTCATCCCTTGTTTTGGTGACACCTCTGAATGCAGAATTTATGACTTCCAGCTGCGAGGGGTGGGGCTCTCATAAGCGGAGCCCCTTTAGCTGCCTGAGCAGATTCAGAGGCACCCTCTACACTACTCTCCTTCTGACCAGCTCTGGTTCACCTGGTCTGTTTCACAGGCTTGTGTAGCCTGGATGAGTGCCTCAGTGGTCGTTTCTCTCCTCCTTTGCTTTTGGGTAACTAGTTGCAGAGATGTCGCTCACAACCCTCAACAGCATTTCTGTTAGAAGGATAGAGCAATAGCTTCCTCCAAATTGGAATTTGTTCCTTTTCCTTTGATCTTGACTCTAAATTGCAGTAGCTGAGCCGTCACTAACCAAAATGTCCTTCAGCCTGGAGGGAAGGTGACCTAGGCCTTGGATCCCCAGAGGTTTCCTCCTCAATGGGATTTTTTCCTCTCCTCCATGCCGATAGTCATAATATTTACATAGGGTTAATGCTTTCATAGGTTCAATAGTTAAGTTCCACTATTGGATGGAGTTGGATAGTGGCCCCAGCAGTTCCCTCTCCTCTTAGGAAGTCCCGCCCTTCTGCATCATGTAAGCTTTCATTCCACTCTTCATCCTCATCATCTCCCGTTCCTCTCATGTCCTTCCTATCTACATCTATTGACCTCTGTTCCCGTCCTCGATATCTTCTGACTTCTCACCTCCTTCAATGCTCATCACCCTTTTGGGTATTCTTTTTGGGCTTCTTCCTAAGCTACCTTTAGCCAAGGGAATCATTTCTGCATCACCTATGGGGTGGAACCCTCCTCTAGGGTCCCTCACCGTCGTACCCCTATAGGGTGGTATATCCCATGAATAGAGAGGCAAATAGTCACAATGTATCTAAGTCACACAAGCACATATTATACCAGTTGCATAAACACATTGAATTGCAAGACTATGCTTGTAATTCAATGGGTGGAGCAACAAACCACTCCTCATCAGGCCTTTAAGGCTACTCCTCCTGGCTAGTCCAGGATCATTTTCTTCCATTGCCCCACCATCCTCTCCTCCTCCTCCAGTGACACATTTCTCTTCCCGTTGACTTCTTCCTAAGCTACCTTTAGCCAAGGGACTCATTCCCACAGCACCGATAGGGTTGGAACCCTCCTCTAGGGTCCCTCACCATCATACACCTTTAGGGTGGTATATCCCATGGATAGAGAGGTGACAGCCACAATGTATCTAAGTCACATAAGCATATATCATACCAGTTGTGTAAGCACATCAAACATAATGTTAGCTAACATAAGCAGCAAGCACCATTTTGGATTACCATTCAGGAAGTACCACGGGACAGACACGGCTCCAGTTCAGCTCACAACTGATCTTCTTGATGCCCAGCAGACTGGTCAAACTACCAATGTTATTTTTATTGACCTGACTAAGGTGATCGATTTACTCAATCATGAGCTGCTCCTGCTTAAACTCAAAGGACTCCATCACAATCAAATGTCCTGCACCTGGTTCAGTAACTATTTATTTGGCCATAAGCAACCGGTTAAATGGGGAGGTAGCCATTCCACCTTAAGAAAGATCACAAGTGGCATTCCCCAGGGTTCTAGTCAGGGCCTTTCTTTGTTCTTCCTGGTTATTAATAATCTACCCAAACATGGCGGTAGCACCAAGATCCTGCTTCATGTGGATGACTTGATGTTATATAGGTGCAACCTGGACCTTGAGTGGATTGAGTCAGGTCTCAAAGCTGACTATCATTGATTGGAATCCTGGTTCAAGGCCAATAAAACTCCAATTAAATGCCAAGAAAACATTTCATTTTATTATTATTTACACTGGAAAGGCACATTAAGCAAATTGCCCACTTTCAAGTGCAACCAGCATTTAAGACAACAATACAAGAAGTTAAAAAAAACACTCCAATGAGAATAAAAATAGTCACAATTACATTGGACTTGATTACAAAGAGTGATCAATAAATGTTTCTTAGACAGGAACATGGACTGAAAACACTTAACAAATATTGATAAGTTATTACAGGCATGGATGCCAGCATAATCAAAGGCTCTTTCCCCAAAACATGTCAGTCATTGTTCATTAATAATATCAGAATAGCAGCTTAGTGCAGCATAGCCATGGGCTGCTGCCAGAAATGATCTGCAAAGTTCATATATGTACAGCTGTACCTTTCATGTAACATCAGATGACGTTAGCATCCATGTCCATTCGGAAATCTTGCAATGTAAATTTATGATAGACTTAACTGGATGAAATCTTTATAACACTTTCTAACTTCACTTATTTCTTAAGCTATAACAAACAGGAAACTGTGGCCGAGTAAAATCCATGGCAGTCTGCGCCACAACAGAAATTTTACAGCATTTTAACATGGGTAGCAAAGTAAACCTCCTATATTACTCTATGACACAAGAAGTTAAATGTGCATTTGAAAGAACCCCTAAAACAGTGTACAGTACATACTCTTTTAATGTTTTAGTCCATGATTCATATAATGCTACTTATATTTTGTGTAAAAAGCTTCCTCTTTTGCAATCCTAGCAATTTTCTGCACTAACCTGTTGTAGCAAATGGGCTGGGCAAAGAGACCATGTAAGAGGCTATGTGCAAAGTAGAAAACAACTTGCACGCATTTAGTGCACTCCACAAAATCATCCACTAGGTATCTACCATCTTACCTCCATCTTTTCATTGAAGAAAAGAATCACCAGCCTTGGGATACTGTAAATCAAGATAACTAGATTAAAATGCAATACCAGTCCCCATTCACATCTAAATCCATCAGGTAGGTTAAAAACAAGTCTCTTCTCCATACCCATAGACTGCACAGCTGCAAGCTTACTAAAAGAACCAAAATGGATCTGAGATCTGAAAAGAGAACGTTCATTTTGAAATACCAACTATACTATATTAATAAAGTTAATGGTTAAATGTAGGTAATAGTCAGTTGGACCACATGCCTAACTTGTACATAGTCATGGAGATGGGGGGCTTATATACCCCTTGATCTAAGCATCGTATTTACCTTTTCCCTCCCCGGTCTTTTTAAGTGATGTATAAATTGATGTTCTGGGATTGGCTGATTGCAATTATTTGTTTCAGTGATGTGCTGTCTGTAATGTGTTGTGTTGTGTTCCTGTTTTTTATTCAATTAAAAGATTAACTACATGAAACCCAACTATATAAACATATTTATTTAGTATTTTCATATTTAGAGCAATCACAATAAATTGCCTCTGATACTGAAAAGCTATCAGTATTCAGCTGGTATGTTTTAAATAACAAGTCCCACTCCAGTGTGCAGTCATCCATATCAGATTCGGGGGCAGGTGTTGAGTTTGAAAGTCTTTTTTTAGTGACTCTAGCTTTTGGCAGCTGCAATTGGGTCAGAAAACAGATAGTTCATACCACACACACTATCCTCAGCTTCATGTGGAATTGTAATTTGTGTGCCACTCAAAGAGTCCTCAGGCCCACCCAGATCAGGTTGAATACTTTCCTGCATTTCTGTGTTTCAAGATGGAGATCTGGGAAACAAAATGTGTGAGCCCTCAGCTGTGGTTAACTGTCCTTTTCATTTAGGCACAAACAAAATCAGCTCGTAGATGTTAGGATCACTGGTTGACAGTCAATAAAGTTCTTAGCTGGTCCAGATCTGGTTACCCCCCCAAAGCAACATTTCACCAACGAGGTCCCCCACAGCGACTACTGTGCCTAGCCATGGTGGGAGACCCTCTGGAACCCAGCGCTGTCTGTCGGGGGTCCTGCACCCCTCCAATTAGCTTCGACTGGAGTTGAGAATCCTTAAGTGGGGGGGTGCGGGGGTGCAGACCCCTGCTTGGGGGGTTCGGGGGCAAAGCCCACCAAAGAAAACAAAGAAAGAAAGAAATAGAAAACCGGCAGCCGACTGCAGAATGTGGTCGACCTGCCGGTGTCGCTGATGGGGCGTTCGACAACATTTTTGTCGGACTCCTGTCGTGGATCTGTCCAGATCTGGTGGTCATTTATGTGGAATAATTCTGTAAGCTTTGGTAATTAGACCCATAATGTTTAGGTCCAACAAGCTGCCAAGCAATTCTGCAGCTGCAGCTTGCTCCTCTGTCTCCTTGGGCAAACCAAGGAGGTGCACATTCATCATTCAGGTCCCATTTTCTAGATGCTCGAGACTGAGTTTTAGAAATGTATTTCTCTTATTATGCCTGTCATGGCTGTAGCTACTGATGTAGCTGTGTCAGTTGCCTGTTTGATATCATTGCCAAACCATCCATCCGAGCCTCTAAAGCCTTGAATTTTTGACTGATGCCATCAGCCTTGTGATCTAGGTCTTGGAAGGCTTTCAGCAGTGTAGCATTAGAAGGCTCCACCGTGACACTCACTCCTTTTGCTTCTCCACTCTGTGAGGCAGGCTTAGGCGGCTTGGTTGCTTTCCCTTTTCTGATGTCAGTATTTGTCACTTTGTGCAGGTTTCCCATATCACCTGCAACTCACTTACTATTTTCAGGTTGTATTAAGGCCTGGTTGTGGCTTGAAAACAAAAAGGTGAAGTTAAAGTTGATTTATTTAATGAAACAGCAAAGTCTCTGAGGGGTTCACGCTAGCATATATTATCTAGCTGGCTGCTAGCCATGCCCCCCCAATCAATAATTTTCCTTCTTTATGTGGCAGTCAGTAAAACACAACTGTATGTTTACACTGGAGTAAGTATCTTCTAGTAACTTCTCACTGAATGACATATCCATGGCACTCCTGCAGCTAGTAATGAAAGAGAATCAGTTTATAAAGTGTTCATGTTAAACAGCTGTACTGCACAAGTGACTTCTGTGCAGTGGTAAGCATCTTCCTTTTTTCCATGTTTTCAATTTTACTGAATATGTGCACTATAGCAAGCATCTTCTGTTGTTTCCTACTCTATGGGATATATCACTCCAGCCCTGTTTTAACTCTAACATTGAAAACAATCTGTTTAAAAAAGTGTGTGAAAAGATTGTGTACTTCAAATGTGCATGCTTGCACTGTGAACGTAGCTTTCTTGTTGCTTATTCTCATACCCTGTACTGTTCATTGCTTATTTGGTTTACTCTGTTTATGTAGGACCCTTAAATGTCCAGGTCATGTCCTTTGGCACATAATGGGATAAGTGGATACTTGTCAAGACCACATGAAGAGAAAAGTGTGGTTTATTTGCCCACCAATCCCTTCCCTGAACCTGCCAGGCCTATTTCAGATAGAGTCTCAATGCATACTGGGACTTTTAAATAATTTTAACTCTGTTGTAATGGTTTGAAAGGCTTGCATCCTGATGTAACATCCTAAAACAGTGCTACAATCTGAGTTCCAAAACCTTGCTAAAACACCCGCTCAGAGCAAGACTAGCACAATTTTAGACCAACACGGTTGCCTTAAACCATATTAACAGCAGTGTGGATACTAACCATGCTGTAGCACAGTTCAAGCAACCACCTCCAAAACTACAGTGTCTTTTTTTGGTGTTTTTCATAAAAAAAAAAATTCTACTTGCATTACACAGAAACATAGAAATGCAGAATTTGTCAGCAGAAAAGGATCACTTAGCCCATCCAGTCTGCCCCGATGTTCCCTGCCTAGTCCTTCTCCACAGACTCTAACTTTTTTCTGGCAACCCTCCCTCCTCCCTGCACAACAGGTAGCACACTCACCTCTGAGGCCGGGAGATCAGAAGGCTGTGGGTTCTATTCCCACACCAGGCACTTGGGTTAATATCCCAATACTAACACTGCAGTGCAGCATGAGGGGGTGCTGCACTCCTGAGGTGCCGTCTTTCAGATGAGACGTTAAACCGAGGTCCCATCTTCCTGTTATGGTGGTAGTTCAGGTAGATGTTAAAGATCCCATGGCACTTATCAAAAAGAGTAGGGGAAATTTTTATTTAGAATTCAAAAACAACAACTAAAACTGTACAAATATTCCTTACAGTGCTCAAAACACAGTTCATACAGTGGATTCGAACAATTGCAAACTTAAACAAAACAGTATTAACTTCATACTTTGTAGTGCGAGAAATAAAAAAAAATATTTTCCCCAAATTAAATGAAAATACATTACTCCACTAAATACCAGTATATGATATCCTCCCTCTCAATCTCCTTCTCTAGATCCTTCCCCTTGTTTCACAGTGGGAGAAATATTTTAATATATTGCTATACCATAGTGCATATACTTATACAGCCAATTCCTACTACTATTTTCTAGTTGAACCTCCCATATAATTTATTGGTTTTACTTCTTCTGAACAGGTAGCTACTGAATACTTTGTTTATTTACTCTACCTGTGCTTTATACTTCTTACTTTCCTTTGTATACCCCCCCTTGAACTAAAAGTACATGTATCTTTCTCAAACTCTCTAATTATTACTCTCTATATATACATATTTAACCTACCCATTTAAAGTAGATTCAATAATTAATTGTACCTATGTACTAGAAAGTATCCCAGAACCTAGAATACCTCTGAAAATGCAGGATGTAGTATGATTATGTGGGCATGAAAAACTGAATACTAGAGAAAATCAGAAGCATAAAACACAGACAGAAAGATACTGAATGGAAGACGTTTGTCAAGATCAGGTGGAAACAATAAAACATTTATTTTTTGAATGTAGATTTATACAGAATTCTTTTTATGGCATAGCAGTATTATGGAATGAGGAAATCTTTAATACAATTACATATGAAATCTTAATGTTAGGACAGTTAACAGAATGATGGAAAAAGAGTACTATATATGTGATATTTGCATGTTTCAAATGGGTTATATGGCAGACAGGATGCCAAAGGTTTTTACAGAACGGGGACTTTCAGATTCAAGATGCATTGTTTAAGATACAAGCTGAACTAGATAAAATATATGCATATAAAAAAGAACGTTGGGGGATACAGTATGTCAGTATTTATGGGAAGGAATAGACTGGGTAGGAAATGCTCACTGCTGGTGTTATACAAGAATCAAGGAACCTATATGCCTCTCCCACTGTGGTTGTGCATAAGAAGAATGAGTCCATGAAGGTGTGTGTTGATTATCCAACCTGAACTGGCGGACCATCCCTGATCAGTACACCATGCCCCCTATACAAGATGTCCTGGATTGCTTGAATGAGAGCAAATGGTTCACAGAATTGGATCTTCGCAGCGGATATTATCAGATTCCGATGGCCCTAGAGGACCATGAGAAAACAGCCTTCATCTGTCCTTTGGGGTTCTACGAATTTCTGAGAATGCCACAGGGGATTTCGGGTGCTCCAGCCACCTTTCAGTGACTGTTGGAATGTGCGGTGGGAGATATGAACTTGCTGGAATGTCTAGTGTACCTAGATGATGTCATTGTGTTCAGATGCACATTAGAGGAGCATGAGACCCAACTGTTTAAAGGGCTGTACCGATTGGAAGACTTCAGCCTCAAGCTGTCCATCAACAAGTGCCAGTTTTTTCAAACCTCCGTGAAGTATGTGGGGAACATAGTATCTGCAGAAGGAATAGAGACCGATCCCAGTAAGGTTGAGTCACTGACTACTTGGCCCCAGCCCCATAACTTGAAAGAACTACAATGTTTTCTGGGGTTCTGTGGCTACTACCGCAGGTTTATGAAAGACTATTCAAAGGAGATTCACCCACTCCTGAATCTTACCCAGGGTTAGCCCCCTACCAACCATAAATACAAGAAAAGAGCTGTCAAAGAACCAGAAAAAGTATCCATCCACACAGGTAAACCTTTTGGGCACTACTGGACACCCGAATGTGAAGCAGCCTTCCACAAAGTCATATATCAGCTCATCCATGCCCCCATCCTCACCTATGCTGACCCTACCAAGCCCTATGTGCTGCATACAGAAGCTAGTCTGCAGAGCCTATGGGCTGTGCTTTATCAAGACCATGAAGATGGTTTGAGACTGGTAGCTTTCACCAGCAGAAGTTTGACCCTGTCAGAGTGAAACTATCCTGTGCACAAACTGGAGTTCCTTGCCCTAAAATGGACCATCATTGATCAGTTTCATGAACACCTCTATGAGGCACAGATATTGGTGAAGACCGACAATAACCCGTTGACCTATATACAGACTTCAGCTAAGTTAGACGTCACTGGGCACCGGTGGATCTCTGCCTTATCAATCTATGATTATGCTGTTGAATACAGACCAGGACTGAACCATATTGATGCTGATGCCCTGTCACGAAGGCCCGCTTCCAAAAGTTATTGGGTCAGGCTGTCTGAACCTGACATCTGAGCACTGTGCCAAAAGTTTGACAGAGATGAACAGATGTCTGCGGACACAGTGGATTGTCTAGTAGATTGCTTGGGCCCTCCTGATACCTGCATACCGGCTGCCTTTTGCCATTTCTCTGCTCTAGATATTAGTATACTACCTCAGCTTGACAATGACAGTATTCAGTGGGCTCAATCCCAAGATCCTATGATTCAACCCACACTTGATGCCCTGTGTGTGGGGAAAGATTTGTCTAAGTTGCATTCCCCTGACTTGTAAACTGCCCTATTATTTAAAGAAGGCTCCAGGTTGAAGTCACTCAATCAGTTGTTATACAGACAGACAGTGGATCATCATCAAGTAGACAAGTAACAATTGGTCCTGCCTATGGCCTTTAAACACTTGGTACTGAGGTCCTTCCACAGTCACATGGGGCACCTTGGTATTGACAGGACTCTCAACCTGGTATGATTTCGATTCTACTGGCCCAAGATTGGGGCCAATGTTGAGCACCATGTAAAGACCTGTAGTCGTTGCCTCAAAAGAAAGCCCTCCCTCAGAGGGGATGTCCCCCTTGTCAATATCACTACCAGCTCCCCCATGGAACTGGTCTACATAGATTTTTTGTGTTTATAACCTGATCAGTGGAATATTGGCAATGTGTTAGTGGTTAGGTGCGGAAGTCAAGAACCACCCCTTATCACTCACAGGGGGACCCTCAACCGGAACATTTTAACCGCACCCTTCTAGACATGCTGGACACCCTCCATCCAAAAGACAAGCATCAGTGGAGCCAGCAGATTAGCACCTTGGTACATGCATACAATTGCACCAAAAATGATGCTACTGGGTTCTCCCCCTACCGCCTCATGTTCGGGAGGGAGGCCCAACTGCCAGATGATGTCTGCTTTAGGATATTTCCAGATGGGGTTCGAGCAAAAAACTACCTGCAGTATGTACAGAAACTGAAAGCGCAGTCGAACCATGCATATCAACTGGCCCAGACAATGGCCGCCAAGAGAAATCTCGCCAATAAAGAGAGGCATGATAAGAAAGTAAAGGCTCAAGAGCTACTGCCTGGAGACCATGTTGTTATACAATTTGGGACTACATGGCAAGCACAAAATTGCTGATAGGTGGCATCATCTTCCTTTTGTAGTAGTTGAAAAGTTGGATGATCTACCAGTGTACAAGGTACACCCAGAGAATAACTCCAAAGCTGTCAAGACCAAACATCATAACCACTTGCTGCCTATCGGCCAAGTTATTATTGAAGCTGAACCAGCAGACATTGCCTCCCCTGGGCAGGTGATTTGTGCTGCTGCAAAAAAGAGACAGAGTCAACCTACCCCAGTAGTTATAGATTTGTTCTCCTGCAGCAGGACCAGAATGATAGTGACCGTCTGTCCACTCTGGATGAATGTGTCCATGGCTGAGCTTTTTATCTCTTGCACTGGGATGAAGCTGGGCTTTCTGACTGCCTAACCCCCAGTTTCATCCTTGGAGCCACGTTCCTGAAAGTGAGGCAAGATCTGAGGCTGCAGACACCCTGTGTTTCATGGAACTGTGTGACTTGCCTGAAGAAGGGGCTGATGGTCTGAGTCTCTCTGGTGACATACCAGAACTTGAACAACAATATGAGAGTGCTGACTGCCCCTCTTCAGTGCCACAAAGCCTATTTGTGCTAGAACCTTCTCTAAATGAGCCAAGTGTTGTGGAGACAGAGCCTACAGATCAAGGAGCTGAAAGTGCTCCCAGTTTGGACATTCCCATCAGTGCAGAGGCACCCTTCACAACTGATGAAAGCAACAAAGTTAGTGCTGAAAGTACAGAGACTGTGGCTGATCCCCCCAGAAACACTGGCCGAGCTGTCAAGCCAGTATTGCGCTTCAGTTATGATTCTTCCAGGAGGCCAGTAGATTTGCCTCTCAATGTGGTTCACAAAGGTGTTTATATTTCTCTAAGCTCACTACCCAAACTGAGCTTAATGGCCAATTCCAGGTTGATTGTTCTTCCTTCTCAGTATGGTGCCCCTACCACATCCAGCCCCAAGTTAGCTGATAGGGAAGGGCCCCCTCCTACATTGTTTATTGTACAGGAAGTTATAACATGAATCAGCATTGTGATGTTACAAGTATGTTAATCATAGTGGAATCAGTATCACATGTATGAAACATGCGTAAGCATTGTCATTATGGATATAGAATTGTGAAGAGTAGTGAATATGTATAGTAAAGTAATAAGTTTATGTTAACTGACGCATGATGGTACAGATTTGATGCAGGTGTCAAGTTTTCTCCAGGCAAGGAGGGGTGTAACCCCCCTATAAATGGGGATTCCCAAAAAGTCTTCCTTGAGCTTGCTTAAATGCTCACTGCCAGGCTGGTGTCCTATGTTTTAGCAGTTTAAATGTATTGCCAAAGAGAGCCTATAAAACCTCTGTGTACTGTCTCTTTAAGAGCTTCCTGGATTGCAGTCATAATTAATCTGAGAGGGAGCTCTGTTAGAAGATGTACTTGTTTGCTGATCATTTGTTAGAGTAGTAATAACATTGCAGTTTGTTCCAACCTGCCTTCTTTGCAGCATGGACAGTTCTGTTTGTTTCCATCATCTTGGTCCTGGACTGCTGAAATGGGCCAGTCAGTACCTTTGGGGACTCTAAAATGGAGCCGTCCCCAGGAGCTTTGTGGGAGCAAAATTCTGTAGGAATTGTAGTTTTTGCATTTTGGTGCCAAGACAGGCCTGGAGGGGGAGCCCTGGTTGTGACTTGACAGAAGAATCAGCCAACCGAACCTTTGGATCCTGGGGAAATTCCCAGGCTGCTTGCAGCTAGTTTCAGTCTGAATGGGGAAGTGAAAGTGGTAACAGCTTGAGTATTAAAGCAGCAACCCCTGTGTAATTCACACAGGAGAACTGTGAAAGGGCTGAATTTTGGCCTGCCTGTCTGCCTGCTGTCCCTGAGAGGGAAATTGAAGTTTATTCGGTCTGAATCTGAATTGTGAGGATGATTTAAGCCACAGAACTGTGACCTATAGAAGACTGAAGATTTGCTGAATGCAATCAGCCTGTCAGGATTTCCAGCCACCTTTGAACTCCCGGTTTGTGCAGAAACTCTGTAATTGTGACCAGATAGCAATCTGCCTGGTACAGTTAAATCTCTCACATGTAAATGTTCTGTGTTCTGTTAGTGGGTTGTGATTTGGTTGTGTGATGAATTGTGTTCTGCTTGCTGAAGGCTGCATCCAGCTGCCACGGACTGAATCTGTATTCATCTCCATTGGGCCTGGGCTTTGCCACACTGACCCAGCCAGACTACCTGCTGCAGAGAGAGAAAGCCATCGACGAGAGACCTGCCTTGGGATCATGCTTTTGAACAGGAATGATGCCTCGGTGATTGGTGTGGGCCCTGCTTCTCCTGGCACTCCAGTTCAACAACCTGTTGTCTCAATTTCGTCCTGCCTGTGTCCTGTATTGGGTATCATGAGTAAACATCAGGGGAGTTACCTGCAACAACAGCTAAATCTAAAGTGTTGTCATCTGATTGCTTTGTTGTCTGTCACGAACTGAGCCTTCCAGCTCCAGATTACAAATAGTGTGTGTTGTACATGTTGCTTTCTTCCATCACAGGGTCCCAACCAGCTGCAAAGCAGGCCTACCCCAGCAATGTTCCTGGTTAGCCCACCGTCTTCCTACCTGGGTACCCAGAGTGTGTGACTGTGTATGGACTCTGAAGTGCATACATAACTGTCTGACTGATATAACCTTTAAGCAAATCAACCTGATTATGCCCCTCTCTTGTTCAAGTCCTCTGAATAAATCAGATCTAACTCTTTCTGCAATTAATCTGACTGTGGTTCCAGTTTGTGCCAAGAGTACTGTACTATTGCTATTTGCTGTGCATAACCTTGTTTTACAGGGGGTCCCCAGGGTAGAGCTAGAGGAACCAGCCCTGAAGATAAGTGCAAACAGTGTGGGTAATTGCATGGTGAATAAGGGTCATTGTTAAAGTGATTATTGTATATTGTTCAGACCACTAGAAGGGAAAGAGGGGGGTTACAGTGTCCCAGAGGGCTCTGCCCAGGTTAGCTTGACCACTAACAACCCTGACCTCTGGGTGGAAGCACCCGTTTCAGTACCCAGGCCACTTAACCTGCTACTAGCCAAGCAGGCAGGGGTAGTAGCCCTTGGGGTAGCGCCACCTAGGGGTTACACAAGTACTACACTTTTTGTGTAATTTAGTCTTATTCCTGTTTCCTTTGAAACCTCTTCCAGTAATTGCAGGGCTTTACAACCTGACTACAAATCAACTATCATAAATGTACAATCATCTGCATAGGCTATAACTTTTTTATAATGTCTCCCACATATGTCCATTGTTGCTTCTATTTCTGGTGTATTTGCTATCATTCTTAAAATTGGGTCCAATCCAAAGATGTACAGGAGAGAGCTCATAGGGCACTGCTGCCTCACACCATTTTTTAAGTAAATGGGAATTCCCAAGTGCCCATTAATTAATGATGTTACCTGAGCTTCCTCATACAATATTACTAATAATTTTACCATTTCTTCTGGTACCCCATATGTCTGTAGTACCTCCCAGATGTATTCTTGCCTTACCGAATCAAAAGCCATCTCTTGATCAATCGACAGAATGTACCCTTCTAGTTCCATCAGTAGCCCTTGTTCAGCTATTTCCCTTATAAATAATAACTTCTGATATATATTCCTTTCTGGCATGGCACATGTTTGTAGATTTTAAATTACTTTTTCTGCAATATTTGCCAACCTGGCAGTCAAAATTTTTAGTGAGTATTTTATAATCAGTAGTTAGGAGACTCAAAGGTCTCCACTTTTTAATGTCTTCTGGGTTACCTCTTTTATATAAAAAAATTCATGATTCTCTCCTTCATGCTAGGCCCTATCCTTTCTTCTGTTTGTATTGCCGAATATACTGTTCAAAGTATGGGTGCCAGAGTATCTGTAAATATTTTATAAAAGTCATTTGGTATCCCATCACTCCCAGGGGACATATGCGAGGACAACATATTGATAGCATTCTTTATTTCTGCTACAGTAACTTCCTGGCTTAATTCTGCTTTTTCCTTTTTTGTTATTTTGGGGGATATCATGAGTCCCTCGAAAACTATTACATGTTCCATTTTTCTTTTTCTACAATGTTTCACACACAGGTTTCTGTATGACCTGTTTTATAGCTAAGTTTTCATCTACTATCACCCCTTGTTGATTTATTAAGGATGTGATAAAAGTTTTTTTCAGCCCATTTGCATCTTCATATGCAAAACTTCATATAAAACTTGCAAAAAAGATGGCGGCCATGCTGGGCTAGCCGTCGGACTGCTACTGCTATAGTTCGTTTTGTTTATCTGTTTTTAGTTTATTTTGATTGCTCGTTTTTTTGTTTTGCGATCGCCTTTGCGACTATTCTACATTTATTTTGCTCGCTAGTCTTGTTTTCACCGTCACAGACATTTTTTCATTTTGGGAATCCAGAAAGTCTTTGGGTTCAGACCTGGTGTCCGCTGATCTTTGAATTTTGTTGGACTTCGACCTATGGAAGGTATTGGAGAGCTTCTTTGATTACTGACGGCTCTTTTGTGAAGTGCGGTTGGGAATATTCGATGAGCACAATGGACTGATTTTTTGGAAGTGAGCGAAACTGCAGATTATCGGGGACTGTTATTGTTCGTTTGAACTGGAGCAGTGTGAGACTACCCTGCTGCAGTCCATTGGAGCCGTGGATGTGGATGTTCTTCAAGCAAGTCTTTCTTTGTTCGAATCTGTGTGCTTTGGAAATATCCTACCAGGAATCCGTTTTGTGTCCTTGTTTATTGGGCATATTGGTTTATTTACCTGGACCCCTTGGCTTTACTGTGGCGTTATTTAGCTGATGGCTCATGCAGGGGTTGGGATTGGAGCCTGCTGTACAGCTAACCCATTATCCCATTCCCCTAGACTCTGAGTGGAATCAGTCGAAGGGCTGATCCGGCTGGAGCCGTAGCGGTGGGTCACCACTATTGCCCAGTATTGCCTCTGGGTCAATTGATTTAACGACGTGGCTGATACATCTTCTTTTTTGACTTTCGTCTTCTCTGGAATTCCTTATACTGGGGGCTTTGCTTGGTATCCTGGCTGTTGGAATATTCTAAGGATGCGGGTCCAGTACTGTTTAACTTTTTGAAGAAATGCAACAACGTGGTTGGAAGAAGATTCCATAAGATAAGTGCCCGTGGACTAAATTGACTTATTGTACTATTTTGTATTTAATTTTTCGGATTTGTGTTATTTTGTTTTTTGTCAGGGATAATTTCAAGCAGTGAGAGTGTTTGATTTTAATTTATTCTCCACCCTTTTGGTCCTGTGAGAGAGTTCCGGCCGGTGGTTTATTTATTTATTTTTCCCTGTATATATATATATATTTTTATTGCATTTTATCTTTTGTTGTAGTTGTTATAGTTGTTTTTACTTTTTGTCTTGTGGTCGTGAGAGGACTGTGGGACTTGAGTAATTTTTTGAGTGCTTAATTGCTTTATTATATTATTGTTTATTTAGTTTTATGGTGGGTGGTTGAGTTTTATATTTGTAGTTTATTTGTTTTATCTGGTTTTAATTTCATAGCAGTTTGATGTGTCTGCCAGTTTCATTTGTTGTCCGCTACTCGGCCTCCGCTCTCCTCACCCTCTGCCCCTTCTTCTCTCCCTCCTTGCCACCTCAGGTTTATCACCGTTGTCGGGCTTTGGGGATTGTGCGAAGGGGGAGAGTGAGGCGAAGGGGCGTTGGAGGGTATGGACAATGGAGTGAGCGTTGCTCTCCCATTCAGGTGGTAAGGCCTCAAAGACGCCCTGGGGCGAAATGGGTTCTGGAGCGTGGTAATTCCACTCTAGTTCCCATACCCAAGGGCCCCTCTTCTTTTAGAGGGCAAGTGGTCGGGACAGCTCGTCACCCTCGCCCATCTCGGGCGCTGTTGTGCAATGCCAAGATCTGTCTGCAATAAGACTGCTCTTATAGCAGACTTTGTTGCGAGGGCAGATCTGGCTTGCATTACGAGACCTGGTTGGATGGGAATGCAGCCCCAGTTTTAGAGGCCGCTGTTCCCACCGGGTTCTCGGTTTTACACGGCCCGAGATTGGATCACGGGGGGGGGTAGCGATCTGTTTCAAGACCGAGTTGGGTCTAACTGAAGTTTCAGTTGAGGAGGCCAGATCATTTGAGTGCATTGTGGTAGCTGGGGTAGGGTGCAGGATTGCTCTCATCTACCGTCCACCCGGGGATGAGAAGCTTTTCCTGCAGGAAATGGCAGATTTTGCCTCTGACATGGCCTTGGAATCCCCCAGATTGATGGTGCTGGGCAATTTCAATGCCTGGGTTGACGACGAATCTTCGCCTTTTGGTCAACATTTCCTCCAGGTGATGTCATCTCTTGGTTGCTCAGGTTGTTTCCACAGCTACTCACAAGGGAGGGCACTCTCTTGATCTGGTCTTCCTCCTGGGGGTCGAGGCTTCCGACTTGGTGGTGGAACCAGTCAGTTGGTCTGACCATTACTCAGTTGGATTCAACTTTGTGGCCCCGCTGGGTAGGTCGGCCCCTGTGGAGATGATCAAATACCGTCCATTGCGGGATGTTGTCCCTGAAGACCTGTTGGCGGTTATTGACCTCTGGTTGTGTGATGAATTGTGCTCTGATCCTGAGCCGCTGGTGGTGGCCTATAATGGGGCCATCTCAGATGCCCTGGACCAGATAGCTCCATTCCGTGTTCGCCCCCTTCCGCGCCGTCCTGCCGCCCCTTGGTTTGATCGAGCGTTGAGAGGGCTGCAGAGGTTAGGGCATAGGTTGGAGCGTCGCTGGAGGAAGACTGCCTTTGATGCCGACCATCTTATTTTGCTAGAGCATTACAAGCTCTATCAAACTGAAATTTCCCATAAGAAGGCAGAATTCCTGTCCAGGGAAATCTCTGTCGCCAGAATCGATCGGCTCAGTTTTCAGAACTGTTGACAGACTGTGCAACCCAGCCTGTCAGCAGTTCCGCTGAGTTTTACGCAGGTTGACTGTGAGGAGATCGCCTCGATTCTCTTGCGAATAGGGTGGAAGGCATTCGGAGGCAGTGTCCCCAGCCTCACTCTCTATGGTTGTTGCAGTTGATCGGGTGTTGTCCCAGAGCCCGGAGTTTCCTGGAGCTCCTTTGATCTTCCTGACCTCATGGATACTATGAGGATTGTCTCTGAGATGCGCCCAACTTGTTGTAGTTTGGATCCGGGCCCTACTTCCTTGATTTTAGGATGTAGTAAATTTATTGCCCCGGTCCTTGTTCGGATAATTTGGTGTTCTTTGGAAATGGGAGTTTTCCCTAGCTCTCTGAAAGAAGGGGTGGTGACTCCCCTCCTGAAGAAAGCTTCCTTAGACCCCAATGATTTCGCCAAATCATCTCCAATCTCTAACCTCCCTTTTTGGGAAGGTTATTGAAAAGGTTGTAGGCTCAACTGACAACCATTTGACCATCCATAGTTTATATGAACCTCTCAGTCGGGTTTTCGTAAGAGGCATAGCACCGAGACCGCTCTGTTCGGTGCTCAATGATCTCCTGATGGTGAGAGATCGAGACACCGCTCTATCTTGGTTCTCCTTGATCTATCATCAGCTTTTGATACTGTGGACCATGGGGTTTTGCTCGACCGCCTGAGGTCCATCTGTGGGCTCTCAGGTGTTGTCCTCAGATGGTTTTCATCTTACCTCCTGGGAGAACTCAGAGTGGTTTCCAGTTTACATTCATCCGGGGCTGTCTCTCTTTCTTGTGGGGTACCTCAGGGTTCGGTGCTCTCTCCCATGTTGTTTGCAGTATATATACTCCCTCGGGACATTGTAAGATATGGTATGAGCTGAGGTTTCATTGTTATGCCGATGATACCCAGCTCTACCTGTCTTTGCACCGACCAGGTTAGTGCTATCTCGGTGCTGAATAACTGCCTCGCTGATATCCAAGGCGGGATGAATATCAGTGGATTAAAGTTGAACCGGGAAAGACTGAGGTTATGGTGGTGGACCCTGGTCGCGGGGCTGAGGGTCAGGGATGAGTCCCCTCTGGATTAGTTCTTGGGGTAGACCAGATTCCCACCTCTGAACGGGTGCGTAACCTGGGTGTGGAGCTTGACACTGGTTTGACCCTCCGTTATCAGGTGTCTGCAGTAGTCAAGACTTCATTTTTCCACCTTAGAAACATCTCCAGGATTAGGCACCTGGTTCCACTTGGTGATTTGCCGGTTTTGGTCCATGCCTTGGTGACATCACGTCTTGATTATTGCAACTCCCTGTACCTAGGGCTTGCTGGGGTTGAAATCCGCTGCTTGCAGCTAGTGCAGAATGCTGCAGCACGTTTGTTGACTGGGGTGTCTAGAAGTTCTCACATCACCCCTGTGCTGTGCACTCTGCACTGGCTGCCTATACAGTGGCAGATCACCTTTAAAGTGGGTCTTTTGACCTACAAAGCCCTACACAGTTTAGGTCCCGACTACCTGAAAGAGCTTCTGGTGCCTTACGTCCCTCTGAGACAGCTCTGCTCGGCTGACGAGGGGTTGCTGGAGATTCCGAGGGTGAATTTGAAGTCCTCTGGAGCCCGTGCGTTTAGCTTTGTGGCTCTCACCCTCTGAAATTCTCTGCCCCGCCAACTCCGAGAAAGTTCAACTGTGGATGGGTTTAAGAAGGCCTTAAAATCATTTTTATGGATTCAGGCCTTCCCTGTTGTATTTTAAATCATTTTATTTATTTATCTGTTGTATTGTTATAGTTGTCTTTGATTATGATAAATGTATGAAGACTGTAAAGCGTCTTGAAATATTTGAAAGGTGCTTAATCAAATAAATGTTATTATTATTTTAATATTATTATTCATTATATGGGTTCACTTGCTTTTTTGTCCCTTTAGTTGAAAACTGCTGACTTATTGCCAAGCTCTTCTCTCTCTTTTTAATAAGCGTACATCTATTCCTTAATATTATTCAATTGTGGCATCATGTTTTTCCTGGTTTGCCTCATTTGTGTAATAATTTTTAAATATTGAGCTATGTGTCCTAAATACTGTATGTATTTCATTTTTGCTATCCTACTGGTAAGTTTGATCAAAAAGTCCTTTAAGTTTCTTTTCGTATCCTCCCACCAATCTATAGGGCTATCATACAAAAAAACAAGTATCCAGCCTTATATTTATAAAATCCTGGATTTCAACTACATAACTTTCATTTTGCAATATTGTCATATTCATTTTACCAAATCCTCTCCCAATAGTCATTTTATGTTTAGCTCCTGTTTCTATTTTCACTCCCAGCTGATCCAAAGTTTCTAATGGCAATACCTGCATATCTTTTATTAATATTCTGTCTGAAAGAAACCAAAGATCTATAGATAATTTCCCTTTCCTAAAGGTATGTATAGGTGATTTCTCCATCAAGTCATAAACATCCCTTAATGCATTAATCTGTACAATAATCTTTAATACACTTATGTCACAGTATATTTTCTCTGTCTTATGTCCCCAATCTCTGTTACCCAGTCCACAATTAAAATACCCCCCCATAATATTAACTTTGAAGTCTTAAGGTAGGGTTCTATTTGTCTAAATAGTGCCGCTCTTTCTGCCTTTGATTGTAGGGCATATGTATTAATGAGGCTGTATGTTACTTTATGTATCTGTATATCCATCATTAAGGCCCTGTCGGGGAAGATGTCTACAACTTTAATATTATCCACATGAATACCTGCAAGCATAATATCCAGCCCTAAACACTGATCCTCCCAAATTGACCATAGGGGTGGCCCCCTCCTCTACTTCTTTTGCGCTATGTTGATTTCTGTAAGGGTATGTAACAGAGTGTCTTGTATAATGAAAATCTGCCCTCACCCCATTATTAAGCTGGAAAAAGTAACTTGTCTTTTTTCCTGAGATTTTATACTGTTAACATAAGATGTTATTAAGGATGGGGATCTTGTGCGGGATCTGGTAGTGGAAGAACCCCTGACTGGAGAGCGACCATGCTACAGTCTGGTTTCTGCTTAATGTGGAAGGGGGACTGTTCAGGGATGATGACAGTTGACTTTAGGGGGGCTGATTTTAGGAACATGGGGGATATTCTCAAGGGGCATCTGAGGGACCTTAACCCTGGGCTGAACATAGAAGGCACGTGGGAGATAATTAAGCAAGGGATACAGGAGGCCACCAAGACCTGTGCAAGGCTGAGATGCAAAGGAGGTAGGTCTCACAAGCCATGCTGGTGGAATAAGGAGGGCCAGGAGGCAGTAAGGGAGAAGAAGGCTGCCTACAGTAGGTACAAAAAAATGATAGGAGACAGGGAAAGAGAAAACTATCGCCTTACAGCTAGGCAGGTCACCAAAGTGGTGAGAGGGGCAAAGGCCGGGAAGGGGCAGATGCTGGCAAAGGGGATACGGTGAGGGGAAAAGGACTTCATTAGGTATATTGGGGAGAGGAGGAAGGTCAAACGCCAGCTTGGTAGGTTGAGGTCAGCCGGGGGGGGGTGGAAGAGGCTGGAAAGCAGGCTGAAATATTGAATGAGTACTTTACCTCGGTGTTCACTAGGGAGGAGGCCGGGGAATTCCCAAATATGGGAGTACAGGACATTAAAGGTTGAGAAATTTGAACACGTACTCCCTGGAGCAGAGGAGGGAGAGGGGGGACATGATCAAGACCTTCAAGTACCTTAAGGGTATAAACAGGGTGCCAGGGGGGAGCATCTTCAAGATGCAAGGAAGTCAGAGGATGGGGGGGCATGGCCTGCAGGTGGAGGGAGGACAGTTCAGAGGTAACATTAGAATATACTATTACTCAGAGAGAGTCATAGAAAAGTGGAACAGACTCCCAGAAGCAGTCGTTGTTGAGGAAACAGTGGAGAGATTCAAAAGGGCATGGGACAACCACATGGGAGTGTTAAAGGGGGGAGGCACAGGTCCAAGCAGATAACTGGGCAAATGGGCAGACTTGGTGGGCCTAGTTCAGTCCTTTTCTGCCGTCACACTTCTATGAATCTATGAAAGGAGCAGAAGACCTGCTCATTGGGGCACCTACTGAAGAGCATTCTGCTGAGGATGGTAGTACAAATGAAGGATGTTAGGCTGGTTCACCTGTGGGGGGGGAGAAATAGATGCTGATATCCCTATCGGCCAAGTGAGAGAAGCCCTCAAATCCCTTAAAAAGGACAAATCTCCGGGGCCTGACACTATTCATTCCAGGGTACTGTGGGAGTTGGTGGATGTTGTGGCTGCACCACTGGTGGATCTCTTTAACATGTCACTGCAGACGGGGACGGTACCAAGGGATTGGAGGCAGGCACATGTTGTCCCTATCCATAAAGGGGGCTCGGGAGAAGAGACAGGAAACTATAGGCCCATCAGTTTGATGACGGTGGTGGGGAAGATAATGGATAGCATACTTAAGGAAAGGATGGAGGGTTTCTTGGAGGGCAAGGGGTACCTGGATAGCTGACAACATGGGTTTGTGCAAGGTAGATCATGTCAAGCCAACCTTGTTGAATTCTATGAGTGGGTGACGTCAGCTCTTGATGGGGGAAACCTGTGGATGTCCTGTTCCTGGACTTCAGCAAGGTGTTTGATTTGGTCCCTCACAATGGCCTGCTGGGGAAGCTGGGGAGGATGGGGGTAGGCCCACTAACGGTTAGGTGGATTGGAAATTGGCTGTCTGGGTGCACTCAAAGAGCAATAGTTGGGGGGGGCGTCTCAGCTCCTAGGGAGGTCATAAGTGGGATCCCTCAGGAATCAGTCCTGGGGCTGCTCCTGTTCAATGCCTATATCAATGGTATCAGAGAAAGTATCGGGAGTGAAATGAGTCTTTTTGTGTATGACTCTAAGCTGGGGGCAGTGGTGGAAGGGGAAGAGGGAAGACTGGCCCTGCAACAGGACCTGGATACTCTGGACAGGTGGTCCTGCATCTGGAAATTGAAATTCAACTCCTGCAAGTGCAAGGTGTTACATCTAGGGTGGGGAAACCCCAACTATGTGTATACCCTGGGGGGGGAGAGAGTTGCAGGCCACTAAAGAGGAAAGAGACCTGGGAGTCCTGGTGCATGTGAAGATGACTAATTCAGAGCAGAGTAGGAGGGCTGAGGTAAAGGCAAATAGGATGCTGGGCTGCAACCCTAGTGGGATTACCTCTAGGAGAAGGGAGGTGATTTTGCCGCTGTACAACAGCCTGGTTAGACCACACCTGGAGTACTGTGTGCAGTTCTGGAGGCTGCACCTAAAGAGGGACATCCAACTCCTGGAGAGGGTCCAGAGGAGAGCAACCAAAATGATCTGGGGCATGGGGGATATGACATATGAGGAGTGACTAGGGGGGCTCAACCTTTTATTGCTGGAGAAGGGATCAGGGGAACATGATTGCAGTATACAAGTACCTCAAGGGAGTAAATAAGGTAAGCCGAGATGGGATCATTCGGAGGAAGGAGGGGGGAATCACCAGGGGACACAGTTGGAAGATTGGGGGGAGGATTAAGGGAGAATGGAGGAAGAGATACTTCACATAGAGAGAGAGTGGTGGATCCTTGGAATGCATTGCCTGGGGAGCTGGTACAGGCAGACATGGTGGAAGGATTCAAGAGAGGGTGGGATAGGTATAGACAAGGGGTAAAGAAGAGGATGGCTACCTGGGGGGGAGTGGGACTTGGGGATTGTGCAACAATGGCAGGAGCTGGGTAGATAGCTATGGTGCCCATTCTGGGTGCTGAAGCATGAGCAGACTTGATAGACCAAGAGGCCTAATCTGCTGGCGTCTAATATGTATATCCCAGCTGGCATTTATTTAGATGGAGTTTAACATAAATGTTCCATTATATGACTTCTATTTTCTCTTTTTCCTTTTCTTGCACTTTGGTTTCTCCTCAGTTCCTATATTTTCAGCACTTTCCATCTGTGATGAGGTAACCGAAGATACATCTGATTGCCCTCCAGTCTTCTCTTCCCCTATATCCATCAGAACTCCATATGCATTCTGTGTAGGTATCACATCCATTTCTTTATTCTGTTCCAGTAGTGGTGTGATTTTCTGTGCCGTTTTTGAGCAAGTAACCCTTTTATATGGAGGATCTAACATGTTCTCAAGGGGTGGCATTTCTTGTTCCACAGTTGTTTCTTCCTATGGCATATGAATCGCATCGGGAGATGTAGTTCTCTGTGTACTAGGTTCTTGTTCTTGTACCATTGTACTAGACCCCTCATCTGTATTGGGACTTATTGAGACCATCCAATCAATTAAATAATCAATTAGCAGCCCTTAACCTTACTCAAATTATTGATATCCCTACATGGCCTAATAAGCTTTCTTCTGCAAGAGATACTCTTCCTGATTTGATATTGACTACTACAGCACACAGATATGTATCCTCTGTATTTGATGCTGACATAAGTGATCATTGTTATATAGCGTGTATTAGACATCAAGTTAAGGCTGTTATAATTCCTTGTGTTATAAATGTCAGGAATTATTCTAAGTTTTGTGAATAAGCTTTCTGTCAGGAGTTGTATAGGGTTGATTGGTCATTAATTTACTGTTGTCCTGATATTCATACTGCATGGTCTTACTTTAAACACTCTTTCTTAGAAGTAATTAATAAATTTGCTCCTATGTCTAAGAGAAGAATCAGGTCACAGCCAGCACCATGGTTTAATAGTCATTTAAAAAAACTTAAACAGTAAAGGATCATCTTTGGAAAAAGGCTAGAAGTACGGGAGAGGATTTGGATGTGCAGAATTTTAAAATGATAAGAAATAAGTGTTTTAGGGAAATACGGGATGCAAAAAGTAATTATTATGGTCAGCAATTTATAAATGCAGCTGGTAATAAAAAGAAAATATGGGATGGTATAAAGCAACTTTAAGGTAAATCTCAGGCCCCAAAGCTTACAAAAATATTGCATTATAAGGATGTTATTATTAGTGAACCTATGGCGCAAGATAAGGCTTTTAATTAATATTTTCTTGAAGCAGGATGTACTTTTGATAAAAAATGTCCTAATTATTCTATGACTAAATTAGATAGTAATTTTAGTACACAGGTAAAAGGTCCTTTATTTTCCTTTGGACTGATTAGTGAGCAGGATGTTATAAGTGAACTAAATAGGTTAAATGTAAAAAAAGGGGGCAGGATTGGATACTATTGATCCTATATTCTATAAAATTGGGGCCTCAGTTATAGCTAGGTATATAACTTATATGTTTAATTTATCCTTGAGTTCCAATGAAATACCAGATGACAGGAAGACAGCTTGTGTGATACCAGTTTTTAAAGGGGGGGATGCGTCTGATCTTGGTTGTTACAAACCTATATCTATTCTGACACTTATTACTAAAGTTCTGGAAAAATTAATACATGGGCAGCTTACTAAATATTTAGATAAAAATGGAATATTGATAAATAATCAAACTGGTTTCTGTAAAGATCATAATACCATATATGCAGTCACTAAGGTAGTGGATGATATCTATACTGCCTTTGATGAGGGTTGTTTGGTTCCTGCAATTTTTCGTGATTTATCAAAGGCGTTCAATTCTGTTGATCATAGTTTGTTACTGAATAAATTAAAAATCTCAGGTATGGGTATGGGTACTTTATTTTGGTTTTCTGCTTATTTGTCTTCACAGTTGCAATGTGTTAAGGTGGGGGATTGCTGCTCCCACCTAAATTTGATTGACAGGGGGGTTCCTCAAGGATCAGTACTTGGACCCCTGTTGTTTCTCACTTACATAAATGATTTGACAAATGGTGTGTCAGCTGACACTAATATTCTTTTGTACGCTAATGCCACCATTATGTATTGTCAGAGCAGGGGTCCCCTAGATACTATTTGCACTTTGCAGAAAGATTTTGATATTGTTCAACAAACTTTGATGAATTCACGATTGTTGCTAATTGTTAATAAAACTCAGTGGACCTTATTTGCTGGGAAATCTAAAGTAGATAATCAAACTAACACAATTTTGAAAGTTAAAGCTTTGGATGGGACTAATTTGGTTAGAACGTCTTCATATAAATACCTGGGAATTATGTTAGATGATTCTATGAATTTTGAATTACATATTCGTATGCTTTCTAAAAAGCTTAAGAAATGATTGTGTTTTTTAGTAGGAATAAATCCTGCTTTAGTTTTAAAATTTGTAAACAATTGGCAAATTCCTTGTTTATGTCACAAATAGATTATGGTGATTGTATCTATATGAGAACAACAGAAGAAGTCTTAAAAGTACTGGATCCTTTGTATCACAGTGCATTAAGACTTATTACTGGTTTTCCGTGGCATATACATCATTGTAAACTTTGTCTAGAATCAGGCTGTTAACCTTTATCAGTTCGTAAACAAATTCATTGGATGCATTACAGTATGTTTATAAATTTGTCCTTATAAAATTGCCTTTATATTGGATGGGATCAGTTATTAAAAAAGAACATAATAGATATTATTTTAGATCTGCTGATTTTCCCCAATATTTCCTGCCAAAATGTAAAACTAAGTTTGGTAGCTGTAGGTTAGCAGTAGCAGTCCCCATGACCTGGTTATCTATTCAAAAAAGTTAAAATTGAAAATTTTTATTACATTGTTGCATTTTAAATGATTGCTTGTCAGATTAATGACATATGAATGTAGATGCTTTTAAGTGAACTGTAATTGTTTAATTCTGTGAACCTATGTAATTTGAAAAATGTTCTTTGTATTTGTATTTGTATGTATGTGTGTTCTATGTTTTTGTACTGAAGGATGCAATTGTAAAAGAGAGATTTTCTCTCAATCTTGCTTTCCAAATAAATTGAATTGAACTGAATACACTATCTTGACCCGCTCTTTGTAATTCTATTGTTTTTCCAGGGTCAGGTTCTTGATGGTTGCCTTGTACCCCTGCTTCGGTTCTCACTGATCCTCGAGTTGAAACTGGACTCTGAGGGTGTGGTTCAGCTGTTGTTAACTAAGCCATTAGTTCTTGGCTTCTCATCTTCTCCTTTTGTGCAGTGGCCACATACACATCTTATTCTGCATGTAGTACTTGGTCAAGGCTATTACGAGATGCCCAGGCACAATTCCAAAAAGTGTGACCATTCTCCTCACACAGATTGCATTTCAAAGGCTATTTACAGTGTGCACTAATGTGGCCTAGCTCCCCACACCAGTCCACATCTCTGTTTTTCACAGACGTTACTTAGATGTCCTATGTCCCCACATCTATAACAAGCCCTGGGTTGTCAAGGATAGAATATGACTCCTCTATCTCTCCCTAGAAGAAAACAGTTTGGGATGTGCTTTGTAATGCCATTTTCCTGCTTCAAGGTGACTTTATATTTCCAGGCTCCCGTCCACAAGTGTTCTTCATCTAAAATGGGCTCAGGAAACCCAACGTTGTTTCAGTCAATACGTGATACCTGCCATGTTTATACCCTCATTCCAGAATAATACTGTTATTTTTTCATACATGGGTTTAGTCAGAGGGATTTCCAAAAAGGACTTCCATAATACTGTGTTCTTTAGGGTCTGATATTGTTTCCAAAAGTGTTCTAATCCAGCCTGGTGTTTAAAGCTGATGTCATACACTATGTCTCTGGATATATATCTCATATGCGTAATACTTCATGCTGTTTTTAAGTAATGCTCTACCCACAAATAGTCGATCTGGAATATCATCCATGTCTCCTCTGTATTGAAGATGTACAACATTGCATCTAGTTGCAGGCTCTGCTGCATTTCTTCTATTGTCTGGAAACAAACGTTCCCTTAAATTTGTTTCCCAAACAGTTCTAAGAACTTGTCCTTCTTCCATCCTGGCAGAAACATTTACTGCCTCTCCATTGTCCAGTGCTTTCCTTGTACTGGAATTAGCACTTGATATTTTGGGTGGGGAGGGACTGCATGGACTTCTTCCTCTAAAGCCTGCACCTCCATATCATGTGTGTCCTCTTCCAATTCTCTAATAATTGACATGACACCATTGTGCCCTTTTTGCATAGGGGGTTGCACATCAGTTGTAGTACATTTTTGCCCTGGAGTGATTTGTGACGCTACATCATCACTCCTTTCTGGGCTCCCTTCCTGCTGTATATTTTCTGTTGCAGCACTGGTTTTGCCACCAAAGACTGTGGGAGGTTCGCATCCCAACCTACCCTATCTAGCAATTTAGTCCAACCAGCATTCTGTAATGCCGTAGTAACCCACTCTGGGGTATCTGTTTGTGGCCTTGTGGAAGGGCCTGCCTTTACATTATCTTCTTGTCTACAAGGTGCACTCTCTTTCTATAATACTCGCCCTGTCTTCCCTTTTCCCAGCATTTCTTTTGGTGGTTGCTTTTTAACAGTACCAACTGAATTTACACCAGTGGTTAAATTAATCTGCTTCTGGGTTAATATAGAGACATTTTCTTTTTGCAGATTTACTGAATCTCCATGCCCTTTTTCCCCATCCACCTGAGCTGCACTCTCACTGTCAGTCCCAATTTCTTCCTTTCCTTGTCCCATGTTCTGGCTCCCATCCGAATCCTCTACAAGTAATTCATTTTGTACTGGTACCCTCATAGGACTCTCCTACCCATGTTGTTGCATTGAATCCATTGCCCACATCATCTACTGCTTCTTGGCCCTTCCAAAGTCTGTTTCCTCCTTGAGCCTTTCTTCTGATTGGACCACTTCATCCGACCACTGTTTTGATCCCTGCACTTCTCTCTCCTTTAGTGCCCAGTCCAGGATGTTCCTGCATTCCAGGAACTGTTGCTCCTCTTCCGCCATCATGTTGTGAATATCCTCCTCCGATTCCACCTTCTGGTGCTTGACTGTGGTATCTCTGATGTACTTTGTCTGGTTTCTTCTCCGTTGCTGAGTCTGACCCTTCTTCGGAATTCTTAATTCTTTTTCTGCCAGTACAAAAGCTTTCTCAGCTCCCGGTTCCATCTCTGTTGTGGTCTCTAATGGTAGAGAGACTGGGGAGGGGACCCACTCCTCAGCCTCACCGACATTCATCTTCTCCAAAGGTTCAGGAAGACTGGCCATTCCTCACCAGTTGCAGAGCCCCCTACTGAAGCGTAGAGGAAGTTTTTATTTAAAAGCCAAAAACACCCATTTTAGAATCAAAACACTTTTAAATCACTACACATATTTCTTTTAATTAATTCCAGTAATGTCTTTCCATAGTTCTTGTGTTCTTTTTTCTCCCAACAACTTACATTCCTCTTGAAAGACTTTATCTGTTTCATCCTGGAATTTGCAAAATAAATCATATACTGTAGTTTCTTTATTTTACATAAATCTTTGACACCTGTTTTGCCATATAGCCCATTTCAAAACCGCAGATATTACATATACTGTGTTCTTATTTGATTTTTCCCACACTTTGACAACTGTCCCTACACCAAAATGTTGTATGTGATATTTTTAAAGATCTGCATCCCCTAATAATTTGCCACCATTTCCCCAAAAGGCTTAATAAACTCACATCCAAAAAATAAATGCTCCATACTTTCTTTCTGATTACCACAATTCCACTCCCCACATATTCTTTCTTCTATTTTTTTATGTGTATGATTACCTCTCACATTTAACTTGTCATGGCTGCACATCCCCTACTGGGTCATAATGTTGCACTCTTAATAGCGTATGACATTATGGCTAAGTGGGTACAGCGTAGTCTGTAAGTGCTAATGGTGCAATACCGTGTATACTGCTGTACGCGGTATTGCACCAGTAGCGCTTTCCCAGGAAGAGGATATGACCTCTGCTGGGAGTGGGTTCCGCCAAGCAGTTGCTGTGGCTCACAAGACTGAGCCAAAGCATCAGGAACCCAGGCACTGCATGTGGGACCGGGTTTGATTCTGGTCCCAGAATATTAAATTTTTTAGTTACTTGTGCACTTCCCAAGTTGACCCCCCCCCGGAGTTGGGGATCTTTAGTGGGGGGGTTCAGGAGGTGCAG
This sequence comes from Neoceratodus forsteri, assembly GCA_016271365.2. Taxonomy (NCBI): domain Eukaryota; kingdom Metazoa; phylum Chordata; order Ceratodontiformes; family Ceratodontidae; genus Neoceratodus; species Neoceratodus forsteri. The sequence goes on from CM028134.1 coordinate 250,799,766, forward strand.
CCTCCCATAACGGGGGGTGTGGGGGCAGAGCCCCCCACAGAAAAGAGTCTTATGCCTCATGGCATCAATCGCACTGTATTGGCAGCGCATTTTTGCCATGAGGCATAATGTCTTGCGACATTATGACCCCATGCCTGCACATCCACACAGTTTCCTTAATTGTCTTTGGAATTCTTTTTTCCAATGTTATTTCTAAGATATTCTGTACATTTATTCTGCTGTCTACCTTAAAAACTGGCGTTTCAAAGGAATTATTCTCTATGATTCCTTTAGACATCTGTTTTCTATTATTTATGATTAAAGAGTCTACTGTCACTCCCCACTGAGTTAGATACTTCCTACCCTTTTCCATATATACAGCCCATATTTTCTCTCCTGTTACATTTCCTTTTTTCCAAATGCTCTTAATTAAGGAAGGACTCCATTGCTGTGTAGAAAAGACCAACACCTACTCTCTCCTTTTATCAAAGGAACTATGTTTGCACAAACAAATATATTTACATAAAAAAATATCGGATGTATCATATTTAGTCTTCCATCCTTTATTGCCCTGTATGTAATTTTTCTTTTGATAGGATTCAATTTACTACCCCATAATAGCTGAAAAAAAAAACTTAATATTTTCATTTGCATTTGTAATGGTACTGGAAATATACTGTACATGCTAAAAACAAGAATATTAGAACTACAAAGGTCATTAGTAAATACATTTTTTTCCCTTGTCATACTCCATTGCTTCCACTTGCATATTTTCTTTTGTGCTATTTCATACTTTTCTTCCCAGTTTTGCTGTATCACCTCCTGTCCTCCCAAAAAAATTCCCAAAATCTTAATGCTTCCCTGTACTATATCTAAACCCCCTCTTTTTTCTGTCTCAACTTCCCCAATGGGTAAAACTTTTCTCTTTGTTTAATTTAATCCCCATATACTCATTATTTTCCTCTATTAATTTTAACAGCTCATCCCCCGATTTTTGAACTTTGACTAAAACTACACAGTCATCTGAATATGCACTTGTTTTATTTAATCTCTTATTTTGCCATACATTGTTTTATTTAATCTCTTATTTTGCCATACATTGTTCTTAATTCCTCTTTCTACTTCTATTTTCCTTAACAGTGGTTCTAGACATATGACATATAATAAAGGACTTAACAGACATCCTTGCCATACCCCATTCCTTATATACATTGATGTTCCTAAATGTCCATTCACCATTGGACAAGTTTGTGCTTCCTTATATAGTGTTTTGATTAGACTAATTTATTCTCCTGGGATCTTTTATTCCTCTAAAGTGTTCCATATGTACTGGTGCTTTATGACATCAAAGGCTGTCTCCTGATCTAAGGCATACAAATACCCCTGTAGTGAATGACCTTGCCCTTTATTATTAATTTCTCTTATAAAAATTACATTTTGCTGTATATTCCGTTCTGGTATGGCACATGTTTGTGTCTGTAGTATTAATTTATCTGAAAATGTCCTTAATTGGTTATTGATTATTTTTGATAGTATTTTGTAATCTGATGTCAACAGGCTGATAGGCCTTCAGTTTTTAAGTTGCACTTTTTCCCCTTTTTATGTAGAAATATAGTTTTCCCTTTTTCATGCTATCTGCCAGGTTATCCCCATTCAAAATTCCATTATGCACTTGTGTCAAGATAGGGGCAATTTGTTCCTCAGAGTTTTTATAGAATATGTTGGGAATCCCATCCACCCCTGGTGCTGTGTTTGCTAGTTAAGGTTTTTATTGCTTCGTTAACGTCTTCCTCCTTTATTGGTTTACTTATTGCCTTTGATGCTTCTTCCTCCAGTTTTGGCACATTTGCTGTTTGAAAAAAAGACCCTCCTCCACTGCCTTTTGATTGTTGATATTTTTCCCTCCAAAATTCTTGTATAATGCATTTAATGCTAGCTATGTCTGTATATACCTGCCCTCTCTTGTCCTGTAACTCATACATTATTTGATTTTCTATTCTGTCCTTGTTACTATCAAAGGGATTTGTTTGATATTTTGCTTCCTGTGTCCCACTTTTTTGCTCCATAATAAGTGATTTAACTTTATTGTACTGATATTCCTTCATTTCCTCCTTAACTTTCTCTATTTGTTTTGATTCATTCACTTTACACCTAACCTGTCCAGTCATAAATTTATATAATTTTGGCCTTAGACTTAGATATTTCCCATATTTTGTGGCTTCTGTTCGTTGCCCTTCTTCTATCATAAGTTGCTTAATACCATACTTAGTGTCTTCCCGCCATTCTGATGTGCTGTAATACAACTCTTTCACTGTTAATTTATCTTCCAAAAGCTCTTTTATTTTTCCCTTACACTTCTCCTCCTGTAAGTTTGCTATATTCATCCTCCAGTATCCTTTTCCAATAATCATCCTACTACCCATATCTATTTCTATTTCTATTCCCATGTGATCAGATGTTTCTAACGGATGTTTCTGATGTTTCTAATTTTTTTTTGTACCATCCAAAAGTCAATTTGTGTTGAACTTGTGCCTTTAATATATGTGTGCTCCTCTTTTTTCCCTTTTACTTTGTACCCATCCCCCATCCCAGCATTATCTAATATTTTCCTTAAATAATTAGTGTCACAAAAGATTTTTGCTGTTGTCCTCTCCCAATTTGCTCTAGTCAAACCGCAATTGAACCCCCCCATACCACTAATTTTGAAGTATGTAGGTATGGTTCTATTTGTTCCATTACTATATTTCTTTTTTTTTTCCCCCTGTGGGTTATAAATCACAATTATTCTCACTGTTGTTCTCCTGATTGTACCATCCACTATAAGTACTCTCCCTGGCACTGGATCTATAATTTTGCAAATGTATACCTCATGAGATGTAAAAGCCACCCCCACACCCGAACATCTTTCAATACCAATGGACCACAAGGGTGGCCCCCATATCCAGTATCTTTGGGCTTGTTGTATCTCATCTGTGGTATGTAACCTTGTGTCCTGGAGTATATGAACATCATTTTTAAGGTCACTTAATATTTTAAAAGTCATTTGCCTCTTTCTTCTGTTTTTAATGCTGTTCACATTGTGTGTGAGGCATCTCAGACTCCTCATCAATTTTGTTGTTTATTCATTTCTCATCATGCATCCTTTGATTTCTTTCTTTTTTTATACCTGTGTATCTGTGGTTTCCCTCTCCACTACCTCATCACCTTCTGAAAAGTCTGTAATTGTCCTGTCCAATCCTTCACCCATAGAAGACCACTCTTTATCATGCAAAAGTGTGTATCTGTAAGTTCCACACCTTCTCGATCCTTCTCATGCAGTATTGTTGGTTTGGTTGTAGTCTTGTTCCTATTTTTTGATCTAGTCACCATTGTAAATTTACAGTGCCCTGCTTCTTTTTCTTCTTCTTCTTTTTTATTTATTTATTTATTTAAAAGTTTTACCAGGAAAGGCGTACTGAGCAGACTACCACTTGATTCCAGATGTGTCCTGGGAGGGTGTTGAGGATGGGAGGATACATATAAAATAATCATATTTTTTCCTGGGTTTTATCCTTTCTTCCTCCTTCCCTAGTTCCTTTTGGCTCTCTGTCTCTGACCTATGTGGAGGGGATTGGGCTTTTTTCCTACTTTCTAAATTCTGACTTTTTTCCATTTTCCTCCTTCCTACAACATCCTCATTTATGGCGTCCATCACTACTTTGTCCTGCTTATTTTTTTCCTTTTGTGCCACTGCTAGGTACACATCTTGCTCCACCCTTTCCCCAGTGTCTGGACCATTATGAGAGGCCCATGGGCATTTTGAAAATGTATGGCCTTCTTCCTCACACAAGCTATATTTTGTTTTATTCATACATTCAGCCCCAAAATGTCCTATTGAGCCACATAGGCCACATTTCACTTTCACACATGCATTGCTTAGGTGCCCTCTGTCTCTACATTTGTAGCAGGCCTAAGGCTGACTTAGGTAGAAAACAATGCCTCTATCTTGACCAAAAAAAAAACTGTTTGGAAAGTGTTGGATTTCACCATCTATCTGCTTTAATGTTATTTTGTATCTCTATCCTCCTGTCCAGAGACAGTTCTCATACAGTATAGGTTCAGGAGGTCCATGCATTACACACTTATGTTTTATCCAAAAGTTAATGTCCATTTCATTTACTCCTTCATTTCAAAATAGAACAGTGACAATTTTAAAAGCAGGTTTCATTACAGGAACAGCAATAAAATCCTTCTAAAACTCTGTGTACCTCATCTGGTGGTATAGTTTCTAGAAATGGTCAAGACCTCCTGGATGTTTAAAACTTACATCGTACTCTGTACTCCCAGGTACATGAATAAGGGTGTATATTTCATAGGGGGTAGTATTTCATGTTACTCATTAATAGCTGTTTTCCTATAAATATACTGTCTGGTGCCTCAGCTGTAGTACCTCTAAATCTGAGCTTTATAGCATTCCTCCTTTTTGCTTGCTGTGGCCTTGTGTCGTTTTGAAATAATTTTTCTTTTGTATTTCCACCCCAGGGTCTTTCTTTCTGCCCTCCACCATCCTCACTCATTTCTTTATCTGTTTGAATTGTTTTCTGCTCCAGCTCCATAGATGTATCCTCGCTATTATTACCAGTTCCATCAGAAATTATTTCTTTTGTTTTGTCTGCTTCTGATAATGTGTCTGTCTGCTTGCTTCCCATAGCTTCCTCAGCATTTTTAGCATTGCTTCTATTTATAACTTCTTTGTGTTTTATACTGTCCCCTGAGATGCTAGGCCTGTTAGGATCCCACCCAGACCCATCCTCATTCCTCTTCCAATCTGCTTTAATTAGTGCATCTGTCACCCACCCTGGAGTGTCTGCAAAATCTGTAAAGGCTTCTTCAGCCGAGTCTGCTATGACATCTTTAATTTATGTATTGTTTTCCTGGAGGTCCCCTTTTTCCATATCATTCTCAGCCTCTTTACCCTTTTCTTCTGTCTTTTTGTCAATTCATTCTGAACTCATAACATTAGATTCTACAACCCATTTCAGGCCAAGCTGTTTCTGACTCGCTTTGGCCTTTCCTTTCAGGGCTGTCACTTTCCTTTGATTTCTGACAGGTTCTGTGGGTGTGGTTCTCTTTGATGCCACTGCATCACTACTCCCCAGCTGACTCTGACAGGATTCTGGCTTGTTTGCCTCACTCTCAGTTTCAGCTTTTTCTGGCAACACCAAAACTACCTGTTCATTTACTTTCTGCTGTTTTTTAAATAATGCACTCTTTTTTACTCACACTTGAACCTGCTTTATCCTCCATCTCCATGGAAGATATTTTCCATCCGTCTTCATTTCCATCCTTCTTCAACTCCTCATTGCTCCGTTCTGCTTTGCTATGATCCATTTCCTCTGCATTATTCATTTTCTGGCCTCTAGCAGTATCAAGACCAGGGAGGAGGCCCTCTCCCTAGTCTCCCACATGTCTTCACTCTTCACTCTCCAAAGCAATATTGACAGTCCTCTGTCAGTCCGGCATAGATCCCCCTACTGGAGAGTAGGGGAGTTTTTATTAAATAAACATAAATCATAACACAAAGGAAATAAAATTACAGTGTACAGTTGAACATATATCAGGCTCAGTTAAAGAGCAATCACTCTCTAAAGTATACCTTTACCATTCATTTATACTTGATAATAAGAGGAATCCCTTTCCACCAGTTTTTCACTTTATCAGAATTATACATTTGAGTCTCTTTTAAATATATTTCAGTGATTCGTGTTTTACCATTAAAGAATACCCCTCGTAGGAAACTTTCTTTTGATAGATAACCCATTGGCATCTCACCTGCCACACATAAAATCTTAAACATAAAAAAAAATTTAATGTACTTTGATTAAAAGGTGTTAAACTGGAGGGGTAAATACCTATAACTAATATCTCATAGGTAATTATCTGAAGCCAAGGCAATTTCCATTTTTTCGATAAATAACCCCACAGATTTTTAGCATAAGAGCAATGCAAAAAAAATGTTCCATAGTCTCTTCTTGGTTAATACATTCAGGATATGGTCAATTCCGTTCTTCCTTTACTTTATACTTAGCATTCCCCCTAACATTTAATCTACCATACATAATAAGCCACTGCATTTCCCACATGTAGGACGGGATTCTGGAATTATTTAGTTGCCCCAAGATATATGAATTCTGGGCCGTAGGACAGTTTTTAAAACAAGGTTCTGTTGGGTGAATCTGATTCATAATAAAGCTATATAATGATTTAACACTTTTTGTGCAAATCATTTCTTTAGTGATCTGCCATTTATATAGTTTTTGAACAGATGGTCTGAAATAGGTAGGAATACGAGTATGAGGATTTAATTTTGAGGCCATATTTTGCCATGCCCGAAAGTAACATCATAACACCATCCGTATCCAATCTCCCCCTTCCTCAGCAGATCCAATGAGTCCTTTTTTAATTGTTTGAGTAATAAATATAGCATGGAAAAAACTATCGGGTCAATCATTCCTAGACCCCTTCCCCATTTCTTTCTCCAGGTAAGTAAAGCATCGTTTCATCAGATTCAGCCTATTGCCCCACAGCATCTGAAAGAAACTACTATACAGCCTCGTCTCATACTGAGTTGGCAAAGGGAAGATCATTGCCATGTATTGAATATAAGGAACCAGAAATTGTTTTAAGGCCTGAATACATTTCTGTTTAGAGAGCTTCCACTGTCACCATCGGGAAATCTTTCTTTCTACTGTTTTCAGTGCATTATCCCAATTAGTTTCTGGGAGATTTTGTGAACCAAAAATAATTCCTAAAATTCGAAGTGGTTCTGTAGAGATGTGAATATTATTTTGACATATAGTCCTGTGATACCCTGCACCTATAATCAGGCTTTGGTGTTTTCGATATTCAGTTTTACATTAGAAACCCCATAAAATAATTTGAATTCTACAATAAACTCCTGAACTTGTTCATAATCAGAAAAACACAAGCAGACATCATCTGCATATGCTTGTAACGAGAGTTGCTTTCCTAAAATTCCTTTCCACCTTGGTGAAAATAATAGGGAATGTAATAGAGGTTCTAGAGAAAAAATATATAAAAGGGGACTTAAAGGGCATCCCTGGTGAACCCATCTGTAGTTTAAATCCTGTAGTTTGAACTTCTTTAATAAAGGGAAAAACTAAGGCAGAAGTATATAATGACTGAATTAAACTTATAATCTAAGTGGGAATCCCAAAATATTTTAAAACTAAAAACAAATAAGGAAGATAGATTAGGTCAAAAGCTTTTTCAAAATCTGCTGTAATTAAATACCCAGTCCTACCTTCTAATGAAAAATGCTCTATCACATCCCTTAAAATCATAATAGTTGCTTGTAAACCACAGTATTAATAGGGAGATATAATTTTCCCCGCATAAAGCTTAAGTCTGTTATTTAAAATTATTGAAAAAATCTTGTAATCAGAATTTAAAAGTGTGATTGGTCTCCAATTTTTTATGTCACCCTTGTCCCCTGACTTAAAACTATGTATAATTAATCCATCCATAAATGCAGAAGGCAGTGCATTACCTTTCATAAAAAATTGATATACCAAATATAAACATACCACTAATTCTGTTTTGAAAGATTTGTAAAATAAATTCAGAAGACCGTCTAATCCAGGAGAAACTTCATTTTTTAAGTTTTGAATGACTGTTCCTATTTCCAACTTGGTTAATGGCTCAATCAGCTTGGTAGCCTCCATTGGTAAGGAAGAAAACTGAATAGAATTTAAATAAACTACAATATCCTGGTGTAATATGGGAAAACTTGGATGCAAAGATACATAATGTGATTTAACAATCTTCCCAATATCATTAGCATTTTCCACTGTTATACCTTCTGACACTAAATAATCAATAGTAGTTGAATCCTTTAGTGCATTGCAGGCATCAAAAGGGTCACCTATCAGAGTTTTCTGAGTGCTACTAGAAAGTATGGCCTGAATAGTTTGGGCTCTATCATATTGATATTGTCTCATTTCTAATTTTATACTTTCAATTTGTTTCAAATAATCTAGCCTAGAAGTATAAGAACAAGAAATTAGCTTCTGCAACTGCCTTCTAAGCAATACATATTTAAAGAATTTAAAATTTCTCCTAGTGGTGCCATATTTTTTAAACCAAATTCTTAAATCTGTTTTTGTATCCGTCCACCATTCCCCCAAGTCTGTATACAAAAAATGCCACTGACAGACAAGCTTTAAGAATGGCTTGGATTGTTCCTCTAACTCGGGGGTCATTAAGAGTGGAAGTGTTCAACTTCCATCTGTTTTCCATGTGTGGTGTCAAAACTATTGGCTTTAATGAACAAATTAAAAGAAAGTGATCTGAAAATTTAACAGGAAATGTTTGAAATCCTCCAACCGGGACTGAGGGAGATACCAGCATATAATCAATTGTAGTCTTAAACTTCCTTCTTATGAATGTGCAGTGAGGCCCAGAATTCAAAAACTTCTGATAATTTATGAGACTAGCCAAACTAATAATGGCTTCTAATGCATTTGAGTCACAATAGGTTTTCCTATTGGTTTGCCCTTTATCCAACTAACTGCAGATAAAATCCCCTCCCCCAAAAAATTCTATAGGAAGATACCAAATAAGGTTGTATCCCTTTCATGCAGACTACTCTGTCCACTTTTGTCTGTGGGTTATAAATATTTATGAACCTACAATCAATATTATTCCAGTTTCCATCAAGAATTAACACTCTACCTGGAATCAGATCTATTAATTTATAGAGAGTGAATTCAATCAAGCAATCAATACTTTATTTGTAAAAGGCGCCGTTCTAGAACCAAGGCACCTGTACATCACATAATAAAACAACATTACTAAAAGCAATAAAATAATCCAAACTTAATAACATTTAAAAATCATTATACGCATGTTTAAAATGATATGTTTTAAGTGCTCCCTTAAAAGTTTGGACGGTTGGGCAGTCTCGTACCTGACGAGGTAGAGAATTTCACAGGGTTGGGGCCATAAAACTAAAAGATCTGGCCCCGGAGGTCTTCAAAAAAACCCTGGGAATCTCTATCAATCCCTCGTCAGTGGATCAGAGAGAGCGGGGGGGACAGTAGGGATGAAGGAGATCTTTCAGGTAGCCAGGTCCCTGATCATGTAGGGCCTTATAGGTCAGAAAACCGACCTTGAAGGTGATACGCCAGCATATTGGCAGCCAATGCAGTCCACGGAGCACAGGTGTTATATGACTGGACCGAGAGGAACCAGTCAATAGTCTGGCTGCTGCATTCTGCACTAGCCACAAGCGGTGAATATCAACCCCCGGTAGCTCAAGATAAAAGGAATTGCAGTAGTCAAGATGGGAGGTAATGAAGGCATGGACCAGAGTAGGAAGATCGTCAGGAGGAACCAAGTGCTTCACCCGGGCAATGTTCCTCAGATGGTAAAAAGAGGCTTTGACAACTGCCAACACCTGTGATTTAAGTGTTAAACAGCTATCAAAAATAACACCCAGATTCTGCACCCAGTCTGCGGTAGTTAGCTGGACACCCCTGAGCCATAAGCCAGAGGGAGATCCTGCCAACAAACCCACCTCCCAGCGACCTGGGTCCACGACCAACACCTCAGTTTTTTCTGGGTTCAACCGCAGCCAACTCACATTCATCCAGTCCTGGATTTTGGCAAGACAGTTGTTAAAAACCAAAAAGGCGGCATCTTGGCCAGGTACAAAGGACATGTACAGTTGAGTATCATCTGTGTAGCAGTGAAAACTCAAACCGTATCACCTTATGATCGAGCCCAACAGCAGCATGTACACCGCAAACAACGTGGGTGCCAAGATGGAACCCTGCGGCACCCGACAGGATGGGGGACTGATGTCAAGAAAAAAATCCCAGACACCACCCTCTGAGTCCTACCCTCGAGGAAGGATCGAAACCAACTAAGGACTGTACCAGAGAGCCCATAGATAAACCGCAGGTGCTCCAACAGCACATCATGGTCCACGGTGTCAAATGCCACAGAGAGATCAAGAAGGACCAAGATAGAACAGGTCCTTTGATCTCTCGCTATCAGGAGATCATTTAGTACCTGAACCAGAGCTGTCTCGGTACTATGTCTCTTCCTAAATCCGGACTGGAGAGAATCATAGACATCATGGCTGGTTAAATGATCATCCAATTGCGACGCGACCACCTTCTCAATAACCTTTCTCACAAAGGGTAGGTTAGAGATGGGACTGTAGTTAGCCAGACAGTCCGGGTCCAAGGAGGGCTTCTTAAGAAGGGGCTGAACCATAGCCTCCTTCAGAGGATTTGGAAAAATCCCCCTCTCCAAAGACCTCCAGACTATCTCAGCCAGGACCGGGCTGATCTTATCTACACAGCCCACTAAGAGACATGTAGGGCCCGGATCCAAACCACAGTTGGTCGGACGCAATAATCGGATGACCATCACAATGTCATTGATTGTGGGAAGGCTGAAGTCGGACCGCACAAAACCGGTGTCCAACATCTCCTGTTGACCATCACAACTCCCACTAGAGACAGTCAAGCGGACCTCGGACCTGATTCTGGCAACCTTATCCGAAAAGAATTGAGCAAGCTCCTCACACCATTCTTGAGAAAAGGCTCTTCTTGGCTGAAGACAGATTGGATTGCACAATCTTTCCACGGTCCGGAAAAGCTAAGCTGGTCTATTCTGTGCAGCAGCAATCTCTCTGGACAGGAATTCTGCCTTCTTACGAGAGATTGCTGATTGATAGACCACGTAATGGTCCATCAAACTAAGTTTGTCACAATCCAAGCCCGACCTCCGCCAACATCTCTCCAATCTTTGTCCAACTGTCCTCAACTCCCTTAGAGTCTCATCGAACCAAGGAGACCTAGGGCGAAGAGTGAGGGGACGAACACGAACAGGAGCAATGGAATCCAGAGCCCCTGTTACCACCTTATTATAGGCAAGTACCAAGTCCCCTGGGTCCATGCAATCACTCGGAAAACCCGATAGGTCCAGCACCGCCATCAGGTCATCTGGGGAGACACCCCTCAAAGGGCGGTACCGGACCATCTCCATAGGGGCTGGCCTACTAGGGGTTGCCCCAAAACTGAACCCAATGGAATGATGGTCAGACCATCTGACTGGTTCCGCCACCAGATCGGATATCTCCATCCCCAGTAGGAACACCAAGTCCAATGAATGACCTCCAATATGGGTCGGGGAGGAAATAACCTGTGTGAAGCCCAGTGAAATCATTAACTGGTGGAAGTCTTGACCAAACTTCGAGAGTTCATCGTTGACCCAGGCATTGAAATCCCCCAGAACCAACCATCTGGGGGATCCCAGTGTCAGGTCGACAATGAAGTCTGCAACTTCCTGCAGGAAAATATTCCCATCACTTGGTGGACGGTAGATGAGAAGAATCCTGCGCCCCACACCCTCACCCATAATACATTCAAAGGAATTGGTAGTTCCCACTGGTACTTCCACTAGGCCCAGTTCTGATCTAAAACTAATGGCAACACCCCTGCCCCTACGATCCATCTTAGGGCGGTGTATCACTGAGTACCTGGCTGGAATTGCTGAGGCCTAAACTGGGCCAGCATTTTCATCCAGCCAAGTCTCAGTGATGCACTCCAGGTCTGATGTTCCAACAAGATCTGCCATAATAGCGGTCTTGTTTTTAATAGACCTGGCATTGCATAACACCACCCAAGTAGGATGAGCATCCGAGGATGACCATGCTACCTGCTGACTACCAGCAGAACCCTTGGGTATGGGAACCAGCCAGGGAGAACCCCTTTTCTGGACCCATTTTGCCCCAGGGCATCTCCTTGTCCCCACTATCCCTATCCACCCACTCCTTTCCAATCCCTCTCCAGGCCCAGCCCTCATCCTCCCCTTTTTCCTAGTAATCCCCAGAGCCCTACACCGACTATACACCTCTGGTGACAGGGGAGGACAAAAGAATGGACAGAGGTCTCTGAGCCTGGAGGGGGAGTACTACCCGACCATCCAAATACCCTCCCAACACATATTTACTGCGCTAGTTAACTCCCAATAAATAAACAATCCCAAGCTTCAAAATTTAACCTAAATCTAAACCCAGATAAATAATAATCAGTTATTACAAAAAAGACTATAAAATTATAAATATAAATAATCAGATACAAACAAAATTTTAACTGTAACTTAAGTCCAAGAATATAACATTTATGATGAAAAATATAAAAACAAAACAAAACAATTGATATGAATTAAACAGTATTCCCACCCCATCAGCATTATCAGTGCCAAAGGACCAATAAGAGGGATCCCCAAGGCCAATCCCTTTTAAATGTTGACATTTGTTCTATAGGAAACATCCATGTCTCTTGAAGAAACCCCACAGAAATGTTTTTATCATGCAGATACTGAAATAATGCTTGCCTTTTCACAGCCTTCAAAATACTATGTGTATTCAATGATCCCCATTTCTGCACTACCATGATGTAGTTAGAAAAGTAGCAACCTTATTTTTTCCTCTTTTTCTTTTTTTCCCTTTTATAATCCTCCACAGGTAATCCCAAAGGATCCTGGGCAGATTTCTATGAGTCAGAATCACCAATCTCCATTTCAGTATATCCCCAATTAGTAAAAAAGAGCAGCATAAGAGTTGTGAGATTCAAATGAAGCAGAGGTAGGGGGAAATTTTGGTTTTTGATTCCGGGAGGACTTTCTAGGGGGTAATGGTGAGATAGGTGCAGAATCCACAGGGTTTTTATCAGGGCCAACAGGATCCACATAACATACTGGAGTCAATAGTGAAGAATCAGAGGTATCTACCAGAATAACTTCTTTTTTGACAGTACTAGGTATTACAGCTAGTGATTCAGTCCTGGAGGGGGCAGAAGAAGGGAAGAGAAGGGGGGTGCAGCCTCCACCATCTGCTGCAGGGAATTATTCTCAGACACAGAAGGGGAGTACTTCTAACTTTGCATCCTGAGCTTGCTTGATCAGCAAGTCAGGACTAATGCAGGAAGCCTTATTTTTTGCTGCCCACGGACATTCCCTAAACACATGGCCAAATCCATCACAAAGATCACATTTTGTGTGATTAGCACACTGCATTGTCATGTGTCCTATTTCCCCACAGTTATCACATCTAGGTTTATCACAAACACCAGAGCGGTGAGTTTTAGAGCCACATTTATAGCAGGCCCTAGGCTGTCTTCCATAAAAACAACCCCCCCCCCATCTCTCCCCAATAAGAAAGAATTAGGAACATGCTCAATCCCTGAATCTGTTTGCCTCAGTTTTACTTTATACTTCCATCCCCCAGTCCAAAACTGCTCGGAATCTAGAATGGGTTCAGATGCACTCAAAACATCACATTTTTATGAAAGCCAGTAGGTTATGTCCTCTACATGGACCCCCTCATTCTGAAACATAACAGTTACAAATGTTATTAAAGGTTTTGTAAGAGGAATAACCAAAAAGGGGGTCCGTGAAGGGGAAAACTTCACCTGCCCATACCTTTCCCAGAATATATCTAAAGCATATGAGGTTCTGAAGCTCACATCGAAATCGTCCTCTCCTGAGATATTAATAAATGCAAAAACGTCTTTAGGGGAAAAGCGTAAAGAGTCTTTCAACAAACACTTCCCCACATAATATCTATCTGGACGATCCTCCAATCCGCCTTTATAGCGAATGCGAATAGCATTCCTTCTTGTGGTTGCTTCTTTTCTGGATTTTGTGAAAAGGTCTGACATTAAGGGTTTTTCATTTGTAGTAGTAAACCCCTCACTAGCTGTCAAAGGAGCTACAGGATGCGTAGCAGACCTTTGTTCTTTGCAGGTATTATCAGAAATAATTGTTTCTTTTGGGGGGGGTGACACTGGATTAGATAATAAAGCTGGTGTTGAGTCAATAACCTGCTTTTTAATTTTAGTACTCTCTACTGTGATTGTTTCTTTCAGTTTCCAATCAGGAGCAGACTGAGTTAAATTAAATGCTGGGTCCCATATTGGATCAGAAATCCAAGTCCTGGATGCCGTTTGTTCCCAGCCTGCCCCTCGAAGTGCTTTTTGTGACGTTCAAGATTCATCATGTACATCCGACAATGAAGTTGTTGTCTGATCTATTTGGGAAGAATCTATGTCTTGCTGCTTTGTAAGGCTGTATCTCAAATTTACCCCTATGGCCTCAATCTTAGCAGCTTGTAGTTTAGTGTGGTTATCAGGTCTTCCAAAAGTGAGTTCCTTAACTCCAGTTTGCCGAATATTATCAGTTTGAAATATTATTGGAGGAGTTGTTTCATGTTATGTCTCTAAATGCACTGGCGATTTAAAAACAAATCTGGTCTGCTTCGACATCAGGTCATTTTTGCCAGTATCAAATTGAGTTGTCACTAGAGGCTGCTTCAATTCACTATCAGCTTGCCGCTTTGAAAAGTTCTGGGAGCAACTACTTTTTGTAGAAGTAGCTGCAAGAATCATAGGCTTTTGGCACTCATTTAATGAAATGCTTTGTCTGCCAGCCTTTAACTGTGCATCCTTGCTTTGAGACTGCGTGACGTTAGGCATAGTAACAGGCAATGACTCACCCTCTACCACCCGAGCTTTTGTTTCATCTGTGTCATCATCTCCGCTGTCAGGTCAGATCAAAGTTTTGACAACCGAAACAGCTGATATCTTCGCAGGCTGCAGGATCGAGTCTGGTAAAGTTGCCTATCGGTGACTAGAAGAAGTTTTTGCTTGTATATCTGATATCAAAGCCTATTCCTTTTTATTTGTAGAAATAACATCAGGTTCAAGATGCTCACAGATGTTGCCAAATTCATCAAGAGAAATGAATGCCTCATGAAAAATTTCCTCATAATCTATCTCCAGGCTTGCAGCCTGGGTGGCCTCTGGCAGAAGATCAGTAGGAGAGGAGGCCACCTCTCCCACCAAACAAACGTCCTCCTCCTCTGGAGTCTCACCCCAAGTGGCCATCTTGCAGTCAGACAGCCTATCCACCTACTGGAGAGTAGGGGAATTTCCCTGGTGCTCTGGCCAAATTTCCCCTCATTCACTAAAAATACCATCAACAGCTTAATCTGGTTCAATGGTCAGTTTACATTCATCTGTATCCCCCCCCCCCGAGTTGTGCCTGAAAATAGGAAAGAATTTGTCTAGTGTACTTACCTGGTTAACAAAAAGTAAATAAATAATACAATATATCTTTACTAACATTCCTCTATGTCTATCCCATCTAAGTTTGAAGTCCCCCCCATGTTTGCCTCCATCACTTCCACAGGCAGTCTGTTCCCAACCTTTCAGTGAAGTACTACTTCCTGATTTTCCTCTTAAAACCAGCTCCCCCCAGCTTCATCTCATTCCCCATTGTCATGGTGTTCTTTCTCATTTGAAAGAGACTCCCCTCCTGCATCCTGTTCACCCCAGTAAGGTACCTGTAGGTCTCTATCATGTCCCCTCTCACGCTTCTCTCTTCCAGGGTATACATGATGAGATCCTTCAATCCTTCCTCATATGGCTTTTGGTGCAACCCCTGCACCGTTTTAGTTGCTCTCCTCTGGATTGCCTCCACCCTGTCTATATCCTTTATGAGGTGCAGCCTCTAGAACTGGACACAATACACAAGGTGGGGTCTCACCAGCAAACGATACAGTGGAAATACCACCTCTCTCCTTCTGCTGGAGACACCTTCCCTATGTACCCCTGCATCCCACTAGCCTGACCCACTACTTTGTCACACTGCCCTGCCACTTTCAAGTCATCAGCTATGATAACCCCAAGGTCCCCTTCCTGCATAGTGACTGTTAGTATCTCTCCCTATCCTATACACAGCTCCTGGGTTCCTATGCCCTAGGTGTATTATTTTGCATTTCTTTTGGCATTAAATCCCAACTATCATGCTCTTGATCAATCCTAGAGTTTCTCAAGGTCCTTGTCAAGGCTTTCCATTCCCTCTTGCCTGTCCAACCTATTATGGATTTTGGTATCATTAGCAAAAAGGCATACCTCCCCTTCCAGAAGAAGCTGTATGCCTCTCCATCTGCAATGATCCTAATGAATGAAACTCTGTCTTCCAAATTCCCACTCCACTGAGGTACTAGACAGGTTTGTCCACTCTCCCCTCATATTTTTGTATTGGCAGTAGAACCCCTGGCAGAGGCCATCTGCAAACATCCTTCCTTCTGTGGGATAGAGTTGGAAAGCATATCCTGTAAAGCCCTGCTATACACAGACAACCTACTCCTCTCTCTCTCTCCAAGGTAGAAAAATAATTGGCCATAGCACTTACCCTGCTCTCCAATTTTGGAAAGTTGTCGGTGATCAAGATTAACTGGTCATAAACTGAAGTGCTCCCATTGAAAAAGTGCAATGAACAGATGGCGCAGATCAAAAGTCACAACTTGGCATGGTTTCTTAAGGGCATTCAATTCTTGGAGATGATAATCACACCTAGGATTGAGCGATAGATAGTAACAAAGCTACAACCTTTAATCACAGAACTGTCAGGGACCACGGATCGGATATCTGTCCTTTTCTGGTGAGATAGCAACATTGAAAATGATGGCCCTCCTGCAGATAATCCATTGCACCAACAACTTATACATCCAGATTCCAGCCAAATGGTGGCAAAGGACAGACAACTTGTTCTTGAGATTTTTGCAGAGCCAGTGCAATCCTAGGAGCAGAAGACAAACATTAAAGGCTCTGGCAAAATGTGGAGGGCAGAATGCACCTTTTGCCCAAGACTAATCACATAGCTAATGGGGTTCAAAATGCTCTAGTATGGATCCAAGGGAAGATGGATGGGCCCCCTTTGATTTCAAGTAGAGCAGGTACTCTCCAGGACTATATCTTTCAGGCCCAGTTCTTGGCAGTTGATGGGACATTGACAGGTCTGCCACCAGCCTTTACCTACACAACGAGCTGCAAGACAGTCATATAGAAAAAGTCAGGATGGGCAGTATTGTCATATGGGCTGCATGAAAATTTATGGGATAATCCTAAACTTAGGATAAGAAGACAAAGTCCCCATTGGTCCCCACTGGGAAAGGAAAGGGATCAAGCAGTAGACCCATATCCTTAACCTAAAGACTAACATTCTGAAGTCCTTTGGCTGCCTCCTGAAAGAGTTCCTGCTACCACTTTCAGACCACTGACAATATCTCCAGATCAGACGTGCACTCAAGGCCTGGCTGGGGATGAACCATACCTACCAGCCTGCATATATGGCCAAAATTATTAACAGATGGACCAATTTGGAACAAATTAAGGGAGATTAGGTCTACAAACACATCAATCAATCATCTTTATTTTACCAGGCAAAACACCACTGAGACAGACTCATTTGCAAGGTGGACCTGGGTAGGTCATAACAAAAACACATAAGCTAAATGTTGCTCTAATACAATGAGACAATAGTCCGTGTAGAGCAAATATGAGCTAGGCATAAAACAGTGCATACAATGTAGCTAACAGTATAGTCGACCTCAAAAACTCAAGTACAACATTAATAGGACAAGAACAAAAAATATTTACAGAATAATACAAATCAGTTTTTACAATATAAACTATACCTGCCCAGTCACCACAAGACTTCTGGGATAGATGGGGGGGCTGGGTGTCAGGTAAGGGGAAGTCAAGGGGGGAGGTATGAAGGGTAGGACAAGGTGAGGGCTAAGATGTCAGAGATGAAGAAAAGTCAAAGGGGGAGGTAGTAAAGGGAGGACAATCGGGTGTTTAAGAAGAGAAGGATACTGGGTTGGCAATGGGGTGGACAAAGGAAGTCTAGCAGGGCATGACGTGTTGAAGATGTACAAGGGGAGGACAATTTACAAGTAGTATACAGGGTTCAAGATACAGGGCTCGGCTAGTTAAAACAGTCAAAGGATTCATTGAACTTACAAAGGAACAAAGCCTTAATGAAGGCCCAGTTTACAGGTATTGCAAGCTTTAGAACCTTTTACATGTTGTTCCCTATTGCTGGAAGGGCATAACTTATAGCTGCTGCTCCAAAGCATGTCCTGATCTTAGGGACAACCAGGGAAATCAGGGAAAGGCTTCTCAGCATGTAGCAGCCAGCGTGAGGGATGGGCAGACAGTCAGAAATGTATTGTGAAAGTTTGTTGATTATAGCCCTATAGGTCCAAAAGACTGCATTCCTATGGTGTCTGAAACTAAGTGAAGACCAACCAACCATGGCACAAAGAGTGAAGTGATGGGTACGATATGGCGCATCCATGATAAATCTGATTTCCCGATGATATAGTGTGTCTAATTTAGTCAAGGCAGAACTCGGGCTTTTCCCATTGATAAAATCTGCATAATCTATGAGTGGCAGGAACGTAGTTTGGAGTAGCCTAACCCTTGCTTCTTGTGTAAGCAGGTTCTTAATCCTAAAGAAAAGACCAAGCCTCTGTTTCAGTTCCTTTGCAAGCTCTTCCATGTGTTCCACAAATGAAAGTTTGTGGTCAAGCCACAGGCCCAAGTATTTGAATTTAGTCACAAATTCAGGGGGCTCACATAATAGGGTAGTGACCTGCAGGACCATGGCAGAGTTACATGCCCTTGGTGCAAGAACAAAGGCTAAAAACAACATTGCCTTGTTTTTTTTTGGCACTGAGTAATAACTTCAAGTGCAGCAGATTTTTCTGCAGGGTGTTGAATTCGTCTTGCAGGTCTGCACATGCTGACTCTGAGGTGGGCCTCACTATGTACAGGACCATGTCATCAGTGAAGAGATGTATATTGGCCAAATTGACCTCGGTATCAATATTGTTTATATAAATTGAGAGCAATAGTGGGCCTAAAATGGACCCTTGAGGGACCCCCCTTAAAAGGGGTTTTAGAGGGGAAAGTTCCCACCAGCCTTGACACTCTGGTGATGATCTGTTAGATAACTTGTGAACCAAGTCACGGCCAACCAGTCTAACCCAAGATTACCAAGAGTAGTGATGAGCAATGCATGGTCGACTGTGTCAAACATTTTTGTCAAGTCTAAGAACAAAGCACCAACATGTTGTTTCTCATTCAAGGCCTTTAGCCAATCACCGGATACTTTTGGCAAGTGCTGAAATTGTACTGTGCAGAGGCCTAAACCCTGACTGTATTGGATTAAGAAGATTATTTCTCTCAAGGAAGCACCTGAGCTGTGTGTTAACAACATTCTCCAGCATTTTGGATAGAATAGGGAGCAGGGAAATAGGGTGGTAGTTATTTAAATCGCTCTGGTCTCCAGACTTGAACAATGGTATGATGTGAGCCATCTTCCAGACCTCGGGGAGGACACCCTGAGTCAAGGACAGGTTGAAAAGGTGCGTAATGAGAGGAGATAAGGTGTGATAGCCTAGTTTTAGGTAGTATGGCTCAATAGAACAAATGAAAAGACTGCATTGTGTGTGGTAGACACTGGGAATATGCAAGCTGCATCCTGACTGCACAGCTGAGTGCAAAGAGCATTGGCAGGGGAAGTATCAAAGGCCAACCCCACTGTGGTAAAGTGATCATTAAGGAGATCAAGTATCTTTTGCCTATCAGTATGGACAACCCCATTAGAGAAGACTTTGGATTGGAGTGAACTGGCAGGGCTGTGTCCCTCCAAACCCTTGAGAATACTCCAGAATTTAGAAGCACATTTGGAGGAGGATTCAAGCTCACTACAAAAACATCTAGCCTTTTCTGCTCTGACTAGTTTGGTGCTACGATTTCTAGCCAGCCTGAATGCTGCCTAGTCATCTGGGTGTTTGGTTTTTCTTGCCCTTTTCCATAGGGCATCACTGTTTTGTAGGGTTGCCTTAAGATCATTGGTGAACCATGGGCAGGACCTTTTTTTTGTGCGGGTTTTAACTAGTGGGGCATGCTTATTAATGGCATCGAGTAGAATGGTATGAAAAGACTTGTATGCTTCGTCCATAGTGGGGGTTATGCAGAACTTTTGCCAGATGGCATGCTGCAGGTCTGAAAGGAATGCATTAGAATCAAAGTTCCTGTGGCTTCTTTTGAAAATATATGTAGAGGTAGATACTGTATATGTATAGGGGGTATCCTTACACATGCGATGAAGCAGTGATCACTGAGATCATTAAAGAAAACACTAGAATGGGTGTATAGATGGGATTTGTTTACAAATATTAGGTCTAGCATTGTGCTACGAGCCGGATTCTTGATGTTTTGATGGATGACTTCCGAGGTAAGTTGAGTGAACCCGAAGGCATTTCAAAGGTCTTTTATAGGTTTGGAGGAACTAGACAGCCAATCAAGATTGAAGTTGCCAAGGATGGCAACCTCTGAAGTCAGCTGGGTTAGCAAATCATTTAAATGCCCCATAACTTTTAACTCTGCAGATTGGGACTTGTAACAACCAATAATAGATAGGGACATAGATTGAGGAAGCTGGATCTTTATGGTCAGGCACTCAGATTCCTTGGGGAATGAGATGGTTCTCACCAGTGAGGCACTGAATTTATCCCACACATAGATAGCTACCCCACCTCCCTTAGAATGCCTATCTGCATGAAATATATTGTAGTCAGGAATGTTGATGAAGTGCTCCTAGGTAGATGCTCTCAGCCAGGATTCTGTTACCACCAACACATCAGGCTTGACAAGGGAACTCCAAACGTGAATGGCATCAAACTTCTTCAATAAACTGCAGGCATTGATGTGCCAGAAGCTCATCCCTTTCAGTTGAGGGAGATCCAAAGGCGCTGAGATTGAATGGAAGGGCCCTGGGTTAAGTTCTATATTGCTAGTACATATTAGTAACAACAGCAGCATTTTTATTAAGGCATTTAATAGAAGTTTAAAAGGACGTGCACTACTCCTTTTATGATGAGAGTTGGAGGCTAGTTGGAGCTTTGTACAGCATAGGTCCCCAGGGCACAGTAAGGCATGAAGTAGTACCCTGATCGCAATAGGGTTTGTGCCTGAAAGTACAGAGGGCAATGAGATTGTACTGCCATGGCACATAATTGGTGAGGGTAAAGTACCACACTGCTTGAAGAAGGCAGGAATGACAATGAAGTCCATGTATGAATGAAGGGTATAACGATAATGAAAAGGTCAGGGAGAATACCAGTTATAGTGGAAGGGATTGGCTAAAAGATGTGATGAGGCATTTGGTTCAAGAAGGCAGGGGAGAAAACCTACTGCACACACGATAACTTGAGTGTAAGGCTGCATGTTGGAAGGGAGAGTTCTATTCTGCAGGACCAGAAAAACTAGCGTTTGTCGGTAGCAGAAGGAGCTAGACTATTTGTTAAGTTCTAGCATGATACTAAACTGAGTTTGCTTGTGATGACGTGTAAGAGCTATAATAGTAAGTTGTGGAAATTTAAACTCTTAATTGGCACTGTTAGTTGGCAGAGAGGTAAATAGAAAGGCATGTAAGCAGGTATTAGCTCCTTTAAGAGCTAGACTCAAGGCTGTCGACCCAAGGCTGTAGGTATGAAGGACCCAGAACTAGAAGTGTTAGGGGAGAGCAGTGGGAAGAGGATTGCAACCTCCTTGAGTTGTTGCCTCTAGTGGCTTTGCAGTATAATTTGCAAATGGGAAAGTTCAGAGAGAAGAAAAATAGTTTTGGGAACAAGGATTAGAGCAGTAAAGGTCAGGGCTATTATGTAGAGCAGGGGAGTTCTTAGGGCACTTCACAGACCACTTTAGATACAGAGAGGTTTTTAGAGTAGGATAGGAGAAAAAGAATGCAGGTTTTTAGAGTTGATTAGAGGAAGAAGAATGCAGGCAGTCTAATACTCTATGTAGGTAAAATCTACAAGCTGCAGTTTTAACAGTTCTATGCAGTAAAAATCACCAAGCTATAACTTTAACAATCCTGTTCTACTAAACAGTTGGTACTGGAACATTCAGGATTAGCAGTTTTTGCATTAATAAAAGGACAACTTAGAAAGGGTAGAGGCAAGAGTCAGTAAAAGAAGGTGGAATAGCATTGTGCCCAATCTGAGATCAGCAGCAGTAGTAGTGTAGCCAATCGGCAGCAACATGACCAACCCAACTGGGATCCACATGCAACAACTAGACCAACTCAACTGAGAGCCTTGCAGAGTCAAGTGGGAGACAGATCTGGGTCAATAGATATCGCAAGATACTTGAGAGAGCTGCTGGAAGTTAGCACAAAAAGGTTCACTTAACCCGTTACCAGTTGATATAGAAACATTTCCTAAGTAGGTGGCACAGGACCACTGTTTCACTGGTCAGGATGGGCATCCAAATCAAGAATGAATGCTGGAGGTGCTACCACAATCTAGGGCACATAGGCCACAAAATATGGTCTTGTCCACATATTCAAAGCTTCTGGGCTGGGGTCAGAAGGAAAGTTGAGGGGATAGCTGATGTAACAATCCCCAATTCACTCATTTTTTGGGGTGCTAGCAGACACCTCTCTCCACCAACGGGTGCTCATCCCTTTGCATCCCTTATTATATACAATGGCAATGGAGGACAAGAATCAGTTGTTGATGAAATGAAGGCAGCCAGGGGTCACTAGAACTGCCTCCTACACAGGAGTAGAACATAAAGTGAGGGGCAGAGTGGTCAAATTTAAAAGAGCATGGGCTCATTGGCTCCTAAATACAGGAGTGCAAGAGAGATCCAGAATGGGTATAGTCCACAGGTAAAGGGGAAAGGGGGAACTATCTGGATGGGGGGCAGCCAGCCACAAGGAGAATACACTATTACAGTAGCACTCTGCTATCCTCCCCATCTCCCCTCCCCTGGTTATATCTTCTTCCCCCATGTCTCTTAGATTCATCTACGTCTTCATCTTCTGTAAGAAAGCAGCACAGCCATAGTAATAACAAATTGTTTATTGACAAACAAGACACTATGGCTCAGATATTCAAAACTTTGCCCTGAGCCTCAAGTAGCACTGCCCGGCATGCAAACATTGCCCGGGCCAAATCGCCAGCCATATTCAAAAGGAATAGCCTGGTGCTAACCCTGCTGAATATAGTAGGCAAAGGAAGCCGGGCAAACTGGTCTGGGAGTGCAGGACAAACATAGCCCAGGAATAAGACAGCACTGAATATAGCAACAGGGAAATGCACACTGCAACTGCAGCCCAGTACACCCTGGAGCAAGCCAGTGTTGCAGGTGGAGAACATTGTGTGTGTGATTGCACAGAGAAGACCCACAGCACCTGCAAACAACAATGCAAGCCACACACTGAAGAACTGTGCTGTGCTGATGTGCAGTTTGACTGGGCTAACCTGATTGCACAGTGCTAACACATTAGCCTGGGGCAAACTTGTTAGCCCAGGGAAAACGGGAGCCATATTCAAAGCTCTGATGCAAATTAGCCTACTTAGGTAATCCGTGGGCAAACAGCTACATTTGCATCTCATTAACTGCTGCTTAGCATACATTACCATGCAGTTTGCCCGGTGCTACTGCATATAGCATTCAGCTCCACCTTTTGGTCGGAATGGAAGTACAGGTTGGATGCTGCAGGCCAAGGCATGTCCACAGCGTTCCCTTGTTGGTCAGCATGGAAGTACAGGCTGGAAGCAGCAGGAACTGTGTGCTGGCAGGCACAAACTGAGCAGACAACCTGCCCATGCAGCACTGTGAAGGCATGCCTGGTGGGGGTTGGAGGACATAGGCTATAGGCTATGTAAGACTTGCAGCATATCCATTCAATAGGAAACTGGGCAGACTGGCTGGGCCAGGCAGTCTGCTCTGCTGTCGTGGTCCCTGTTGTCATGTGTGCCTGTTGCACACCCTGGTAGTCTGTTGGTCCCCCTTCCCCACCCCACATGATCCCCGACCCCCATACACGATAGTGTGATAGTGTACCTGATAGTCTAGTGAGTCCGCTCCATCTCCCAGCATGGGAGTCCCAACCCATTTCATGTAGAATAAAAACATTTCCCTAGTAGTCTAGTGGTCCCCCCACCCCCCGCATGTATCCCAAGATCATTCATACCTCAGTCGGCGGCCGGACGTGGTGGTGAGAGGAGGGCTGAGCCGGTCACCAGCTCGGTTCCTGAATGTTGATTGGGATGCACAAGGGCGTCACTGCCAGGTGGAGGGAACCACTAGACTACCAGGGTATAGTCTGATTTTCTATGGTGGACAGGGGTCAGGAGTCATGGGGACCACATAGACTACCAGGGGAAATGTTTTTATTCTACATGAAATGGGGGTTGGGATACATGCTGGGGGGTTGGGGGACCATTAGACTACCAGGGAAATGTTTTTATTCTACATGAAATGGGGGTTGAGATACATGCTGGGGGGTGGGGGACCACTAGACTACCAGGGTTATGACAGTATTGCTATGGGGAACCGGGGTTGGGGTTCTTGATGGGGGGCACAGCCGCCGCATACTGCTGCATTACCAGCAGCTTTTTGTAGGTGGTAATTGGCACCGCACTACAGGTCGCACTAATGCCTGTAGCGCGACACTATACCTTTGAATATGCCGGTGTGCTGGCATTCAGGGCCCCTCCCTCTGTCCCTCCCCTGCATACATTATGGTTTAGCATCAGTACTAACACCTAGCACCAGCGCTAACTGTCCTTTTAAATATTGCAGTCGGGCGCAAAGTTGGCACTAGTCCAGTGCAACGGCTTTGCGCCCGGCGCTAAGCTTTGAATATCTGGGCCTAAGTCTCTCATACTAATGGCATTTGTGACACTGTTTTTTTACTCTCCTATTAAAGTACCTTCCTACATCACACATTTGGCAAAAATCATCGTATGTGCTTTCTGCAGAAAGTCGGCTCAATCGTAGTATTTCTAATGCTTTATTGTAATGTGTTAGCTTTTTTCTATTTACATTATTATTTTTCAATAAGTTTCATTTGAGCTGTTCCTCTATGATACCACGTTACTTTATTTTTAACTAGGTAATTTATTTATAAGATGCTACAAATTGATAAAATGTATGAGTATATGAGAATACTCTCTATGGTTTTAGTTAAATGTCTTAGAATCATATCTCCAAGGGGTCTGACTCCAGCTAGGATGTTGTTAGTTATATTCTGGATAACTGTAATATAACTGTGTTACTGTATTTTATGATAAAAAAGAAAACAATCAATAAAATCAAATCTGCTTATACGATAAAAAAATTCTCCTGACAAGACATTAGTTGCTAGCCTCCTCCCTGCTGCCATTTTAATGTTGATGGACCACGTCTGCTCTCCTCTGGTCCTCCAGAACAATACCTGTTTTCAGTGAACTGTTGAATAAGGCCATCAATGGGGTAGCTAGCACCTCCCTGAGTTACTTTAATACCATTGAGTGTATCCCGTCCAGTCTCATATGTTTGTTCACATTCAGAGCTGCAGGTCCCTTCAGGACTCTTTCCTCTGAAACTAGACTTGTGTCCACCTTTCCCCTTTTCATTCATGTTGTTTCCTGGTGATCCTTCCCCCCTCCCATCCACTGTGAAGACTGAGTTGAAGTACCTTTTCAGGATGGCAACTTTTTCTTGGTCCTTTTCTGCACACTCTCTCCTTGCTGTCCTTCTTATACTTACAATCCCTCATCTTGTTTTCCTCTTCTTACTTGTGTACCTGCAGAAAGTGTTATCCCCTTTAGCTACCCCTTTGGCTATCCTTTCCTCTCTCTCTGCACCTTTGCGCCCCTTACTGTCTTTCCCACTTTCCTCTGTTTTACTTGGTACACTCCCTGTCCTACTCCTTCTACATTTTCCTGAATGCCAACCTTTTTTCCTTGACCACCTTGGCCACTTCCTTATTGAACCATAAAATTCTCTTTTTCCTTCTGCTTTTACCTACCTCCATAGTGAACCATATGATTTTCTTTTTCCTTCTGCTTTTACTCATCTCCTACAGTATATCCAAAGGATGAATATCTTAATTATGTCCTTCCTTATTTTTCCCCACTGTACGTCTACCCCTTCCTGCCAATTCCCCTCTATGAGGCACTTTCTGAGGCATTCTTCCATTTTCTTAAAATCCTCTCCTAAAGTCTAGGACCCTCATTCTTGTGGGGTTAGCTCTCTGTTTCCATCTTAATATTAAACCAGACTGTGCAGTGATCACTGGTACCTAGGGGACTGCCCACTGTGACGTCTGCAATGCTGTCCCTGTTTGTAAGCACCAGTTCCATCAATTCCCCTTCCTTAGTGAGTTATTTGACTAGCTGCCTTAGAAAAGCCTCTTATATGGAGTCAAAGATGGCCCTCCTCCTGAACTGAATGCTATCATGTCTTAAGGAATTGATTACCATGCCCAGTTGCAGGTATCCTGGCATGTATTACAGCATCCACAGTGTTTTGCGATACTCCCGTAGTCATGGTTGGGAACTTCCTCTAGCAAGCATGGTGTCAGAGCACATTCAGATGCTCTGACAACCATGTTCAAGCATGAAAAGGAAATTGTTTATTAAAACTTTGCTCAAAATACTCATCAGTGTGGATGGGGCCAAAGGCTCTCAAACTGTGGTAAGCTGCTCAGTACCAGCAGCCCAGAAAGGGCAAAGAATCAAGCATAACTGTGTGCTCTCTCCCCACCACAAACATAAGATAGACCTGCTCATCAAGACAATTAGTGGTGGAGAGGGACATGAGGGCTACTGGAAGTTGCCAGTCTCAGACAACAATTCCTAGAGTGGCGCATTGGCTCAGAAAGGGGCAAAACAAAATGTCCTCAGTCATTCTCCTCTCCCAAGAAACACAGCACACGCCTGCCAGGAAAAAGAATCAGCAGAGGAAGAGAATGTGAATGTGAACTGCACTCTCCTTCACCTCTGCCTCTAGTAGCAAGATATGAGCTGTCTGCCTATGGGATCAGTGTCCCTCAGTGATGCTGTTGTTGCATGTTTGCTCAGCATTCTCCCATCATTTCAGTTGGCTTGTACTCCTCTTGTATTCTTAAAAAGGGGTTCAAAACAGTCTCAGATTTCCCAAAGCAGGTTACCCTCTAGTTCTGAAAATGATCATACTGCCTTGCACATCAGCAAGCACCTAAGAGACAGGTGGCAGACTGATTTCCTCCTTGCATTTCTGGAAGACTGTGGTTTCAAACAGATTATGAAGCAAATATTGTAACAGCATTACCAGCTGGGGATTTTGTGTGTACATACCGTTTTGTGCACACTCATAAGCTGTCTCTGCGTGATTTCATATGTTAGGATAGGAGTATGGATAATATGCCTGCTATTGCATGCAGCATATGGGATTCATTCTAACATTTTGCCAAAGCCTGCAAGACACTGAGGGCCAGATATTCAAACCTTTGCACCTGGTGCAAAGCCGTAGTGCTGGAATAGCGCTGGACTAGCACCAGGCTGCAATATTCAGAAGCCCTAACAGTGCCAGTGCTGTATGGTAGCACTGACGCTAAAAGTAAATGTATGCAGGTGTTGGGGGTTGGGGGAATGGCCAGGAATGCCGGCTGCATGGCATATTCAAATGGACAGCATTGCACTACAGGCATTAGCATGACCTGTAGCGCGGTGCCAAATACCGCCAACAAAAAGCTGGTGGCAATGCAGCAGTGCCTCCCCACTCCCCATCATGATCCCAGACCCCCGGTAGCATGGAAAATAAGTACATTTCACTGGTGGTTTGGTGGTCCCCCCCAACCCCATCGTAATCTCAGACACCCATTAGCACCAAAAATAGGTATATTTCCCTGGTAGTTTAGTGGTTCCCCACCCCACCCCCATCGTGATCTCAAGCACCCAGTAGTAAAGGAAATATGCAAATTTCTGTGAGGATTTGTTCTCACACGATCTCCAATCCTATTAAGACTGCATAACCTGGTGGTCTAGTGGCCCCCCCACCCAGCAGTGACAGCTTTATGGGTTATGCAGTGCTGTGGGGTCAGAGATCGGTGGGGGGGAACCTTTAGATCACCAGGGAATTTTGCATATTTCCTTTACTACCAGGTGTCTGAGATCATGATGGGGGGTGGGGAGACCACTAAACCACCAGGGAAATATACCTATTTTCAGTGCTACCGGGGTCTGAGATCACATGGGGGCTTATCACTAAACCACCAGGGAAATATACTTATTTACCTTGCTACCAGATGTCTGGGATTGCCATGGGGGGTTGGGGCAACACTACATCCATGCTACCAGGTGTGTGGGATCACGATGGGGGGGGCTACTAGACCACCAGGGAAATAATACATTTCTAGAGGCACCGGGGGTCAGGTAACATGCTGGGAGGGGCACTGGACTACCAGGGAGTGGAGCGCACACACAGGTGGGACCAGGGACCATGACAGCTGAGCAGGACTGCCTGGCCCAGCCTCTCTGCCCTGGTCCCTATATATTGGGTGGATGTGCTGCTCAACCTACTGGACCTAGAGCTGATATCCCCCCAACCCCACCAGGTTTGTCTTATGCCTGCCCCATGCATATTTGTGTCCCCCCCCACTGAGTTCCACCCACACCTGCTGTGGGCCGCCTCTGTTGGTGTGGGGTGGGTGGCATCATCCAGGGCATATGTGGCCACAGGTGTGTGTGTGTGTGTGTGTGTATAGCTATCTATCCATATATATATATATATATATATATATTCGTATTTCTGTATCTCTCATCTATATTTATAGCTAGATAGATACTATCTATATATATATATATATATATATATATATATATATATACAGTATATCTATATATATAGATATATATACACACACACACACACACACACACAGCGTTGTGTACTGCTTGCAGTGCTGTATGCACTGCTTGTGCCTGCCAGCACACAGTTCCTGCTGCTTCCAGCCTGTACTTCCATTCCAACCAACACGGGATGCTGTGGGAATGCCTTCCCTGCAGCGTCCAGTCTGTACTGCCATTCTGACCATAAGGTGGAGCTGTGTGTTCCATGCAGTAGCACTGAGCAAACTGCATGGTAATGTATGCTGAGCAGCACATAATGAGATGCAAATGTGCCTGTTTGCCCACGGATTAGCTAAATAGGCTGATTCGCATGGGAGCTTTGAATATAGCTCCCATTTGCCCCAGGCTAACAAGTTTGCACTGGGCTATTGTGTTAGCACTGTGCTGTCAGGTTAGGCCCGAGCAAACAACACTTTAGAATATCACAGTTCTGCAGTGTGTGGCTTACATTGTTGTTTGCAGGTGATGTGAGACATCTCTGTGCAATCGCACACAATGTTCTCCACCTGCCACACTGGCTTGCTCCAGAGTCTAATGAGCTGCAGTTCCAGTGTGCACTTCCCTGTTGCTGTATTCAGTACTGTCTTATTCCCTGGCTATTTCTGCACTGCACTCCTGGCCCTGTTTTCCCAGCTTCCTTTGCTTGCTATATTCAGCTGGTTTTGCACTGGGCTATTCCTTTTGAATATAGCTTGCTAATTGCTCCAGGCTAAGTTTGCCCACCGGGCAGTGCTAGTTTATCCCCAGGGCAAAGTTTTGAATATCTGGCCCACAGACTAGGGCTTGATGAAAGTAGCAAATTTTGATTTCATGTAATTTTCACATAATTCCACAAATTTCACAAAATGTCATGAAATTTTGTAGACATTTTCCAAAATTCTTTAATTGGTCATAACTTGGTCAGTCTTATAGCTAGTGATCTGGCATTTGGCATGCATACTGTTTGGAGGAGGCCCTAAATATATGGTAAATGTTGTGACATTTGGAGAAGTTATAGAGGCTCAAAGTGTGGCAATTTATTTTCCATGTGAAAATTTCTGAAAATATTTCTATGCTTCCAATATAGCCATCTTTGGAGCTACATAATTGAAAAATGATATGCATACTTTCTCAGAAGAGTCTTAGAAACGGCTAAATAAAGGAGTAGTTGGTTATGTAAATTGTAATTTACAGGAGTTCAGAATTTCTTAATTTAATTATTCATTAAATTGTTTGAAATCTTTTTTCAAAATAATTGGATGTTTATAGTTCCACTGCTATTGCAGGTATACACTCAAGATTTGGCATGCATACCAAGGTAAATATATCCTGGAATCTAATTAAGCTGGATAAATTGGGTTTAGTATGTTAAATGTATTGTGGATACTTTAGAAATTACTAATTGACAAAATTTGCGCACAAATTCATGGATGCATAATAGGTAATGCAAGTAGGATTACATTTATGGAATTTAACTTTTACAAAGCACGTGAGACCACTGAATCACCTTATCTGCATTAGCATCATGGCCCTGCAATGCCCCTCCCAAACTCCTGCGACAGTGATGCCAGCCTCATGACCCATCTTGACTAAAGCTATCCAGACACTTCTGTCACAGTGGCCTAAGTTGCAACTAGTTGTATGGCTTGGCATCACTTGATGCTATTGCTTTCATATAGAACAAATATACATTATTGTCTGCAGGGTTGTTAAAGAGTCAGCAGGTGGCAATGTACAGAAACTATGCTGCATGTTTTACCACAAGTCATTAAGTCAGTGAGCTCCAGTGGTTAGCTGGTATATTGCGAAAAAACAGGTTGGTGCACAGTGATGTCCATGAGTAGTTTTGATGGTTCATCACTCAGGATGGTGACTTGAGACTTGGCATCACTACAGTTTTTATTATGGAACCTCCTATGAATACTACCTTTTTGCCTCTTTACCCAGTCTTTACCTTCCTGCACAATGACAACACAAGTGTACCACTGGGCAAAATGTGTATCACAGCATTCCACAGTTTCACAAACACTCATGAGATTCAACTTTAATTACTGATGTTATTTTGGAATTCTGGGCTTCTTATAACTTGGGCAGTCTTTGAGCAAGAGATTAGAGAGCTGACACACACAGCCTCTCTTTTTCTCATATTGGTTTTTCTCCTGGTCAGCAGCTCATCTCTCAGAGATATATGCTGTTCACAGGGATATACCCTGATCAGGCTGAATGCAACCATCATTCAGTCGGTTATTAGGTTGTCTTCCACTATTTATTCATAGAAATGTAGAACATGATGGCAGAAAAAGACCAAGGGTCCATCAAGTCTGACCAAAGTTTTCCGGGACCTAGAATCAATCCGGGGACCTACCTCCTCCCCTTCAGCTCATCCTTTCCTACCCTTGTACTTGGAGTGGAGCTTTTTTTTTGTGCCCTTACACTGTCCCACCCAAATTTGAAACCCTCTACAGTCTTTGCACTCACCACCTTGACAGGCAGATTCTTCCACGGTTCTGCCACCCTTTCAGTAAAGTTAGACTTCCTTAAATCCCTTCTGAAGCTCCATCTCTGCAGTTTCCATTCATGCCTAGTCAAGTCTTCAGCTAGAGGAGAGAGAGAGAGAGAGAGAGAAAGGGCCTTTAGCTGCTGAGGGTGTTGTAGGTTGATTTAAAGTAGTTTTTTAGCTGCCATTTCTGTGTGTTGGACATTGTATTTGAGGTCTGTTAACTGCAGAAGCAGTTGGGGTCTGGCAGAGGTTGCCTGAACCTTCTTTTGCTGAGCAGTTGAGGAAAGGATTTACTTGCTGGATAAGCATTACATTCTTTTTCAGTCTGTGAAAGAACTAGAGGGGGGAAAGGATCAGATCTGTTCCAGTACAGTAGCTTCTTCTTGTTGTTTTTACATTGTTTCTTGTGGATTTTACTTGGTAGAAGGTTATTTATTTTCTTTCCTACTACTTCTAAGGGGCTAGCAGGGTATTGTTTTGGGGCTGTAGGAATTTTGAAACCTGTTTTCGTGGCTATAAGTGGGCTCATTTGTTTGATGTTTCACTGACTAGTAGGCTGCATTTGTGGAGGCCTATTTCTTCTGAATTAAAATGTAGTTGGTGTGATTTAATTGTGGCTGTTTCTTTAAATTGCAGACGTATATCTTCTAATTTCAAGCCTATTTTGATGTGTTGTTGGTGAAGCTGTTTGAATTGGAAACCTGTTTCATTTGGTCACAAACCTATTTTGTGGGCTTTGAGTAGAATTGTGATTCATTTTTGCTGGCTTCACTAGCTGCAAAGTTTAGGCATAGTGGGGGAAGGGTGCTAATGGTCTGTCCAGGGGCCTCAGCTACCTGATTATTTCTGGAAGACTTGGGTTGGTCCCACCCCCAACCCTCACCCCACCCGCCTCTGGTCCATGATTTCCTTTATACTAGGGGTTCTGACACTTCCTCAAACGGCAAAGGATATGCACCTGTCATAGCAGAAGCAGACATCCAGGAAAGGAACAGCAGCGAGGGACGAGGGGACTGCTATCTCAGTGGAAGGGAATTAATTGCAAATCAAGGAGCTTTCATTGTTACTTCTTTGCATTTCAATTGCATTGTGGAAAGGAGGAGTAGGAGTTTGAAGAAGGTTGTGCAATAGCTACTCAAAGTCTCCTTTTGGGTGTGGATAGGAAGAATAGGAATATAAAAAGCACTTGCTCAGACTATCTAAACGTGTACAACTAAGGGCTAAGGGAAATTAAGAAAATAATGTTTTGCACTGATAGAGGGAGGATAGGGGAGACTTGGGGGAGTATTTGGTATCCTTCATCTGGAAGGGTTGGGGGGTCGCTGGTGGGCAACAACAGCAACGGGTAGGGTGGTAGGCTGCAACAACTGTGGTGCACCAGTCTTTCTGAAAATTACCTGGAGTGTGGGGGGATGTTTAGTGTGCAACCACATAGAGAAACTTAGAAAGGAAATTGAGGGTCTGCAGGAGGAACTAACACAGGCAAGGCAGACTGGGGGTGGGTTTAGCCCAGTACTGGAGGGAGGAAGGAGGGGAGATGAGGGAGGGTGATTTGAGCCAACAGTGGTGAGGAGAGAGTCAGAAGAAGGAAAGCAGAGACAAAGGGGGCCAGGCCAGGAAGAATGATTGCCGGGGAAATCAGGTCAGGATACAAAAGACAAATGGAAGGAGGAGATAGGGATTTGTGAGGGGAGGCGAGGAAGTGGCAAAAGTCATGGAGTGGAAAGGAGAGAACAGGTTACTATGAAGAGAGAGGGAGTGGGCATTTGTGAAGGGTCTTCAGAAAATAGTTTTGCACTGCTAGAGAGGAAGAAGAAGGAGGAGGAGGGAAATGATGACATTAGAGGAGTAATTGATAAATGCCTGGACCAAACCGGAGTGGGAGAAGTTCTGCTGGGAGAATTGCAACAGGGGCAAAAGGTGGAAATAATGTGCAGGAGAAAGAAGAAGAGCCAGAAATGAGAGAGGGAGATGAATGGAAGCAAGCAGGGAGTAAGAGGGATGGAATCTTAGTGCTGGGGGACTCAATACTAAAAGGAGTCAGGTGGGGTAGCAAGGGGGAGAGGCATAGTAGCATTTGGGTGGAGGCCATGCCAGAAATGACAGTGGAAAGGGTGGGGACAATCTGTTCTGAAATATACCAGAAGGGGTAGTGACAAGCCTCATTTAATTATACATCTTGGGATGAATGACCTGGCTGACAAGAGAGTAGATATAGTCCAGAGGAGGTTTGAGGAACTAGGACAATTATGTGAGGGGGCAGGAAGATCAGTAACTTTTTCAGAGATACTTCCAGTGCCCAAGGCAAGCACAACAAGAAAGCTGAGAATAGAGGAATTTAATGGATGGCTAAGGACCTGGTGTTGTGCTAAAGGGTATGAGCTGTTGGGGCGATGGGGAGGGACCTGGGAGGACAGTAGTCTCTATGACAAGAACAGACTACACTTGAGTGAGGAGGGAAAGAAAGTGTTGAAACAGAGGATGGAGGAGTACATAGAGGAAGTTGGGAATTTAAACTAGGAGCATGGGGTGGCAAGAGACATGCAGAGACCACAAGTTGGGAAACCATATGAGCTTACCCCCCATAACAGTGACAAAGGACAAATGGCAAGTACTATTGGTGATGCTAGTAAAGGAGGGCAGGATGGGAAGGGGGGAAAGGGTTGAAGGTGGTTACCCTTAATGCTAGAAGCCTTGGAAGGAAAACTGCAGAGTTACAGGTGCTCATGGCAGAGGGAGAGGTGGACATTGCAGCCATCACAGAAACATGGGCCACCCAATACAATGACTGGGACATTTCTGTACCAGGGTACAGGTTATTTCATAGGGACAGAGTGATTGGGAAAGGAGGGGGTGTGGCACTATATGTGAAGGAAGGACTGAAGTATGTAAGGGAGGAAGGGGAGGAGGGTAGCACGAAGTCACTTTGGATGCAAATCCAGGATTCCAAGAATAGGATTCTCAGAATGGGAGTGGTGTACAGGCCGCCATCTCAGATGGAGGAGTTATACAGGGAACTAGTGGGACAGATCAGGAGGACCTGTGAGAAGGGTAGTGTGGTGATTGTGGGGGACTTCAACATGCCAGCAGTGGACTGGAGTACCCCAACAACCAGGAACAAAAAGGAGCAGGTACTGCTGGATGCCTTCCAGGACAGCTTCCTGCTGCAAATGGTCAGTGAACCAACCAGGTTAGTGAGTACCCTTGACCTTGTGCTGGCAAATGGGGACTTTGTGAGAGAACTTACAGTGGAGGAACCACTGTCAGGGAGTGACCACCACTCAATATGGCTCACATTGGATATGGGCAAGGAAGGAGTGGAATCTGGCACAAGAGTGCTGGACTTCAGGAGGGCTGACTTTGGGAGGATGGGGGAAGTGTTAAAAGGGTACCTGGCCAGAATTCAATCTAGTATGGACACTAACCAGAGGTGGGAGCTCATAAAGCTGGGGATAGTGGAGGCAAACAAAACCTTCTGCAAGGCCCAGAGCAAGAAGGCTAGTGCTAGGAAACTGAGCTGGTTGAGCAAGGAGGTCATGGAAAAGGTAAGGAGGAAAAGAGCTGCCTTTAGGAGGTACAAGAAAACAGGGAGGGGGAGGACAGGGAGGAGTACTTAATGGAATCAAAGGAGGTGACAAGGGCAGTAAGGGAAGCCAAGGCATCTACGGAACTCAGGCTGGCACAAGGCATTAAGAAGGGGGAGAGGAACTTCTTTAGGTTCATCAAGGAGAAAAGGAGCTGTAAGGACCACATAGTAAGGATTAGGAAGGAGGGGGGCTGGGTGGAAGCAGGGTGCGATTAGGTAGAAGCACTAAATGATTACTTCTGCTCTGTATTTACTAAGGATAAGAAGGGGGTGACACCCAAGGAGGGAGGAATGGCAGAAAGGGGGGGAGGGGTGACAGATGGGGAAATCATGGAGGGCAGAGTTCAGGAGGGTTTGAAGGCACTGAGGGTGGACAAGGCACCAGGCCCAGATGGCATCCACCCCAGGGTACTGAAGGAGCTGGCAGAGGTCCTTGCAGGACATTTGGCAGACCTATTTAATGCCTCACTAAATTTGGGGGTGTGTACCTCAGAACTGGAGGATGGCTCATGTGGTGCCCCTCCACAACAGTGACCCCAAGGATGAACCAGGAAACTACAGACCAGTGAGTCTCACATCCATTGTGGGTAAGCTAATGGAGACTATCCTTAAGGAGAGGCTGGTGGCCCTCCTAGAGGCCAAAGGACTACAGGACAGCAGACAGCATGGCTTCATATGTGGCAGATCCTGCTAAACCAACCTGGTGAAGTTCTATGACTGGGTAACTAGGCAACTGGACAGAGGCCATGCAGTTGATGTCCTGTATCTGGACTTCAGTAAGGCATTCGACTTGGTGCTGCATGGAAGGCTGGGAAGTAAGCTAGAAGGCACAAGGGCGGGTGCAAAGCTGGTGAGATGGGTAGGGAACTGGCTTCAGGGAAGGTAACAGATGGTGGTGGTGGGTGGGGAGCTCTCACACCCAAGGGTAGTGACGAGCGGTGTTCCACAGGGCTTGGTGTTGGGACCAGTGTTGTTTGGGATATTCATTGCAGACATATCATTGGACATCAAGAGCAAGATCAGTCTGTTTGCTGATGATACCAAGGTAGGAGCGGTGTGGATGACCTAAGAGGATGGCAGGGGTTGCAGGATGATGAAACCTGGTCAGACACCTGGCAACTGGAATTTAATGCCAAAAAGTGCAAGGTGCTGCATTTTGGGATGAAGAACCCAAGGAGGAGTTACCAGCTGGGGGGAGTGCAGCTAGCCCTGACAGAGGAGGAGAAGGATCTGGGGGTGATCATCACAGGGTCAATGAACAACTTGGCACAATGTAGGAAGGCAGCTGCAAAGGCCAACAAAATGCTGGGTTGTATTGCAAGGGGTATATTCTCGAGGAGGGAAGAGGTGATTCTGCCACTGTATAGGTCATTAGTTAGACCGCTTCTGGAGTACTGCGTGCAGTACTGGCACCCGTATCTGAAGAGGGACTTTAAGTTACTCGAGGGGGTGCAGTGCAGGGTGACAAAAGTGATCAAGGGGCTGGGGGACTTATCATACAAGAGGAGGCTGAGGGAGTTGAACATGTACTCACTGGAGGAGAGGAGGGACAGGGGGACATGATTGAAACCTTTAAGTATATGAAAGAAATAAACAAGACAGGTACAGAGGGGCTGTTCAAAGTAAGGGAGGGGAGGGACACCAGGGGCCATGATATGAGACTGAAGGGAGGAAGGTTCAGGATGGAGATGAGAAGACACTTTTTTACAGAGAGGGTGGTGGCTGGGTGGAATGCGTTACCTGCAGAAGTGGTATCTAGTTGAACAGTGGATTGCTTCAAAAGGGGATGGGACAGGACAAGGGGGAGGGTCAATGAAGGGGAAGGGTGGAAGGGAGGTGCAGCTGCAGAATAAGGGGTGCTAGCTGCACATTCGAGCAGACTTGATAGACCTCTAGGACTTTATCTGCTGGCAAATTTTGTATGTTCATATGCCTGCATGTCATTAAGCTGGTGCTCCTATTGAATAATTGTTTGTGCTGCACTATATTTATTCCTTTCAGGAACTTAAATGTTTCAATCATAACCCCCCTCTCTCTTCTGACCTCTCGTGAGTACTTGCTTAGCACTCTCAGCTGCTCCTCATCATAGACCCCCTGGAGGCCCTGTAACATCTTTGTGTTCCTTTTCTGCATGACCTCTAGCCTGTCCTTGTCCTTTGTTAGGTGAAGGCTCCAGAACTAGACTCAGTATTCCAGGTGTGGCCTCACTATGGATCGATAAAGGGGTGGGATCACCTCCCCGCTCCTATTATTTACTGTATGCCCCTCCCTACACACCCCAGCATCTACTTATGGTGAGTTTCCCAGCACCACACCCTTGTGCACAGTCTATGGAGGAAACCCCAATATCTTGCTTGCTTTACCGTATGTTTTGTAGTACAAGCTTGACTGTTTTAGGGAATCACAAATAATGACTCCTGGGTCCTGCTGTTCCGTAGTGGTACTAAATTTAACCCCATGTAGTTAGTACTCTGGCCAAGGGTTACCTTTCCCCAGGTGTATTACTTTGCATTTCCATGCATTAAACTTCAGCACCTCCCCTGGTGGGGGCAGTGCCTCTGTTAGCCTCTCACAGTCACAGCTTCTCCTGTAGCAGGAGCAAGCTCCCTGGCCCAAATGCAAGGTAACTGTGTTGGTAGAACCTGCTGCCAACCTTCCCCAACCAAGATGCACTTCCAGGCAGCAGCTGTCTCGGCCATGCCCTGCCTCCCAACATGACTTTACGGGCTCGCTGTCCAACACTGGGTTATATCATGGCAATGTGATGCTGTGCTGCTAGGCCATGGTGGTGACCTAAAAACCTAATATTTAGGGTCAGTGAGCCTAACAAAATAGGTGTTATCTAGTTCTCTAATTTTAAGGCTATAGTGACTTAAAATTCTGCAGTTTACCTAATTGCACAATGAAATATAAACATTTCTGAATGCTTGGAGACTTATAACACAGTCATCTTTAAAGACAGAAATTTAGTACTTGATACACTTCTGTATGGACCTTGATACAGTCTACAGTCACCATACCACATCTGCTGCAATTTGGACAAATACTTTTATAATTAGACAGAAATTACTGAAACAGAAGTTCTGGTGAAAGTTTGTGAAATTTTCATGGACATTTCAGAACATCTTGCAGAAACAAAATTGGAATTTCACCAGAATTTTGCTGGAGGAAGATAAAATTTGCCCATCCCTAAATGAAACAGCTATAGAAAGAAAATAATTAACTACACCATCATCTAAAGCAGGAGGTACCAACCCACTGGAATTCAACATTCTGTGTACCACAGAAGCTGTTTAAACAGTACAAAGCAGTGTACCAATGTATCATAGAGCACACAATAGGGAAAAGGGATGTGCATCTCAGCTTAGGGCAGCGCAATGGATTACAGTGGTGTCAGATTCTGCAACCCTTTGAGGAAACCAAATGTGAATGGAGTGCAGACAGAGCCAGCCTCAGTCAAGCCATTCTTCTCATTTAGTTCATTTGTTTGTGCTTTCTGACCAGTAAAGGCACACTGAGCTGTGACAGCTTGTTTCTTTTTTCGTATTTAAAGTTTACTGAAGTAAGACATATCACATTAGGTAAGGTAAAAAATTGTCTATGACATTATAGAGTTGAAACAGTCTGTATATTGAAAGTAGGATGTTTCTTACAACAGATATTACACAGGGGGAGACATTATAGCCAACCAGCCTGTACTTCTGAATCCCCAGGTGGTAGATTGTAGAAATTGCAGGAAAAAAAGGTGCTAACCATAACAACAATGACGAATCAGCTCTTCGCTGCCCAAGACTAAATAAATATATCAATAATTAGTATATGATTTCTGAGTGTTCTGTTTCCTCTCTGAACACCTGGGGTGAACAGATGTAACAAAATGTGAACAGTACATACTATTCAAAGGAATAAAATATTGGTCAATTTGCATGTAATATATAACCCAACTCTGCCACTGAGTCCTAAATGAGGAGATTTATTATGAACAGCTGCATTCAAGTCATTCTAGAGCGTAACTATCACACATGAGTTTCTGCCAAATACTTGCTGAAGGGGGGGGGGGGCTAGGCTGCATCCAGAGATGGGTGATTGCTTCTTTAGCTGTCAGAATACATGAATAAAGCAGGGGACAGGGGAAGCAGAGTGCCCCCAAGGTGGTATCAACATCAAGACCATGGAGGAGAAACAAGTTCCTGGGGAACAAGAGATGAGACTATTGTGCTGCTATATCCCACTAATATTGAGGGAGAACTGAACAGTGCCAGAGTATATGAGAATGATCTGCAGGGAAGTAACCACATCCTCTCCAACATACCCCGAAACTATCAGGCATGTATTTAATTAGAATTGCAGGAATTCTATAGTACTGATAAAGGCATGTTCATGCACACTCTCTCCAGACTGTAAAGGAGGTGACCCAGACAGCTGGGAGAGCATGCTTCAACCCCAACTTAATGTCTGTCTCGATACCCAACTAATTTCTGATTTAATGTGTCCAAGTTGAATCATTCAAAGTGTTTAAGAACATCTTCAAAATGGGAGGTGATGTGATAATCTGGTATATTCTACTCTTTTATGCAGAAGATAGGTTCATACCTGTAAATATCTAAAATGTTCTCTGCCCATCAGGCTATATTGGTATTGTAAGGTTTCAAAAAGGAGGACTCCTGTTGAATCCAAAAATTGAAAGATAAAAGTGATGCCTAAGTGTCACCATCTGCAGAAGGTGAGATCCATCTGTTCGAGAAGAAAGTCACTGTCCACAGATAGTACCTAACTAAAGTAAAATACCTGAGCTATTGTTTTATGCACAAAGAGGTGCCTCCACAATCAAAGGGTATGGGCTGTAAAGGGCATAAAGTCAGTTAAAAAGGGTAGGGACCTTAGGTTAAAGACCAATAATGGGTCGGTGTCATTCATATCATTAAGTGCAAATTCAATTTGTTTCTATTGTGGGGGGGACACCTGGGGCAACAGCTATGTCCAGACGATACATAGATGTGATGGTCTGGCATAGTTAAATAAATTAGGAAGATTAGTTCCCCGTTCCTTAAATGTCAATTGCAATACTGAGTAATGGAGGCGGGGACATTGACCTTCCCAGATAAATCTGGAAAAAAAGCTTATTACAGAAAGTAAAGTAATACAGATCATGGAAAATAGGTAGGGTTTGAAACAAATACAATTGATTTGGCAATACATTCATACGAATAGCTTCAATTGTGGAAAAGAAGGCTGAAGGAAGGTGCTCCATCTGCTGAGGTCCTCTGTCAAAGTTAGCATGAAAGGCTCAGAATTTAAAAAATTGAGTTTCCACAAGTTATTGGGAATATAAATCCACAAGTATTTTACTTGGGTATTTCTCCATTTAACTTATAATTGCCTGTTAAGAGATGGGGAATGGGTATAATGTAGTAACAGGGGGTTTGTTTTATGGAGATTAAGCAAAAAACCCACTAACTGTCTATACCTTTAGAAAATTGACCATGCCGCAGGAATAGAGACAGCAGGTGTAAGCAGTGAAAGAAGGACATCATCTGCATATAAGGTTACTATATATTCCGTACCTCCTTTCAGGATCCCCTCAATGTTAGGGTGAGTATGAAGTGCAATGGCTAGGGATTCAATATAGCATACAAGTGATAGCTTGTTGCCAGGTATGTCTTGTGGGGGTGGGTTACATGGTCCTGTTTTATTGACAGTTCAGAGCACAGGGAGGGTAGGAGTTGCAAAATATATACATCGTCAGAGTCCACAACATGGCAGGCAGTATACCAAATGTTGTTCTTAAATTTCCCATAAATGTATTTTTGTGAACTGAGGGCAATCTGTGAATATAGCGACTATAACCCATTTTACAGTAGTCATTCTTGCATCAAACTTCTTAAAGTAGAACTGAAAATGACCCAAACCATCCATTAGTACAACAATTACAAAACATTTGACAGCTGCCATGCTAGCCCTTGACCTCCATCGCTTTACTGCTTACTCATCAGGTTAAGACTACATCCTCATGACAGCATGTGACATTCCATTTAAATGGTAATTACCTGCTTAGAGATGGGAAAGGGGAATAATGTAATAAGAGGGGGTCCATTTTATGGAGATTAAATGAGAACCCCACTAACTGTCCATAACTTTAAAAAGTTGACCATGCCGCAGGAATAGAGACATCATGTTTAAGCAGTGTAAGAAGGACATCTTCTGCATATAAGGTTATTTTATATTCTGTACCCACTATTGGGATCCCCTTGATGTTAGGGTGAGTACGAAGTGCAGTGGCTACAGGTTAAAAAAAGAGGGCAAGTGACAGCTTGTTTCCATGTGCACCCTGTGGGGGTGGGTTACATGGTCCTGTTTTATTGACAGTTTAGAACACA
Source organism: Neoceratodus forsteri (assembly GCA_016271365.2). NCBI lineage: Eukaryota > Metazoa > Chordata > Ceratodontiformes > Ceratodontidae > Neoceratodus > Neoceratodus forsteri. Next base: position 250,840,790 of record CM028134.1, read on the forward strand.
GGAAGGGTAGGAGTTACTAGATGTTTACAGTGTCAGAGTCCACAACATGGTAGGTAGTACAGTATAACAAATATTGTTCTTATACTTCACATAAATTTATTTATGTGGACAGAGGGCAATCTGTGAATATAATGAAAATAATTTACAGTGAATATATAGAGAATAAAGTATGGGATGGTGTGTGTAACGAGAAGTGTGCACACAACAAGGGGTTAGATGCTCATAAACCCTGAGATCGAAGCTCAAGGGGTTTTTGTCAGCATCTAACCCTGAGGGTGTGTGTAAACTTTGAGTTTACACAGACCATCCCATATTTTATTTTATATAATTGCTGGGTTTCCTTTTTTTGCCTCAGCAATTATATAAAATAAAGACCTTCCAGGTGGCCACAGTTCGGCTTACTTTCAGTTGTTGTCTAGATTTGAATCGCCATGAATTAAAAATGGCTTCTCCTTTTTTTCTTCCAGGATTCCAAAGTTTCTACCCTGGTTTCTACTCCATTAACGGGGAAAAAATAACAAGAAAACTTACCGCACAGTTCTTTTGGCAGTGCTGTTTCAGGCGACATGGAAGTGGTGAGCGGTCGCACTGCTGTGTGCTCATTCACACCGCGAGGAAAACCATGCACGCATTTGCCATTATAAACACTCCTTTATAATGGCAAATTACGCCACGGTTTCCCTATGGGAAAAAGAAGAAGCCAGTTATTATAACCCATTTTACAGTAGTTATCCTGACATGAAACATTGTAAAGGAGAACTGAACATGATCCAAGCAATCTATTAGTATAGCAATTACAAACAGTTGATAGCTGCCACGATAGCCCTTGACCTCAATCCCTCCACTGCTTACTCAGCAGGTGATGGAGATTACATCCTCATGATAGCATGTGACATTTCACAGCCTTCTTGCTAACAAAGCAACACCTGCTCAGTTTACATAATGACATCAGAAAGTAACTAATACAATGGATCCTCCCATGATGCAATGCAGTGTCATAGATTTCTGAATGACAAAAGAGATTAACTGCCATTGAAATTGTATTGCTTCTTGCAGTAACTACTGCAGAGTCCTGCAGTATTGCTTTGCATCCTCGTGGGCTCCACTGTAGTTTGAAGTTATCTGTGCTTCCTTAAATAAAAAGACTACAGACATGGGGACAAGCAATCAAACTAATGACTACTGTACATAACTCTGACTACTCATCAGTGCACCATCCTCATGCTAGGCCTCCGTCATAGCAGTTCCATTGGTTCCTGAGGCAGGCTGTCCTCTGTAATGCTAATTCTGAAAATAATCATATTGCCCTGCACATCAGCAAGAACTAAAGGCATGGGAGGCAGACTGATTGCCTCTGTCTTTCTGTAGGATTGTGGTTTCAAACAGAATATGAAGCAAATATTGTAAGAGCATTACAAGATGGAGATTTCGTGCACACATACCCTGTTTTGTGCACACTGTTAAGCTGGGTTTGCATGATTTCATATGTTATGATAGGAGTATGGGTAATATGCTAGACACTGCATGCAAAGTACAGTATATAGTTAATTTGGTCGCTTTGACAAAGCCAGCGAGACACTGAATCAGCTACAGGAAGAAAATAACTAACCATAGCATCATCTAAAGTGGGAGGTAGCAACCCACTGGAATCCAACCTTCAGCATGCTATAGAAGCTGTTTAAGCAATACAAAGCAGTGTACCAAAGTATCATAGAGCACACAATAGAGAAAATGGATGGGCATCACAGCTTAGGGCAGTGCAATAGATCACAGTGGTGTCAGATTCTGCAACCCTTTGAGGAAGCCAAATGTGAATGGAGTGCAAGCAGAGCCACTTCAGTCAATTCATTGTTCTCATTCACCTTCTGATGAACAAACTGGACAGGCAGAAGGCCAGATTTGAAAGGTAAAGGTTTGTTGCCTCTGGTGTTACACTTATCCAGAAGCTCAGTGATTCTCTTGAGACAGGCCCTAGGATCTGTATGTCAGAATCTTATTGCATGCTATCCACATTGCTGAATTCTTACTTTAAAGCAGGTCTGCCAGCATTCCTACAGTCTAGGGTCTTTGAGACATTAGCACATAGAGAAAAGTGCAGATCAAAAAGAAAGTCTTCTGAAATAAGTTAACCACCCAAAGTTGCTGCACACTCATTGCCTTGACCTATTCAGTACTTCCAGATAGAAATTAAACTTGAAGTGCTCACAACAGGCAAGCAAAATAAACAAGGCATTTTAATACAGATTAGAAATTATGAATCACAATCATTATTTTAAAAGTCAGGATTGTTTATTTATAAACATTTCAGATACGCTTATTTCTATAATATGGTCTCATGAAAATAGTTCTAAAATTCAGAAGTTCTACAGTGGTCTCCAGTAACAGGTTCCCTTGTGTCAATCAATATCTTGAATGATGAACTGTCAAGAAGTGTAAAAGGCCATCACTTTGCACTTTGTTGTTTTCTGCAGTTTATCAGCTGACTATTGGAGCCTGCAGGCTAAAGGGCTTGTGGAGGCACACACAAGCAGAATTGTTTCTGTACAGTACATGCCAACTGCTGACTCTTTAACAACCCTGCAGATGATGATGTATATTTTTAGCATTTAAAAATCATGACACCAAGCGTTAAAAACTAATTGAAGACTGAGGACATTATGGCAGCAGTATCTGAATATCCTTAGTCATAATGGAACCTGACATTGGACACCACTACAAGACCAGTTGGCATAGTCATTTTCCTACACATAAGGAAAACCTTATTTTCTGCAAAAGTAAAACATTTCAACTACAAGTTCAAGTTTCATTTCATAAAGACATAAGTTTTTAACAGTATTTTTAAGTTTACATTAAAGTTCTTGAGTCTTTTGTGGTTATACAAGTGTCTTACCAAGTTCTTTGTGGGCCAGAACTGATCAAGTTAATTTCTCAGTTCTCTCACCCAATGAATTCAAGTAGGCATTCATAACCATAAGAAATATCAGCACTGCACATAACGTATATAAAACAGCTGATAGAAAATGTAATGTATGAGACAATAATGCCTTTGAGGTGGTCTCACCAAGTAATAACCTATGACCTTGAGGGTAAGTGGATTTATTGTTTTGTTTAGTCCCATTATGGCATTATTGAGTTCACTGCACATTTTTTGGAAGGCTACAGCCTGTGGTTCTGTTGGGGGGGAGGGATAGCTCCTCCCCCATCCTCTATTTAAACTTTCTAGGAATGTCCCCTCTGCATAGAGTGAGTCACACTAGCTAGAAGTGTTGCTGCTGATCCGAGACTGCTCTCTCTCCTTTTCCCTCCTTCTGGTGGTCCCCTGTGCCCTTCTCTTCCCTCGCTCCTTTCTTGTCTCCCCCCACCTTGTTTCTGTCCATTTTCTTGCTCTTCATTGCCACCCCCTTTGTTTTGCTCCCACTCTCCCTGTTTGTATCTCTGTTTCCCCTGTACCTTGTTTCTCATCTGTCTTTTGGGATTTCTCCTGCAGCCGCTCGCTCCATGCCATGCTGCCTTCTATTATTCCTGAAGCCACTTGCTCCATACCACCGCTGCTCTCTGCTACTTCTCCCTGCTGCCGCTTGCTCCTTGCCTAGTTGCACTCTATTCTTTTGTGCAGCCGCTGCTGTGTCTGTCTACTTTCTTCTTAGTAGCTGCTCGCACCATGCTGCCATGCAGTCTGCCATCTTCCGAGCTGCCGCTTGCACCATACCACCTGCAGTCCACTGGATTCCTCCAGCGCTGCTCTGGATGACTATATAGCTACCTACTTCTTTCACCCTGACCTGCCTCCTTGCTGCACTCCATGTTCCTCATTTACTGGATAGTACTCCATCACCTAGCTGTCACTTCTGGTATGATGTCACCCTCTATACCCTGCTCCTCTCACTATTACCTAGCTTGCAGTAGGTTCCTAGGATCCCTACTCTTCCTATGCCTACAGCCCACTTCTTGACAGCTCCACTCTTCTGTGATTCATCTTTCATTACAAAGCTCAGTTCGGTGGGCTAGAAATTGTTCTTATCTCACCCTACCATGCCTATCCTTCTACTACTTCTATGAACAGGACTAGAACATTGGCTAACTCTGCACTGGGATCAGCTCTGTATTACAATCATTGTCTTTGTATATCTGTTCACCGCTGCCTTGTTATTCCATCAGTAAAGTTCATACCGGCCTAGCCTGCTTGCAGTTTGGCTCAGCTCCTCCGCTTACCCTCCTTCCTCAGGATGCAATGAAGTCACTGCCCATATTCCACTATTACTATTTCAATGGAATGGCAGACTCACAGAAGAAAGGTTTGTCATCTCTTTCACTATATCTGCAAAGGGTCATTGCTCAGTGCTCTACATGTTTTTTTTTTTTCCATGGCTCCTCCAAGCAGGCCATGTCGGCCTCCCCTTCATTAGCCTGTTTACCTGGATTCCAAACTGCAGTTGATCATCTGTTCTGAGCTTACGAAGATCTACACTCTGAACTCATGAGAATGGCACTCTGACAGTCCAGCTGGCTTATGTGGAAGCCTCGCTCGACTCCCTCATTCTACTCCTTCCTTATGCAGACCTACATGGAGGTCCTGCCTGTCCAGCTTGCCTATGTGGAGGCTCAACTTGACTCACTTATTCTACTACTCAGGCAGACATATGTGGGGGTCCTGCTGCTCTAGCTAGCTTAAATGGAGGCATAGCTTGACTCACTTCCTATGCTCCTTCCTCTGGCTGGCCTGTGTGGAGATCCAACCCATCTTGCAAACCTACGTGGAGGTCTAGCTGTACTCAATCAACATACTCTATTCAAGGGGACCTGCGTGGAGGTCTGCCGTTCCAGATAGCCCATGTGGGGGCCTGGTGCGTTACTCTATTCACCTATCTGCTGTCTTCTGATGGACCTCTGTGCTGTCTCACCATTTTTCCGCCCTGAGAATCTCATGACATGACAAGTCATACGCAACCCTCGAATCATGCTTCTGAAGCCACAGCAGTTACCCTCCATTACATTTGCACCTTCCTCGCTGCCTTGCAAAGGCTTTGACGTTCCCTGTGCCATTGACAGGGCATCTACTCATTGCTCTCGACAGTCTGACTGGGGGTCATATCCTACCTACATTGGTTCTGTGCCACAACCACAATGGCGGACCATGGGGATCGGTCATGTCTGACATCAGACCCCACAAGAGGGCATCTCCTCATTGCTCCACTTCCATTTCACGCATGGACCTCACTTGAGCTCTTTTCCTCCTTATACTGGACCTTGCGCCACTACTGCCATGGTGGGCCATGGGGGGTTACAACCTTCCATTACTCAACAAGCACATTACTATATCGATGGCAGCCCATGTGGGGGACTCGCCATCTCCAGGCTGTTATTCAAACAATCAGCCTTTATCAAGTAGCTTTCCATCTTCATACAGCAGACCCCGGGACTCATCTTCTTTCAGCAGACCACCTGATAACTACTCGATCATTCTAGCATTCTCACACTGCTACTCTAGATTTCAAGGGATTTCTACTCCAACTTGCCTGTCTCAGTTCTTGGACTTCTTTGGACAATTCCCTTCTGATAAGGTACTCGATTGGACCCTACTATTGCTCTGGAATTCCTGCTTCAAGTGAGCCTAACATTCATATAGACTCCTACCCCATCACCGTTCCCTGCTTGCATCAATGCAGCCATTCACCTTATTTTATTCTATGTCCTCAAGGATATTTGTTGACTGTAAAGGAATGCTAAACTGCTGTTTTGCTCACAGCTCCCTTGATCACGGATTATCTTCACCCCTCGCCCAGTCGTCATACCTAGCTAGATCTCCATCTGCCAGAACTTCATCTCAGCATTGACTTCCTGTTCATAATTGACTTGGACATCAGGACCTGGAAATCTAACAAGGAAATCTGGCCTTTATCAGCCTATATACATTTCAGTGTGTAGATAATTGTTTTACCTTCTTGCCAGACTGTACCTAGTTCTGCTCCCGTCTAGGACAACAATTGCTGATCCTACATCTGCTTCCATTCTGACCACATTGAAGGACATCCATCTTCATGTAGCTCCCACTTTAATGGCCTACCACCCAGCCTCTGGTTTCAGCATTATCCTGGGATAACTCTCTAATGCTCTACCTATGCAAGGTTCCTGCCTTCTACACTAACCTACACTAGTGGACTATATGAGGCCCCACCACCTCCCTGGCTTCTCCCGTATAGTGCCTGGCTGTCTGCTCATCCACATTCTATCTCCTCTCAGCTGCATTCTGTCTCCTCTTAACCAAACATATGGGTCTCACCACTTCTGCTGGAACTCAGTCATGGCGGACCACGTGGGGTCCACCATGTCCCCAGCAGAGCCTGACTTCATGCTCAACACACTCATACTTCATCTCAATGGGATCTATGTTGCTTGCTCTACACATGCTTGCTTCGCTTAGCAAGGAGGCTTGGAGGTTTCTATCCGCTTTGCCCACAACAGGCGTGGCTTCATGCTCACCGCACTCCTACTTCACCCTCAACAGGGCCTATATTGCTTGCTCTACACGTTTCTGCTTCACCCTGCAAAGGGGGCCTGGAGGTTTCCATCTGCTTTTCCCTCAAGGGTATGGCAGCCTGCACACTGTATCCCAGCTTCACCCCACAAGGGGGCCTGGCACTTTATCTACTGAAAGTATGCATATTGGATCACGTGGGATCCACCATTCTCACTACGCTGCCCTGGAAAGGAGGACTAGCTGTTTGATCACCGTAATCCAGTACATCTTTTGGTACAGACTTCTTTCTTCTTTGCATTTCAGGATTGACCATCGACCAGTTCTACATTCTCGCTTTTCCAAGATATGATTCCGTAAACAGCTGTTGGCTGAACTGCCTGATATGCAAACTCCTTGCCTTCTACACCTATAGCTATAATGGATTGGGATTTGCTAACTCGCTATGCTACCGTCTCTCCATGGTGGACACTCATTCATCAGTGCATCATCTTTCAGGATTACTTGCTTGCAATCAAACTTAAAAAATCTGCACTTCAACCATAACTCAGGGTCTGTTAAGATAACTTGTCTATCTTGCTTAATTTAGGATTATTCTCCTTTAGTATGCCTAGAGGATGGGCAGGTCAGTAGCCATGGGTCCTAGGAGGTGCCTCCAAGGGGATTTTTCCTCTCCTGCATTCTACTGGCCACACTCTCTGGAGCTGGAGGAGATAATCACATCAGTTATTATATTTCTTTTTGGGTCTTCGATCCTACACTTAACTAGCATCCTGCAAAAGGTGGGATACAAGAAAGGCCAAAAGATCACGTTCTAACAACAACTATATCTCATCCAGTTCAAACATATCTAAGCACCAACCATATCTCATCCAGTTCAAACATATCTAAGCACCAACCATATCTCATCCACTTCCTTGTACTACAAGCACTGACTTATGTTCCTATCCAGTGCTAATGTATCTAAGCACTAACCATTTATCATCCATTTCCTACATACTACAAGCACTGTCCTACGTACCAATCCAGCTGTAACATATCTAACCACCAACCATATCTCATCCAGCTCTTATGTATCACAAGCACTGAGCTATGTACCACACAAAGAATTGGAAGGCTACAGCCTGTGATTCTATGCTGGGGAAATATCTCCTCCCCACCCTCTGTTTAAACTTTCCAGAAATGCCCCCTCTGCTTACAGTGAGTTGGACTCACCCTCCATCCTCCCCTGCTGCCTCCTCCTCCTTCTTCTCCTCCAGCACTCTTATCTCACCTGGCTGGGCCTTCAGTCCTACACTTAACTAGCATCCCACCAAAGGTGGGATACAGAGAAAGGCCAAAAGATCACGTTGTAACAACTATATCTCATCCTGTTCAAACGTATCTAAGTATCAACCATATCTCATCCAGTTCCTTGTACTACAAGCACTGACCTATGTTCCTATCCAGTGCTAATGCATCTAAGCACTAACCATTTATCATCCGGTTCCTACATACTACAAGCACTGTCCTATGTACCAATCCAGCTCCTATGTATCTAAGCACCAATCATCTCTCATCCAGCTCTTACGTATCACAAGCACTGAGCTATGTACCACACATAGAATTGACATTTGTTTGATATATATCTGGGTAGTCAAAGAGTATTTTACAGTATATTCACTTTTATTAGGGATGTTTAAAGGACAACATTTAGCAACAAGAGCCCCACACCCAAGTGTGGGACTGATCACAGTTTGTACTTTGTGTGAAAAAACATTTTTTTTTCCTTGCTGTTCACAGCAGTATGATAGATTGCATCAGGCTGGTTCTGTTGACTTCCAAGCTGACATTTGCTATAACCATAAATTCCAGAATCCTATGCAGCTGGCATCAGAGCAGCAGTGGGAGACTTAATAGCCTGAATTGCATGTTAGAGATTTTATTATGTATTATTATACCAGCAGATGTTTGCTGGTCCCACTGTTCTAGTAGGGTTAAGAACAGTCCTCTGTGACAGTATTTAGCCCTAGTAGAACAGCAGATCCAGAAAAAAAAAATCACAGCTCGTAAAAGGCTCATAAAAACTTTTACATGCACTGCAGTCTATTAAATCTCCCACTGCTGCAGCCCTGTTCTGAAGTCAGCTACAGGGAATTCTGAAATTTCTGGCTATTGCAAATGGCAGCGTAGAAATCAGCAGTATTAGAATGAAAAATCTGCTATATTGCAGTAAACAGTTATTAAAAGCACAAAGGCTTTTTGCATACAAAGTGCAAATTGGGACCAACCCCACACTTCGGTGCTGACTGTTCCTCTTTAAAAAGGGTCGCAAGCAACAAAAGAGTTAATCTAACTAAGGGTTAAGTTAGAGTTCTTAGTTGAAAAAGAATAATGTAATTGTTTGGAGACAGCTTGCAAGGGCCTCTAATTCTGATTTACAGCTTATGCAGGATATTGAATTGCAAGAGGGTACCCACTTCGTAGCCATGGACACTGAATCATTGTATACAAGCATACCTCATGAGGGTGTCCTTGGTGTTCTAGCCCACTATCTGAATTCTAGACCTGAACCTGCCAAACCACCAACAGAGTTTCTCTTAAAACTGTCAAAATCTGTGTGGAAATTTTACTGATTTTGTTTTGTAGCTGCTTTTTTCCTCCAAACAATAGGAACTGCCATGGGTGCCACCACAGCACCAAGTTTAGACAACTTATACATTGGCAAGTGGGAATATGAGTTCATTCAGAACCCAGATAAAAATCTATTTTTTGAGAAGTTGGTGCTTTGGAAACGTTACATCAATGATGTGATGCTCAGTTGATGAGGCAACAAATCAGAACTTTAGGAGTTTGTGGATTTTCTCCACAGCACCAGCTCTCATCTCATTTTCTCAGTAACCAATGATCCTAATAGAGGGATATTTTTCAACATTGAATTAAGGAGGGGTGGGTCTAACAATGTCAATGCAGACATTTTTCATAAGACAACTAACAGGAGCACATTACTACTAGCATCCAGTTGCCATCCCTGGCATACCGAAAATAAAATCTCCAAGGGTCAATTCCTTGGGTTGAAATGTGATTGTGATACAGCAGACAGCTTTTATAGTGGTACAAGAAATCTGACTGCCAGATTTGTACAGAGAGGGTATAGTCAGCAAGTCATTCAAGATGCATGTCAGTTTGCTTCTACCCAAAACAGGACAGAAACCATTCAGGGTAAATTAAATCAGAATCATATAGACAAAGGTTTAGCTTTGTTACCACATATTCAGCACATTCCCGATCTGTAGACAAAATCATAAGAACATATTGGCAGGTTTTGAGATGTGAGCAGCATCCTAAGGAACTTGTAGAAGTGTTATGATAAGATAAGAATTGTGGGTTAGTTTTCCCTGAGTCACTGCAGCAGAGCTGAGACAGACACACAAATTCCCCTCCTAGTAAACCTCTTTTTTACAAGTAAATTTGTTGCAAAAAATCAAAGAGCAGAACACTTACAGTGGCTATCACTGATACCCCATGGTTTGTCACCATTGGAGCACTATAGCATGATCTGTAGCCTTCAGCACCCCAGAAGTAAAGTGTGCGTGTTGCCCACCTTATCTCTCTATTCTTATACACATTTGCAGTATGACATCGTTACTTGCAAAGTTTCTAGAACTAGCACATGCTCAAAGGAAAAGGGTAATGTGCCTAGATGGAGTAGTTGAAACTGTTTTTGCTTACTCCAGAAAGCACAAACTGTCTGATAGTAATCGTCTCCTGACTCTTTTGTTACCCTCAGGCAGCCTCATATAGGCAAGACAGAAGTCATGCCTTTTTGCAAAGCTGTTCTGCAGAAGCCACGTTTTATAGGCCCATGCTACATACATCTGGCTCACGTGCACATATCACATCAGAAAAGCCCAAAATAACATATAGGCAGGCACCCACACTAAAACAAAATAGTGCATAGATACCAGAGTAACCTCACTCAGGAAACGTGGCTACATAAGGTCAGTAAGGGATGTTTCCCTTGCCATAGATGCAGCTGCTGTAAAGTTGTTGTGAGTGGTAACATTTTCCAGAGTCCAAAAGATGGGAAGAGTTATTGGATCAGCAGCCTCATCAACTGATATACTACTGCTATCATTTATCCTGCTATGTGCACTTGCAATGAGGGGGAAGAATATTTGACAATTTTGCCAGAGAGTGGGTGAGCACTATAGGGCAATTTTGAAGGGATACATTGATTATGACACTGCACAGCATATAGCCAGCCATTGCCAAAACTCCACATGCAGTTTAATAAATGGGCATTGATAAAAAAGTGGACATCTACCAGGACCCTCAGCCCTCCCTGTTTAGACAGCCCTCAGGACTGGAAAGCCAAGGCCACCACTTCAGTACAGGCTTCTACAGGTATGGGGATCAGACATCACAACCAGCCATTCTCCAGGCTCCCTCCTATGCTCGGACTGTGTTTTGTGTTAGCACCATTTTTTAAATCTCCCAGTCCCCAGTCTTGAAAAGGATTGGACTAGCAAAAGGTTTGGACTAGCAGTCAGCAGACTGCAACTGATAGTCTCTGCACCTGATTTTTTTCTGCCATTTGTTGCTGAATCTTTATTTGTTTGCCAATGCTGCCTTAACTTCATCTGGATGACTGGGACAATTTAGTAGATCTTCAGAATTACCTTAACTGTGTAGATTTTATGAGTGTCACATTAAGTGACTGCACTTATTTGCATTAGAGGCACCTTATCATTTTTATTAGAGTCACCCTAATTGCCTGCATTCCTTTTTTTTTTAGCCCACTTTCCCATCTGCAGTTTATCGGTGCCATACACTAGAGGGCACCCCATCTTCACCTTTTTGTCTGCAGAGCTGCATTGACCCCCTGCTCCCCCACCTGCTCATCCACCTAACATCAGGTGGTGCTATTTCACCCAACTGCCTCTGATTTAGGTCAGGCACCCACCCCGCATCCCACCTCAGCCTTATCCTGCAACATCTCTCCATCCCCTAAATTTCCAAGGGTGCAATTAGTTATCATGCACACCCAAATCATGAAACCCCCACCTGCCTGGACCCTCCTAGTAGTTACACTCCTCATTATAAGGTCACCCCAAGCAACAAAGGTAAGGGGGCACTCTGATCTAACAATTAATAACAAAATAAATCCCACATTAAAAACTATCCCTTGGGAGACAGGGTGTGGAATTGTTATTGCAAGGGAGCTGCAGAAAAGGCCCCTCTGCTACTCAACTATAACTAGCCCCTCCAAGTCACTGACTGGGGACAGCACCCCTGCCATGACCACTATATGAGTTAAACCTCCTAGGGGCCCTAGCCAACAGCAGCGTACCTTAAAATAATGAAGGCACATTATAACATCCACCTCAATCCTGGTGAATCCCTGGGGTGAACTAGGCCAAGGCCCTCCAGGCTAGCTTAAAAATTGCCTCCCTGAACATCGGCAGCCTCCTACCAAAGATGCCTCAGTTCAAAACTTGGGTGAAACAAAACCAGCCAGACATCATAACACTCGCTGAGACAGGACTATCCTCTAAAACTCCCGACACCTCTATCTCCCTATAGGGGTATAACCACCTCCGGTAAGACCATGTAGGTAAACAGGGAGGTGGATGCCTTGTCTACCTACAAAACACCTTGCAAGGTTATAAAATCACCCTATATGGGACAAATGATAGCTGTGAGTGCCTAGCAGTGCACCAAATATTAAGGAATGGGAGGAAGAATATAAGACTTATGACTGTTTACATTCTCCCCAGGAAAGCAGCAAGTTGGACTGGACTCTTTTGCCTTGCATTACAAGCAAGTAAACCAGAATCAAGAAACTGTAGTAGTGGGTGATTTTGATGTCAGTTGGAAGGCAAAATCTAGCACAGGTTACAAAGACCAAATATACAATCTTTACCTTACACAAGCTGTTACAGAAAGCACCAGAACTAATTACAAAACAGACGCTTCAACCCTTGTAGACTGGATCCTCACTACCCACTCAGATAGGCTGAAGTAAGTTACTGTGATGCCTGATGTTCTGAGCAACCTCTCGCCAATTGTGTGTAGCTGGTCTGCCAAACTAACCCAGCCAGCTCCTAAAACAACCTACAATGGTTCCATGTCATAATGGTAATCACAGAAAGGAGATCATTATTAGGGCAAGTGTACATAATCGAAAATCCATTTTGGCGATATACACTCATGGCACAGAGCAAAAGGGTGCTGAAAACATAGATTTTTTTTTGTTAATGTGGGGGGGGGCTGTGCCCCCTACACCCCCCCGATAAAGGATTCTCAACTCCAGGGGGGTGTATGTTGGGGGGTGAAAAAAAAAGAGCAATCCTGGACCAGCACAAAATAAAAATGCACACAGAATCGAACCTGGCACCCTCCCAACCCTAGCCTGCCACCAACCCACCACACTACATGGCCAGCTTGGCAGCCCTACACCTCACAAACCCTCCCTCTCCTTCCACCCATCGCATGGCATGCTCACTCTCCCCATGCATGTGTGTACATGTAGTGACATCCTGTCACTATATTTGCCCTCCCTGTCCAGTAGCCCTGTGAATAGGCACCATTATTGAGTCACCCTTTTTGAAAGTGCTCACTAGCAGATGCCCTCATCACAGAATATCACCTACAATAAGGTACTCCACAAAGGGGCACCGAGTGCATTCAAAGCCCACTTGGCTCAACTAAACTACAGCCAGCTAAATTCCACCACTAACATTGATGCAGCCCTTGATCACTTCATATCTGTGTTAAAATGCCATTGCAGATAAATTTGCCCCTTTCAAGAAGCGGGTCATCCGGGAAACTCTGCCACATGGGTTACACCATTACTGTTTGCTCAAATGCGGGACAGGGACAACCTAGGGCACAAAGCCAAGGAATCTGGCATGTAGGCACACTGGCAGGAATACAAGGCGTCTAGGAATAGGTGTACTAAGAATATCAGACAGGCTAAGGCTAACTTTTATAAAGAGTAGCAAACTAGCTGCTGGGGAAAGGGGAAGGTGTTCTGGGAATCACTAAAGTATCTCCTGGGTAGGGGTGATAAAACATCGCCAACAATGCTCAGCTCAAATGGAAGCATCACACTCGACCCTATTGAGATAGCCAATTCATTCAATAAAGCCTTCACTGACCTTAGCACCATCTCCCCAGAAGACAAACCCATTGCCACCACTGTATCCCATGACAACACCCAAAAAGACCAATATAGGCCACAATTCCACTTCAAATTTGTCTCAGAAAAGGACACAGTCCACTATGTTAAGCAAGTACTGGGGAAAGCAAGGATGAGAGGTGACTCACTTGACATGAAACTAGTTGCCCTGGTCCTGGAAGAGCTCGCCATCCCCCTGACTAAACTTTTTAACCTCTCCCTCAGATTCTCACAGTTTCCCAAGGAATGGAAAAGTGCCCAGGTCACCCCGTCCATAAAAGTGGAGACCACACATTAAGTTGCAAACTACATGCCTTTATTCGTTCTCTTCCCAGTGTCCAAAGCACTTGAGAGAATTATATATGACCAACTTATCTCATACCTCAGCCAGTATAATGTCCAGTGTGAACAACAATATGGTTTCCATAAATTGAACAGCACCTCCACTGCATTGATCGAATATACAAGCATAGTACACAAGGCTTTTGACAAAGAACACCTGGTGGGCTCTATTTACATAGACCTCACCTAGGCCTTTGATTTAGTAAACCACGCAGTACTACTAACAAAGCTATCCACATTAGGTCTCTCTGTGGACACCATGCTTTGGTTTAAAAGCTACCTCTCAGGCAGATCACAACAGGTTAAGATAAATGGAGAGCTCTCTGATGCCAGGCCTGTTACACTGGGTGTGCTGCATGGCTCCATCCTGGGCCGCTTTTGTTCAGCCTCTTCATCAATAACCTTCCCAAAGACTGCCCTAGTTCCACTGTCTTACTTTATGCAGATGATGCAGTCATCTGTGCAAGTAATCTCTGCCAGGACTTACTTACTTGAGACCTACAATGCAACTTTGCATCCCTTGAGATTTGGTTCCAGCAGAACAAGCTTGTGCTCAACTATGAGAAGACCAAAACAATGCTCTTCTCAAGTGTACAGAAGAGAACTAAGGTGCAAACACTCAACATCCTCAACAGTAAGGGTGAGCCTCCAGAATAGGTAAAAACTTTCAAATACCTCAGAGTCACCATCGATTAGACTGTGACAGGGTTGAATAAGGCCCTGCCCATTTGTTATGCAGAAAGAGTTTAAATGCAAGGATCTGTTCTATCCTCTCATTTTCTGTCTCTTATCTGTCTGGTTTCACAACCAAATTTTCTTGTGAGACATAGGAACTGATCACTGATGTTTTCGCAAGTCTCCGCCTCTCGCTATCTTTCTACCTTCCCTTGCTATTTCTGTATTTTCTTCCCCCTTGTACATCCACAGTTATAAATAATATATATGAATCTTTATGTGGAAATGTCACTGATACTGGGATCCCTTTGTTTGAAAATACATATACAGTAGTTTTACTGCTGAAATGATTGCAGAAAGCTATTTGGAACTCAAGGGATTAACCTGAGAAGCTGGTTTGCAAACTCTTTGAGATGCTGGCAACAAGCGGTCAGTTCTGGGTCACCATGTACTATTATTTTGTACCTGCAAGGAATGAAACTTACAAGAACATTCTGTAAACTTACAAGAACATTCTGTGAGAAGCGGACTCTCTTAACAAGTTCCCAGACAAAGACTTATAAAAAAAGCAGTAATGCTTTTGCTAGAGAGAAAAGGAGAGTGAGAGACTGAAACTTAGAATTGAGAGATAGCCTCAGAAGAAGAACTTCATTTTCTCTGTTTGTACAACCTTTGTAAATAGTTATCATTTTTATTTCTCATTTTGCTGTTATTGAAAAAATAAAATGCTATTTGTGAATTTTGAAACTGATCCTGATTTTTAAATGCTTCCTAACCTGTGCCTCGATGACGCAAACTTTAACATTTGCACCACATGTCAACCAAATCATCTGCAACATTAACAGGAGACTAGGAGCACTATATAGACATAGGCACAACCTTACCTGAAAGCCAAAAAAGTGGCAATTGCAAGTTCCATCTTTCCCATAGTTGACTATGGCCTAACAGTCTATGGGAGTGCCAGAGACACTGTGTTAAACAGGGTCCAGTTAGTTCTGAACAAAGTCTGATGCTTTGTAACAGGGCCTGACAAAGTCACACACACCTGCACTCTTTACTCTCTCACAAACTGTCATCTCCTGCAGGACAGAATAAAATATCAAACCTGCCTGCTAGGCATGAAAGTGCTCATGGGTCTTACCCATCAGGGCTACAAGGTCTCCTACAATCTGCCCAAAATCCTTACCCAACCAGAGGCATGACTATCAGTACATTGACTGTTCCATTCAACCAAACTGCTCTAGCCAAATGCTCCTTTGTAACCAGGGCCCTAAGCTGGCTTAATCAACTTCAGGTAATGCAAAAGACACCAACTAAGCTGGGTCCTTACCAATGGAAACTTTGAAATTTACTCCAACCAGGCTGCAAATGTAGCTGCTTCTCCTAATGAAACCTCATCCAATGCACTGTCACTTGTCAACTGCACCCCTACCCAACCCAACCCTTGCACCTTCTGATCGTGGTTCTTCTGCCCCCTAAGGTCCCCTCTTACACATGCACATGATGCCAGCACCTTACCCACCACACGGTCTCCTCATGTATGTGCCTCTCCTCCATTCCAGTGTGCCATAAAAGCACACAGACTTAACCCCTGAGAATGCCCAGATGGGCTGCTACCTGTTATACATGGTCCAGCACCCTTAATTGTACCCCCACCTCACAGACAGCAACATATGTATAAGTATATGTACTAACCTTAGGGTACAGGCACTTATATAAGCATAAGTGTCAGGATCTGAGTTCTACTGTACTTCTGCAATGCATATTGTGCTTCACTATATTCTCATATATATTGTACCACTGGGAGATGTTTTCCATTATTATTATTGTATAATCATTAGTTAGACAACAGTGCCATCTTTAGTGCTTGTGTAAACCATAACTGCAAGAAACCTTGGGGAAGCCTCACAGGGCTCATTGTTCTTTCTGCTAGCTAAGCAACTTTCCCATACTAGTTAGGATGGTTACTCTCTGGCCACCTGTTTTTAGCCAATTGCTTACTTTTGATGTATCTTCTTTTATAGTTGCTATAGTAATTATCACTGTATAAAACCCTTTGCATCACGTATTCTCTCTCAGAGAAACTTGACTGTGCCTACAGATAAGAAAACTGGATCCTCTCCAGGTGATTAGTTCACTGTTGGTTATAAGACTGTTTTATTCATATTTGCCAGTGATAAATTACATTTATTACTTGGAAACCACTTGTTTATCAACTCTTCCTTTTGTGCAGTTACAACAAGAACCTGAAAAAGGTAATTTATTACCCAGTTACATTTGAAAATCTTGTGCAGGTTGGAATGTACAAAGGCGGATTCCATTCAATTAATTTTGCATGTCGAGTAGTGCAGTACCTTTCTTGCCCACTTGGATCTACTCGTACTTACAGTGGTTAGTCTTGGGCATGGCAGACCCACACAAGACCATTTTACACTCCCTCTGCAAGTGCACAGCATACTGTCTTGGCACAACCATTTGCCCATGGGGGATTAGAAAGCCACTGGGTGATGATGCCAAGGATTTTGTCCAGTTTTCAGACTACTTCTTTGTTTGTTTGTCTACCCCTTGTATGTCATGCATGAACTTTGCACAGAACTGAGACTGGACGTCTCAAACTACCTCACCTCCCATGGAGGATGGACAGAGTTCACACTGGATATGAAGTCTACAGATAAACCATTGCTGCTAATTTCAGAGCAATATTTGGAGTCCAAACAAAAATCCAAGAAATACAACCTTACAGGTCTCTTGGTTGCAGCTCTACATACTGCTACTGAGAGTCTCACGGCAAAGTGTGCCTCCTTTGAACTACAAACTGCATCTCTAAAAAAGAGATGGGCTTGCAGGCATTGGAGTTACAGAAGAGGGAACAGAACCTAGTTGAGGAGACCCAGTCACCCCGTGATCATAATAACAGACTGTTACATTGTACTGTTCAAGACTCTGAGCTTGAAATTTGTATGTTGAGAAATGAATGTGAAATGCTGATAGACCTTCACTCAAGCAGCACAAGCAGCATCTCAGTTATGCTACCTATTCAGACACCTGAGGTATTGCAATCAGATGTACTACCTGTTGTTCAATTTGTGACCAAACAATCGGAGACTTTGGAATGGAAAACTGTCCCGTTTGATCCTGGAGGGCAAGCAGCCATTTCTTCTCAACTTGATATCTGGTAAGTGTTCTTACAGTTCACTCCATATTTTTGTCTCTGACTTTTTTTTACAGTTCAAGCACCACTGCTTACCTTGGGTTAATGTTTAAAGTTGTTCTAATATCATCTGCAACAGTCTGGGTGTGATATATATGTGTTTACTCAATTGTTACTGCTATTCACTTTAGGATACATTCAGACTCAGTGGTATATACTACGGTTATTTTGTGCTCCTTGCCTAATTATTGGTGTGGTTATCCCTGCTTCAGGATCATTGCTAGCCAGTTGTTTTTGCTATATCTATATAGGGGTTTGTTGTACAAGATTTTCCTTATGGTTAGAATCCTGTTGTTTCAACTGATTCAAAAGGCACAGATTCTAACTTGGATATCGCTTGTGTTGATTGTTCATGTTGATAAAGGTGGACAATGTTTGTGAAAGAAGACATGATGGTATTGAGAATCCTTTGTTTAGAAAGATTGAGTTTACTAAAATGTGTACTGTACTGTGTCTCAAAAGTGTGTTTCTTATAACTGGTTAATGTTTTGGTTTGGAATCAGTGGACAATGGTTATTTTAACATTTCATTTCAACAAATGTCTCATTGAAGTTTTCCTTGCAAAGAGAAGCTGCTTTTCACACATCCATGTGTGTCCAACAATTCATACCAGCTCCTCTGGGCAGACAGCCAAATTACTTAACCCTATTAGTGACTGGATTCAAACTTCTGCAGTAACAATTTGTGAGCCATAAATACATGTATATCCATTTTTCTTTGCTCTTGGTGTCATTGCGATGTCACTGTTGCACTGTATTTCATGGAACAGGTAATGTTTATCATCCATTTCCATACTGAGACATTTTATAATGCACTGTATTTTAATGGCCACTTGTTCCATGATACAGTACTATAACTGTGTTAATTCATTTCATTTCATTTTATTTTTTGCCCTTGTAAGTCTGATGAGCAAACTGCCCATTTTCACAGATGACAAGCAATACAATAAACAAAGAACAAAAACAATAACATATACAATAATTAAGACATGTCACAAAAACCATTAACAAATACATTCTTGAGTACACTGTAGATATTTTTTTTTAGCTTAGATTTAAAAGAGAAGATAGAATTACAGATTGATAAATCACATGGGAGTGAATTAAAAAAAAACTTGGACCCCTGTGTAATAATGTACGTTGACCCATAGTTCCCTTAAAAATTGGGACATTGAATGTAAAATTTGACTGAGTTCTAGTGCAATTAGGATTAACATATCTTGAGAAAAGTGAACTCACTGAATTAGGTAACAAACCAACTTTGATTTTAAATAG
Source organism: Neoceratodus forsteri (assembly GCA_016271365.2). Lineage (NCBI taxonomy): Eukaryota > Metazoa > Chordata > Ceratodontiformes > Ceratodontidae > Neoceratodus > Neoceratodus forsteri. Next base: position 250,859,929 of record CM028134.1, read on the forward strand.
GAAGAGACACATCTTAAACTGAATTCTGCTTGTAAAAGAAAGGCAATTGGAAGACTTTAACAATAAACAATGATGGATTCAGGCTGGAGCTGAGAGCATAAACCTCAGTATATAATTATATTTAACTGCCAGTTTTCTTAACAGTTTAGTACTTACTGAAGCATAAACCACCAACCCATAATCTAAAATGCTAAAAATGAAACTGTGTGCCAAAAGCCTCCTAGATTCAGGAGGTAAATAGTGTTTAACTCTATAAAGGCATCCAAGTCTTTGATGTACTTTTTATGGAAGAAAAAACATGTTTATCAAAAGTAAGATTAGTGTCAAAAATAAGTCCCAAATATTTAAATGTATCAACATATTCAATGGAGTTCCCCTTTACATCACAGATGGATGGAAGATTGGACAGATTAAACTTTTTACTTGGAAAAAGCATGATTTTTGTTTTCACTGGATTAAGCACAAGAGAATTTGCAAGCAACCAAGTTTGAAATGTATCAAAGTTAGCCTGCAGTCTATCCAAGGCCTCCTTTGGATTTAAACTATCCTCGTAAATTACTGCATCATCTGCATACATTGAAATGGAGCTAGAAGAACATGAAAATGGAACACCACTCATAAGAAGAAAAAAGATAAGTGGACCCAAGATTGAACCTTGGGGGATACTACATCTAATCAATTTAGAGTAAGAAAGATGACCTTCAATTGTTGTCACGTGTGACATATCTGCGAGATAATGGGAGAACCATTTAATCACTTCAACAGAAAAGTGCATTTTTTTCATGGTACAAGGAAGCACACTGTGCTCCACAAGGTTGAAGGCCTTGGTGAGGTCCACAAAAAGAGCAGCAACTGAGTGCCCTTTATTAAGGGCTCTCTGGATGTTACTAGTGAACCTCACCAAGGTCGTTTCAGTGTTATGCACTGCCTTAAAACCATGCTGACAGGAAGTTAATAAGCCACATTTGTTAAGGTACTCCAAAGTTTGATCTAATATATTTTTTTCAAGAATCTTAGACAGGGGTGGCAAAAGAGCTATTGGGTGGTAGTTAGAAACTGATGAAGGGTTACGTGCTTTATAAATAGGTCTAATAACTGCGTGTTTCCACAACTTTGGAAGCACTCCATGAACAATAGAAAAACTGAAAATTGTAGTAAGGGGGAAAGAAAATGTATCGATATCCAATCTAAGTATACAAATATCTAATGAATCAGTCAACAAAAATGGTTTAGGATCATTACTAAGTAAATAATCCCTAACCATCTCAGGAGTCACCTCGTTAAATACAAATTTAGAAAACAATTTGAGATGAACTCTATGACTGTTAACTGTTTCAGGATAAATGCCAGGATTGGGGACCCTTACATTCTCAAGATCTCCAAAATAGTTATTAAAACTTTCCCCTACCAATTTAGGACTCAAAATAAATGAGTCCACATTTTGGAGAGAAATCAATTGATCTTTCTTTACCCTACCCATTAAGTTATTTAGTATCTTCCAAGTGTACCTAGAATTACCAAAATGCTTTGTTCTGTTGACTTATGAAAATGATACTTTACATTTTCAAATTTCTGATTTACACCTATTTCTTAAAATTGTATATGCCAAGAGAGAGTCAGCATCTTTATAAAGTTTGAACTGTTTCCAGTTCCAGTCTTGTTGTTTCATAAGGTCTAATAATTCTTTTATAATCCATTCATTCTTACTAGAACAAATACACATTTTTTTCAAAGGTGCCAATTTGTCTATCAAAGATGTATACAATGCAATAAAGGTATCTAACATTACATCAATATCCTGAGAGGTTTTAAGCTGTGTCCAGTCTATAGTTTTATTGCCTTTAGCAATACCCTCAGGAGTTAATGAAGAGAGTCTCCTAAATTCAATATACCTGGGGGTTTGTTTAGTGTATTTAACAGACCAATCACATGCCACTGGACAATGATCACTAATATTGTCTGATAGAACCTTAACATGAATGATTCTATCTGGCTGAGTTACCAAAATCCAATCAAGAACTGAACCCAAGTTAATTTTGTGATTATGTCTAGTAATATCGTGAATCGTTTGATGAAGACCTAAGTCAATCAAAATGTCACGCGTACCATCAGTCTCATTTGTGTTCCAATTATTGTTAAAGTCGCCCAATAATATCCACTCTCTATTGGGAGGGAGATGGGATCTAAAATGAGAAACCAAATCAATACCATATTTAAACTTCCCAGGTGGAATATAGATAGAACTAATAACTAATCTCTTATCCTGGCCAAACAAAATCTCTATTGAAACAAAATCACAGGCAACATCATTTGTGTTATCAAAAATCCTTATTGCACTAAACTTAGAATTTATATATATAAGTGTGTCCCCCATTTACCCACCCTATCCTGACGAAACAAATTGAAGTTATGCAATGACATTTCTGAGTCTGAGACATTACTATTTAGTCATGTCTCAGATAATGTAATCACATCAAACTTATTCATCTCTAGCCACACCAAAAATTGGTCCCATTTTGAAGTAAGGCTGTTAATATTCAAATGGATAATTTACAAAGTTAAATGTAAATTGGAAGGAACAGTATTGCTAATCATATTGGGACTTGATTTCACCTGGCCTAAGCAATGTGGGCCTGGGTGAGGATGCACAGAACCTGAAATGAGAAGCAATAAAGCAAAAAATCACCTAAGATGAATTTTATTGGCTATTTTTTCTTTTATTTTTTGTGATTGGATGATATATATTGGTCCTAATACTACAAAAATAATGGTCAATAAAAAATATCTGAAAATTGTGAGAAACAGGATAAAAAACCCATGTGATATACCTATTAAAACCGTCATGGTAATAATACCTTTTATGAAAATGTTTCCAAACATTCAGTCTATCAGGCTGAAAATCAGAAAAGGAAGGGGGAGCAACGTCTCCCTCACATGACCAATGGCATATGAAAGTACAAGCCAATATAACATAGATCAATATTAAACTAGACATTCTAGTATTCTTAAAGATATGCCAAACAATCTGAAATAAACTATCCCCAGATAACTTCACAATAGGGGCTGTTACAGACTTAATATCTCACTTTTTCTCTAGGGACCACTTAAGCTCATGCCACAGTGCTTGCGCTGTGTGCAAATGCAGATTTAAATGTCCTGACCCCTCCTTCTCAGAAATGTCACTCCCTGTTGCTCCTCCCCACAGTCCCATTACTGGCTTGGTACTGGAACTGGGGGCCCTCCCAGGGAATGGAGTGGGACTCTGGGAGGCAGTTGAAACAGTACTGACGAACACGGCTGCTGATAGAATGGCACACAGTCAAGAATCAGTAGGTGAGCAGTTGCAGACAATCCTGGATGCTGAATGATACTTGCGCTGTGAGTAGCATATGTGTATTCTAACTGTCAAAATTTGATTGCTGGAAATGACGTATGATTGATTACGGGATATACCGCATAATATCCCACCCCTTCTGCTTCTGGTGTGCTCCAGAAATGACGCAATGTCCCACCCCTTCCGTTTCCCGTGTGCAGCGGAAATGATACAACATCCTACCCCTTCCATGTGTGCCAGATATAATGCACCCCACTCCATTTTCTTACCTTTTTGTGCCAGATATGATGCAGCCCCTCCTTCCATATTGTGACGCTGCTATGGGTGGAGTGAAGATTGTAATGTTTGGGCTTGCCCAGGACATGTCAGAAGCTGTTTTGCACATTTTAGTAAGTAAGTAACATTGTATTTATAAAAAGTGCCCTGCCAATGCTCAACGCGCTTTTACAATGAAACTACAAACAATAAACATATTAAAATGCAAACTATAATTTACTAAAATGACTTTTATGCCAGTATGCTTTATATCGATATTGAATGCCTACAACTGTTGTTTCCTTACAATTTTTATATTTTTATTTTGTCACAGCCTAAATGCCTTATAGTAGTTCAATTATGTTTTCCCTGTTCATTTTATTTCTATTTTCAATAAACTGAGAGGTTCTTTAATAAATGGGGTAAAGCCTCTGATCAGATACTGCCTTTACACTGTTTAAAAGGATGCTTACAGTTTTATATTTTTATTTTGTCACAGCCTAAATGGCTTATAGTAGTTCAGTCATGTTTTCCCTGTTCATTTTATTTCTATTTTTAATAAATGGGGTAAAGCCTCTGATCAGATGCTGCCTTTACACTGTTTAACAGATTCTTACAGTTTTCATATTTTAAGTTTGTCAATGCCTAAAAGTCTTATAGTAGTTTAGCTAAGTTCTCCCCTGCACATTTCATTTTTTTATAAATTGAGAGGTCCTTCTTTCTATAACCATCAGTCTCCACACTCCCAAATGCAAAATGTTTTTAGTGTGTAACGTATCTTTCATTATTTAACATTTTAAAAATAGTTGCACACATTGTTTAAGCAATTCTCTTTTTACAGGAAAAGACAGGCATTGTTTTGCAGGTTATCAGAAAGTACATGTCTTTATAACATGCTTTTACGTGTATGCTAATATTTATTTTATGTAAAACTATGTCATGTTTTTCTTAAATGTGAAGGTCTTGAAATACTGTCTTTTGAATTACTTTATTTCAAGACCTGAATTTAAAACTCCAATTATGGTGGTCTGGGGGGCATATGTCATGCTTGAAATTTATCAGTTGAAGTTATCTGTTATGCCCTGTGAAACACAGGGCTGTCCAATGTTGCTTGGGTCTTATATTTGGGTGAAACCTGTTGGGTCCAAACTGATGGGAGAGGACTCCAGATCAGTTTTAACCATTATCACTTTATCTATAACTGCACAGTAAAGTCTTCATCTCTTCATGAGAATAACAACTGTGCTTGCTTAAGATATTCCTTAGGCCTATTTGACCGTTAGAGTGGGGAGACACACACACAGACACACACAACACACACACACACACACACACACACACACACACACACACAAACACACACACACACACATACACACCTGGAAAACTGTGACCAGCCGAATTATGAGCATCTCCAGCACATGTCAATTATTTTAGCTTTGTATCCAAAGTTATTACATTTATAAGCAATAAAATCTTATAATGGGAGTGTCTCTTTTGTTAAACAGCATGATGGTTATTCTAAAACAAGCATTTGTCCATGCTGAATGTTTGCTTGCTGGCATTGGCATTGGTATTGTAGGAGTTACAGAGCTGCATAATAGGAATGGCAGTGAAGTACTGAACTGAAGTCAACCCCACCACCACCCAGCAGATACTGACAGGCATTGGGGTGTGCCTTTGGGTCGCCAGGCATAACAGCCATGCCATTTCACCACACCCTACCCTGTAGACACCAACAAGTGTCACGGTATGCCCTGGGGTCTTTGGCCCTTATGTTCATCCCATTCCATCAGGAAGTACAGTGAGATGGGTGCTATATAGGAGAATGGGATGAACTTTGGGGCCGAAGAGTTCAAGGCGCACCTCGATGCCTCTTACTGGATGCAGGGTGTGGGTGGGGTGGAATGGTATGAGCATTACAGGTGACAATCCCAAGTTATACCTCTGATGTCTGTCAGTCTCTACAGGGTGGGGCATGTTGGTCAGAAACCCTAATGCCTCAGGCGTTTGTTGGTATTTTCACTCCAAATATTCAACATGTTTTTTTTGTGACCCCCACCTCATGAACAGTGGCAATATCAGTTTCTTAGCTGAAAGCTGATTTTGCACAGCAACAACGCCATTTGGCACCACAGGTATGAGAACACATTTTGAAAAGGATGTGAAAAATGACAGCGGTACTGTTCATGGGGAGGTGTAGGAAATGACAATGTTGAAAATCTGCAATGAAAATATTAAAAAAACTGGTGAAGTCATAAGCGTGCGTAGAAACTGTGCAATGCACACCCATAGTGTAATTAGTTTGGGGATTTTTTACAACAGATTGTCAACACAGGCATTTTGGGACCTCCACTCATGAACAGTATCACTGTGATTTTCTTAATCAGTCCTGAACAGTGATTTCCCACAGCGACCACACGTTTCTGTGCTGAAAGTGTGAAAACACATTTCAGCCATGGTGTGAAAAATGACAGCTGTACTGTTCATAAGGAAGTGTGGAAAAATGCCACTGGTGAAAATCTGGACTGAAAATATTACAAATTCATGACCTTACAAGAGTGTGTGGAAACTGTGCAATGCTCGCTCATAACACAGTCATTTTATGGACTTTTGTCACCAAATTTTTAACATAGACATTTTAAGACCTTTGTTCATGAACAGTGTCACTGTGATTTTCTTAATCTGTCCCGAACACTGATTTCGCACACTGACTGCGCTTCCTCCTCCTGGGGCTGTGTGGGTGGCTGTTTGTGCTTGTCTGTGTCTGTAGGTTAGTTTTTGTTCATTTACATGTTTTTCTGCTGGGAATACCTGCGCCATTCTTGCACACAACATCGGTGAAAGTCTCCTGAACTGAATTTCTGCAAATCGTCATCATCAGGTATCAGCTTTTTAATTTTAAATCAACTTTCTTGAAGCCTCACCAAGGAAGCATATGCCTTGCAACTAGTTTTACAAACATGGTGATGCAGGGTCCTGCAACTGAATCAACATTTTCGTCTGACCACTCTTAAAGCAGCTGCACTTGTGGACTTTAAAGAATAAATGGATTTTAACACATTTTGTGACTGAATCAACATTTTTGTCTGACCTACTTCCAAGGTATTGTACTTGTCTCTGAGGACTCTGAAGATCAAAGGAAACATACAGACAAAAGGATTTCACACATTGTATATGCCTACTGTCTGACCTACTCCCAAGGTATTGTACTTGTCTCTGAGGACTTTGAAGATCAAAGGAAACATATAGACAAAAGGATTTCACACATTGCATATGCCCAGGCCACAGTTTATCACCTTTCAGAAATGTTAACATATTATGTGATCCTGGATCTCAACAGTTCATTTCTTGTGGATGTAATTAACCATCAGCATTTTTTCTTTGCTATCTCCTGGTGTGCTTGTTAGACCACCCAAGTGCCACCACCTCTGCTCTACCATGGATTACTCTATCCTCCTAGTTCTTCTATTCACTGTGGGTGCTCCAGGCCCATGATGCCAAGCTGGACTACTACCACCCCTATGAGAACCTGCTCTTGACAAAAATGGACTATATGGCACCCCAATGCCAACTGTGCTGAGGGAGCTCCAGTTTTCCACCACCTGCATCCCACCTGCTAGCCCGGGGCCCTGCCACCTGCCACAGTTATCAACATTACCATTTTCATGCCCATAAAGATCACCCTGGTGAACGCTCGCCTCCCCCATTGCAAGAGCAGGAGGCACAAGATATGCTCCACCATTTGCATAAACCTCTCAGCCAGGAAAATAATATTCATGCTTCTTCCTCTATCAGGTAATGTCCATGCCAATCCTGGCCCACCACCAGTATCAAATGCAGGGGGAAACATGAGTAAAGGCCTGAAAGTAGCTGCACTGAACATCTGCAGTCTCACAGCAAAGTTTGACCTACTCCAAGCGTGGATGTCCCACCATGTACCTGACATTCTCTATCTGACAGAGACCTGGCTGCCAAGCAAGTTAAAAGACAATGAAGTGATGCTCCCGGGATATCAAACATTCAGGAAAGACAGGTGTGGCAAGAAAGGTGGAGGAGTCCTTATCTATGCCAGGGATTACCTATGCAGCTTGGTCCTGTTACCAGGGTCGAGGATGATCATGAACTACTGGCAATAAAAGCACAGGTCAGATGGCATGGCAAATCTCTAATCTTAGCCTCGGATTATCTTCCACCCACTAAAGCCAGGAATGGCCTCCCAAAAATACTGTATACAATTGCTACCCTTTCTCAGGGCACAGAGCTTCTCATAACAGGTGACTTTAACATCAACTGGGAGGGCAGGGAATCCATGCCTTCAAGGACATGGTCACTACTTCCAATCTGACCCAACTTGTACACAGCCCAACAAGGCGGAACCACAAAACAGGAAAAGACACCCTCCTCAATTGTCTCCTCTTGAGTTACCCTTCTCGGATCTCTGAACTTAAGATCCTGTCTGACACCTTAAGTGATCGCTCCCAAGTCACTTTCACATGGTCAAACAAATTGAGCAAGCCCCTGCCTATCATAATTAATAGTAGGGTCTTGGGGAAGGGCAAGCTTGGAGCCCTCTCCTCTGCCCTCCTCCAGTATGACTGGTCCCCCATCGATCATGCACCTAATATTGATCAGGCCCTAAGTTTCTTTATAGAGGGCTTCAACAAGATTTGTGATATCTTTGCACCACTGAGGAAAAGAAAAATTCAGGGTCAAGTTAATGGTTGGATCACAGGGGATCTCCTCACCCAGATGAAGGAAAGGGACAACCTCTGGGAAAAAGCCTGGTCCTCTCATAGCAAACACAACTTCCAATGCTATAGAGCTGCAAGAAACCACTGCACCAACCTTATCCACCAAGCAAAGGCCAACTTCCACAAGGAGCAGCTTAATAAAACTTGGCAATGGGAAGAGTTTTGGGAGAACATCAAAAACCTTCTTGGGAAGGATGAGAAGAAGATCCCTCACTCACTCAACATTAACAACGTCATGATTACTGACCCTCAGCACATCGTGGATTCTCTCAACACAGCGTCTACTGACCTGACTGGAGTGCTACTCCCCGACTACCTGCACCCTGCTGGGAAACAAACCAACTGCACACCTCAAGGGGGCTCAATCCCTGTCTTCTACTTCAAAAAAGTGACAGTGAAGGAGGCTTACAAACACATAAAAAAAATACTAGGCAAGACCAGAATGGGGAATGATGGAATCAATATGAAACTCCTATCCCTAACACTGGATGTCAACATCGTGCCAGTTACAAAACTATTTAACAAATCGCTGGCTCTTGCACAGTTCCCTGGGATCTGGAAACAGGCTTTCGTGATGTCAGTACACAAGAATGGTGATATGACATGCACTGCCAATTATAGGCCAATATCCATCCTCTTTTCCTTATCTAAAGCCCTGGAAAATATTGTGGCCACCCAACTCACAGATTACCTCAACAAATACAACATGTTATGTCACAACCAACATGGCTTCAGGCAGAATCATAGTACCTCCACAGCTTTGCTGGACTACACTGACTACTCGCATAAGGCACTAGACGAAGGAAAGCTGGTGGGGTCAGTCTTCATAGACCTCACCAAAGCCTTCGACACTGTCAATCACTCTCCTCTCCTGACTCAACTACAGAACCTGGGGATTGCAACCAATGCTGTCTGCTGGTTCAAGGACTACCTAACACACAGAAGCCAACATGTAAAAATTGGGCACACAGTATCTAGCTCCAATGAGGTATCTTTAGGGGTCCCACAGGGGTCAATACTGGGGCCCTTACTATTCAGCCTCTTCCTAAATAATCTTCCTAAAGCCTGTGACACTAAACTGATACTTTATGCAGATGATGCTGTGCTTCTCACCAGAAGTTCATCAATAGTTGCCCTCCACTCCGAGCTGCAGGCATCCTTCTACAAGCTGGAAGACTGGTTCTGTAGCCATAAACTTCTATTAAATTACAAAAAAAACAAGGTGATGTTCACAGCCAGCCCACAGCACAAAAAGAAGCTCCCTCCCCTCACCATCTTCAATAAAGTCAGTGAGCCACTGCAAAAAGTTCAGACCTTCAAGTACCTGGGGGTCACCATTGATGACTGCCTCACCTTCACCCAACACATCGACACAGTGGTAAAGGCAGTGAATACCAAGCTGGGTGTACTATATAGGCATAAAAAGTATCTCTCTCTAGAGGCCCTCCATCTCTCAGTCTCCAGCTCCATCCTTTCTACCATCAACTATGGATTGGTGGTCTATGGCACAGTAACAGACACTGCACTAAAAAGGATTCACATTGCCCTCAACAAGGTATATAGGCTCACAATGGCTGCAGATCGAAATATCCACACCTGCTCCTTATACGAGGAGACCAACTGGCTGCCACTAAAGAACAGGATTATATTCCAAACATGTCTCCTTGGAAAAAAGGCACTATTGGGTAAAACTTCCCCATGCATTTCTAGCATCCTAACACCAAGTGCTACAAGTTATACCACCAGAGGCAGGATGAGGGGGGGCCCTATCAACACCTTTCTGTTGAACTGTGCAGGAACAGCGTGCTTTCAGCTATAGGGCCACCCAATGGCTCAATGAAATCCCAGTGCACATTCTAAACTCCCAATGCATCTCACAATTCAAAAATGACCTAAGGCAACACCTTCTTACTAGGACAGTTTGTGACTGCCACTAGGACTCTAACACCCATAATGCAAACTCATCCACATTCTCCTTCCCCTTCCTTTAACCCCCACTCTTCCCTCTTGCCCTATCCCTCTGTCTTCCTCTCCCCCCTGTGCCTTTTCTCCCACTGGATCAACCTTAAAACCAACCTACTACCACTATCTCCCAACCTGCTAGACAAAGCCACTTCTTTTGGCCACCCACTCTCCCCGCCTCAGTCTCCCCTTCCCTTGACTCCTCCTTGGACTCTCACACTAGGTGTCACACCTCTTTATCTCCTTTGTTACATATAAACACTGTCCTTTACCCTAGATGAATGCTCTTGATGCTGTACTATCACCATTGGTACTATGAATGACATTGTAACCTTATTGTATACTAGCTACCTACTATTCAAGTATTGTATGTAAACTGTTTGTTATTCCTGTCATTGTCACTGTCTGACATGGAACCTTTGTAAAAGAGCTCTGAGCTCAAAGGTATGATCCGAATACCTAAATAAATAAAATAAAATGTGCGCTGCATGCACAGAAACACCTTTTGGGTGAGATGTGAAAAATGACAGCTATACTGTTCATAAGGAGGTGTGGTAAAATGGCAATGTTGAAAACTGAGTGCAGATATTAAAAATATCATGGAACTTACTTGTTACGCGAGGAGCTGCACAACTATTGACAGAATCAGTCATGTTTAGGAATTTTGTCACCAAATTTCAACATAGGATATTTGGGGGCCTACCCCATGAACTGTGACACTGTCATTTTGTGAATTGGTCCCAAAAGGTGGTTCCATGACCGTGAAATCACCTTTCTGGGCTGATTAATGCCATGACAGTGCCAGAATTCATGAGGAGGGGTCCCAAAAACCCCATGTTAAAAATTTGGTCCCAAAATTCCAAACAATGCCTGAGATATGCATCAAAGTTGAAAAAAAACCTCTTTATTCCATTATACAGCTTACTGGCATTTCTTCAGTTTGCGGTCGGCTTTGAAGAGTGCATACGTGTTCTCAGTCCACCGAAAATCATCGCACCAGCCTTCAGAGGTAGTTATGGGGTGAGGTGGGGGTGTGGGGAGGTGGATGGGCAGAGGGTGGGTGCGGTTTTGGGGGCAAGACAATCAATGAGGGACTGTTTCTTTCTATTTAGGTGTTTGTTTTCTTTTTAGGAAGACAACATGGGACTTGTGCCATGCTGGGGTGGACTCCCGGCATGGCAGCTGGAAGAGTTTTTTGGGGGGGTCAGTGGAGCCAAAGGGGTATTAGGCACCCCCGTCAGCTGTACAGACATGTGCCACACTGGGGTGGTCTCCCAGCGTGGCAACTGGAAGTCTGTTTCTTTTGGGGGGGTTTAATTGAACCGATGGGGATTGGGCACTCCGTCACCATTCTCACTTATGCCACGCTGGGGTGGGCTCCCAAGACAACCCCCAGGTATTTAAATGTAATGATTACTAATCAATGAGTCTTCTAGCCCCTCATTGGTCTATGTTACACTGGTTCTCAGTTTCTGTCCATGGTTGGGGGGCATGTTTAGATCCTTTGTACCTCATAAAAGTCAATGCATTAGCTCACAACTTCCTGTTTACAGCCAGTGAACCAGTGTCGGTAAGACTTTTGAATAGTTTAAGTTTTTAAAAACTCTTGTGGCATAGATTTTAAAATGGCTAATTATTTTGCAAACTAGCGTTCTCAGGTTGGCTTTCATGATCTTGTTTTAGAATCAAAAGCATCACAAGAAGATAGTGGTGAGAGCACTTTAAGCTGTTCTTGTTTAATATTTTAAGTGGGAAAAATGAAATGTTTTAAACTATAATATAGCTTTTTATAATGTAGGTTTGCCAGCCTTGTCTATATCAAACAATCATCCTACAGTGCCTCATACAGCTTTGCATGGTATGTCAAATTAAGTTTTTCAAACGTTATTAGCATTTAAATGTTATAATTGGTGTATATGTGGGCAATTCTATAGTTTTATTTTTTTGCCAGCATTGCATACACTTGTAGTGGTGAACAGTAATGCATTTACTTTAAAATGTTTTGCTGTTCATCATACAGATAACCATAGTTTATTTTACAGATGTAAATATGACTAGCAATAAGATGTTATGCTTTGCCATTGTGCATTTATAACAATCACTGTGTATCGTGAGCCAGGGTTTTAAACCTCTAACAAACTGGTTTATTAAAGGTCTGAACTTTGTAGAAATATGTTTTAAATTTTGCTGCTAAAACATAAAAAGCTGCTAAAGTTTGCTCTTTAATATGTAAAACTGTAAAAATAAATTAACAGCAGTATATACAGTAATTAGTGTTGACTTATAAACTGTTTTTATTTTTGTAATAGAAACGGAGCAACCAGGGCCATAATCCAAAACTACAACTACTACTACTACTACACTAAGGAATGAGAACCAAAAAGCAGGTATGTTGTAGTTAAAGTAGCCAAATGTGTGGTACTACATTACCAAAAGTGTTTACTGTTTTTTACAATGCAGGTTAATAATGGGGCAGATGTGTTCTGGATTGTAAATTAGCTCCGGTGCTTTTATGTGAATTTAGTAGACCTCCTTGTAAGAAAAAGTATACTATATAGCCACATGTTTCTAAAGTATACATTAAGAAGATCTGGTGTGAGTGACAATGCCCCCCCCCCTCACATATCTCTTACTGTTATTTATAGTTTTAAATCAAGGATGTTTAATGCAGCAAATTATTTAATATGCCTACATTTTGCCTGTTTTTATTGAAGGTACCAATCAACTAAAACAGATCAAAATACAATAAAGGAAATGTATATCTGTCATGAAATGTACCTAATATATAATCAGCATGCAAAATACAGTACTATTATAAAGCAGCAAGCATTACAGGGGCTGTATATTTATGTATTTTTTATTTAATTTTTTCTAGATATCGATTTTAAGCCTCTAGAAGCAGTATTTCCAAAGCATGCAAGAGGCCACCACACACATTCAAGGTTATCTTGACAGAAAGAGTCTTCCTGACCAGACAAGACTGCTGCTACCTCCAGTGCCTGCAACCCCAACAGCAAACAAAAGGGATGAGGGCTGTGTGAAAATTTGTTTAGCTCTAACCTGAGAATCTTTATGAACAGACCAGCCAACCCCCACAAACAGAAATGAAAAACGTGAACACTGTTGCCATATAGGTATTGGGGGTAAGCGTTGCTGCAAACGTAACAATAAGCAAACACAAACACCTGTAGCATTAACCAGTGCCCCAACAGTGTATCTGCAGAGCTGTCACACATTAAATCACCTGCTGTGTGTGTGTGACTAAAACTGACCCTGTAATTATGCCTTCAACTTTGACGCCCCAAAAAGTGTCACCACATGAGCAAAACTCTACTGGTGGCACTCTTGTATATACATATAGTTATAATTTAGATCCTTTTTGCATACCTGTGGTGGTTTCTTCACATGTGACAGTGCCCCCGGGTTGCAGACTAACATCTGAAATTTTTGATAACACATTTAAGGGGGTCAGCTTCACAAAAACAAAACCATCATAATACAAGATTTTAAACTGTAAAATTACATTTTGGCAGTTGTTTAAATACCAGAAATGGTGAGCACTAAAAAACAAATTAAAGAATTAACCTGTAGTGGTGCAAACACTTTTACTATACGAAATAACTGTAACAAAATGATTGATAAAATTATACAAGGAGTGGGTCATTAGAAACACTAGGTGCAATACAGTGAATCAGTATATTATGTGTAGGATTCGAAAGGCTAAAAAAATGTTGGCTACCCATAACAAAATGGAGCAGCATCAGGCATCCCTGCAAAAACACAGGGCACCACCGCAGAACAATGTGGTATCTACATCTGCCACACCGTGCTGTGTGTGTGATTTATATGCAAGTTCCCCATTTAAAAAATCTCCTGAGTGTCAAAGTAGCGAGTGTGAAACTGAGTGTTGTATGTGTGAACAATGTGGGTGGGGGCAATGTGATATTTCTCATATGCGCACAGATTTGACAGACAGTGAATATTCTGTCCTGCACAAAATAGCACCCCTGAAGACCTACAAATAGGAGGCGGTGCCATACCAAGCCATGAAGAAGGCAATTGTAGTCAGGAGGGTCAGCGGTTAATGGAAGAGGGTCTAGCAGAACCAGTCTATTTAGAATTAATAAATGAATATGAAGTACCCAGAAATAATTTCAATGGTGTTGAGTATTGCCAGCAGTTTCACTTTGCCAATCTAGACAGCATAACATCCATAGATCAATACTATTCTGCCATCCATACAGCTGTGCAGCAGTTGTTGGACAGAATAAGGCCTACTTTAGGTAGTAATGATTCTGTACAGCTACACTTGGATTGTGATAGTTTAAATGACCCTGTGTTTTCATTATGTAGAAATGCCCAGGAGTTAAACACTGATGAATTTTTAGAGCACATTGCAAATTCATTATTTATTTATTTATTTATTTGCACATCAGTTTACAACCTTTCAGCCAGAGGCTCATTTCCAAAGGTACCTCTTCACAAAGAGGACAAATACAAATACAAGCATTAATGGTTCCAGGATGTAGGTTACATAGGTTGCAGACACATGTGATAAAGAACATGATACATACATATGCACACGCATTTTGGTTCCAGGATATAGGTTACATCAATAGCAGGCACAAGTGATGAAATAAATATACAGAGAGGCCAGTTTGGTTATAGTGGCACATAGTAGTGGCACATAGTAATATGACAGTGTGAGCAGTCAACAGAGCAGAGGCAATTTAACCAGAAGAGGTACATACTTGCACGGAGAAAGGGCAAGCAACAGGAATAATGTAAGTACAAACATCCATGGTATGAATTTAAAGAGGTGCGGTAAGGATGCTGCCCAGTGGGCATTGTCAGGGCACAGAGGGTTGCACCTCAGGTTATACAGATGCAACTACACATGTTGAATAGTTCACTTCTGAGTGCAGTTTTGAATTTGGAAATCATGGGGGGCATCTGAGATGGGGAGAGGGAGTGAGTTGAACCAGGAAGGGGCTCTATGGTGGAATGACCTCTGTCCATGGGAGGTCCTAGATCTTGGTACTAGGAAAGTGGTCTTGCCGGAGGTCTGTGTACAGACCAAGGGTTGGGCTAGGTGGAGGGAGGCTGTCAACCTGGGTGGGGATAGCCCTAAATATTTTATATCTGAAGCACCCAACAGCAAGATAGAGTTGTGTGCTAATGAGACATTAATGTTGGTAGTCACAGTTTGTGAGAAATGTGTGTGGGTGAGTTTCCAGAGATGGTAGAAGTGTTTTATCTAGCCATATTGTCAAGCAGAAAGCAAGGCATCTAGTTCATTTGGTAAATCAAAATAATGCATTATGCTTTTCCAGGAGTGTAGTGACTTTGCTATACCCTCAACTAGTTGACCAACAGATATTAGCAAAAGCTAGAGATTTACAGAGCGGGGTAGGGTTGTCAGAACAAATAATGGTAGATTTGAGCCATATACATCTATTTGAGGCAGAGCTAGATGTGACCGTCTTTGTTTTTTTCATGAACAAAGCTGGTGCATGGCAGAAGTTTCTTTCATCTCTTAATAAACGGGCAAAATCTGTATTTATTCTTTTACACAAAAACCATTACTATGGTATTAAAAACCTCAACGGCTTTTTTGGGGCCAGAAATGTATGTGAGCATTGTAATGCCCTTTTTGCACACAAAGTTTCACACACCTGCTCTAACATGTGTTATGCATGCAGATCATTTGGTTGTAGTAAGTACAAAGTGAGGTGGTACAGTACCCTGACTGTCATAAATACTGTAGCTCCACAGACTGCTATGGACAGCATACACTGGCATACCCCGATTGTCATTTATCTAAATTGTGCACATCATGTGGAAAACCTCATGGTGAGAACCATATTTGTTTTAAGCCAAAGTGTCATAATTGTCTTACAGCTGTACACCCTTTTGAAACTCACTTATGCTACATCCAGCCCTTAAAGTCACCACCTTGTGTAACCATATAAGTGTACCTATGTCGTCATCCACTGGCTCCAAACTGTCTAACTGCGCACAGTGGGTCAACTTGACCTAGGGGAAACAATGAGTTTCACTCACACCATAGCAACATACAACAGCATGAGTCTGCATGTCCTTTTATGGGTCTAGCAGAAACCAATGTGTAGAATGCAATACCCAAGCATGCCCATGCTTGTCCAGACAAGTTCTGCCTAGATGCTAAAAACAAAATGATTTTATTGGTGCATGGGTGATTTTATGCTGAGGGTGGGAGAGGATGTGTGTGTATATATATATATATATATATATATATGCGTGCTTGCTTTTTCTAGGAGAAGAGAAAATGTAACATCAACAGCTGTATAGCACCATGCTGAAGTAAAAGTATCTTTTACTCTTCTGACTGCAACTGTGTCATCTGTATCATAATATACAACTAGGTCCCGAAGTAATACGTAGCCTGGAGAACCCCTAGCTATAATTCCTCTGCTACAATTGGTGCTGTGACTCGGATCGTTTTTAAATGGGGGAACACCGACCTGGGACCTTGACGTAGTCTGTCCATGCTGTAAGAAATTGCCCTGAGCGAGTTTAATCCTTGGAAAGTTCAGTGCCACGGGAGAGACTGATCACCTCAACCAACCACGGGGCTCCACAAGGTAACGTATGTTCAGAGATTAAATAAGTAGACAAATGTTAACTAGAGATTACTGTTTGAACTCATGAGGCAGAACTCTAGGGAACAAGATATAGGCTAGAGACCACTGTTACTTGCAAGACAGGGCTCTTGGGGGGGTCATAAGACTAGCCCGTACAGGGTCACTACTGGTGCACATCGGGGTGATACTTTGTCAGAGTTAGCAGACGGATAAGTATCGAACTGTGGGGATAGTACCCCACAAAATTAATCTGTAAACACAACGCAATATAGTTAGCAATGGAGGTAGAGATACACAAGTATCTGGGAAAAAGATGCAAGTGAGGGGCACACGATGCCCCTCCAGAGGACAAGTCAGTCTGAGAGCTTTTTAACAGGCTAGTGCTGGATTGTAATTCAGCAACCAAAAATGAAAAAGAGAAGCTAGCAAATGCTGTACAAGGTCTGTGGCGATACAGCCAGGAGGTAACTCGTCAACACATGAGACTTTTAAAGAAGCTGCATGAGCAGCAAGATATAGTAACCCAACTAGAGTTGGTAAAAGATGGTTTGAAAATGAAAATAAATCAAGAGACAGAGCAGCAAGATGTAGTAACCCAGCTACAGTCAGAAATAGATAGTCTAAAGATCCAAATAAATCAAGAGTCAGAATCACTGCAAGAGGAGAACCAGCAACTAAAGTCACAGTTAGTAAAGGTACAGGGAAACCTTTGTCTTTTAGATAGGGACAATTCTCTTCTAAAAATAAAGGTAGACCAGCAGTCACAGGAACATTCTGCTGAACAGCGTAGATTAAGTTGTAATAATAATGAGTTACAAGGAAAAGTTGAAGAGTTATTGGAATTGTCAGTAGAGTGTCAGAGTAAGTTAAAAGAGCAAGAGAGGGAGGAGCAATGGAAGAAGCAGAGGCCGTTGTAAAGATGGCGCCGGTCTCCACGAGGGGCATGGCCACCGCAGGTGGTACGATGTCTCAAGCAACTAGACAAAAACAGGAAGAGTTTTTACTTTCATTAGAAGGAAAAAGGGACAGATATAAATTAAACTGTAAACAAGCTGAAGAAAGGAGTAATACAAATGAGGTAGCCAGGCTCACATAGGTAGGAGAAAACCTTAAAAAGAAAATAAGATGGATACAGGAACAACTTGACATGGATGATCAGGTGAGAAACAGCCTGACAGGTGAAGGTGCGCTGGGAGGAGATGATAAGAAGGTAATAAATGGTAGATAGGCTACCCTGGAGGGACAAGACAAAATGACAGAAGAGGCAGTGGAGTTAGAGGAAGATCAGAAGGGACGCCTAAAACCCTCAGGAAAGAGTGTCCGAACAAAAAGAATAGTAAATAGGCATATCATAGATAAACCAGATCCGGGACCCAAAATCAGGGATCTAACTATTAAACAGTTAACACAATTGAGTCAGGAAATAGGGCCTATT
This sequence comes from Neoceratodus forsteri, assembly GCA_016271365.2. Taxonomy (NCBI): domain Eukaryota; kingdom Metazoa; phylum Chordata; order Ceratodontiformes; family Ceratodontidae; genus Neoceratodus; species Neoceratodus forsteri. The sequence continues at coordinate 250,878,292 of CM028134.1, forward strand.
GATTATAAGACACATTTGGTAGAGTTAGGAAGAAAGTTAAAAAACATCCAAACTACTATGGGGCTAACTAGCAAAGATGTCTGCTGCATCGTAATGTTCAAATTTAGTCTACATTTGGCAGAGGCAATGCCAGACGAGGTCCAAGGCATGCACAAGGATGCATCCAAAACCCCAACTCGTGGGCAGATTACAATGAAATAGTAGATGCCATAAAACGGGCGAGGAGAGAATCGTCATGACAGGAAGTCGACTGGGACAAAATATTACAAACCAAGCTGACAACAGGGGAGGGGATACGGGCGTTTATCCTGAGGCTCTTCGAAGTCTACCAGCGACACGGGAGGCAGAAGTGCCCCACCGAGGAGGATCCAACTTTCAGGGACCTGTGGATATGGGCATACAACCTGGATCCCACCCTCAGGTCCGTGTTAAAGTTATCAAAATCACATGATGAGAGGTTAGAATTATTAGAGACATGTTTCAATGAAAAGCAAAAATGCAGTAAAGTTGCCGCAGCCACCTGGGTAAATGAGGGTCCCAGCAAAAACCCAGCTGTGGAAAAATCAAACTTAACATGCTTTAATTGCAAGCGAACAGGGCTTATCAAAAGTGAGTGTTGGGCCCGAGGTGGAGGACAGGAAGGAAAGGGTCCGAGGCAGATGCAAGCTAGGGGGAAGGGTCGAGCGAGAGGACCACCAACGGGCAGACAGGGTAATGATGGAGACACTGTAGCAGATCTGCTCAATTGCCTACAAGTGGTTTTAAAAGCATCTGAGAGAGAAAGGGGCGAGAGTCATCCCTGGATGAGAATGACGTCATGAGGAGGCTTAGTGCCATATGTGAGATAGATGAGCAATAGGGAGGCGGAGGCTCCAGTAACCCTGTCACTAAATGGGTATGCGCTTTACATGCTGATAGTCAGGGGAGGCCTACAGCTAAGGTTACCATCAACGGTCACACTGTAGAAGCACTCATAGACACCGGAACAGCCGTATCAATTATGAATATCAGCATACCCTTAGACCTTGAAAGACTACCAATGTATATAGAGGGATGTACAGGACATACTAACAGAAGGGTATTGGTCCCAACCACAACACATAAGGCTGGGAGGTACACCCATGGGCCGCCAAGCCTTCGCATGGGCGGAGGGGGGGCTCACAGAAGACAACGTCATTGGTAGTGATTGTCTAACTAAGCATCAGCTTGTTGTAGATCTTAGTAACCAATGTTTGTGGAAAGTAGATGTCAAAAGTTTTAAACCAATTACTGTTGTGGAAAACTATGCTTTAGCCTCTGTAAAATCAAATGCTGCAACAAGTGTTAAAAGTTTAGAGACACAATTAAAGCACCCTGAATTTAAGCAAGTTATACAGAATCATGAGATGGTATGGACACGAACTGGCATGGATTGTGGACAGGTAAGTGACATAAAAACAGCTGTAGAAGGTTCATGTCAGGGGCACACTAAACAGTTCCCGATACCAAAAGAGGCAGTAGAGGGAATCAAACCAGTCATCCAACAGCTGTTGCAACAAGGAGTCATTAGGCCCATGTGCTCAACAGCTAACAGTCCCATCTGGCCAGTGTTAAAGCCAAATGGAAAGTACCACCTGACCATTGATTACCGTAATTTAAATAAAGTAACCCCTCAGGTTAGCCCTGTTACTCATTCCAGTACTGAGATTTTTAACAAATTATGGCCAGAGAGCAAATTCTTCTCTATCCTAGATTTGGCTAATGGGTTCTGGTCCCTGCCCCTCAAGGCAGAGGACCAGTATAAATTTGCATTTACTTTTGAGGGTAAACAGTACACATTTACTTGATTGCCGCAGGGCTTCCACTTAGCACCAACCTTGTTCCACAGGTACATAAAACAAATCCTGGAGGAAGAAGGGTTGGGATACTCAATAGTTCAATATGTAGGTGACCTCCTGCTGCAAAGTTCAACAAAGGAGGACCACCTAGTGCTGCTGGATAGGGTACTAGGCTTATTGAAAAGAAAAGGATTAAAGGTAAATCCACACAAAGCACAAATTGGTGACCAAAGGGTCACCTTTTTAGGAACCATTATTTCTCCCCAGGGGAGGTGACTAGACCCTGCCAGAACACCACTAATCCAGACCCTACCATTACCAACTACCATTACTGGCTTAAGGAAATTATTGGGTATGACAAATTTCTGTGGGGATTATATCGAAGGATACTCAGAGATTACAAAACCATTATATAACATGTTAAAAGATGACCCAAAGGGCCAGTACAAGCTCATATGGGAGGGAGAAGAGTTATGCTGTTTTAATAAATTAAAAAAGGCATTGCAGACAGCGCCAGCCTTAATGTAAGCTGACTATTCAAAACCTTTTATCTTACAAGCCAATGCAACTGATGACACCATCGTTGCGGTGCTGTTACAGAAACGAAATGGAAAACCAGTACCAGTCACCTACCTAAACAGACAACTATCAGAGGTAGAGAGAAGCTTTAACATATGCGAGAGAGCAGTCCTAGCCATTGCCTGGGCTGTACAAGCAAGTGAGGTGACCACTAGGTTTAACCCCATCACACACCCCTTTAAAATTGTTGCTGGAAAACAAAGTCCAGGGGGGTTAGCCTAACCAGACAAGCAAAATGACTATGGGCCCTGCAGGATAAAAGGATTACTGTCAAGAAGCTGACAGTGCCACACATGTTACAGTACCTGGATTACCAGGGAGAGCCACATGATTGTGGGGAGGTCCAGCAAATAGCAGCCAGAGAGTCACCTTTTGTGGATGGGCATGGTGCAAATGGCTATAACATGGCTTACGTGGACGGGTCAAGGTAGTGGGAACAAGAAGTGCCATACGTAGGTGCAGCAGTGTATCATGACACCGGGTATTACCACCTAGAGGATAAAAGGCCCATTCACAAACAGGGAATACTCATAATACTGTCACCAGGGGACTCCTCCCAATTTGCTGAATCGGGGGCAATTTACTAGGCCATCCTGGCAAATCCCAAAGGCAGGTTAGGCATACATACAGACTCAGTTTGCAGTGGGATCACTTACTACCTGGTTACCCATATGGGCTAACAGAGGTATGAAAACAGCAACTGGGGAGCACGTCAAACATAGAGAACTATTGCAGGCCATATTAAAGGAGGGAGATGCCACACCAGGAAGAATAGCCAACATAAAGGTTAAGGCCCATGCAGACTCTAAATATGCCACCCCAGCAGAATTAGGAAATGACAGAGCAGATAAGCTTGCCAAAATGGCAGCAAAAATGAGGGAACCCTGGAAAGGGATTCAACCAAAAAACCCCATTCACTCTGTACAAATTAAACCAGCCATCAAAGTGCTACTGCAAACCCATAAACTGTTACCCAAAGCAAATTTGAAAGATTTACAAAGCCAGGGCCCCTGGATTGTAAATAATTGTACACAAACTACTATAAAGCATCTTCTGACATACAAGTATACGTCAAGACCAATCATGTAGCCGTAGATTATGAGGACACTGCCCACTTGAGAATAAACTATACCAGAGACCGCAATGATGCTACAACCTATGTCCGAGATATAACCTGGATGCTAAACAATATGCAGATCAACATCTTGAGGTTTTGCTCTGAGAGAGGAAGTGGGCTGGTCAATGAACTGCTAAAATGGAAAATACCCTATTGTGACCTGCCTTGGTCACCACACCAAGGATGGATTGAACCAGATACCGGAACCCTGGTGTTGGAAAAGGTAGCCCCCCAAAGATTCAGGCACCTACACAGTGACTATTTCAACCTATACTTTAGTTACCCAGGTAAATGTTGCCAGTATCCTGGGGGGAGTTATCTCCCATAAAACTAAACCTTGCGAGACTAGTGCACAAGTGACACTTACTGTCAACCCTGCCACATGTCCTAACCTCACTGCAGGGCCAAACAGTGGGCTTACATCAACACCCACTGATCAAACTCTTGTAAATAATGTACAATACATTAGATTACCTGTTAGGTTTGAGTTTTCTAGTTGGGACTTAAATAGCACAAGTGATTGTGCCAATACAAACGTCAAAAAATATTATGCCACCATGCTATTAGATATGGTCAGTGCTTTCCATGCTTGGGGGGGTTATGACTATTAATCAGACCCATGAATTGCTTAAAAGGAAAAAGAGAGGCCTGTCGGGTGACATAACAGGACTTTTTGGCTCTGGAATGAGTATCTGGAATCGAGCCGATCTAGAAGCCATTAGAGAACACCAAATTACTGTAAACCTACTGGAGGAGAGAGAGAGGTTCTCCTACCATTAGCAATCAACCAGGCTGTACTGGCAGCCGAGGAATGACTGACTGTATATAATATGCATGAGATAGCTAAGCTTTTTAAACAAGTTGAGAATAAAATAAATGCATTATAGATGAGCATAATGAGGAAGTAGGGCACCGTACTACAGGGAAAGTTATAACCTTTTCTGCTTATAGATCTTATGTACTAACCACTGTAAATAAGCTGTTACAGCAACTAAGCAACAAGTTGCCTGATCAAATGTCAGATGCACAAATCAAATTATGGCATTGCCCCATGTGTCGGGATGTCAATGACTCCCACTGTTTAAACCCTTGCACTTACAATAGAGCCCAGCCCATTTGGTGGGTAAGAAAAATGGCCAAAATGTATATAAGACCACAAGGGTTCAGGCCAAATAGCATGCTAGCAGACACAATGAAGGTACTCCTCACTGTAAAATTACCCCAAGTACAGTATGCTGAGCAAAGGTATACTAGTGTTGTCAAGGTCCATTCTCTAGGTCAACTCCAGGGGGATTACTATGCATACCGTGTGAACCCACCTAATATACTAGTACAAAATAAGAATGGGTCCTGGGTAGCGCCACATTTACATTGTTGTGAGGAGATAAACAGCCAGTGGATCTGCCAGTGCAATGTTATGTCACAAATTCGACCAGTTTGTGGAAAACTTTCAATAAGAAAAATGAACAATAATACTGTCTGGTGTCCAGTTCAAATACAAAAATGGACCACCCAGCGCGTAATCTCCACTTATAACTCTACTAACCAATACTGTATTGTAACAAATGTTAAAACATTAACACATCAATGCAAAACTTGTCCTATTACCCAACCTAACTTCTGCTTTGTACCTAATGGTGATGTACAAATTGGAGACTACACCTTCCATCCTATATCACATCATAAGTCGTCTCAAATTAACATTCAGACTCAAACTCCCCATCAGGTATATCAAATTAATAACTATGCACCTGCAGTTAAAGCAACAATACCGCCACTTGATCTAAATTTACAGAACCTGCTAAACCGTAAGGACACAGATCTGATTAACATTGAGAATTCAGCACATAAAATACAGCTTAAAGTACAAGAATTACTTAGTGATGCTGATAATGAACACTTGATATACGGTACACTGGGTGGTAGTGATGCTGATAATGAACACTTGATATACGGTACACTGGGTGGTAGTGATGCTGATAATGAACACATGATATACGGTACACTGGGTGGTAGTGATGCTGATAATGAACACTTGATATACGGTACACTGGGTGGTAGTGATGCTGATAATGAACACTTGATATACGGTACACTGGGTGGTAGTGATGCTGATAATGAACACTTGATATACGGTACACTGGGTGGTAGTGATGCTGATAATGAACACTTGATATATGGTACACTGGGTGGACCATGGGGTGTGTTAACATTTAAAATCTTATTGGTACTACAACTGGTGTTGGTAGCCATTTTAATGCTTAGTGCATGCTGTCTAAGGCGCACCATCAGAGGCATGAGACAGGAAATGCAAATGCTGCACGGAGCAGGACTTGTGAGACCAGCCATGTCATAATTAATAAATAGTCTCCAGACTGCATACTTAAAGGAAAAGCTGCCCAGAGGGTCCCTAATAGGGCCCCCTATCGGAGGACTTCCACTACTGCACAAGAGACTTCAATTTTCCAAAATTGACTGGCTGTCTCCATAGGTACAAGGGGGGATTGTAACCATATAAGTGTACCTCTGTCATCATCCACTGGCTCCAAACTGTCTAACTGCACACAGTGGGTCAACTTGACCTAGAGGAAACAATGGGTTTCACTCACACCATAGCAACATACAACAGCATGAGCCTGCATGTCCTCATATGGGTCTAGCAGAAACCAATGTGTAGAATGCAATACCCAAGCATGCCCATGCTTGTCCAGACAAGTTCTGCCTAGATAATAATAACAAAATTATCTTATTGGTGCGTGGGTGATTTTATGCTGAAGTGGGGAGATGATGTGTATATATATATATATATATATATATATATATATATATATATATATATATATATATAGCTTTCTTGCTTTTCCTAGGAGAGAAAATGTAACATCAATAGCTGTATAGCACCACGCTGAAGTAAACATATCTTTTACTCTTCTGACTGCATCTGTGTCATCTGTATCATAATGTACAACTAGGTCCCGAGGTAATACGTAGCCTGGAGGACCCCCAGCTATAATTCCTCTGCTACACCTTGTTCAGCTAGTTATGTATATTATGATTTTGAATGCATGCACGATGTCAGCCCAGGTGACTTTAGACATATTCCAAATTATTTCTTTGCCCTTGAAAGAGGTCAAAAACGGGAGTTTGAAGGCACTAACTGTGTTGCCCAATTTGTAAAAAAGTTTATCCAAAAAGGGTTTCAGGGGTACACTTTCATAGCTCACAATTCAAAGGGGTATGATGGCCATTTCATTTTAAACTGGCTTGTAAAAGAAAAAATGGAAGTGGAGTTATTGACTCAGGGAAGTAAATTGATGTACATAACTGTAAAATGGCTAAATATCTGATTTATAGACAGCTTAAATTTCCTTCCAATGAGGCTTGCAGCAATGCCACAGGCTATGGGTTTTGAGGTAGTGAAAGGCTACTTTCCACACTTTTTTAACAAACCAGAAAATCAGAATTATGTAGGTCTTATGCCACAACACAAAGATTATGGTGTAGACTACATGATGGCTGATGAAAAAAAAAAACCTTTTGGAGTGGTATGAAATGCATAAAGATGATGTATTTGACTTTAAAAAGGAATTACATCATTTCTGTAAGGCAGATGTAGAGATTCTAAAGTAGGCCTGTGAAATGTTTCAAGATGGTGTTGAGCAGATGTTTCAAGATGATGCAAAGGAAAGGGATCAAATTGATCCCTTTCAGTACATCACTATAGCATCAGTTTTCATGGCCATGTTTCTGTTTAAATTTTTAGAGTCAGACACCATAGGGGTTATAACCACTGACAACTATCACTGTCAGTGCATGTGTTTCTCCACACCGGCCATACAGTGGTTGATGTACATCAATAAACAAGAAAACATTTCCATACAGCATGCAATAAATGGTGGGGAAGTACAGTTAGGCTCTTATTTTCTTGATGGTTATTCTGTAATAGACGGTGTCCTCACAGCCTTTGAGTTTTTAGGCTGCTTTTATCATGGCTGCCAGGTGTGTTACTTTGAAGACCTGTTGAACCCAGTGCTTAACACAACCTACAGACATTTATATTACCTAACCATCAAGAAATTAAACTATCTCAGACATGAAAAAGGTATGCATGTTAGGATTATGTGGGAGCATGAATGGAAGCAGTTGGTGTATAACAATCCACAGGTGCATGCATTTTTGAAAACAAACCACATTCCAGAGCCGATGGACCCCCGTGAATCACTTTATGGGGGATGCACTAATGCTCTGCGTTTATATTACCATGCGCAACCTGATGAGAAAATCCATTATTATGATTTTACCAGTTTGTATCCCTATGTGAACAAGACCAAGACATACCCCATAGGGAACCCAGTGGTCATATATGAGAATTTTATGGATCTCAGACATTATTTTGGACTTATTAAAGCTAAAGTGTATCCACCCCGTGGCCTCTTTTTACCTGTTCTGCCCAGCAGGATAGGTGGAAAGCTGATGTTTACACTGTGTCGCACATGTGCTGAGACAGCACAACAGTCACAGCCTTGTACCCATTTAGATGATCAGTGATCTCTGGAGGGTACATGGTGTTCTGAGGAATTAAATTTTGCTTTACAGATGGGGTGCAAGGTGGCAGAGGTGTATGAAGTGTGGCACTACCCAAATAAATCTGACAGTCTTTTCACAGAGTATATTAAATTACACCTAAATGGGAAACAGGAAGCTTCAGGGTATCCAACTTGGTGTACTACTGATGTAGAACGTAAAGCATATATTGCATAATATTATGCTAAGGAGGGTGTTGTTTTAGAGTCAGAAAATATAGCATACAACCCTGCACAAAGACAGATTTCAAAGCTGTTTATGAATACATTGTGGGGAAAATTTGGTCAGAGACCCAATTTGATGAACACTGCCATTGTCAAGGATGCTGGAGATCTCTTTCAGTATCTTTTTACAGATTGCTACCATGTATCTGGTCTGTATTTTATGAATGATGATACAGCATCAGTATGCTGGAAATATGCTGAAAAACACTATGCTAATGCTACAAACATTAATGTTGCTATAGCAGTCTTTACCACTGCCTATGCCAGACTTAAACTGTACAGTTTACCTGAAAGCCTACAGGGCCGCTGTCTGTACCATGACACAGACACTGTCATATTTGTTAGCCGGCCTGGTGATTCGGATCCATCACTGGGTGACTATTTGGGTGATCTGACCAGTGAACTACCACGTGATGAACACATTGTGGAGTTTGTGTCAGGTGTCTCTAAAACCTATGCTTACAAACTGACCAATGGCAAAATTGGTATGAAGTGAAAAGGAATTATGCTTCATGTGATAAATGATGAAAAGGTTAATTACAGCTGTCTCAAATCATTAGCTGACCATTTTGTCAAGGACCGGGGTGTGAAAGAAGGTGTTGGGGTACAGTCAGTCAGTCAGTATAAGATTGCAAAAAATTGAGCTGAATAAAAAAAGCATCACTATTGAAAACAAGCCAGAAAAAAAAAACTTTCGGGGTTGTATACAACAAAAGGGTTTTAATTGAGGATTTTAAAACACTGCCTTATGGCTTCTGACCATGGTATGGATATACACTTGGAGCACCCATTTTCCTGCATTTTGGTGGGTCCATCAAACTCTGAAAAAAGTTACTTTATTAAAAGCATGCTGGATGCAGGTCTCAATGCTTTAATTGAATTTCCAGAAAATATTATCTGGTGCTATAGTTTCTTGCAACCTTTGTATACAGAGTTATGTGGCAAATTTCCTCAGTTGAAATTTATAGAGGGTATTCCTAGCACTCTACAAGATGACAAACTATTACCTCCCCAAAAAGTAAATCTTTTAAGTATAGATGACGTAATGGACACAGTATCTGAAAATTGTGAGATTCAAAAATGTTTTACTCAGTACTACCTTCACAGAAATGTTAGCATCATATATGTCACACAAAATTTGTTTATCCAGGGTAAAAAAAGCTGGATCATAAATTTAAGATACAAATAATCCTTAGTATTAAGAACCCCAGAGATAAGATATAGGTCAATGCACTGGCTGCGCCAGATGTATCCTGGAAAGATGAAATTTTTGAAGAGGCCTTTGAGGATGCAACTCACAAGGCCTATGGTTATCTCTTGGTTGACTCAAAAGCCTCAGCACCTGAATCTTACCGCTTAAGGTCTGGCTTGTTTTTCCCTGATTAACCTGTTGCATACATCATGAAAAAAAGAGCACCATAAAAATAAGAGATGTGACAATTGTTCATTGTAGCCAGATGTTCATAATACTGAGACATGTCAGCACGTCTGAAAAGAAACCTTGCATTGCATAAGCTGTTGGTGAAGAGCCCTCCACAGCAAAGAAAAGCTATACTGTGTTCAGCCTCTGATGATTTAATAGCAGCAATTGCTGAGGTTGCACTCAATGCTATTAGAGGGACTATACCTCTCACAGCTTACCAGATTAAGATGCTGAAGAGGAGAAGCAACATTATCAAAAAATTAAGTAATAAAAAGCTGTCTGTAAAACATAAAAAAAAACTTGTAACACAATCTGGGGGATTTATAGGCACCTTGCTTAGTGTTGCTATACCCTTTTTAACCAGTCTTCTAACAAGCAGGTGAACAGACATGGATTATGCACAAAAAATGTATTTATTACCACAACAACAGCTGGCCTTGCTAAGAGGTCATCCACCCCCTGAACAGCCACTGTGAAAGGTTGTGGAACGATGGCTGGATGCTGAAATGTGGGATGTTCTTCAAAGGACTGACATCTCTAAATATGAGAAGGCTAAAGTATATGAGAGTGTTTTGCAACACTATCTCACAGTTGTACACCAAGGGGAAAAAGATGTAGCAAACTTGTCATTATCTTAGACACCACATGAGCTAGTGCAACCACAAGATAGCATGGGAAAGCCACCTGGCACCAATGATCTTTACAATAATATATTACAAGGTGTTTCTGTGCATGCCAGAAAACAAACTGAAATATTGTTAAACAAACTCAAAAGGTCTGTTGGTGTTACAGACTGGAATGATCATGGTGAATTTATATAGCATGGTCTGCCTGTTGAAGGGTCTCATATGTATGACTTAGTCAAGGCTGTTACTTCACAAAGACACATATCTGATGCTAAAAAACCTAGGTGGTGGGAACATTTTATCAGAGCTTTAACCAAAATTAATGCTCCTGAATCAGTGGTACCTAACATCCAAAACAGGTCTTTGATTAGTGCTAAAAACAACCTCTCAAAGGTTCTGACAGGTGTTTCTACAGCACTAATACCTGAAACCCGCACACCGTCACCTTTGGTCAAAATAAGAGAAACTCCTTTTAAAAAACTGGCATGGTTGATATTGCAATGTCTTGGATAGGGCACCACACATTTGTGATAACATTGAGTTTTTGTACATTTTTTATAAATTATGTACATGTTGACACTGATTTTGCTCACATTGTAAAAAATAGACAGTTTGATACATTGTACAAATGGTTGTGTTTCATTGTCTCCTTACAATAAGAACAATTAGTAATTATACTCTATAAAAATAAACTCTATTTGTTAGCTATAACATACAGCATGCATTATTTCAATATCTACTAGCAGTAATAGCACTGATTGTAATCATAACGTGAAATAACTGACTGTGGACTAAAAGAAAAAGAAGGCTTTAACCTTTTAAAAGTTCTCCATTGATTGACAAATGCATAAACCTTTTGATCATTTAACATTAAATTATCAGAATACAATCTAATTACATCATTAAAGGTTACACCTTTGCACCTATGATGAAGGAAAACTATACAATGTTGTCCACAGGTCATAGATGTTATATTTTGAACCTGTGAAGTGTTAAACACATTCCTCCACAAAAAATTAACAATTGCTGGTGGAAAAAAGTTTGGGGGAAAACAATGAGTCAAAAAAATCCCCAGTAGTATGGTCAGGAAGATAAATAGCTGACCAACGTTCACCAGGTATAGACTGGGGCTGTGTATTCACCATTAAAGAAGCTGGCACACAAGTTAGTCTTTCTGAAGGTAGTTGATCACTTGCAAACCCTCCCAAAAAACTGTGCTCCATTTGGCACCACAGGTGCGAAAACACATTTCGAACAGGATGTGAAAAATAACAGCTGTACTGTTCATGGGGAGGTGCAAAAAAAATGGCAATGTTGAAAATCTGCAGTGAAAATATTAAAAAAAAAAAAACTGGTGAAGTCACGAGCGTGTGTAGAAACTGTGCAGCGCACACCCATAATCAAATAGTTTGGGGATTTTTTTTTTTTTTTTGAACAGCAGATTGTCAACACAGGCATTTTGGAACCTCCGCTCATGAACAGTCACTGATTTTCTTAATCTGTCCCGAACAGTGATTTCCCACAGCAACCACGCATTTCTGTGCTGGAAGTGCGAAAACACATTTCGGCCATGGTGTGAAAAATAAAACCTGTACTGTTCCTAAGGCAGTGTGGAAAAATGCCAGTGGTGAAAATCTGGACTGAAAATATTACAAATGCATGAACTTACGAGGGTGCATGGAAACTGCACAATGGTCGCTCATAACAGTCATTCTACGGACTTTTTTCAACTTTTTAACAGCCATTTTAACACCTCTGCTCATGAACAGTGTCACTGTGATTTTCTTAATCTGTCCTGAACATTGATTTCGCACACTGACTGCGCCATTGTGCGCTACATGCGCGGAAGCACATTTTGGACGAGATGTGAAAAATGACAGCTGTACTGCTCATAAGGAGGTGTGGTAAAATGGCAATGTTCAAAATCTGAAGTGAAAATATTGAAAATTCTAGAACTTATGAGCATACGTGGGAACAGCGCAATGCATGCTCGTAAGACAGTAATTTTTGAGAATTCTTTTCACCAAATTTTCAACATAGATTTTTGGGGGGCCTACCTCATGAACTGTGACACTGTTGTTTCGTAAATCGGTCCCGAAAGGTGGTTCCGTGCAGTGACAGCGAAATCACCTTTTGGGGCCGATTAACAAAATGACAGTGCCAGAATTCATGAGGTGGGGTCCCAAAAACCCCATGTTGAAAATTTGGTGCAAAAATTCCCCAAAATGCCTGAGCTATGCATCAAAGTTGAAAAAACCCTATTTATTCCATTATACAGCTTACCGGCATTTCCTCAGTTCACGGTCAGCTTTGAAGAGTGCAGACGTGTTCCTGGTCCACCGAAGATCATCGCGCCAGACTCCGGAGGTAAGTATGGGGTGAGGTGGGGGTGTGGGGAGGCAGGGTGCACAGAGGGTGGGCGCCGGTGGGGGTCAGGTTATTTTTTTTCTTGTAGACGACGCAGGACTTGTGCCACGCTGGGGTGGGCTTCCAGCGTGGCAGCTGGAAGCTGTTTGGGGGCAGGGGCCAACGGGTGATTGGACACACATAGGCCATACGGACTGTTACTGCAGCTGGGGTGGGCTCTGGCGTGGCACCCGTTCTGTTGGGGGGAGAACAGTCAGCTGGCGGGGATTGAGCATCCCTGTCGGCCTTATGGACCATTGCCACGCTGGGTGGGCTTCCAGCGTGGCACCTGGAACTCTGTTGGGAGCGAAGCAGAGCCGATGGGGATTGGTACCCCCATCGGCCATACAGTGTGTGTGTGTGTGTGGGGGGCGCGCGCATGAGCACACAGTATGCTATCAACACCATCTTATCGCTGCTCACTGAAGCAGGTCTCCCTTTCAACTGTATGCCACTGCATTTTCAGCTGCTGTCAGACAGCTGCAGCATTCATTGGTGAACTGTGCCCACGCCTGCAAACACTGACTGAACTGGAAGACAGGGTGCCACACCTACAAAAACTCGGATGATGGCACTATGTTTCTTGCACACGCGTGCAAGCAAACATAAAAAGGCATGTCCAAACACTGTCCCTGAGGATGCAGTTGAAGGAGAATATTTCTTCATTAAAGTTGCATATACTCAGCCTGCATCAGAATCCGATTCACTCGACGCATTCTCCTGTGTTGGTTTATCTTGGAATTCGGCCTTGATCTCAATCCAGTTGCCCACATCTTTACCATTGGAAAACTGCCAGCTCTTTCCTCCATAGGTAACGCGAAGGCAGGCTGGGAAGAGGAAGGAATGCATGATGCCCAGAAAGCGAAGCTTTTGCCTGGTGGCATCGAATTGCTTACACCGAGCTCTCATCTGGAATGAGAGATCTGGGAATATTTTCACATTGTGCCTCTGGATTTCTAGTGGGTATACTGACCGTGCAGCCAATATAATGACATCCCTCACCTCCGGCCCTACAGTTCTCACTAGGACAGTCTGAGGTTGTGTAGGGTCAAGGAGACGTACTGTTGAGCTGACCCGATAAGTCTGTCAGAAAGACCAGTCAAAGTCCTCAGGTAGATTTAGGGCCTCCGCCATAGAGTTTTTTTTTTTTTTTTATTAAATATTTCAAAAGTTGTGCCCCCTTCACTCCTTCTGGCATACCCACGATACGAATATTCCCTGTTCTCAGGCCGTTTTCAATGGTTTCCAAGTGCCCTCTAAGTTGCAGATTTTCTTTGGTAAGGCACGCCATTGTAGCTTGCATCAGGAGAGAGCATTTATCTGCCATGGTGCTTTTGAGTGTGGTCAAAGCAGCATCACGGACTTCGAATTTTTGTAAAGTTTTTTCTATTTTTGCATCCATTGGCTGTACTGAATAATATGGTCTGCCAGGGGGGTTCAGAACAGGTTTTCTTGAGAGAAGGCCTTGGTACGTCTCCTGATAGTCCCGCTAGCATCTGGGGAGCAGCAGGCCTCGAAACTAGCCTGTATCTGTTAGGTGGATGTTGTGTTGCTTTACAGCCCCAGGGCAGTTAGATGTGATGTCCCCGTGGGCCCAACACCACAACCCTTTGGTGTCATTACTGTTGTCACCTTTCTATTATACCTTGTACTCACTTTCTCTTCCTGATGCTGGCTGGCATTCTCAAAACCCTCTGTTGGAAGATCGTGGACCATATGATCTTGACCCAAGACTGCTGTCTTTCCCAGGTTCCCCAGAGTGCCCCACATCAGGTCAACTCCTGGCTGCTCACCAAAGATTGCCTGCTCCCAGATGCATAATAAAGACATCTGACTCACAAAAGTGGCTTGTGTAAACCTATCAGAAGTGGTAGCAATTGTAGCCATATACGTGCCCCTAATGTTGTGCCAGAAGACCTTCACATCAGCCAGTTTCTACCTGAGTTGCCCTTCACTTAAATGCAACACTGCCTGCTTCTCAGCCCAGAAAACGAACGAATGGCTGCACTTCCACAGTCTTCTAGTTCAGCAGGTCTAGGATGAACAGATGGGAATAAAGAGACAGTGTTATTCCTGGATCACATTCATTATGTATAATATGTACCTTGCTAACTGTTATCTGGAAATTCCTTGTATTTTTGCCACTAAAAACAGCCACAGCAGAACTGGCCACCACCCCTACCCAGAGTGAGCATCATATAGTGCCAGAACCCCACTCCCAGAGAGCTCTTTTTCTGTCTTGTTTTTCTCTTCTGAGCCCCCCCCCCCCAGTCTTTCTACTGGATTGCACCCCCAACCCATCACCAGCCTTCTCAGGGACTTATCAGTTATCCACCACTTACACAAGACCATGGCCTGGTGGCTGGCCTGACCTGTCAGTCATGTGCAGACCTGCAGAGGTGCCGGTCTGGCTACAGCAGGCTCAGGGGATTTTTCTCTTTATTTTCCCCAGTAGGGTGTCTACGTACGACATGCAGGTATGCATGTAGAGGCGTTCATGTGCACCAACTTCTGTCGACACCCCCATGTGAATGCCCTATATACTGCCAGCCAGGCTTTCATCAAGAGGCAGTCACTGAGCAGGGTGCTGATTCCACCCCCCCTTCAAAGTTTGAGAGAGGAGACTTGTCTGTTGCACACTCAGTCCTCCCTTCTTTCCCAGCTGCTGAGCAACTCGAGTCCATTTCCATCTAGATCGTTGGTATAGCAAACCGTAATGCTACCTTTAGGAGTGCGCATGTAATGAATGGTATTTCCAAAATATCATAATTAATGCACTGTTAGTTCTTCGGATCCAAATAATGAATAGTAGCACTATTCGCCCCCCAATTGGGAAATACTAACTTTAAAAAAAAAAAAAAAAGGAAAGGAAATGGCTCCACCCTCCTCCCTAACCCAGATCCTTTAAAATGTACCAGCCCCCACCCTCTAATAATTACAACGATGAGCGACTGGCACAACCACCTGCCTCCACGACTGTCTGCTAACTTTCAGTGCTTTGTAGCATACTACAATAAATAAGATGTTTTCCCCACTCCACCACCCGGCAGCATCATCCCCCACTACACCCTGTTCCATACCCAATTCCAAAGGGTGAGAGAGAAAAAAGAGTGGATGACAGCTCATCTTCCATGGTAGTTTGCTTTCTTCTGAATGAAAGTGCTCTCACACTTGCATGTATAATAAAACCAGCTGATCACACGATTAGCTGATTTGAATAAAAGCACTTGCATGCATAGTAAAAAGAATAAATGTACGGCCATTGAGGAGGGTGGACTGTGTCGGCCACCTTCTCTCTCACCCTTCAGAATTGGGTGCAGGTCGTGAGGTGGGTGCTTCTGCCAGGAGGGTGGGGGACAATCGAATTTGTTGCAGTGCGGTGCAAAGCACTGAAAGTGGACCGATGGCATTGGAGATGGGCAGGTTTAGCTGGATGCCCATCATTGGAATTCAATTAAAAAACACAAAAACAAAAAAAAACACATTTATTATCAATATGTGGGTGCTGGGGGAGGAGTGTGGGATGGGGTTGTAATTGAGGGTAGTGGATGGGGCTGGGAAGAGGGTGGTGGGCAGTTTTTTTTTTTTTTTTTTTAAACCTAACCCAAATCACGAATTAAAAAGCTGAATACCCAAATATTTGGAGGCCTGAATAGAATATTCAGCAGAATATTCGGGATAAGGTATTCACACACCTCTAGCCACCGGTGCCCTGTTGAGCTGGCGCAAAGAATTTCTTGATCACTGCCATTAACTGGTATTCTGCAGAGGGAATAGGTCCCTGTGTGTCAGGAAAGGAGCTGTCCATGCCGAACTGAACCTCAAGGAAGTCACGGCCATTCTCTATTGGACACTGGGCCCTAGGATGCACTACAGCCATGCACACCAGTAACCCCTTGTGGACTTAATCCATTTGGGAGCATGCCAGTTATGTGGGCATAGATCTGTCAGATACCCAAGCACCATCTCTGCTAATTGCCAATTTGGGTAATTAACCCTGCTTGAACTACTACCTTACACCCTGAAAAACATCAGGTGAAGTGCCACTCAGATAAGCCACACCTTGTAATCTGTTGAGCAAAAGAAACCCAGGTTCACTACCATTTGCTGAAGAGGCTAACTATAACCAGCTTCCTGCTATCTGGCATTTCACCCTGCAACCTGAACTAGCTCTGCACCATTCACTTTATCACTGGTGACTGGTAAAAGTCGTCAGCTGCTATGGATATGGCCAGTAGGTGCATGGCAGAAGTGGAGGTGACAGCCATTTGTCCACCACCTGCACCATGAACTGTGGCAGCATTGTGGAGTGCCTACAACTCTGCAAACAAAATGCACCACGGCATTGCATGGGTATGCTGCTTTTTAAAGGCACAACTGGAAAACAAGAAAGACAGCACACCCCAACAGCCCATGAAGTATTACAAAATACAGTTTATTCAGCCAAGAAGGTGGAATTCTCTGGCGCTTTGAGTCACACTGGCTCTTCATGGGGAAGACCAGTTGAAGAGTCCATGTGACTCAAAGCACCGAGAATTAACCTTCTTACTCGAGGATATCTCTTGCAGCTGGCCATCACTGGTAGGACTCAGCTGTCAGGCATCGAGACCACACAGAAACCTTTCTAGCTAGCAGTCTACCATGGAGGACCGCCTACCACTGACATCAGCGGTTGGCGTAGCCAATCCTATAAAAGGTGGGTGGCCCCAAGCCCTCCTCAGTTTTTCCTGCCATCAACTAGTGCATGTTGGACCATGGACTTCGTCGCAGCTACTGTAAATCACCAGTTTTCCCTTCACCCTCACACTATCTTTGCGGTACCTAAAAAGGCACACAGACTTTACTATCTTCTGGCTGGTAAGTCCTTTTTCAAGGAGTATCCCAAGGCCAATTTGGTGGTCATCAACATGGCACATGTCCACACCAAGCATCCGAAGCACCTCAGTGACCTCCCTCCAGACAGAGAATCCAGGCAGCTGGACCAGATGGTCAAGTGTGCTTTTGCCTCAGCCACCCGTGCCCTTAGGGCCCTTAACTGTCTGGCTCACATGGTGCAGTGCAAAAGTTTGTGTGCCCAGAAATCACCAGTCTTGTACAAGCGATTCAGTAAGGTATCTGCTGGAGCTTGCCAAGTTTCCGGCACATTCAAATCCAACAACAAAATTCTGGTCTGCTCGAGCAATGAATGCTACTACACACAGTCTTTTTAAAATTTGTTATTTTTATTTATAAAGTCCCAACGTTTTGCCTAGTATTAGGCTTGGGGAACTATAAAAGATTTATAGACACATATTTACTATATTTCATATTTGAAAATATAAAAAATTTTAATTTTCAATTTTTAATATCTTTCCATATTAGACCATGCTAGTCAAAAATGACTGGGTGTACCATCTTTCTATTGTAATTATTAAAGCAATATTAAAGCCAAAATTATATTTTAACCACCTGGTTATGCTTTACATTCATTAACAGTCATAAAATTCTTATACATTTTGCCCAACTAGATGCCACCAATATAAATGCATGAAAAATTCATTGCCTTACTTTTTAGCAATGTCAGCAAAAGCCAAACATCTGCCAAGCCTCCTTAAGAATTTCCTCCTGTGTGTGTTCACTTTAAAAATAAATAACACTTAAGTACTACATACTCCAAATTGCACCAAACAATGCTACTTTATCATTTATAGTTTAAGTTCTCAATATTCACCTTTTTATTTATTCTACTTTTGATTTCAGATATTTTTCTTCAACCATTTAACTGATAAATAAATAAAAGGACAGAACGAGAAAAATAAGTTATGATAAAGAACATCAATTGTTAATTTAAGTGCTTCTTTAAAGTTATTTGCACACATTATGCAGTATTTTTAATATGTTCATACACTCAATTCTAAATATTTACCTTTTTATGTATGGTACTTTGCTTTTTAACATGTTTTCTTCATGCCTCATGTCTATTAGGCAGTGTGCACCATGAAAAGCTGGGGGGGGGGTTGAGAACAAAAAAGCAATTACTTTTTTATTTACCTACAGAAGTGTTAAATCATGTGTTCATAAACCAACCCATTTTTTATATTTCAATCCACCTCTACTCAAGTTCCTTAAAAGCTTAGTAATTAATGTAATAATGTTCGTTCATTTCCTTTGAAGTTCAGATTTAACTTATTTAAACCATGTGTGCACAAAACAAACCTAAATCAGTTCTCTAGTGCCATGTGCTTCTGGCATCTGATGCAGTTACATGCAAAGCTTCATTTGTTTCCCCTAGTTTTCCTTTTTAGCTTATCAGATAAACATTCTCCTCAAAATGTTACTAAATAATACAATTCACTTCATAGTCTAAAACTTTTCATTCACTGATTTAATAATCCTTTTGCTGTTAACTAAATAAATCCTGTGGCCAAGTGCATGTCTAAATATAAGTATTACAGAAAAAAATCTCTGACTTACTCAATGGAGTTCTGAAGGCAGACTGGCTGCTTGGCTGACTAGGCCTCTTTATGTCAGGGAGAGAAGTCACATGACAGCAAAGCTTGTGTCTTCATTCCTTGCCAAAGCAAGGTGGTCGTCATGGCGACCAGTGACTCTTCTCCCTGACATATTTCAGCATTGCAAGGATAATTAACTCTGCTGGAAAGTCTTTTAAAGGGGTATGCACAGTTTTTAAATGTATACTGACTCTTTATGGAAGTGACTGAATTAATCAGTCCACCCACTGTTCACAGAAAAATATATAGAAGCTGCATAAAATTTTAAAAAGGTGTAAAAGGTGTATAGTAAATAACACAATTCCAAGTGCATTTATAGCACTTTATAATATTATTTTACTAAATAGCCCTAACATTCCCAGCTAGCTGCAAAACCGCTGCTAATAATAAAAGGTAACATAATTATACCAGCTTGAGATGCTAAAAGTTGTGTAGTTAAGATACATGATTTTAATTGTGTTGTAACACTTAAATAGTATTATGCTAACTAGCCCTATTTAACACTCCCAGCAAGTTGCAGAATCGCTGAAAATGATAGACGGGACCATAGCTACATCAACCATTTTCTTTTCATTATAATTAAGTTAACCGCATTTGTATCTTTTACTTAAGGATAAATGAAGGAGAGATTGCTACATCATTTGGAGTTAGATGGAAATAGTTTTTTTCTTTTTTGTCTTCAAATCATACCTAGACCTTGCCACTGTAGTTCTAAGTTCAGAAGAAGCCTAATACTAGGTGAAACGTTGGGACTTTATAAATAAAAATAACGAACTTTAAAAAGACTTTGTGTGTAGTAGCATTCATTGCTCAAGCAGGCCAGAATTTTGTTGTCACATGGTGCAGTACCAGAATTTGTTGTGGAACCAGGCTAGGGAGGCGGTCGTGGTGATGCCTGATGACCCCTCCAAACAGCAGACTCTTCAGGCCCTGAAGACAGGATCTGACGTCTGTTCCCACATCCTTCAGGTGGCGTATGATGTAGTGGATGCCTCCGGAGGGGCGGCAGTGGCAGGCAGCATCACGCTTGGCTCAGGGTGTCGGGCTTTGCCCCAATGTTCAGTCCAGTATTCTGGACGCCCCCTTCAACGGGTCCAAGCTGTTCAGGGCAAAGTCCATGACATTGTCTCTGAGCTCCAAAACTTGGGGAAGGCCTAAAATCAGTCCACTGTATGTACCACACCCAGCTGAAATTGTATCATAGGGCCCCTTTGGTCACTCCTCAAAAGGCAGTCAGAAGCCCCTCCTAAGGCCCAGGGCAAGCGTAAGCCAGGAGCAGCCCTGCCTATGCCTCCCTGGGCCACAAGAGGTACCAATCAGGAGCAGCCCCCACCTCCTGACTTCTTGCCGGCCCTCCAACATAGGGCTTCAGAAGGTGGTGGTAGGGGGTCACTTCTCCCTCCACCTAGACCAGTGAAGGGTCATCACGACAGACAACTGGGTGCCTCAGCTCATAGAGCACAGGCACACGCTACAGTTTTTGAAATGTTCCCTGCAAATCTGCCAAGGGCGTCCGCATTTCCACCAAGCCATGTTCCTCTCATACAAGCAGAAATTCAAGCCCTGCTGCAAAATAAGGCCATAGAAGCTGTCTCTCCCTCTCAGCATGGGTGGGGGTACTACTCCCATTTCTTCCTGGTTCCCAAGAAAACGAGGACCTCTGCCCCATTCTGTACCTTAGCAATCTCAACTTGTACACAGTGTACAAACATTTCAGGATGGTCACTCTGCAGGGTTTACTACCTCTGCTCCAACAGGGAGACTGGCTGTGTTCTTTGGATATGCAGGATGCTGATCTTCACATCAAAGATTTTGTGGCCCACAGACATTTCCTCGATTTCCACTTCTTGGGAGAGCACTACCAGTTCGGGCCCTGCCTTTGGCCTTTCCTAGGCCCCCGGGTGTTCACCAAGTGCCTGGCTGTGGTGGCTGTAGCCTTGAGGAGGCAGAGGTTTTACATTTTCCCTATCTGGTTGACTGGCTCTGGTGGTCCCATCCAGGAACCATCTTTGCAGACTCTGGAATGTACCTGCAGCCTGTTCCAGTACAGGGCATTACCATAAATTTGCCCAAGTCCTTCCTTACCCCTTGCCAGCACCTCCTTTACATAGGGGCTGTCCTGGACACAACTCAGGGCAAGGCCTTTTGCATCCAGACAGGGCAGAGCGACTCATGACTCAGGCCCACCTCCTGCTTCACAACCACCACATTCAGGCAAGGGACTTCCTTTTGCTCCTGGGACTTATGGCTGCAGCCACTGCAACAGTTCCCTTAGCCAGGCAACATAGGAGGATCCCTTAATGGACCCTTCGGGTACAATGAGACTAGCGAATAGACCCCCTGGATCAGCTAGTGCTGGTGTTGGGCCCAGTCAGAAAGGTACTTCCATGGTGGCTGGAGCCCAGTAACCTGTTTCGGGGGTGGCTTTCCCTGCCCTGTCTCCCTTGGCAGATTCTCACGACCAATGCTTCGAGCCTCAGTTGGGGAACCCACATGGAGTCTCACCTGACTTAGGGGACTGACCCAAGTTCGAGCAGGATCACCGCATCAATTTTTGAAGATGTGGGTAGTTTTGTATGCTCTTTAGTTCTTCTAGATGCAACTCTCCCCGGGTCCGCTCTTAGTTCAGATGGACATTATGTGCTTTGTTTATTATATAAGTTAGCAGGTGGGGACTCATTCCTACCCACTGTGCAGGGAAGCAATGAGGGTCTGGTACTGGGCCATCAAGCATGGCCTACAGCGCTCGGCAAGCCATGTTCCCTTCATCCAAAATGTCCTGGTGGACACTCTGAGCTGCTCACAATCCAGGACTCACTAGTGGGAACTTCTGACCTCAGTGGCAGAAGACCTCTTCAACAGATGGGGTGAACCTGAGTCGGACCTTTTTGCATTCCCACTCAATGCAAAACTACCGCATTTGTGCTCACTAGTTCCCTGGCCTGGAGTTTTCTGGTGAGATGCATTGTCCCTGTCATGGACAGGGAGTTTCTGTATGTCTTCCCTCCCTTTCTGCTCCTTCAATTGGTTCTACTCAAACTCCAGATGGAAAGGGCAATGATGAATCTCATCGCCCCCTTCTGGCCTCACCAGATTTGGTTTCCCCTGTTGCAGCAACTGGCGGTGGAAACCCCACTCCCCCTGCCCCATGCACCGCTTTGCTCTTCCAGGACCAGGGTGCCTTAGTCCATCCAGACCTCAAGTCACTTCATCTGTACACGTGACTCCTGAAGACGTAGCCATAGCCAGGTCTGGGGTTTCCTCCAGAGTGGCCGACGTGTTGGTGGCACCCAGGAAGCACTCCACCCAAGCCACCTATTACATGAAATGGAAACACTTTGCTCTATGGGCTGCTTCGCACCCAACAGCCCTTCACCTGCCTGTTGAAACAAGTCCTGGAGCACCTCCTGTCTCTCCCAGTCTTGGGCTTAAGATACTCTTCTATTGAAGTACATCTTTCTGCCATCTCTGCATGCTGTGTACCTGTGAATGCACATGCAGTGGCCCAGCTTGATGTGTCCCATACTTTTCTGCAGGGCATTCTGCACTTGAAACCCCAATTCAGGATCCTGTCCCACCTTGAGACCTTAATTTTGTATTTGAAAAGCTTACATTGTCTCTGTTTGAACTGGCCGCATCTTGAGAGCTACACTTTCTGTCATGGAAAGTGTTGTTTTTGCTTGTCATTACTTCTGCTTGAAGGATTTCAGAGCTTCAGGCCCACATGTGTAAGAACACTTATTTAGTTTTCCACAAAGACAGGATGTCTTTGCATACCAGTCCTAAGTTTCTTCCTAAGGTGGCGTCAGAGTTTACTTTGAATCAGTCCATCCACTTCCTGTTTATTTCCTGGAGCATTCCAGTCGGGGGCATTGCTTCATACCTTGGGTGTACATAGAATTCTGAGATACTATACACACTAGACTAAGGACCTCTGTAAGTTCATACTAAGGTTCATACTGAAGTTGATATAGGGAACAAGCAGGCCTATTAGCCCATAAATGTTCCTTTTCAATGCAAAATACCTTAATTTCCCTCTAGATAACATATATTTGTCCAAGTTTGATTTGAAAGCATTTTTACTATTTGCTAGTATCACTTCCTGGGGCAGCATGTTCCATATGTTTACAATTCTATTTGTAAAGAAATATTTTGTAGCATCATTACGGAATTTCTTTTCTTTAATCTGTAATGGATGCCCTATTGTCTCAATAACTGTGTCCTTAAATTCAATTTCCATATCACGCATTAGCTCAGGGTCATGTATAATATCATACATAAGTAATAAATCCCCCTTTCCCATCGTGTTTCAAGGGACATAATATTTAGGGATTGTAATCTGACCTCATATTCCATATTTTCATGATTTTTCACCATCTTAGTGAACCTACATTGCACCTTCTCCAGTCTTCTCCTTTTCCCCCACTTTATATGGGATCCAGATTTGGGAAGAGTATTCCAAATGTGGGCATACATATGCTGTATATAAGGGCATCAACACTTCACCTGATCTAGAATCAAGTGTTTCTCTTAATTGACCATATTACTTTATTTGCCTTATCTGTTGCATCCGTAATCTGAGCGGCAGACCCCATGTCTTTCCCAATATTAATTCCCAAATCTCTTTCACATTCAGTATTTTCTAGTTGATGTGCATTTATTGCATATGTATACCTTTTATTTTCCTCCTAAGTGCATTACTTTACACTTAGTCAGACTTAGTGTCATATCCATGTTTCTGTCCATTTTATTACTTTTCTAACTCCTGCTGAATTCAGATGGTCATCATAAGTAGCACAGGGGCCCCAATTTTGGTGTCATCTGCATATTTTATGCTCCATGAATCAAGCTCTGCTGTCATATCAGAAATAAATATGTGAAACAGGACAGAGCACATGACTGATCCCTGGGGAACACCACTCCAGTATAGCCCCAACTGAGGAAACATGCCCATTTACCACCACACTCTACCTTCTATTAGTCAACCATTCTGCAATCCAGTATAATAGAATTTTGTTAATATTATGATGTGATTTTTCAAGAATTGTCCAGTGTGGGGTCATGTCAAAGGCTTTCACAAAATTTAAATAACATCACATAGAATGTCTGTCCAGACATTGACTAACCTTTTCATAGAAGGTCAGTAGATTAGTGGGCAGCTCATACCTTTTGTGAATCTGTGCTGTCGTGGGTCAGTATCACTTAATGTTTGTAATATGCTATCCTTAATAATGCTAATATCTTGCCTATCACACTAGCAAGGCTGGGTGATAATTCTGCATTTCCTCCTTACTGGTTCTACAGTGCCGGTTCGACAACATTTTAGTCGACCAGCATCCCACTGACAGGAATTATGTCAAATGCAAGTTGAAGTCGACATAATTTCTGTTTGTCTCCTGGTCCACTGTTTTCATTGGGGAGCTTTTCCTTCCCCGAATCCTCCCATGCGGGGGGCTCTGCTCCCCGCCCACTGTCTTTAGGATTATCAACTTCAGTTGGAGTTGATGCGGGGCAGGGGTGCAGGACTGGGAGACAGTGTGCCCCTGTATCAGGTGCACCAACACAGTGACCTGTCGGCAACCTGTTGATTTTGTCGAAGGGTTGGTAGGGTGCTGTGTTGGTGTCACTGTCGGGAGGGCGCATACCCTCTTTATTCCCTTTCTTAAATATCGGGACTATATGTGCCAGTTTCCAATCATCAGGTATAGTGCAAGTGTTGACAGAATTCTCAAATAAAATCTTTTGTAGTATTAATAAATATGGTAACATGACCTGTATTAGTCTCGATGAGATTTTATCAGGTCCTGTGAAGCATTTCTTTTAATTTACTTATTTTATCCTTAATTTCCTCTGTTGTTATTTCTAACATCTCTTCAGATGTTTCCTTCTCCAGAGTCAATTTTTTCTTACCTTCTTTATAAATGCTACAGAAATACTCACTAAAGGCATCAGCCATTTGTTTATTATCAACAATACTAGCAGAATTATGATTAATGGGGAGAGCCTCATTTGTTGGTTTTTAAGGAATTTACATATGCATAGAATTGCTTATAATTTGTTTTGTTTGCATTGGTAACCAAATTTTTTTCAGCTCGTTTCTTGGCTTTTCTGATTTTAGTTTTGCATTTTTTTTTTTTTTTTGCAAACCTTTATAAGCTTCAATGTAGTGCTGGAACCAGTTCACATATAATTTTTATATAATCGATGTTTTTGTTAACAGCCTTTTAGTCCTTGATTCATCCATTTCGGTTTTTGATCCTTAACTTGTTAATCGGTTGAATATTTTCTTTTGCTGTGGTATATATGATATCCTTAATAATGTGCCACATTCCATCTGAATTTTATTATGTTGCAGTTCATCCCAATTAATATTTCCCATTGTACTATTAATTCCCTCATAATTTGTTTTATTAAAGGAGGTATATTGTAGTACTACTTTTCCTTGGATAATATGGATACTTAGCCAGAAAGCTCATGGCATTATGGTCACTGTTTGCAATTGGGGGCCTGAATGGCATTCATTAATGGCTATAGGTGCAGAGGCAAGAACTAGCTAGATACAAGATTTCTTTACCCTATTAGGTTCCTTCACACATTGGGTTAAATTAATCTCATTACAGGTATCTAATAATCTGGACCCAACCTGTTATTTGCCTAAGCATCCTTCCAGTTTATACCTGGGATGCTGAAGTCATCCATCATAATAATATCCACAATTTCACCAGCAGAATGTGGGGTGGGGGCATGATATAAACTTTCAAATGCCTCAAGGGAATCAACAAAGTCCCAGAGGTAGCATCTTTCAGAAAAGAGATGTGCAAGAACAAGGGGGCACAATTTGAAGATAGAGGAGGGAGCGGCTTAGAGGTAATGTGAGGAAGTATTTCTTCACAGAGAGGGTTGTGGATACGTGAACAGCCTTCCTGAGGAGGTTGTAGAGTCAAAACAGTGGGAAATTCAAGAATGCATGGGACAGACATAAGGCAATTCTAGTGGGGGGGTAGGAGGAAGTAGGCTGTTGGTTAACTAGGATCTGCAGCTTATCCGTTAGGTAGGGAAATGGGCAGACTAGGTGGGCCAAGCGGTCCTTATCTGCCGTCAAATTCTATGTTTCTATGTTTCATCCAGTATTTGTTCTGTAACTTCCAGTGTACAGTCTGGTGGCCTGTATATGCAGCCAATTATTATGGCTTTGCTGATTCCACCATTTATTTGTACCCAAAGTGATTCAATGGCATCATTAACTTTAATTCTATCAGTAATATTGTTCGATATAATATCTTGTTTTAAGTAAAGTGCAACGCTCTCCACCTTTTTTAGACTTTGTTTGCTTCATATAGAGTATAACCATCAATATTCTTCCTCCATGTGCCTTGTTCGCATTTTCTCCATGTTTCTATAATCGATATTATATCTGTAGGGGTCGTAGGAAACTGTGCTACTAAGTCATTCATTTTGTTATTAGGACTTTGTGCATTGAACAGTAGCATTCTAATGTTATCTCTATGTCCAACACGTTTCCTTGATGGCCCAGTCAGTGGTTTATGGCACCTACCCACGCACCCCATCCCTTAGTTTAAATTTCCCACTTGTATTGCTACTGTTATATTTGCTGCCAATAATATTGCCCCATGCTCATTCAAGTGGAGCCCATCTTTCCCATACAAATGGCTTTTATTTTCAAATCATGGCCAGTTATCTATAAGATTGATTCAGTTTTCCCTACATAAGTTCGATAATCTTGCATCAACCCTCTTGATGGTTAGATTCTTTTCTTTGTGTGCTTTAAGGATGGGTAATATATTAGATATATAACTTTGTGTCCATTACGTTTTAATGCTATCCGCAGATCTGTCAATTCATGGCATATATCCTTTTCATGTTCCCGCCCTATATCATTAGCACCAACATGAAGCGTAATAGCAGAAGCAACCGGGATGTTAATATTCTCTAAACTTTTTTTGATATCTTTTATACATGCACCAGGATGATAACATGATACCATCACATATTCTTCATCCTTGCCACAAATATGGGTATCAGTATATCGAATAATGGAGTCCCCTAGTATTATGTTATGTGTTCTATCTTCAGTTTGGTTTGGGTAAATGTCCTGGGAAATGGGATTTCTCGAGGCCTTATCACTTGGTACCCAGGTGCTTCTGTTCACCTCCTGAAGGGTTCTATGCTGCTAACAGGTTGCATTGGAGCTAACAGGCTGCCCAATTTATGGTTTTATCACTTGTCAATTTATTACCATGACAAGAATGTTCATCATTCTGTAGGGACAGAAATCTATTTGATACATTAATGCTAATGGGTTTTAGCTTCTTTCTAACAGTGACCTGGGACGCATTCAGTAAGGGGTTACTTGTATCTGCTCTACTTTTTTCATTATAGGTGCCTGTTCATACAAATCACCTTGAATAACATTCTTTTCATGTGCTCTTTTTTATTTACAATATTACCACTCTCTTACTTGATTTTGTCCACAAAAGCCTGTATTTACCGAATTTCTTGTAATACATTTAACTCAGTTTTTAATTTCTGATTTTCAGCTTGGAAATTACCCAACAGTTCACATTTAGGACATATAAAGTCAGTCACGATTTGTTTCCCATATTTGTTTTGCAGGTACATATCACAAAGAGTACATAACATGAGAAAGCTATCCCCCTGACAAGTTTTTAATATGTCCTCCATAGTGGAATTCAGAACACTGTCTGCCATTTTATTAGTCACCGTATGTGTATGTATGTACTGAGCCCAGAGTTAAGTATCACTTTAAAAACAAAACTAAAAATATATACAAACAACTCCGCTCAATCTCCCAATTTGTTATAAACAGCAGAGATGTTCCTACCATTTGTTGCTTTCTTTAGTTTTGTGGCCTTCACCCCTTCTACCCTGCCGAATGCCAAATGCATGTATGTCCAACCGTGTCTCCACATGCACATGCTGCCCGCTAACACAGAGTGCCCAGTTTATGTTGCATGACCCGGAAGTATCACTCACTATCTGCTGGTGCCCTTCACCTAATATTTATATATGTATTTTTTTTTTTGCATAAAAGAATTTTATTCAAACACAAATACACACATACAATCACAGTCATAAACAGATTCCATTAATGCAATAAAATGGCAGTGTATCCCGCTATTAACCACTATCTTATTATAGGTACTTATTCTTGTCATTTCTTTTCATGACTACATACCTATAAATGGGTAAGGTACCCAGCTGGAGTGTTCAGGTGTTGCACTGCTATAACCCATTATCTTATAAATCTGTCCCATCCCAAAGGAACATATTCTTCTGTTGGGTCAAATCTGCCAGAAAGGGAGCCCATTCTTTAGTGAAGCTGTCAAGCTTACTACCGCTCTCCAAAACTGCTGTAAGATCTGACAGGTCCAGAAACAGTGGATGTATGTGCCCTCTTCTCTTCCACATCTACTACACTGAGGGGATATGGCCGGGTGGTAATTATGAACCACAGCCGGGGATTGTATACTCTGTGTATAAACTTGTAAAAAGCTTCTTTAAACTTATTGCAAAGCAAAAGTTCCATATGCATGGAGAGTAACACCGCCCAATCCTGGTACATATCTGAGTACCCAAGTCCCTCTCCCAAAGTGCCCAGGTTTTCAGTGAAAGATCCAGCATAACAATATCTAGATTCCCTGACAGCCCTCCCCATGAAACCTTTCACGTTTTGTTTTGATCCTTGGATAAGTGACTCTATTTTTTTCATTTCCACTATACCTGGACCTTCTCTAGTTAACCCCCAATATATGCCCTGACTTGGAAGTACCGGAACAAGTGTCCATCCCCCAAATTGAGTCGCTGATGCAGGTCCAAAAATGAACAGAGTCCTCCCCTATTGCACAAGTCCTCTAGGTTTTTTATTCCCTGTCTTTCCCATATCTTGAACCCAATGTCCTCCCATCCTGGCAAAGAATACGGGTTACCAGCTAGTGGTACCAGAAGCGTGTCCACTGCTACTGCCCCCCCCTCCGTTTTAGGAGTCTACCCCAGCTATCCAGTACTGCCAGAACCAGAGGATTCTTAGTCTCCTGCCCCCTATATGCACCTAGACCCCGTTTCTCCAGGTACGCTGAAAGTCTCGCCTTGCAGCGCCATTGTTCGAGATCCAACCACCGAGCTGCCTGGAGCATGTGTATCAGTCACTAATGTATTTCTGCTGAGCAGCTAAATAATAACTGCCAATGTCTGGAAAGTTCAAGCCCCCCCACCTGTGTCCGCTTTAAGTCGCTGTAAACTTACCCTTGGGCATTTCCCCTGCCAGATAAATGTGGAGAACATCCCCTCCAGTCTTCTGACATCCCTCCTAGAGATTCCCACATGTATCATATGTATAACATACACCAATCTAGGGAGGATGTTCATTTTGATTAGATTTATCCGCACACCCAGGAGATCAGAAGTGACATCCACCATCGTAGATTAGCCTCTATGGTCTTAACAATAGGGACATAATTGAGTTCATAGGGAACCCAGGGACCATCCAATCTTGATCCCCAAGTATGTAAAATGCCCACCTACCTTCTTAAACCCCCATTCCTGATCTTGTCCCGACCTCTTTGGGAGCCTCATAAGTTCAGACTTATCGTGATCAAGTTTGTATCCCGAAAATCATGCAAACTTTTCCACCAGGTGCAGCAGGGTGGGCATGGAGGTCTCTGGTTCTGTAAGAAAAAGCAACATATCGCCCGCATACATTGCGAGTTTGTGCTGCTCCCCTGAAATCCTCTGCAGCCCATGAATTCCCTCATCCTGCCTGATCGCTGTTGCCAATGGCTCGAACCGCCAAGGCAAAGAGCAGAGGTGACAGCGGGCTACCTTGCCTTGTACCCCGACCTAACCTCAAACCCTCCGAAAGTGTGCCATTTACCAACACTTTTGCCTGGGGAGAGCTATAGAGCACCTGTACCCAGCTTATGAATATGTTCCCCAGACCAAACCGGGTTAATGCCTCAAATAAGTAACCTCATTCTACCCAATCAAAGGCTTTTTCAGCGTCCATGGATATGACGCAGGTGTCTTCTTTCCTCTTGTCTGCCCCAAAACCACATTTAAAAGCTGTCTCACATCATGATACAAAGTCGCCCTTAATGAAACCGGTCTGGTCTAGGTGAACAATATCGGGCAACACTGTTTCAATCGTCCGCTAATATTTTTGCCAAGATCTTAGCATCGCAATTCAAAAGTGGTATCAGCCAGTGGAAGCACATTCCATTATATCCTTCCCCACTTTTGGGATCAAACATATCACTGCATCTCAAAATGTCTCTGGGGAGTCTCAAGTCTCTCCCCTCCTTTGGTTGAAAAAGTGCTGCTGGCGGGTCGGCCAGCCGCCCTGCCAAACATTTGTAATATTCTACCAGATAACCATCCGGCCCACTCACTTTCCCACTCTGCAATCTTTGGGTGGCCCCACAGCACCTCCTACTTTGTAGTAGGCGTCCTGTTGTTCCTTGTCAGCTTGGGGAGGTTCAAGGCATCCCAAAAAGCTTTCCCCGAATCCCTCTCTCCCCCATCTCCCTCTGTCGCATATAACTTTTCATAAAACCTCTGGAAACACTCCCTTATCTGCTGTGCAGACTTGCACAACCTCCCCTGACTATCCTTTATTGCCGTGACATGTTCTGAACACCCCCTTCCCGCATCACTCTGCCCATCAAAGGGCCTGGTTTGTTACCCCATTCGTATAGCTTTTTCTTCCCAAATGTCCACGCCTTTCTTGCCTCCCCACGAGGCAGAGCATTCAAGGTCTCCTTGCTGCCTTCAGTCTAAGTCCTAACACCTTCCTTCCCTTTCCCATTCAGCACCTGTCTCTCAGCTCTACACCTGTGTTTCCAACTCCACCCTTTTAGCTTGTTTCTGTCTCTTAACTTTAGCTACATATTTGATGATCATCCCCCTCATAAATGCCTTCCCCGCATCCCATATTACCGCTTTCCTTGTGGGGGAGTTCGCATTGGCAGCCCAGTAGATCCTCCATTGCTCTTCCAGGTATTCCTTAAATGCTTTATCCCCCAACAAATAGGTTGGAAATTTCCAGGGAGGAGGGCTCTCCCTCAGCTTATTCATAGTCCGGGATAAGATCACCATGGCGTGATCAGACATGTGACTAGGGCTATATCGGACAGTCTGCATCCACTCATACCATCCCCGTAGGAAGAACATGTAATTGATCCTCGACCAGGTGCCATGTGGGTTAGAGTAGAATGTATACACTTTGACTCCGGGGTTCGCCTCCCGCCAACCATCTATTAGCCCCAGTTCTATCAGTCCCAGACGCCACTGTCAGATGGCATCATGCTGCCAGCCTCTGCCCTAAGAGTGGTCTAAACAGGGGTCCAGGGTACAGTTCAAATCTCCTCCAAGAAACAGACCCGGGAATTGCTTTTTAATCAGGAGGGAGAGAATAGTTATATAAAATGAGGCTTCAAAGACAGCCGGGGCATATATACTGCCAGATGTTACCTGCTCTCCCCACAGTTCACCCATAACAGATATATACCTGCCCCCCGTCTGATCTTTAACCACCCTCGTCACCTGGAAAGGGAGGTGTTTATGCGAAGGATAGCGACCCCATGCTTATGAGCCTTGAATGAGGCTGCAAAACATTTCCCCACCCACTCCTGTGCCAACTTCATGTGCTCCGCTGCCGTGAGAGGCGTCTCCTGTGACATGGTGACTTGTACCCCCTGCCTCCTCAAAGCCGTGAGTAGACTGGTCCGTTTCATTGGGGTCGCTATCCCTCGTACGTTCCAGGAGCAGACAGTGAGGTCTTGTTGATTAGCCATTTATAAAAAAAGACATTGTCACAATTACCCCTACCTTTACAACAGAACGTAGTAATTAACCTTCCGTGAAGTAGGTGGTTGCATCCCTCCCTTTTCCCTCATGTCCCCCGTGCCTCTGATACACCATAATCATCAAACTGCACATATGTGTGTAAAAACAGTGAAACAATGAAACAACCAGAACAAACCAACAGATAACTGTATCCCCCCCAACAGTTCCATAATGCAACATCAATTTTCCCTGCCCTCCCCTTTTCCCTTACTCATCATAATTAACCATATCTGCATAGTTTCCGTCATTGTGGGGTTCCAGTTCCCCATCCCACTTTCCCCCATAGTCTAAATAGACACTATCTGCCACATATGCTGTAGTGTCAGTAATATCCCCATACTCATCCACGTCCCACTCTCTGCTCCCCCCACCAGAGTATAGTACACAATCACCCCACCCTTCTTTATTTTACTCTGTGTAAATCAGCAGGTTCACCCCCGAGGTGATTCACCCAATAAATGTGCCGACCTTCCAGTTATGTCTGGGCCATGATCCCCCACATCCTACAAGTGCCAGGCCACCTCCCGAGCCCCACATGTGCAGCATATCTGTTTAAACCCAGTTCCAAGATTCTAACCACTCGAGGTACTGCTCGGGGAGCGTGGCGAGGCCCATCCCACATCTCTGTGGTCGCACCCTGACTCATACATTCTCCCCTCCACCCCTCAGACCATGATCCAAAGAGATCTAGACCATCTGAGCTCCCACAGTTTGGCCTAGACACATGCCTTAGCATCGGATCAACCTCCTATGAGTAAACATATGGGTCTCCCCACAGTCTTTTCGCAGCTGAGAGCAACAACCCATTATCCCCCTCGCAGGTACCCCTCAAGTACCACAGATGTACTCAGGCCTTTTTCCCACCCTCCATTTAACTGATGCCACTTAATTATGTGAGTTAAACTGGAAATCCGGTAATCAAAATAAAGTACAGAGTTCTAGAAAGTCAACAGAGCCCAAAATAAACCACAAACAAAAACCCTGCACCTCCTATCATCGGAGCATGGGAAAAGGAAGTGAAAGTCAAATACAGAAATAAAATGTTCCCAACGTGGAAGAAGTGCAGCACATACCTCCGGTATGGTTCTCTGCATTGCTGTACTTTCAACAAAAGTAAATCCTGAGTTAACTTCCGTCGACATCACAGCCCAATCGTGTGCCCTTCATGGTGACAAGCGCTTGAGAGTCATTCGATTTTCTTTTTTAGTTCCACTGGGAACTTCACCGCTTTGTCAGCTTCCCAAAATGAGTAAACCGCTCCCTCATTCTTAATTTTAAAGGTTGCTGGATAGATCAGATAGTTCTCAACCTCAAGAGCCCTGAGTGCAGCCATAACTTCAATAAACTTTTTTCCTCTTTTTCAGGAGTCTCGCTGTGTAATCCTGAGATAGAAAGAGTCCGTGACCTTCACACGCAAGCTGGCCCTTTTCTCTATATGCCCGGAGCACCACCTCGCAGTCTTGATAGTGATGGAACCGCATTATAACTTGGCGTGGCGGTTGCCCCCTGGGGGCCTAGGCATAACTGCCCAATGTTCCCATTCTAACTTCAGCCTCCCATTCTTGATCTCCATGCCCAGCAACTTTGGTAGCGATTCAGTACAAAAATCTAAAGCATTCCCTCCTTCCATCCCCCCGGTAAGCCCTGAAGACGGAGATTAAGTCTCCGATGATAATTCTCCTGGTAGTCTGCTGCTTCTTTCATGTCCTCAAGTTCTTTTTCCTGGGCTGTTATCTGCCCTTGGAACCCATGCAGCTCATCCTCCATCCTCTGCCTCCGTCAAGCGTGTTGCCTGGGCCGCCTGCTGTGTTAAAACTTCTTGCAGGCGATCATCGATTTGGGTTTCCAGTTTGCATAAGTGCAGCTCCAAAGCCGCGAGGACCTGGCCTGTTTCTCGCCCCAGAGCACTTACTTCTGCAGCAGAGAGAGACACGACTTGAGGGCTCTCAACCTGTGCACAGGCCGCATTTTTCTTGGATGCTTCGCCTGCTGCCAGTTGACTTTTCCCTGCTCCTGATGTCAAATACTCGTTCATCCTGTGACTTTGCATGGTCTTGATGTAAAATAAACTGTAAGCTGAGGTGATTTTATATTTTTAATACTTTAATTTACTCCAGTGAGGAGGAGCGAGGTGTGGACCGTATTGTTCCATCAAGTGCTCATTAGCGCCCCCATGTTATATTTTTAATACTGATACGCCGCCCA
The DNA here is from genome assembly GCA_016271365.2 of Neoceratodus forsteri. Lineage (NCBI taxonomy): Eukaryota > Metazoa > Chordata > Ceratodontiformes > Ceratodontidae > Neoceratodus > Neoceratodus forsteri. The sequence continues at coordinate 250,912,646 of CM028134.1, forward strand.
ACATATCCCAGAATGTAAATCAAAAGAGGTTCATGCGACCCAAATAAAAAAAAAATAGGTTCTAAAAGAGTATGAGTAGTCCATAAGCTAAGTCCAGTCAGTTGTTTGTTTTGGTTTACCCCTGGGAGAGGGCTCCCCAGTTTTCAAACAGTGTTTGTCTAGTGGCAAATTGTATTGTTTACTGTTACCAGATGTATGGTAAGGAACTTCCTGGGGCTGTCAAAAGCCATTCCATAAGGGGCATGACCACCTCAGTAGCTTGTTTTATAAAGTGTCTGCTTCTGACATTTGTGCTGCTGCCCCTGGAGTACTGTCACACCTTTATCAAGCACTACAGTCTGGACATTGCTTCTAGGAGGCATGACAGTTTTGCCTGGTGGTTGTCCAAGACCTTCATTCATAGCCTGTCACCATTGGCGCCAACCTCCCGTCCTACCTGCCTGATCGAGAACTGCTTGGGACTCAGTCCTCACTAGTGATGGCCTGCTGCAAGAGATACTCTCGGGAGTAAGATACTACAGTTATGTAAGAACTTACCATAACAGTAGATCTTCGAGAAGATCTCTTGCAGCAACCCTCTTTCTTGTCAGTGCCAGCGCCAGATGTCAGGAAATATAACTATGGAGGTTAGTTCATAATTGTTTTAGGTGGAATTGACATAAAGTGATTAACACTAAAATTACCTAGGAGTGGAAGTCTAAGGTTTGTTCTGTTTCTCGTTTATTTCACAGGAACAGAATCCATCAGCACATTGATTGCAGTAAATCACAGGTGGCTTGCTGCTTACCTTATACCTGGATTTTATTGAAATTCCATGCCATACATTAGATATCTAGACTAAAATAGCTTCCTTTAATTCGATCTGGTTATATTTTTGTTGCTGTCGCATTCTAAAAGCAGTCCGTATTTTCTTGGGCTGTCTCCCATACGGTAGTAACCACAAGGAGAGCTCAACAAACACATGCCAGTATGCATGTGCATGCACCAGCTAGCATTTTAGTGTGGATACCTACACACCTTCATCAGAGCTCTGACCTGAGATCCCACTGTATTCCTGTGCAGTATCAACAAAATTGATGTGTTTTGTACACCTTTTGTGGCCTGAGCTGTCTGCCAAATGGCTGACCCAGTGTGAAGGTTAGTTGCCCCAGCAGTTGCTGTAGAGTTGAAAGCTACACCCTCCTTCTGGCATGCATTCTCGCTAACGAGTCCTTGAGCATTTGTGCCTTCCTATGAGATAAGCAAGACTGCATTGCTAATGCATCCAGCTTGATCACTAGGAACTCTAGCACATGCTTAAGGCCCTCATTCTTTTCAGCTGCCAGTGGTATGCCCAAGCCTCACACAGCTGCTGAAAGTGTCCCAGAATGCTGCTGCACTCCTTGTACCCTTGATCACTGATGAAATTAGCTCTGGCAGAGCCAGTATAGCTGCTAATACATTAGCCTGATAAGGAATATAGAGTAACATGTAGCTTGGTTGTAATTTTCTATGTATTATTGTGTTGTAAAAATCTCACAATTTGCTGGACAAAATGGAAAAAGTTTATGGGGCATGGATTCAGCTACCCTTCCAGAACTACTTGAAATGGGGAGGGTCAAGCAGCTGGTATACAGTGGTACAGATTCCTATGCAATTGACAGCATTGCATTAAAGCTGTGCTGTGGTTGGCACTCTGCTGACTTTTTCTCCTGGAGGCGTTGAAACAACAGTGTTCACTTTTTCAGGGTTTGACCATGCCCTGCAGACCACTAACAAGAAGTCTGTTTTCAGTGTTGGAAATGGAAAGAATTCGCTAATTAAACCTATCACCTTTGATCTAGTATTGAACATATCCAAGAGAGTGCTGGGGATTTACATTTCTTCATCATACAGAATTTTTTCACTTTATGTAGCCAGTTTTATGCCTTTACGGTGTGCATTGTACACAGAAGCAGTCCTTCTTCATTTTACTCCATGAACTGAGTTAGACTTTTAATTGTATTTCTGAAACTGAGTTCCTCCATGTTCCCTTCTATTTCCACTACTGTCTGCTTTGAGATTCGTAAGCAGCCTTATAAATGTGCTAGAGGAATGGCATTAGGTTCTAGTCATTAGATCACAGTCTTGGGAACCAGCAAGTTCATGATTCAGTCTCACCAGAGCCACTTACTCACTGTTACCTCAAAGGAAGCAGCAGTAGCTCCAAGTGTAAGAGCAAGGTTCATGAGATATCAGGAATTAGTACAGGGTTTTGCAACAGATTAAACTGTGTTTTGCTCTGTTTCTGTCATTTCTTTCATCTATTCTGATGTAAACAGTATAATTACTTGCATTATGGTCTTGCATTGGTAAAATTCCTGATGGGGTCATATATTGCTGCAGTCGCAGATCCTTACTGACCAACCTTACAGTAGTTGTAAGTGGTGGAGTTCCTTGGTGATCCAGAGCTTTAACCATCTGAGCTAGGTTTTCTATTAGGGACAACTAGAGGCAGCAATAGATGGAATACTGTAGCTCAGGTTTCAGTTTACATTGCCACTCACTGCATACCTGTGTAAATTGGAGCCATTAACAGCATACTGCAATGACTGCGTGTGCTTGTCACTCTCTCCACTATGTATCTGTCCTCTCAGTACTTATTACTGAAGTAAAGAAAATGTTTTTACTATGTCAGATCTACATAGATGATGACAGAATTGTTCTTCAGTCACTGACACTTGCCCCTGCTAAGTACTGTGTGTTTTCAGCAGCATTCCTCCAGCTGCAGAGGTGGTACAGAAACAGGAAAAAGTGCTGCAACCACAGATTTATGAATAAAGTAGATATGGTAGGAAAAAGGTGAGGGTGATGGGGGGCACAGAAAGACACAGAAGAGCAGGGATCTCATACATACCAATGATGTGATGAGATTCCACTGTGAAGCAGAAGGTGATATATGTCAGTTTCTGTGCCTGTCTGCCCTGCTTTCTCTCCTTCTGTTAGGAATACATTGCATGATTCTCACTATTTAGCCATAAAAGTGATCCTGATAGTTCACCACCATTGTGTGGCCATATGTACTACTAAATATCATTCTAGCTGCGTGCTGAACTTTTAGAAAGCAGTATCACAAGCCAGTGAGTAACTCATGACTATTGCTTTCTTAAAGTAATATCCACATGAAAGCAGAACCCCACCCTTCAGTTGTGTAAGTTTTCAGCAGCTGTACGATGGTGGGTTTCTGTTTTTATTTTTAAATAATAAAAAATTGATCTGGAGATTTCTTGTGAAGAAATAAAACGAAACCAATGATTACTTGTGAAAACAGCAGTTTTTAAATTGTGTTTCAAACCATATACTTTACAAAATAACACTACAGTCCTGCACAACTCTGCTGTGTTTCCATCCTGGGGGTTTGATGACATCAGGGGCTTATTGAGCTTCACTGTCGGGGTCCCTATGATGTCATCAAAACCCATCGATGAAACACAGCCTGTTAATACGGTATTTATATTGCATTATTACGCTATGCTTGGTTTGGGATCTGTCAGTTTCATGTGGTGATCAGGCCCATTCATTGCCACCCTCTGAAACATGTTATTCTAGGACTTTAATAAAAGTGTCAACGAAGTTCATTTTAAATTTAATTTCTTTCTTTCTAGTGCAATAATATATAGTGACCTGTCACTCCTATCATGTCCAGCCTGCTCATGCATGCTCTTAGTAGTTGCTTGGAATACTTAGATATCGCTTTTTGTTAATTTTGTATTTGATCTCAGTATATTTAGAATTATGATCCTATTACAGAAGCAAGTACTTCTTGCACTTATCAATACATCAAAATAAAAACATAGATTGCCTTCTCACATTTACTTTGACTAGAAAAAGTGCTGTGCATCTCAAAAGATGTATTTCTATTCTAGGCTCTCCTAAATGACCCTCTTTATATTGGGCTGAAACATAAGAGGATCCGTGGCAAGGAGTATGATGAACTGATAGAAGAATTCATGGAAGCAGTAACTAACAAGTAAGAATTTTTTTTTGTTCGTTTGTTTTGTTTTGAACAATAGAAGCGTGATGAGAACCAGAGGGTAAGTGATTCCAGCTTAGCTTAGATATGACTGAGCCATACCCACACTGGTGAAGTCATGTTGTAAGCTATTGCTCAAAAGCAGTGGGGTCAGAGCCATTAGAAAAGATAACGCATCATCCACGTAGAGGAGGATACGGCACTCATGCTTATTTATTTATTTATTTGTTTATTTCTGATCTCAGATTAACCATTTGAGCTGAGCTCTTTACATAGGTTCCACGTTAGTACATTTAGGACAAATGCGTGATTATACAGAGGATTAAGACAAACAAAGCAATAGAATTAGAATGAGAACATTTAGGTACATTTGGTCTTTAAACAAAGGAATGCAAACAATACAGCGAAAAGTAAAACTGGAATAAGTAACACAGTCAGATACATACAGGAACAGACTAAATAACTGTGCCCAACAGGGAGCCTGTTAGTTGTTGGCAACACAAGGGGGTTAGGGCATAGAAGTGCTGGAGAGGCAGGGTGGGGGGTTGAGCCCCAAGTGCAGGGTGTCCGAGAGAGAGAGAGAGAGAGAGAGAGAGAGAGAGAGAGATATCTGTTTGGCAGAAGAGCAGATGGTAGGAGATGCCTTTGCTAGATGCTAGCGATGGCAGACACATTGAGATTCCTGTATTAAATGGTTCTTTAGATTCTTTTTGAAGGTCTACAGATTCTGCAGGCTAATAATGTTCTCATGGAGGGAGCTGAACCATAACGGTGCCCGATAGGCAAAGGACCTTTGTCCTTGAGATATCTGACATTTTGGAGTCAGGAAGGACTGCAGTTCCAAATTTCGGGTGGGCCTGGGATAAGTGCTGGGAACTAGGAGTTGTTGGACCCCAGTTGGGAGCTGATCAAGGCAGATCTTTTTGGCCAGGAGGCAGGATTGATATTTTAAGCGACCAAAGAGCGTTAGCCAGTTAACCGTTGCATAGAGATCGCAGGTGTGGGTTAGTCGGTGTGCCTCTAAGGTGAGCCTGCAGGCATTGTTAAGGGCAGTTTTTATATGTCTGAGGGCAGTATCTGTGGCAGAGACCTATATCGGCAGTCTGTAGTCCACTAGGGAACCCTCTAAACTGTGGACCGCTATGCTGAGGGCTTCAGGGGTCAGGCTCTGCCTATGGTGATAAAGTAGCCCTAAGCATTTGTTGATTGCTTTAGCTGTGATGTCTACGTGGAGGGCATAGGAGAGTGAGCTGTCAAGAGTGATTCCAAGATATTTGAAGTGATGAACACGTTCAAGAGGAACACCACCCCTATCACATATTGATAGCGGGTAGTTTTTGTGTTTATTCTTAAGGCTGGTGTACAACATGGTTTTTGTTTTTTTGCAGTTCATTATCAATTTATGATTTTTGAACCACAACTCAACGCTGGTGAAGTCACATTGTAGCTGTTGCTCAAGAGCAGTGGGGTCAGAGCCATTAGAAAGGATAACCGCATCATCCACATAGAGGAGGATACGGCACTGACTGGCTAGGGGAGGCAATTCAGAAATAGGCTAAAGAGGAGGGGGCCCAGTATTGAACCCTGTGAAATGCCTGAGCACACAGGCTTGGTGTCAGAGAGAAAGGTATCTATCCTGACTTGCTGTGAACAGCAGTGTAGGTAGCTGCGGAAGCATGCAGCTGCCTCAGGGGCAAGGCCCATGGCAGTGAGTTGGTCAACTAGGAGGGCATGGTTGACCGTGTCAAAGGCCTTTGTTAGGTCAATATAGATAGCCCTGACTAGCTGGCCAAGATCGAGGGATTTGTGGATGTAGCCTGTGTATTCCAGGAGGGCTGTAGTGGTGCTATGCCCAGCCCTAAAGCCATTTTGCTCTGCGCATAGGAGCATGTGCTTGTCAGATAATCGACAAGTTAGTCGGCAAAGATTCGTTCATGAGGGCCTTCGAGAGTGGTGGTAGTATAGAGATGGGTCTATAGTTCCCAGGGAGGGCACGATCCCCATTCTTGTACACAGGGGTGACTACTGCAGCTTTCCATTTTTGGGGGAATACTGCGAGACTGAGCGAGAGGTTAAGGATATGCATGAGAAGGGACAGGATTTCTTCGGGTGAGAGCGAGATTAGTTTCAGGTCGAGGTTATCCCCACTGAATCTCCCCTCCCCAAGCACTTTGTGCAGATATTTCGTGGTTTCTCCAAAGGTAATAGTCTTGAAGCGAAAGGGGGGATGCGATGGGGATTGCGTGGGTGCAGCAGGGATGGTGGGGGAGAAGAAGTTGGCAGGGAGAACATGCTGCAAGTCAGTGAAGGCATTGTTAAAGGTGTTGGCGATAGATTTAGAGTCAAGGATGGGGGAGTCATCAACACAGAGCATGGCAGGGGCCGTTTTGGGTTCTCGCCCGGTGACCTCATTTAGGTTAGCCCAGAATTTGAGCTCGTCATTCCAGTCCTTGGTTAGGGCATCTTTAAAGTATACGTTTTTGGCTACAGTTGTTCCTCGCATGTTTGTAGTTCAGGATATCAGACTGCTTGCCTGTGACCCTAGCTATATGCCAGAGGTGGTCTCTGTTTTCATTAGCTCAAGGGTATCAGGGCTCATCCAGGGGTTAAAGTAACCTTTGATCTTCCGCTTTTTTATGGGAGCATGGGTGTCACAGATTGTATTGAAGAGGAGGATGAAATGGTCGAGCGCGTCGTCAACGTCAGAAGCCTCAAAAACCAAGGACCAGTCAGCATTGAGGAGATCCATTTTGAAGCAGTCAGCGTGACCAGGTTTGAGAACCCTGCTGGTGATTGTTCTAGGAGGCGGTTTGGAGAAATTATTAGCCCAACTGAACATGACAGGGGAGTGGTCACTGATGTCGTCTGAGAGGACGGAGGCATTAGAGGCATGCCCAGGTCGGTTGGTGAGCACCTAGTCAATCAAAGTACTAGTGCACATCCTGTAGTTAGTCCTAGTGGGTGTTTCAGTGAGCTGGGTAAAGTGGATAGCCTGAATTGCATCCTTGAATTGGTTAGCTTCAGGGGCAAGCCAATTGATATTGAAATCACCTAAGAGTATAACCTCAGAGATTAGGTTTAGGCTTGCAAGACAGTCTATGACAGCATGGAGACCTTGGGCCGAGTTCTTGGGGGGATGTAGACAGAATTGTGACAGTTTCGTAGTGGGCCCCAAGAAGAACCTTAATGGCAAGGGCCTGGGCGAACGACCCTAGGCTGGGTAAATTCAGGACTATGCCCTGAAGGCTGTCTTTAAGGTAGATTGCACAGCTGCCACCTCTTTTAGATTTACGATCTTGCTTAAAGATCGAATAGCCCGGTAGACTGATGGCTCCATCGGGAATCTTGGGAGTGAGCCATGTCTCTACCACAGACAGTAAGTCTGGATTATGTAGGGCTACCCAAGCTTGAAGGTTGTCAAACTTTGCTGTCAGGCTGCGGATGTTTAGTGATGCTAAGGTTAAGGTGCCTGGTTTCGGTGCACTCAACCCCTGATATAGATGGGGGCCATGATTAGGGTGGATGTTGCCTAAGAGCAGTAGTTACAGGAGTACCAATCTGACCAGGTAACTTTTAAAGTGTTTAACGCTAGCTTTGTGCTGTCTTTGTGGATTCATTCGAGCTGCATGCTTATCAGAGAGAACAGCCACTTTAGGCAGGACTATGGGAGGGGGAAGCCCTGGCCGAGCTGGATGCATTCTGGGCCAGGTAGGCCAGGGTGTATTGTTAGGCATGCAGTTGGCACGTGGGCCACAGCTATGCATGGATGTTATAGTGCTGTAGATGTTGTCATGGGGTGCTCCATGATAAGAGGGTCAGCTGATTTAGGCTCATTCAGCGGCTGCAAACAGAGAGTGGGCAGGAGTATAAGAATTAGCATTAGTCTGGTTGCCATGTCCAAGATTGGAAAAGGGTGGTGGCACAGCAACAGCAAGCAGGGTCTTTGGAGGGGGAGGAAAGTAAAAGAGATTAAGATGTGATGGAGCTAGGGTGGTGTCCTGGCCTCATAGGCTGATGTGTACCCTTACAGTTTGGCAGTGACCTAAAAAGGAAGATGTATTTAAGGGGAGGACAGGACAAGTGTTAGGCCTAATAGCTGCACTCTGTATCTTTAAGTGGTGTTGCAATATTAATGAGAAGGAAGGAAGAAGATTGCATAAGGGTGGTGCCAAGGGGGGAAGGAGAGTATTTAATAAAGGCTGGAGGTGGGGGTGAGTGTAAAATTTCAAGCAGGGAGGAGACCGTAGGAGAGAAAGTGAAGCAGAAATTGGATTATTTGCAGGGCAAAGCTTACAACTGTGACCCAAATTAAATCTAGTCTAAACAGAAAAAAACTGCATTACTTTAAAGTAATCTGAGGTTCAAATCCCAGTAGGCCACACTTTTCCTTTCTCATTTCCATCCTTGATTTAAAAATATGTATACCTTGCAGGGGTTAAACTGCACTGAGAGAAGTGGTATTTCTAACAAAGAGAGCTGTAATACTTTAAAATCTACAAACCTGCAGCCTAAAAGAACTTGCACTTCAAACTACTCTTGGAGTGCACAATTGCTATAAACAGGCTTAGGTTCATGTTTAAATTAGGATTCACAGGACAGTTTGGAGAGGCTTAACCAGTACCACAACCAGTATGTAACATTAGCTTAAAGTCCAGAAGGAGATGGAGTAGCAAAGAAATTAAAGAACTGCAGCAGCCTGTCAGCAGGCAGAGCCGATGGTTCTGGCCAGTCAAGTTTCAGCAGCATACCTTCGGTCTGGTGATCAGGTGGGCAGTACAGCAAGGAAGGCACCTGGCGGACAGAAGAGGCCCGCCTGGCTGCTTGCAGCAGCAGAGGCACCTGTGTCGAGGATGAAGCTTCGGTCTGGTGATCGGTGGGCAGTACCGTGAGGAAGGCAGCCGGTGGACAGAAGAGGTCCGCCCTGCTGCTTGCAGCTGCTGAGGCACCCGTGTCAAGGGGAAGCTTCGGTCTGGTGATTGGCAGGCAGTACAGTGAGGAAAGTAGCCAGCGGACAGAAGAGGCCCACCCGGCTGCATGCAGCAGCAGAGGCACCCGTGTCAAGGGTGAAGCTTCGGTCTGGTGATCGGAGGGCAGTATAGTGAGGAAGGCAGCCGGTGGACAGAAGAGGCCCGCCCGGCTGCTTGCAGCAGCAAATGCACCCATGTCAAGGGTGAAGCTAAGGGTTAGGCCATTAATATTTAAAATCCCCCTGACTCCCTGAATATATGTTTTAATGGTACCCAAACAAGCACAATTAAGCTTAGCTGTACTCTAAAAATGCAGCTCCAGCTAACTGAAAAAACACCTTTAAAACATTTTATGAAGACAAGATTTATTTATTTTACATTTTGTTTACTGCTTGTGGCACTGACAACTCAGATTCAGGAGCAAACTTAGGAAGTTGAAGGGTAGGCTGAGGTGAGAAGCATCGAGTGCCTGATGGACTGCTTTCTCCTCCGGAGGGGGGGCAGAGCATGGCATAAGCCTGGCAACTAGTGGCAGCTAGAGGCACGGCGGCCAAGGACCATTCAGCTTTTGGGAGAGGAAGAGCATTGGTTGCGATGACCTGCATATGGGAGTGTGCGCAGAAGCATCTTGAGCTGCATTTCATGACTACTTCTTCTCCTGGGAAGTAAAACTAGGGAGGAGGATATACTGTACAGCAAGAATGAGGGGTCTGACCAACATAGGCCCCCCCCCCGGTGGCAAAGCCCTCTCCATCCCACTGCATTTGTGTGTTGGCAGCATTGGTGAGGCTGCTGACCCATGCCATGGTGGCAAGTTGTGAAGGATAGCTGGATTGAGCCATGTCCCTGGGGAACATGACGAGCGGGCCAGGTGTGGGACCACGCTGTAAGAGCTGAACTGAAGGGGAAAAAGCATTAACAACAACAAAAAAAATTGTTTACCCAGCGGAGCCTGGCCAACATCCCCCCTTCCCACTGTGCTGCTGCACTACCACCTGTAGTCACCCAGGTGGCAGTGTGGTAGTGGCAACATCCACCCTCCCTCCTTGGTGTAACAGAGCATCCTCTGGGATGCTCGATCGTTCTCCCCATGGCCGGGCCCTAATGGCCCAAGCTTGTTCCTGAACTTAGGTTGCCAGCATCACAAGTGGTAGCCCTACTGCTGTACTAATGGGCTGGTGAGGCTTTTATATTTTTACTGTCAGTTCATCACCAATGCCTTCCCTCACACATTAGAAGAGGATGTTCTGATGACTTCATTATGCTGTTGGCTCTGACTGCTAGGTATCTTCTCTAAGGTACCTCTAGCCTACCTCAGAAGCAACCTTTCATTTTCAGTGGGGTCCTACTTTTATCCAGTTTCACAGCTGAGTGGTACTGAAGACAAGGCACTATAAGTGAATGTCCCAGGGTCACAGTTTTCCAGTAGCTATAATCTGGATTTGAACTTGTGATCTCATTTCTAAAGTGTAAGCCCCCACTCCCATGTCTAGGGGTATCTAGATGGTAAATTGGTAGGAGTGGGCACTGTGCAAACAAAGCAACCACTGTCCAAGGAATTGGAAACAGAAATAGGTGGTTGCCTGGTTCATTGAAGGAAGCGACTGGAAGTCACAGATATAGAGGAGCAGGCACCATATTAGTTTGGATTTTACCAGCCTGTGGGAGCAAGGTTAGTTAGCAGGCAAACAGGCACATTTCATTGATTAAGTTCACTGTCCATACCAGAATCAAAAGTGTAAAATAATTTAATTAACTTCAAACTGTAACATCCACTCGTTGGAGCGTGGGGGTATTTCTTTCGGTGGGTTTCCTTCACAGACATAGCTGGAATATCTACTGCAGCAGTCTCTTGAGCTAACAGACTGATTCATTTCATGCAGACCTCCCTTAGGCCATGAGGACTAAATTCCTGGCAGCATCTTAGAGGCTGAACTAAACCACCCCATAAGGTAGTTTTGTACTAAACCACACTATAATATCATATCTTGTTCCTCAACTTTATTCCCCAGTAGTTACGGTCACTTAATCAAATCTCTCTTCTTTTACTTCCATTCCTTTATGGGACCTAGGGCTCATGACAGCACGAGATGTTTCTACTGTCCCAAACGCCTTTATTCTCTGTCTTTTCCTTTCGCTCTCCTTGGGCATACAACCTCTCCACCGAGGGGACAACCATACTCAAAGCATTTCCTTTTCCTCTATAAGATCTTACTTCTTTAGATGTATTCGATGTTCCTTTAGCAATAACTGAACCACCAGATACCCTTTCATACATCCAATCACTGATGCCAATGCACGGCAGCGAGGCCCTATTCCAGGCGGTTGTGGGTACCCCTGGCCTTTTCCCAGTAACTCCCGCCACTTTCCACTCATGTAGCAATTCCAACCTCTGAACTGACTCATCAGGGGGACTTCTGCCAGTGCCACACTGGAGCACCCAGTGGGCTGCCACCCCACTGGGGTCCCAAACATCACTTCCCCAAATGGATTTTCCCTGCCTCCACAGACTGCTCAACTAGGGAGTCCCAACTCTGTAGCAGCCGTCAACCTGGGGATTGGAGTAGTGCTGCAACCACCACACCCTCGACTGCTTGGGCTGCCACTTGCGAGCTGCGCCCCAGGCCCTATTGCCATAGCGGGCCTGCTCTCAGGATACCTTCCGACCCACTACTGAACTCATCCACAGGCACAATTTCTGTGGGCTATAGGCCCCATTGGTACTTACCCTACCAAGGTGCTGAAGTTCACTTAGTGGGCCTCCATTTCTCTTTCTTCTACCCAGACTCTGACTCCCAATTGTACCAAAAGGCCCCACTCATTGCTCCAGAGCTCTCCTTTACTTCACACCTGAACTGTCACTTTAGACATCGAGGGTCTTCGAGGGTGAAGGGCCAGAGTAGCAAGCAGCCCAACCCCAGCCCCGCCACGGACCTATGGCTGAACTTGCGGGCCAAAACCCTCCACCTCTCTTCTAGGGTCTCCCTTCTCGGTCAGCCCCCTGGCACCAAAACCCTTCTATTTTATATCCCAAGGGAAGGGCCCTACCTCCCAGACTCACAGGCATCACAGCTCCAAATTCCTCCCTTACTACACTTAGCACTCAGAAAATGTAACTAGTAAGTACCCAGAGGGTGCTTACAGAAGCATTCTGCAGTACATTTATATGTATAGATAAATATTATATATATATATATATATATATAGAGAGAGAGAGAGAGAGAGACATATGTCTTCATATCTAAGGAATTTGATAGTTACTTTGACTAACATTTTAAAATATGTATATAAAGATATAATTGAAATCAAGCTTGCTAGCTCTATGGCACTGAGGGGTAAAGGACTGCTCTGGCATGCAGACAATCTAGGTATTGCACCCCAAGTCCAGGACATCAGGAGTGGTGGCCAGCAGGATGGTTGAAACAGCATCCATGAGAATATTATCGTGCTGGAGGTGGGGAAAACATGCATTGCTGAGAGAGTGGCACCTGGTGGTTGCATGGGACTATTACTGGTGTGTGTGACCACGCAACAGTAGGCCCCAGCCCCCACCCGGGTGCCGACATGGTGCACTGTCCAGGCAGGAGGTGCGGATGGGTGGGAAGAACAGGCGAAAATGCCAGCCCAGGAAGCCTTGGGTGATGATCTCCCTATGCACTCCCCCACACCACCTGACCCTCATCAACAGCCCATGTGCTGCCGAGACTCTGGTTCTCAGACATCTGTGTCAATGGTGCTCATATACCTCTACACCTTTGCCCCCCTTGGGAGGAGGGGGTTCCCCGAGAGGGATAGAACCAACCCAGGAACCAGAGAGGACAAAATGGGATCTGACAGTGGATTATGCCAGTGAGAATGAGTCTGGCAAGCAGAGAAATGGCACAATGTGGGGCTTGAAAAAGTGAGATGCTCGGGGGTACGGAGGGTGGCAAAAAAAAAGCCTTGGCTCAATTGGTGTGTCAGCATCTTAGTTTATTCATTTAAATTAGAAAAGAATGTGTTTATTGTTGGAACAACCACAAGTATCTTTCGACCATTTCCAAAAGTAATCTTTACTGATATTTTATAAAGCTTGAAATCATATTTAAAAGCTGTAACATTTGAACTGTTAGGTGTAGAAACTTACTTTTTTTAAGTTAAAGGTTGGAGTCCGATCAACATACATAGATTCTAACAATACAGTTCTCATGTGTCTATACATGTTGATGTAGGCCCCCGTATTCAGAGCCACCATGTGCGTAGCACACACAGTAGCACAGCACATGAGATTGCAGTCTGCCAGTCTGGGGACAATATTCAGACAGTAAGTCCCCTCCGACCAGAGGGTGGTATCTGAATATGGGGCTGTGTTGGCACAGTGCATAGAGACTATGTGCCGGACTGACACAGCCCCCTACTGGAATGTGGTCCACAGGAGCTGAATTGAGATAGCGTGTCCCAAATGGGATAGCACCAGTGCTCCTACAAGCTGTATTCTGTCCTGGCATGTGAATAAGCCCATGGGGCATGCAGGGCACTAAGAGCCATTTATATGCCCATTATGGACTTATTAGCATGCTGCACAATACTGCCACACACGACAATGCCGTGGCATTGTGCAAAACTGTGCCTCTCATCCAGTCTCTGCCCCCTCAAGTAACCTAAACAATCCCTAGTGTCCAGTGGTCCTCTCACCCCTGATTTCTGCCCTTCCTTGTAGTAGAAAAAATCCCAGGTGTCCAGTGGTCCCCCAAACCCAATCCTCAACCATCGAGGGACAGAACCACCGCTCACGTCCTACACACTCGGGTCCCTTCTCTCCCATCCTACCCTGGTCCCCACTCAACCAAGTACACTGATAATGTGCCTCTGAGATAGCGCCTGACAGAGCCCATCCGCTAAGCTCCTCAGCTGACCGCTGCCTGAATGACAGGGAGCAAATGCATGCCTATAGTAGAAACAGCTGATCTTCTTTGGGGGGTATTTCAGTCATCAGGTTTCACCATAGGAACTTCACTGTTGGTGAAGGGGAATCCTCACAGAAGATTTTCAGCAGCACAACTGGGGCCTCCCACACCATCGACATCCACCAACGTCATCAATCTTATAAAGGTGTGAGCGGCCCTGCTCCCTCCTCAGTTCTTTCCCGCTGTCGATTCGCTCACCTGAGTCTCCTTGGAAGCTCCAATGCAGTATTCACGCCTTTTTTCACTTTCAACTTTTCTATTGTTATGTTCCAGAATCTCTTTTTCTAAAGAGATTCCTCCAACATGTTTGTCGAGAGTTAATCCTTCAACTTCTCTCTTCCACCGCTGCTGCTGCAGAAAGAAGATTACCTCCACAGACAAGCACACTCTCTCTGTCTGCTGTCTTGGGCCTAATCATGACATTTCTGACTATGAGCTCTACCAGAAGTTTAATCAAACAACCCTCAGGTGACTCAGGAAGGCTTTGAAAAATTTCCTGATGGATCAACAGGTAGCCAGTTCTGGGCAGGGATCCTCTGGGGTACCAGTCTCTCAGTCACCTACCGGATCTTTGAGCTCCCAGGCCTCCAAGGCCCGAGACAAATCCTTGTGGAAAAGTCACATAAAAGACAGAGATCACAACCGCTCCTCCCGGTGTTGATCTTGTTCCCCATCAGTCTCTCATTCTTCTGGGGGTACTTCATCGGCTGTGGCTGTACCGAGGAAGAAATCTTCTCTCCAAGTCTCTGTGCCCACCAGACCCATACCGACGGCTTCTACACCTGATTCTCAGGGCAGTCGGCCGTTGACCTCCAGGTAGTCGGCCCCTCCTTTGTCATTGACAAGCTCATCATCGACGGCTCTCCCGTTGAGGCCTGCCCCTTCTACCAGTAGGGCTTCAGGGTCCTCGGTTTCTCAGGGCCCCGCTGTTGGGTCTTCGACATCTGTACCATTGACCCCTCCTCCATTGACGAACACCATCAACTTAAATTAAATTCTGGTTAAATTCGCCAATGTGATTGTGCAGCAGCTAGGTACCCTTAGGCCCTCCTCGCTGATGCCATCAATGGCAGCTTCATCGTCAACATCTACTCATCGGCTGCAGGAAGCCCCCCACAGGCTGTCATTGGCACAACCGACACCAGACCCAGGCTTAGAGAGGTTGACGTCGAGGAGGAGTACCATCCAGACTTCATTCTTCCTGAAGAAGAGTAGGACGAAATCCTTGTCTCTGACAGATCTACTGCTTCCTCTCTCAGTGAGGATTTGGTGAAGCACACACCTAGATCCCCCCTGAGGACCCCACATTTTTCAATATGATGATGCAGCTGTCCTCAGCCATGGGCTTCCACACTGAGGGAGAGGATGCCACCAAGAAAGAGTTAGTAGACTTCCTGAAGATTCCAGAATCTCCCCCAAAGATCACTCCTCCTATCTTACCAGCCTTGAAGAATTCAGCTACGGCAACCTGGCACAGATCAGACATGGTGCCAGCTATGCTTCACATGGCGGATAAACTTTATCATGTGCCTCAAGGGTTCTCTTACTATGCTGCGCCAGCCTGAGATGGACTCAGTGGTCTTTAAGGCAGCTCATGACAGGTCTAAGGTGCCTAAGCACCTTAGTTCCCTTCCCCCAGATAAAGACTCTCGTAGAATCAACCTCTGGGGTTAAAGCATGTATGCCTCCTCTACACTGGGTCTGAGGATTGCAAACTACCTATCTCACATGGTAAAGTACCAAAATGCCAATTGGAAGAAGGGCAAGGCTGCAGCCCAAGCCCTTCCAGATGGCACTCAAAAGCAGGAGCTGCTTCAGTGCCTTCAAGCAACCAAAGATGTCAGTATGCATCTCCTCAGAGCCCTATATGACATGGCTGACACCACTGCCAGGGCAGCTGCCGCAGGCATATGCCATCGTAGGCACTCCTGGCTGAGCATGTCCGGTTTTGCTGCCGATGTTCAACAAAAAGTGCTTAATGACCCCTTTAATTGCACTAAGCTGTTTAGCCTTGATGTCCAAGACATTATTAATGATCTGCAAGCCTCTGGCAGGGTCGTCAAGTCTGTCCACTTCCTCTGCCATACCCAACCAAAGGGTAAAGGGCTCCCTCCCTTTTGCAAAACCAACAATAGGCCCGATACGACGCCCCCCGCCAGCCCCAAGGGAAGCGCAGGGCCCAGGCCACCTTGCCCACCCCTTCCAGTGCTGGAGCAGCAGCCAAGTGCCCCAGAAGTGAGGGAACAGCCCCTGCAGCTGGCTCCACCTCTGCTTGACTCCTTGCCAGACCCCCCTCTTGTGGTCCTGGACCTGGAGGCGGTGGTCAGAGGTTGGTTCTCTCTCCATCTGAATCAGTGGAGCACCATAACTTCAGATGAATGAATTCTGCAGATCAGAGAAAGGGGTCACACCCTGGAGCTCATTGAGCAAGCTCCAAAACCCCTCCCCATCCTCTACTTATCCCCTGGCTCACCTGTCCATTCTCCAGGAAGAAGTGCAGTCCCTTCTGCACATGCGGGCCATCGAGCCAGTCTCCAGGCACCAGAGAAGCAAGGGGTTTTATTCCAGGTTTTTCCTGGTCCACAAAAGGGCTGGCGATCTGAGGCCTTTCCTAGCCCTAAAGGACCTCAACCTGTATGTCCAGTACAAAAAGTTCCAGATGGTTACTTTGCCAGGCTTGTTGCCACTCCTTAAAACAGGGAACTGGCTCTGCTCTCTGGAAATGCAGGACGTTTACCTGCACATATCAGTCTTTCCTCCTCATAGGAAGTTTCTGTTTTGCCTTTCAGGGCAAGCATTATCAGTTCAAAGTGCTGCTCCTTGGGTTATCCTCTGCACCTCGAGTCTTTACCAAGTGCTTAGCAGTGGTAGCAGCAGCTATCAGAAGACTGCATGTTTTTCCTTATCTGGATGACTGGCTCCTAAAGGCCTCATCCATTGAACAGCTCTTGCTGGCTCTGGAGCAAACTCTCTAGCTCTACCACTCCCTGGGCATCACAGTCAATTTGCCCAAGTCAGTTCTGGTACC
Organism: Neoceratodus forsteri; assembly: GCA_016271365.2. Classification (NCBI taxonomy): domain Eukaryota; kingdom Metazoa; phylum Chordata; order Ceratodontiformes; family Ceratodontidae; genus Neoceratodus; species Neoceratodus forsteri. The sequence goes on from CM028134.1 coordinate 250,929,578, forward strand.
ATCCCAAAAGCTGCAGTATATAGGGGCAGTTCTGGACTTGGTGCAGGGGAAGGCCTTCCTGCCCCAAAACAGGGCAGAGTGCCTTAAAGCCCAAGCTCAAGAAGTCGCTCAGAGTCACTACATTCCTGCCAGGGTGTACCTCAGATTGCTGGGCCTGATGGCAGCTGCCATTCCCACTGTCCCACTTGCCAGGCATCATATGCGCATTTTCCAGTGGACCCTCAGGGTACAATGGGACCAGCACACGGACAAGTTAGATCACCCAGTCTTAGTGTCTTTCCCAGTCTGCAAGGTACTGCAGTGGTGGATGGACCCCTTGAATTTGCTTCAAGGTGTCCCATTCCAGATCACCTCCTGCAACAGATCTTAACCACGGATGCCTCAGGTTTGGGCTGGGGAGCACACCTGGGTCCCTTCCAGACCCAGAGCTCTTGGTCCGAGTTGGAATCCTTGCTGCATCTCAACATCCTGGAGATTAGGGCGGTGCTCTACGCCATGCAGACTTTCCAGGAACATCTTGCTTCGGGTCAGCTGCTGGTGCAGTCAGACAATCTAAGTGTAGTATACTACATCAACAAGCAAGGGGGGATCCATTCATAACCCTGATGCTTTTCTACACTGTACTGAGTGATTCATATCCCCTGTGATCACCACACTCAGATCCTTTTCCTCAGATATGGATATCTGCTCCCCCCCCCCCAAAGTGGTAACTGTATCCTGGGTTCTTGGCCCCTGAAATGCTGTACACTGCACTTCCTAGTATTGAACACCAGCTGCCATGTGTTTGACCACTTTCCAAATCTTTCCAGATCCTTCTGGAATACCCTCCTCCCTTCCTCACTGTCCACCACCGCACCTAATTTGGAGTCACTGGTGAATGGATTCATCTTGCACTTTAACCCCCCTGTTATGTCCGCTATGAAAGCATTTAATAGCAATGGACACAAAACCGATCCTTGCGGAACCCCACTAGTGACCTTCCTGGGTGACGAGAATGCCACCCTACCACCACCTTCTGCTGTCTGTTGCTCAGCCAGTTCCCTATCTACTATACCAGATTCACCCCCTATCCCCAGGTTCCTCAGTTTGCCCATCAGTCTCCCATGTGGCACAGAGTCAAATGCCTTGCTGAAGTTCAGATACTGGACATCAGCCAGCCAACCTCCATCTAGAGCTTTTGTCACCCAGTCGAAAATTTCGACCAGGTTAGTTTGCTAGATTTCCCCTGAACGAACCGATGTTGCTGGATGTCCTGAAGGCCATTTACTTGCAGAAATGCCACCAACCTCTCCTTTAAGATGGTCTTCATTAATTTCCCCACTATGGACATAAGGCTGACCGGTCTGTAATTTCCTGACTTGCACAAGACTTGTTCAACAAATGAAGTCGTCCAGAGTTGAACCTTTTTACGTCCCCACTCAACACAAAACTGCCCAATTTCTGCTCGCTAGATCCAGGTCCTGGAGTTTTCTGGTGAGACGCATTGTCCCTTTCCTGGAGCAGGAGGTTCCTTTACACTTTCCATCTTTTTACTCTAATTCAGAGGGTGTTTATTAAGCTGCAGATGGAGGGGGCCAGCATGATCCTGGTAGCTCCATTATGGCCTCGGCAGAAATGGTTTCCCCTGCTTCAGCAGCTGGCGGAGGAACCTCCATCCCTCTCCCCTCTGCAGAAATCTGCTGACCCAGGATCAGGGAACCCTGGTCCATCCCAACCTCAGGTCCATCCATCTGCATGCTTGGCTCCTGAGGACATAGCTATCGCCGGGTTCGGGGTCTCTAACAGAGTGGTGGACGTCCTAGTGGCCACCAGGAATCCTTCCACTCGAGCCACATATGTCATGAAGTGAAAGTGTTTTGCCATCTGGGCTGCCAAACATAGTTTGGACCCACTATGGTCCAATGAACCAGATTCTGGACCACCCGATCTCTTTGTCCGATTCAGATCTCCAGTACGCATCCCTCAAAGTGCACCTTTCAGCTATTTCTGATTTCCACAAGACCATGGGTGACCGCACTATTGCTCAGCTGGATGTCTCCCATACCTTTTTGAGGGGTATCCTACATCTGAAACCCCCAATCCAGTCTCCTGTCCCAGCTTGGGACTTGAATTTTGTTTTGGAGAAGTTGACCCTGTCTCTTTTTGAGCCTATCGCAACTTGCAATCTATGCTTTTTCTCTTGGAAAGTGCTATTTTTAGTTGCCAGTACTTCTGCTCGAAGAATTTCAGAACTTCAGGCCCTCTGTTGCAAGGAGCCTTGTTTGATTTTTCACAGACAGGGTGTCTTTGCACACAAATCATAAGTTTCTCCCTAAGGTGGTTTCTGAGTGTACACTCAACCAGTCTGTCTACATGCTTGCTTATTTCCCTGAGTGTGCCAATCCAGAGGATGCACTGCTGTATACCTTAGATGTGTGCAGAACTCTGAAGTACTACCTGCTTTGCACCAGGGAATGTAGAAAGTCGAAGCATTTGGCTGTTTCTTTCACCCCAGGTAGAGAGGGTGCTTCAGTTTCCAAGCAATGTTTATCCAAATAGTTAGCAAATTGCATTGTGTTCTGCTGCAACAAGTAACTGCCCCGTGCTGTCAAAGCTCATTCCACAAGTGGCATGGCTACCTCCTTGGCTTGTTTCCGAGGGGTCTGAGCTGCTAATATCTGTGCTGCTGCCACATGGGGTACCATCCATACTTTTACCAAGCACTACAGTCTGGACATTGTTTCTGGAGCCCATGCAGGATTTGGCAGGGCTGTGCTGCAGGGCCTCCTGTCTTAAGTTTATTGTGAGCCCTCCTCCCAGACTGTCTCTTTGCACCTGTAACTGTTTGGGACTCGTTCATGCGGTGTAACTTGATGACTGAGATACCTCCAAAGAAGATAGAACAGTTACATAAGAACTTACTATGACAGTAGATCTTCGAGGGGATCTCAGTCATCAGGTCTGCTTTCCCTCCCACCATATCCCTTCTTGGGGCTCCTCTCTAGTAACTAGCTGTCTGGTGTATCCAGCCTTTCAGTTAGGCCTGGGCACCTCTCTCTCTCCTCGGGCCCCCATTGCACGAGCCTGGCTCCCTTAGTCTCTAGGGGGTTAAAGAACTGAGGAGGGAGCGGGGCTGCTCGTGCCTTTATATGGTTCATGACATCGGTGGACATCGATGGCATGGGCTGCCCCATTTGCACTGCTGAAAATCTTTTGTGTGGATTACACTTCACCAACGGTGAAGTTTCTGTGGTGTAACCTGATGACTGAGATCCCCTTGAAGATTTACTGTTACGGTAAGTTCTTACGTAACTGTTCTTTTCTTTAGTAGGTGTACAGTCACTCCCCATCATTCAGACAGCAGCCAGCCAAGGTGGTGAGTGGAGGGGCTGTGTCAGTGACTGTCTCAGGGCTATTCATCACTGTACTTGGGTGAGTGGGGGCTGTGTTGGTCGAGGAGCCAAGCAAGAGGGATGGGTGAAGGTCAAACTATTCCGTGAGGGTTGGGGATCAGGGCTGCAGGACCACTAAACACCAGGGATTGTTTATAATACATGGGGGAGCAGGAGGTGGGGGAACACCATGCACAGGGATACAGGTAGGGTTTTGGCATGGATAAACAGTGCTGCATTGGTAGCTGTTTAGTGGTGTCAAAAACCTTTGACTATATCGCTGCACCCTATGCAGGGGGTGTCCCTTATTTTTATAGGTGCAATGGTATATTAGAAACATAGAATTTGCTGGCAGATAAGAGCTGCTTGGCCTACCTAGTCCACCCATTTTTCCCTGCTTATACTATCACTGCAGATCCTACTTGATCTCCAGCTTTTTCACCCCCTTCCCTTTTTCTAAGACTCTCTTATGCCTGTCCCATGCATTCTTGAATGCCACCACTGTTTTCCCCTCACCACCTGCACTGGAAGACTGTTCCTGGACTCTACCACTCTGTCTATGAAGAAGTGCTTCCTCACATCTCTCCTTAATCTACCCCCCACCCCCCCGCTTCTTATCATGCCCGCTTCTCCTTGAGCACCTTTTTTCTGGAAAATACTTCCCTCTTGTACCTTGTTTACCCCTGTGAGGTATTTAAAAGTCCTTATCAAATCCCCCCTCTCGCATGCCTCTGTGGGATCATTCTGTCGGGTAAGCGCCACAAACCTGGGGCCTTTAAATATAGCTCCTCTCTGATCGTACTATTGTCGGTTAGTACAGCGCTAACATGATTTGCTCTGCACTAACTATTTGTATATGTGGGCCATAACATATTGTTAAAAATAACAGGACTTTAAAATAGTGAGCCATTTTATGTTTTGTGATACGTTTACCGATATGTGATAGTTGAAGTAGTCTGTGATATCGATAACAAGTGCGGAGACTCCAGGCATTCATTTAAAAAAAATTAAGTTTATAGATCTAATGGTTCAAACTATCCCCATTTTAAGGTAATTATTTTGAAAGGTATAACTTTGAAACCTTTAGGGCTAGAGACTTAATTTTTTGTAACTGAAAGCTTGGAGTCCAGCAAGAAATAATTAGCTACGTCGATACTGTTTGCATGTGTCAATACTATAAATTACATAATAGTTTAAAAAAAAAAAAATTTTATAACAATTTTTGTTTTACTTTTTCTGAATTTTGGTAATATGACACATTAGTTAATGAGAAATTGTGTAGGTCATAACTTAATTTTCATTCCTTTTGTGCCCTTAATCGCACTGCAAACATTTCAGTCTCCTCTCTAGCAGTACCAAATTGTACTTGCTTTCAAGCGTTGGAAGATAATAAACAAAATTTGAATTGAATTTAATTTCTCAGCTCAGCGCTCTACACACTAGACCACATTTTCTTCCTGCTGTTTGTTTTTATATTGTTAACTGGGTAGGACCTGAGTGCATAAAATTCCCACTGTCATGGGTAAACTGGAATACAGTTAACAACATGCAGTTTGAAACATTTATACTTACAATCAGCATACTGTACAAATCACATTTCAGCCTAATTTTAAACAAGAAAAAGTAGCAACAGACTATGCCAGATGGAAGTGAATTCTAGTTTTTTGCTGCATGATAGCAAAAAGAATTTTGTACAAACATTGGCCCCTATTCACTATCAGGCGGGAATTACATGCCAGAGGCACATATCTGCCCACGTAGCTCTGCACCTGCAAATGGGTGTGCACTGGCCGAATTCATCAATGGCCGCCACTTGTCTGTGTGCCCGCCCCCTCAGCATGCAGCATAGTGCAGGGCGGCCGTGGGCAGAGTCATGGACCCAGTTGGGCATCCAGTGGAATGCCTGGCATGGGTCCCACAGTGGATCCCTTATGTGGGCAGGCACGGGTCTTGGTGCATAAATTGCACTAGCGGACATCTGGACCCACGCGGTCGCATTCGACACAGTCCTCCTTCCTGCGTTGCACGGGCACCATGGCCCACAATGCCCAACACATGGCGGCCCCATTCCCAACCATCCAGGGGCACCCCTTGCCCAAACACAGTGCCGCCCCAGCCCCGATTTTGACATGCACCCCCCCAGCACATGTCAGCCCCGTCCTGGCACTGTGTAAGCCCCCAACTGGCATGTCCCGATCCTGGCTCCAGTGTACCCCCCTCCACTGCTGGATGTCTGCACCGGGACAACGCCTCATACTGCACTTCCTACACACCCCTGGCCTAATCCCCTGTCCCGCCCCAGCACTGGTGAGTCAATGATCCACCACCCCTGGGTAGCACCGACAACCCCCAGCCCCGTACCTTCCTGCCAGTACCACGGCTTGATGCGGCCAGCAGCACAGCCCTCCTCACACCTCCACGGCCACCTGCCATCCAACCACTGCTGAGGTCGCTGTCTGTATATATGGGCACACACCCAGCAGCAGTCTGACAGCCAGCTGCCATGGGGGTATGAGGAGGACTGTGCTGCTAGTCATTCCTGGCCCTGGCACCATGAAGGTATGGGGGCTGGGGGAATTGGGTATTAGTACTTAATAGAGACCATTGACCTACCATTGAAGGGAAGGGGTACTAGGCGTTCAGTCCCAGGTTGTTGTGGCTGGGCGCCCTGTGTCTGTGAGGTGTAATGTATGGCACTACAGCGGGCCACGGACAGTCATCCGCTGGGGGTGGGGGCTGTAGGTATTGTACGGGGGGCCTGGCAGCCATATACTGGGGGGATGGGGGGTTCTAGCTGTGCCGCCCTGAGGTGGGGTGCAATGTGTCCACTGCAAGATAGTGTGGGGCTGGCTTGTGTGTTTGTGGGGGCTGGTATCTGACCTGGGCATGCGGCCAGTCATCACGGGGCAGCCCCTACCCCACCCCCTGGGGCATGTGTGTGGTACAGCTGTGTGTGGGGCTGGGCCTGTAGGGCACTTACGGCAGGGTCTCCCCAGGCATAGATGGCACCCTCCTGTTCCCCCCGTGTGCGGCGGTACACACCTTCTTGCATAGAGGGTAGTGCCCGCACACCCCCTGCCCTCCCCCAGTGCATTGCTGTCTGCATGGCCAGGAGATTAGGTGCGCACGGGCTGTGCACCCCTTGTTGTGCATCCCGTGTGGGGGCGCAGTGGGTGCAGAGTGATCTGCAGTGCATAGCCGCTCCACCCATTAGTGCATAGGGGCCATAGTCCTTTTTAAAGGGATTAGCAGTGCTGAGTTAACTCTAGAGTGATTTCCAGACTTAATGTTTAGCACCTGAAGCAAACCAAGTTTGAAACCTTTCTTTATCATGAAGTATATTCCATAAATTTGTAAGCATACCAAATTTACAACGCACATCAAAGGACAACCAGTTGAGGCTGCCATATAAAATGCAGTGATGAGTTCTTTAATCAACAACCCAAACAAATGGCCACACATTTTATTAAAAATAATTCATGATGGATCCTAGATGAATTTGTCTCACTTGCTACTGAATAAATAATCCTATGTTCAATCAAAGATATAACTGAACTGTGTGCAGCCAGTTTCCAAACATCAACAGTCAAACATCCCCTGTTGTCTGTTGACTTTTGTATTTCACTAAACAAACTATATCCATCAGTTTACTTTTGGCCTATTTACACGACCTGATCTGCACCACTGTGAGAGGTGCAGCTGAGTTGCATCAGTATAGATCAGGAAGTATAAACTGTTTGGGGAGCATTGCGAGTGGCTCCATTGCCAGCCAGGATGATCCTTGTTTTGGTTGGGAGCTGTACTGTTGGAGGTGTTTTTTGGCTGCTGTGTTAACACACAGCTTCACCTACAGTGGTGCAGTACCATGACACCCTGTGCCATGTCAGACTGTCCCTCATCACAGCTGACAGTGGCATGATTACACCTGTCAAAAAGTCTGATAGCTGCAGCCTCGTAATCCTGTATGAGGGCATAAGTACCATCGGCTTATTCCTCGGCTTGGCTGGGATCACTGACAAGTCAAGAAACAAGCCAGTGGTACTCATGCTCGCATACACAAACTCTTACACCTAGCATACCCTGTGTTTAGCGATGCTCTCTGCTGGTCCAGAACCCATAGCTTCTACTACCCCAAGACACATGGCCACACACCATGTTCTAGCCCCTGCTCACGCTCTCTTTTCTGGAACCCAACTCACCTACAATCACAGCCCCAGGACTTTGGAGGTGTTTTCCATGTACCTTTCACTCTTCTCGCCCCCTTACAGCACAGTACTGCTGGGCCTCATTTCTGGTTCACAGTAGGATGGGACAGCCTGCCCACTGCTCTTTTTCCCCTGTTTGTGGTGGCCATGTGTGTGAGCATTCTGAGTATAGACTGTTGAGGAATGGGAACCCATGTAATGTTTTGCTCGCCGCTGTCCAAAACACAGGAACTCAGTTTGAATTACAGACTGACCCTGTGGTGACGTGTTACCAGTGTAGTGTGAACAGGAGTCGGGAGCAGGGCGACAGCTGAGCGGTGGAAACCACAACACCGCATATTGTACGGTGTAAATGTGCCTTTAGTTTTGCTAGTCAGCAGCACACTGACATCAGTTTAGATCAAAAAATGCAGTTCACGAATAAAACAGAAAATCCTGTAATAAATATCCTTTGCTTTGCGCTGTTAAAGTTTATTTAGCGAGTCCCCAGACAAGAAGACCATTAGTACAAAAAAATTTCAGTATGCTATGGCCAGACATTTTCATACTGCTAACCACGGAGCCACAGCAGAACTTCTTGGATTTGTGGGCATCAAAAAAACTGAGTTCAGATACGAGGAGGGAACATGGTAAATAAACTTTTTGTAGTGCACAGCGTATTCGATCTGGACTTTGGGTAAGTGGCACCTGATGGATTAAATAAGGACTTACCATTACATGCATATTTATGAACAACAGTTTTGAACTAATTTGATGAATGATATTTATTACGGGATTTTCCGTTTTATTCATGACCTGCATCTGTGATCTAAAATGATGTCAGTGATGGCTGCTACATATACCACAGGCTTGTCTCCAACTGTATTTATGAAATCCTACCCTTACAGGTATTGCAGGTTGTGCTTTGTATGAATATACGGCTGATTTTTTAAGGGTCTTTTTTGTGAATGTCTGAAAATATTATTTTTGGATGTTCTGTATATTTTCTGTTCTTTGTTGGTCTCACTGTAGTATACACTGCACTTTATATATTTTCCACATATCTTGCACTTTCTGCACATTTGCACTGAGCTGTTTTTGTGCATTTTAAAAAAAGTCACTTTAATGTCTATGTCTCTAAATGTGCTATTTAATGTCTCTGTGTCTGGGCACTATGACTCTCCGAGGAGAACGTCATCCATGACATCAGAACGTCAGTAGGTGCATAGTCATGGCTGGCCTCTGGGTTGCGGGCATGTGTGAGTTTGTAGTTCAGGCCGCAATAGCTCCCAGTGGAGAATTACTTTAGTTTGTAAAACAAACAGGACAGCTTTTGTGCAGACATAGTAGGGTCTTTCTGGTCTACATTAAAGACAAGGATGTTTTTGCCCAGATGTATGAAAGAGAACATATTTACCAGCAGACTACATTGGACCTGGTGGTGGTTGGCCTTTTTAAAAAACAAGCATTTGTCAATGCCGAATGTTTGCTTGCTGGCATTAGCAGTGGAAGTGCAGGAGTTAGACAGATGCAGTATAGGAATGGCAGTGAAGTACTGAACTGCCGCAAACTCCACCCCCTTCCTGTAGAGATGGACAGGCATTGGGATGTGGCTTTGGGTCGTTGCCCATGATGGTCACGACATTTCACCTACCCTGCAGACACTGACAAGTATCGAGGTGTGCCTTGGCGTGTTTGGGCTTTACGTTCACCTCATTCCGTAGCTGAAATGGATGCAGTATAGGAGAATGGGGTTAACTATGGGCCAAAGGGTCCAAGGCACACCTCCATGCCTGTCACTGGCTGCAGGGTGAAAGTGAGGTGGGGGGAATGGCATGAGCATTACTGTCTGCAATCCTGAGTCACACCCTTCATCTGTCAGTCCCTACATGGTAGGGCGTTATGGTCAAAAACCCTAACGCCCTGGGAGTTTCTTGGTATTTTTACTCCAAGTTTTCAACATGGGCTTTTCGTGACGCCACCGCATGAACAGTGACACTATCAGTTTGTTAGCTGAAAGGTAATTTTGCACAGCAACTGCACCATTTGGTGCCACAGGTGTGAAAACACATTTCAAACAGGATGTGAAAAATGACAGCTGTACTGTTCATTAGGAGGTGTAAAAATGGCAATGTTGAAAATCTGGAGTGAAACTATAAAAAAACTGGTGAAGGCACGAGCGTGCATAGAAACTGTGCAACGCACACCAATAATGTAATTAGTTTGGGGATTTATTTACAGCAGATTTTCAACACAGGCATTTTGGGACTTCCGCTAATGAACAGTGTCACTGTGATTTTCTTAATGTGTCCTGAACACTGATTTCCCACAGCGACTGCGCTATTCTGTGCCGGAACTGCGAAAACACATATCGGGCAGGGTGTGAAAAATGACAGCTGTACTGTTCATAAGGAGGTGTGGAAAAATACCAATGTTGAAAATCTGGACTGAAAATATTACAAATTTGTGAACTTACGAGGGTTCATGGAAACTGCGCAATGCACGTTCGTAACACAGTCATTTTATGGACTTTTGTAACCAAATTTTCAACATAGCCATTTTAAGATGTCTACTCATGAACAGTGTCACTGTGATTTTCTTAATCTGTCCCAAACATTGATTTACTTTTCGACTGCGCCATTGTGTGCACTACATATGCAGAATACATTTAGGTGAGATGTGAACAATGACAGCTGTACTGTTCATAAGAAGATGTGGTAAAATGGCAATTTTGAAAATCTGGAGTGAAAATATTAAACATTCTCGAAGTTACGAGCGTGCGTAGGAACTGCGCAACAGACGCTTGTAAAACAGTCATTTTTGGGAATATTTTCACCAAATTTTCAACATAGGGTTTTTGGAGGCCTACCTCATGAACTGTGACACTGTCTTTTTGTTATTCGATCCTGAAAGGTGGTTCCGTGCAGTGACCTCAAAATCACCTTTCGGGACTGAATAACCAGATGACAGTGACTGAATTCATGAGATGGGGTCCCAAGAACCCCATGTTGAAAATTTGGTGCAGAAATTCACAAAAATGACCGAGATATGAACCAAAGTTGAAAACCCCCTATTTATGCCATTATACAGCTTACTGGCATTTCTTCAGTTCGCGGTCGGCTTTGAAGAGTGCAGACATGTTCCACGTCCACGAAGATAGTCCGCCAGGCTCCGGAGGCAAGTATGGGGTGAAGGTGTGTGAGGGAGGTGGGGTGCGCGAGAGGGTGGGTGCAGGTTGGGGACAAGAGAGTCAATGAGGGACCATTTTCTTTTGTTACAGGTTTAAAAAAAAAAAAAAAAAGACAACGCAGGATTTTTGCCACACTGAGGTGGGCTCCCAGTGTGGCACCTGGAAGTTTATTTCGCGGGGGGGCACTGGAGCCCATGAGGATTGGGCATCCGTCAGAATGTGAGGAATGTGCATGTGCGAGGAGATTGGGCATCCCCTTAGCACACAACAAATTGAGGCGCATCATACCAGGAGATGCAGTGGCGTACAGCTGAAAGAGAAGGACTGCTAAGGTGGTGACGTGTAGGCAATTTGCATACTGCTGACAGCACAGCAGTATGCAAATTGCCTACATGTTACCACCGCTGATTGTAGCGGTCTTTCTCTTTCAACTGTACGCTACTACATCTGAACTGCTGTCATAGACAGCTCAGACATTCCTTGGTGCCGTGCTGCTGCACCTGCAAAAACTATCAGGGCATTGGAGGCGGGGGTGCCACACCTACGAAAACTTGTATGGTGGCACTATGTTTCTTGCACATGCATGCAAGCAAACATAATAAGTCAATAAATTGAAGAGTTTTTTTTTTTTTAATGTGACTAAAGCTTTATGTGTGTAAAGATAACAGAATGTGAGTTTTTGGAGTGCTGACCAACTAAGCTGCCCTTGTGTAGCTGTGTGTTCTTCATTACTCAGGCCTCTGGCGCTGTGCACGCCAGAGTTTGTTTCTAAGCTACTACTGTTTGTGATTTGAGTGATATTGAAGTACTCACAAGTTGCATAGCCCTAACAGACATAATGTGCTGTTTTAAACAGACCTCTGAAGGACAGGCTTTTCAAATGCACAAAAAAATACACATTCTTAGCCCAGGCCTACCTAAAAGCTACAGAAATAAGTTTATGTATTGAAATTCGGACCCCAGACAATTCCCTTTGAGACGCAGCATCTCATTTTACATAGGTATCCTAGTGGACAGCATCAGCTGCAGCCCCTTGCAAAGCTCTTGTAGTGAAGCACTAGGGTTTAGCTGGCCGTTGGATCTCTGTGGGGTAAGGCATGAGTGGACTTTTCATGTTAGCCCTTTAATGTCTGTCACTGCAATGAAAAAAGTGCTTCAAAGGACTCTGGATGCAATAGTACTATCACTAGCACTTTTAAAGTTTTACAGTGCCAAAGGTGTGCATGAAAAGACTTTGTGTGCAGAAACACTAGCACTAACACTTTCAGAAACACTGTATACCAGAAGAGTCTTGCAATAAAAAATCTTTTGAGAAATATTTGCAGCTTAATGAAGATTTGTTAAAGTGCAGCTCCAATAGTTTATTTATTTATTTTATTCACTGATACCTTACAAAGATTACCTTCGAGCACATGTGCTCATTCACGAAGATTACACGTCAAATACATAGTCACAAAAAAACAGAACAAGTACAATAAGCAGTTCTAGAGGAAATGCAGATAAGTCAGGCTCAAAGGACTTATGACAGATCAATTACATACATTTTTGAAACAAATCCACCAGATCATTGTATAAAAAGTCACAGGATGTGTACAGAAAGAAACCAAATAAACAGTTTAACAGTTACAGTTGAAATAGACTGCAAGGTCAGACCGCAAAGATCTTTTAAACTGCTTAATCTTGAAGAGATTCAGGAGTGTATCAGGGAGTTTGTTTCCAGTTAGCGGCCCTGACACTAGATGACCACTTGCCCAGTTGAATACGCCTGAAAGGAGGCTTAAAGGAGAACTGTGCTGAATATATGTGAGTTTTCACCAACAGAAGCGATTTTTTTTATTAAAAATAAGGTTCAAATTTTGTTATTGCTGTAGCTAACCAGGCTGTTTAATTATTTAAGTGGGTGCTTGTGATTTACATGCTACTGGTAAGAACCATTTTAGAACTGTATGATGTAGATTACGTCCCTGTTCTATGCTTCTGTTGTTGGCACAATGCATTCATGTTCTACTGTAGAACTCTGAGGTTGTTTGTGACATAAATTACATCATACAGTTCTAAAATGGCACGTGCGACCAGACTGTAAAGCAGAAACACCCACTGAGGTTACTAAAAAGCCTGTACAGATGGAAAAAATACAGAATTTTAATCAGTACTTAAAAAAACCTTTTCTATTGGGAAAAATGGCTTACAAGTTTGGAACAGTTCTCCTTTAAGGTTATTCCTGGCCATGTTCCTGGCGTTGTATTGGTTGGAGACAGTGCGGAAACAATTTGTTAAAGGAGAAGGTGTTGGGCTCAGGAGTTCCTTTTTGGCTAACAAACATGTCTGGAGCTTCATTCTGCTGGGTAAAGGTAGCCAGTTAGTGAATACGTAAAGGGTACAACTGTGAGTGCGGTTGTCTGCACCAAGTACAGAGTGGCACACCTTATTACAGATCAGCTTTACTCAATAGGTGATTTAAATGTGTTTATGCCCTGCCTACCCCGGTGCTTTTTCCTACTTATTAAGTGGGGTTTTTGTGGTTCTTTCAAGAAATTTTTTAGGGTCCTAGCCAGATCCTTTACGAGCACATTCCCTGCACCACGTGTGCACAAACTCGAGTACACTGTAGATTTTAGCATCAGCTACTGCACATATAGTAAGTACAGGCAATTAACACCTAGTGGATGTATAACATCATTATATTTTAAAATAAGCTAAATCAGAGTTGTAAAATGGAACCCTCATTTACATAAACTAAACACAGATTAGTATTCTGAGTTTAAAAATGTGCGCACCCCATTTAGTTTAATAGGGTGAACTTTGGCTCATAGGAGTTGATAATGCCCTTCAAAACAGTTGGACTTGCTTGCATACATCTTTATGGGAGGAGGAAGACCATTGGTCCACTGAGTTCCCACCCCCTTTACTGGCTCTGCATGGTTATCCTGTCACCCCTTTTCCTTCAAAATACTTCTTTAGCTTGTCCTGAAGGTTTTTCTAGCATCAGCTGATGCCAACTGTTCTTGAAGTTGATTCCAAGTGTCCAACACATATTGTTCTATATTCACAATGTTACCTCTAGCATTACCACTTTAATGTGCTTTTACTAACCCGATTCAGCAGTGTGCCGTGGAACAGCATTAGAGATGGCTGAATCAGGTTAGTAAAGCCAAAGTAACGTGATGGAACAGCTGAAGGGGTGAACAGGCAGTAGCCCATTTTTGTAAAATAGTTTTTCCAAATGTTTACCTTAAATATTACTCCTTTTAATTACATTGTAATCCCCTTGTTCTTTTGTCCTTATGACTAGGTTCTTCCATATACACATATCAAATTTGATATAGAAATTACAACTATTAAGACATTTGTTATACATAACTACTTATGCACGTGCAAAGTCTAAGGACTTGATTTTGAAGACTGCATTTCTAGAATGTCCCACTCAGTGGAGTTTGATAGCAGGCTTAGTTCCTCATTGTTTACAAGAAGACAGTGCGGGCAGCCTGCATTTGCAGTGGAGGACTTTGCAACTTGAGTTAATGGCTAGGGATGTCCTTGCACACTTCTTTTGTGAGGGTTTGCCTCAAAAACGCCGAAGGTTAAAACATCCATTAGAAACACCTTAGTGGGTTAAAATTAAAAACTTCTAAAAAACTGTGAAAATGTTTGAAAAATTAATGTGGGAAACTTTTTTTATCATAATTTACGCCCCCTTGGTCTCTGGCCCCTGCTTCTCTCGGAGAGCTCCAAGGCCCAAGCTGACTCACTTTCCGTGACATCTTCCACCAGCCCCTTCATGGTGCGACACTTTTACTTTGCTCGGTGAGGTCAGAAGTGGGGGAAGCACTCCCAAACATCCTTCCTCTTCCCCCGAATTTTTACAGGTTCTTCAGGTGGCCAGCATGACGAGCATCATGAGGGCCTGGGTGTACCAGGGTCCCATTGCATCAGGAACCAGTGACAATCCTTTTTACACTAGTGGATGCTGGCATGCAGGGCTCATGTGTACTCCCACATGCATGCAGCGTACAGTATATGAGCCATCCAGCATCCATGCCCTAACCTGCATGCCTCTTGCTGAGCTGCAACACATGGTCATCTATGTGGCAGCATTGCAGTGGAGGACGTAATCCACCCCAGAGGAGGGGAGCATCCCCTGGGACACTCAGTCCTCTTTCCAATGGCCTAAACTTGATTTTGAACCCGAGTCACCAGCATTGCGAGCAGTAGCACTACCACTGTACCGACAGGGCGACTCAGTGTGGGAAACCTTTGCTTCCTGTATTGTAGCGTGAGGACAGAGGACAATTTGCAGTGGGTTAAAAATAGCTAAATCTGTTCTACTGGCCTTATCATCGAAATGATCAGTCTAACCATTCTGCGGACAATAGTTTTAGAAAATAGTTGTACAGATCTATTCTGTGCTCTAAACCTTGATAATCCAGGGTTTACTAAACATGTAGCTTGACCTAACTGAATATTGGGGTTGAGTGCAAAATGCATGCAAAATATACTTTCAGTGTAGCATGTCTTGCAAGAAAATTGTTCAGTTCACAAACCGTCTTCAAACTGAGCCCTAAATATGAATTGGTAACAAAAAATCCCCAATGAAAATGGCATCATCTCTATCCTGCTGTGCTGTTACAAAGAAGGACAGAAAACATCTGGCTTGTATCAAATGAATATTCTTCATATTTTGTTTGTAGAATACCAATCTGTGAAAGGAACATCACGTTTATCAGCAGCAGCTGTAACTATCTGTTCCCTCCATCTCTCTAGAGAATAAAGCCCAGGTCTTCCCAGGCTTTGAAAATGAAGACTGTGTACAGGCATAGAGATTATGTTTATATATTAATTGTGAGAAACATAACTATAAAAACAGTGATTCAGCCGATGCATGTTTCTCCATGGGTAAGGTCTTGTTTTTCAACATCTTAAAGGCTTCGTTTCATTTTTAGAGCAAAGCATCATAATAAAAATTCAGTTAACTGCAAAACATTCAAAAAGAGATAATACTTCTCTCAGTTGTCTCTCTCTTAATTATTTTACTCACAACAATTTCCATTGATTAAGCGATACATCAGGCCTCCGGGAGAGTCATGTAAGACTCAAAGCAAACTGAGGTAGCTCTGGACACCCCTGTGGTAAATATATATACAGTACATAGTTACACGGAAGCATTGAAAATCTCAGCAGAGAAAGGGCTATTGGTAGTTTACTCACCTGGTAAAGGTGATTGTAGTACTGTATCTCTATTGTACTCCACAATCCTTACTCCTGGATTATGTTCACCTGACTTCCAAACTTTTGGAGGCCTACTCTGTGCTCCCTGTCCTCCTAGAATCCTGTTAGACATTTTTCAAAACTATGCTGTTATTCATGAAGGATTCCAAGGAGAGAACCTTGCTCATGTAACCTGAAAGAATGGATGTGGCTAGTTTAGGAATAGTTATAGATAGATGTAGGAATACAGACATAGCCAGAAAGAGAGAGTAAACCCACGCTTCTAGGGGAGCCTGCGTCCTGTGTGCTATAGCTTAGACCACTGAGCCATCCTGAGGCCCAGGTCAGTCTGCAATGGCTTTGTCAGACTGTGATGTCTAATGAGATTGGCGTATGTTTTCACACAACAACAGGGCTACTAGCCCTGGCCCCTGCTAATGGTGCCTGCACATAGCGAATAAAGCCGCAGTCTCAAGTTGTGGGCTTGTGAGTTATGGACCCGAGTTCCGCACCCTTGTTATGGTATATATTCAGTTGTTGTGGTTCTGCCTATAGGGTGGGCCCTGGAGTGCCATAGAGATATACTACTGTGGTCACCTTTACCAGGTGAGCAAACTACCATTGTAGTGGGTACATCTGTGTAGCACTCCAATATCCTTACTCATGGGTTCCTAAAAAGCAGTGAATCAGATTAGGAAGGGGCAGACCAAGTACAACCGGCAGAGAATATCAACCCGTTATTCATCAAAAGGTGAATCGATCAGTGTAACAATATGTATTGGTGAGATCAGATATGAAGAGCTTAGAGCTTTGTGGTCCTGCAAATGTCCAGTCATGGTTATTGGTTGCCTTCGAGAGGCAGTGCGGGTATGAGACTGTGTGAATTCCTCCATGTCCTTTATGCAGTCTGAGGGTAGAGTTCATTGGACAGTCATAGGATTCATTAAGTTGTGGATTACTCGATGCCCTACTGTCAGAGTTATTGTTGTGTCTGCTTGCGTGCCCAGGATGCGACACCTATTGTATGTAGTGAATCTCCGGAATAATAAATGCTCTTATGGTAGACCATCCAAAGATCACTGTCTAGGGCCCTCTGTTTAAACTGTTGAATGTCAAGCTATATGATCATTTGAAGGGTGTTAATTGACCCTATAAGGGGCTATCATTATCATTTGGTATAATGTGGGATCTCCCATTCTGTGGGGCAATCTGTAGGTGCCTAGTGTAGCTGCGCTGTTACTGTCTTTTCAGGCTTGCCAAACTGTATGCTGGATATGTCCCATATAAATACATGTCTAGTTTATCTCTTCCCCTGTATTATCGTATCCAGACAGTAATTGGAGTAGGTCCATGGGCTTCTTATGATGGAAGCTCTCCTGTAGTCACCTGTTGTCTGCCAGTTAGTGCAGGACAATTGTGTCGGGATGAATCCTGAGAGGTTCCCAAGGGTCACCACTCACCTCTTAAGTAGGTGGTGTCACTATTCACATGTCATAGATATCCAAATGGTTTTAGTGGTAGTGCTATGGTATGTTTTCTGGCAGACCAATGTAGTTTGCACCTACTGTGATAGAGTTATACAGTATGTACAGTGCAGCCGCTGCTAGAAGGGATGATTGTAATACTTGATTGGCAGTGTCTGCTTAAATGTATTGACCTGTAGCCACTGGTGAGAAAGGTCTATATGATCAGTGTAGTTGCTTCAATAGATGCTGAACAGAGGCATTTACATTGGGTACTGTCTCTGTATAGTGACACAGTGAAGCATAGAATGAGGGGCCTGAACCCCATAAGTCTGGTGAACTGTAGCGTCTTGCGAGGTAGGTCTATGTGAAGTGTAGCTGCCACAGCATTAGATGAACTGAGGCACTTACAGCAGAGTGTTGTCTCTAATGAAACAGTGCTGTATGAAAGGGTGTGTTAGTAGTGTAAATTCCTCCCATGATCAGAGCGCTGATCCTTGCCAACTAGGCTGAGATCGGTAGATTGTGACACCAGACTGACAGAGGATGTTGACTTATAGTTCTCTTGACCCCTTCATGGGCGTATGATAATTATAAGTAGAGGGGTGCGAGAATTTGAGATTATGAGTTGCTGTACGTGGCCTACATGTCATTCCTGGATTTAATGCTATGAGTATCCCCTGTCCCTTCTTTTGTGACCAGGATTAATTAAGCGATGCAGAGGAAGGTTGGTGTCACTGCTGGGAGCCACTGTAGTAGGGGCTACAAGAGGTCACCGGCCATGGCTGACTGTGCATTTCCCAGTAGAGTGTCCATTATGTAGGGGCCACTCCAGGGTGTATGGCATTATCAACAGGCAAATGGCGTGGATTGAAGGCAGCCATGGTGCACTGC
Source organism: Neoceratodus forsteri (assembly GCA_016271365.2). NCBI lineage: Eukaryota > Metazoa > Chordata > Ceratodontiformes > Ceratodontidae > Neoceratodus > Neoceratodus forsteri. The sequence goes on from CM028134.1 coordinate 250,947,885, forward strand.
AGTGTAGCCGCTGGCAGGGGCCACATGAGCATTCCTAACACCTTAGACTGTCAGTTGGTGATGGATAGTGCTCAGTGTAGTCCTCATGATGGCATGTGATATTCAGTATTTCTCTATGCACTGTCAATGCTAAAAGCAGAGATGTGGTGTTGTTTGTTAGTGGTGTGTGTGTATGCAGTCCTGCGGTAGGGCATATCAGGCTGCTATGTTAGCTGGCCCTGCCGTCGTTGTCAGTGCTCACATTACCACTGCATGTCATTGGTCTCCCGCACTAGCTCTGAAGTTTAAGGTTTTATTGATGCACAATAACATTACATCAAATCGGCATAGCCATATCCGACCATTATCACAATTATCACAATCTTAAAGGAGTAGAGTTAATCATACCGTATCATCATGGCTAGAGGAGTTTATATTACAACAGATATACTGTATTCTATGGGTAAAAGCCAAGGTGGCCAGATCAACTGTCCGCATCAAGATACTCTCCAGCCATTCCATAGTTCTTTCTTCTCTGTTCTCTTGTAGTTGATTCTGTTATTTAGTAATTATTTGTTTCAGGGCCCCCTTTTTTCTTCCCCCGCTTTGGTTTTTGATTCCTCCTTTTTAATATAGAATAATCCTTAATTTCCAAAATTTCCAAATGACTATGCAAACTTAATGACTTTAACCATTTCAAATACGGCAGGCTTACAAAACAAAAGGAAAACCAGTAATTAAACTAATTTGGCTAAACTAATTGGCTAGTGGTGTGTGCATAACGAGACCATCTATCGTCTCCCATTGAAGTCGGATCTTCTGCATCAATCAACTCACTCCTCTTAAGGTTTGAAAACCTGAGAAAACAAATTAAGGGCCATCGCTCTCTAGATATTCAATGTGAGACTTTTCTCATACCAGACATTCCATATTAGATTAAATCTCTCCATAGTTAGCCTTAAGGCTGCTGTAATTCTTTCCATTTGTTCTAGCTCATTTACTTTATCTCTCCAGGTTTGGATGGTGGGCGATTTTGTAGATCGCCAACAAATTGTAATACACTTTAGAGCTGCCAACCTGAAGATGTGATATAGTCTCCTCCGAGGTCGAGGGAGTCTCAGAAACTCACTACTCGGAAAACCCAAGCAGAGGGCTTCAAATGTTCCTGGGAGAGGGACCTCCAGAACTCTCTGGATCTGTTTATGTACCTGTCGCCAGAAACCCTCTAACTCTGGGCATCCCCAGAAAATATGAAAATGCAAACCCACCCCTTCACACTCCCTCCAGCATCTGTTTGTGTTGTCTGGGTGAAAATACTGTGTGACTGTGGGGGTTCTAAAAAAGCGTATCAAACTTTCCAGTGGTACTCACCCCAGAGGCGGAAAGCCGTAATTCATCATCCTGAAATAGCCCTCTGCCATTTAGAGGCTCTCCAATTGTATATCTGGGTCCCTTTCCCATCTATGCCTAACTACTTCGACTTGTCCTGAACATAGGTCTGTCATTAGTCTGTAAGTCTGAGAAATGGGTTTCATCTTAGCTCTTAAAGTGATCCAGCTATAGAAGAGTTGCTCTAGCTCCGTTAAGGGTCTTAACAGCTGTTGCACATGTAAGGGTTGGTGTATAAAATATCTTACTTGTAAGAATCTAAAATGGTCTTCCTTTCTGAGTCCATATTTTTGCTTTAGTTTCTGGAATGTGGTACAAGTCTCACCCTCCAGCAGGCGAGTAAACCTAGTAAGGCCTTGGTGCTCCCAAAAATGATATCCCGCATCTAAACTAGGAGGGCTGAAAGTCTCGTGGTGACGTATGAGAGATAGAGGACCCAATCCCCCTGGAACCTTCAGTCGTCTACGTAGGGCCAGCAAGGCTCGCAGGGTATACCTAGTCCATGTATTTTTCACCTTATAGACCATGCCTGAGGAGACAGCTGCGGTAGGCAGAGTCCAAAGTGATAGCTTATGTGCCTGTTCTAACTCCATAGGGAACCATCTATTATTCACCCTCTGCTTCATCTAGGCATATAACCAAGGGGCCTGTGCCGCTAAGTAATAGTCTCTAATGTTTGTTAGGCCTAGTGCACCCTGTTCTCGCCTAGTACAAAGGAGTGCCCTTCTTAGTCTGGGCTTTTTACCAAGCCATATAAAACTTGTTATAAGATGTTCCATTTAATTTAAGAACAATTTTGGGGGTGGGGGCAATCGGTATTGTCTGAAATAAAAACAGTAAACGTGGTAGCACGTTCATTTTGATGGAATGTACCCTTCCCAGCAGAGACGGAGGGAGCAGTCTCCACTTTCCCAGGTCCTGTCTAATAGTGTCTCGTAGTCTGGGGTAGTTGGCTGAGAAGAGCTGGGGGGTATCTGCCGGGACCCTTATTCCCAGATATCTAATTGTGTTATTTGGAGCCCAAGCGAACTGGTAGTTAGATCGCAGTTCAGGTGGTAGAAGCCCCCTTAGCCGTAAAGCTTCAGATTTTGAGGGGTTAATTTTGTATCCTGCTATTTGTTGGAACTGATTTAAAATCTGTATAAGGAATGGACGCGAGCTAACCGGGTCCCCAAGGTAAATAAGTGCATTGTCAGTGTACAAAGAAAGTTTATGGATCTGGGAGCCCACCTTTATGCCCACTACCCGGGGGTCTTGTCTAATCTGCTCCGCCAAAGGCTCCAAGGAGAGAGCAAACAGCAGCGGGGAAAGTGGGCATCCATGACGAGTTACCCTAGATAAGGGGAATCTGTCTGAGATGCATCCATTTATACTAATCACCGCTTCTGTCTGGGAGTATAGTGTTGCAACAGCTCCTATAAAGTTGTCACCCAGATTGAACTTTTTGAGAACTGATTGAAGGAAAACCCAGTCCACCTAGCAGCAGCCTTTTCAGCATCGATACTTATTGCTAGGTTGAGGGATGTAGCTGTTTTTTGGGAAGAAATTATGTTCAAGAGACGTCTAATGTTATCCTGTAGAAATCTTCCGGATATAAATCTGGATTGATCCGAGTGTATGAGATCCCCAATGACCATTTGGAGCCTCCGAGCTAGTATACCCGTGAATAATTTTAAATCTGTATTTAATAGGGAAATGGTTCTATATAATCCGCATTCCTCTGGTGATTTACTTAGTTTTAACAGTACCAATATCCTTGCATAGTTCCATGATGGAGGGATTGGTAGGTCCTTTCTCAGGACAGCATTAAATGTCTCCAAGAGGATGGGAAGAAGATCTGTCTGGAAAGTCTCGTAAAATTCTGCAGGGTACACATCTAATCCCGGAGCCTTTGTATTCTTAAGTGAGGAAATTTGGCTTTTAAGTTCCTGCATCGTAATCGGAGCCCCCAACTTTTCCCTTCTAGACTGATCTAGGACCGGGAGATGAATCCCCCTCAGATATTGGGCAATGTTAGCCTCATGATCAGGGCATCTTTCCGCAGCATGCAACTTCTGGTAGAAGTCAGCAAAACATTTCGTTACATCTGTTTGGGATGTGACCACACACTCATCTGATCCCCTTCTAAGTTTTAGTGCTGCCCTCGATGCTGCCTCTTTACGCAGCTGAGCTGCTAACAACTTTCCAGTCCTGTTGCCCTTCTCATAATATAGCTGTCTGGCATACCTACAACTAGCTTCTATTTGATGGTTCACTAATCGTGCTAACTTTTCCCTGACCTCTAATTTACTTTTTGTCTCTGTCAGGTTGTCTTGCTTATGTTGAATTTCCAGCTCCGCTATTGCCCTTTCTAGCTTTGTCTGTTCCGCTTTTCTATCTTTGTTAACTTTGGAAGCATACGTGATAATTTTACCCCTTATATGTGCTTTCAGGGTATCCCAATATATTGTGGGGGGGGGGGGTGTCCACCTGGCTATTAAATGTTTGAAATTGCTTAATCTCTGTTCTTATCATTGTTTTGAATTCCTCCTTATTAATAAGGCTCAAATTTAATTTCCACGTCTGGTGACGGTTCGGGGTTCCCAGCCGTAACTTTAGCAAGACCGAGGCGTCATCTGATAAGGTAAAACTACCTATTCGGGCTGAGTTTAATGCCCAGGTCCAGTTTGTGGGAACCAACAAGAGATCGAGCCTGCTGTAGCCTAAATGTCTGGGTGAGTACAGAGAGTAATCCCTCATGGTGGGGTGCAAGAATCTCCATGCATCCATCATGCCTTGTTCATGAATGAGTCTGTGGAGTGTTGTTGAGGCCTTGGATCTCCTACCTGGCTGCATCCCAGATTTATCTAGGTGGGGACAGAGAATTGTGTTAAAATCTCCTCCCACTATCCTAAGAACTGAGTTGAACCTGGGAAAAGCTGACATCATCTTTGTTAGAAAAGCTGACGTGGGGTTTTCCTCGTTGGGGGCATATATGTTAAGGATGCTGCACTTATGAGCGCCCAGGTCTGCCTCTACATATATATATCTTCCCTCGGGGTCAGACCTCACAATTGTCTCCTTAAAAGGGAGATTTCTCTTTATTAATATAGCTACCCCACGTTTGTGTGGATTGGATTGGCAGGAGGACGAAAAAATCTGTCCGACCCATGCCCTCTTTAATTTAGAGTGTTCTAATTGTGTTAAGTGGGTCTCTTGGAGTAGGGCAATATCTGCCTTAAAGTCTCTCAATTCTCTCAAAACCCTTGCCCTTTTGATAGGGCTTCCCAGGCCCCTTACATTGTAAGTAACTATTTGGATTTCACCCATAATCCAGTAACCACAAGAAAGATATGGTCCGACCCCCAAGGGCTCCTCCTTCTAAGATTATGCTCGACGCACACACCACCATTACCAAAGAACATAAAAAAAATCACATTTCCAAACCAACTCCATAACTATATACAAATTGACAGATTTTATGCCTCTGTCATGCTGTGCATTTTTTTTGATGCATCCTATTATGTACTTCAAGGTGATACTTCAGATGGTACATAAAGATCAGGAAAGAATCTATGCAACCCTAAATAGTTCTCTCGTATACTGTGGTGGTAGAACGGGAGACCTTGGGGAGACAATACTTCGTGCTCCCCGGCTGACCACTCTTCCACACTGTAGTCAGTAGGGTGATTAGCTGAGCTTCTGAATGCAGGGTGTTCCTCTTCACCCCTCACATGGTCTAAGGCAGTTAAGCCATCTAGGCCTTGACATTTTATTCAGCCCGCTCAACAAAATCATTAATATTTACACCGTGGACAAGATCCTGGTCTCCGTGGGGGACCTGGAACAGGATAAAAAAAGGGGGAGGAGTAGGGAGGAAAAAGGTGGGAGGGAGCAAGATTCCCAACAGCAGCATCACGTACAACTCAGATCTCCATAAATGTCTTTGAATAGCCACACTGCCGAAATGTGCCTGCAACTTCATGCCCGAGGAATACCCTTCCAGTAGGTTAGACTAGAGATAATAATTCTGTGAACATTGAGATTGGTTACACATGCTGTTTCCCCCCTCCTCCCCCAACCAGGCTCTCAGACTTTATCCTGGGCATATGCTAGTTATCTAAATTTTGTTTTCCCTTGAAACATAAGAATTTAATATCTTCGTTTTCGTTCAAGCTAGCAGATCTCTGCAGATTAAATGTTACCCAGTCTTGTTTGGCTGCGTCTCAGCCTGCCCCCTTGTTGTTGTGGGGTTGCGTCTGGGATTTCACCGTCATGGCAGCCTTCTCGATTGATGCTGCCATAGACCTGACTGCTCTGCGGACCTTCTGCCTTATGTCTGTGTTTTGGGCCTTGGCTCTTTTCCCCGAGGTCGACTGCCAGACCAGGATCTCCAGCTTCTGCCTCGAGAAACGGGACTGCAGCTCGTCTATCTTGATCCCGTGGTCTATCAGGAAATCGCTTGCCTCCACAATGTCTGCAAAGCGCTTCACTGCCTCCTCACAAGTCTTCACCTGAAGTCGGGCCGGATAGTCCAGGTAGGCCTTCATCCATTTCTGCCTCAGGGTTTTCATTGCAGCCAGTATCAACCACCATTGAAATGATGTCGATGCCGAAAAGTCATGGTCAAAATAAAGACGCTGGTCTCCAAAAATAACCTCCTTGCGACCCCACGCCATTTTCAACACTTTTTCCTTAACTCTGAAGTCCAAAAATGCCATAATTACCGATCTCGGTCTGGCGTTCACATTTGCTGGTGGGGGTGTGAGTGCTCTATGTGCTCGGATTATGCCTAGTGGCTCCTCCTTGGGCCAGCTCAACAGTTCCCGCAACAGACTCTCCATGAAAAGTATCATGTCCCCCGATTCCGTTTTTTCTGGGAGTCCGTGAACTCTGATACTGTTCCGTCGGTGCCTATTTTCTAGTTCCTCCAACCTTTTACTTAGTTATATCTCTCTATAATGAAGGTTTAGTAGCGCAGAGTTGTGCACATCGGTCCCGTTGCAATATTCTGTCAGACAGGCCTCAACTGCTCCCACACGCCTCTCGACTACCCGGAGGTCGCGTTTAGTATCCACCACTGCTGTTTTGATATGCTTCAGTGCTTCACCGATTGTGCTTAACTGGGTACAAAGTTGTTTAGAAGTGATTGTAAATTCAGGCTCATCATTACCATCCTCCGTTTGTTCCAGTTCGGGTTCTGCCGTTTCACTCCGCTAACTGTTTGGTTGCTAGTGGGGGTTGCCAGGCTAAGGTTCGCTGGATAGGCTCCCTAGACACACTCGGTGCTTCGAATTCTCTCAATTTTTGTCTCGTCGCCATATGCAGGCTAGTTTTTGCAGGTTTTTTGGCTTTTTGTTTCTTTTTAGGTGCCAGGATGGTTTAGGATTCTATCGAGTCAGGCAGAGCTTCAGCTTCAAGCGGCCATAAGCAATGCTTGCGTCACCGGAAGTCTTCTGTGCCTATTCTTGATGTGAATTTTGTAGGTAAGCTTACCACTCCCTCTGGTCAGACATGTCCTGCTTCTACCTTGACCCTGCCGGCGGCCTGGACACTGTTCCAGAGGTACTGGTCCGCTTGGGTCCTGACCCTGTGTTGCTACAATAGACAGGTACTGATCCTGGTAAGCCTATGGGCTTTAAACTTACTGATTTATTTCAGAATAAGGGAGAGCCTGCCCCTAGACACAATACTGTGCGTTTCTTATATAAAGGAGGGGTGGAACCCCCCCCCCCGGATAGGGTCTATATAGCAAAAACCTTACTTAAGGGTTCCATGTGGTTTTTGTCATCCGAAATGTTTGCATTAATTAGTTTGGGGAATGCTAACTATGATGTTAGCTTTAAAAATGTGTCCAGTCTGGATCATTTTTGGGCTCAATATGCTACTTGTAAAACTTTACCCGCTTGGTCTCCTTTTCATGTTCTTCCTTTGACAAAACCCACTGTAGAAAACATAACCATTATGTTTAAAAATGAAGGGGTGAACACTGAAGATGTTTTATTTTGGTTGAAACAACGTTGTGAGGTTTTGAATAGGCCAACTCGTACTTTGGATAGTGAGCAGATTTGGGATGGTGGATGGAGGGTTAGAGTGGAGTTGTATTCTACAAATTCAGGCCCCAGTCACTTGCCTAGTTTTTTTTTTACCTTGAGAGGGATAAGGGGCTGATTTTTTTATGCTGGACAGCCTAGAGCTTGCTTAAAGTGTGGCTTTCGGGCCCACTTGAGCTCTGCTTGTGATACTGTTAAGTGCAGTCACTGTGTGGAGTTTGGCCATAATTCCAGTTCTTGTTTGGATCTTTTCAAGTGTAACTTATGTGAACATACTGGTCATGCCTATGGTCGATGCCCTCGGGCCTTGCATAATCGGGATGACTGTCCCTCTCATGAAGGCCTAATTAATCTTGCTTAGCAACAGCAGGCTCAAAGGATTGCAGAGCATCATTTACGGGTTGGTTTGGAGGCTTTGCCTCCTCCCCAACAAAACAAAGCCCCTGGGACAGGGGACGTTGGGGAGGCTGATTTATCCCAAGGGGAAGTGGTGAATATGCAGGAGCAAGTAGACACTGGAGAGACTGAGGGCCCTAACCAGACTGCTTCTGTCTCTGAGGATCTTGGTGTAATGCCCCCCTCCTCCGCCTTTGCCTCAGGCCCAGCCAGATTCGGAGCAGTCTGCCTTTATCACTGTGCAGAAGAAGAGGAATAGGAAGGGGTTTGCTGTTTCTGGATGGGGTAAGGTTTCAGGAGTTAGGACTTTGAATCTGGAAATAAATTTGCTGTCCTGGCTTCTGATATTATGGATAGGATTCTGCGGATGACAAAACAGATACTTCCTCTGTTGTTTCTAACACAGACATGGAGGGGGGTGGTGATACGGACCCAATCGCCAAAAGGACTAGGCAGTGTCGACGGAGTAAGTCACCTTAGTTTTTCCCTATGGATTCCTTGACAATCTCCTCTTTAAATATCAATAGTATTAAGGGAGACAGGAAGCTTGGGGGTGTCATGCTCTCTTTACGGGATATGCATTGCGACATTACCTGTTTAGTTGACACTAGGTTAAAAACCAATCGGAAACTCCAGCAAGCCTCTAAGGCTTTGCCCCACGGACCTTCCTTTTGGTCCTCTGGGGTGGATAAATGTGATGATGGAGTGGGTATTTTGTTTTCTAATTCTGCCCTTAAAGTGTCCAGACTTGTGGATATTCATCCCGGGAGAGCATTATTACCTGATATATCCTTTAATTCCGAAAGATTTCGGTTGATTGCATTATATGCTCCTCAGTCTAAGGCACAGAGGGCTGCCCTTTTTTAATTGGTACAACCCTTTTTGCATACTTCTAGACTGGTTATTTGGGCTGGGGATTTTAATTGTGGATTACTTCAGGCAGATGGGGGGCTTCACACCTCTAAACTTTTCAGCGATACCATGGCCATTAAAAATATAGTCTCCACTGCTAATCTTCAGGACGCCCGTAGGGTTCAGCATCCTAGGGATGGGTTTACTTATTTCAGGGGTGACTGTAGAACCAGGATAGATTTTATATTTCTTTCTCAAACTCTTACTGTTGTTGACTGTAGGACTGTTGGGAGTGAGTTTTCAGACCATGTTGCCCTACGGGTTATGATCTCTTGGTCTAATGTTCCCCGTTGTTAAAAGAATAGGTGGAAACTTAATGATTCCATGCTTCAGGATCCCAAAGTTCAGAAATTATGGAGGTGGGAATGGGCGGCACGGTTGTCTGTTGCCGATCTTTATGAGGACGTTTTTGAGTGGTGGGAAGACACTAAGGTTAGATGGAGACAGGTTTTACAAAAGAAAAGCTGCTGACAACCATACCAGTCGATATAAGAAGTACTTGGCATTACGTCAGCAACTACAGACTCTAATTTCGATTTCGGATAGCTCTACTCATGATTATAGTATGCAAATTTTGGTCCTCGGTCGTCAGATATGGGATTTGCAGTATGATAGGGCCAGATCTTTGGGGCAGGAAGCTAAGTTTGGGACTGAGTTACCCAAGGGTGGATTAGATCCTTTTAAAGAATGTAAGGGCAGGGTTGAATCCAGGGTTATTTATCATTTGTTATCTTCCTCAGGGGATCTCGTTAGCTCCCCAGAGTTGCTTGTTAGGGTAGCTGAGCATCATGTTTTGGACATGTTAGAGACTGAATCTACCTGTGACGCTGCTGCTGATTTTTTAGCATCATTAACCTTGCCCCACCTCACTCCTGAGGAATGCGATATACTGACTACAGATATCTCTGAGGAGGAGGTGGTGAAAGCCATTGTTGGTTTAAGGTAAACCTCCTATTTTCTCACTACCCACCCTGTTCCGTTATTTGACAAAGACATGTTTTGGAAACGTTTTCTCCTGCTATTGTCTGCTCCCCTCACCTTTCACTTACCTTCTCTGTTCTTGACTTTTTGCCTATTTGTTTCTCCTAATCTGGCATGACCTATTTCTTGTAATAATAATGTGATTATTGATATCTCATGTCCTTTTGCACAAATGATTTGATATGTATTTGTATATGTTTTCTCGCTCTTGACACAGCACAAATTGTGTTATCTATGTAACCTTTTTTGTACTGTACCTAATTGACGTGGAACCTTTGTAAAAGAGCCTCTGGCTCAAAGGTAGTAATTCCTAGAACAGTAAACTAAACTAAACTAAACTAAACTAAACTAAGGCTGAACTCAGCTCCTGGATATGATGGACTCACGGCAGGTTTTTATTCTACTTTTCAAAAAGAATTGGTCCCAGCTTTAACTATTTTGTTTAATGAGATGTTATCCAAAGCTAAATTTTCTAAGTCGATGAAGGAAGCAATTTTAGTTCTAATCCATAAAAAGGGTTCTGTATCAGACATTAATAATTGGAGACCTTTGAGTTTCCTCAATGTGGATAGCAAGATTATTGCCAAAATTGTATTAGCCAGACTTGTTCGGGTAGCTGGACTTATTAGTCCTGCTCAGACATTCCCAAGGCAGCATGGTTTCACCAGGGGAAGGTCATGTCAGACCAACCTCATTGAATTTTTTGACTGGGTGACTAGGGAGGTGGATCAGGGGAGGGCAGTGGACATGGCCTATCTGGACTTCAGCAAGGCCTTTGATACTGTGCCACATAGAAGACTATTGCACAAACTGGGGAATATGGGTGTGGGCAGGACAGTAGTGCGGTGGGTAGGTAACTGGCTGGGCAGCAGGACACAGAGGGTGGTGGTAAATGGCTGTCACTCCACAGAGGAAGAGTGACCAGTGGGTACCACAGGGATCAGTGCTGGGACCGGTACTATTCAATATCTTCATCAGTGACATTGCAGGGACCTAGAAGGCAGAATTTCACTGTTAGCTGATGACACAAAGCTCTGTAACAGAGTAGACACACCAGAGGTGTAGACAGAATGAGAAGGGACCTGCAGAAACTTGAAGAATGGTCAGGGGTTTGGCAGTTGAAATTCAATGCAAGGAAGTGCAAGATAATGCATATGGGGCACAAAACCCTGGCACAATATATCAGTTGGGGGTGAGGATATAGCATGCACCAAGCAGGAAAGGGATCTTGGAGTTATCATCTCTGATGACCTCAAGGCAGGGAAACAGTGTGACAAGGCAGCAGGTAAAGCAAATAGGATGCTGGGATGCATAGGCAGGGCATCACCAGCAGGAAAAGGAGGTCATAATTCCACTATACAAGACACTAGTGAGGCCACACCTGGAGTACACTGTGCAGTTCTGGAGACCTTACCTACATAAGGACATAGACAGGGTGAGAGAAGGTTCAGAGGAGGGCAACAAAGATGGTGCATGGATTCGTCCGCAAGTCCTATGAGGACAGGTTGAAGGCACTGAACATGTACTCCCTGGAGAGAGGGAGGGAGAGGGGATATGATAGAGACATACAGGTATCTTACAGGGAGGAACAGGGTGCAGGAATGCACTATTTTTAGCCGAAAAAGATGTTCCAGGACTAGAGGCATGGGATGAAGTTGGAGGAGGACGATTCAGAGGAAGCGTGAGGAAGAATTTCTTCACAGAGCAGATGGGTGGACAAGTGGAACACCTGCCAGAGGAAGTGGTGGGGGCTGAAACAATCGCAGGGATTTAAGAATGCATGGGATAGACATAAAGGAATTCTGGAGGTCAGGGGTAAGGGCAACAGACTTCCCTGGAAAACATAAACTGAACTTACAAACTTAAATGGGCAGACTGGGTGGGCCATAGGCCCTTATCTGCCGACACTGTCTATGTATGTATCTATATATGTGGCATCCCAGGTAGATGCCAAACTGATAATCTCATTTTGTTGCGGGAATTATTTGCCTTGGGGGACCTGGATCGCATTAAGGGGTGGGTGCTTGGGATTGACCAGGAGAAAGTTTTCAATAGGGTTTCCCACAAGTTTTTGTTTTCTGTCCTGGCAGCATTTGGACTCCCTACTAAATTTATAGGGTGGATTAGAGCTCTTTATCATGAGGCTGTTATTCTTCCCAATGTTAATGGTTGGTTGGGGAATCGGGTTCTGGTTAAACGAGGGGTTTGACAGGGGTGCCCTTTGAGACCCCTTTTATACACTATTGAAATAGATATTTTGAGTAGGGCTGTCCTCCAATGCCCTGGGGTACTTGGCTTGCAAGGGGCATTTAATCCTGCTCCCGTTAAAATCTTAGCTTATGAGGATGATTTGGTTCTTACTGTGACATCCGACTCTGATGAAAAGGCCTTGGCTGATGTTCTCCAACAGTATTCTTTAGTGTCAGGTTCCCAGATTAATTCTGAGAAAAGCTGTGGACTTCCCTTAGGGAACCCTACTGTCCCTGAGTCGGGGTCCTTTGCTGGAATCAGGCTTTTCTCGGAACCCATTAAAATCCTTGGACTTTGATTTGGATCGGGTGATATGCAGTCTCTTAGCTGAAACACTGCCTTGGGGAAAGCCGATAGGCTCGTAGCTGGATGGAGACAACAGCAGATTGGTAAAAAGAAATGGGTTTATTTGCTTAAAGCTTTGATGGTCCCTATTTTTTGTATCTCTGTCATGTTTTTCCCCCACCCATGAAATTATTTACCAAATTATATAGTGTTTTTTTTCAGGGATTTGGGGGATCTCGGTTGAATCCTATTAAATGAGATTTGACCTATAGACTTCTTGGTGAGGGAGCGGTAGGGATGTTAAATCCTGTGGCTTTCTTTTACAGTATATTTTTGAATTATAATTTTGGTTGGGCTTTAAAACCTGGTGACAAGGGTTGGAAGCCTTTTCTTTTTTCTTGGCTTCTGCCTTGTCTTACCCCTTGGGAACAAGGAAAGAAGGGTTTGTTATCCAAAGTCCCCAGTCTTTCGGCCTATGGTTTGGAGGCTGTGAAATTGGCTATGTCTTGGGGTTTTGCACCTCATGATTTTTGTATAAAGAGCAGTAAGGCCTTATATGAAGGGATCTGGAGGCAGGGTGCTCAGGATCCCGTCGAATTTCCATTCTGTCCTCCTGATCGACAGGCCTGGATTGTAAAACAACTTTTGAACTCTAGGATACCACCTTATGTATGGAACATGGTGTGGCTTAGTAATTATGGAAGATTTAGTGTTAAGGGAAATCATAAACACAAAATGTTGCATGATAGGTATTGTCCTAGGGAGTCCTTGTCCTTCTGTTGTTGAATCTCAACAACATTTGTTCCTTGAGTGTAGCTTTGCACTTGATTTTTGGAGTACCATTGCTATTGTTTGGACTGAACCTCTCTTTTCTGAATTAACGTATGCAGACGTCATGTTCGGGACTAATTTTGCCTTTAACAGAAAATATAATGCCGAAACTGTGTATATTGTTCTTGTTTTGATGCAATATTTTTTATGGCAGGCTAGGTGCCTGTTGCTTTTGCATCAAAAGTGGATCTCTCTTCAGGAAAGTGTACAAAATGTTGGGAATGCAGTACTTGCAGTGAAAAAGTCTGACTTTTAAAACTATTCCAGAATGCAGTTTTGTCATTTATGGTCTAATTGTGACTTGTGGAATTTGGAATAATTTGCTGTTTTGTTTTTGTTTTCCCTGTTTCTATGCCTTTGTATTATATTTGTATTGTTTTTATGTATGTCTCTTTGCAATGAAGTCCAATTCTTCCCAATAAAATTCCCCTCTGGCCGACAGCCATGGCCGACTCATTCCCTGATCGTACAGCCATGGAGATGGATGGGCGGGTGGCTGATGAGCTGGTCTCCTCCTCAGCTCTGGAAATCACAGAGACCAATATCTTTTTCGATGCGGCTGGGTTAGCAGTGACAGAGATTAAACTACCTCGTCAAGTTGCTGAAGCTCCAAGTAAGGAACCTGTGTCAGTCGAAACAACAGATCATGGATTGCAAACAGAGACGCTTTTAACTATACAAGCTCAAGCAGCATCGCTGCAGGATGAGCTGTGAAGAGAAGAGGACTTGTACTTACAGAAACAGAATGCACTGGAGATAGCACTCGCAGGATTGCAGCCGGGTGTGACAGCTCCAGCTCATGTGAGCGACCGAAACATGGTCAGAGATCTCGCTCGGGTAGCTAACTGTGCAACAAAATCACTGGCTATCGTTGAACCTGGCTAACACTATTTTTCAAACCGGGACACAGGATCAAACAGAGGCTACTGTTTTTTTGTTTTTGGCTCTTAATAAATCAGGACTTAAGGATCGTACTATAAAGAAAGCAGCTCCTTGTAATCTTTTCTGGGCGGACGTGCCCATTGAGGAGTCGGCCCCTTGGTTGGTAGAGAACTCCTGCAAGCCACTGGATGGGTGTGCACCCCAATTCACAACATTGGATTTGGCTTTTCCCTATTAGGATTCCTGGGGTAAGCATTGGTACATTGCCCTCTAATAATACTCCTTCTGCACTAAAGGTGGCTACAATGAGTCTGGTACCTGCAACAACCATGACTACTGTCTCAGGGGAAGTGCACTCCCCATTGACATTGCCAACACAGCTTGAGTTAACTCAGAATCCTGTCTTACCTATTTTAGAGAATGTTGTCGAATTGACTGATCAGAATGATAATGTTGATAAAGATAATGAGATGTTAAGTGATTTCTCAGATGTTTCTGATATACCGTGTACAATTTCTGATGGAGGCAGAAATCCCCCACCTCAAAATGAAGGTTCGCGTGGGGGAACAAATGACGTACAAATTTTTCTTTTAATAGACCAAATTCAAGGCCTTGCGCCTCTTTTTTCCGTCAAACACAAAATCCTATGAAACGGCATAAAGCTGTTAGGTTGGTTTACAAAGGGAGTATGGAAGTATTTCCTGATAGGGTATTTGTAGGTTAAACTCTCTTAAAAGACAACATGCAGTTTAATGTCACAGAACTGTACGCTTTCATCCATGTCTCTGGGGCAACCTCCTTTGATGTCAGCTTTAAGCTGGAAAGTGGGTTACACACATTTTTGGGCCAAGTATTATCAGGTAAAAAATTCCCCATTATGGGCCCCCTTTGAGGTAATCTCTCGTACTAGATCTGCACAAAAAACGACTACGGTACTCTTCCGTAGTGAAGGGGTGAGTGTTATGGATTTAATGCATTGACTCAAGAAACAATATACAGTATTAGGACAACCAGAAGCCATTTTTGACACACAGGGTATCTGGACTGGGGGGTGGAAGTTACGAGTCATACTTAGATCAAACGACTCTGGGACACAACACCTCCCTAATTGTTATTTTTAGGAAAGGACAGGGGTGTCCTGTTCTACCCTGGCCAACCCAAAACTTGCTATAAGTGTGGACAGCCTGGACATATTAGTAGTGCTTGCGACAAACATAGATTTACATTATGTCAAGCTTTAGGACATACTAGGTACCACTGTAAAAATGAAGCTACATGTAATCTATGTGGTGCAAGGGGACATACTTACATATCCTGTCCAGAAGCTGCTCACAGCACCACTTCAGCTGATGCTGAGGAACAGAGACGTGTGATCTTTTTGGCACAAAGAAAGAACAATAAATTTAAGGTAGACCATGGCAGCACACAACCCCCCTCCAAGGCAGGATGACATGCGGAGCTTAGAGGATGAAGGACAGACTATCAATTAACACCAACCCCCACACTAGCTGACTCAGAGACTCCAAGGGAGGGGGCCCAGGGAGAACAGGTTGAGACATCGTCTGATCCTACTGCAGATTCATTCCCCCACCATAGTGCAGGACAAGGTTGACAGTCACTCCATGCGCCCCCCACTCCCTCCAGAGCCACCAGGAGGACAGGGCATAAAATGGCACTATGACAGAGACAAACTTAGTTTTACCCTGTACCAAAGGTACCAAAAATCTCTCCAACACCCACTAGCAACAGATTTCAAGCAACTAGTAAAACTGACAACTCAGACACTGATTCAGAAACAACTGTCGAATCAGACATGCCAGACAGGCACTCTGATTCTGATATCAGTGACACATAAGGCCCTAAACAACAACCAAAAAGAGGGTAGGAAGAAACTGGGGAGTAAGAAACAAGGGAAAAAACAGGCAGAAGTGAAAACAAAACCGCCATAGGTTGTTATAGTTCCACTACTCTGTTTCCCATGCAGCAGCCTTTACTTTTGTTTTCCACAAATGTAAATAACATTGAAAATAATCTAAAAAGAGAGGCTGTGTTCCACCGGTTGAAAGCTAGTAATCTAGCCATTGTTTTACTGCATTATACCAGCCTTCATACGATGAGCGAAATCCAGAGCACTACTAAAGAATGGGGGACTGGGGTCACTTTCTGGTCTTTTGGACTGGAACCCTGTTCTGGGGTGGGGATACTCTTCCATAACCTTAAAGTAACAGTTTTAAAATTAATTGATTTACAGGTAGTCCCTGGAAGAACTTTGATACTGGATGTTAAAATGTGTGGTATTTATTACCGTACTGCAAATACATACGCACCACAATCGAAGGCTGAACGTACAGAACTTTTTACTCTTGTTCGTCCTTATCTTCACTTAACCCAAGCTGTCGTCTGGGGAGGGGACTTTAACTGTGGACTAGGTAAGCAGGACAGAGGCAAACTGACTACTACTAAAATATTTTGTGACACGTCCCTCCTAAAATCTTCTATACAAACAGCAAATCTTAAAGATGCCTTTTACTCTCACACAGGAAAAATAGAAACTACTTTCCATAAAGGTAATATATCAACCAGGACAGACTTTTTTTTATTTCTCAAGCCCTTTTTTTGCCAACAAACGGAAGTTATAACTGTGGAATATTCAGACCACAAAATGTTGAAACTTAAATTAGGCCCTTCTGATGTTCCACATGACCCCGGATATTGGATCCTTAATTTCTCTCTACTACAGCAAAACAAGCTCCAACAACATATCCTGTACCTTTTAATGTGTAGAAAATCACTTTTTGAGGTCTATGAGACACCAACTCAGTGGTGGTCTGACACCAAATATGAGCTCGAAAGTTATTAATTACATTCGGTAAACAAAGCAGGAAAACTGAATAACACACATACTTACAAAACAGGCAACAACTACAGCATCTTTTGACCCTAGCTCAGACTACTAATCATAATTTCACGGACCAAATTCGACTTATTAAAGATAAAATGCTTCAGTTTCATTATAAACAAACTGCTGCTCTGAAAATGCAGCAACAACATGGGACGGGAGGAACTTTAATTTCCATATGTCCTTTGATCAATTGCCAGGATAGAATTAAGAAAAAAACATTTGGCTCTGTGCAAGACCGGCATGGTACGATACAGACCTCTGCACACTATATTCTAAACATGGTGGCAGATTATGATGCAACTTTGTTTAAGGAGGATAGACAAATTGTACAAAATTTCCAACAGTTGTTTAACAAACTTGAAATTCCGCAGGGACCACCTAGCCTATTAGAAACTCTCACAAAGCTTATTGACCAGGCCGAGGTGGAACTTGCAATTTCCTCTTCGAACCTCGGCAAAGCTCCTGGGAAAGATGGGCTGCCCTTGGAACTATACAGACTAATTGGGTCGGAACTCTCTAAGGAACTTGCAATTGTTTTTAATTATCTCTTAGAGAATCAAGCCATTCCTTTAGATGTGGCCATGGGAATCCTGATTTTTATATTTGAAAAAGGAGACAAAACTAACCTGGCCAGTTGGAAGCCCATTAGTCTCCTTAACTGCGATTTTAAATTACTTATTAAGATTTTGACCGATAGGCTTTTAAAACTAACTGAACACCTGATTTCTCCATTTCAGTCTGGCACAGGACCAGGTCGCAGAATCACGGATCAGCTAATTCTGCTCCATGAAATTTTCGAAAGGAACAACATAACTAACCTTGAGGGGTATGTTTTGTCACTTGACCAAAGGCAGGCATTTGACAAGGTTAATCATGCCTTCATCTGGTATACCTTAGCTCAATACGGTATCTCTACATTTTTTATTTCATGGATACAAGCTTTGTATAAATTTGCCACAGTAACACCTATTGTAAATGTTTTTTTTGGCCCACTAATTCCCCTGACCAAAGGGGTCAGACAGGGCTGCCCCTTAAGTCCCCTCGTATATGTTTTCTGGGTAGACCTCCTTCTCAGATTATTAAATTCAGCAGATAAGATCCAGACAATTCCACTTTTACCATCATCTTTTACCATATACCGTATTTGCCTATGCCGATGATCTGGTAATCTTGGCTAAGGATAAATCCTCGGTGGAAGAATCCATTAATCTCTGTAATGATTATGGAGCCTGTTCAGGCACAGTACTAAACATGGATAAAAGCTCAGGGAGAGTACTGGGTACACACCCGGTTATACCGACCCAGATTGCAGGCATCAGGTATAGTGATGATCCTATTAAAATTCTCGTAGTACTGTTTGGGTTGGATAATATAGATATTGTGAACTGGGATATTAAAATACAACTAGACACACAAATGGTTCAAAAATGGAACCAATGGGGGATGAGCAAAAACAAAAGGATTTATTTAATAAAAAAATATATAGAGTGTCAATATTTTTATTTATCGCAAATATTTTCCCTCCCCCTAAATCTAAGGAAACTACCTTATATAGTCTTTTTTTCCAAGCCTTTTGGGGTAGTAAGTTGAACCCTATAATGAGGAGTATTTTGTATCTTCTCCTAGATCAAGGGGACAGCGGATGATTGATCCAGTTCTTTTTTCCTTTGCCAATTTCTTTTTACAAAGTTAAAACCTTTACTGATTAACACTGACCCATACTGGAGTGATGTGGTATACGCTAGTGTTTCGCATTGGTTCCCATTATGGGATAGAGGCATACTGAAGGTGGTAAAGTCACACTGCGATGGGTCCCCTTTTTTAAGGGCGGTATTTGTAAAACTTAAAATATGGAAGCTATCCAGCTCAGTGGCAGCGACACTCAATAAAAAACAAGTTTATGCCCAAGTACTAGAAACATCCATTAAGAAAGAACAAGTTTTCCGAAATGCCCACTGGAACATCGCCCCTCATTAGAAAATCTGATTACAGGGAAACGAATGCCACAGAAAGTTAAGGATGTACAATAGCTATGTTGCCATGAGAGGCTCAATGTAAAGGCAAACCAAAAACATAAAAAGAAAAAAGGATCTGTTTACAGCCTCAGTGCTGTAATCAGTTAGAAACGCTTGAGCATCTGTTCTTCTCCTGTACATATATTTTTAATTTTTGGTCCTTCATTGCGCATGAGGTGGGAGAACCGGTATTCTCCACAGTAACTTATCCTATCTTAATGTATGGAGCATACACAAATGTATGGGATAAAGGTACTTTGCACCTTATTTTCTCTGTGTTTAAATGGTACATATGGAATGAAAGAAGCATATTCACCCAACAACAGAAAGTTATTAACCATACGGAAGTATTTCAAAAAGTTAAAAGTGAATTGACTAGGATTTATCATTTAGAGGCAAAAATGGTGATGTATCATGTATTACAAGTAAGGTGGAGAAATCTCTTATGGATTACAGATAACGAGGTACCTGTAACTTGAATTTGTTTTCTTTGTATTTAATTTTGAGACATGTATTTCATTTTTACTGACCTCGATGTATGTATGACATAGTAATTTCCTCAGTTTGTTTTTGTATGATTTCTTTAATAAAAACTTCCCCTACTCTTTTGAAAAGTGCCTTGGGTTCTCTTATTCCACCTGGATAACCTACCTTGACAACACCAGAGATGGGTAGAAGGGACATTGGTATGTCTCATCCGAAGGACGACACACCCCAGTAGTACAGTATCCTCTTAGTACTGCATTCAGGGGCCAGCATTTTTAACGTATGAGCCCAATCCTGGTGTGGGACTAGAACTCACGACCTTCTGACCCAGAGGCACTGGGTGGATGTGCTACCAACTGAGCCATGCTGACTCCTTTAAAAGAGGAAACGTGCTCAATAACAGTACAATTAAGAATATGGAAAGTGAGGAGGGTTGAGAACATACTGAACAGAATCAGACCCAGAAAATGGAAAGGAACTAGGCACATACCAGATATAGCAGATAGATATAAAATGTATTGAGCAGGGGTGTCCAACCTTCTTGGGGTCATGAGCCACATTTCAATTTCTGAATAAGATGTGAGCCACAACAATGTACGGCCCATACCATAGCCAATGTGCGACCCTTTCCATACCCATATTTAGGAGTTAAAATAATAACATTGTTATAGTAAATAGTCAATAATCCTATTTTATTAAGTTACAGTATTTTAAAAAAATAGTTATTTTAAAATATTCAGAGCAGCTCTGGAGCTTTAGATTTGCTTGCAGGCTTAGTGAAAGTAGCTTGTTGAGCACTTGGGGCACTTTTCAACTCCTGTACTTTGACTTTTCTGAAATTTAAAAGACTGTGACATGTACTTGACACATAATTGACAAACTCCTCGAGAGCCACATCAGACTGCTTTGAGAGCAACGTGTGGCTCACAAGCTACAGGTTGGACCCCCGGTGTAGAGGAAGCTTGTTCTGCAGGGATTTTCATCCTAAGCAGAAAGCTGTTGTACCACAGTGCAAAGGTCATGGAATGTGGTTTTACCCTTCAGTGGTACAGCAGTGTTCTGCACAACTGATCACAATTTCTGCGCGGCCATCTCTACTGAAAGCACAGTTGAAAAAAGACATTGCGCTCCCAACAGACACCATAAAACAGACAGTGTTGGGTAAGTTACTTTTTCTATTACTTTCTATTTCTTTTGAAAACTTGTTCCAGGAAGCTCTGTGCAGTCACTAACAAGGATGGATAAGTACTAGAAAAAGTAATACACCTTACAATTATAGTTATTTATTTATTTTTATACAAAAACAATACAAAAATAACAAATAACTACAAAAAATGACATTTTTTGAAAGTAATATGTTAGTTACTAGTTACTTTCAAATAAATGTACTCAGTTACAGTTATGTATTTCTTTTGTATAAAAAGACATAAGTAATTATGACTGTAAGGTGTATTACATCTCCCAGTACTTCTCCATCCTTGCTAGTGACTGCACAGAGCTTTCTGGAACAAGTTTACAAAAGTAATAGAAAAAGTAACTTACCCAACACTGAAAACAGAACACTACAATGTGGACCTTTGCTAGTTTACTCTGTTTTCAACAAAACTTTGAAAAATTAAACCTTTAGATGGAAGTTAGTTTATGTAATCTTGTTAAAAAAAGAATCTGTTTCTCTGTATCAACTGACAATTGTACCTGACAACGAGAGAACAGCCCGAGAATGGGACAACAGTTTACAGTTAAAAAAACAATGAAAACTTTATTTTTTGCTCTGCACACTATAAAAAATACTGGTTGGGCAAAACCGGCATGCCCAAGCAGCCTGTGCTGCCACCTCGAGCTTCAGATTACAACGAACCTCTTGAGCTTCGCTTTCGAGGTCTGCTGTAATCTGAACTTCTCAGCTGCAGCACAGGTGGGTTGTGCATGGTTGTCCAACCGGTATTCTCTTTTATCAAATGATCCTATATAGCATGACTAAAAATGGGCTAACGCCTCTACATATCACCTCAGGGGGCTTGGACTTGTTAATGGCCCTAACACAATCTAGTCACTCAAAATGCTGTGGGAGGGGAGGAAACTATTCCATCATGCGTGGCTGCACTGTTTGGGGGTGTTACTAAAGTTCAGGATGAATGCAATAAAGGCAGATCAAGGATTTGAAGCAAAACAAGGCTGAGTATTGATGTATTTTTTTTTTTTGTTAAAGGAGTACTACAGTCAAAATTTGCAAAAACAGATGTTGTGCAGAGTGTTTTGTTTTGTGTGTTTAATCCCGATGTGTCCTTTCCTTTGTTTGCTATTAGGAGTATTTTTCTAAGTTTGCCTACTAGTTTTATGGCCTCTGGGGATCTCCATGTTAGCATGGCTTATTGCTCTTCTGTCTCACGTGACAGTGCTGTCCTGGGACCATGGATTCAGTAAGGAAAAGTACTGCAGTAATAATCTGAAGATAGGAGCCTGATGTTCCGGGCCTCAACTAAATAACTCTAATTCAGTATTTTTGTTTTCTATATGTTTGTCTAGATCTAGCCAGCAAGAGTGAAGGGGCTCAATTTTCAAAGGCTGATGCAGGGCTTGCGACAAGCCCATTTTTGGTGCAGCTGTGTCAAACACCTTTGATGCAACTACACCCAACTTTAGAACAATCAGGTGCAGTTGTGACACTTTCCATGATTTTTTGCCAGCTTACGCCCCATATTTGGCACAGGCCTCATAAAACGGGTCCCCCAGATGGTGCAAGTCAAACCAGGGAAAGCATGGTCTAACTTGTGGCATTTGGCTCTGGAGATTGAAAATCACGATCACCGGTTGGGTGAATTCGCAAGCCCCATGCGCTAAACAGTCGGCGCACCAGGGGCTTGTGGCACTCATGGGGCTTTGAAAATCAAGCCCAGTGTTTTTCTTTTAAAGCTTTCAGTTTCATCGTACTACACCCAGCTTTAAAAAGCGCACAAATCACCCTAGGTCATCAGTGCTGTAATTAGTAAAGACTGTGTTTTCTTACAGAATACCCAGTCAGTTAGACTTCAGGTGATTTCTAAGCTGTAAATGGAGTTTTTGGTGCCCACTGGATAAAGAAAGTGGCTTAAAGAGGACAGGAAATCGGTGCTAATTGGCGCAACTTAATAATGTTCCTGTTTACAGCTAGGAAATTCATACCTCCAAATGACCCATATTTAACTGTACCTGAATAAATATGGATATGAAAAAACTATGCTTTCAGCTGTTTTCATTTTATGGACAACATGCTGCACAGTTCTTTTCATGGAACCAGTAGTTTGGAGTTTTTACTGTGTCATAGTTTGCGTACAGAATGCTAATTATGAGCTGCTGACCTATCAGAACCTTGCTCCAAGGTCTATGCACAAATCATGGCATGCTGTAGTTAAAACTCCACATCACTGGTTCCATAAAGAGAACTGTGACAGAATGCTGCCCATAAAAACAAAGCAATGCAAAATACAGTTCAGTTTTTCATGTCACTTTTTGTTCAGGTACAGTTAAAAATGGATAATTTGGGGGAATGAATATTATTTTTGATGGTACGAACTATATATTAAGAACTTTATAAACAGCTACCAGTTAGAAATGATTTCCTGTCCTCTTGAGAATCCCGGCCAGATCTATGGTCCCGGATGCATGACTGTCACATGGGACAGGAGGCACTGTAGGAAAAGAGCAATACTATGATAATATGGAGATATCCAGAGGCCATAAAACTAGTAGTTAAGGCCATAAAACTAGTAAGCAAATTGAGAAAAAACTAATAGCAAATAAAGGGAAGGACACACCAGGTCTAAACATACAAATCAAAATACTCTGTACAACGACTATGTTTTACAAATGTTTAACCAGGTACGCACATTAGGCTATCAGTGACTATTTTCAGTTGCAACACAGAAGATTATATAAAAGTTTCCTTACAAGGCAATACCTATGGTAGAATACACTGTAATGCAATAGGCAGTATGGGGAGGAGACATGAAAACATGGCATTGCATCAGAGGAGGGGAGTTAATCAAATTCAAGGGAGTTAATCAAATTCATCCACATGGGAAATAGTACAAAAATATGCAAAAAGTTGTGCAAAGTAGAATAACATAATGATACTTTGTAGTGCAATGAACAAGGAAAGGAAGAAATACATTAATTAAACATTGTGTTGTAGGAAGCTAAAATTTAGGAACAGTATAATTGCACTACTCCCATGCACTTCAGTTTTACTAAGAAAGGAAGCAGATCAAACAACTTCAGTGAGTTTTAGAGAAGGTAAGCAATCATAAATGTGAGTTTTCAGCTAGAAATAATATGATGCAAAAAGGGTTGACAGTGTCTCTTTAATAGCATTCTATCCAGAACCAAATCAAAGGCCTTGCTGAAGTCAAAACAAGGCACATTTACCACCTGCTCCTTATCAGTGGCCCTGGTGACCCAGTCAGCGAAAGTGATCAGGTTGGTCTGGCATGATTATTTTCTTCACAAGCCCCTGCTGCTTAGTGTCCTGCAACCTATTCGCCTCCAGGTATTTTGCTACCTTTCTTTAACCAAGGTCTCCAAAACATTACCAGTGATTGAGGCAATACTGACTGGCTTATAGTTTCCTGGGTCCTCCCTCTCTGCACTCTTGTGCAGTGGGACCACATCAGCAGACCTCCAGTCCCCCAGAACCTCCCTTATTTCCAGGGATCACCTGAACAGATCTGTCCAGGGTGCTGCCAGTTCAGGCCCCAGTTCCTTCACCACCCTTGAATGTAAGCCTCTGGTCCCAGTGCCTTGTCCACCCTAGGGGACTGCAAGCCCTTTTTATACTCTGTCCTCCATGAGCTATGCCTGCTTCATTTCCTACCCCAACCCCACTTGAGAACACTTTTACATCACTTTCTGGTAGTGACCCATCCTCAACTGTGAATACCAAGCAAAAGTAGTTGTTTAGTATGTCAGCATTTTGCCCATCATCTTCCACGGACTTCCTCCCTTCAATTTGATAATCTCCTCAAACTTCTTTTTTTCCCCAGATGCACCTAAATAATTCATTTCCTCCCCTTTTACTCCTTCAGCTGTTTGCAATTCTGAATTTGCTTTTAAATTCCAAACCACTAGTCTTCCAGGAATCAGTCTTCACCATTGAGTCATACCAATGGGTTCTGGACTGGAGGCACTAGGACCCAATGGGAGCCAGAACTTTTCAAGAGGACTGGTGCCGAGGTAGGCTGTTCGCCTGCATGGCACTGTGAAACTAGCTTGCACTGCATGGCTTACCTCGGCACTGGCCCTCAACTGCCTCAGTTTTTTTTTTCCTGCCAAGTGCGTTTCATTAACGACCTTGTCCACTGGGAGTCAGAACTTCACGTATATATGACAGCAGCATCCAGTTCTTCTCAGTTTTATTGTTTAAAGCTAGTGTTTATTTTTGTGTCAGTTTAATGATTTTAGTTTACTTTCTTTGTCAGTTTCTCTCAGTCCTATCGAGCAACTGTCAAAGCCCACGGACAGTGATTGTAGGGAGCCTCTTCCGGCATTTTGCTTTGGCGGCGGGGCCATCTCCAGTCCACTTCCCTCTGCAGGGGAAGGTTCTAATGATGGGTGATCCTGTATTAGGGAGGGAGGACAGCACTCCCATAAACAAAAAAAGGAGTGGGCCCGTTCCCGATCTCAGCTGGGGACTTGTCACAGAGTGCTCTGTGATGGATTGAGGGACTTGCAGATTTGTGCTAGATAATTTTCTTTCTATGCCCTTATGTTAGGAAAGTTATGGGAAAACACCGAAAGTAAGATATTACAATACGATCTAAAGCAAGGAGGGCTGCAGTTGTGATGAGTTTCTTGTATCCCCACCATACCTGTCTTGTTAGGTTGCTTCAGAAGAGATGATTCATTTATTCGCACTTACTCAGGAATATTCTAGGTTTGTTATTTAGAGAGATGGACATAGTTAGTAAATATAATAATAGAAATTCAGATTTACTTATGAGTGCCTTAGTACCTGTGAGGTGGAGATGTAGCACGTACTGGCACACAGCCAGGCTGTATAGCTCAGCCGTTAGTAGTAATAAAAGAGAAGGGAAATACCTTTTGTTTTTTTTAAGGGAATAAAATGAATAAGGGATGTCAGGTCTACTGAATCCCCCTAAACGTCCTGTCCCCTTTATATAAAATAAATGTTTGAAATTGGTTATGTGCCTGGTAAAAATAAGCGTTTTCGGTTTTCCCTTGTTAAATGAATGTTTGGAGCCGGTTTGCTCCGTAAGGTATTCTCCGTTAAAATGCCCTGCCTAATCTTTGTGGGCTTGTTTGTTCATTGCAGGCATTAGTATTGTTGAGAACCTCTTGGTTCTGTTTGATGCTCCCCATACTAGATAAAAAGCAGCTTTGATTAATTTAGTTATGCTGCTGAACTCCTGTGCGACACTGCAAACCTGGTATATGTAAATCTCTACGCTTTTCGATGGAGTAAGCAGTATCATAAGGACATTTAGTTCGTAATTCTGTTCAGTAAATAGTTTTCTGGCAGAAATGAGGAGAGTGGAGGTTACATACCCTCCGGAGTGGATTTCAGGCATGTTTGAGCCATTTTGTGGTCTTAGGTAGAGCGAGGGTGTTGTGGCTGCTATTGGCGGTGCAGAGGCTGGATTCTGCATCTCTTGGCCGTGGTGTTCTCCTAAGAGCCGGACGGCCACCTACTCACTTCTTTTATAGTGCATTTAGAGGTGGGTGGTGCTTCTGGACACAAGGAGACTGTTATAAATATTTAGACTTGTAGAAAGTTACACTAAAGATGTTATAAAAGTTGTAATATTGATTTAAAGTGTTTTTGTTAACTGTGAAATAAATAGTTCTTGAGTATTAAAAAAATCATCTTTAACATGTATTAGTGGGTGGAGTTAACCTATCACATGGGTATTAGAGAGTATAAAAGAAAGGATATCATGTTAGATGTCAGATGTGACCAGGAGAGGGACGAGAGAGGAAGGTCTGGAGAGAATTCCAGGTTATGTGAATGTGCTAGACTTGGTCTAATATAAATTTCTGGACATTTAAAGTAATTTCCAAGGAGCTTGCTGTATGAGATGTGTCCGGCTACTGATGAAGATTCTGAATTATAAAATAAATTTCTGAATTTTAAGAAAGACTGCTATTGTATCACACTTCCTGATTGCCCACATACACCTGCGCCCTACCACATATGGTGGCAGTGGTGGTATTTTTCCACAAGTGTGATATTTGTGGTAGGTCTGACTAAGACCTAGTGGACAGTGTTTTCTGCAGGACAGTACAGTGACTTGTTTTCCTTTGGGATTGCTAAACAGCCTTTGCAAAGAAGCAATATATTTTGCTTGGCTGCTGATTCGGTGGTGATGGAGCTAGCAAAGCTGAGGATGTCGAGTGCTGGTGAGGCCTGGTTTGATCAAGGACTGGGTCAGATGGAGCAACAGTGGTGGATGTTTAATCGATGGATGGAGGCAGAGAGCCGATGGAGGGATGCTGAGCAAAGGTACCAGGAGGTATGGAACCGACTCAAGGTGTTTGGAGATAATTCTAACCCTGCAGGGCCTGCAAAGGTGGAGGATGGGAGGCCTTGTGCATCATGTTTGGAACTTCCTGTCTTGCCTTTATTTGATGGGATGTACTGGATCGAGGATGAAGGACAGCAGACGACATATAAGTCCCCAGGTGAGACTGTTTTGGACTATGGGGTGAAGTCAACTTTCAAACATAAAGAGGCAATAATTGCTGAAGGGACTTGTTCCGATTTTTGTGATGATAAATGTGATTTGTCTATGGTTAACTGGGGGATCCTTACAGGCAGGAGATCCTGAGATTACACAGCTCAGCAAGTATGCTATTCAGAATAATGAAAATACAGGTGTGGAGGGGGACACTCAACCTTTGTGGTGGTATGAAGTTAAGGGAGATACCCTCTATCATGTAAAACCAAACGCACACACTAAACATTTGCAGGCAAGGGTGGTAGTACCTTGCATGTATAGAAAAGGAGTTCTAGATGCAATTTGTAAGGGAAGTAAGCATTTAGAGCATGGGGAAGTTTTGAAACAAATCATTCCCTGTTACCACTGGCCAGGAATGTACCGGCAAGTGGCAGTGTATTTACGGGAACGAATGGTACATGTTGGGAACAATGAGAATGATAGGATATAGAGGGATGCCAACCTTAGTAGGTGGTTGCCTTGAAGATAGGGGAAGTCTCCATGTAGGAAAATGGGTGCTAGGTGGTAGTTGCCCAAAGAGTAGTACTAGGACAGGATAGTTAGAGTTTTCCTACCCTAGAGTTTTCTGCTATTACAGTTATGATCCCTGGGAGAAAGATGCCTGGCTCTGTCAGCAACCTCCAGGTCCTTGCCAGTGACTGCACTGCCAATGTCTGTTCCACTGGCTGCACCCCCATTCAGTGTCACCAGCCCTGGTACCTATGCCACACCTGGCTCGGCATCGGGATCAGGCCCTTTGGGACTTGGCCAGGCATCATCCAGGTGCCATGTCCAGTGCTGCCCCCGGTGCCTGGCCCAGTCTCTCTGGCAGTGCTGCCTCTGGTGCCTGCTCCTCATCTGCTGGTGCCTGTGTCACCTGTGTTTGCTGACTCCTAGGGCTGGTTTAAGAACCCTTAGGTCCACTCCTCTCCCAAACCCCCTCCCTGGAGAGGATCTGGAGTGGGATGAGTCTGACCCCAAGCTCATCTTCTCTGAGGGCGGTGATGACCACTCTTTTTATAACCTGGCTAATTCAGCCCCAGGCCATTCTCCTGCTCCCCATGAGGACCTTTCTTTTCAGGCTTTCCTTTGCAACATGTATGCAACTCTTGCATTTGGGTCCTCTGCCACTGACCCAGGGAAGCACCTCTGTCTGGAGTGGCTCAATGTTTCCACCGTGCCGGTCAATCTCATATCCGCTATTCCTCCTGCATTTCAGACTTTCTCAGGTGCAGTATGGAGTAGACCTGCATCTGTCTCCTCTGTCTATAGGCAGATAGACCATAAGTATACTGCCCCCAAGGACAAGTCTGTCCTTGTTTCCCAGTCTATTGCTGACAAGATTGCCATTTGATGGCTGAGAATAACAAGGCCATTCTTCCTTAGGAAGTCACTGCGCATCCCATTTTTAATAAGATGTCACGCAAGATGGACACTATGGAAAAAAGGGTGTCCACTGCTGTTGCCCTTAGCATGAGGATAGCCAACTACCAAGGGCATTTCTCCAAGTGTGAGTATGCTCTTTGGACCTCTTGTAAGTCTCTAGTGGAATCCTGGCCTGAATCAGAGACTAAGCACAAGATTCTTCAGACTGTCATTCATAGCATTGAGTCTAACAGCCATCAGTTAAAAGCAGCTATAGATGCCTTTGACACTGCCTCGCGTTCTGCTGCTGCAGGAATTTGTATTAGAAGACACTTCTGGCTTCAGATATCTGGCTTCTCCAATGATGTTGAGCATCTGCTTATGAATGTTCCCTTTGATGATTTGTACCTGGTTAGACAACGGGTAGAACAGTCTCTTGAGGCCTCCCAGAAAATCAGGACAGTCATCAAAACTTCTAGGCCTGCCACATCCTATCCCTAGAGGGGGAAGGGGCGAGGCTTCTAGCACAATAAGCAGTCCTGCAAAGGCAAAGGAGCTCAAATCAAGTATCAACCTCCCCAGCCACAAAAGAAAGTGCAGCCAAAGACACAGGGCCCAAAAATGCCTAGTGCCACTCTCTGAAATCCTGGCTTCGGTCTTGTCTCAGCTGCCTGAGGCAGACCTCTCTTCTCCAGTGTGGGGGGGGGGGGCCTGACTCAGTTTTACCTTCAATGGGAAGCCATCATGATGGACAAGTGGGTTCTCAGGATCATCCAGGAGGGATCCTCACTGAATTTTACAGAACTTCTTCCAGATTGTCCCCCTAGAATGCAACCCTTCTGTCAGCTCACATGTCAGAGCTTCTTGCAAAGGAGATTGCAAGCCTTCTGAGCAACTGGGCAGTGGAAGTAGTGCTGGAGGTGGCACGCAATGCAGGCTTCTACTCCCATTACTTCCTTGTTCCAAAAGAGTCAGGGGGCATGTACCTCATTCGCAGTCTCAAAAATTTGAACAAATTCATGTAGCAAGAGAAGTTCAAAATGATCTCTCTAGGGACCCTGCTACAGCTTCTCAAGCCGCAGGATTGGTTGGCTTCCCTGGATATGCAGGATACTTGCCAGCGTATCCTGGTCCAACCCAGCCACTATAGGTTTCTCCACTTCATGGTACTGGGTCAGCATTATCAGTACCAGGTCCAGCCCTTTGGGCTATCATCGGCACCTTGAGTCTAAAACTCTGGACTCCAAGTTTTTCCCTATCTGGACAGCTGGTTACTAGTCAGTCTGTTCAAGCATGAGACAGAACAAGCAGTGGCCACAGCCTCTTAGTTCCTTTGCTCCATGGGAGT
The DNA here is from genome assembly GCA_016271365.2 of Neoceratodus forsteri. Lineage (NCBI taxonomy): Eukaryota > Metazoa > Chordata > Ceratodontiformes > Ceratodontidae > Neoceratodus > Neoceratodus forsteri. The sequence goes on from CM028134.1 coordinate 250,977,647, forward strand.
CCTGTTGAATCTAGAGAAGTCACAACTTCAGCCCACTCTTCAGCTCCTCTTCATAGAGGCCCTTCTGGACACCACCAGGATGAGTCTGTCTTCCAGTGGACAGAAGGAGTCATCCTTCAGAGTGCTCATTTCATCTTGGAGCACAAGTCTGTTCAGGCTCAGTCCATGCAAGGAATGTTAGGCCTCATAGCCTCCTCCATCTTCACAGTACCTCTGGCTCAGCTACACATGAGGACAACCCTGTGGATGCTCATCACGCAGTTGCCTCCAGCAGCACATCCTCAGTCTTACTCCATCAAAGTGATGAAGCCACTGCTTCGATTGCTTGCATGGTGGACACAGGAGGACATTCTCCTCCAAGGTCTGCCTTTCTCTCAGCCAGAGTCTCAGGTAACCCTCACCACAGATGCGTTTCTGCTGGGGTGGGGAGACCATTGTCAGGGCCACCACACTCAGGGAGTTTGAAGCACTGCAGAGTCCCACCTCCACATCAATGTGCTGGAAATGAGAGCAGTCCTCTATTCCCTGTGGGCTCTTGTGGACTTTGTCAACCACAAGATAGTTCTCCTCCAGATGGACAACAAGTCTGTCATGTACTGCATCAACAAACAAGGGGGAGCACACTCTTACTTTCTTTGCAGAGAGGCAATGAGAGTGTGGGAATGGCATCTAGAACAGGATGTCCTGATCCAGGCAGTTGAACTGCCAGGGGCTCAGAATACTGGCAGATGAGCTCAGCCAAACAGAAGCCAATCCTCACGAGTGTTCGTTGGTGCCAAACATCAGGCAATCTCTGATCGACGAGTGGGGAACCCCAGATGTGGACCATTTTGTGTCTCCACTCAACGCCAAACTGCCTCAGTTCTGCTACAGAAATCCAGAACATTGCATTTTTTCTCAGGATGCATTTAGGCTGTGGTGGACAACTTGGAGGCACACGAGGCAAGATGATTCTGATCGCCCCATTTTGGCCTCGACAGATATGGTTTCCTCTGCTCAACAGGCTGTCAGTCAGTCCTCTGAGGGCCCTCCCTCCAAGGAGAGATCTACTGATGCAGGGGTCCCTGATCCAACATAGAAACATAGACTTTGACGGCAGATAAGGACCGCTAGGCCCATCTAGTCTGCCCATTTCCCTACCTACAGGATAGGCCGCAGAGCCTAGTTAACCAACAGCCTATTTCTTCCTACCCCCCACAAGAACTGCCTTATGTCTGTCCCATGCATTCTTTAATTCTCCCACAGTTTTAGACCCCACAACCTCCTCAGGAAGGCTGTTCCATGCATCCACTACCTCTCTGTGAAATAATACTTCCTCACATTGCCCTGAACCGCCTCCTTCTATCTTTTAAATTGTGTCTCCTTGTTCTTGCAAGTCTCTTTTCTGAAAGATGCTACCCTCTTGGACTTTGTTGATTCCACTGAGGTACTTAAAAGTTTCTATCATGTCCCCCCTCTCCTTTTTTCCTCAGGGTATACATATTAAGCTCCTTTAGTCTCTCCTCATACGGCTTCTCTTGCAGACCCTGCACCATTTTAGTTGCCCTCCTCTGGACTGCCTCTATCCTGTCTATGTCCCTGTGGAGATGGGGTCTCCAGAACTGGACACAGTACTCCAGATGGGGTCTCACCAACTGTCTGTACAGAGGGATAACAACTTCCTGTTTTCTGCTGATGATGCCTCTACCTATACATCCCAGTATACCCCCAGCCCTCCCTACTGCCTTCTCACATTGCTTGCTAAACTTAAGGTCATCTGATATGATTACCCCCAGGTCCCTTTCCTTTTTTGTTGTTGTTACTACCTCCCCACCCATTGTGTATTCTTCCCCTGGGTTCTTGTTTCCCAGGTGCATTATTTTGCACTTCTTTGCATTGAATCCTAGCTGCCATACTTCTGACCATTCCTCCAACCTTGCCAAGTCCCTTTTCATCCTTTCCACGCCTCCTTGTGTATCAACTCTGTTGCAGATCTTTGTGTCATCTGCAAAAAGGCATACTTTTCCTTCCAGTCCCTCTGCAATGTCACTGATGAAGACATTAAAAAGGACTGTACCCAATACTGAACCCTGCGGTACCCCACTAGTAACCCCCTTTCTTCAGAGTGGACTCCATTTACAATTACCTTCTGTGTCCTGTTGTCCAGCCAATGTTTTACCCAGGCTATCACCCTGGGTCCCACTCCCAGGCTGGTTAATTTGACTATTAATCTTTTGTGTGGGACTGTGTCAAATGCCTTGCTAAAGTCTAGGTAGGCCATGTCCACAGCCCCTCCCTGGTCTACTACTTTGGTCACCCAGTCAAAGAAATCTATTAGATTCGTCTGACATGACCTTCCCGCTGTGAATCCATGCTGCCTTGGGTCCTGTGCTCCACTGGCCTCTAGGTACTCGACTGTTCTTTCCTTCAGAAGTGACTCCATCACTTTCCCTACCACAGAGGTCAGACTGACAGGTCTGTAGTTTCCTGCCTCTGTCTTGGACCCACTTTTGTGAAGGGGAATCACATCCGCCTTCCTCCAATCCTCGGGTACCACACCATCCTCCCATGATTTATTAAAAAGAGTAGCCAGTGGTTTCACTAGTTCCTCCCTTAATTCTTTTAGAATTCTAGGGTGAATTCCATCAGGACCGTTGCTTTGTCCACCTTCAGTTTTGGGAGTTCTTGCAGAACCCTTTCTTCTGTGAAAGGACTGGGATCGACCCCCTATCAAGAGTGCTTCTGTTAATTGGATTAGGCACTTCCTCCTCCTCTTTGTGAAATACTGAGCAGAAATATTCGTTCAGTATTCCTGCTTTCACTGTCCCCTCTGCCCACCCACTGTTCATTCTATTCAGCCTCACTATCCCTCCCTTTGTCTTTCTCGTAGCATGATGTACCTATAAAGGTTTTATCCCCTTCTTAACTGAGTTGGCTATCTTTTCCTCAGTTTGGGCCTTTGCTATTCTGACTTCCCTCCCTGCTTCCTTCTGCCACTTTACATTTCACTCTCTGTCCTGCTCCTTCTGTGTTTCCTTATACTTCTGGAATGCTATCTTTTTCTTCCTGACTTTCACAGCCACACCTTTTGAGAACCACAGTGGCTTTTTTTTTCGTTTTGATTTGTTTATTTGCTTCACACAAAGGCTTGTTGCCTCTGTGATGGCAGTTTTGATAATTCCCCATTGTTGCTCCACACCCTTCTAGCCTGTTTGCTAGTGCTTTTCTGAGGCACTCTCCATATCTCCAAAGTCAGCCCTCCTAAAGTCCAGTACCTCACTTTTGTATGGCTTGACTCTGTAGCTGAGTTTAACGTGAACCACACTGTTTGATGGTCACTTGTCCCCAGATGGCAACCCACTTCTAGATCTGAGATCCTCTCACTGCCCCCGTTTGAGAGTATGAGGTCTAAGATTACTCCCTCACGAATGGGTTCCAAAACTAGCTGTCTAATGCCTGCCACCTGTAGGGCATCAAGAATGGCCCTTCTCTTGGATGTGACTGCAGCAAATGTGCTCCAGTTAACATCTGGCATATTCAGGTCTCCCATCAACAGTATCTCCCCTTTCTCTGCCATTCTAAGAATGTCTTCTATCATATCCTTGTCCATTCCTTCCCCCTGACATGGGAGTCTGTACACAACCCTTGTGCGGATTGTGGTGCCATTTCCAGTCTCCAAGGTGACCCACAGTGCCTCCTCTCCTCCCTGTTTACTCTTTTGTTCAGTTGCTTTTATCCCTTCCTTTACATAGAGAGCTACTCCTCCCCCTCTTCTCCCCTGCCTGTCTCTCCTGTAGGTTATGTACCCTGGTATGTTAACATCCCAGTCATGGTTCTCTGTGTACCATGTTTCTGTGACTGCTATGATATCCAGGCATCCCTCTTCCATTAAGGCCATCAGCTCAGGGAGCTTGTTGCCCAGACTACGGGCATTGGTACTCGTATCTCCATTTCCTGATGGCCTTACTCCCTTTGCCCCATCCCTGTCCTTCATGCCTTTGTCACTTTCTCCATTTACCCCTGCCCTTCTCCCTATCGACACCTCTATGTTGGTGTTTGCCGCACTTACTACCGTGATTATTTGGAAGGGGCTAGGATTTTCCTGCTCCTTTCCAGTGCCTCCCCCCAGTCTGTGCTCCTTTCACATCCAGGCCTGGCTCCTGAAGCAATAGAAGTGAGCAGATACAAAGTATCTCAGAGGGTCTCTCAGATTCTTCTGGCTGCTGATAAGCTCTCCACCAGGAAAACCTACACAGCCAAATGGAAATGGTTTTCTGTGTGGTGCTCCAAAAACTGTAAGAACCCAATCTGATGCCCACCAGACAATGTTTTGGAGTACTTGTTGGACCTCTCTGATGCAGACTTGCAATACTCTACAGTTAAGGTCCATCTGTGTGATGTTTCAGCATACCACAAGCCTGTTCAGAACATCTCTCTAACCCAGCTCCCTCTGTTTAAGAGGTTCTTGAAGGGCATTTTGCACACAAGGCCTCCAGTCAGGAAACTGTACCACAGCACCTGGGATATCAACCTTGTATTGGACATGCTCACTTGTTAGCTCTTTGAGTCCATGGCTATGTATGACCTGAAGTTCCTAACTTGGAAAACAGCTTTTCTTGTGGCCATCACCTCTGCCCGCAGAGTCTCAGAGATTCGTGCTGTGTTCACAGATCTTCCATATGCTGTTTTCCACAGAGACAAGGTGGTCCTCTGCACACATGCGAAGTTTTTACCCAAGGTGGTGTCAAAGTTTCACTTAAATCAGCCTTTAGTGCTACCTACATACTTTCCTAACTTCCAGAACGAGGGGAAGTGCACCCTCCATTCTCTGGATGTTAAGAGAGCCCTTTACGTTCTGCATTGATAGAATTAAGAACTTCCAACAGTCTAAGCAGCTCTTCATGCACTTTGATCATAATCGGATGACTCAGTCTGTTAACAATCAAATGTATTTCTGCATGGATCGTCATTTGCCTTAGTCACTGCTATTCTATGGTGCAGGCAAGCTGTAAGGCCAGATATGTGCCCTCTCCACCAGAGTGGTTGCTACACCCTTGGCAGAGATGCGCTCTGTTCCTATGGCTGTTATTTGCAGAGCTGCCACCTGGAGCACAGTGCACACCTTTGTCAAGCACTATGCCCTGGGTGGCCCTGCCAGGCAGCATGACTTCTTTTGCAGGGCACTCCTTAATGGACTTCTGTCGTGATTGAGCTCTGGCTCCTACTGCCCTGCCCAGGGGATTTTAATCCGAGCTTGGTACTCTAACCCATTGGTATGAATCAATGGTGAAGATTGATTCCTGGAAGATATAAAAATGACATACTCACCATAATTCTTGATCTTCTAGGAATATCTTCACCACTGATTCACACACTCACCCTCCCTCCCTCCCCCGGGCTCACGTTTTTTGTTTATTGGTCTTTACCTCTTGTTCTTGGTTTGGGCTATAGAAGACACTGTGTTCTTTGTTATTGAAACTTCTTACAGGGGTCACAAGGCTATCTTATGCCCTTGGGTTAAGTGCATTAGTGTTAGTGGGTTAAAGCTGCACCTCCTCTGTAAAGGTACTGAGGGCAGTTGAGGGGCCACTGCCAAGGTAAAGCCATGCAGGCGTGGAGTTAGTCTGTGATTGCCACTTACGGCTGTAGTTTATCTCAGCGCCAGCCCTTCTGAAAAAGTTCTGGCTCCCATGGGGTCCTAGCACCTCCGGCTCAGAACCCATTGGTGTAAATCAATGGTGAAGATATTCCTAGAAGATCAAGAATTACGTTAAGTACGTAATTTTTATTTCTCACGTCTTTTAACTTTTGCTGATAATACTTCCACTCTACTTCACCACACTTTTCTTTGTATCTCTTGCAGGCCCATCTTTTGGCCCTTACTTTCTGTCACCCACCCCCTTGGAGAATGAGAGTGGTTTCTGGTGTTTGCTCCTCTTGGGAACTCTCCTCATGCCTGAGTTCATCACCTATAATGGCTCTTTTTACACGCTTATCTTCTACTCCCACTTCCTCCCCCCCAACCAGCCTATCTTCAACTAATCATCTTCATGAAGTCTACCCTCCTAAGGTCTACCCTCCTAAGGTCCAGGACCATGACCTTTTATGTTAAGTGATAACTGCCTGTAGTTATCTCAAACCAAACTGAGCTGTGTTCACTGGGCCCAGAGGCTCCCTCACCCATACCATTCCTACTTCCTCATTGTTGGATAGCACCAGACCAAGGATTGCCTCCTGTCTTGTTGACTCCCAAATCCATTGTACAGTACCAGGAAGCAGTCCTGCATGCTATCCAGCAGTGATCGACTTCCCACACTTCTGGCTGCTGGCACTACCCACTCTGTGTCTAGCATGTTCAGGTAACCCACTATCACCGTCTTCCCCCTTAGCAGCCCCCCCACACTTGATCTCTGCCCTCAGATCTTGTCCCCTTCTTTGCTGGATCTGGTGATCTGTAATCCACCCCAACCTAATATTTTTGTCTCCATTGTTTTAAGCGGTACCCATAATGATTCCTCCTCCCTCCCTCTTAACTGCAGAATCTTCTGTGGCCTGTGTTCCCTCCCATATGTATAAGGCTGCCCCACTACCTTTACTTTCCCTGTGTGTGTCCTGAACAGGACATAACCAGGGCAGAATGTCACTTGTAACGTGGATTTATGACCAGTATTGTACTTGAAGGAAGACCCACTTGGACGTGGTGGCCCAGTATGGATTCTGTAAAGAGAATATTGCCAACACATCTCTTGCTTTTTCTGAAAATGTCACTAATAAGCTAGATGTGGGAAAGCCTGTGGTTACTACAAATTTGTTCCTCAGTTCTTTAGTAAGGCGTATGATATTGTACCACAGGAGCCTGGCTCATAAATGAAAAAACCTACAGTGAGTATTGCATAACTGACGGCATGATGAAATGGGTTTAAAATAGGTTTCAGGATGGGAACCAAGGGTCATAATAAATTGTAATCAGTCAACATAAAAACAAGTGACTAGTGGGTTCCCACAAGGACCCATCCTGAGATGTACTTTGTTCAGTGTTTTAAAGTTTTAGAAGCTGAAAAATGTTAATTCTTGTATGAGGTCTTACAAAAGTATGTACATATTTTAATGTAGGTCTGTGAAGTAAAGCTTGCAAGTACATCAACTGATGTACTTACTGTGCCAGCACATGTGAGTAAGCCCAGATATATAGAATCAAGTAGGGGACTTTGGTTTTGGCAGAACAGTGGACTTCATACTGAGTCAGTGGTTTTTCAGGGTGTAAAGAGTGTGCGGTTTTCTGCCCCAGGAATGTTACTTTAATGAAATACTTTTTGCACTTTGTAATGTGTCAGTATTAAATGTATTTCCCGAAATTAAGATAAGTGCTTTATGTCTTTTTTTTTTTTATTTGATTAAAAGAAGGATTTTTATGGAGATGGAGATTTTTTCCAAAGACTATCACATGTTAAGCAGTAGTTGAAAATACATTTGTGGGATTTCAAGCCCTCTGGTCAGGGCCTACCTGGTGTAGTGAGTGCAGTTTTGGGCTTCTGAATATAAAAGGGACATTGATACAGTCAAGAGGGTGTAATGCAGGTTCACCAACATGGTCAGTGGTATGGGGGAACAAAAGGTATAGGGGGGTTGGAGACCCTTAACGTGTTCATCCTGGAGAAAAGGAGGCTGAGAAGGGACATGATCTCAGTCTTTTGCATGCTCATGGATATTGACATGATCAAAAAGTTAAGAGATGTTTGATCTGGTGTTCTGCAGCAGGAAGTAGGGACATGCCCTGAAGCTCAAGATAATATATATTCAGGGGTAGTGTAAGAGGCCCTCTTTCTCCCGGAGGTCGGTGAACCAATGGAACAATCTATGGACATGAAGACAAGTACAGGCCTGTAAGCCAAACTTGGACACATTTATAATTACCAAGGGACTCGCTGACCACCCTGCTTAACACAGTGGGTAGGGAATCCCTATAAGTTGACACATGTGCAACATACATGGTTTATCCCTGCCTATGAAGCAAGGGCAGACATGATGGACCTTAAGTCCCTTTGGACCTTAAATTACTGTGTCACTATGTTTGTGTATTTTTGTTTTAGTTTATACATTAAATTACCTTGTATAGCTACCTGAAATGCAGCATTTTCTTTTCAGTGGGGTCCTGCTTCTAAATAGTTTTTCAGCTGAGAAGGACTGAAGCACAGGGATGCAAGCAACTTCCTCGGGTTCAGACAGAGAGCCTGCAACTGGGGTGGGTTTTTGAACCTGTGACCTCATTTTTTACAGTTCATGGTTCTAACCACTAGACTACACAACCTTCCCAAAGCTGGCTCATACAGATTTTATGGATACATTTCTTCAGAGGAAAGGGAAGGATTTAGAACATGGAATTACTGAAAATATCCAGCTAAATGTTATCAATATTCAGTACATTATATATTTATGACAAATTAATCTTGGCAAAAGGCAACTAAGCTATTCAGAGTAATAGACTAGAACAGAGAGGGTTGACATTTTTTTATTCAGCCACTTTACTGAGGGAAAGGCAACTGTTTAATCCCAGGTTCCTTCTAATTATTTCTTGCTGTCCCAGTAACTTGTCTACATTTTAACCTTTACAAGTGGTAGGCCTAATGCCATCATGACTTCACTTGCATTTGGACTAATTAGGCCATCTGAGTTCTAGGCCCACTGCCAGCATGAATGTCCATACAGCAGAACTTAGAGTATGTCCTGAACAAAGAATTACAGGAGTTTGCCTTTCTGAGCTGGATAATTCTCAGACAAGACAGAACAGACAGAACACCAGGAGGAAGGAGCTACTGGTATAACTAAAATTTCTCTACTGGGACTAAGAACTAGAACTCTTGTACTGGGACCTTCAATTTAGGGTAAAAAAAAAAAAAAGAGTTAGTGTGTTACAGGTAGTTGAAGTAAATTGTTATCTGTGTACTTATCTAGGTGCTTGTCACATGTGTCAGAAGGGAATTGTTATCTGTGAAATTAACTAAGTGTAGAAAGATTTGCAAAATAGGGGGAGTGGCTTAGCTAGAAGAAGCCAGGTTAAAACCAGATTTAAGCACTGCCCTAGATAGCTTGTGCCAGAGAACAGGACAGAACACCAGGAGGAAGGAGCTACTGGTATAACTAAAACTTCTCTACTGGGACTATATTGCCCTCCTCCCCCACCCACCCTAAACCAGTTCTACTTTTATAGGCACAGGATTTAACTGACAACAGGAACTTCCTGTTTGGGAGCAGGAAGTGAGTGATCACAGAGCCACCAAAGACTCACCATCCTAGAAGGGCAAGAGTAGCTCTCCGTCCCCCCAGCTGCTGGAGGTCTGACTCTGAGCAAGTAGGGAGACTACTGAGAAATTTAGGAACTTCTTGTCTCAGAACAGGAAGATCAGGAGCTAAAAGGACACAGAGGCAGTAAGTAAGTAGGGGAAGAAAAAAAAAAGAAAATAAACAAACAGAGGAAAGAGTAAGTATTCCAAACAGCAGTTAGGGGGCCAGAAAAAAGACATGATGGGAGTAGTGCAGTGCAGTGGCTGTGGAGCAGCAGTCTTCCAGGAGACGTTCTGGAGGATGCAGTGTTGTCCCATCTGCAGGCACCTCTCTGGGCTGAGGGAGGAGGTTGCTCATCTCCAGGCTGAGTTGGCCAGGATTTGTGGGACCTTCTCTCCCACCCAGGGACCCGTCACTGCCGTTGCCTCAGAGGTTGCCAAGAAAGAGGAGTGGTTGGACCACAGTGGGCTCAGGGAGGGTGAGGGTGGTGGAACAGAGGCGCATCCCTCCAGTTGTACCTCTCCACAATTTCTATGCCATTCTGCAAAAGTGTGGTTCCTCTATGGAGGCACCCACAGTGGAGACCAAGGAGGATGCTGGGAACCTTGACAAAGGAGACCCACAGGATGGTGGCATGAGACCCCACAGGGGAAGGAAACCACTCCTGGTGGGGGACTCCATTGTTAGGAAGGTAGAACTGGGGGAGGAAGGGGAGAGGGAGATAAGGTGCCTGCCTGGCGCCATGGCTTGGGGAGACAAGGAGCGAATCCTCAGGATCACAGGAGCAGCTACACAGGGGAGGGAGCTGGATGTCATTGTCCACCTAGGGACAAATGACCTGGCAAGAAAGGTGTCAGAGCAGTGCAAGAAGCGTTTGTGGAGATGGGAAGGGGCCTTAGACAAATAGCACACATGGTAACCTTCTCAGAGGTGCTGCCTGTCTATGGCACGGATGAGGCTAGGGTGCTCCACACCATGGGATTCAATCAGTGGTTGAAAAACTGGTGCAGAGCTCAGGAATTTGGCTTCACTGGGGACTGGGGGACCACCTAGAGGGATGCAGACCTATACTGGTGTGACGGTCTGCATCTGTCCAGGAGGGGAACCAGGATCCTAGGTGATAGGTTTAAATACTTCATTGGCAAGCATTTAAATTAGCCAAGGGGGGAGGCACTGGAAAGGAGCAGGGAAATCCTAGCCCCCCCAAAAGAATCAGGGTACTAAGTGAGGTAGACACCAACATAGAGATGTCAATAGGGAGAAGTGCAGGGGTAAATGAAGAAAGTGACAAACGCAATAAGGACAGGGATGGGGCAAAAAGGGGTAAGACCATCAAGAAATGGAGGATAATGAGTACCAACACCCGTAGTCTGGGCAACAAGCTCTCTGAACTGGTGGCCTTGATGGAAGAGGGATGCCTGGATATCGTAGCAGTCACAGAAACATGGTACACAGAGAACCGTGACTGGGATGTTAACATACCAGGGTACATAACCCTACAGGAGAGACAGGGAGGGTGGGGGGTAGCCTCTATGTAAGGGAAGGGATAAAAGCAACTGAACAAAAGAGTAAACAGGGAGGAGAGGAGGCACTGTGGGTCACCTTAGAGAGTGAAATGGCACCACAGTCCATACAGGAGTTGTATACAGGACCCCCATGTCAGGGGGAAGGAATGGACAAGGATATGATAGAAGACATACTTAGGATGGCAGAGAAAGGGGAGATACTATTGATGAGGGACCTTAATATGCCAGATGTTAACTGGAGCACCTTTGCTGCAGCCACATCCAAAAGCAGGGCCATTCTTGATGCCCTTCAGGTGGCATGCCTCAGACAGCTAGTTTTGGAACTTACTCGTGAGGGAGCAATCTTAGATCTCGTACGCTCAAATGGGGACAGCGAGAGGATCTCAGATCTAGAAGTGGGTAGCCATTTGGGAACAAGTGACCACCAAACACTTGGTTCGTGATAAACTCAGCAACAGAGTCAAGCCATACAAAAATGAGGGTTCTGGACTTCAGGAGGACTGACTTTGGCAAAATGGGAGAGTGCCTTAGAAAAGCACTAGCAAACAGGCTAGAAGGAGGGGTGGAGCAACAGTGGGGAAATATCAAAACTGCCATCACAGAGGCAACAAGCCTTTGTGTGAAGCAAATAAACAAATCAAAATGAAAGAAAAAGCTACTATGGTTCTCAAAAGAAGTGGCGGTGAAGGTTAGGGAGAGAAAGATAGCATTTAGGAAGTATAAGGAAACACAGAAGGAGCAGGACAGAGAACTGTACCAGTTAAGGCAGAAGGAAGCAGGGAGGGTAGTCAGAATAGCAAAGGCACAAACTGAGGAAAAGATAGCCAACTCGGTTTAGAAGGGGGATACAACCTTTTATAGGTATATCAGGGAGCGTAGAAAGACAAAGGGAGGGATAGTGAGGCTGAATAGAATGGATGGTGGGTGGGCAGAGAGTGACAGTGAAAAAGCAGGGATACTGAGTGAATACTTATGTTCAGTATTCACAAAAGAGGAAGTGGGGGAGGTGCCTAATCCAATTAACAGAAGCACTCTGGGGGGGGTCGATCCCAGTCCTTTCACAGAAGAAAGGGTTCTGAAAGAACTCCTAAAACTGAAGGTGGACAAAGCAATGGGGCCAGATGGAATTCACCCCAGAATTCTAAAAGAATTAAGCAGAGAACTAATGACACCACTGACTACCCTTTTTAACAAATCATGGGAGGATGGTGTGGTACCTGAGGACTGGAAGAAGGCTGATGTGATTCCCTTCACAAAAGTGGGAGCAAGACAGAGGCAGGAAACTACAAACCTGTCAGTTTGACCTCTGTGGTAGGGAAAGTGATGGAATCACTTCTGAAGGAAATAATTGTTGAGTACCTAGAGGCTAGTGGGGCACAGGACCCAAGGCAGCATGAGTTCACAGTGGGAAGGTCATGTCAGACAAATCTAATTGATTTCTTTGACTGGGTGACCAAAGTAGTAGACCAGGGAGGGTCTGTGGACATGGCCTACCTAGACTTTAGCAAGGCATTTGACACAGTCCCACACAAAAGATTAGTAGTCAAATTAACCAGCCTGGGAGTGGGTCCCAGGATGGTAGCCTGGGTAAAACATTGGCTGAACAACAGGACACAGAAGGTAATTGTAAATGGAGTCCACATTGAAGAAAGAGGGGTTACTAGTGGGGTACCACAGGGTTCAGTACTGGGTCCAGTCCTTTTTAATGTCTTTATAAGTGACATTGCAGAGGGACTGGAAGGAAAAGCATGCCTCTTTGCAGATGACACAAAGATCTGCAACAGGGTTGATACACAAGGAGGCGTGGAAAGGATGAGAAGGGACTTGGCAAGGTTGGAGGAATGGTCAGAAGTATGGCAGCTTGGATTCAATGCAAAGAAGTGCAAAGTAATGCACCTGGGAAACAAAAACCAGGGAAGATTACACAATGGGGGTGGGAGGTAATAACAACAACAAAAAATGGAAAGGGACCTGGGGGTAATCATATCAGATGACCTTAAGGTTGGCAAGCAATGTGAGAAGGCGGTAGGGAGGGCTGGGGGGATACTGGGATGTATAGGGAGAGGCATCATCAGCAGAAAACAGGAAGTTGTAATCCTCCTGTACAGACAGTTGGTGAGACTCCATCTGGAATACTGCGTCCAGTTCTGGAGACCCCATCTCTGCAAGGACATAGACAGGATGGAGGCAGTTCAGAGGAGGGCAACTAAAATGGTGCAGGGTCTGCAAGAGAAGCCATACGAGGAGAGGCTAAAGGAGCTTAATATGTATACCCTTGAGGAAAGGAGGGAGAGGGGGGACATGATAGAAACGTTTAAGTACCTCAGTGGAATCAACAAAGTCCAAGAGGGTAGCACCTTTCAGGAAAAGAGATGTGCAAGAACAAGGGGACACAATTTGAAGATAGAGTGGGGGACGGCTCTGGGGCAATGTGAGGAAGTATTTTTTCACAGAGAGGGTAGTGGATGCATGGAACAGCCTTCCTGAGGAGGTTGTGGGGTCTAAAACTGTGGGAAAATTCAAGAATGCATGGGACAGACATAAGGCAATTTTTGTGTGGGGGTAGGAAGAAATAGGCTGTTGGTTAAATAGGATCTGCAGCTTTGTCCTCTAGGTAGAGAAATGGGCAGACTAGATGGGCCAAGCGGTCTTTATCTGTCATTAAAGTCTATGTTTCTATGTTTCTAACAAAGAACCATAAAATATCCATAGTGCTTCAAATATATTATACATGCAAACAGTGGGTACACAATGTGCACGGTATGTCATGTTTTAAAAGGGCAAGGGTTTGCTTTCCTATACTGGGGGTTATAACTTATAAACTTCTTTCATTTTCAGGGGCTTTCTTTTCAAATGGATGAAAGTCCTGCACATGCGACTGGAAAAGGGACACACCAGGAAGTGTCAGTGTACTCCCACAGTTCCTAAAAGAAAAGGCTATCATTTAGTAACCCTTTCCCCTTTTTACGGCTGCTTCCTGCTGGCTTTTTTGTGCACATACTTTTGCCTGGTCATAAGTGCGCAGGGAAGGGAAATTGGTTTCCCTGTGGAGAACCTGATAAAAATGGCAGTTTGCCTGCAGGTCACAGCAGGGAGTTTTTTATTTCCACACTGGTGAGGTGTGCCCCTTCCCTTCTGGCAACACTTATCTCTTTAAAAATCAGGCCTTTGATCTCCAAGACTGGGAGCCTCCTCCTTTGTAAAGAAGGGTCCTGGCCCACTACAACCTTCTGTGTACCTTTGTTGACTCCTCCATCCTTTTCACCCCCTCTTAACAGACGTTTTGGGGGTACTCCTTGACCCAAAACATACCTGGTGCTGCCTAACTCCGTGCTTACCTTTGCTCCCCATCCCACTGATCTGTAAAACTGCATACTTTCAACTCCATAACATTACTCCTGTCCGACGCTACCTTGACCCCTTTGTTGTTTAAACTCTTATTTGTGACTTTAGTTCCTTTTACTTTGGCTACTATGATGCCTTTCTTTTTGTCCTTCAAACGTTCTTTCAAATCCCCAAATTCTTAAATCTTAAATCTGTTTTACCATAACATACCACATTGTACTGTACCATGCCATACCATATTATTCCAATTTTTTGTATTCATACAGCATCCTTCATGCAAGCTTCCCATAGTGCTTTACAATAGCTGCACAACTCCAAACTGAAGCATCACTGAAGTAAGCCACCTCTGGGGTGGAACGCAACAGCCATTCTGCACCAGTGCACTGCTGAACAACTCTTCATCCCCAAATACAAGCTGACTGACATCAAACTAGGAAAATGTATTGACAGATTTGTGGATGGGAGACATTTTAGCCAAGATAGTGGAAGAATTCCTCTCTCTTTCAAGAGATGTTTAACCATGAACAACCACCAGAACATATAGAGGGAAAGGTGTTGTCTCACTGTGACAGGGGTTATAGTATATTGAAATGAAAACTTGGAAAATGAGATTCCTTTTATAGCTGCATCTTAATAACACAGATTTAAATGGAATCCCATTGCCCTAGTACGTAAGTCAACTTCCACTGGTAACTGTATTATCAGCAAATGACAATGTCAGTCTGTATGTGGTATACAGTGGAGTCTGCAGAGAACTCTGCCCATTGAGCCATCAAATGTAAAGTAAGATACAGTTGTCTCCTACCAAGGATGACTTCTGTGGTCTCTGTGTGCTACAACAGGTAGCAAGGTACGCTTAGTGAAGCACGCTGTGGAGAGGGTAGGCAAACTCAGCTGTAATGTTTGTGTCTTAGAGGATCAGGACTGATGCAGTACAGTAAAATGAGTGTCCTGAAATGCCACAATTCCTATGCAAGACATATTTTGGATACCTTGAAATACAGGTGTCAGGGCAGGTTCTGGGTAGAAGTTGATCTGGGAGGAGACTAGAGCCTTGTCTGCTAAGTTTGCTCTGGGGTAGGGTGCCAAACCTAAAGCATATATGGGGCACCATATTTCAGGGGGATATATTGACAAAGGATGAAAAGAAGCAGGGGGTTCAAGAATGTTGGGGCACAGAGAGGGGCCTAGTGTGCTGCAGGGCTGCTGCCCTGTGTGTAGTCAGTTTGCAGCACTCACTGCAGAGCTAGCTATGGTGAAGGCTGAGTTAGGCCATCTTTGTCGCAGGCCCAAGTGGGGGGCTGGGGCAGGTGGCTGCTGCCAAGAGTACATTCTAGGAGGTTTAAGGGTACTCATCAGGGAGTGGGAAGGGGAGGAGTTGCTAAAGGGAGTAGTATGGCTCCTGAGATTGTAACTGCAAATTATTTTGCTTCCCTTGGAAATTCAGTTCACTCCATGTCTTCCAACAGGAAAACAGAATCTATTAACCCTCAGGCATCTAAGAATGGTACCTGAGTGGCTCTTAGGAAAGCAGTGGATTCAAAGGTAGGGGAAATGCCTGGAGCATATTAGTGATTTGAGACTTCATTGTCAGGGGGACTGAGAGGGTGGGTCTGCATGGGGGGTGAGCAGGACAGAATAGTCAGGAGTCTTCTGGGGGTATCAGCATAGAGAGATACCCGCAGAACAGAAAGGATTGCAAACATGGGTGATGGAGAGGAGCCTGATGTAGTTATCCACCAAGGGACCAGTAAGCTGGCAGGATGACCACTATGGGACATTTAGGACAGCTTTTGGTAGCTGGCAGGAGATTAAGGCTGGCAGCAGCATCAGCATCAGCATCAGTAATGTTTTCTGAGGTCCTGCTGCTGGTGTGGTTCAAGGGCGAGGCTAAGTTTCTCTTACTCGCTAGTTATAATACATGTCTAAAGGAATGATGCAGGGAACAAGGGTTTGGATTTGGGGACTGGGCACAGTTCTGGAGGAACATGAGGTTGTTTAAGAAGGATAGCTCTATCCTACCACCGAGAGGACTTAAGGAATTAGCCCAGAAATGTGATGATTATATCACCGCCATTTAAAGTGATGGGGAGAGGCTGTAGCTGGGGAGAACCTGAGGTGAAGTGTCAGCCAAGGGAGGCCCAGCAGGCATGACACTAATTTCAGAATTAAACAGTGATCTAGAGGGATAATGGGAATGCAATAAATAAGTCGGGGGATGAGTCGTTGGGTGATGGGGGAAGCTGGGAGAGGCGAGTGAAACAAACTTTTGGAAGGATGCTGGCTTAAATGCTAGGAGCCTGGGGAAATAAGATGGGAGACATCTATGCGATAGCAGTAGAGGGAGAGTTAGACATCATAGCAATCCCTGAGATGGGGTCAACTCCCAGACATGACTGGGAGCTTACAATTCATATGCCATCAGGGTTCCCAGATCTACAGGGATTCCTACATTTTACAGGGATTTGGAACCATATATACAGTACCTTCTTTCCATAGGCTTGCATTGGTTATTCAGGAAAACAGAGCAATTCAACTTCACTGGGAAATAATGTAATCTTCAGGAAAACACAGGAAAATCACCCTGAGTTACAGGGAAAATGCCAAATCATTCTGGAAGCATTGTGCCATGTACAGAAAGGATAGGTTGGTAGAGAGAGGGGGAGGTGTGGTACTGTCTATTAGAGAGAGTATCTCAGCCTAGAGGAAAAATAAATTGATGGGGAAGTAGGGGTGGAATCAGTCTGGGTGCAACTGGTAGTGGAAGGGGGCATGAATGTCAGGTTTGGAGTGGTATACAGACTCCCTTGCCAATCCAAGGAAGGAGATAAGATTCTTAAGAGGGTGGTAAGGTGGTGGACAGCTGTACAGAGGAATGTAATCCTGAGGAAAAATGGGAGACTGTAACAAAGGAGATTCTGTTGATCACCAAGTGCTGTGTGAGGCTAGTCGGGAAGAAAAGAGGTAAAAAAGGTCAAAGGCCTTACTAAAGTCTAGATAGACCACATCTACTACCCCACCGTCATCCACTATTTTTGTAGCGTAGTCAAAAAACTTGTGCAGATATGTCTGGCATGATGTACCTGCTGTGAGAACTTGCTGTTTAGGGTCTTGTTGGCCGCTAGTTACGAGGAATGCTATGATCCTCTGTTTGAGTAGTGTCTCCGTTAGTTTCCCTACTATAGACATGTGAGGCTCACCAGTCTGCAATTTCCTGATTTGTGAAGTGGAACCACTATTGCCTTTTTCCAGTCTTCGGGTACCATACCGCTCTTCAAGAATTTCATGAACAGAAGTGCTAGAGGGGCTGCTAATTCTGCCCCCAGTTCCTTAAGGATTCTGGAGTGCATCTCGTCAGGTCCTATGGCTTTGTCTGCTTTTAGTTTATTTAGCGTCTCCCCTACTTCGGCTTCTGTAAAGGGACTCGTGTCTACCCGTGGTCCTGGGGTGTTGTGTTTTTTCAGGGATGAGCCATCCCCTGGGTCCTCTTTGATAAACCCGAGCAGAAGTATTTGTTGAGGATTTCAGCTTTCTCTGGGTCATGTTTGGTGTATTTCCCTTTTTCAGTACCAATCTTTACTATCCGCCCTTTTGCCTTCCTATGTTCCCTAATGTATCTAAAAAATGATTTGTCTCCTCCCTTGCCCCTTCTGCTATCTTTTCCTCTGTCTGTGCATTTGCCTTTCTGATTTGTTTGTTAGACTCTCTCATTTTTTTCCTTGTACGACTCCCAGTCTTTCTCAGTTTTGGTTTCCTGGTATATGCTGTACACATTCTTTTTTCTTTGACTGTGGTAGCCGCTTGCTTAGAAAACCATATAGGATTTCTTTTTCTTTTTGCTTTGCTGACCAATCTGGCTCATTGATCTGTGGCAGTCTGTTGCTCTTTTGAGTCTCCCCCACATGACCTCCACCTTCTCAACCTTTATTTTCATTAACTGGCTACTTAGGTTGTTCCTCATTTTTTGGAAGTCAGCCTTTCTGAAATATAGCACTTAATCTTTGAGTGGCTGATGTCCTGTGTTATGTTTACCTTAAAGCTTACCATGCAATGGTTGCTGTTGCCCATATGGGCTGCAGTGACTCTGTGATGCCCATTTACACTGCGTCAGCATGCCAGGTAACCACCCATTTAAAGGGGATCCAGTCAGCAATGGAGCCTGTACTGCAGAACAGATGGAGCCTCTGTCTGGCAGTATGCAGAGTTGAAGCCAGTACACACCATGGTGCGGTCACAAAGGGGTCCATAGGATGTGCTCTGGGCTACTAATAAATGTCCTCCTGCTGGATGGCAAGAGGGAGCATCAATGGGCAGTGAGAGCTTGCCTGAGGTCATGTTATTCTGGCCACAGCTGGAAGCCAGACACCTGGGGGACACACACTGCCTGAAAAGATTTCACGTGGACCATGCTACAATCACAAGGCTGTATGATATCGTCCACCAGATCCTGAACACCCTGCTACAGCATGTGCATGAGCATATGGCATTCCCCACTGCAGAGGCTGACATACGGTCAATAAAGGAGGCATTCCATGCCATGCATGGCATGCTCAGTGTACTGGGGGCAGTTGACTGTATGCACGTGGCAGTCCTGGCACTGACGGTGGACAAGGAGGCATAAAGGAACCGCAAGGGGTATCACAGCATAACTTGCCAGATAGTATGTTATGCTGCGGGTGTTATCACCAATGTGTGTGCCAAGTACCCTGAGTCATGTCATGACATGACTTTTGCATCTTCAGTGGGTCAAGGCTGTGTGCCCTCCTCATTGCACACATGGGCATGGATGGATGACTGATAGGTAAGTATACGTATGCAGCACAGGTGTAACAATGGTAGCTGCATTGCTGCAGGATGTTACAGTGGCTCTTGTTTACCCACTGCATAGGCGACAGTGGATACCTACTAAAGCCATACCTGAAGACCCCTTATCTGGTGACAAAACAACACAGAGGAGGAGACGTACGAGGACCACAAGAAGATACATTCCGTGATTGAGAGAACAATAGGGCTGCTGAATATAAGGTTCAAGTGCCTGGATCTCATAGTTGGCATGATGATGCTTGCCGCAAGGAGGGCAAGAAGAGTGTTCACAGCATGCACCATGTTGCACAACATGCCTGTGAGCGGATGGCTACCATTGCCATGGGATAGAAAGGGGGATGTACCACCAGGTGATGAGGAGGGCTGCCAGAGGTATGGTGCTGAGACCCTGTTCAGTCGGACAGCATGTCATGCACTTCTGCAGGAAGCATTCTGCCAATGGGGGTTGGGGGAGTGGGCCAGCGTGGCACTGTGATGATGTCTCACCCTGAGTGCCTTTCTGCCCACGAGGGTGTGTGGTTGTGTACATGGGGGTTATATGTGGTGGTGTACATGTGGGTGGTCATGTGGTGGTGTACAGTGTTATGGTATGTGTATGGAATGTGCTTTCATGTCACTGTGTTAGTGGTAGGGTGCTGTTGGCAGGGATCACTGCTTTCTAGACAGTTGTCTTCCTAGCCATGTTGACGACCATATGCCTACGTGCCGGGTATCTGCCACTGCCTTGTCTCCTCCATGTGGCCATCTGTCTGGCTTTGTGTCTGGTACCTGCTGTGGCTGATTGTCCCGCTGCACCTCTGGAACACTGGGGCTGGCAGATGCAGGGTGCACTGGGGCTTCTGGCTGTGCCTCAGGGCCATGGGGACTGGCAGGTGCAGGGTGCATAAGGGCATCCAGCTGTGCCTTGTGGCCATGGGGGCTGCCAGGTGCGGAATGCATAAGGGCATCCAGCAGGGCCTCAGGGCTAGGGGAGGCTGACAGGTATGGGCTGAACTGGGACATCTGGGCATGCCTCTGGGATGGATGGGGTGACCATGATGGCCCTGTATAACGGTGGTCCATCAGCCTCTCCAGGAGATCACCAATGTGGTTTCTGCCTCTACACATCCCCCCCCTCACCTCAGTGGTCATATCCTTCAGGGTCTCTGTGTTCTAGTGCCGTGCCTGGAGCTAGTCTCATTCCAGCTGGTACAACTCCGGGTAGTAGGTGTGGAGTATACCACATGTGGGTGGCCTCCATGTTTGGCTGGACTGGCAGCTTTAAGGGCCCTCATCCCCACTATCAGAGGGCTGTTGTTTGGCACCCTTCATCACCCCTGTGTTCCGCTGATCGCCGTCAATGGGCAGACAGCCTGTATCTTGTGGCCACATGCATGTGCTAGCAGGCCGTGCATGTGGTCCAGCCACATGTGGCTGTATGGCAGTATACTCTATGCCCTGCTGTCTGCCATGGGGCAGCTGTCCATGGTGCAGTTGTGGCAGGGGTTCCAACCAGGGGGCATTTGGGGTTTGGCTGTCTGTGGGGGCTGTGTCTAGCTCATCCATGTCCACCTATGTCCCATCCACGGACTCCTTTGTTGTACCTGGGGACAAGAAAAAGGACGGATATTACATGCTGCGGCACTGCCGGGGAGTATCATGGTGTTCAGGGACCTAGGGTGACACCAACCTGCACCATCCTCCTGTCCCCAGCTGCTGGTACAGGACTTAAGATGCATCGGGGCCTCGACAGAGACTGCTGCCTCCATTTTGGGAGGGGTGCACATCTCAGGGTCTGCAGGGTGCAACACAGGGTAGGTAGCATTCCTATGGCATCCAGGACATCCTTGATCTTGTCTCTGCATTGTGCTACCTACCTGGCAGTGTGTCTATGCCCTCCTGCGCCTCATGCAGGGCCACCTTGGTAAAGGTGTCTGCCACCATCCTCTCTATGGGGGTTAAGCTGTGCCCTTTTGTCAGTGGGCCACTGACCATGCCTAGCTGTTACTGTTTGACATTTGCCAGCTTACACATGACAGATGGCCAGAAGTCATACCACTTAAGTTTGATGACTGAGGGTGAACATGCCTTGGGACTAGCTGCGTTGACAGCAGCCTGTATATCGAGCCACAGGCAGGATTTGGTCTTGGCTTCTGCGCCTTGAGGTACTCAGCCCATAGAGGATGACATAGTGCTTGTGGATATCCACAACCATGGCTGCCACCTGCCCGCTTGTAAAGTTTGCGGACTGTGATCGCTGCCACTGCATGACTGGCCACTTCCCCAATGCTCTGTCTGGCCACTTCCAGTGTCATCAGCCCCAAATGGCGGACTGGGTACCTCGGGCACAGCCCTGCCATCCTCCGCCACTGCCTGCTCTCCTGCCTCCATCATGATATTTATTTCCACATTACTGTGTGGAGCAGCACCAGTGCCCATAATTGGTGGGGTCAAGGGGCAGGGATGAGTAGTTTGGACCCACCTGAGGAGAACTTCGCATTGCACTGTGCTTCTCCATAGGCCATGCCCGTGCCTCAGCATGCCCTGTGTGTGTGTGTGTTCGTGCATAGTGTGTAGTTGGGACAACATATGGGGTGCATAGTTGTGCACCACCAGTACAATGGTTTTGGGTGTAATTTACACATGTTACAGCATATGTCCCAGTGGTAGGAGCAGTTCTAAAACTGAGTATTGGCTTGGGGGTACAAGTAGTCCTGAGATCGGAGGAAGGGACATGGGAGTCATTATAGCAGATAACTTAAAGATCATGGCTCAGGCCAGTAAGGAATATGGGTGGACAAGCAAAATGTTGGGGTGTAGATCGAAGCTTCTCCACTTGGAATCAGAATTTGATACTGCCCCTGTACTGATCTGTGGTGGGACTGCAGATCAAGTAATGTATGCAGCTTTGGAACCCCCCTCCTTACAGTATGACAGGGACAGGCTTGAGTTTGTGCAGAGAAGACGATAATGGTGATTCATGGGCAGCAGAGGAACTCTTTTTTATAAATATATATATATATGTACTCTTTTTTCCCCCCTCCTACTGGACTCCCCACCCACCCTGGCCACCACAGCACCATCACACCAATGTCCGCCAGCATTTAACTGCCAGCTGGTGTACTCCCAGGGCTTGCTTCTCTGACAGGGTCGATTGTGTCCCCAGTCCTCATCAGGAACCAGATCCAGTAATCCGGACTGGCAAGCCCAGCTAGTCAGGGGTGGGGCCTGCTGGTATTGGAGTGCCATTCTGCTGCCAGTGGGTGTTTTCCTTTAGTTACTCCCCACGAGTGGCGTGGCGTGACGCACGAGATGCTGCCATGAGCGTGCACTGCATGCTCCTGCGCAGCGCACGTCAGTATCTGCCCTGCCCTTCCTGCCTTCTGAGCAGTCCCAGGTGCCACTCCCCCAGCTGCTGCTATGAGCCAGGCAGATCCCTGGCTCTGCAAACCCTCCCGTTAGAGGAATAGAGGAGTCCTCCAGATGCTCAATCCTCCTTCCCCTGCCAGCCCTCCAATGCCCCGAGCTCACTTCTGAACTTGAGTGACTGGCATCGCGAGCGGTAACATTATCACTACACCGATGGGCCACCCAACAGAGGAACTCTTACAAGGAGCCTCTGCGCAGCCTTAATATGTACTCACTGGAGATAAGGTGAGAGCGAGGTGACATAATAGAAACTTTCACGCTCCTCAAAGGAGTTAAAAGGGTTGAGTGCCAGCAGCTCTTCTGGCATTGTGATAGGTCCAGCACAAGGGGACATGAGTATAAACCGATATGATGGAGGTTAAGAAAGGATATAGGAAGCATTTCTTCACTGAAAAGTAGTGGACAAGTGGACTGGGTTACATAAGGAGGTGGTGGAAATGGAAACTGTGGAGGGCTTCAAGAGGGGCTGGAACAAACGCACAAGGCTGGAGGGGCACTTATGGGTAGGAACAGCTAAGTCATTCATTCACATATTTGTATGACTATTACAGTATGCACTGCAAGCCCATTGGTCCACAGTGTGGACCAATGGGCTGACAGCTGATACTGTAAACTGTCATTCGGCGGGCAGCCACAGAGGTATGCGGGTGGGTTTGTTGCTGCCCGCCGAGGACGGAGGGGGGGAGCTGGGTGCACAGGGGTCCTGTGTGGGTGGGAGTGCCACTGGGCCACCAGGGAATTATTTACATCGGGTTTATGGGCAGTCGGGGCTATCAGGGGGGTTACCACTAGACTACCAGAGACTTATTATCTGCATGTATGGGTGATTGGTGTTCCAGGATGGGGCAGGGGAACCACTGGAACACCAGGCATTATTATATTTTATTTCAGCTGATCGGGCTATGGGAGGCGAGGGGTACCACTAGACTACCAGGGCATTATTAAACATTTATTTCTCGTGATCGAGCTCACGGGAGGGAGGGGTTCCACTAAACTACCAGGGAATTATAAACATCTATTATTCAGGAATCGGAGCTATGGGAGGGGTGGGGGAAGCACTAGACTACCAGGGGAATATGTACCTTATTTGTCAGTGATTGGGAAATGCGGTGGGGGGTGCCACGAGACCCCACTGGCCTGCACCGCATGCTATGCAGGGCGCCATGTGCATTTCGCTGGCCTGCCCTGCACAACACATGCAATGGGGCTATACGAGATCTTCAAATGGCCCCATTTGCACCTTGCATGTATTATAGCCCCATTTGCATACTGCTTGCTGAATATTAGGAATTTTCAGACAGCGTAACTCTGTTAAGTGCTAGCACAGTTCCCATTCCTGGTATTCAGCCCTGTCTGGGGGGCGGAAAGCGCCTAGCATCGATTAAGCAAGAGTGTGCATTACCTGATATATTCAGAAGAAATGCTCCATGGCTCATCTCTTTTAAATCTATCCCTAAGTTGCACCAGGACAACTCCAGTTGTGCTGCGCCACAGCGCGCATTGCTTGGCACAGTTCTGAGTATTGGTGCCACAGTAGACATGTGATCACCTGCCCCCATCTGCCCGCCAGCAGTACTTCTCAGCCAGCCCCTCATCGGCCAGCCACACAAACCGATAATGATGTGTTTCATTTCAAACAGTACCTTTCATATAACTGCTGCTACTCGCTGCTCCGAAATTAAGCCACATTTTTTTTCCAAGTATTCTCGTGAGCCGAGGACAAACGCTACAAGTACTACAGCAGAAACCGGGCAAGCTTCACAAATCAAGCATTTCCTAGTCACACTGCAGGAAAGAAAGAAAAACTAGAATTTTTACATATTTTAAATAATGCTGCTTCAACTAACTATCTGGAACTACTTCTGCTCGCTACAACTCTGCCATTTTGGCTCAAAATTTCTGGTAGCTCTTTGGAGCAGATAATCAAATCAGATGCTGCAGCACTAGCACGTCATACCTGACTGTGTGTCCCTAGAGACAGACCTAGCAACCCCATACAGTTGAAGCACAATAATAAACCCAGAGAAGCAATTGCTTAAAAAAATGTATAAAAGCAGTACAAAAAAGAAAAATGAACCGACAGGGTCCCAGCATCTTGCATAAATGAAATATGGAATGTAGACCTTGTTGTATAAATCATTTATCTTCACTCAAGCAGTTTGACCTTGGGGTCAAACTGCTCTTGTGAAGATAAATCATTTATACAGGAGGCCCGGATCACATATCCCTTATGTATACAGTAGTACACAGTTACATATGAACATACGAAGAAACCAGCAGAAGAAGGCCATTTGGTCTATCAAGTCTGCTCGTATTGCAGGGTCCACAGCTTGAGCTAATGTCCCTGCCCTCCCTCCCACTCCTCTCATCCTCCTACCCATGATCCTTACTTCCCCATGCCTGTCCCAGCCTCTTAAAGCTGCCCACTGTCTTCAACAAGATTACCTCTTCCAGCAGTGCATTCCAAGTGTCCACCACCCTCTCTGTGAAGAAGTGCTTCCTGACCTCCCACCCTCCAGCTTAAGACTGTACCTCTTAGTGTTATGGTTGCCACTCAGCTTAAAGAGACTCTCCTTATCAACCTTATTTATCCCTTTCAAGTACTTGAAGGTCCCAGACATGTCTCTCTCTCTCTCTCTCTCTCTCTCTCTCTCTCCTATCCGCCTAGGAGTACATGTTCAGTGCCTCAACCTCTCCTCGTAAGCCTTAGATAGATAGCTAGATAGATAGATGTCTTATTTTAACAAGGTCCTGCTAAGATGGCAACAAGTTATGATTTCATCCACAGTTACACTGTCACTCTTCTCACAGAGACAAAACAATCCAAGTAGTAGAAAATACATTAAAGTAGGACAGTCTGATAGAAGGGTTGCTGCACCTACTAGGACAATCCAATAACAGTAGAATTACATGGTGTAACCTTTTAAGTCCAACACATTTCTGATTATTTTTCACACTGTGTCTGTATTTATTTCAGTGAAACTGGATCATGGTTTGATAGGCTTCACGTGTTGTGGTGGCTTATCTAAACTTGACATCACAATTGGTTGCTGTGGTAGCTATTAGTATGTCACACACATAATTAAGTTGTCAGATGTACTGTAGGTAAGCCAGTGTACTGTAGGTAAGCAGCCAGAACAGACAAAATCAAGGACAGTGATTCCCTGTTACATTAATGTGCATACTTATTTAGAACAGGCATTGTCAATAACGAATGTTAACACATGCTGTTGTATTAGGTTCTGCTGGTATATAGTTCTACAGTATACTTACCCAGGCTAGACCAGATGAGATGTAATATGCCATTTGCTGTGGGTCCTGATTTTACACAGTTTTACATTGCATTTACCCAGGACAGTAGAGGTGAGATGATATCTCATGTTTAGTGTGGTCCTGCTTTTATAAACCATTTTCTAGGACAAATCATCTTAAACGCAACATCTCCTTTTCAGTGGGGTTCTGCTGTAGGGTCCTGTTTTACACAGTTTTGCAGTATATTTACCTTAACCAGGGTAAGCCAGCTGAGATGCGGCTAGGGCTCCAGATAAAGGGGTACCAACCTATTTTACTCGCCTCATACTAGGAAATACTGTCTAGAACATTTTTTAATGAGTACTGATACTCACCCAACATTTGTAAATACCCACGCCAAAGAAGAGTGCTTCATAACATAACTGGTGATTCAAAAGGAGCATTTTGTTCCAGATTTACTGCACCATACTCATCTCAATTTTGTTTTACTCACTATGTTTTAAAACTGGTGAGTAAATTACTCATACTGCCAACGTTATCTAGAGTATTGTTGGCATCTGATCAATTTTATCTAGAAAACAACATTGTTTTAAAATGTACTCCTCACTCCACTCCATCCAAACATTTGTACACATCTGAATTTGGTTTTACTCATCACTTTCAAAATGAGGAGTACAGTACACATCCTAAATATTGTCTGGAGCCCTGGATGCAGTATCTGATTTTCAGTGAGGTCCTGCTTTGGTACATTTTTTTTACGTGCCCTGACAGCACAGCTCAGATGCTATCTTGTTTTCAGTGGAATCCTCTGTTTCCCAGTTTTACACTGTATTTGCTCAGGATATCACAGCCAGTGTGCAGTATTTCCCTTTTCAGCGAGGCCTGCTTTTACCCACATTTTTGTAATGCGTGTAAGCTAAAAGGCAAGTTACATTTTCAGTGGTGTCCAGCTTTACAGTGTATTTTCCCAGAACAGAGCAGCATAGATGCACAGTTCAGTGGGGGCTCTACTGTACTGGGGTCCTGCTTTTACACATTTTACTTATATAATATTTTCCCAGGACAGACTAGATGAGATGCAGTGTCTCATTTTCAGTTATGTCCTGTTTTACACATTTTAGATTGTATTTACTCAAGATAGTCCAGCTTGAGAGGCAATGTCTAAGTTTCAGCAGGCTCCTACATTTTGACCCTAAATTTCCAGCATAGTAAACATAGAAACATAGAATTTGATGGCAGATAAGGACCGCTTGGCCCACCTAGTCTGCCCATTTCCTACCTAACAGATAAGCTGCAAATCCTAGTTAACCAACAGCTTACTTCCTCCTACCCCCACTAGGACTGCCTTATGCCTGTCCCATGCATTCTTGAAGTCCCCACTGTTCTTGACCCACGACCTCCTCAGGGAGGCTGTTCCATGCATCCACAACCCTCTCAGTGAAAATACTTCTCACATTACCTCTGAGCCGCCGTCCTCTCTATCTTCAAATTGTGCCCCTTGTTCTTGCACATCTCTTTTTCTGAAGATGCTACCCTCTTGGACTTGTTAATTCCCTTGAGGTACTTGAAGTTTCTATCATGTCCCCTCCCTCCTCTTTCCTCTAGGGTATACATATTAAGCTCCTTAGTCTCTTCTTCAGAGTGTCTCTGGTGCAGACCCTGCACCATTTTGATTGCCCTCCTCTGGACAGCTTCCACTCTGTCTATGTCTTTGTGGTGATGGGGTCTCCAGAACTGCACACAGTACTCCAGATGGGGTCTCACCAACTGTCTGTACAGAGGGATAACAACTTCTGTTTTTTACTATTGATGCCTCTTCCTGTGCATCCCAGTATCCCCCTGCCTTCCTTACTGCCTCTCACATTGCTTGCCCACCTTTAGGTCATCTGATATAATTCACTCGGTCCCTTTCTATTTTCACTGTTGTCAGTATCTCACCCCCATTGTGTACACTTCCCTGGGTTTTTGTTTCCGTGTATTACCTTGCACTTTTTGCATTGAATCTGAGCTGCCATACATTTGACCATTCCTCCAACCTTGCCAAGTCCCTTCTCATCCTTTCCACTCCATCTTGTATCAACCCTTGTTGCAGATCTTGTGTCATCTGCAAAGAGACATACTTTTCCTTCCAGTTCCTCTGCAATGTCACTTATAAAGACATTAAAAGGACCGTCCCAGTACTGAACCTCATGTACCACTAGTAACCCTCCTTTCTTCACTATGTATTCCATTTACTACTACCCTTTGTGTCCTGTTGTCTAGCCAATTTTTATCCAGGCTACCACCTTAGACCCACTCCAAGGCTGGCTATCTTGTGAATTAATCTTTTGTGTGGGACTGTATCAAATGCCTTGCTAAAATCTAGGTAGGCCATGTCCACAGCCCTCCCTGGTCTACTACTTTGGTCACCCAGTCAAAGAAATCTATTAGATCTGCCTGACACGACCTTCCCATCGTGAATCCATGCTGCCTTGGGTCCCAGCCCCACTGGCCTCTAGGTACTCAACAATTCTTTCCTTCAGAAATTATTCCATCATTTTCCCTACCACTGAGGTCAAACTAACTGGTCTGTAGTTTCCTGCTTCTGTCCTGCTCCCACTTTTGTGAAGAGGAATCACATCTGCCTCCTCCAGTCCTCGGTACCACCCCATCCTCCCATGATTTGTTAAAGAAGAGTAGTCAATGTGTCACTAGTTCTACCATAGTTCTTTTAGAATTTTGGTGAATCATCAGGCCCCATTGCTTTGTCCACCTTCAATTTTATCAGTTTCTTTCAGAACCCTTTCTTCTGTAAATGGACTGGTATCGACTCGCCTTCGGAGTGTTTCTCTGTTTGGTTTAGGTAATTCCTCCTCTTCCTTTGTGAATACTGAGCAGAAATATTCATTCAGTATCCCTGCTTTTCACTGTCACCCTCTACCCACATTCCTCCCCTATTAAGCTTCAGTATCCCTCCTTTGGTCTTTCTTCGCTCCCTAATGTATCTATAAAGGTCTTATCCTTCTTAACAGAATTGGCTATCTTTCCTCGGTTTGGGCCTTTGCTATTCTGACTGCCTTCCCAGCCTCTTTCTGCTTTAACTGATAAAGTTCTCTGTCCTGCTCCTTCTGTGTTTCCTTATATTTCCTGAATGTCCTTTTTCCTAACCTTCCCTGCCACCTCTTTTGAGAACCATAGCGGTTTTTTCCTTCATTGTGTTTTATTGATTTGCTTTACACAAAGGCTTGTTGCCTCTGTGATGGCTGTTTTGATCACTCCCTATTGTTCCTCCACCCTCCTTCTTGCCTGTTTGCTAGTGCTTTCTGAGCACTCTCATTTTCCCAAAGTCGGCCCTCCTAAAGTCCAGTACTTGCTTTTGTATGGCTGGATTGTATGGCTGTGTTTATCGTGACACACACTGTTTGGTGGTCACTTGTTCCCAGATGGCTACCCACTTCTAAATCTGAGATTCTTTCTCCATCCCCATTTGAGAGTACCAGGTCTAAGATTGTTCCCTCCTAGTGGGTTCCAGTACTAGCTGTCTGAGGCATGCCCTGTAGGCATCAGAATGACTCTGCTCTTGGATGTGCCTGCAGCAAAGGTGCTCCAGTTAACATCTGGCATATTCAGGTCCCCCATCAACAATATCTCCCCTTTTTCTGCCATTCTAAGAAAGCCTTCTATCATTTCCTTGTCCATTCCCTCCCCTGAGATGGGGGTCTGTATACAACCCCCATGCAGATTGTGGTGCCATTTCCTGTCTCCAGGGTAACCCAAAGTGCCTCATCTGCTCCCTGTTTACTCTTTAGTTCTGTTGCTTTGATCCCTTCCTTTACATAGAGAGCTACCTCCTCCTCTTTACCCCTCCTGTCCCTCCTGTAGATTGTGTATCCTGGTATGTTGACATCCCTGTCATGGTTCTCTGTACCATGTTTCTGTGACTGCCACAATATCCAGGCAACCCTCTTCCATCAAGGCCACTAGTTCAGGGAGCTTGTTACACAGACTACGGGCATTGGTACTCATCACCCTCCACTTTTTGATAGCCTTACCCCTTTTAGCCCCATTTCTGTCCTTACTGCCTTTGCCTTTTTTTACATTTAAATCTGTTCTGCTCCCTAATAACTTCTGTACCTTGGTGTTTACCTCACTAATCACCATGTTTTGTGGGGGGAGGCTCGGATTTCCCTGCTCCTTTTCAGTGCCTCCTCATTGGCTAGTTTAAATGCTTGCCAATGAAGCATTTAAACCTCTCACCTAGGATCCTGGTTCCCCTGGACAGATGCAGACCACTCCACAGTATAGGTCTGCATCCTCCAGGTGGCCTCCCAGTCCCAATGAAGCCAAACCCTGAGCTCCACACCAGTTTTTCAACCACTCATTGAATTCCCTGGTGAGAAGTGCCCTAGCATCTTCCCTTTGCCATAGACAGGCAGCACCTCCGAGAAGGTTACCGTATGCGCTACCTGTCTAGCCCCTTCCCCAACTCTATAAACCCCTCTTGCACTGCTCTGATCCCATTCCTAGCCAGGTCATTTGTCCCTAGGGGACAATGACATCCAGCTCCTCCCTTGTGCAGCTCCTCCCATGATCCTGAGGATTCGCTCTGTTCCTCCAAGCCGGGCGCAGGAAGGCACCTACCTCCTCTCCCTTCCTCCCCCATTTCTACCCCACTAATGATTGAGTCCCACCAGGAGTTGCTCTTCCTGTGGGGTCCCATGCCACCCTCCTGTGGGTCTCCTTTGTGAAGGTTCCCAGCATCCTCCTTGGTCTCCACTGCAGGTGCCTCCATAGAGGAACCACTATCCACCAGAAGAGCGAATGAATTGTGGAGAGGTACAGCTGGAAGGATGCAACTCTGTTCCACCACCCTCTCCCTCCTTGAGCCCACCCTGGTCTAGTCCTTTTATGACCTACTGTTATGATCAAGATAGGTGGACTTTTTAAAATCCCATCCAAAAGGTGATTTTGAAGTGTGACTGTGAAATCTTGTTTCAGAGGGGATTTAAAAAATGACACCTGTCATGTTCATGAGATGTGGAAAACAACAAAATTGAGTAAACATTGGAACAATTCATGTTTCTTCATAACTTAGTAGTTTTTCACATTGTGACCCCCAAAGTTTCAACATAGTTTTTATGACCCCATGTTATGGTCAAGACAGGTGGATTTTTTAAAAATCCCATTCAAAAGGGTTTTTTTCACAGAGGAACTGCAAAAACGTTTCGCTGGGAATATGAAAAATAACCCCTGTTATGTTCCTCAGGTGTGGCAACAAACGCTATGTGCACATTTGGGGCCAAGTTATGAGTAAACATTGAAGAAATTCAACATTTTAACATAATGTTACTGTTCTTGATATTTGACCCCAGATTTTCAACAAAGTTCTTTACACCCCACCATGATCACAGCAGGTGGGACTTTTAAATCCTGCTTGAAAGGTGAATTTAGGAGCAAATGCTAAACATGTTTTAAAGGAGATTTGAAAAATGGCACCTGTCTTGTCCATGAGGTGGGGAACAAGAGGGCTGTGTTGAAAATTGAAGCAATGTTGACACCTCAGGCTTTTTGTGCAGATAATGGAAGTACTCACACCATTTCTTAATATGCCCATCATTATAGGAGGGACCTAAATTTAGTAATGGATCCATCATTAGATAGATCAGGGTATTCTAGAAAGGGACTTTCCCCCTGCCCAAAGAGCGGTTAGAGAATTGTTAGACCAAATTGGTCTTTGTGATGTGGAGGATTCTTCACCCAAAAGCCAGGAATTCACTTTCACCTCCCAGATGCATGGCACCATGTCCAGGATTGATTATGTCCTGATTTCAACACCTCGTATCAGGTGTACTGGATGCGGTATAGCGGCTCAATACCTTCCCATCATTTGGTTGTTACTTGTTAATATCATTTCTTTCTCTTCCTAAAACAGGGGTAGATGGAAGCTTAATAATCAGTTGCTAAAAGACCCAAGGTTGTTAAATTTATCTCTTCCCAGATAACGGAGTTTATATCTCTCAATTACAATTCCAGCAGTCAACCTGATATGGAGAGGTGCACTCAAGGTTTACTTGAGA
The DNA here is from genome assembly GCA_016271365.2 of Neoceratodus forsteri. Taxonomy (NCBI): domain Eukaryota; kingdom Metazoa; phylum Chordata; order Ceratodontiformes; family Ceratodontidae; genus Neoceratodus; species Neoceratodus forsteri. Next base: position 251,009,319 of record CM028134.1, read on the forward strand.
GGATCCTTATAGGCTGGCCTCTCGAGAAAGCAAGAGAGACAGAAACAATTTCTGAATTACTTGCTCAGATTCGAGAAAGGAGACTAGGCTCTCTTCTCTTCGCCTGAAGAATATAGGCAGGAGTTAACCAAATTGAGAGATTCATATCTCAGTTTGTTAGGGAGCAGGCTGAGTGGGCTATTATTAAAACAAGGGCTGTGTATTCCGACCAGGGGAGAAAGCTGGCTGCATGTTGGCTAGACAGGTAAAACAATTGGAATCCGCTAGATTAGTTGCGGCTATTCACTCAAAGGATGATGGCTCCATTAAAACATCACCCAAGGAAATTGTGGGCGAATTTAAAAAATACTTCGAGAAGTTATATGGGGCAATGTGTGATCCTCCATCAGAGGAGAAGTTGCAACTTTATTTAGGAGGGTTGAACTTGCCTTCTCTGGTGGAGTATCATCAGACTAGGCTTACAGCTCCTATAACACATGGGGAAATAGAACGTGTCATTAAGTCCCTCCCTTCTGATAAAACTCCAGGCCCAGATGGGTTCTCCGCTAATTTTTATAAAGGTTTTCTAAAGAATTAATCCCTTCATTGTTGAGCTTGTTTCAATATTTACTAAGCGGGCTTGCAACGGACGTCTCATTGTTTGAGGCGTTAATAGTACTTTTGCCCAAACCAGATAAACCTCTAGACTCTGTGTCAAGTTATAGACCCATTTCACTTCTTAATCATGATATTAAAATTCTTACGAAATTATTGGCAGATCGTATTAGTGAAGTTCTTCCCAAGTTAATTGGTGTTGAGCAAGTGGGATTTATGAGGGGGAGATCTTCGGTTGACCATTTGCGGACTCTGGCACATGTTTTCTCGGTCTCCAGGGAGGCTGATCATCCCATGGTTTTGGTTTCACTGGACGCCGAGAAGCTTTTGATAGGGTCCACTGGGGATATCTTCTTACCGCATTGGAATCATTTGGTTTCTCCCAGTAATTCTGATCATGGATTGAGTCCATTTATAAATTCCCATCTGCAAGAATTGCCTATAACGGTATTATCTCAGGCCCCTTTAAATTGTTTGTGGGCACTAGGCAAGGTTGTCCATTGTCCCCGCTCCTTTTCAATTTATACTTAGAGCCTCTTATTAGGTGGATTATGCAAACACAGGAGGTTCAGGGTATTCAGGTGTGTGGGCATACTACTAAATTATTAGCGTACGCAGATGACTTATTGCTTCAAATTTCCTGTCCGATCTCTTCCATTCCTGCCTTATTAGAAATTGTTCGGGGATTTAGTGAAGTTGCCAATTATAAACTCAATATTGAAAACATTGGTATTTCCCGAATCATAACACTTTTTAAACAAGAGATCGCTTTTCGGTTAGCTTTGGAGCTAGATGCAATAAAATATCTAGGGCTCAACCTTACAAGATCACCAGCCTGTACGCAACAGTTAAATTTAAACTCCTTGGTTCATGGGATTGAAGCAGATCTCAAAAGATGGGCCTTGCTTCCATTATCGATGTAGGGGAAAATCAACTTAATTAAAATGAATGTATTTCCCCGTTTGTTTTACCCAATAAATATGTTAAATGCCTAGCTCCCTTTAAAATGGTTCAGGAAAATTCATGGTATAATTGTCGGATTTATTTGGAATTATAAGAAACCCAGATTGGCTTACCATAAACTAGCCGCTCCCAAGTCGATTGAGGGTCTGAGATTGCCTCATATAGGGCTGTATTATTGGGCCAGTCATGCAAATAAGTATCTCAGGTGGATGAAACCGATTGATTCCCAGGTACAAAGTACTTATGTTCCATTTTGGTTAAAGGTGGAGATATCCCATATAATTGAGCTAGGTCCATCTCCCAGGGCCTTGCTGTATTGCACTCCAAGCTCTTTACCCATGGCCCTCCGGAATTCTCCTATCGAGATATCCATTAGAGTTAATTCGCAGCTATGTACCTTTTTAAAATATAGTCATAATAAAGACCCATCTCAGCCATTAAAGGGCAACCTCAACCTCCAATTGGATGGTAAACCCATTAGGGGTAGTTGGCTTCCACAATTGGAGGATGGTCTAGTCAGCGATTTAATTTCTGCAGAAGGGCGATGGTTATCGTCAGCTGATATTGTGAATAAATTTCAAATCCCACAAGCTGATATATTCAAAGTTTTCCAACTTCGGCATCTATTGGTTAAAAGATTGGGCATAATTTCCCTGATAACTCCAGCTCCGGATTTCCAATTAGAGATAGGGCCACTAGCAGGAATGGCTCATGCTGTTTCCAGCATATACAGTGCGTTTTTTAGCTGGGTACATTCTCAAAACCTGGCTCTGGTGAGTTATTGGTCCTCACTTTTTCCAGATACGGAACCGGACTGGGTGTGTATCTGGTGTATTTGCCATAAACATATGTCGCAAGACAGGCTTAGACTAATGCAATTCAAGTTATTGCATAATATTTATTATTCCCCTCTCAAGTTGGCAAAATTAGGTATTATGTCCTCCTCCATTTGCTACAGATGCCAGCAGGGTAGTGGGGATCTGTTTACATTTTTGAATTGTCCTATGGTAGCTCCACTCTGGTCTAGGATTAGACAAGAGATGGATCTCTCACTGGGGCTGGATGATCTGTTTATCATGGAGATATGTGTATTAGGTGATGTCTCCACTATCTCGGTATGGAATAGGAAGTACCATATTTGCCTGATATCCGCGTCAGTCAAGAAAGTGGTCCTGAGGCATTGGAAAGATACCTCAGAAATTACCTATGGCGAGTGGCTACAAGAGTTACTTGCTAATCTTAGAACAGAAAGGATTATTGCTAGTCTTCAGAATAAGTTACCAAAGTTTAATCTGATCTGGGGCCCCTTACATACCTTGTATTCATTACCATCCAAGGAGTGACTCTTCCCTATTTTATAATACAGGCTGAGAATATGTGTGCTGTGCGGGGATTCTGGGAGGAGGAGGATGGGGGGCAGGGGGTGAGGGGGATTTGGTGGGGGTGAATACTTCCTGGTAAAGTCATGCTCAAGTATTGATGCAACAACTGCTGTGTACTTTTATAGATGGATGGATGTATTCCTGGTGTTGGAAAATTTCAATAAAATTTGAATGGAAATAAAAAAAAAAGAAAATTGAGGGCCAAAATCTGTACACATTGCAATGTTCTTAGCAAACAGAAAAAGTCAGTGTTTCTTCATAACTTTGTTGTTCTGTGACAATTTGTCCCCAAATTTTCAACATAGGTTTTTTTATGACCCCTCCTTCTGAACATGACAGGTGTCATATCATTTATAAAAACAAAAACTGGCTGAAGTGTCATTTTGTGCCACAAGTGTGAAAACATATTTTTACCAGATTTGAGAAACCATACTTGTCGTGTTCATCAGGTGGTGTGAAAAAAAGGCTATGTTGAGAATTTGGGGTCAAATTATTGAAAATTATCAAAGTTATGAGCAAGCACTGAAAATTTTCAACATACCTTCATAACTTATTGTTTTTTAATATTCTGACACCACATTTTTAGCATACTCTCCTTATCATCCCACCTTATGAACCCATTGGGTGAAAATTTTCAAATGCCGGCTGAAAGGTGATTCCGCAGGAGTGATTGCAAAATCACCTTTCAGGACAGATTTGAATATTTTCACCAACTTTGCTCATGAGGTGGGGTCCCAGAAAGGTCATGTTCAAAATTTGGTGGAAAAATATTTAACAATTACCAGGTTATAAGTTCAAAACGCATTGAACTACGCTGATTGCACCTTACCCAATTTCCTCAGTTCCCGGACCAGAGTTGTAGAGTGAAGGTGTGACTCCAGTCGAGAGAGGATTACTTGTTGGATCCCCAGTAGGTAGCGAGGGGTGGGGTGGTGGGTGTTGAGTGTGGGAAGGGGGTTAACAGCAGCAGGGGCGACAGTGGCAACAGATATTGATGGGCTGTTTTTTTTTTTTTATAGGATGTAGAAACAAAATAAAAAGCCACCAAGGGACAGCTTTTATTTCAGGTACTGACACTGGGAACTGGGCACACCAGTCTTGGGTTCATATTTAATGTGGCACAGGAAGTGATGGAGAGGTGGAGGATACTTGGCAGAGGGTGGGATCTTTCAAAGGGGAGGAAACAAATGGGAGGTGGCAAGGATATTTGGCAGAATGTGGGATTGTTTAAAAGGGGCAGAGGAAGAAGGTTGGAGGATACTTGGCAGAGGGTGTGATTGTTTAAAGAGGCAAGCGGAGGTTGAGCAGGGGTTATGTGCATTCAGTTGTGTTGCAATTGGAGACCGGTGCAGCTGTGCAGGCTGATCATGACACCAATCAGCTGCTTGCTGTGTGGCACCATGCAGATCGAAGCAAGAGCCGCCCTGTGATACAGGCAGCTCTTTCTTTAAATGTCACGAAGTTTTCAAGAAAGCAAGCCTAGCAGAGTGTCATGATCAGCCTGGTTGATGATTGGTCCGACACTTTGAGCCCACTGCAGTCTGCCCTGCATTGGGGCAACAGTGACACACCTCTCAAATCTACTATCACAGCAATAAGTTCATTTTGCACAAGTGGGGTGGGGGCAGAGAAGGAGGAGGAGATGAAAGTTAGATGTCTCAACCAGCTTTCATGGAGGTGGTGCTGAATATAGGGATGTCATTTAATGGATGATACCATGCATTGTCCTATTCCCTCGCCCACTAGTACCTAATCCCTCCTTCCCAAGCTTTCAAATGCATTCTTCATGGACTCTGCCAGAACTCTTCCTCCTGGAACTCCACAGACCAGTGTTGAAGTGGAGCTCCCATCCATCTTTCCCAGAGGAGGGAGTGTATTCTAGGATCCTCAAGCCTCCTCTTCTGACCCACTGTTGCGTTATGCGCTTAGAGCATGAACCTGGATCTGTGACCGTAAGGCATGCCTGCTGCTGATCTATTTTGTTGGCCAAGTGGTCTTATTTTAGTGAAATATTATCATAATGGTAAAATGCCAAGAATTTGAATACCTGAAGTAAACACTGACACTGGATAATAGTCAGGTGGACTGGCCCAGTCTTACTTTGGATTCATAAGTAAGTGCTTGATGGACTCTTCACCACATCAAGCACCTATTTACTTATGAAGCCAAATTCAGATTGGTCCAGTCAGCTTCCCTCCCCCCAATTGTCTATGCAGATTTCCCCACAGCCAATGCCCTGAAACAGTCCTCGCACTCTAGACACTCTATCACAGAGCTTTGAGATTGATCCTAAATGCACCTTTCAACACACACCACTGCTCCTTTATCTACAGATTAATTGACCGCCTCAATACTAGAGAGGTGGCACAATACATCCTCTGGGCATATAGAGCCATCACCTGAAGCTTCCCTTACATCTGCAACCTTTTAAATGCTCCCTTGCAGGGATTCCCTCAAAAATGTTCCTATATTACATTTGACACCCCTAAGATAAGAACCCATTTTGGATCTGCATCTGTGGGATATACACTACCCACTCTGTAGAACTCCTTACAGAAAACGCTAAAACTATCGCATACTGTTGGTATGTGTACCTCTAGTCTCTGCTTAAATCTTTGCAGACAAAGGACAAGTGTACTTGTTTTTACAAAATAATGACCCATCTCCTTAAAGAGGCTGTCCTGTACTTATTGGCCTCCTTTGGTGTCATGTATTCCACACTCTACCTGTTCTTCCTTCCCCGTGGAGGGATCCCATAGTATATATTTCTTTCCTAACCTGCTTCTTTCATAATCCTAAATGCCTCTACTTACTCCCTATTCTCTGCACCTTCATTTTCCCAGTTTTGCTTATCCCTTTACCCTTCCACCATTTTCTACCCTCCCTTACCCCTATGTGTTTCTTGCCCTCTCGTTGCCTCTTCTCCATACTCTTACACCTCTCCCAGCAACTCTTCCTGTTCTCCCACTTTTAGTGTTAGTTTTTCTGTAATTATTTTGAGTTGTACCTGCACATTATCTGTCTCGTATCCCTTGTACAGTTAGCATTGTTTTGTATCTGACGCCCTAATTTCTATGTATGGAACTTAAGTAAGCTGTATTTGCACATTACTTGTTTTGTACCACTGATTTTGTTACCATCGTTCTTGAATCTGCCATTATGATTATTAATTCTATGTACCGCTTATGTATGTTGGTCTTTCCAGGGCCGCCTCACAAATGAGCTGTCTCAATGGTGTTATCCTGGTAAAAAATAAAATTTATTTGAATCGAATAGTGAGGCCAGCTTACTCTTGAAAGTCTTGGTGTGTACAGTATGTTGTATCAGCCCCGTAACAACCTACAATCCTCAAGCCACCAACTGTATAATTTACAATCCAATCTTATTTTTAATGCATCTTTCATTAGTTAGTACCTCAGAATTGATTTACAGAGGCATGACTGTGACCATAAAATGAAAGCGTTAAAGTAACAAAGAACAGCAGCAAATAAATTTATGATGTACTTTAGCCAGTGACATGACATAGACTATCCAAATTTATACAACAGGTATACACAGAAATCCTACAGAATGAAACTGATATTTTTGGCTCCAGTTTGCAAGATATCATGTTATAGTGTATAGTAAAGCATTGTTCTATATAGAAATTCCATCCTTTTCAAAATGCTGTTGTACCACAGTTCAAAGGTCATGGAATGTGATTGCACCCATCTGTGGTAGAACAGCATTCTAGAACCTCTAGAGACTGCACAAGTCAGTTTCATTGTTAAAGAGAAAAACACAATGCAAACATTTCACGTAATACTATACACTGTAAAATACAGGAAGAGCAACATATAACAGTGTTCTGCTACCTCGAGTTCTGATTCATGGATCTCGAGCCGCTCCCGGTGAAGAGGAGTCAGAACCCTCTGTGGCAGAACACACTGGTTGTGCATAGTTGCCCATCCAGTATTCTCTGTATATTACACTGATCACAATTGACATCTAGCAAAGTTGTGTACATCTCAATGGAATACTGAACCAATCAGTGACCAGCTTTCACAGTGCTGATGACCTCACAAGAGCCATTTGAAGCACTGAACCCAGCAGTAGAACTCAAAAAGAAACAGTTGTTAAATCTTCATACAAGCAGAAGATTTAAAAGCTATAACAAGTAAACTGATGTTGTATAAACTGTGTATGGAATGCTCTGACTTAAAACATGCAGTTTTTCATCACTTGTTAGGGGGCAGGATTTTCATAACTCACTACTGGATCCACAACCTGTGAAATATGGTCCTGCACCTTCCCACATGAAGATGTGTTGCATAATTTGAGTCAGGCCATTGTATATCCCCTATATATCACAATATATCACAGGAACTCCCCATTCACTTTGGTTGTATTTATATTGTATTTCTAATATATACAGATACATTGTGTAACTGGCTATCACTGTACAGTGTAGCAGAGCAGCAAATTATATCACATTTTTCCGTCACAGCAGCAGTACAAGTGCACAAGTGGGACAGGTGTTGCAGTGGATTATGATCAGAAAACAAAGTTATTTGGTATATGGGAGTTCATTCATGAGCAGGTGAGAAAATGAAGCCTTTTGGAAAGGCTAGCCAGATTGGGGAGGTGGTTAGTGATTTTAAAACATAAATAAGGTAAAAAAAGCTGAGTTTGAGATGGATTTGAAGAGAACGGAACATCATTTCAGATACAGAGGATCAGGAAGGTTGTTCCAGATAGGGAGTTCAGCAACAGAGAAGAATCTGCCTCCAACTTTGACCAGATTATGGAACGAGAGAGAAGGTGAAAACAGGAGGTCATGAAGGGATGAGGGAGGGGTTGTAGGGGGATCAAAGGTCAAAGAGGCAGGGGAGAGACCATAGAGGCAACAAGGATGGAAATGGTGCATTCAGCCCTGACGGAGATGGGAAGCAATACAAGTTCTCTAAGACAAGGGTCATGTGGTTATGCTTTTTAGTACAACTGAGGAGGCAAGAACTTACAAACTAGATGCATTCAAGCCTAGAGAGCAATGACTTGGACTGACTATAGACAAAGGTATTGTAACAGTCAAGACAGGATGAGAAGACATCATTAAGTATTTCAGCAGAAGATGGGTTTAAAAAGAGAAGCTAAACATGGGCAATATTTCAATGAAGGTGATAGAGTGCAAGCAATGTAACATTGCAATGAATAACTTGGCTCTCATATAGATGACTAACAAATCCACATTTGAAAAGTGATGACTCAGGCTATCAAAGTAAATAGATTCCAAAAATATGACTAATGTGACTCACGGAGTCCCACAACCTACACTATAATAACCCAGACTTCTGCCACCCTTTTGTGAGTCAGTGTTATAATAAAAACAGCATGTGGTTCCTTGAGTCTTGGTAACAATTACTGTAGGTTCCCAGTATATTTTAATATTAAGCACTCATGAGCTTTTTCTTGCTCTCTGGCAGTAATTGTTATCAGATAAAAGAATATTACCATACAGATAGTTCATTTTTATTTTGTTGATCTGGTTTGCTTGCCAGAATCGGATTTCTCTTTCAGGAGCGATTCAGAAAGAAAAAGAGGCACAGTACAGCTTACTGATTACATATGTAACCCCCAACCCCATCATTTTGCAATGACAGGCGGTATGCTGTTTGAATCTGACAGCAATACCAGGTGGGCTGGGTTCTGGGAGGAATAGTCACTGGCACATGTGGCTATAGGTTCGCTACCTGCATTAGGGCACCTAAGTAACTCCGAACACAGGAAGCAATAACTGTAATGTCCAATACCAGAAATTGATTCTAAAGTGTGGCTTTTATTTACATCCAAACAGAATAAACAAAGCACAGATGGACCCCCACGGGGTTACACTCCTGGTAATGCAGATTAAAAGAATCAAGAGCACTTCTTCTTCTCTTCAGCCCTCAGGCTCTGAACCCACCGGGCACACAGCCCGGACTTGCACGCTGCTTTGGGTACACAGCCCGAACTTGTACACTGTTCTGGGTTTTCCCTGGCTTGGCTCCCTTGCTGGCCACTCGGACACCTTCTATATGTCATGGAAGCATTTACTGGTGGCTCCCTAAACCACCTAAGAGCACCTCAGCTCTATCAGAATTCTTCCTTTTAATCTCACCGTTGGGTACTTTCCTCAGGCACTGACCAAGACCTGAGAAGTAAAGGTGCCACAGAGCAAATCCGAGAGATGAATTTGGTTACTACTGATGGGGGTCTCCACCGCCTCCCACACCATACCCGGCCATTTCTCTGGACAGGAACACCATACTGTAAAGCTTAGCAATGTAGATTATGGCTAAATGTATGTCACATTTCCTCTACTTGTCTTGCTTTTCCTTTGTGCTGGACTTGAACATACTTTTAAATAGCATAGCCCATTGCTCTAGGCTCCTCATTGATTAAGCAGTCCAATCCTCACATTACAACTGTACTTTGCTGTATTTTTCCTGACCCCACAGTAACAGTCCTTTAGTTTCCTTCTGTTAAGGTAAACACACGCGGGCCCTCTTTCAGAGTGAACTCACCTTTGGTTGCAGGTGCACCTGTGCTATTCCTACACAGGAATTTCTCTCCAGAGCTTCTGGTGCCGCAGCATAACTTGAAATAGGCAGCCTCTTCCCTTAGCTGAACCAGGAGGGTTGCCCTGGAAAACAGGCAAATCTTGCCCCCATCCCTCAGGGATGGGGGCACTTGGACCAGTAACAGCGGTCTCCACCACTTCACCAACCAGTATCTGTGTTCCTCTTACGGTGGAAACACACACCTTCTTAACAGTAGCTCTAAAACAGAGCTTAAAGCTGTGAGAGCCTGCACACAGACAGCTGTACTACTGTCTCTCACCAAGACTGCACACAGACTCAATTCAAAATCCCCAACGTTCTATGCTAACCTCCAACTGCAACATTCCAGTGTGGCTTATGCAGCTGCGAATGTTCTATGGTGATGTCATCCCTCGGTCTCAGCTGAAACTGAGAACAGAGTGAGACAGTGTGAAATCCATTTAACTGGAGTTTCACAAGCTGCCTTCCCTGCCTACCGCTAGGTCTTACTGGGATTCTAGTAACCCCGGGTAACAGGGGGGTTTACTCATACAAATGACATTATGCAAAAATTACTAATAATAGCAAGCAGCTTTAGTCTATAGTTTGTTTTCTTAAACAAGTATATGTGGATCCAAACAATGGCTTTTAAAGCACGCAAATATTTTTTATAGCGGGTAAGGACCTTCCTGTTAGAGGCTATGAGGCACCTGGAAATGTTTCTTAGATGCAGAACGCAGCATCAATTACTTCTAGTAAATTTCAGTTGGCTAACAAGTAGTGTTGCATTCTCTTTGTCAAGAGTCTGTGGTCAATGCAGACTGTGTTGTACTTAGACTTTACATCACATGGAAGCAAATTAAGCTGTGAAGAGACAGTACAGTGGTTTTTCATGTGATGGGCCAGTCAGTCACAGAGGCAGTGCTTGTCATGCATTGATTCATGCAGACAGTATTGGTTTGTGTGTCAGATGTATTAGTTTATGCATCAGACATACTTAGTTGTTTTAGGGTTGGGAGAACCACAAAAAGTTCTGATGCTGTATAAGGTTCTGAGAAGCCATACAAGGGTCTGATAGTTATCCGAGCCTTACCAGAAGTTTCAGAACCTTTAAGTATTTTAAAGAACAAAACTGTTTGAACCATGATTGTCTACCAGTAAAGTGAAAGGAAAGGACTCTAACGACAACTTGGAATAGTACTGCTCTACTTCCAAATTCCATTAGGTTTTTCACGGTACCACCCCAGTAATCTCCTTATTAGATAAACACCTGTTGGTGGGGGGGATTATATTAACCTCAAAATCAAAGTTTTAAAAAGTATTAGAACCTTATCAGTACCAGAAAAAAAGTTCTGATAATGTTCTTTTACAGAAAATGGCATATATTCTGGGAGGTTCTGAACGTATCAGAACTGGTTCTCTCATCTTTAATTTGTTTAACTAGTTTAATGGTTTTGGGTTTGCACACAAATGATGTTGCTTCTTGTAAAACAACTGTTTCAACTACATTTGTTTGCGAATGAATTATAATAGTTTGTGTATCAGCTACAGAACATTGGATTGGTTCATGTGAAGCATATTGGTTTGTTCACAAACTATATGGATTTTGGCTTTCTTACATACACAGTGGTAGTTAGTGCTTTGGTTTCATGGCTGAAGGAATGGTGTAGAGAGGAGAGGTTCAGCTACTGTGGGGACTGGTGACCCACCTGATAGGATAGGTGGCTATACAGGGGTGTTTCTGGCCTGCATCCATCTGAGAAGGGTACCACAGTCCTTAGTGAATGGTTTAAATAGTACTGTAATGTACATTTAAACTAGCCAGGGGAGTGGTGGAAGAAACAGGAAGGCAGAAACTGCCCCCACCAGCTGTAGTGATGAGAGAGAGATTCCAAGGGAGAGAACCTCCCAATATTGCATATTAATAAAGGAAGCAGGGTGTTAGTAACTGAAAAGGTGGGGGGTAACATTAAAAAGAAAGGGGGGGAGTAGTGTGGGGGAAAAAGGGAAAGTGGGTAAAAAGCAGAGTGCTAACAAAATCTGGAAGGCCATATGTGTGAATGCTAGAAGTCTAGGAAATAAGATTCCAAATCTGGAGGCCATAATGGCCGAGGCTGACCTGGATATAGTAACCATTACTGAGTCATGGTTTGCTGAAAACCATGACTGGGACATGACCATACCATGCTATACTCTGTTCAGCAAGGATAGTGTGGGAAGGAAAGGGGGGGGGTGCTTTATGTGAGGGAAAGCATAAAGGCAACAGAGATACACAGACTACAGGGGCAGGCTGAGCTACTGTGGGTCACCCGGGAAAATGGGAATGTAGCCACTATTCACAGTGCTGTGATCTACAGACCCCCAGCACAGGGTGAGGAGTTAGATAAGGTACTGGTAGAAGCCATTGGCAGGATGGCAAAAGCAGGAAGTGATGCCGGTTGAGGATTTTAATCTCCCGAATATAGAAACATAGAAACATAGAATTTGACGGCAGATAAGGACCCTTGGCCCACCCAGTCTGCATTTCATAAGCTGCAGATCCTAGTTAATCAGCAGCCTACTTCTTCCTACCCCATCCCCTAGAATTGCCTTATGACTGTCCCATGCATGCTTGAATTCCACCACTGTTTTGACTGCACGACCTTCCTCCGGAAGGCCGCTCCATGCATCCACAACCTCTCTGTGAAAAAATACTTCCTTAAATTACCTCTGAGCCGCCTCTATTCTCAAATTGTGCCACCTTGTTCTTGCACACCTCTTTTTGAAAGATGCTACCCTCTTGGACTTTTTGATTCCTTGAGGTACTTGAAAGTTTCTATCATGTCCCCCCCTCCTCCTTTCCTCGAGGCTATACATATTAAGCTCCTTTAGTCTCTCTTCATATGTTTTCCGGTGCAGACCCTGCACCATTTTAGTTGCCCTCCTCTGGACAGCTTCCATCCTGTCTATGTCTTTGTAAGACTGGTCGCCAGAACTGCACGCAGTACTCCAGATGGGGTCTGACCAGCTGTCTGTACAGAGGATAATAACTTCCTGTTTTCTACTGGGATGCCTCTCCTATGCATCCCAATATCCCCAGCCCTCATTGCTGCCCTCTCACATTGCTTGCCCACCTTTAGGTCATCTGATATGACTACCCCAGGTCCCTTTCCGTTTTGTTGTTGTTAGTATCTCACCCCCATTGTGTACACTTCCTGGGTTTTGTTTCCCAGGTGCATTACCTTGACTTAGCATTGAATCTAAGCTGCCTACATTTGACCATTCCTCTAACCTTGCCAAGTCCCTTTTCATCCTTTCCACCCCACCTTGTGATCAACTCTGTTGCAGATCTTTGTGTCATCTGCAAAGAGACATATTTTTCTTCCAGTCCTCTCAGTCGCTTATAAAGACATTGAAGAGGACTCATCCTAATACTGAACCCTGCAGTACCCCACTAGTAACCCCCTTCATCAGAGTGGACTCCATTTACTATTACTCTCTGTGTCCTATTTTCCAGCCAATTTTTACCCAGGCTGTCATCTTGGTACCCACTCCCAGGCTAGCTAACTTGTATATTAATCTTTGTGTGGGACTGTGTCAAATGCCTTGCTAAAGTCTAGGTAGGCCATGTCCACAGCCCTCCCTGATATACTACTTTGGTCACCCAGTCAAAGAAATCTATCAGATTTGTCTGGCATGACCTTCCTGCTGTGAATCCATGCTGCCTTGGGTCCTGTGCCCTCTGACCTCTAGATACTCGACAATTCTTTCCTTCAGAAGTGATTCCATCATTTTCCTACCACTGAGGTTAAACTAACAGGTCTGTAGTTTCCTGCTTCTGCCTTGCTCCCACTTTTGTGAAGGAGAATCACATCTGCCCTTCTCCTGTCCTCGGTACCACCCCATCCTCCCATGATTTGTTAAACAGGGTAGTCGTGGTGTCACTAATTCTACCCTTAGTTCTTTTAGAATTCTGGGATGAATCCTATCAGGCCCATTGCTTTGTCCACCTTCAGTTTTAAGAGTTCTTTCAGAACCCTTTCTTCTGTAAATGGGCTGGTATCAACTTCTGTATCCAGTGTGTTTCTACTGTTTGTTCTAGGTACCCCCCCCCTTCCTTTGTAAATACTGAGCAAAAATATTTGTTTAGTATCTCTGCCTTTCACAGTCTCCTCTGCCCACCCCCACCCCCCTTTATTAAGCCTCACTATCCCTCCCTTGGTCTTCCTTCGGCTCCCAGTGTACCTATAAAAGGTTTTATCCCCTTCTTAACTGAGTTGGCTATCTTTTCCCGGTTTGGGCCTTTGCTGTTCTGACTGCCTTCCCAGCTTCCTTTGCTTTAACTGATACAGTTCTCTGTCCTGCTCCTTCTGTGATTCCTTGTACTTCCTGAAAGCTTTCTTTTCTCTTGAACCTTCACTGCCACTTCCTTTGAGAACCATAGTGGTTTCTACATCGTTTAGTTTTATTTGCTTCACACAAAGCTTGTTGCCTCTGTGATGGCAGTTTTATTATTCCCATTGTTCTTCCACCTCCTTCCTGCCCATTTGCTAGTGCATTCCTTAGGCACTTACCCATTTTAGCAAAGTCAGCCCTCCTAAAGTCCAGTACCTTTGCCTTTGTATGGCTTGGACTCTATTGCTGTGTTTATTGTGAACCATACTGTTCGATGGTTGCTAGTTCCAGATGGCTACCCATTTCTACATCTGTGATCCTCTCTTCATCTCCATTTGAGAGAACCAGGTCTAAGATTGCCCTCCTCGAGTGGGCTCCAATACTAGTTGTCTAAGGCATGCCCCTGTAGGGCATCTAGAATAACCCACTCTTGCAAGTGGCTGCGGCAACTGCACTCCAGTTAACATCTGGCATATTCAGATCACCCATCAGCAATATCTCCCTTTTTGCCATACTAAGTATACTTTCTATCATTTCCTTGTCCATTTCCTCCCTGAGAAGGGGTCTATATACAACCTGTAGCGGATTGTGATGCCATTGCCGGTCTCCAAATTTACCCACAGTGCTTCTTCTCCTCCTGTTTTCTTTTGTTCTGTTGCTTTGATTCCTTCCCTTATGTAAAGAGCTACTCCTCCTCCTCTTTACCCTCTCTGTCTCTCCTGTAGATAGTGTATCCTGGTATGTTTACGTCCCAGTCATGGTTTTGTGCGAACCATGTTTCTGTGACTCAGCACGATATCCAGATGTTCCTCCTCCATCAAGGCCACTAATTCAGGAAGCTTGTTACTCAGACTATGTGCATTGGTACTCATTGCTTTCCATTTTTTGATGGCTTTACTTTCTGTTGCAGCATCCCCCACTGACCTTTCTACCTCGGTCTTTTTCCCATTTAGTACCCTGTTTTGTAGGGAGAGGCTGGGATTTTCCTGCTGCTTATCAGTGCCTTCCCCCTTGACTAGTTTAAAAGCTTGCCAATGAAGCATTTAAACTGATTGCTCAAAAGACTTGTTCCCTTCCTGGACAGATGCAGACCATCCTGCCAGTATAGGCTGGTGTCCCTCCAGGTGAAACCCAGTCCCCAATGAAGCCAAACCCCTGTGCTCACACCATTTTTTCAACCACTCATTTAACTGCATGGTGCAAAGTACCTTGCCTCACTCATGCCATTTACAGGCAGCACCTCTGAGAAGGATACTGTGTGTGCTACTTGTCTTAGGCCCCTCCCCAGTTCTACAAAGTCCTTCTGCACTGCTCTAATCTCATGTTGAGCCAAGTCATTTGTCCCTAGGTGGACAATGACATCCAGCTCAGACTCCCGTGAAGCTGTTCTCGTGATCCTGAGGATGCGCTTCCTGTCCCTACAAGCCATGGCACCAGGCAGGCACTTTACTTCAGTTTCCTGCTCCCCCAGTTCTGTCCCCTAATAATTGAGTCCCCACCAGGAACTGCTTCCTTTCCTTGTGGCATCCTCTCGCCTCCTTCCTGTGGGCCTCCCATGTGACTGGTGTCCTCAGCCTCCTTAATCTCCTCCATGGATGCATCCTTAGGGAGCTGTGCTCCCCAGAATGGTGTATGGATTGTGGAGTGGAACAACTGACTGGGTGTGCCTCTGTTCCACCCTCCTCACCCTCCCTGGAGCCCACTGTGGTCCAACTGCTGTGCTTTCTGCAACCTGTGAGGTAGTGGTGGTGGCTCTGGTGCTCCCTGGATGGGGGGTTCCTCTCACCATCCGTCTGGCCTGGGGAAGGTTCTCTTACTGCTGTCCAGTATGGCCTGAAGACGGGCAACTTCCTCCCTCAGGGCAGAGAGTTGTTTGCAAATAGGGCAGCATCTCAGCCTCCAGAAAGACTCCGAAGACTGCTGCCCTATGCCATTACATTGACATCATCCCCACATGACTATGTACTTTTTTGTGTGTGTGTGTGTGTGCTTGTGTGTTGCTTGGTTTGTTATATAGAAATATATATATATATACAATGTGTGTGATATTTTCAGTGCTGTGTGCTAGAGAGGATATGACATTGATATGCACCTTGCACTCTTGAGGAAATGATGTCAGAACCTCAGGTATAAAGGAACTATTTCCAGGGGGGTGGGTGAGGGGTGGAGGGTTGGGCCTAAACTGTGCCCCTCACAAAACAATCAGCTAAGAGCTCTGACCCACCGCGATGAGTGCCTTCCTGTCTGCAAGATACTATACACAACAATTTGACAGAGAAAATCCCTGCTAATCAAACAGAGAAAAATCCAGACATCCAAGTCAGACACAGGTAAATCTCCCCAGCCCCAAAACAGCCTGGTGGTTTGTGCTCTGAAAGCAGTCAGCCCAAAATAAGTCAGCTGTGCTTTGAACTCTTCCTGCACTGAAAATCTTAAGAATTGTAACAAGACTGTCTTTTCCTGATAATTGTAAATTCCTTATTTCACCTTTCAGTTAGAAGCAGCTCCATCTGCAGTATATCTGCTACAAACAAAAGACAATTGAAAGGTTCCTCCTCTGTTGTGAGCACAACTCGCTTTCTTGCAAATTCTATGTTCAGTATTGCAGCTCCCAACAAGAGATAGTTTGACTAGGAAAATATTAGCTGTTAGACTGGAGCATCCCAGTTGTAGCTTCAAACAGATGTAACCCCTGCAAATGGGGGTTCCCAAAGACTTCAGGAGCTTGCTTGAATGCTCCAAGCCTGAATGGTGTTTGGCATTTAGCCATTTATCAGTGAGTGTTTTAGAACCTCTGGTACTGTCTCTTTAAGAGCTGTCTGCTTGCAGACATAATTAGTTGTATGGGGACTGTGTGTTTCTTTGATTGAGTACCACTCAAGCTGCTGCCAATTCACTTCATTTTTCAGTCACTAGGAGTGCAAAGGAACCTATCTGAAAGATGTAACTGTTTGCCAGAAATTATTTAGAGTAATAATGAAATTACAGTTTGTCTAACCTGCTTTCTTTGCAGTCAGAACTGTGTCTGCTAGTTCCCATTCTAGTTTTGAACTGCTGAACTGGACCAATCAGTGTGGGTAAGCTAGCTCTAAAATGGTGCCTTGGACGAATCAGAACTTGGACTCATAATCTGAGCCAGCCACAAGAGGATTGTATGGGCAGTGACTCTGGGAGATGTAGTTTAGACTTCAGTGCCTTTTGGACCAACAGCAGCAGTCTATTGTGAGTGACAGCCAATCCAGTCAAGAACTGGGAGGAACTCAAAGGAAGTGCCCGGTTTTTGTCGGTTGGAGTTTCAGTTGAGCTTTGGCAGTGAAGAAGGAAGGAGCCCTGTGCTTTTTCAGTGTGCAGTTTTAGTCAAAAAACGTGTGTAGGGCCCAGAGTTCCGGTCTGCAGCTTGTGTAACAGCTTGTTAGGACTGAATCCGTCCTGTGAAAAGAATCAAAGGATCTCTGAAGAGTAGAAACCAGGCTCACCCTGTAGAAGACTGGAGGAATTGCTGAAAATTGCACTCTGTCTGTCAGGAACTGAATCTGCTGTGTGTTCTCCCGGTATTGTGCAGTAATTGCGATCTGGATACAGATGCAGCCTGCCTGGTATAGTGCTTTTTTTATATGGATGTGAAGAGGTTGGTGTACCTCAAGTGAGCTCTGCTGACATTGAAGGACCCTATCTTATTTGGAGGTCGTGAGTACTAATTCAGGGTTGCTCCTGTTGAATTGCCACATTAAATCCAAATGGAATTACTGTACTGCTGACTGTTTAATTCTCCTTTTCTCGTGTGAAAGGGCCCCTACCAGCTGCCACGGTTTGACTAGCCACTAGGGCTTGGGTACCCAGGACAGTAACTGATAGGGATAGGCCTGTAGCACAGAGCCATAGGTAGATTATTAGAGTGATAAGCTAATTAACCTGATTTCCCTGTCCTTGTTATATCCCCCTAAATAAATCAGAGCTGCTTGTTTCAGCAAAGTTATACTGCCTGGAGGTATTTGTCTATGTTAAAGTACTGTACTGTGATTGTTGCACTGTATCTCATTTCACAGGAGGTCCCAGTGCGGAACCAGACCTGAGGGGTAAGTGTATACTGTGAAGGTAATTCTGATATATTGTGTGTGGGCCACTAGTGGGAAGAAAGGGGTTGCAGTGTCCCAGAGGGCTGTGACCAAGTTAGTTTAACTATTGCAAACCCTGACCTCTGGGTGGAGGCACCCGTCATTGGATCCAGGCCCCTCAACCTGTTAGTGGCAAATCAGGCAGGGGTAGTAGCCCCTGGGATAGCGCCATCTAGGGGTTACACAGAAATAGGGACATCCTAGACTTGCCATAAGTGGCATTCTTCAGGCAGCTAATCAGTGAGCCCACATGTAACGGGGCAATACTGGAGTTGTTTTCTTTTAAGTAGGACCGCCCTGTTTTGAAGCCATGATGTAGTCATCAATTCTTACTAAAGATAATGGGGCTTAGGCCTAATCTCTAATGTACAGTAGGTTTCCAGAATCTTCCCCATGACTGATATCAAACTGATTGCCCAGTAATTGGTGTCCTGTGTTCTGTTGCTTTTTTTAAGATAGGTATCCCCAGTGCTTTTCTCCGGTCAGGGGGACAGCCTGAGGTTATGGAATTAGTCAGTATGCTACTAAATGGGCCCAAAATCTCATTTGCCAGTTCGTTAAAAAGGAAAGAATGAAGACCATTAGGTCATGGGAATGGAGACTTGTTCATTTCTTTACTTGATCCCTTACTGTATGTATGCTTTGTCAAAGGGGCTCCTTTATGCAGGGATTGTCTTCTGATATGTCTTAGAACAGCTCAGTGTATTTTTGGGTCACTGGGGGTGAATACTGAGCAAAATAATTATTAAAATGGTTAGCCTTACCCTGATTGTTTTCAGTTTCTGTACCATTAGCCGTCCATAATGGGGCCAAATGCTCTTATCTGTTCTGTTGATTAACTTTATATATGGTACAGTTCATTATCCTTCCTTTGTTTCCATTTTCTAGTTTGTTCTCTAGTTTATTTTTTTTCCATCTAATTATACTGCATGGAGAAAGACTTGAAGTCATGTATATCATCCAATCCCCCAAATTTTGCTCTGAGGTCACAACTTTCTTCTCAAGTCTGTTAACTACGTCTTGCACAAAAGTAAGGTACATTAGGGAGATCCTATGTAATTATTCACTTCTTTCCATTGTCAGTGCACTTCCTCCCACACTTATTACACTTCTTCCCATGCCAGTTCAGAGAAAGTTAGTTGTAAAAGGGAAACAACAAACTTGCCCTATGGCATTGAATAACTCTGGGGAGAAAGAGCTGGGCACAGAGACTGAGAAGCTCTACGATGCCGGTTCAACAAATATTTTGTCAACTGACATTACAGTGATGGATTTATGTTGACCGCAGTTGCAGTTGGCATAAATCTGTCCAAGAACAGCTTGTTTTCTTTGGGGGGCTTTGCCCCTGAACCCCTCCATGTGGGAGGCTCTCCGCACCCCATACTTACTATAATCAACTCTGAGTTGGAGTTCATTTGAGGTGGGGTACAAGACCCTGGGAAAGCAGTGCCGGGTCCGCGTGTGACAATATAGGTGACTTGTCGCTGTACTGTCGTCTGTAAAGGTGTCATCCTTTGATTGGGATAGGACTGAGCCAAAGAAATGGATAAAGGCCATATCATTTCCAAACATAGTATCAAAATACATTAAAGAGTTTAATTAGTTGCATAGAACTGTATACACTCCTTCTAACTTTCATTAGTTTAGCGAAACAGTGTCTAAAGGCTGTCACAGATACTTGACTGGTATTGATTCTTTGAATCACATGATTCTAAATTGTGCACTCTTAACTGCTTTTGGAATAAGATTCATGAAGCTATTAGCAAAACCTTAGCATTCCCATTTGACCTGGTGGAATCTTTTGAAATATATACTAACACCATTATCATCTCTAACTTGTATGATCATTCTTTTATCAGTACAGCTATGATGGCAACTGAAAAACCAGTATTACAAAAATGGAAAAATCCTCATCCACATACATACAAAGGAATTGCATAACCTCATGATAGACCGTAAAATTAGAGATTATTATAACTTAGAAGGTAATAGTAGGTAATTTGAAGAGGTCTGGAATTTATTCACTGAAATGTTTGCAGCCAATACGTAAAACATATACCTGCTTTCCATGCAACAGTATACAATAATATTGAAATTAAAAATTACTAGGATAGCAAAAATTTAATTGATATGATGATGCACTGAATAATAAACTAAGATTGGAGAAGAATACTCAGTGTTTATAAATGATGGTGTACCCAATCTGATCAAATAAATGAAGGGAAAAAAGAAAAAATGAAGGAAAAGTGGTTAGTAGTTCATGATGCCAGGAGAGGGACTGGACCAGGACTAAGGACTAGGTGATGCCTTGTTGCAGGGGGTGGTGGTGTCACTGTCTGGCTCAAACCATGGTGGCTTTGAAGAGGAGGGCAGTGCTGAGCCCTGTGATGGGTACGGAGCCAGCTCCAGTGTTGGCCTTGGGCCCAGCACCAGGCATGGTGATGGTGCCAACCGTAGGTCTGTCCCTGATCCTGATGCTGCCCACAGCACTAGGTCAGCTTCCGACACTGTTTGCAGTTTTGGGGGTGGGAGCTGATCTGGGGCAATACCAGTCCCAACGCCAGTCCCAGTATCAAGGACAAAAACAGCCCGTGGGGCCGGGAGTCCCTACGACTGGGTTGTCTTCCAGGGCCGAGCTTAGCCAGAAGCACTACCGGATGGGGTCAGAGACCATCTGGATTGGGAATTTTCTCCTGGTTCTGTGGCTGAGCCCATCTCTGAGTGAGGACTGGAGCTGTCCCGAGGGGACTGAACAACTCTGCTTTCCTGCAGAGTTTTCCCCTATGGGCACCATCAAGATTGTTCTTCTTCTTCTGTAGGTCAACACTCTTCAGATGGCTTACTTATGCCCTCCCCTAGGGCGAGGTCTGCTGAACAATTCCACAGCCCAGGCAGAGCCTCTGAGCCTCTAGCTCTCCCATCCTCCCATGGGTATGCCTCCTTTCCTGAACTCCCAAGCATTATGGATCCACTGCCAATCAACTGGGCTTAGCTTGAGGCGTGGCTGATATTCTGTCTCAGTACAATACTTGTTCCAGTTGTGCCCAGTTCCTGCCATGCCCCCAGCTGCTTCCAGGTCCAGTGCCTCTCTCCATCCACATCCTCCTCAGAGGGCATGGAATCTTCCGTGCAACAGTCCTCTGCCTCTAAATACACCCTGTAACAGAGATTCCTAACGGACATGTTGCAGGTGCTGGACATGGATACTGTTGCCAAACACATACCCTGTTCACACTGCTGGGACTTCTAGGAGCTTTCAGTAATGACCCTACTGTTGTCCCTTCCTGGCCTATGGCATTAGTGGAATGCTCCAGGACAGCTTTGGCGACATCCCTTCACCTTTCCCGAGCCCCGGAGACGCCAACCAATGGTAGTTTACACCCACAGGCTCTGCTGATACAGTACCTCACCCTGCTTTGGAGATTTCAGATCTTACAGGCCCCAGAGAGTCCTCATGACCCACTGTGTGCCAGACCTCCTGGTGCTGACTGTGTAGACAGACGCATTAGGGAGAAAGGCTTTCACCTCAGCCCACACTGTGATGTGTATCTTAACATATCAAGCACACCTGACAGTTTATAACAAGCACCTGTGGATGCAGTTAGGAAAGCACTTAGCTGCCATGCCACAAACAGAGCTAGTTGGGCAAGCCATTTGCCTTTCTGCCAAGGGCCAGGAGTTGGAGAGGCACCAGATAAGGGCATCTTATGATGCCTGTGAGAGGGCCTCCAGGTTGATGGGAACCAGAGTCTGCATTCAGCGGATGAGGCAGCTCCACCTTTCTCAGCTGGCATCTCTGGGCCAGCGTAAGGCTGAACTCCTAGTTTCAGGGGACTCACTTTTTCTCCCAGAGAGTCAGATGGGAACGTTGGCCATGTCTACCTCCAAAATTACTCTAATCATTCTTGGGCCTCCCAAGGCCTGTCAGGAGTACCTGCTGCCACGAGTTCTCCCCCATGCAGAGGGATGAGGGTGACTTTACTTTCAGAGTGAGCCAGCTCCTCCCTAATTAGGAAGCTTGGGACACAGACCCGTATGTATGAATCAAATGTGAAGATTGATTCAGTGAAGATATGAAAATTACGTACTCACTGTAATTGTTGATCTTATGGAATATCTTCACCATTGAGTCAGACTCCCACCCTCCATTCTCCCACTCAGCTGTGAGCCAGCACCTCTGGCAGCTCATCTTGTGAGAGTCTCAACTGCCTTTTTTCTCTCTGTCCTCTGCCATGGCCCTTATGGGGGTGGCTCATTTTTTTAATTTTTTGGGGTAAAAATAAAAAAGGAAGGTTGACACCCTGGTGCCAACCCTCACAAAAAAGCAAAACAGCAAAAGGGTTTGGGGGTCCTTGGTTCCCACTGCAAATCCCCCAAAAAGGAGAGACCCCTTTTTCCTTTCATGGAGTGGGTAGATGGCCACCTTCCCTACACCATATCCTCGCCTTCTCCCTGCCCAGAGTATATTCCCTATAGGGTATATCCCTGTTAATTGCTATGTGCAACACATGCCCCTGGCACTGTCCAGTCTATCTCCACTGAGCAGGTGCTCTGTCTGTGGAGGGGTGCTATGCATTTGCTTGATATACTAGCCACACAGAGGATACATCCCTAAGGTTGTGAGAGAAGCAGGGCATGTTCTTCCTCATGTTCACTTTTTCTGGTTGGTATCCCCTTCTCTTCTCTGTGCGTTAGTGTTGCCACTCTACCTGGAGCATGCCAGAGGAAATACTCACATCCTGACTTCCCAGAGCTGCTAGTCCTGCATCTCTTATGCTACTTCCCCTTTTATCAAAGACTATGACTGCAGTTCATTGGGTGGGAGCAATTAGCCACGCTTCCTGCCTGAGCAATTTATAAGCTCCTGCAGTCTTACTCGATGCAATCTTTCTTTTTTGTTCCACCCTCCCTTTCTGTCGGTGTTTGTCTCATGCTTCCTTCATGCTTTGGGGGATTTCTGCTGCCATGTGACTACATCTTTCTAGGTCTATTTTGCTTTTGCCTCCTGGTTGTTGTTGTTTTGCCTTTTTTTTTTTTTTAAGTCTCCTATTCTGACTGCGCTTCCTTCTTGGTTTCTGTGTTTGTCTCTGCTTTTGTTTCTTTTGGGGGCTTCCTAGTTGTCAGCATTCTGCATTTGTCATTTATTTTGCTTTGTGCTTATTTGGGCTCTAGAGTTGCTGGGTTTCTGTACCATTTGCAATCTCCCGCTTACCTATACTGTTTTGTGCCATTTGCAGTCTACTGTTCATCTAAACTCCTTAATTGCTTACACCTGACAGCCACCCTTTTGGGTTTGTGGTTCATTATCACTCCAGCAGCACACTGCTTCCTCGCTCGATTCCCCATGCTACTGCATCTCGCATGCCACTGCATTCCTAACAGCAGTTATTCATTCTCTACAGCTTCAGCATGCTGTCTCTTACCAGACTCTATGCTAATAGTTGCTCCCCACCTCATGCTATCTCGCTGTCCTCAGTGCTAACAGTTGCACTTCACCTCATGCAGTCTCATATGCTCAGTGCTAACAGTTGCAATCCCATTCATGCAGTCTCATATACTCACTGCTAACAGTTGCACGTTATCACATGCAGTCTGATATACTCAGTGCTAACAGTTGCACTTCCTCTCATGCAGTCTGATATACTCAGTGCTAACAGTTGCACTCACCTCATACAGTCTCATCTACTCAGTTCTAACAGTTGCACTTTACCTCATACAGTCTCATATACTCAGTGCTAACAGTTGCGTTCCCACTCATGCAGTCTCATGTACTCAGTGCTAACAGCTGCACTCCCACTCCTACAGTCTCATATACTCAGTGCTAACAGCTGCACTTTTCATGCAGTCTCATATACTCAGTGCTGACAGTTGCATTTTACCTCATGCCGTCTCATATACTCAGTGCTAACAGTTGCACTTTATCTCATGCAGTCTGATATACTCAGTGCTAACAGTTGCACTTCATCTCATGCAGTCTCATATACTCAGTGCTAACAGTTGCACTCACCCATGTCTCATCTATTCAGTTCTAACAGTTGCACTTTACCTCATGCAGTCTCATCTACTCAGTGCTAACAGTTGCACTTTACCTCATGCAGTCTCATATACTCAGTGCTAACAGTTGCACTCACCTCATACAGTCTCATCTACTCAGTTCTAACAGTTGCACTTTACCTCATGCAGTCTCATATACTCAGTGCTAACAGTTGCACTCCTACTCATGCAGTCTCATCTACTCAGTCCTAACAGTTGCACTTTACCTCTTGCAGTCTCATATACTCAGTGCTAACAGTTGCACTCCCATTTATGCAGTCTCATGTACTCAGTGCTAACAGCTGCACTCCCACTCCTACAGTCTCATATACTCAGTGCTAACAGCTGCACTTTTCATGCAGTCTCATATACTCAGTGCTACCAGTTGCCCTCCCACTCATGCAGTCTCGTGTACTCAGTGCTAACAGCTGCACTTCTCATGCAGTCTCATATACTCAGTGCTAACAGTTGCGTTCCCACTCATGCAGTCTCATATACTAAGTGCTAACAGCTGCACTCCCACTCCTACAGTCTCATATACTCAGTGCTAACAGCTGCACTTTTCATGCAGTCTCATATACTGTGCTAACAGTTGCTCTCCCACTCATGCAGTCTCATGTACTCAGTGCTAACAGCTGCACTCCCACTCATGCAGTCTCATATACTCAGTGCTAACAGTTGCGTTTCCACTCATGCAGTCTCATATACTCAGTGCTAACAGCTGCACTTCTCATGTAGTCTCATATACTCGGTTCTAACAGTTGTGTTCCCACTCATGCAGTCTCTTAACTTACTCTGTGCTACCAGTTGCTTTCTCATTCATGTTGCCTATTGCTGTTCTCAATTCTACCAGTTGCAATCCCAGTAAAAAGCTCTCTCTACCTAGTACGGCTCTGCCCCGTTGTAGTCTGCATCTTGAGGGTGACCAAGGGTGGGGGCCTTCTCTTTCTAACATTAGGGTGAGAAGATCCTCCCCTCTGGGGGAAGTCTTTAGCCATGCAAACAGTGTCGGAGGCACCCCTTGATGTAGCATTTAAGACTTCAGCTGCCGGAGGGTGGGGCCTGCCCCGTCACCTAAATGTTTTCCCTTTCGTACCCTCTCCTTACCATCCCTGAATTCCTTCCTCTTACTGATTGCCTCCCCACATCTCACTGTCCTTACCAGTCCCTCCAAGTTCCCAATCCTCCCCTCTGTCCAGCAGGGGGAACCTGTTCTGCATTGGCACCTCTGGAAGTGTTTCCACTGGACACCTCTGCACCATGCTTTGCCTGTTCCCTTCCCGTATCTACCACCCCTGCCCTGAATTATTTTCCACTGGGGAGATGGACCCTGGGATCTGCCACTTTTCCCCTGCATGGCCCCTTCCCAGCTATACCTCCACTCCTGTTCTCTCTCCCTGCCTGACCCAAGGCCCCGCGGTCCCTATGCCCTCCCATCATTACCCCCACCTTGCCTTCCCTGTTGTTTTCTTTCCCCCGCCTGTCTCCAGGCCTTGTGACCTCTCTGCCCCTTCCATCATTACTCAACGATTCCCCCCCCACCAGCGCACTTAGCTTCTGCCTCAGTTGTCACACCTCCACCCTCGCTGACCAATATGCCTGTAAACCAGGCATCCCCCATCTCTTAGAGAGCCCCCAGAAACACTGCTGCCCCACACCCTCAGCACCCTAAAACCCTACCTGCCTCCCTTTGCCCCACTGCATTCTTCCTCTCCACATGTTACATTCTAGGCGCTCCTTAGTAATGCACCAGTTTAGAACAATTCATTTGTTCTGTGTTGGTGCATTACTCTAATGCGCTAACATAGAACAATCCATATATAGCAACTTGGAGTCAATTATCTATTTTCATCCCTTTATTGGTAAGAAGCATTTTACCAACAGAATGTTCCATTTGATTGCAAATGTCCTTTACATTAATAGTGTATCTGTCTATACTGAATGTGGTTCCTTTTTGTATGTGTTTATTTTTAGTATGTAAAGTGCATACACGTTTCTGGTGGTTGCTGTAAGAGTCTGAAGCACACATAAAGAAATGGAAAATAGCTTTAGTTTTTTTTTTTAAATGCATGTTTTCACATGGCCACAAGAGTCCCCAAGGAAAGAGAGCTAGAACAGCAGTGGCCATGACTGATTGTTGCGTCTTTGCTTGTTGTTTCTGTGTAAACACTGGCTGAATAAACAGTTGTTCCCATGAAGTAAATGTGGTCACAGAACAGATTTGATATTGATGAAACATGTCATGACTCACAGCATCAGGAAGAGAAAGGTTGAGGGCACATTGTAAAAAGGGGATCTTTTAAATGTGATTAGTAGGGTACCACTTCATTTTATTGCTTTTATATACTATATGGACAATTTTAAACCAAGGAACATTTAGAGGCAGTATGGTAATCTTTTCTCTCCCAGCTGTTTAGAACTGGAAATCTGCACCAGTTATGGTGATTACAGTTAGTAAGGTGTCAGTGATGGTGTTCTACATACCTCTGTTCTAGCCCAAAGCTGTTCTCAGGTTTCTTGAGTGAGGCTTTTGTCTCCTTACTTATACGTGCCCAAATGACAGTGTGCTTCTTGCCAGTGGTCCTCAGTCCCGGATTTATATCTTAATTCTGAGGGAATTTGACTGAGTACAGTACTAGTTTTATAATAAACTCTTCCTCAGTACTAAAATATGGTCTCTATGTCTCTTTGGTACCAGGCAAGGCCTGGCCAAGTATCAGACGTTACCTGTTTTCACAACACTTTGTGTCTTGAAATTGCTGGATGTCCTTTTATTTAAATAGCTTGGTGTCTAGCATCATTGACATCCCAACTTTTCTAGTCACATAGATGCAATGTGCAAGAACCTTCACCCCAAACTAGGAGCACTATGTCAGAACAAGGTTTATGCCTCCCTCCGTGCATGGTATAAGATAGTTGTCAGAATGTTCCAGCCTTTCCTTTGCCCAGTTGGTTGCCGGAAGGTTTTCGAACCGATGGCGTTAAGTATGATGTAAAGGGCAGTATTTTACCTGGACATGGACAGGTCTAGTTCTCTTCTTCTTCCTAACTCATCAGCATTGTGACCTCACTCACTGTGACATCACACATGTCCAGTCTTGCAGGAGATGATTGGCTCTTCTTAATCAGTTGGGATGTCATAGACAGTGAGGTCACACAGCTGATGATGTATAAGGAGGAATAGAACTAGCTATGTCAGCCTCCAGGTATCACACTGTTGCACACATCAGACCTAGTATTATCAGGTAGAAAATCTTCTCATTCACAAAAGGGAAAAGAAAATATACTTCAGATATAAGAAGTAATATATAAGTAATTAACAGAGGAAAAGCTGCACTGGGGTTCATGTGCTCACTGACAAAGTGGCACTAGTAAGAAGGGGAAAGTCAGGGCATGCTCTGTCATCAGACGAACAAGCCTACCTACAAAGTCAAAGTAAAGTGTGGTGGTGTTACATTTATCTGGTACAAAAGGCAGGCAGGAGATAATATTAAAATCAGACACTGGTAATCAGGCATCTAATACATTTTGTTGTTCATCAAACAGTGGTCTGTGCCCTGCCCTTCTCTACAAATAATAGTTTACCTTTTTTGAAAGTTAAGCAAGCAATAATACCCAATAGGGTGGGTGGTATTGGGCAATACTGGACCGCCCAGGGGCATAATGAGGCTTGACGCTGCAGGCAGAGGGCCTTAAAGCCCCTGGCAGGTCCTGTACTGCCCACTCTGGAGGGTATTATTGCACTTAGAAAATGGGCATCTGTGTAAATTTTAATTAGGTTATAGAATGAAAGAGGAAATGATTTTCAAACTGAAAACAAACACTAGAAAAAACATTTCTGGTGGAGTAGTCCCTCCGTTTTGGTGCTGTTCCATCCGCTGTTGCCCCCCCCACACCCACAGAGCCATTCTGTTCTAATTATCACCCCCCTGCACCTCTACCTCCAGAAGAACAGATGGAAGAATATAGTGACCCCCAGCAGTCAGTTTACATCATTTTGGGGTTGTAAAATGGTTTCTGCAACATTTTTTTTTGCCTCTGGTCTAAAAAACTCCAAAGTAACCTTGTACTTCAAACTAGGAAGTGGAGATGCCGATCACAGTAATGTATGTCCATGGCACTAACTACCGTAGTGTTTCTTATCCAGGCAGAAACAGTGAGGCAATTAAACAAAGGTAACTGCTTTCATTTGTATATAAAAAGGGAACTAAATCTGTTGCGGTGATTTCAAGTGTAGCTGATACAACAGTTTAACTGAAGCCGAAGTGGAACAGGATGGAGCGGGTGTGCCATTCAATTTCGTCACAAAAACACTTTATAAAAAAAAATTCATGATCACTTTTCGTAAGAATTGCCATATGCTCTGTGGTTAGAAAAAAGGACACACTGTTTTATGTGTTATATCATGGAGGATAGCAAGTGGGTCAGGGGGAGCCACGTCCCTCGCTAAGTGAGTGAAAAAAAAATGGTGGCACATCAAATTTGAAAATTCTGACTGGCACCATGATACCAGTGATGGGGTTGGCACACCTGGTACTTATTTTTTACAGAACTCTACCTGTAGTTAATGTATCCCCCAATCATTAGCAGCCAATCAGAAAGTTTAGATTTCTAAGCCCATTTTCTAATATTAATTTTTCAGCAGTACAATAGTTCTTTAACACTCTCTTCTTTCTTACTGTCCCCACCTTACTCCAAATGCCACACCTTCTCTCTTCCCTGCCATCATAAGACCTCAGCTGGACAGGAAGCCTTCTTCAAAGGATTCCCCTTTTCTAGTCTACATTCCCACCTCCATTCTTCCTCTTCCTCTTTTAATTTGAAAGTACAGTACTTCTTTGTGATTTTACTACTCATACTGTACATCTTCCTGTACCTAATAACCTCTTTCTTTGTTGTTTTTTTATTTGAAACATTATTTTTATTTTTATTAAGACCAATGGACAAAACAAAGACAGCAATTCAGAACAGATCGCAGAAATTCATGCAATAATATATATGACAAGGACTACATAAATAATCATCCATGAAAATGCCATTGCATAGGTAGTTCAGGTAGCAAGACAGAATATTACTTGTAGTGCTACATAGTGTTGGCATACACACAATTAACAGAGATTAATTTGTGATCGGTTGAACTTCCAGCAATTGTTGGGCATCTGAGAAAAAAGCCCAAGCAGCAGTTCAGTGAAAGTTCTTTTGTCAGTCGTCTCGAGACCAGGTGCACCAGTCCAGTACGATTTGCACCTGCAAAGGCATTAGTAAAAGAAACGCTGATAACTTAAGAGTAGAATAAAGAAATAAAGGAAAGGCAGTAGCAACAGAAATAGAAGAGGGGAAAAAAGAAAGGGATGAGCGGGGAATGGGAAGAGGAGGAGAGAGGGGAGCCATCCATCATCATGGTATAAAATTGGGGGAAGTTATTGATTGGAACATGACCCACTGTCACCAGCGTATTTCAGACACCAGTACTCTGTCCATGAATGTATAGGTCGTTCAGTAGTAAAATCTTTATTTTTATACAGGGTTTGAGTGGTACAGTCACACTTTTAGGACCAAAGGTCCTATTTACAATTTAGTTCTGTTTTCAGTTGTAAGATTTTAAAAAGATATAAAACTGCATATCAAATTACATACATTCAGCGTGTGGATTTCCTGCATTATTTTCCTCCAGGCTTCAATTGTGGGCACCTTGTCTGTATGCCACAGCCATGTGATTGCCTTTTTGGCTGCTACTATTTAGAGTAATATACTGTAACTTTAAGTGTTGGGCCCCATGCTGTCTTCCTCCCGGGATATCACCAGGAGGATCAAGGATGGTTTGAGCTCTCCAGGGCAATTGAATATTGTCTCGTGCTCCCAAGTAATGGATTTCTAATACGAATGTATTTTAGGGAAATCCCAAAAAATGTGTTTGCTGTGCCAGCAGGTACCAGCAGCCTTTCCAGCAATGACTCATCGGTGGGCCTGTGAAGCTTGCCTCTACTGCTGGCATGTGAAAATATCGGGATCTACGTTTACATGCGAATTTACGCCAGCATGTGGCAGTGGACAGTCGTAGAGCAGGAGCTGCAAATTTGTTCCATGTTTCAAGGGTGGGAAGTACTGAACTCAGAGTTCCACTTTTGCAAAATGGAACCATTATCTTCTGTGGAGACTTGTTGCAAAATTCTGTATAGTTGTCTTATGATATGAACCATGTATTTCCTATGTAAATATGAAGGAAGTATGTGGAAAAACTGTGTTGGTTTCTCTGGCAAGCTACGGTAAGCTTCCTGTCATTCAGATATGTACGATCTAAGCTGCCGGTATTTGTAGTGGTCCATTGTTGGGAGGCAATATTTAGTCTGCAGTGTAGAGAAGGGAGAATGCTGGGAGTATCCAGTAATTTAAATAGGTAGAGAAGCCACAGCCTGCACCATCTATGTAGGGAACTGTCTATACGATTAGGTGGGTATTGCAAGTCATAGGCGGTACCTGGAGATGAAAGTGCTGTGGAGCTGAAAAGAAACCTTGTGTGATTTTTAGCAGTTGGCGGAAGGTTTCTGTATATCAGTGGAATTTCAAAGTGTAAGACAGTTGTCAAAAATATATTTATCCAGTTAATGTATATCATTTAGGTAAACTGTTATTTGCCTCCAGTATGGCTGAATGGATGGTCCTATCCAGGAACATATTGTTCTTCAGTGAGTGGTTAAGGTATACCCATATAGGCTGGGCAGGCGTACCCCACCTTGACCTCTGGGAAGTTGCAAGACTAAAACTCTGATCGCTGGGGGATTTACCTGCCAGATAAACAAGGAGATTAGTTTATCCCATGTTCTGAAATACAGTTTGTCTGGCATCATTGGTAGGGTTTGCAAATAATATAGTATTCTGGGGAGTACATTCTGACATATAGCTTCTATTCTTTGGAAGAAGCTAAGATATAATTGGGACCAATGTGATATATCTTCCGTAATTTGCTGTGTCAGGGGTTCTAGGATAAGGAACTGCAAGTATTTGGTGATCTTAACACCTAGATAGCAGAACATTGTTTTATGCCATTTGAAGGGGAACCTCCACTTGAGACTGACGGGGGATTGTAATTATATAGGAGAATCTCTTTTTTTGTGTGTGTGTTGAGCTGGTAGCCCGAAAGTATTTCAAAGGATCGCCGAACAGTCCACACCACCGGTATGGAGTCTTCTGGGGAGGTGAGAGTTAACAAGATATCATCCACAAAAAAGGAGACTTTCTAGGGACGTGGATATGTTGTTCAGTCCACACTTACTGGCAGGTTCCTTGCCGATTTAAATCTTGCTGGAAGGTCTTCAAGCTGGCTCCTCCCACCCACCGAGGTGGTAAAACTCTCGGCTCCGCCCCATGACACCAGATCTTCCTTACCACTTGGAAGCTCACACACACAAAAAAAAGAGATTCTCCTATTTTTCTTGACCCGTCGGACGGTTTGTCGTCTGGAGAAGCCAACAACCGCATCTTCACCAGTTCCCGGTGAAACCAAGGACTTGTCTGTGCCGGAGTCCCCGGTTAAGGTCTCCCAAACCGAGGGAGGCAGCGGTTTCCCCGCCCCTCTCAGACCCACCCTCGGAATCCCCGAAGGTCTCTGTCTCGGTCACGGACCTCTTCCAGGTCCAGCCGGTCCTGCCGACATTGGTGGTCTTGGTCTCGGCACCATGGAAAGTGGCGTCGCTGCTCATCCTCGTCATCCTCCTTGGAGGATAGGCTCTGGCGCAAGTTGCGTCGGCACTACGAGGATCTAATGTGGCAGCAGCTCTTATTGTCTGGGAATAAGCCGCCACTGTCGCCTTCTCCGGCCATTAAGTGGCTGTCACTGGAGCGGCCAAAACAACCCCTCGTAGTAGTCGAGGAGCCGAAGCCTGCACCGGTCGTTCGGCCGAAACCGGCTGCGCCACCTATTGTGGTGAAACCCCCCGCCTCCACAACTAAAACTGGGGCCCCGACCAAGGATTCTTGGTCGGGTCAGGGCTTGCCCCGTTGGTTGTCGGTCACCCTCACTCCCGATCGATCTCGGCAGGTGGAGGGTGGCTCAGGCACTCAGCAGCAGTTCGCAGACTCCTTGGAGTCTGACGACGACTACTCCTTGTTCTCTTGGCCGCTTGACCTGGAGTCCACTGGGGGTCAGTTGGTGGACGAGAGCCCATCCTCGTTCCTTGGAATACTTCGACTCATCTCAGAGTCCACTGGGATGAAGCTCGAACCCATTTCAAAACAGGCCAAGTATCCCCTCACGGAGATACTGGACTGAGGAGATTCCCCTATGGAGGCCTTCTCAGTGGCTGAAGCCATTGTTGGCCCGGCTCTGGAATTATGGCAGCAGCCAGCTTCTTTTCCAGCACCTTCGGCCAGGATGGCTCGGAAGTATGCTGTTCCCACTGGTTCACTCTCCAGTTTCTCGGAGCACCCCTCTGCAGAGGGGCTAGTGACCTACAGCGTTTTCCAGCGTTCCGGTAATGCTCGGGATGTGGACAAGCCTCCCGATAAGAAGTCCAAGAAATTGGACTACTCCGGGTGAAAAGTCTATGCTGCTTCCTCCCTAGGCCTTCATCAGGTCAGCTCGGCCGTCCTGATGGCACACTTTTCACATGCCCTTTTTCGGCCCCCTGGTTGAGGTGATTCCTCATCTCCCGGCTGACCTTCAAACGACAGTCAAGCAGGTGCGGGATCATGGAAGGGCACTGGCCGAACAGCAGCGCAAACTTCGCTGACATCGCTGACTCGTGGTGCCTGGTCAGTAGCAGCGAGGATTGTTCTTCGGATATCCACCTTTACAGCGGATAATGAGCACATGCTGGCAGATGTTACCTTCTTGGGTACCGACTTGTTCGGTCCCCAGGTAGAGTGTCATCTGCAACGGATCGAGAAGTCCAACACCACCTTGGACTCTGTCACGTCTGCCCAGAAGGACAAAGGCCACCAGCAGCAGCGTAAGCCCTTTCATTCTTTAGCCCCTGTGGCATGTCTAGCCCAGCAACACCAGCATCAGGGCCAGCAGGCTCGCACTTGGCACCCCAAAGCCAAGCCTGCTGTTTCCTCCAGCAGGAAGCCTGGAGGGAAAGGTTCAGGCGGCTCCTCGGCCGGCCCTTCCTCCAAGCCTGCCCAGTAACGGGTTGAGGGGTGTCACCCCAACCCGCCACTCCTCCCTGGGTTCCTCCCATGGGGACGACTCACCACTTCCTTTCCGCCTGGTCCGGGTATCACCACGGACCGCTGGATGTTGGAAGTGGTAGGCAGGGGTTCGCCTCTGAAATCGAGCAGCCCCACCCTATCGAGCCATTGCCCCACAGGCTATGGGTTCAAGCCTGTCTGTCGGCCTCGCTGAGCTGACATTGCACTGCTCCTCCAGAAGGAGGTGATCAGGAGGTGGCGGATCTCCTCCAGACCCAGGGTTTGTGTCCAGGTACTTTCTGGTCCCAAACGGACGGGGATCTGGCTCCCCAGTTCAGACCTACACACCTGAACAAGTTCCTAAGGCTCGTAGACCTTCAGGATGGTCACTCTGGCTCAGATCATCCCATCCTTGGAACGAGGCATGTGGTTCTGTTCTCTGCACCTCCAGGACACGCTCTTCCACCCCAATCCATCCATCCATCTCACTCAGCGATTCCTCCACTTCAGGGCAGAGATCCCTTTATGAGTTCTGGGCCATGCCCTTCGGCCTCTCTCCAGCTCCCAGGGTCTTCACCAAATGCAGTGGCAGTGGTGACAGCATTCCCTCTGGCACTGAAGGGTCTGGGTGTACCCTTACCTGGACGACTGGCTGATTGCAGCCCCCTCCAAGTTGGAAGCTGGAGCAGTCCAGGGATCTGGCCCTCCAGATCTGCTCTCAAATCGATTTCATCAATGAGGCCAAATCGGAACTCGTGCCAATGCAGGTGATTCAGTTTATTGGGGCAGAATTTGAGACTCTTCGAGCCAGAGCATGGCTCCTGGCGGACAGGGCTGAGGTCCTTTCCTCTTTTTGCCCAGTCATTTCTGGTTGGGCAATTGTGCTCTGCCCAGGACTTCCTGTGCCTCCTGGGTCTCATGGTGGCCTGCATCAGCGTGGTCCATTAGGCCTGCTGGCACATGCGTCCCCTGCAATGGGGGCTGGCCCACCAATGGTCACAGCGCTCCGGTCCTCTGGACCAGCCAGTGACAGTGACCCAGGAGATGTGGAACAGTCTCCAGTGGTGGCTCATTCCAGCTCATCTGCAGGAGGTTATCCCATTTGTCCGCCCAGAGCTGATGGTCACTCTGACGACCGACGCCTCTCTGATGGATTGGGGTGCCCATCTGAGAGAGCTCAGAGCGTACGGCCTCTGATCCCCTCAGGAGTCTCAATGCCACATCAACCTGCTAGAGCTTTGAGTGGTCTGACTAGCCCTCACTGCCATCGCTCCATTTGTACGGGGTCAAGTGGTCCAGGTCCAGATGGAACAACACCACGACCATGTACTACCTAAACTGTCAGGTGGGATGCACTCCTGCCTCTGGGTGCAAGGAGACCTCCATGACTTGGTCTCCTCATGAGCAGACTGAGACGGATCTCCTAGTCATCCATGTGGCAGGAGCCTCCAACACCTGGGCCGATGCTCTCAGCCAGATAGGTGCTGCATCTCACTAGTGGTCTCTCCTGCCGGAAGTAGTACAAGATCTGTTCTCCCACTGGGGCACTCCTTAGATGGATCTGTTTGCCTCGGGAGAATGCTGCTGAGGTTGTTTCATGCCCGGCCACCCTCAGCAGGGCTCACTGCAGGGGATGCCTTCTCAGGCCGTGGACCCGGGGCCTCTTCTGTGCCTCTCTCCATTTCCCTTGATCCTCATTGTGCTTCTCAAGGCAAAGAGGGACAAGGCACAGGTGATTCTGGTAGCCTTAGACTGGTCCCGCCAGTTCTGGTACCTAGATCTCCTCAACCTCAGCTTCAGGCTCCCGAGGCGGCTTCCAGCCCGCCCAGACCTGATCTCAGTCAACAAGGGGAAGGTACTCCACCCGGACCTTCAATCCCTGCACTTGACGGCCTGGTTCCTGAGCAGCTAGAGTTCCAGGCCTTGGGTCTTTCCGAAGAGGTCCTCAGCGTTGTTGAGGCATCCTGTAAGGAGTCGACCAGAAAATGCTATGCCTTCAAATGGAAGAGATTTCCATTTGGTGTCAGGATAAAGGTTGGACCCTCCTCCTGTTCTTTGGCTAGCATTCTGACTACCTGTGGTCCCTTTCTCAGCTAGGGCTTTGGTCGATGACCCTTGGGTGCACCTGGCAGCCATTTCTGCTTACTGAAGCTGGCTGGGAAGCGTCGGTGAGCACTTGATGAAGGTGGTTGGGCGCTTTTCAAAGGCCTTGATCACATATCCCTCCGTGCGAGAACTTCACT
This sequence comes from Neoceratodus forsteri, assembly GCA_016271365.2. Lineage (NCBI taxonomy): Eukaryota > Metazoa > Chordata > Ceratodontiformes > Ceratodontidae > Neoceratodus > Neoceratodus forsteri. The sequence continues at coordinate 251,044,709 of CM028134.1, forward strand.
CCGTGGGATCTGCTGCTGGTATTCACTAAGCTCATGGGCAAGTCTATTGAACCAATGCACAGGTGTGATGTCTCTCACCTGTCGTGGAAGACCGCCTTCTTGGTGGCTATCATGGCCAGCCAAAAGGATGGGAGAACTCCAGGCTTCCCATCGAGTCTCCTTATCTGATCTTCCACAGGGATAAGGTTGTCCTGCACCCCACCAAATTCCTTCCAAGGTGGTGTCAGACTTTCACCTAACCAGGTGTTGACTCTGCCGGTGTTCTACCCCAGTCACACCTCGGAGGCTGAATATAGGCTTCACACTCTGACCCTAGAAGAGCGCTTCTTATTATAAGGAGCGGATGGCTGAAGTTTGGGAGAGGTTCGCAGCTGTTTGTCACCTACACTGGAAGCCACACCTGGCAGGCCTGCAGCCAAGCAGACGATAGGCGGGTGGGACACATCCTGTGTAGATCTCTGCTATAGGTTTGGGGGCATGGAGCCTCCCAAAGGGATAACAGCTCATTCTACCCGCCATAGCGCTGCTTTGGTGACTGCTTCCAGGGATGTCCCTATCCAGGAAATCTGCAGGGCTGCTACCTGGAAGTCAGCACACACCTTCATTACCCACTACCACATCAACCTTGAGTCACACCGGATGCTGGCTTTGGGACGCCTGTTCTCCAGTCCTTATTTCCCAAGTAGGGGTGCGCTCCTTGCCTCCCTCCTTCTGGAGAACTGCTAGGAGTCTGCCAGTAAGTGTGGATTGAACAACATATCCATGTCCCTAGAAATACAGGTTACTCACCTGTAACAGGAGTTCTAGGAGTGGTATATGTTGTTCATCCGCACAACCCACCCGACCTCCCCAGCTTCAACATGCTACCTGGCTTCCAGCAGGCTGGATCTGGTGTCATGGGGCGGAGCCGAGAGTTTTACCACCCGAGTGGGTGGAAGAAGCCAGCTTGAAGACCTTCTGGCAAGATTTAAAGCGGCAAGGAACCTGTCAGTAAGTGTGGATGAACAACATATACCACTCCTAGAACTCCTGTTACAGGTGAGTAACCTGTATTTATAATCCCAACCCCCAGGGAGATCCCCATTATGAAAGGTGTCATACGTATCTATGATGTCAGAGACTCCAAGTAGAGCACAAGAGCACAAATAGGAGCGGTATAGGGGGCATCCTCAACATGCCTCCTCATGGAGACTGGGTCAGACACAGTACCATTGATGGAGATAAGCTAGAGGAGAAGAGTAAAGTCCTTGTGAAATCTGGATTAACTTATTGGAGAAACTGAAGTTTGACAGGCTGGCCCACAAAATGGCCAGGCCACCCTGTCTAAAGCTTCTCAGCATCTGCACTCATCATGACCCCAGATCTGGTGAACAATTGCACGGTGCAGGAGTAGCAGGGTGCATCTGACACTGTTGTGTGCTTGTTGACTATGAGAAAACAACTTGGTCTGGGTCAGTAAGGGCAGGAGGAGGGACTCAGCCTTTTGGCCAAGATGGACATAAAGATTTTGTAGTTATAATTTAAAACAGATATTGGTCTGTAAGAGGTTGCATAATAAGGGTTTTTGTTTGGTTTAGGTCTCACAGAAAGTTGTTGTGTATTAACATAGAAACATAGAAGTTGATGGCAGATAAGGACCTAAGGCCCATCCAGTCTGCCCATTTCTTTTCTACCTTATAAATGTGCCATCGGCCTTTGCTCTGTCAGTGGCCTATCTATTCATAGTCATTTGTATTGCTTCCTTATGCCTATCCCATGCCTGTTTGAAGCCCTGCACTGTATTCATAGCCACCACTTGAGGTAGGCCATTCCATGCATCCACCACCCTTTCTGTGAAAGAATTTCTCACATTCCCCCTTAATCGGCCCCCTCTAATCTCATGCTGTGTCCTCTTGTCCTGCTATTTTTCTTATATTTAAACATGTTAGACTCTTTCACCTTGTTAATGCCCTTAAGGTGTTTGAATGCCTCAATCATATCACCTCCTCCCTCCTTTGCTCAAAGGTACACATATTGATCTCTGTTAATCTGTCCTCATATGTCTTCTGATGCAGTCCCTCCACCATTTTGTTGCCCTTCTCTGGACTGCCTCAATTTGGTTAATGTCCTTGTGAAGGTGTGGCCTCCAATAATGCTGCATGAGTACTCCAGATGGGGGCCTAACCAGTGTCTTGTAAGAGGGTTATTACCTCCCTCTTACGACTTGTGATACCCCTACTAATACACCCTAACACCCCCTAGCCTTACCTACTGCTTTAGAGGTCTGCTTGGATGATTTCAGGTCATCAGTGATGATGATGCCCAAGTCTCTTTCTTCCTTTGTGACTGCTAGCAACTCCCTCCCAGCCTATATAGGTGGCTTCTGATTTCTCTTCCCCATGTGCATGATTTTGCACTTCTTTGCATTAAATCTCAGTTGCCACTCTTCTGACCATTTGCTAGTTTGTCAGATCTCTTCTCATTCTGCCCACCCCATCTGGATCATCTACTCTGTTGCAGATCTTGGTGTCATCTGCAAACAGACAAGCCTTACCTCTAGTCCATCTGCAAGGTCACTAATGAAGATGTTGAAAGCGACTGGCCCAGGACTGATCCCTGAGGTACCCCACTTGTGACTTGCATCTCTTCTGACTGTATACCATTTACCACCACCACTCTCTGTTTTCTGCCCATCAACCAGTTTGCCACCCAGTTGACCAACTTCCCACCCACGAGCCTACCCAGCTTATTTATCAATCTTCTATGTGGAACAGATGTCAAAGCTTTGCTGAAGTCAAGGTAGGCGACATCAACTGAATTAGTTTGACAGGACCTTCCTTTGTAAACCCATGCTGTCTTGGATCCTGTGCCCTATGGATTCCAGGTGTTACACTATCCTTTCCTTGAGTGCCTCCATAATCTTGCCCACTACTGAAGTGAGATTGACTGGTCTGTAGTTCCCTGCCTCCTCCCTGCTACCACTCTTGTGGAGTGGGATCACATGAGCCCTTCTTCAGTCTTCTGGGACCTCTTCTGTGCTCAGAGAATCACTAAGCAGTTCTGATAATGGCTCTGATAGTTCCACCCTTTGCTCCTTTAGTACCCTGGGTTGTATTCCATCAGGTCCCATTACCTTATCCACCATGAGCTTATCGAGCTCTTGTAGGACCCTTTCTTTTGTGAAGAGACTAGTGCACACCACCCTCCCCCCTGTGTCAATGGTGCTGAGCTGTGGGCCCTGCTCTACCTTTTCTTAAGTAAATACTGAGCAGAAGTATCTATTTAGGATAGATGCTTTTACATGGTCCTCCTCCTCCTCACATGCCCCCTTATTCCCATTGATCTTAGCAATACCCCCTCTGGACTTTCTCCTTTCACTAATGCATCTATAGAAAGTCTTGTCACCTTCTTTCACTGTTTGTGCTAGTTTTTCCTCAGTTTGGGCCTTTGCCTGCCTTACTGCCTTATGTGCTTTCCTTAGGGAAGTTTGGTATGCCTCCCTATATTCATCCTGCTGTGTTCCCTTATATTTCCTGAAGGCCAGCCTTTTGGCTCTGACCTTTTCTGCTACTGCTTTTGAGAACCAAAGTGATTTCCTTTTTCTTTTGCACTTCCTTTTCTCTCTAACACAATGGGATGTCGCTTCAAGTATTGCTTCCTTAATGTTGCCCACTTTGCTTGTACCCCCTCACCTGTATTTCTTTTTGCCAGGGCTAGCTGAACTCTGTTGGCCATCTTATCAAAGTCAGCTCCTCTGAAGTCCCATATTTTTGCCTTGGAATGGGATGATTTAGTTCTAGTGGCCAAATTGAACCATACCATGAGATGGTCACTGGCCCCCATGTGACCTTCCTCCTGGAGATATGAGATCCTTTCCTTGTTAGTCAGTACTAGATCTAGGATAGCCCTGTCTCTTATGGGTTGTTGTACCACTTGTTTGAGGCCCTCCCCCTGCAGGGAATCCACCATGTGTCTAGTTCTGGCAGATGTTCCTGCTGGTATTGACCAATCTGTATCTGGCATGTTGAAGTCTTCCATTATCAGAACCTCCCCTTTAGCTGTCATGTTTTGTATATCTTCCAACAGTAATGTGTCTATGTCCTTCCCCTGGTCTGGAGGTCTGTACACAATCCCAGTTCATATGGCTGTCCCATTTCTTGTTTCCAGGTTGACCCACAGTTTTTCTGGCTTCTTACATGTATTCTGAATTTCTGTAGCTTTGATATTTTCATTGACATAAAGGGTCACTCCACCCCCCTTTTTGCACCTCGGTCTCTTCTGAGCAATACATTTGTAGCCAGGTACTGAAGTCTCCCAAGTGTGGTTACTGATAAACCATGTCTCACTAATGGCTAGTATGTCCAGTTTTGCCTCTGTTATTATTGTCTGCAGGTCTAGGATCTTGTTTCCAAGACTACACACATTTGTGTACATAGATTTCATAGATGTATACAAGCAATTAGACTTGCGTCCGTAAAGCTTGCCCAATATCCCTAGCATCAAAACTTAATTTTCATATCACCACAATGTAGGGCCAAACTATTTTTAAACCTGTTCATACTACCGCTATCTATTACTGCCCTAGTTAAGGCATTCCAAGGAGTAGGAACCCTCTGGCTATACCTGCGTTTACTTATGTTGTGTTTCCATTTGGATTGTATTAATTGTTTATTATGCCTTCTAGTACCATATTCATCTATTCTTGGGTAAATACTCATCTCAGTACAATAATCAGAATTTACAATTACCTTATATAAGAGGCACATATCTCCTCTAAATCTCCTACTGTGTAATGAATATAGATTTAGAGACATTAATCTAGACGGATATGATTATGTCTTCATCCCCTGAATAGATCTGGTAAATCTTCTCTGTACAGATTCTATTTTAACAATATCCTCCCTGTTTTGAGGAGACAATACCTGTATAGCATACTCTAAATGGGGTCTGACCAGAGCTAAGTATAGTGGAATTAACACTTTAGCTTCCCTACTAGCAATGTATTGTAAAATACAATTTAGGTTTTGATTAGTTTTTTTTTGTTTGAAGTCTACAGTGTGTACTGAACTTAAAATCAGGGCATATTATGACTCTAAGATCTTTTTCTTTGGTGGTGCCTGTAAGTGGTATATTGGTAAGTGTGTAGTTATTGTGTTTGTTCTTTTTGCCCATATGCATAATTTTACATTTGGTAATGTTCAGAGATAGTTTATTAGTAGTAGTCCAGTCTGAAATTTTATTTATTATATTCTGTAATTCCAATGCCTGCTCATGAGTATTCTCAACAGCCCCTAACCTGCAGTCATCAGCAAATTTGTATAACCATACGCTAGGATTATCTGATTGTAGAGTAGCTATATATATGCTGAACAGACAAGGACCCAAAACGGAACCTTGAGGGACTCTGCTGGAAATAACTGACCAGTTAGGAAAGTACCCCTTGATAGTTACCCTCCGTTGCCTCCCTTGTAACCATGCTGATACCCAGTTACAGATATTAGGGTTCAGTTTGATCTTCTCTAACAGTTTCAATAGCTCAAAATGGGGTAATTTATCAAAGGCCTTTTGTGAAGTCCAAATACACCACATCAACCAAATGTCCCTGGTCTAACTCCCTATTTGAATTTTCATAGGAGGATAATAGGTTTGTCTGACAAGATTTGGACTTAGTGAACTCATGTTGAGAATGGTCCAGCAATCCATTTGTCTCTAAGTGCCTTAGGATATAATCCTTTATAACCCCTTTCAAGATCTTACCCATTAGTGAAGTCAGACTTATTGGTCTGAAATTTTATGGTTTTGTCATGACTCCTTTTTATGTTGGCGCGCTTGTGCAGCCAACATCTTGGGACAGTGCAGCTTTGGAGGTGTGGTTGCTGTTGAGCGAATGCAAGGCACGCACCAGTAGATCTTTGGTGGACCGGGAACATGTCTGCACTCTTCAAAGCCGACCGCAAACTGAGGAAATGCCAGTGAACTGTATAATGGAATGAGCTGCATTCCCCAATCAGCCAGCAGCAGGGGCCAACACCCTGTCTGGCTAATGAGGTGATGAGATCAATGAAAAGGTCCACTGCAATGAGAGCGAAGCTCTCATGCAGCGTGACTACAGCATGCCTCTCCCTAAGTGCAGGCAACCTGGCGGCAGTGACTGCCGCTGTTGTGTGCAAACTCCCATTCCTTTATTGTGTGCCGACGGGGGTGCCTAATCCTCTGCCGGCATCATGTATAACATCTCTTTTTTGATTGCTGAGGGTGACAACTGGCATCATGCACCCCCATCACCAACAGTTTCTCTTTGCCGCGGGGTGCCCAATCCTCCTCGGCATGTAGCCCTCCCTACTTCCCCTTGAATGTTGCCGATGGTGGAGCCCAATCCCCCTCAGCTCCTGCAGCTCCCCCCTTTCCTTGTTTGCCGATGAGAGTGCCCAATCCCCCATCGGCTAATGCACCCACCCACCCACACACACAGGTGGCATGCTGGGAGCCCACCCCAGTGTGCCAAAGCACCTGTTATACAGGAAAATGGTCCCTGATGTTTTTTTTTCACCCTGTAAAGAAGGAAATGGTCCCTTGGAGCTCTCACAGGCCTCCCTCCCACAACCCACACACCCTCTGTGCACCCTGCCTCCCCACACCCCCCTCACCCCATACTTACCTCCAGAGTCTGGCGCAATGATCTTTGGTGGACCGGGAACATGTCTGCACTCTTCAAAGCCAGCCACAAACTGGGGAAATGCCGGTGAGCTGTATAATGGAATGAATAGGGTTTTTTCAACTTTTCTGCATATCTCGGGCATTTTTTGGAAATTTGGCACAAAACTTTCAACATGGGGTTTTTGGGGCCCCTCTTCATGAATTCTATCACTGTCATGGCATTAATCAGCCTCAAAAGGTGATTTCACAGTCACTGCATGGAATCACCTATTGAGACCGATTAATGAAACTACGGTGCCAGCGTTCATGAGGTGGCCTCTCAAAAGCCTATGTTGCAAATTTGGGGGAAAAAATCCAAAAAATGACTGTTTTACGAGCCTGCATTGCGCAGTTGCTACACAGGCTTGTAACTTCACGAATTCACAATATTTTCATGTCAGATTTTCAACATTGTCATTTTTGTATATGTCCTTGTGAACAGTACAGCTGTCATTTTCCACATCCTGTCTGAAATATATTTCCACACTTCCAGCGCACAATAGCGCGGTCACTGTGGGAAATCAGTGTTTGGGCCAGATTATGAAAATGACAGTGACACAATTCATGAGCAGAGGTCCTAAAATGCCTATGTTGAAAATTTGGTGACGATACTCCATAAAATTACTGTGTTAGGACTGTGCGTTGGCAGATTGCACGCACGCTCATAACGTCATGCATTTGTAATATTTTCACTCTGGATTTTCATCATTGTCATTTTTCCACACCTCTTGATGAACAGTGCAGCTGTCATTTCACATATCCAGCCCAAAATGTATTTTCACACTTCCGGCGCAGAATAGCGCGGTCGCTGTGCGAACTCACTTTTTGGGACAGTCTGAGGAAATAACAGTGACACTGTACATGAGCAGAGGTGCTAAAATGCCTATGTTGAAAATTTGGTGTCGAACGCCTATAAAATGACTGTGTTCCAAATGTGCGTTGTACATTTCCCATGCACCCTTGTAACTTTGCAAATTTGCTATATTTACATGTCACACACACACACAACACTGGCATTTTTTTACACCTCCGAATGAACTGTACAGCTGTCATTTTTCACATCCTGTCCAAAATGTTTTCCCGCACTGCACTACCAATGCCAGCGTGACAACATTCGGCATTGACAAATGCTTGTTTAAGAATGGTGACAACTAAGGCATGTTTCCAATCTTCAGGTACTAACCCTTGGTCTAAGGAGGTCTGAAACACATAGGTAAGGGGGGGCCAATACAACTGCCAATTCCTTTAGTATTCTAGGATGTACATCATCAGGGCCAGGAGTTTTGGAAGTATTTACAATAAGTTGGATAAGCTATCACAAATATCATTTATTTCTACAGTAATTTCTCCAGGGCTTGACTTGTATTTTCCTAGATGTGTGTTTTGATTGCCAGTATTGAAAACTGAACAAAAATAATCTTTCTGGATATTGGCCATCTCTTCAGGAGTGGCTACAAGTCCTGAGGTATTTGTGAAGGGTCCTATCCTATTATTTTCTTTCTTTTTGTTATTTACATATGAGTAGAATGATTTTTTACAATCCTTGACTTTATCAGCAAGTGATAATTCAAAATGCGCTTTAGCTCTTTTAATTTTGTTCTTAGTCTGTTTCAGACACTCTCTGTACAGTCTGTGGTTTAAAGATGATCCATAGCTTTTGTATTTTTTAAACAATCTATTCTTTTTATTTAGTAGTTTTTTTAATGGCTATATTCATCCATATGGGCTTATTCCTTATGGGTCCATTACATGATTTTCCATTGGCCAGATTTCAGTGTGTTAGTTGTTGGTTGAGGTCTTGTGTTTCCCCTGTGCATCGTATGGGGAGCCGGACCTTTTTTCTTACCTGGTGATGCAAATGAACTACAGACATAATGAATACCTTTTTGACCACTAGTTGAGGTGGAGTGATGTTCTTCACATTCGACGTACAGGGTGCTGCACCCTCTCCCCATTTGCTGGTTTAAATATTCTGCAAAGATGTCAAACTACTGCCCCAATGCACTGACTCCCTCCTTAGTCAGATGCAGTCCATCAGATTTAAAGAACTTTTGCTCCCAAAACTGTTGCCAGTTCCCTACAAATGTGTGTCCTTTTTCCTGGCACCGGCCCTTGAGCCACATGTTTAGCTCCCCTATCTCCCCTTCTCTGACCTTCCATCCAGCTGCCCCCCTCTTCCAGACTGGCAGGTTCTCAGAGAAGGAGATGCCGGACAAAATGGATGATAGTTTGTCACCCAGCTTGGTCAGGTGTTCCTTGGTCTCCACAACTGACTCGCTGGTGAGATCATTAGTCCTTATGTGTACCAGAACATCAATGTTTTCTCCTGCTTCCTGAACAATTTTAGCAATTTGGTCAATGTCTCTCTACACTGATGTACCTGGGAGACATCTGACCATTACCCCTGGTTGGAGATAAGTATCAACTCCCCGAATCATGGAGTCTTCTATGATCAGAAGTTTTTTTGATTTCCTTTTTGCTTTTTTTGTTTTGATTGCTGTTTTGGGTGAGTTTTGTTGTGCTGGCTCCTGTGCTGCAGTGTCCTGCTCTGCACTGTCCTCTGCCCCTTTGTTTGATTTCAGAGATAGAGGCAGTTACCAGTTTGTAGTTTTTATATGGTTTGAGGAGCTGATATGTTGGAGAGCACCAAGTGATGGGACACCTGATTTGCCCCTCCTAACCACCTGCCAACCTCCCGGACCAACTACCCTCTGCTGTCGAGGTGATTCTGTTGGATGTTGGGGAAATGGCGGGCAGTTCTTATAATACATTTCCTCTTGAATATGCAATTTGAGGTGTGCAGTCTCTGCCCATGCTGCCTGGAGCTGAGCCCTTAGATCTCCAATGGCCCAGCGTTTAGGACAGTGTCCTAAATCCAGTAAAACTGCCCTTCTGAAAAGTGTTCTGCAGTACCTGCAGCTAATGATATCCATTCCAGATAAGTTGCTGGGTTTATAACCTGGTCAGAGTAATTAGAAGGAAGAAAATGAAAGCAACATTTTGATTTTGTGTTTTGTTTGTTTTTGTATGACTTGTTATAACAAGTTAAATTACTAGTGCCCCTGTAAATTAGGTGACTGTGTGGTTATCCCTTTGATCCACCCCTACCTGCTTTGCTACTGGAAATGTCACGACTGTTCTACCCTATAAAAGGAATGTAGTGTGGGGTGGTTGGGGATGGGGGTGGGTGGCTGGGCCCTTCCCCTACTGAGGCATACTGATGAGTCCTGGTAGGATGAAACATGTGTCTGTGTCTTCCATTGGCATCCTTTGCAGACCTGCGTGAGAGGCCTTTCGGCACCATGCATTTCTGGTTAAAGTTGAACCAGCATAATATTTTGTGGTGATTTGCATATACAACCCATGATGCTTTGCATTATGGGAGTATGTGTGATTTTTATATTAGTACTGATTGATGTCTCTATAGAAGATGTTAGTATAAATGAGTGTGTCATAATCAAGAACCTAACCTTTGATAAAGTATCATGTTGGATGTAAAATGCATCAAGCAATGCACCCTCCATGTTTTGTGTGGTCTGCACTTGTTTTGCATCTTTGCATGAAAATAAAGACATGCAGTGAAGCACTTTATCTCTGGGTGCAAAACTGTTACCTTGATGGTGGTGAGTGCCCAGCTTTTTTTGACTTTTGCAATTGTGTGGTAGCTGTGTGCACCTGGGTCCAAGTGTGGCTCTCCCTCACAAGCTATGTAGTGGTTCATTAAGCCACACACAGGTTTACAACTTCTTAAACAGAAAAAGTTTGAAAACCAGCACAGAAGTCCATGTTATCCCAGTATTTTAAAGACTGTGTCACCGGAAGCAGCAATGGACTTAAATGCAAGTGCAGACCCCTTTGATTACATAAGTGGATTGCTCACAAGTAACAGAAATATTAATCCACTTTTAGAAGATGCTGTGTGGCTGCATGATGATGTCATTAACAATCCACCTAGCACTTTAACTGAAGCATTCACACAATTTGAAAAGTTGCGATTAAGGCAAGGAAACTCTACTGGAATAGAACACGCATAGAAGCATATCTGCAAGCCTCACATGTACCAGTAGGGCTGAGGATTAAAAAAATCCAGTTTATGGTCAATATCAGCAGGATTCTTTCACCAAGTGGTGTGATATTCTTCATGACGCCTCACTCAAATTGATGTGTCTGATTACTGAAGATAGTAAAGCTATTCAAGAGAAACTAACAAAAGAGCTTAAAGAAAAGGAAAAAGCTCTGAAGGCCATTCATGAAGCACTCTGAATTTGATAGATTAAACCAGAATCTAAAAGATACTTTGACTAAGATGGATCTGGACATTACAGCAGTTAAACAAAGAAAATTTATAAGAGACAAAAATGATTATGAATTATATCACATGTTTAATTGGAAGAAAAAGATGAAAAACAGCTGAATGTCAGCAGCCAAGGAGTATCTGAAAAACAAACAAACAAAAAAAACAAAACACATGTGCTTCTTAACTATAGCACTGAGTATAGCGACACAGAAGCCAGTTCAGAAGGATTCTCTTTTTATCAGAGAACAGGACACAGGAACAAGTACAATACAATCTCCGATGCAATACATGCGACAACTGCTATAGATGTTTCAGAAGTGGACAAAGAAGAGGATAAGGCTTAGCAGAACAGGGAGGTCAGTGAGGCAGCAGGGGGGTCAAGCAGTGAAACAAAAAGCCAACAAGCATAGTAACCCCTGGAGAGAGGGAGAGCATGAAGATAATCATCTTATCCAGCTAACAGCCAACAGCAATTGAAGAGACTCCTGAATAAAGGTCTCTCCTTTGCCCTGACCATGAAAATAAAAAAATTCCAAATCTTTATTTATCTCCAAGTAGTTTGTCACAACCTTAATTTAAAAGGAGTATTTGATAAGGATAAAGGTTTCAAAAGGGCAGGACACACTAATGTAAATCAAGACAAAGCAGGGGTTTCAAACATAACAGCGAGTGAAAGTACACAGGTGAGTGAAAGTGGAGAGATAGCAAGCACAGCAGAGACAAATATGAACTGTATGAGTCACACTTGTTGCCAAAAGTCCACAATTAATCCGCCCCTGTGCACCATTATTCAAACTTTCTGGAAAATGTGTGAAGATCTGAAAAAACTTTATGAGAATCTTCCACACTTATGGTATAGTAAGCTAACATCAGAAGAGAGACAGGCACTTTCGGATTTGCAAAAAAGATTGTTCTATGGTAATTAAACCTGCCGACAATTGTGGCAGTGTAGTTATTCAAGATACTACAGACTATATTGCAGAGATACAAAGACAGTTATTAAAATGAAGAATTTCGGTAAAAAACTCAATTGAGATCCAAGATGGGAGTTTAAATGTGTGATAGATGAATATATTTACACTGTTTTGTATTTAAATTGGATAAATTGTGAAACAAATACATTTTTGACCTGTAAGGACTCTGTCCACCCTATGGTTTATACCTTGTCAGTGGTACATAATTAATTGAATAAACCCCCTGGCAGATCCATTGTCAGTGGCACTGGCTCCATCACAGAGCACTTTCCAAATATGTTGACCATTACCTGCAGCCCTTCATATCTGAGTTATACTCATCTGTTTTACTGCTTATGCAGCATATTGAATGGGAGGGTATCTAAAAAGAGCAAATCAGTGAGCAATCCCATACCAGGTGATATAGACAGCCATTATGTTGGTTACACTGTCAGCATCTGTTATGAGACATGATACCTCATGCATGAAGAAACTGAGGTGTCCTGCACCAGAATTGTAAGATTTTCAAATAGGCAAATGAAAAACGGCCACCAGCAGGAAACTGCCAAGCTGCAAACATACATTTCCAAAGTACAGACAAAGTAGAGTAGAGCTCAGGCACCACTGAAATTACAACCCATAACAATGGGGTGTTTGATTCAAAAATCACTTTATTGTTTAAAATAGAGCAACAATTACCTTAGCAAAATGCCTAATGTTTTCGAGCACTTCTGTGCTCTTTCTCAAGGCATAAATTGGTGCTCACAGGTGTGCCTTTAAAAAGGTAACATTAAAGTGACCATGCATTATTTCAACACATACAGATGTAACCCCCCACCGGCTCCTTATTTAACCAGCAGGCACACCTCCCATGGTCTAGGGGAAAAGAGAAGGGTGGGGGTTACATTGATTTTGCCACCATAGACAAGGTTGGATATGCAGATGGAGTAGACATTATAAACCACAAACCAAGTGTGGCTACTACCTTGCACACATCTGGTGGTACCAATACATGGCCACAACCCAGGTCCCAGGAAGAAAACATTTGCTAAGGGCTATGCTAGGTTTACATTTCCAGACAGGGTACCCAGGTAACTCCACACAGGGGAAGCAATAACATAAATGTCCATACCAGGTTGGGATTCTAGACTGTGGCTTTATTCCCTTTACATAGTAGAAACAACACAAAGCGAAGATGGACCCCCAAGGGTTACACACACGGTAAATGCAGACATTTGTAGTACAAAACTCCAAGAATTCCTATTTAGCATAGGATGACTGTAGAACTTGTGGACTAGCCATCTGTAGAACACACACTTTCTCCTGAAAATGGCACATAAGGCCAGCACTTGGCCACTTCCCATATTGCATAGGATAAGTTTTGGCACACAGACCATGTCAGAGCACTAGAGGCTCAACACTGGGGGACCCACATACAAGGGGTAAACTAGAGAAAAATCTACTCACTGGGGTAAAACTGGAGAAAACCCACTCACTGGGGTAAAACTGGAGAAAACCCACTCACTGGGGTAAAACTGGAGTAAACCAACTCACTGGGGTAAAACTTTCTTCAGGCATTGGCCACATGTGCTGACAGAAAAGACAGGTGCCCTTCAGAACCCGCAGTGCTAAGCTGGTCACTCCAGATGGGGGGGCTCCCACCTTTTGTTTCCAAGTTCATACTCGACCATCCCTCTGGTAAATACACCTCACATTGTCCAAAATGTACTGATGATGCTTTCCAGAAATGTATTTCACACTTAACATCCTCACAGGACACTACGGGGGTGATAAGAACAAAAATCCCGCTCTCATGACAGTCACAGACAGGACTCCACTGTGGAACAGCCACTTTTAAAATGTTTAGGTGACAGGGTCCCATTGTCAGAGAATTCACCCAAGAAAATGCAGGTACACCTGAACAGTCTTAAACAAACTGAAGTACTCACAGAAGTTGTCACACAAGGCAGCTTCACAATGCCCTGGTAGGATCAAAGGATTGCCCCTAACATCCTGGCAGCCTGCTCCATCCCTCCTGGGATGAAACACAGAAACATTCCTGGAGATGGTTTCCACCACTTAAACAAAGCTGGAAAATGCTGTACTACACTAGGGTGAGAAAACTGGAACACTGCAGTTCTCTTTCAGAGCTGCTGCTGGAACTGCTGCTACACTCTGCAGACTCCAACTTGAACTAACTCAGAATTCTAAATTCCCCACTCACATCATCTGGCTTATGTTGATGCGAGAGTTCTAATGAGGCATCACCTCTCCAGCTCCCAGCTGAGACCAGAAACAGAGGGGGACAGAGTGAAATGCATTCACTGGTAAATCACTAGCTGCCTTCCCTGCCTACCACTAACTCTAATGGGATTCTTGTAACCCCTGGGAACAAGGGGGTTACACAGACATCAAACTATGATTGAAAATATTAGCATAAAGAAATATTGCACCACAGACTTCATATGTCCCATTTAAAATATTTTAAAAGTTCTGATTATGTTATCTGTAACACTCTTCAAGCATATTTCTAAGACTCATGATCATATTTGGTGACCTCCATACTGGGAGGTCAGCCTTAAATCTTAGTTAGATTTCTTTTAATAAATAATGTTTGTAAGCTTAAAGTGTATAATGATAAACAAAACAACCACACCATAGACAAAGGACCAATAACAAACACCACAATTATCATTATTTGTGGTAATTGTGGTGTTTGTTATTGGTCCTTAGTACCTTGAAATGATGCTTCCTCCTACTAGCAGCAGTAGCAAACTGAGACACAGGGCGGTACAGGATTTTGAGTTTAGAGAGCTCAGTATCTTTAAGTGAGGACAGGACCAGGGCACCATACAGAATGGCAGGCAGCAAAATGCTGTCGGCTATGGATACCCTGGCTTCAGAAGTGAAGTATGGGTTGAGTCTATATAGAAGACCTAATTTTTGGTTTAGTAATTTGACCACCCAGTCGACATGAGGCTTAAATAAGAGTTCCATTAAAATGCCCAAGTACTTACTAGAATCAACAGACTCAATGGTGTCACTTTTAAGTGAGCATATTTTTAATAGTTCACGCCTGTCTGAGCTGAGATGGTGAGGGCCAAAGAGTGCAGACTTTGTTTTTGTTTTATGCTATTCTGGAGCAGGGAGTGGGATGCTGGATAAAATTTGTTTATAACACAATTTGCCGATTCATAATCAGTTTACCTTTATGTTCCCAGCACCGTTTGTTGTATTGTGCAGCATAATTACTTCCCTTTGATGATTGTATCAAATTTGTTTTTAAACTTCATTTTTTTTTTCATAAAATCATGTTGTCTATGGTCCCTTGGTCTATTTCTGAAATATTCGCCATATGGCATAATAACAATTTTACCAGATCCAAGAATACCTTATTGCTTGCAAATGATTTGGTCAAAGAGCCTTCGGTTATGCTGGCATCCATGCCTATTCTTACTTACCAATGTTTGTTAAGTGTTTTTAGTCCATGTTCCTGATTAGGAAACATTTATTGATCACTTTTTGTAATCATGCTCAATGTAACTGTGCCTATTTTTATTCTCATTGCTGTGTCTTTTTTTTGCATTGTTGTTATCTTACATGCTGGTTGCACCTGAAAGTGGACAATTTGCTCAGTCTGTCTTTCCAGGGTAAATAATAAGAAAATGAATTTTTTTTAGCATTTAATAGAAGTTTATTGGCCTTGAACCAGCATTCCAATAGATGTAAGTCAGCTTTGAGATCTGACTCAATATAGCATGAAGTCATCCACATAAAGCAGGATCTTGGTGTTACCACCATGTTTGGGTAGATCATTAATAAACAGGAAGAACCAAATAGGGCACAGGATAGAACCCTGGGGAATGCCATCTGTGATCTCCCTTAAGGTGGACTGGCTAACTCATTTAACCAGTTGCTTATGGCCAGATAACTAGTTGCTGAACCAGGAGCAGGATGTTTGATCAAGACTAAGATGCTTGAGTTTAAGCAGGAGCATGACTAAATGATTGACTAAATCAAACACCTTAGTCAGGTAAATCAAGATAGCACCAGTAGCTTGACTGGACTCCTGGGCATCAAGAAGATCAGTTGTCATTAGCTGAACTTGAGCCATGTCTGTTCCATGGTTCTTCTTGAAGTCATGATGGACATCAGTAAGCAAATAATGTATTTCACTGTAAACCTGGAGCTGGTTATAAACCAGTTTTTCTAAAATTGTGGATAGAGTACAAAGAATGGAAATTGGCCAATACTGTTCAATTAGTTACTTCATGCACCCTTTGTGGACTGAGACTAGGAGGACCACTTTCCATATATTAGATAGGTCACTCTGCAAATTGAACATATTAAATAGAGCTGCAATGGAGGCAGCAAGGATAGGGGCACCAAGTTTAAACAGCCTGGGTTCAAGCATGTCATAGCCAGCAGCACCTTCTGCTTTTGTCCTTAATAGCTGGGCTAACATCTCTTGTCTGGAGAATAGCTTGAGGTGAAATTCAGGAAAAGATTGTAGAGGGTTGAAAAGCTGAGTGGGGTAGGGTCTGAGGAAGAACCACACTGTACTAGATTGATAAATAATCTGTTGAGCACCTGATCGACAAGGACAGGGTCACTGGTTGACTTAGCCTCATACAGAATGTCATGGGGAGTACACACATTCCCTTTGAGAAGGCTATTGATTTAGGACCAGAACTGTTTCAGGTTTCACAGATTTTTGTACTACAGTTTCTGTCAGTTCATTACCCTAGCTTTGTTAAGACTAGCCTTAAAAAGGTTTCTTAGTGTCCTGCAATTATGCCAGTCAGGACATGAGCCAGAGGCCTGAAAGGTGTTCCAGGCTTTGTCCTTTTGTTTCATGACCTTACAAATGTCTCACATAAGCCATATTGAGCACAAGCTCTTGACTCTTCTTGAAGATATGAATATATTTTGTACTATTACGTTTTGAGCCTTTTGTGTTTTTTATAGACCCTACTGATTGTTCATTGTATTAATTAGGTAGGATCATGATCATTGAAGCACAAAGCTTTTCAGCATTTGACATTATATCTCACTATTATTAATACTGATGTTACCTAATGTATATTGGTCTTATCATTTCCTATTCCATGATATATTCCTTGATTGTATGTATTCTTATCTCTTCATTGCATGATTTTTTTTAACTATTGGATGCACTCATTTGGTTGTTTCACTTTTATTTATAATTGTTTACACTGCACATAAGAAACACATTTATTAACTGCATCTTTGAGCTTCAGCAAGATAATCTGATACTAAATTTATAAGACTCATACTGGTTAAGCAGATATATTACAGTTGCACGATATAAACTGAGTCCTGCGCTAATCTCTACTGTCACCTGATGAAGCCTTCACTTAGAAGATGTAAATGCTGAGTTTTTTTCTGCTCTTCAGCCCCGTTATGCATTTTGTAAATCATTTTCTTGCAATTTGCTTATTTGCCTATTAAAAATAGTTGATATTTATAGTACTCCACTTGTTTCTCTGTGCCTTGTGTGCCCCACTATCATTTTCTTTTTGGTGAGCATAGCTCTTTTTGTGTAGACACCTGCTATCCAGAAGCAGAGGGAGATATGTTTTTTGCAAAATTGCTTGTGCAGGGTCATTCAAGCTAAGTATGACACAAGATTCACTGGAGGTAAGTCCTAACTTGCTTAGACAGGGCCCTTAAGGCCTTGTGGGAAGCAAAAAGAGAGTCCTACATTTTTTTGCAAAGGATCCTTTGGGCCCTGTGTGTAGGAGGTAGGCCTTAACTTACTTTACACAAGGCCTTTTGGGCCTTGTGTGAAGTAAGACATGAGTCCTAATGTGCCAGGGTACCAGGGTCATTTGAGACCTGTACAAAGCAGGGTGTTAGTCATAACTTGCTTCATTCAAAGTTCTTTTGCCCTTTGCCCTGTGCAAAGCAGTAGAGCCATCATAAAGTCTCTTAATATTTTGTTTGTGCATGACTTTCATTGGCAGTGTTTCATTTTGGGTTGTGTTCTCAGTCATTTTAAATTGTTTGCTGCTTTAAACATTTTGCTTTTGTAGGACTTAGTTTATTTTTTTTGTGACAATTTTCACAATTCCCAAAGTAACTCATGTACCAAATGAAAATCAGCTTGTTTTTGTATTTCATTGTTTTTTTTGTTGTGTCTTGCCATGTGCACATACTATTTATTACACACACACTGATTTTATCAAAGTCTGTCTCAGTGGTTTTTCAAGTAAATCACAACAAAAACATTTAATTGAAATATTAATTGTAATTCGTTTTTTAAAGTCAGCTCAGCTGTATTTTATTTAAAATGTCAACCATAAGAATTTTTTCTAGTTTTTAGCTTTTAAAGTTTTTGTTCATGCCCAGTTTTACCTTAAAAAAAAGTTTGCATTTCTTCAGCTATTCTGTCGTGTGGTCCACACATGGATAAGATTTGAAAACTTAAAACTTTAAATCCATGAAAGGCCCTATTCTGGGACAAGATTTAATGAACCAGAAGGTTTTATCATTTAAATCAGTGCTCTTTTTTCTTACTAACCCATGGTAAAAAGTCTTAATTTGGACTTTTTTACAAAACTTTACTAATTAACAACTGTGACAGCATGCAGAACATCCCTCACTGAATCATACAGGACAAGGGAGAGTTATGGCATTGTGCAGCCCCATTCCCTTCTCTGTTTCTTTTTCCTATTTCTTTTCTTTTTCTGTGGCAGATAAGGAGCATATTGGTGGCTAGGTCAGCATAAGAGGTCCTCTGAGAGCAGCCTGATGTGCAGAAGTACACAGTATATTGGTTTCTTTAACTGAGGGGTATTTGAGAAGAATCTGCCATTCATATCCAGAAATAGCCCCTTGGCCACAGAAGGACTGTCATGATGTGTATCTGGTCTGTGCGTGGAGGACAGATTTGAAGTTTTCATTTTTAACTGGCTTGGGGCAACACCCCATTATAGCCAGAGAAAGTGTGAGCTCTGCTGTGCTGTTCACCTGGTTAAGTGAAGCCAGTGGTCCCTGTATTGCCCAGTGCTGTGCCCTGAAAACTCCTGCCTACTGCTCTGCTTAATTTTGACTATTCTTTCCTTTCAGTAGTCCTGTGTTATTTCCTCAGCTGCTAATACTCTTCACTGCTGCAAATGACATTTGTCATGCTTAGAAGGAAAAAGCATATGTTGAAAATCTCCCAAAACAATGAAGTTATGAAGAAATGTCACTTTTAGGACCACCAGTTGGCTCAGCGGGTAGCACACTGCACTCCTGGGCTGGCAACTCGAGTTCAGGGAATAGCTCAGGGATCTGGCTGGGTGACCTGATGTACTGGTATTGGCATGCAGCATCACTTCCAGCCTGGGGAGGGATGGCACAGTATTCTGCAGCATTGGCAACACCTTGTGGCAGGCTGGGGAGCCTTTCCTCACAAGGATTTACATGCATCTCAAGGCCTGAAGGGGCTACTCTCTGCATTGGGGGAGGTGGGTGGGCTCCAAAATGGGAAAAAACAGCAGCAGCAGGATGAAGCTCCAGTTGATGTAGAACCCATACCATCCACAGGCCTCATTTTGCCAGCAGCTACCCAGCACCATTTGTCACCATCCCAGGGACTTATTTCAAATCATTGGTACCCCCACAGATTCTCCCTGTGTCAGGGCCAGGAGGGTGAGGGCTGTACTCCCCCCTGGAGGCTCTCATCTAGCTTGGTGGTCCAGTGCCCTGTCAGTGATGCAGAGTCTATGACAGCTGGAAGCTTTGTCCTGCCCTGGCACAAGGCTTTTTCCTACATTTTCTCACACACCCATATGGCATGCCACTCATGGCATCAAAACATGTCCATATGGTAGCATGCACATGCTGACATTGAATGGCAGACAACCCTTGACTGCTGCTCACACTGCACTGCTACCAGGCCTCAACCTCATGATGGTCTATGAGCAGAGTGACATGGCCTCTCCCTCATGAGAGGAGGTACCAGGGACACTGAATCTTCTCGCCACCCATGCCAGTCTCCAAGCAACCTGAGTCCATTCTTGAGCCCAGGTTAAATGCACTGTGGTGGTAGCTACACTGCTGTGCCACTAGCCTGGCAGTCTGGAACATTTAAAGAACACCAGAGAGCTTGTTCAGGATTTTTCACTCCTTACAGATACAGGTCGCTCCCCCCCCCTTCTGCTCAACCTACTTATAATGAAAAACTCCCTCTGCAAGATCCTGCCATCCAACCTGGCTGTTCTGTATTTTACATATTAATTTTCCATTTATTTCTACTGTTCTGACAGGACACTGACCATGCTGTGACAAGACTCCAACATGGTCTGACAGGGCACAAACTCCATGAATCAGATAAGTGTTGTTGTATGATTACCTCACTTTGTTTATCCTATTTAGTATCTAAAAGCTGAAGATACTTTGTGACAATCACACAAGAGTGTGCTGTACATATTTATGGAACCCATACAAACAGAAGTGAGAAAGAAGTAAGTGCCTCAGCTGGGACACTTACTTCTTTCTCACTTCTGTTTGTATACTTTGTGACACCGTGGCTATTCTTATTTTACAGGTATGACTGGACGTTCCCTGGGGAATCCCCCTATCCCAGGCTCCACAGGGACCAGGTAAGATATCTCTTTCTTATTATTTGTCCTAGGATAGTAAGTTACAATTGTGCAACAGGAAGTATTAAGTCTGCGTTGGCTTTCTCTTTTTAGGTGGTTGGTGATGCAGGGCATGAAATATGTCACCTATTCTGTTTATTCTACTTTACACAGGTCCCAAAGGTACATGCATGAATTAGGGTACAACTTGACTATCACAAAAAGAAGGGAAATTAATTGCAAAAAAAACTATCTCAATGCACACATTAGGATTGAAGAACGCAAAGAGCACAAAGCAAGGAAATGAAAAACATTATGGCTTGGAGTCTCATAAGTCTTGCAAATCAGTGGTGTGGTGTTCCTTGAGGTTCTCAACCCTAATGCCCAAACCCTCCCCTGAGCAAACAAAGTTATACGTGATCTCATGCTTTGCACAGGGTATGCAGGGCCTGTGAAAAGAAGGTTATGAATATCTTGTCTCATGCTTTGTTATATATGATCTCTTCCTTTACACAGGGCCCATAGGGCCCTATGGAAAGAAAGTTATGACTGACTCTGTTGGCCACATGTTGCGAGCCATACTTCTCTACCTCCAAACACTATATGCCTATGTGGGCACAAGCCTGGACCTGTACATTGTGCTTCATGAAGAAGACCAAGGGTTGGGGTGAGGACGTGGGCATTAGGGCTGGTAACCCTAAGGAACACCAAACCCCTGATTTGCTAGGACTCCTGAGACTCCAAACCCTAATATTTTTCATTTCTTTACTTTGTGTACTATGCATTCTTCAACCCATATGTGTGCAGTAATGTAGTTTTTTTGTTAACATATATATTCTTTGCAAAAACATTGTTAATGCACCAGTTAGTGTAACTTACCACAAAAACAGGGAAATGTGGAGTTAGGGTTTCCAGCACTAACTCCCCACTCCCACAAGCAGCAAAATGAAAAACATTAAGGTTTTGGGTCTGTCACTAGCCCACTCCCGTGAGGCAGGATTTCTCTTGGCGTCATAGCAAATCCTTCCAAAGATTGGGGGAAGGTCAGGGATGCCCTTTCTCTGTCCTTCTAGCACACTCACTGTTTCACAACTGAGTGTGCACAAGAGAAGCCCAGGGCACCCTTATTTAAAAAATAAGCCAAAGGCTTTACTAACTAAATTAATAGGAAAACAGTAAATAACATCAAGAAAAATAATTTTAGACACTGGTTACAGGATATTGATAATAAAAAGGAAAGTATACATACCTACACTTTAAAACTCTGAGATTAAAGTTCTACCTTGAGTCCCTAGTGTCTGAATTTTGAAGTGCAAAGTCTTTACAAAGGAAGTTGAAAACCTTGGTTCTTGGTAGTGAAGAAGAATTCTTGAAGAAAATGTTTCTGCTCTCCTAAGCAGGTAGAGAGGGTCCCAACTGCAACAATGGCGAAAGGCTTCAAGCAAAAAGGCAAAAGCTAAAAGGCTCAGATACCCTCCATCTGCATCCTAGTTTTAAAGGGTTTCAAACAGGGCAGGTTTAATAGATAGTGGCTGGACCTGTGACTGGCTAGCATTCTGTTTATATGGTCACCCAACCAATCAGAGTTTAGTATTTTATTACAATATCACAGATATGAGGTTCTGAATATAAAAAAAGACTCAGAGGTCAGCCAGTTCAAACCAGATTTCTGGGGGAACATTTCAGCCTCCCTGCTGGGAGATAGCTGTAGTTAAACTGCACTCAATTCAGTTGTTTACTTAAATAGTAGCCATTTTCAGCTGGTAACAAGCTTAAGTCACTGTAGCCCTGCAGATACAATAGGAAGCCAGACATTCTGTCTCCTGGGGATGGTATGGTCCATTCAAACACAAATTGACCTTCCTGCATGCCAGCTCTGCTTAATTATTTATTTTGTCTCCTTTTAAATAATTTAATTAACTCTAGTCCTGGCTAGCAGCAACAATCTTTTTCTGTAGTAACAAGAAAATCACATCAGTCTACAGGGCCCATGTGCCTATACCCATGATCCTTTGCACTGACACTGGCTACTATGGCATCTCTGATGCATTATATACATAACATTATATACAACATGACCCAAAACAATAAGATATGGCCTTATCTCACCACACTCCTCCCTGTTTAACAGAACCTGGTGGGAACAGGCCCCTTTTTAGTAAGAGATTCCACCAGTTCTGCCCATTAATCCAATGGGCAAGATAGGCCATCTGCATTGGCATTAGCAGAGCTATGTTACATTTCCCACATATGATACCTCAGCCATGGCCACCTGGCACTTTTCAGCCTTTACAGTGAGTCCTGCCTTCTGTATTCTGCCTAACACTTCCCTCAGATGTGACAGGTGTTCCTTGCTGCTTGTATTGAAGATGGCAAGATTGTCCAGATAAGCCACTGCATACTCCTCACTACCCTGTAACACCTGGTTGACCAATCTTTGGAATGTGGCTGGGGCATTCTTCATCCCAAAAGGCATCACCTTAAACTCAAAGATGCCTAGAGGGGTGATGAAGGCAGACTGTACCCTAGCTGTGGCAGTAAACTCCACCTGCCAGTACCCTTTCATCAGGTCTATGGTTGTTAGGTAGGCCGTCCCACCCAACTTGTCCAGCAACTCATCTGTCCAGGGCATTGAGTGGGCTTCAGACTTTGTGACTGTGTTGAGTCCATGATAGTCCACACAAAAGTGAGTAGACCCATCTGGCTTTGGGACGAGGACTATGGGCGAGACCCAGGGACTGTGGGATTTCTGGATTACTCCTAACTCCAGCATTTCCTCCATCTCTCTCTCCTAATGTCATTTAAGATGGCCTCAGACACTTGGTAAGCTGTCCATCGTATGGGCGCTTGCTTCTCCATGTCCACATCATGGGTCGCTAAGGGGGTTTGTCTAGGCTTGGCCATAAATAAAGGGGCAAAGTCCTCTAAAACCTCCCTCACTTCCTGGGTCTGTTCTGGGGTCAACTGGGGTGACAGTTTGATTGTCTCCACCAATGACTCCCACTAGCTTTCCTCTAGCAAGTCCAGGAGGAGGTCTTCTTCATCAATTCCCTCCCCTGGATTACAAACAGCAAACACCATGTTGGCACTATTTACATATGACTTTATCATATTGACATGGTACATTCAATGTGTTTGTCTCCTGTCAGGCAGTCCCACAACATAATTAATGTCCTTTACCTGTTGTACTACCTTGTATGGTCCCACCCACTCAGCCTACAGCCTGTCCTTCCAGGCTGGGATGAGGACCATTACTTCCTGACCTGTGCTGTATGAGTGAGCTCTATGATAGTACCAGACTTTTTGCTTCTGCTGAGCAGCTGACAGGTTGCTTTGGGCCTTGCCCATAAGCTCCTTCAGCTTCTCCCTGAACTTAAGGACATACTCCTTTATGGGAGTCCCCTGGGTGGCAAGCTTGTCAACTCTTGGGGCACTTCCCTATATGCAAACAACAGATGGGGAAGATATTTCTCCCAGTCCCTTCCATGCTGTTCAGAAAACTCTTGGAGCATCATTTTTAAGGTATCACTGAATCTTTTCATGAGCCCATTGGCTTGTGGCTGACAAGGTGTCATGTGCCTTTGCACCACCACACACTTCTCCCACAAAGACTTCATCAGATATGACATGAAGTTAGCCCCTTTTATTTATTTATTTATTTATTTATTTATTTATTTATTTATTTATAGCTCGGATTACAGCACCTTTGAGTCAGTGACTCTTCTACAGTGGTTCCATGTCAAAATGAAGACAAACATAATAATGAACTAAATACATAGCAAGTGGAATACATGATACATGGAGTTGGGGTTACAATCTGAAATAAAAGTTACAATCAGGTGAAAAGTGTTGCCGGCCAGTGGTGCTGAGGGTTGAGGTACTGGATACCACACCTCACACCACGCTGGTGACCTGGGTTTGGGAATGGACTCAGGGTTTCCAGGGGTTGTAGGGGAGGAGGATGAGGATCAAGCATCCCAACAGATGCTCTCCTCCTCCTGGGGTAGGTTCCTGGGGTGCTTTGAGCATCTGATGCACCTATGTCTGTGGAAGCTTGGGCATCAGAGCACAGGCAGCTCTCCAGAGTCAGGGAGGGGAGGATGTTGTGGCCATTTGACATTGGCATGTGTTAGCACACTGTCTGTCTGAATGTCAATCCTGCATGCCAATACCCTCAGGTGAAGGAGGGACCAAGAGAAGAAAAGTGGAAAAAATCCTCTCTCTGTCCAAGATGATGACCAATCTTAGCCTCGATCACCTACCCATCAGCAGACCCCGTGTGCAGGCTCTCCAAAGAGAGGAGTAAGGTAGGGGGATAATGGAGTAAGCCTGGCACTCTAGGGGCAAACACCATGGGAGAGATCTACGGGGACTGATCAGGCCTGAAGTAGTGGACTAAGAGGGTAGTAAGGTGGGAAAAAAAGGAATTGGAAAACCAAATGTGTTAACATTCAGGTTTCAGCAAAAAATTTCAGTCAGGTTAAATTCTGCATTCAGGTTACAGCAGTGGTGCAAGTGGTAGACAAGAAGTACAGGAACTCAGGCACTGTCAAATATAAAATGCAGAATGAAGATTTTCAATCTGAAGGATAGCTGTGTGAAGACACGTCTATCTGTTTAGACACTAGTAGATTCGGTTAGAGATATTGAAGCATTTCTAGCAAAATTGCACTGTTGTACAAGTCAAATGTTATAATGGAAACCATGATTTTAGGTGACAGGGACAGAAACTGTCATTATGTTGTTGGTTTAAGAATTTCAGTTCCAGTGTCAGCGGGTTAGAAGTACAGGAACTCCGTTCCTGCTGCAAAAAAGGTACAGGAACAGAGTTCCTGTATGTTCCTGTTCACTTTCATCACTGGGTTACAGTAAGAAGTGCAGTAGATTTCTGGGATTAGGGAGGTACCCTGGGAGAAAGAGCAGGGAGTGATACTGTCAAGAAATTTGACATTGTCAGGGTATGTAGTGGGAAATGAGAGGGAAAACTGAGGGGTTGAAAGGGAGTATAGTGGGAGATGAGAGGGGAGACTGATGGGTGAGAGGGAGGACAGTGGGGAGATGGGGGAGAAAGGGGCTGGCAGGGGGTCTGTGCACAGTGTTAGGAATAGGAGAGCACGGGCAGGAGGAAGAAGAGTGAGGAAAGGGAAGAGAAAGGAGAGTCAGGGAAGGAAAGGAGAGACAGGGAGGGAAAAAAGGGAGGTGAGACATAGGACAGGGGATGATGGTCAAGGTAGGGGGAGAGTTCAGGCTGTAGCCTTTTGATCAGAGATAACCTCCTGCAGAAACCTGATATGAGAGAAAAATCCTAGCAAGGCATTTGCCACCTTGGGTGCCTTAATGGAGGAGAGGGCTACTGCCTCTGGGTATTGGGTGGCATAATCAACCACCATCAGGATAAACCTTTTCTAGGAGGAGCTTGGGGTATTCAATGGTCCCACAATATCCATTCCTACCCTCTGGAATGGCTACTCCACAATGGGCAAGGGAAGTAGGGCAGCTTTTGTTTTACTACCTGTCTTCCCTATCTGTTGGCACCAGTGAGCAGACCTGCAACATTCCTTCACCTGCTGGGTGAAGTTGGGACAATAGAAATTTTGGGCCAATTGCTGTGTGGTGCTCGTGATTCTCAGATGTCCCGACATGGGGATATTATGGGTGATCTTAACCGCTCATGATACTTCTGGGGAATGACAAGCTATCTGTCCATGACCCTTCCCTCAGTCCTCACATCCTGTGTATACAGCAGTCTGTTGTTCCAAAATACCCTATGTCTCATGTCACCTCCATGTGTCCCATCAGATTATGCACAAGCCCTCAGCCATTCCAAAATAGGGTCAGTCCTCTGAGCAGCTGCAAAATCTTCACATTATCCAAAAGCATGGGACATGACCCCCTCAGTTCCTAAACTGGCATCCGTAGCTCTAGTAGCAGGGCCTTCAGAGTCACTGCCACCCCTAACCTTCTGACCATTGGTCACCCCTCCCTCCCTCTGAGTAACCTTCTGTAGCTGTTTGGTGCACATCTACTTGGGGAAGTCCTGCTTCCCTTTCACTATTCTCCATTTCAGGAGATGAAGGCTGGGGAACCAGCCTTCTATTCTCTTCCACAGGTGCTTCTGTAGGGTTCAGGGAAATACAAGGGGCCTTAGCCCTCTGACTGTGGATAATCACACACAACACCCCTGCTGTATATTATTCCCTATAATCACATTCAGAATGAGGTTGTCTACCACTCTCAATTTTTGTACCTGTCTTCTGTCTCACCCCAATCCAGGACAAAACTAGCTAGTGGCAGGATTTTCTCCTCCCCTGTGAATACAATCATGGTGACAAATTGATTAGATATAAGCTGTTCAGGTTCAACCAAGTCCCCTTTTACCAGAGTAACAGATGTCCCTGTGTCTCTTAACCCATGGGTCTGCACCTCATGTACAGTAACAGGGTGTATGTGGTCCCTCATATTCACAGGCATACTCTCAGGGATACACAGTGCACCCATCTTCTTTGGAGGAATACTTTGTTCACTCTGTGCCTTTTTAGGACAGTGTCAAGCCAGATTCCCTGGCTTCTTACAAAACCAACATTCATTATTCTTTTTTCCCCAAGACCTTCCTTCTTGGTAACTTGAGGCTTCCCCCTTTCTGCAGAGAAATTGAGGGTTTTAGCTGCCATGAATGTGTGCTTTTCCTTATTTGTGCTGCAGCACCTGCCCCCCACTTCCTTTCATAGCAGGCCTGCTGCTGGCACAGCGATCTGAGAGCTCAGCAGCTTGTAGTGCTGTTTCAGGATCCTGGTCCTCCAGCCAGGTTTTCAGCTCCACTGGGCAAGCCCAAAAGAACTGTTCTAAAAGTATAACCTCCTCAATTTTCTCCACAGAGTTTGCTTCCATCCCCTCCCACCAATGTTTTAAAAACTGCTGTTGCTTTGTAACTAGTTCTTCAAAGTTCATGTCAGGGCTTTTTTGGAGTTTACAAAATTTAACCCTGTAGGCATCAGGAGTCAGTTCATACTTTTTAAGTAAAGCACTTTTAAGTTTCTCATAGTCTCCACTGTCCTCATTATCCATTTGGCCTAGGGCCTCATGCCCTTTACCAGTAAGCAGTGACGATAGCTGGAAGATCTAGGACACCCTGGGAATTTTGGCCTGGATACAGATCTTTTCACACAAATTCAAAAATGCATCCATATCCTCTGGCTCTTTAAAGTCAGCTATTAATTTTAAAGTTAACTTATACCCCATCCCTGGAGTTTCAGGTTCATCCCTGCCACTTACCTTCCCTGGTGTTGGTCATTGGAGTCTTAACTTCTCCAGTTCAAACTCTCTTTGGCGCTGCCTTTCTTTTTCCTCAGCCTCTCTCTGAAGCTACTTTTCTTTTTCCACTGCCTTTCTCTGGCACTGTTTTTTCTGCATCTCCATTTCAAACGTCTTCTGCTTGAACTCCCTCTGTTGCTGAGATTCAAACTTTCTCTGAATGAATTCTAGCTCCAATTCCCTTTCTTGCCACTCTTCTGCAAGCTCCAATTTCCTCAACTCCAGTTGCAGCTTGATCCCTTCCAGCTCCAGCTTTGTTGTGGCCTTTCCCTGGTGCTGTGGCCCTGGGTTCCCTCTGGTCTTGCTGTCCTCCTCACTGGGAGTGGACACTACGACATCCCTTTGCCCCCCACATCCAAGGTCTGGTCCTTCTCAGTCACCATCTGTGACTCGAGGTCCTGGGCAATTGCTTGATCATCGGTTGCCACAAGAGCCTCCATGAGGTTATTTTTGCTTTGCACCTCATAATGGACCCCTCTTTCCTGGCACGGCTGCTTCAGCTCTTCTACAGTGTAGTCGCTCTATGTAGACGTCATCTTTCTTCCCTACACTGCCACAAGTCTGTCTTTTACTTGCAGCAAAAAAAAAAACAGAGTGGGAAGTATTGTATATCTTGTAATCAATTTGCCCTTTTTCCATTTTTCTGCCCTTTTTGTGTGTGGTTGTTCAAACAGTTTGCCAATCACACTGCTGCTCACCAAATCTGTCACCATCCCACTCCCATAGGACGGGACTTCCTTCTGCATCACAACAAATCCCTCTGGTGACAGTGGGTCAGAAATACCCTTTCTCAATCCTTCTCATAAGCTCACCATTTCACAACTGAACGTGAACCAGAGAAGCCTAAGGCACCCTCTCTTTATGCAAGGGGATACAAATGCAGTCTCAAATCTGTGTTCCTGGGGTAGAACCCTCTCAGCCACTGCACAACATACCAGAAAGCCACAGGCATGTATAGGCTTTGGGGGGCCCTATACGCCCTATTATGTGTCTTTTCCCAGAAGTACAGTGCTCAGTTCAAATCCCCCCACAGGCTCCTCCCAAAACCCTTTGTATTTTCTCCCCTCCTTTTATCACAAAGTCCCTAATGATACTTCACTCTGGTAGTGTTTGACCTTAAAACACACAGGCATGGTATCATTTGAACAACTTTTTCCAAGGCAGCACACACAAATAACATAAGCAGAATTATTTGAAAAATAAGCCACAGGCTTTACTAATTAAATTAATAAGGAAACATAAATAACATCAAGACAAATCATTTTAGACTTTGGTTACAGGATATTGAAAATAAAATGGAAAGTATACCGTACATAAAAACCTACACTTTAAAACTCTGAGATTAAAGTTCTACCTTGAGTCCTTAGTGTCTGAATTTTGAAAGTGCAAATTCTTTTACAAAGGCAGTTGAAAATCTTGGTTCTTGGTGATGCAGTAGAATTATTGAAGAAAATGTCTCTGCTCTCCTAAACAGGTAGAGAGGATCCCAACTGCAACAATTGCAAAAGGCTTCAAGCAAAAAGGCTAAGGATGAAAGGCTCAGATACCTCTCTTCATCCTAATTTTAAAGGGTTTCAAACAGGGCAGTCCAGTGGATAGTGGCTGGCCCTGTAACTGGCTAGCATACTGTTTCTATTGTTATCCAACCAATCAGAGTTTAGTGTTTTATTACAATATCACAGATATGAGGTTCTGAATATAATAAAAAAGACTCAGAGGTCAGCCAGCTCAAAACAGATTTCTGGTGGAACATTCCAGCCTCCCTGCTGGGAGACAGCTGTAGTTAAATTGCACTCAATACAGTCATTTACTTAAATGTTAGCCCATTTCAACTGGTAACAAGCTTAAGTCACTGTAGCCTTGCAGATACAATAGGAAGCCAGACATTCTGTCTCCTGGGGGTATCAGGTCAATAGTGCACATAAAATTCAGTGACAGAATTTCAGCATTATGGTATGTGCTTAATCAATTAGAGCATTATTGACATTTTAGAGCATACCACAACAGCATTGAATTACTCCCTATAAAGAACTTTTGGAGTAGGTGGGAGAGCTTTCCTGCAGTTTACTAAGAGGAGGGGTAACGGAGTCCCTGTGCCCAAATAAAAGCAATTCATCAACTTTGTGCTGTAGTAACCTCCCACCACAGTTTGACTCACATATGGGCACGGTCATTATCCTGATAGACTTGAATCTACAAGAGTGATTGTCAGCCTACTAAGGTGTGGTGGAATCCAAACCTGTTACCATTTTATAGAACCCTATGCAAGTGCAGCAGCACCTTACACTTCACACAGGGAATAATGATTTTCTATGCCATTTTCTCCTCACATGCCAATGGGAAATTAAACAGCAAATTAGAAAAAAATAAAGGTCTGAATCAGTTTCCTTTACACAGGTGACTGCACACCAAGATTGTTTGTGGGGATTATGTACAGTGCTGTAAATGTAAATGCCAGTATGACCATGCTTAAAACAACTGCAGTGATTTTGTATGCACGGATATGACATGGAACTGTCTTCCAGAGATACTGTGGTCCATACAGACACAAATGTACCTGCCTGCATACCAGCTCTGCTTAATTATTTCTTTTGTCTCCTTTTAAATAATTTAATTAACTCTAGTTACTCTGACTGGAGCATTAACAAAGTTATTTGCAAAAAATGTCCTTTCTTTGTGAGACAGTGGAATCAGATCCTCATTCACACAGGTCCCATCAGGACCAGCATGAACAGGTGCAGATGTACAGGGCCCTCTGGGCAGTGCTCCATGGGAAGACTCCATCCACCTGCATAAGTTCAGGGCCTGGCATATTCACCCTTTACACATTCACTCTTCACACAGTCACTTTTTAAAAAATAATTCAACGGGCCTACACAACCAGAGTAGCATTATGCTTGTGCAACTACAATAACTGTTTGGCCATTTGTACTCTCTATTCCATGGGGAATTACCACCTTGTAGGAGTAACCAAGGCAAGGAACCCTTGAAGAGGGTTCCATCCTTAGAGCTGCCACAGGAAAGATTCCCTTGGCTAAAGCTACCTTAGGAAGGAGCCCCAAAGAGAGTTTTAAACAGTGAATATTGACTAAGAGGTTGAGAAGCAGATTGACAGCAACAACACAGCTGAAGAAGCACAAATAAGATGTGCAGGTTGTCAGGATTACACTGATTAAAATGGATTGCACTGATGACATAAGGACTTCCTAATAAGAGAGGGAACAGCGGGTAGAGCCACCATCCATCTCGATACAACAGTGGAACTTAGCTAAGGAAACTAGGGAATGTACTATTAACAACTAATTACACAGTATGACCTTTGCACGACAGAGAGGAAAAACCCCTTTTAAAGGAGGAAACCTCATGGGATCCAAGGCCTAGTTGTCTTCCCTGTAGGCTTTAGGATATTTTGGTTAGTGACAGCTCTGCTGCTGAAATTTAGAAGGCCAGTCCAGGGTGTGGAAAATATTTCAATTTGGGGGACAATTCTCACTCTATCCCATTAATAGGAACACCTTGAAGGGTTAGAAGATACCTCTGCAACATGGGATACATGACACAGTACCACCTTCAAGGCAGGAGGAGGAAGAGAGTGATGATCACTGAAGCACTCAGCCAGCTGATTGATCTAAGAACAAACAAGGTCAACCAGAAGCAGTTATAGGGAGGATAGCTTAGAAGATGCCTCTGAACCTACTCAGCTAGCTAAAGGGGCCCAGACTGATGAGGCCCCACCCTTTGCAGCTGAAGTCTTAAATTCTACATCACGAGGTGCCACCAATAAGTTAGATGACTGAAGCTCCACCCAGAGCAAGGACATTCCCACTATGGGCCACATGAGAAGGACCCTGCCCTGCATTTCACATGCTCAAGATGTGAATTTTGTGGGTGCAGAGCAAGACCATCAGCTGCATGGCAAGCCCTGAGCCAGAAATGGTAATGGTCATTGTTGGCATGCCTTCAATTTTTGAGTGAGAGTATGAATCAACTTTGATGTGCCAGATAGGAGGAGCATTTGCAAGACAGTAAATATTTGCAATGCAATAATGAAATGCAATGAATATCTTGAAAGCCATGTAGGCTGTGAGGTAAATGTATTTATGCATGGACAATTGAAAAGCAATGTAGGCAAAGGAGCAGGGCAAAATCATATAGCTTACATAAAAGCATGCTTCTGCTTCTTGGAGCCATGATGCCCCTCTGTGACATCACAGTCCCCAACCATGGAAATAACAGGGGAGCTACAAGTTGAGCACCATGAGATCAAACAGCAATGTTTGTATGGTAGGATCCCCAAAAATAGAAGTGCTTTTACAGGCAAGGTCCTAGTTAAGGACAGTCAGACGATAGCAAGCTGCCAGAGTAACACGAACAAGCTGAAGCAAAATAATGACTGAAAGGTTCAGAATAATTAAATTCAGAAAAGTACTGCTAAAGTGCCTGCAGCTGCAACCTGTGTCAGTATACTAATACAGCAACATGAAAATACAAGAGCAGCACAAACACTGAAAGTTGGGAGTAGTAGCTGCTTGACTGCACAAACAATGAATTGAGCAGAGCACACTGAATACCAATACTGAATGATTTAAGCAGAGTTGCTGAGAAACAGCCTAACACAGCAGGGTGTGCTGAACAACAAACAGCACAGCAGGGAGTGGCAGCTTGCTTGGAGCAGGATGAAGCCTGAACCAGGTAGAAACAATTAAGATGGAAAAGCACAAGAGACAGCAGAAGCAGGGAAACAGCATGTTGAGTTGAAGCATGCAGATAACAAGTGCAGGTAAACTGAGGGATAGCTAAGTATGAAAAATAAATGGGACACTAGAAAAACTGGAAAAGCCCCAAAGAAACAGACAAAAGCAAACACAGCACAGGAGTTGGAGGGAGCAGAAACAAACAACTGAGAGGGAAGCACAGACAGACTGCAGCCAGAGGCAAATACTGACTGAGAAGCACAAATCAGGCAGAGAGTCCAGCACAAGCCAGCAGAAATCCAAGCACAATGGAAGGTAGGAGACACATGCAGTAAAAAAGTGTTGGGGGGGGGAGACCAAGGAGAGGTCAGTAGGAGGCTGGGAGGAATTGCTTATATAGCTCAGGAAGGGGGCATGGCTGGTTGCTCACCCCACTGAACTACAGGCATAGCCGTACAATTAAGTATGTCATACTGAAGAAAAAATAAAATACAATACATTACAATACAATACAATACAGTCAAAACACACAAGAAGGGAAAACACAACATATTAGAAAAAAGAACAGTGCAATAATTGCAAAGAAAAAAGAAGAAAAAGACTCCAACCTCCATCCTGCCAGGAGCACGACACATGAAATACCCAGCCCAGCATGGGGCAGTAAAAAAAAAGAAAGGGAGATACTAACGAGTAAGCCTCATATAAAGAAACAAACATTAACAGAAACATAATTTAAAACCCAAGATAAAAAGATTACATAGAAAAGTTTATATAAAGTGACTCCCATCTGGTCTGGAAAGGAGGCAGGCTATTATGAAGCGATGCAATGTCAATCAATCAATCAATCAAGTTTATTTAATACTGGAAAGAGTGTGAGCAAACATGCCCGTTTTCACAGTTGTCCAGGTTACAGAGTATCATGATATATACAGCAAAAGAAAAATACAAGAGCAGAAATAACCATATTTACAACAGTTTTAAATAAAAATTGAGACAGTCATAAATATCAGTGAGGATGAGGGAGGTAGACAGTGGGAGAGGGAGGTAAAGATGAGGCAGTAAACATAGAGTGGAGGGGAGGCTGGGGGTGTGTGGCTGGAGAAACAGGAGGCGACATAAGGGATGCCCTTTAGGGAGAGGAGCGGAACCTCACAACTGCTATATGAAACTTACCACAGGGGTACTTATAAGAGTAATGAGTTTTTCAACATTCAATGTCTGCATAATTTCCTGATGCCACTTTTTTTGGGTAGGAGTAATATCACCTAACCAATGATGTAAACTGACTGTTTTAGCAGCTATGTCTATAAGAACAATATAGTCTTTCCTAATACCAATAAACGATGAAGGGTGATAGCCAAATAAACAAATCTCAGGAGTGAAACAATCCTCGAGTCCTAAAAATGAATCCAGAGAGTTTTTGATTGCATCACAGAAAGGAATCACTCCAACACAATCCCACAAAATATGTTTCAAAGTGCCTTCAGCCAAACCATACTGCAGCAAGTCGATGAAACCAGTTTGCCCATCCTGCTTAACCTCTGAGGTGTAAAAACAGAGATTATGGAGATTGTTAAACTGAACCAAGTGGTATTGATCTTGTTTGACAAACTTATAAAAGTTTCACCATATATTCTGCCAGGTATCAGGAGTCCAATGGACCCCCAAAGCCTGTTGCCAATAAAAACAAAGACCAGTGGGGTTGGGGTTGGGGTTACGAGAGTCCAATGTCTGGAGGGCCTGGTAAAGACCTGAAACAGAATGAGGCCCACGTTTACTCTTTTTGTATTTAATTTTGTCCCAAGTTTTCAAGAAAGGCATTTTATGACTGCCCTTATAAACATACCTGTAGCATTTATAGTATATTGGCCAAAATGCCATTTCACAATAAAAGTGAAAAAAGATCTCTTATCCAAGATTTAAAAAAATTGCATCTGTCACATTTTTGAGGTGGTGAGGAAAAATGGCAATGTTTAAAGTTTGGAGTCAAAATATTAAAACTTATCAAAGTTATGAGTGAATGATGAAATACTGCAATGTTCAGTCATAATCTAACCATTTTACTGTATTTGTTTACCAAATTTTCAGCACAACCTTCTTATTACTCCACCTCATGAACCAGGTAGGTGAACATTTTCAAATCCCCATTGAAACATTATTCAGCACCACTAAAATGTAATTCTGTGCCACAGGTGTGAAAACACATTTTGGTCAGGATTTTAAAAATGACAGCTGTCATGTTCATGAGGCAATGTGGGAATCCTATCCACAGCGACAACTGAGTGTGTGTATTTTGCAGTGTGCATGCCACAGATACAAATCCACAAAGGTAGCACATCAGTACTACTGCATTTGTGTCATCTGGAAACAGTTATATGTAGTTTATTCTACCTGATTTATTTATTTATTTATTTATTTTATTTTATTTAAACAGCAGTTTGGAAAACCTTTGAGCCATAGGCTCATTTACAAAGGTACCTTGTCACAGTAAGACAAACCAAAATACACAGTATAGCAGTACAACACATAAGTATAACAGTAAATTAAGACAGATACAAACAAGCTGGTACAGGTAGGATGGATGCAAACAATACCAGAGTTATGTTGTCCTTAGCAGCTTAGTAATAAGCTTTGTCATAAGTA
Organism: Neoceratodus forsteri; assembly: GCA_016271365.2. Lineage (NCBI taxonomy): Eukaryota > Metazoa > Chordata > Ceratodontiformes > Ceratodontidae > Neoceratodus > Neoceratodus forsteri. The sequence continues at coordinate 251,079,873 of CM028134.1, forward strand.
TTGAGTACGGCTTTGACTGATGATGGCTGTCTGCGGTTGCTTGTGTGGTCTTGTCCTTTTGCTGCTTGGGGGTGGGGAGTTAGGGTTAAAAACCCTAATGTCCAATTTCCCAGCTTTTGACGCTTTAATACCAACCCTAACTGATGCATTAATGTAGTTTTTTGCAATGACTATATATATATATATATATATATATATATATATATATATATATATATGTGTCATGGGTAAGAAAAAACTGTCAAAATCTCGCTATGATTGGGTGAAACAAACCATATGACCTGTGCATTATTCCTCAATGACTTCACACCTGCACTTCTTTCTATGCCTCAGAACCTGATCACTGTTAGCCTGAAGCAGGAGATTTCTCCACACCTCCTACACAGAGACTGGCACCATAAAAATTCAGCCTAAAAATCATTTACTTCCTTATGTGCCTGCCCTGAATGTTATTAGGAGACCCAACATACATACATACACTGTTCCTTAATATTTTTACTACTTATCTGATTGATCCTACTGTTTGTGTTGTGTGAACCTCTCTGTTCTCATCTTGAGATTTATATTTTCATTTTTATGCTTTAAACAGACCAGGTATCTGGGCATCAGTTGCGCTAAAGTAAAGCGGTCATAGAAGCCCCGTTTGCTTACATAAGACAAAATCCAAGTGTTTTGTTGCACTGAGTGTAGTCCAGATAACTGTGAAAGTAGAAAAGAGCCACTGACTCTATAGTGAAACCAAGTGAGCAAGTAGCTAGCTCCAGTGGTGCAAAGTGAAGTCAGCGAGAGAGAGAGAGAGAGAGGGCTGAGCAGAATGTGGAACTCTTTCTCAACGCATTCCCTCAGCATCCTGCACCTGTGGCAGGGGTGGTGGCTGGCAACGGGCAGTGTGTTGTGGATGTGAAGGGACCTGTGGGGGAAGCTGGTGGTGCATTGGCCGCTGCATCTGTGGCCTCACAGGTGACTGAGCACACTGCTGGACCGGTCCTGTGGTCAGTGCCCTGTGGGACATGTCCAGTGGGCAAGACTGTTCGGGCAGGGGAATAGCAGCTGTGGGCAGAAAGGTGTCATGTGCCCGAGTACCCCTTGTCCCCAGTTCAGGCATGGTGCCCTCCTCCACTGCACTAAAACCTCTGGTGTCACTAGCTTCACCCAGAACTGGCATGTTGGGTTCCTCCCCTGTATCCTCTGAGCCGTGGTCACTTGTGACAGTCAGGATCACCACGTGCTCTCCACTCAGATCTTCCACCCGGACGTACTTAGATGGATTCAGGGACTCCAGGACGGCTGTATCCTCCTCTTCTGAGGTTCCTGCATATGCCATTGCCTCATAATGTCTGTGAGCGGACATTGTGCTGATCGTCATGGCCACTGCGGGTCTACCTGTGGCTGCCATGCCTGATGTGGAAGGGCGCACCTCTGCTGTGTTTGAATCCTCCACCTCCTGTACCACTGTGCCTGGCCCCACCTGGGACATAGCCTGCTGGGCATGTAATACTGTAATGGAAGAGACAGATGTCAGTCGCTGCTACAGTGACCAGACCACCCACCCCCAACCCACTCCCAACAATGCCACATGCACCCCCAGCAATGTGTGCCCCCCAGCATGCCCATGCAGACCCCAGTGTGCATCCTATGCAATTGCAGCCTGTGTCCTAGGAGCCCCTGCACCATGGCACACATGCACTCATGACATGTGCCTGCCAGCAGATGTCCACCACTGTGCAGCCCCAACACCGCCTTTACAATGGAACATACCCATGTGGGCCCTATGCATGCACCATGACAGTAGTGATGTGTGCCTCACTCCCCATGATGTCACTGTCCACTGAGTGGTGGATACATGCCATGAACTTACCTGCTCTTTGTGGTGTGTGAGCGGTGTCTCACACCCACCACTTTCAACCCCACTGACTGCCACTGGCTGCAGGGTAGAGGCTACTATGGCCATCAATGGGTCCCAGTCCCACTGCTCCAGTGGTTGTGGTCCCCCACTGGTCCGCAGCCTGTCCTGGATCCACTCTGCCTCCTTCTCCTTTGCCCTGCGCAGCAGGTCATTCCACTGCTTCCGGATTGCATTGGTGCTATGGCCACGACCACCTACGGTGTTTATTGCTGTGGCAGTCTCCTTCCACATCAGCCAAACAGCAGCATCCGTCAACTTGTTACGATGTAGGACCATCTCCCGCTCCCTCACCACATGTACCAGGGCACGCAGCTCATCTCCTGAAAATTTGTGGTCCCTGAGCCGCTCCTGCCCTGCAGCCTCACCTGTGTGGGACAAAAGGCAGGGAAAGGGTTATACAGAGTTGTGAACAAACATTGCACAGCTGTAACAGTATCATATGGCCATCATGCAACACACAGCTGCTATATACATGCCCCCACCCCAGGAGGAACGCCAACAGGACATGCACGATGCACCTCAGTGTTGTGGAGTCCTGCAGGCCAGCACAAGTGGAAGCCAGCTGTGTGTGTGCAGCACACAGTTGTGCTGCCCATGCTGCTGCCTGTGGCATGTGAGAGGTGGCCTGGGGCTGCACATGTTGGCAAGGATGTTGGTGCACTGCAAGGCAATCACAAGGCCTACAGCCACAGATGGTGTCTAATGTGCACATGTGTGGAACTGTGCAGCCATGGCTGTAAATGCCTGACCCATGGTGCCCCCCCAGCACATCCAGTGTCATGCTGGGCCTGTGCACACCCAGCACCATGGAACACATGCTGGGAAGCATGGGTTGACTCCCAACGACATGGCTAGATGGCGGACCAGGACACACGTTCCGCTAGGGGTGCGGCCCAGGCACCATTACATGTACCAGAGCATGTATCAGTGCAGCCACACTGCACACACATGCAGGTGTGGTGTGTGTATAGGTGATCCTGGCACAGCTGTGCACAAGGCCTGTGTGTGATCCACCATGTGTCACAGTAGTGGGTACTGTACAACAATATGAAACTGGGGTACTGCACCCCCAGCATGTGTGTCAACGCATGTCATGCAATGGCCTGGATGTGCACACTGTAGATGGACCGATCTGTCATGGGGTAGACACCCTGGACCACAACAATGTTGGTACTGCCCCTGCTCCTGGCTGCACAATGCTGTGCACAGACAGACAGCAGCTGGGACTGCAGTGTACCAACTCTATTAACTGCATGAGTACTGTCTGCTGTGACCCACATGCACACATCACACAACACAATACAGGGGTAGGAGTGGGCTGTCTGTGATGCAGATGTCAGTCGGTGACATGGGTGACAGCACGGGTACCTGTGGCAGTGGTCACACTGGAGTACATGTAACCTACAGTCACAGTGGACTACTGACACACTCCAGAGTGCAGCTTCCACACTGCTGATCACATCCCACTGCCATCTGCAGCACCACAGCATGTAGTCAGTCAAGCATGGCCTGCACAATGGGCGTTGGACAGTGCATAATGCTGGTGGGGCACCACTACCCACACAGGGGCAGCAAAGAGGGTCAATGGGCCACCCAGCCCCCCTGCACCACTGTGTACATGCCCAGTCACACTGCACCAGTTAGGCGTCGGCTGCAGTCCCAAGGCCATTAGCAGTACTCCACTGTTGGATGGTTCACAGATACCATAGCCTGCCACATACAGGCAATACAGGAGCAACCTGTGTGTAGCAAGGATGTTACAGCCACACATGTGGTACTGCTACACATGGAATCTGGTCCTGTCCTGTCAGACAGGCTGGTGGCTGGCATTGTCTGGGTCTATACCCAGCTAATACTCTACCAAGTTTCAAGAGAGAGAAGGTACAGAAACATTTAATGGTCAGAAAAAGTATGATGATCACAAATAGGAAATGAATATTTAGCTATCAAATCAGGAAAATGATATATTGTTTGGGCTTCTAGTCCTATCTGGATATTAGGGTAAACAACCTGTTTGCAGTATATTGTGTACTTTTTAATTGAACTCAGGATTTCATTGCTGTGATTTGTTTGTGTGATTCATGTACATATCATTGTTTTAACAATGATGTAATGGATATTTTTATATGTCATAATGTTTGTAAATGTTTGTAATGGTTTAAAATGGATCAAACAATAAACCAACTACTACATAGGGTGGGGGATATACTGACAGTCATTAGACAGGAAAGAGACTGTAAGGTTATCATACGAACATTTGAACATATGAAAATTGCTAGCAGCAAAAGGCCATCAAGGTCTATCTAGGCTGCTTGAGATTGCAGTTAGTGTCCTATTTGGCAGCTGCCGCACCCCCTTCCCTTTCCTCCCTTCACCCTCCCATTTGCCCTGTCCCACCGCTTCTTGAAACATTTTACTGTGTTGCATGCCACCACCTCAGCTGGTAGTGCATGTCACAAATTCGCTCAGCAGGTCAGCCCTCTACTCCCAAAGTGCCAACCTCTGAGCATAGGATCTGTGGACAGTGAATAGTACAAGGTAACTGTCTTGTCTGTTTTGTGGGTTCAAGTCACCTTAGTCTCAAGTTCTGGAGGGATTCAAACTGAAAACCTCTTGTTAGAGTACCCAATTATCAGGCTCAGATAATTCAGTCTTTGGGGGGCCATATATCTTTGCCTATGGGCACCTAACCAGGTCTACAAAATGAACCCTCAGAACCCTATGCAAGACTTTAGAGAACTCTATCCGTTTCCCAGTTTGGTATCAAAATAAGCTCTTACACAGTGTCAACTATAACCTTTAAAAGCTTTACTTAAATAAAAAGAAATGTCAAGGCACTCCAGGCAGTTTCTGTTTTAAAATATATATCTTTACTTTAAAATAGGAAAACAGAAAAAATACAGAACAAAATATCCCAAAAACATACAAGTCATAAAACAAAACAGGTTTAAACATGTAACCTAAATCTCCTATCCACAGAATGCTTATCTCCTAACAGTGCTTGATGTTGCTTCTTCAGAGTCAGATAAAAATGTTGTGTGTCTTTCAAGGCTTGCAGTAGGCTTAAGAACAGTCTTGAGCCGGCCTTCTCTCTGAGGTCACCTAACTCCACCTTGGTGTAACAAAATCTATATTTTATAACACAGGATGTCCAAATAAGATATTTAAAAAAACATAATAGGTGACCTCACTGACGTTCCTCTCCTCAGGTTAACCAGACAAAACCAGTTTGTACTCTGCTACACATACTTATCAAAAGTTTTCTTTGATATAAGTCACTGTATTCAAAGCAGAAATGTATTTGACTCCTTAATCCCATCTGGGCCTTGGCATCTACACATCAAATGTCTCTCTGATGTAATTCAAGGGTTTCCCGGGAATGGATATTGGACCTTTCAAATTTGTCTGGGTCCTGCTTGGCCCAGACATCAACCTCTTTGATGAAATGAGCTGGTTTCCTGGAAGGTTATTCATAACACTGGCCAGTGTCTCCTTTCTCAGGACACCTAGGGCACATCAAAGGATTTCCCTGAAGATGTCATGATGGCTAATTTCATTTCCTGAGATGAAAGCAAATTGACAAGGAATTGCATTTAAGAAATCTGCAGTTTTAAACCACCTTCTGTCCTTTGAACTTATCCCTGGGGGGTATTAGATGTGTCAGTTCAGCAAGACTGTAGTTTCCTCAAACTGACCTTCCCATTACATATTTTATATGAAATAAAAAAAATTGATAGAGCACTCAGAACTGGCTGTCTACGTCACAATGCATTCCACTTTGCCACCATCCTCTCCATAAAGAAATGCCTCCTTACCTCCCTCCTGAATCTACCCCTCCAATCTCATGTCATGGCTCCTAGTGTCTCTCCCCACCCTCCTCCTGAATAGACCCTCTGTGATTTTTTTTTATTATCCTTTCATGTATTTGAAGGTCTCAATCATGTCCCCCGTCCCTCCTCTCCTCCAGTGTGTACATGTTTAACTCTCTTAGTCTGACCTCATATGGCAGTTTCCCCTGGCCCTGAATCATCTTTGTTGCCCTACGCTGCACGCCCTCCAGCAGCCTAATGTCCTTTTGTAGGTATGGGTGCCAATACTGCATGCAGTATTCCAGGCAGGGTCTAACCAATGATCTGTATAATGGTAGAATAACCTCCATTCTCCTCGAGGTAATGCCCCTTGCACTGCACCCCAGAATTTTGTTAGCCATTGCTTCTGCCTTTCTGCATTGTGTGGAATTGTTCATTGCTTTATCATTTCTGATGGCCTCAAAGCTGTAGGGAAGCATGATAAAAAGTGGGTAGGACTAGTGATATGCTGGAGTGCAGAGGAAGGGGTATCACCAGCAGGAGGTGGGAGGTGGCTTTGCCACTGTATCAATTGCTGGAGAGACCCCATCTGGAGTATTGTGTCCGGTTTGGGAGGCCACACCTCAGAAAGGACATAAACAGGGTGGAGGCAGTCCAAAGGAGGGCAACTAAAATTGTAATGAGGTTGCATGAGAAGCCCTATGAGGAGAGACTTTGGGATCTCAACATGTACTGTACACAATGGAAGAGAGGAAAGCAAGAGGAGGCATGATACAGACCTACAAGAATCTCTAAGTGGTGAATAGGAGGGGAGTCTCTTTCAAATGAGAAGGAGCACCAAGACCAAGGGGTATGCAATGAAGCTGGAGGGGGAAAGTTTAAAAAAGATGTGAAGAGCTATTTCTTCACTGCAATAAATGCAATCTTCACTGAAATGGTGGCAGACACCTGGAACAGACTGCCAGCAGGTGTAATGAAGGCTAAAATACTGGAGGGATATGTGCATGCATGGGATAGATATAAGGGTGTATTAGAAAACAGGCAGGGAGGAGGGAGGGTCTGTGGAGACCAGTTAGTGTGTGTAGAGACAGATTAGGCTGTGACCATCTGGGCAGACTGGGTGGACCAAGTGGTCCTCATCTTCCAACAAAGTTTATATTTCTAAATTTCAAAATGATCATGCAATACAGTGTTGGCATTATACAAATATTGGCATCTTTTTTAGTTATTAGAAATTGAATGACTGGAAAAAGTCCACGAAGCTGAGCCTTGTTTCCAAGTGTGACCCAAGGGAAATGGAAAGGGGATACAAAATATATAACACAGACACAATTCACAGTGACAATAAAGTACAATCGCAATAACATAATGACTACAGGTATAAGCGCAGCATGAATAAGCTTGGCAAAACAACACAGTTATCACTAAGTGCCTCAACTGCATGTACACCTGGGTAGGCTAGCAACTGCAAGTGAAATCTCAGGGAGAAGGAAAACAGGAGTGGGGGAAGGGAAGGACTTTCATCTGATACCTGGGGGAGCCAGGGGAGTTAGTGAAGTGGAAGGATGTGGAGAGCAGGTTCCAAACTGTGGGAAGATTATAGGAAAATGCTGATTGCCCAGCAGAGGAACAGGGATGAGAAATGGTGAAGGTGTGAGGATCCCTAGAGTGGAAGAAGCAGGAAACAGAGGGGATCAGGGAGAGGACTGAAGAAAGGTAAAAGGGAAGAGACCCAAACCAGTATTTGGAAATGAAGAAAGCAAGTGGATCTGGTGACATGAGGGGAGGAGGAGAATAGACAAGGAGGAGTAAAGTAAGCAATGATGAGTATAGGGTGATGTTGGTAGCAAACTGGCAAAAAGAGTTGCAGAAGGTATCCAGAATGGGCATGGAGGTGGAGGGGTCAGTATCATAGACCATGTCCACATAGTCAAAGACCAGGAACACCATTTTGGTAACAAGATCTCAGTGGACCTATGGAGAAAAACAATCTTTAATATGGTACAAGGCACCAAGTTTAGAGAGGAGCCTGGCATGGATGGCGTCAGTGTGGGCAGAGAAGTCAGGCTCACTGTCTAGCTACATGTACAGGTACTTGAAGGACTGATTCACTAGAGGTGAGCCATCAAAGGTGGAGAAGATTTGTAGGTGGGGGGAGTCTGGCCAGTTTCTGGCTGGTGCCAAAGGTCATGGATACAATTTTTTTTTGTGTTGACCCGGAGTTGGTTGGATTGGAACCAGCCCAAGACATTGGGGGAGTCTTGCTGGAGCAGACCTTCCACATCTGTAGTAGAGGGACCAGAGCTGTAGATGACAATGTCATCTGCTTACATGTGAATATGCAAGTTGACACAGGCAGAGTGGAGATCATTAAGAAAAATGGAGATGAGTATGGGACCCAAGATGGAGCCTTGTGGGACCGAAGCATGGATGGGAAGTGGAGGTGACAGAGCACTACCAACCTGTATCAACTGTAGATGACCCATGAGGTAAGAGCAGGACCAGTCAACAGCGGCAGCTGAGAGGCCAGCAGAACTCAGCCTATCCAGGAGGAGTTGGTGGGCACAGAATGAAAGGCTTTGGCCACATCAGTGAAGATGGAAGCTCTGATGTGCCCCTGATCCGTCCTTGAGAATATAGAATCAGTTACATTCAGCAAAGAGGAGACAGTGGAGTGGTTCTTCTGGAACCCAGACTGGAATGGGGAGAGGAAATTAGTAGACGCAAGAAAATTGGAGATTCTGATAAAGACAAGTTTCTCTTGTAGCTTGGCAAGGGAGGGAAGGAGGGAGATTGGCCAGAAGTTAAACCTGAGAAGGAAGGATCCCCCCACTTTTGTATGTGGAAGAGCTTTGATCAGCTTTCAAGACTGAGGAACAGCCCTAAGGGAGAAGGAAAGGTTGAATAGGTGAGTCAGAGGAGAACCTATGACAGGAGCAGAAATGTGGAGGAGTTTAGGATCCAGGGCAGTTAGAGTTTCCTAGGTAGTAACAGGTGAAAGAAAATCCTAGGAAGGGAGGGAAAGGGAGGAGAGGGGACTTGAGATGGAGCAGAGAAGGCTGGGGGGGGGTGGAAGGGAGATCACAAGTTGTGAAGAACTCATTGAAGTGAGCAGTGACAGAGGAGGGGACAGACACAGATGAACCATTTATTAGAAGGACTGAGGGGCAGACTGTGTGGAAGGGTCAAAAAGAAAGTAAATTGCCTTCCAGAACATAGATGGGGTATTAGTTGTTCTGAAGGCTGGCCTTGAAATAATGCAATTTTGTAGCCTGGACAGCCTTTGTGCAGGAGTTTCTACTCATAGAAACATAGAAACATAGACTTTGATGGCAGATAAGGACCGCTTGACCCACCTAGTCTGCCCATTTCCCTACCTAGAGGATAAGCTGCAGATCCTAGTTAACCAACAGCCTATTTCTTCTTACCCCACACAAGAATTGCCTTATGTCTGTCCCATGTATTCTTGAATTCTCCCACAGTTTTAGACCCACAACCTCCTCAGGAAGGCTGTTCCATGCATTCACCACCCTGTCTGCGAAAAAAATACTTCCTCACATTGCCCCGGAACTGCCCCCCCCTTTAAATTGTGTCCCCTTGTTCTTGCACATCCCTTTTTCTGAAAGTGCTACCCTCTTGGACTTTGTTGATTCCACTGAGGTACTTAAAAGTTTCTATCATGTCCCCCATCTCCCTCCTTTCCTTAAGGGTGTACATATTAAGCTCCTTTCGTCTCTCCTCATATGGCTTCTCTTGCAGACCCTGCACCATTTTAGTTGCACTCCTCTGGACTGCCTCTATCCTGTCTATGTCCTTGCAGAGATGGGGTCTCCAGAACTGGATGCAGTACTCCAAATGGGGTCTCACCAACTGTCTGTACAGAGGGATAACATCCTGTTTTCTGCTGGTGATGCCTCTCCCTATACATCCCAGTAGACCCCAGCCCTCCCTACTGCCTTCTCACATTGCTTGCTAACCTTAAAGTCATCTGATATAATTACCCCCAGGTCCCTTTCCATTTTTGTTGTTGTTACTACCTCCCCCCATTGTGTAATCTTCCCCTTGGTTTTTGTTTCCCAGGTGCATTATTTTGCACTTCTTTGCACTGAATCCAAGCTGCCATACTTCTGACCATTCCTCCAACCTTGCCAAGTCCCTTCTCACCCTTTCCACACCTCCTTGTGTATCAACCCTGTTGCAGAACTTTGTGTCATCTGCAAAGAGGCATACTGTTCCTTCCAGTCCCTCTGCAATGTCACTTATAAAGACATTAAAAAGGTCTGGACCCAGTACTGAACCCTGTGGTAATAATAATAATAATTTTATTTTTAAAGCGCCTTTCAAATTTTCAAAGTGCTGTACAAAACATATAGTAAAAAGAAAGCCAAACATTATAATACAATATAAAACATTCATAAAACCACAATTTCAACAACAATTCATACAAAATACTATAAAAAGGCAATTTGGTACAGATGAGTTTTTAAACCACTCTTAAATTCCCCCATGGAGGTGCACTGCTGTAACCAATGGGGTAGAGAATTCCAGAGAGTGGGAGCAGCTTATGAAAAAGCTCTACAGCCAGATGAATTTAGACTCACTCACTGGTACCCCACTAGTAACACCTCTTTCTTCAGAGTGGACTCCATTTGCAATTACCTTCTGTGTCCTACTTTCCAGCCAATGTTTTACCCAGGCTACCACCCTGGGACCCACTCCCAGGCTGGTTAATTTGACTATTAATCTTTTGTATGGGACTGTGTCAAATGCCTTGCTAAAGTCTAGGTAGGCCATGTCCACAGCCCCTCCCCAGTCTACTACTTTGGTCATCCAGTCAAAGAAATCAATTAGATTCATCTGACATGACCGTCCCACTGTGAACCCATGCTGCCTTGGGTCCTGTGCCCCACTGGCCTCTAGGTACTCAACAATTCTTTCCTTCGGAAGTGATTCCATCACTTTCCCTACCACAGAGGTCAAACTGACAGGTCTGTAGTTTTCTGCCTCTGTCTTGGTCCCACTTTTGTGAAGGGGGATCACATTCACCTACCTCCAATCCTCAGGTACCACACCATCCTCCCACGATTTGTTAAAAAGGGTAGTCAGTGGTTTCACTAGTTCTCCCCTTAATTCTTTTAGAATTCTGGGGTGAATTCCGTAAGACCCCATTGCTTTGTCCACCTTCAGTTTTAGGAGTTCTTTCAGAACCCTTTCTTCTGTGAAAGGACTGGGATCAACCCCCCTATCAAGAGTACTTCAGTTAATTGGATTAGGCACCTCCCTCTCTTCCTTTTTTGTGAATACTGAGCAGAAATATTCATTCAGTATCCCTGCTTTTTCACTGTCCCTCTCTGCCCACCCACTGTGCATTCTATTCAGCCTCACTATCCCTCCCTTTGTCTTTCAACGCTCCCTGATGTACCTATAAAAGGTTATAACCCCCTTCTTAACTGAGTTGGCTATCTTTTCCTCAGTTTGGGTCTTTGCTATTCTGACTTCCCTCCCTGCTTCGTTCTGCCTTAACTGGTACAGCTCTCCGTCCTGCTCCTTCTGTGTTTCCTTATACTTTCTGAATGCTATATTTTTCTCCCTGACTTTCCCTGCCACCTCTTTTGAGAACCATAGTGGCTTTTTCTTTCATTTTGATTTGTTTATTTGCTTCACGCAAAGGCTAGTTGCCTCTGTGATTTCAGTTTTGATGTTTCCCCATTGTTGTTCCACCCCTCCTTCTAGACTGTTTGCTGGTGCTTTTCTAAGGCACTCTCCCATCTTGCCAAAGTCATCCCACCTGAAATCCAGTACCCTCACTTTTGTATGGCTTGACTCTGTAGCTGTGTTTATCATGAACCACACTGTTTCATGGTCACTTGTTCCCAGATGGCAACACACTTCTAGATCTGAGATCCTCTTACTGTCCCCATTTGAGAGTATGAGGTCTAAGATTGCTCCCTCATGAGTGGGTTCTGAAACTAGCTGTCTGAGGCATGCCACCTGTAGGGCATCGAGAATGGCCCTGCTCTTGGATGTGGCTGCAGAAAATGTGCTCCAGTTAACATCTGGCATGTTCAGGTGTCCCCTCAACAGTATCTCCCTTTCTCTGCCATCTTAAGAATGCCTTCTATCATATCCTTGCCCATTCCCTCCTCCTGACATGAGGATCTGTATACAACCCCTGTGCAGATTGTGGTGCCATTTCCAGTCTCTAAGGTGACCCACAGTGCCTCCTCTCCTCCTTGTTTACTCTTTTGTTCAGTTGCTTTTATCCCTTCCTTTACATAGAGAGATACTCCTCCCCCTCTTCTCCCCTCCCTGTCTCTCCTGTAGGTTATGTACCCTGGTACATTAACATCCCAGTCATGGTAATCTGTGTACCATGTTTCTATGACTGCTACAATATCCAAGCATCCCTCTTCCATCAAGGCCACCAGTTCAGGGAGCTTGTTGCCCAGACTATGGGCATTGGTACTCATTACCCTCCATTTCCTGATGGCCTTACTACTTTTGCCCCATCCTTGTCCGTATTGCCTTTGTCACTTTCTCCATTTACCCCTGCCCTTCTCCCTATCGACATCTCTATTTTGGTGTTTACCTCACTTACTACCCTGACTTTTTGTGGGGGATAGGATTTCTCTGCTCCTTTCCAGTGCCTCACCCCTTGGCTAGTTTAAATGCTTGCCAATGAAGCATTTAAACCTATCACCTAGGATCCTGGTTCCCCTCCTGGACAGATGCAACCCATCATGCCAGTATATGCCTGCATCACTCCAGGTGGACCCCCAGTCCCCAATGAAGCCAAATCCCTGAGCTCTGCACCAGTTTCTCAACCACTGATTGAATCCCATGGTGTGGAGCACCATAGCCTCACCTATGCCATAGACAGGCAGCACCTCTGAGAAGGTTACTGTGCATGCTACTTGTCTAAGGCACTCCCCAACTCCACAAACTCTTCCTGCACTGTTCTGATCCCTTTCTTAGCCAGGTCATTTGTCCCTAGGTGGACAATTACATCCAGCTCCCTCCCCTGTGCAGCTGCTCTGGCGATCCTGAGGATTTGCTCCCTGTCCCTCCAAGCCATGGCACCAGGCAGGCACCTTACCTCCCTCTCCCCGTCCTCCCCCAGTTCTACCTTCCTAACAATGGAGTCCCCCACCAGGAGTTGTTTCCTTCCCCTGTGGGGTCCCATGCCACCCTCCTGTGGGTCTCCCTTGTGGAGGTTCCCAGCATCCTCCTCGGTCTCCGCTGTGGGTGCCTCCATAGACGAACCACACATTGCAAGAATGGCATAGGAATTGTGAAGAGGTACAACTGGAGGGATGCGCCTCTGTTCCATCACCCTCACCCTTCCTGAGCCCACTGTGGTTCAACCACTTCTCTTTCTTGGCAACCTCTGAGGCAATGGCAGTGGCCCCGGGTGGTCCCTGGATGGAAGAGGAGGTCCCACAAATCCTGGCCAACTCAGTCTGGAGATGAGCAACCTCCTCCCTCGGCCCAGAGAGGTGCCTGCAGATGGGATAACACCACATCCTCCAGAATGTCTCCTGGAAGACTGCTGCTCCACAGGCACTGCACTGCACCACTCCCATCATGTCTTATTTCTGGCCCTTTCACTGTTGTTTGGAATCCTTACTCTTTCCTCTGTTTGTTTGTTTTTTTTCTTCTCTCCCAACTTACTTACTGCCTCTGTGCCCTTTAAGCTCCTTATCATCCTGTTCCGGGAAAAGAAGTTCCTATATTTCTCAGCAGACCCCTTACTTGCTCAGAGGCAGACCTCCAGCTGCTGGGGGGGGGGTCAGAGAGCTACTCTTGCCCTTCTAGGATGGTGAGTCTTTGGTGGCTTTGTGATCACTCACTTTTTGCTCCCAAACAGGAAGTTCCTGTTGTCAGTCAAATGCTCTGCCTATAAAAGTAGAACTAGCTTTGGGTGGGAGGGAAGGAGAGCAATATAGTCCCAGTAGAGTAGTCCAGTCACACAGCACTGCTTCCACCTGGTGTTCTCTGCCAAGACTCGCCCTATAAAAGAGGAGGTCAGGATTATGCAAGGATTACTGTATCACTGTTTTTCATTGTTTGACAAGATCGAGTCATTACTAGGGCAACACTGACACTGCAATGCATGACTGATCAAACACCAAGAAACACCACGCCACAGATTCATCAAGATTCCAACAAATTTGACTCTGCAGTATGTTTAATTTCATTACTTTTTAAGCTTTGTGCTGCAATCCTAATACTGTAGATGCATTAACAATTTTTTTTTTGCCACTTATTTGCTTACTTTTAGAAAAAGATATATAACAACTAAGACCTTTAGCTTTTGCCTTTTTTTACACCCCATGATGGCCACTGCATAGGGATGCTCACTGTGCAAGACCTGCAGGTTGCTTCTTGAGTGACCTGCAGCTGTTTAGTGATGTGCAGTATGCGGGCCACTCATGAGGTGCTGTAGCTGCATCATCACACACACTGCACTAGACTTGTACCAGACCTATAGTAACACGCATTTGTCAATGCCGAATGTTTGCTTGCTGGCATTGGCATTGGTAGTGCAGGACTTAGCTGCATAATAGTAATGGCAGCGAAGTAATGAACTGAAGCCAACCCCACCACCACCCTGCAGAAACTGGCAGGCATTGGGGTGTGCCTTTGGGTCATCAGGCATAACGGCCATGCCATTTCACCACACCCTACCCTGCTGTCCAAGTCACACCTCGATGCCTCTCACTGGCTGCAGGGTGTGGAATGCTATGAGCATTACAGGCGAGAATCCCAAGTCACACCCCTGATGCCTCTCAATCTCTATAGGCTGGGGCGTTATGGTCAGAAACCCTAACGCTTCAGGCGTTCGTTGGCATTTTCACTCCAAATTTTCAACATGGTTTTTTTATGACCCCCACCTTATGAACAGTGGCAATATCAGTTTGTTAGCCGAAAGCTGATTTCGTACAGTGACTACGCCATTTGGCACCAGAGGTGCGAAAACTCATTTTGAACAGGACGTGAAAAATGACAGCTGTACTGGTCATGAGGAGGTGCAAAAAATGGCAATGTTGAAATTCTGCAGTGAAAATATTAAAAAAACTGGTGAAGTCATGAGCGTGCATAGAAAATGCACAACGCACACCCATAATGCAATTAGTTTGGGGATTTTTTACAGCAGATTGTCAACACAGGGATTTTGTAACCTTCGCTCATGAACAGTGTCACTGTGATTTTCTTAATCTGTCCCGAACAATGATTTCCCACAGTGACCAGGCATTTCTGTGCTGGAAGTGCGAAAACACATTTCGGCCATGGTGTGAAAAATGACAGCTGTACTGTTCATAAGGAAGTGTGGAAAAATGCCAGTGGTGAAAATCTGGATTGAAAATATTAGAAATCCATGAAGTTACGAGGGTGTGTGGAAACTGAGCAATTTTCGCTCATAACACAGTCATTTTATGGACTTATGTCACCAAATTTTTAACATAGCCATTTTAACATCTCTGCTCATGAACAATGTCACTGTGATTTTCTTAATCTGTCCCGAACACTGATTTTGTACACCGACTGCGCCACTGTATGCTACATGGGCGGAAACACATTTTGGCCAAGGTGTGAAAAAAGACAGCTGTACTGCTCATAAGGAGGTATGGTAAAATGGTAATGTTGAAAATCTGGAGTGAAAATATTGAAAATTCATGAACTTATGAGTGTGCGTAGGAACAGCGCAACGCATGCTCATAAAACAGTAATTTTGGGGAATTTTTTCACCAAATTTTTAACATAGCCATTTTAGCACCTCAGCTCATGAACAGTGTCACTGTGATTTTCTTAATCTGTCCAGAACATTGATTTCACACACCGACTGCGCTACTGTGCGCTACATGCATGGAAACACATTTTGGGTGAGATGTGAGAAATGATAGCTGTACTGCTCATAAGGAGGTATGGTAAAATGGCAATGTTGAAAATTAGGTGTGAACATATTGAAAATTCACAAATTTATGAGTGTGCATAGGAACAGTGCAACACATGCTCATAAAACAGTCATTTTTGGGAATTTTTTCACAAAATTTTCAACATAGGGTTTTTGCGGGCCTACCTCATGAACTTTGACACTGTCATTTCGTAAATCAGTCCCAAAAGGTGGTTCCACGCAGTGACCACGAAATCACCCTTCGGTGCTGATTAACACCATTACAGTGATAGAATTCATGAGGAGGGGTCCCAAAAACCCCATGTTGAAAATGTGATGGAAAAATTCCCCAAAATGCCTGAGACATGCACTAAAGTTGAAAAAACCCTATTTATTACACTATACAGCTTACCAGAATTTCCTCAGTTTGCAGTGGGCTTTGAAGAGTGCAGACGTGTTTCTGGTCCACCGAAGATCATCACGCTGAGCTCTGGAGGTAAATATGAGGTGAGGGGGGTGTGGGGAGGCAGGGTGCGCAGAGGGTGGACATGGGTTGGGGGAGATTGGGTCAGGACAGTCAGTGAAGGAAGGTTTTTTCTTTCAGGTTTCTTTTTACTTAGATGATGTGGGACTTGTGCCACGCTGGGAGTGGGCTCCCAGCGTGGCACCCTGTAATCTCTTAGGGGGACAGTGGAGCTGGCCGGGGGATTGGGCACCCCGTCCAGCCATACGATCTGTTGCCATGCTGGGGTGGGCTCCCAGCATGGCACCTGGAACTCTGTTGGGGGGGAGTGCAGCACGCCCCATCGGCTATACAGTGTGTGCGTCTGGGGGGAAGCATGAGCATGCAGTATGCGTGCGTGCATGTGTGGGGGGAGCGCACAAGAGCATGCGATATCTTATCACTGCTCACTAAAGCGTAGCTCTCCCTTTCAACTGTACGGCCACTGCATTTTCAACTGCTGTCATAGACAGCTGCAGTGTTCATTGGAGAACTGCGGCCGTGCCTGCAAACACACTGACTGAATTGGAAGATGGCTGCCACACCTCTGAAAATTCGAATGATGGCACTATGTTTCTTGCATGTGTGTGCAAGCAAACATAATAAATGGACATGCAGTTACTTGCAAAGTGGCTGCAACATCAATTGCATTTCTCCAGACCTGAAGCTTATTTTATGGATGACTGTGTAAAGCCATTGATATTTTTCTTGATTTGAAACTAAATGTCCTGAAACCAGAAGTTGTATCTCACAAAAACAGGATTTGCAAGTCATCAAAACAGATTTTCAAGTCACAAAACCATGTCCAGTTTTCATGAAGCAGAACATCTGAATTTAATCATTTAAAAACTATTAAAAAAAAACAGCACTTGAATAATTAGCTTTACACCCAACTCTGTTGACCATTCAAGATTCAGACTATAGCTGCACATGTTTTTTGTTTGTTTCTGATGTGCAAAGTTTTCCTTTTTTACCCAGTTGTGTGATCATTAATTCTCATGAAGATGTACGTCTTATCTCAAAAAGGCAGATTTTTGCCTCATAGAAGTGGAAAGTGCCAAAAGTGTCATTGTCACGAAACACATCTCTTGAAAAATGCAGGAAAAAATGAGTGCGCATGTGCAAAAATGGAAAAACAATTATAAATAAGTAAAAATCTTCAATGTTGTCAGTTAAGGACATTCCTTGGTGTTTCAGCAACTCCATGTCAAAATCATCATTTTTTGCCCAGTACATGATGGTCATCTAAACATTTAAATCCACACAAAAAAACATGGGTCGCCATGCTTGTTTTTAAGTTACATTGGTGAGACTTAATCTCTGTTTATGGAAAAAATCCAGAAGGGGTCAGCTTGTTTAATGTGGTTATAACATCAATATTTTAGATGTCAACATCAGTGTGAAAGAAAATGTGAAACAAGGACACATTATTTGTCATGATGCTTGCTTCATTTTTTCCACAAATGCAAAAATAAAGAGTAAACTACAAATACTATGACACCCACTTGAACTGATATTCCCCCAAAAAGGGGGAAATATTTGTATATTTTTATACATAAAACCATTTCAAACCAATGTCATTTTCATAAAAATTTTTTTGATAGATGCAGAATATGGTTATAAATATAGAAACAGAAATATAGGGATTGCAGTGCTTTTTTTGGTTATATCTGCTTTCAACATTGCAGTTTCAGAGGCGGGCAACTCAGGACAAAAATAGAAACATACTGTAGATGTGTGTCAGCAGAAAAGGACTCCATTGGTCCATCTTGTCTGCTCCTATCCCCTCCCCCTTTGTGTCTCAGTTCCCTTCACCCTATTATCCAAAAAAATAATTGAAACATCCCAATAAAAAAAAAACTTGCAAGAATGCTATTCAAATAATTCAAAAGTATATGCAGAATGGCAAAGACTTTTACATAAAATAAACAGTGTGACCAAAGACAGACAGATATTTAGGTAAAGCACCTTGAATGATACCAACCACTGCAATTGTAGGAGCTAATTTCCTTGCTACCATCCTGTGGCCATGATGTAATAGGATAAATTATTATTCTAATAATGCTTCCATACGTATAAGAATGTCTTTGCATCAGAAAACAAACCTGAAAACTTTTCGAGAGCATCAGTAAAATGGGAATTTTAAACACCATGGAACGTCTTTAAGCCATATAGCAAACAATCATCCTTGAGCCAAATGCTAACTAACCTGAAATTTCATATTTGAACTCATAGTAGTTTTGCACCATAAGAGAGCAAAAAATATATTCAAAGCAATATTTTTTCATCTTTTCTATCTTCTAGAACATTTAAATAGATGACTTGATTCTTACCATACTTATAGGATCCAGAGATCATGGGACCAAGAATGCCCATACCGAATTTCAGATTATTTCATTTAGTGATGACCTGAGTAGTAAAGTGTAAAAAGTGGGGTTTGGCATTGATGTGCCTATTCAGACACTGGAGTGAAGAAATCTGGGTGAATTTTGTTTTCCAGTCTACCGTTTTGTTATTTGGATTTGGTTTAGATTCAGTGGAATATTGGATTAGGCCTAAAAAACAATGCAGAATCTGATGGTGAGCTCTGGTATTTTTATCCTTTACTGGTTGAATTTCAGCTATGGTGGAGACAGCCAGGCTGCAGTGCAGTAACTTGCAGTAAATGCAATCACAAAATCCTGCATGACAAAAGGGCTTAATTGCCACTGAACTGCATTGTTCCCTCCAACATCCAGTAGCACTCTGCAACAATACTGCAAGGTACTATATTACATCCTGACATACAATTAGCAAAGCCAGGTTAAGAAACACAAGTGAGAGTGTTCAGATCACATTAAAGAACACAAGCGAGCGAGTCCAGGTCTGAGCAGTAACAAAAGTTCGGAATTAGACATCTTTATCCCCCTAGCACAATGGCATAAGTCAGTTTCTTACATTTGCCGAGAGTTATAGTGCCTTCATCTCCTAATAAAGTTGCAACATTAATTGAAAATCACACTGATGATATCTTACAGTGATGGTGCATATGTGCATAGAAATCGAAATATTAGGAAGCCACCCACTGACTCTTAGTAAAAAAAGGTTTGTAGCTCAGTGTGGCTAGTTGTTACTGACTTCCCTTTGCCAGCATTTGGTGTTATTATGCAAGCAGGAGTCCCACCCTTTCAAAAATACATTACCCATACATTTATTTTATTCAGAGTTTGATTCCCACAACCTCCACCTGCATACTGTGTGATTCTGAGCAATTAGTCACTTAACCTCCCCAGTGCTCCCATGTCACCCCTAAAAACAGACATGTGTGCCTAATGGGCCTTATCTGGTTACCAAAGGAAATAAAAAATGTGTGCACACACTCACAGGAAAGCTTCACTGATAAGTCAAGGATTCCACCAAACACAGCTTACAGTTTAATTGTGTCCAGTTGTTTATTCCAAAGGACAAGGTACATAAAAGCAGGTACAGCAAGCCCAAGAAAAGGCCTCAATGTTTCGTGCTTGCATGTTTTTTCTAGAGGCTACCGTGGCAACCAAATACCATCCCTTTTATACACTGAAGCTCTCAAAGGGATATTACAATTTTTATATATGTGCTTGATATATACAAGTGAAAAAAATAAAAATAAAAATAAAAACAATTCATGCATAGCACAGCTAATGCCATCAAGAACAGTGGGGTATGCCTCCATTTCATAAGATATAAGATATATAAATATGATATAAAACCTCACTGTAATGTTTTGACACTACATATTAACAAATTGAATAATCAAGGATGAAAGTCACAGAAAAGGCAGCAGCTCCATTCTGTCATTTAGTCCAGGAGGACTGGTAGCATAAAGTTTAAATATCCAGAAAGATTATTTTCTTGCTAAGTGCATGTCAGTATTGTCACCTTGAGCACTCACTCTGACCTTCTCAACTCCAACAAAACTCCATACATGCTGGGAAGGATTTTCAGAATTTAAAGTGTGTGCTGCTGTAACATATTCAAGATTACAGTTCAGGATTGCCCTAATATGCTCGCCCACCCTCTCTGTAAAATTTACATTTAGTGCACCCTATATAAAATGCACCACAGCTGCAAGTGCCCATATAGATTTATGTATGTAGAGTCACAGTTAATAAACCTTTTGATCTCAAGGTTTTCACCACCCTAAGGGTGCTTTTTATAACAGAACAGTACTTACTTTTTTGGCACTTGTAGCAACCTGCAGGTAACACCATTGGCAAAAAAAGCTGACACAGTAGTAGGCTGGAGGCTGTGCATTACCGTATCAGAAATATTTCTGGGGTGGCGGTACACCATGTGTGGATATTCAGAAACAAATTTCTCTAATTTGGGTTCTGTATACAAAATATGCCAATTTTGTCTAATGGTATTACAAATGACATTTGCTTGGATACCGCAGGTAGTCACAAAGAAAAAATTATTCACCATAGTAATGTTGTTTCTTCTAATGGAGTCTTGCTGTATTCTGACAATGCAGTTAGCCCCAGCACTTGAACTGCACCGGAGAGTAAGGAGTTAACTCTATGCTGAAGCATAAAACGTTGAGCTCGAGCTCGGTTTTCAAACCTCTGTCTGTGGCACTTCCCAGTGTAACCAACAGATTCTTATGAGCAACTAACCAACTGAGTATAAAATATGGAAATTGTTTGAAAATAAGCCAAAAGGCAACAATTTGGGCCCAGAAGACTCAAGTCAAAAACCCAAGATGAAAAAGGTAGTGACAACACTAAACACATTTATAACACAAGAGAGAACTCAGAATAACTAACCCACCCAAGAGGGAGGGTACAAGGTACACCCCTGAGGTGCAGCACTGTACCTGCCAGCCCACTTCCCAAAAACTAGGTTCTGAGAGGGGGAGGCAGGGGGAGGTCAGAATATAGCAAGTCTCCATTAGAAGAAACAACATTACTATGGTGAGTAATGGTTTCTTCAAACAACATGAAGTCTTGCTGTATTCTAACTTAATGCAGACTACCAAGCAGTTCCCTATGGAGGAGGGAATGCAGAACCTACTTTGGGAACAGGCTCTGCAGTACTGCTGTACCAAGCCTAGCATCACTCCTAACCTGGGTATCCAGAGAGTAATGCTTGGTGAATGTGTGTACTGTTTTCCAGGTGGCAGCTTTACAGACCTCTAACAAGGGTATATCTCTGGCTGCAGCCAGAAAAGCAGCTGTACTCCTAGTCAAGTGAGCTCTCAGGCCTGAGGGGGGTGCTTTACCCAATTTATCATAGCAGAATTGTATGCAAGAGACAATCCACCTAGCAATAGTTATTTTAGTGGCAGGCTTACCTTTTCCCCCCTCACCATAGGTGAGAAACAATTGAAGACAGTCATTCCTGTGAGCCTTAGTGTGCTCTATGTAGTAGCTAAGAGCTCTTTTAACATCTAAACTGTGTAACCTTCTCTCCCTGGAAGAAGCATGGTCAGTGAAAAACACAGGGAGAGACATGGACTGGTTCAGATGAAAGGCTGACACCACTTTGGGCAAGAACCTCCTATTGGTTCTTAGGACAACTTTATCCCTATGGAAGGATATGAAGTCAGGCTCAATTGACAAGGCCTGTAACTCACTAATCCACCTGGCAGAAGTAATGGCTACCAGGAACACAGTTTTTCAGGTCAAGTACTTCAGCTCGGCCAAAGCCATAGGCTCAAAGAGGGGCTGCATGAGTTGTGCAATGCAGACATTGAGATCCCAATCAGGAGTTGGTTCTCTAAATGGAGGGTTTATGTGAACCAGACCCTTGAAAAACTTTTTTGAAACGTGATGAGAGACCAGGGAAGAGTCCTGACCTGCTGAAAGGAAAGCAGAAACTGCTGCTAGGTGAACCTTCAGGGTTGCAGGCCTAAGGCCTAGACCATTGAGGTGAACCAGATAATCTAAGGCTGCAGAGATGACTACAGAATCAGGCACAATGCCTTTCTGAGAACACCAAATGCTAAACCTCTTCCATTTGGAGTTATAAGTCTTTCTAGTAGAAGGTTTCCTGGAAACCTTCAAGATATCCAGAACTGCCTGAGAAAGATGCAGGCCTGCGTATTCTAACTCTTCAAGAGCCAGGCCTTGAGATTAAGAGACTGGAGATCGGGATACCAGATCCTCCCCTGACAGGAGGACAGAAGATTGTGTCTCCTGGGAAGAGAAAGGGGATGTGACACTATCAGGAACAGCAGCAGAGGATACCAAGGCTGTCTGGCCCAGTCTGGAGCCACTAGTATCACTGTGCAGAGTTGAGTCCTGATTTTGATCAGGACTCTGAACAGTAGAGGGAATGGAGGGAAGACATAGAGGAACCTTCCCTTGCAAACCAAAATCAGGGCATCCTGGGGCACAGTCCCCAGGAGTGTAGGTCTGCAACAGAACAGAGGGAGTTGGTGATTGTCCGGGGCTGTAATGAGATCTATCTCTGGAGTGCCTCATCTGGAGAAGATGATCTGCAGGATGGGAGGATCCAGGGACCATTCGTGGTGTCCCCGGGATATTCTGCTTAGAGCATCTGCTAGTACCTTGTCCTTTCCTGGAACATGAACTGCTACTAGGGAAGTCTGAAGAGAATAGGCCAGAGACCACAGTTTCATGGCATCTGTGCACAAGGCCATGGACCGAGTGCCTCTTTGTTTGTTGATATACCACATTGTGGTCGTGTTGTCTGTTCTGACTTGGACCACACTGCCCTTGGCTGAATCTGAGAAGCACTGAAGGGCCAGGAACACTGCCGTGAGTTCCAGAAGGCTGCTGTGAAAGACAGACTCCTGTGGAGACCAGACCCCTTGAGCTGTCAGAGCTCCCAGGTGGGCTACCCAACCTAGGAGAGAAGCATCTGTAATCAGAACTACCGAGGGAGCTTGAGGAAGGACTGAGACTCCTTGTCTGAGGTTGTCCAGATCCAGCCACCACTGGAGAGCTTGGACCAGAGTCTGAGTCACCGGAATGAGTTTGGCAAGGGAATCCTTTTTCTGAGACCAAAAAGACTTTAGGTGAAACTGAATGTCCCTCATCTGAAATCTTTCTCCTTGTATCACTGCAGTGGAAGCTGCCATGTGGCCCAGGAGTTGGAGGAACTGTTTTGCTGGACGAGAGACCTGAGGTCAAAAAGATGACGCAGGAGCTTCTAGGGCCTTCACCCTTGCCAGGGGGAGGAAAGCTTTTGCTTGGGTAGTGTCCAGTTCTATTCCTATAAAGGTAAGAAGTTGAACTGGTTCGAGAACAGACTTTGGAAGATTGAGGAGAAACCCCAGGGAACTGAGCAGGTCCTGGGTGGTTTGCAGAGCTGACCTGACCTGTTGAGATGACTGGCCTACAATGAGCCAGTCGTCCAGATATGGGAAGATGGTGATACTCTGTCTTCTGAGGTAAGCCACCACTACTGCAAGGCACTTTGTGAACACCCTTGGAGCTGATGTTAGGCCGAATGGCATGGCTTTGAATTGGTAATGGCCTGAAGGCAACTCGAACCTGAGGTATTTTCTGTGGGAGCACCTGATAGTAATATGGAAGTAGGCATCCTTGAGGTCCATGGATGCTAACCAATCTCCTGGCCTCAGAGAGGGAAGGATAATTCCTAGAGTTAACATTTTGACGGACAAAATAGCCAAAGCGGTTGGAGAATGTGGTAAAAGATCCGAACCGGCAGACTTATGTTTTCTTTTTGATGGAACTGGCCCCTCAGTGTCGGCTCTCCTTTTGCCCGAGGCGGTATCGCCTAGGTCAGTAGGCACCTTCTCAGGTTCGGCCGCAACTGAACCGGGTTGGCCATCCAGATCTACGGACTTCTCAGCCTCCCTTTACTTCAGCCTACTCAGTCTTTTATCTAGAGTGGATTTAGGAAAGCTTTTACAAATTTGGCAGTCTGACTTGAGGTGGTCAAACCCCAGACAATAAACACAGATGAGGTGGGGGTCGGCCTTGGCAAAGGCCTCCCCACACTCAGTACAGTGTTGAAACCCAGTGGGACTGGTTTTCTTCCTGGGTTTCTCAGACATGGACAACCTACCAAATTACCCTATAGCAGCTTTCAAGCCAGGTAATAAAATAACCGATCAGTTACAAACCATGTCACGGGTTTTGAAAAAGAACCAGAAAAAGGCCTGGTTCTTTTGAAACTGATTGGTACCGGAACACCACTCTAATCCAAAAAAAATTCACTTTAGAAAACTGAAGAAGACACAAGGTCGGTTCCTAACCAGACTGACCGATAAGAAACCAAGGAAAAAACAATTTCCACACTTTCCCTTAAATTAAACACAGTCACTACCTATCAACAACACTAGCTGTACCATAGACAGAGGCTGGAAATCCAAAAAAATAACAAATAGAATGGTTTAAAACCGAATGCTTTACTTTTTACTGAACTGAGCAGAGGAAATCTCTGGAGCGACTTCACTGTTAAGCGGAGTAAAGAATCTGACGGTTACACTGGGAAGTACCACAGACAGAGGTTTGAAAACCGAGCTGGAGCTCAACGTTCTATGCTTCAGCACAGAGTTAACTCCTTACTCTCCAGGGCAGTTCAAGTGCTGGGGCTAACTGCAGTGAGTTAACTCCTTACTCTCCAGGGCAGTTCAAGTGCTGGGGCTAACTGCATTAAGTCAGAATACAGCAAAACTTCATTTTGTTTGAAGTTACATTTATTGGAGTTTGACCACCGATGCTGATGTCCAGTTAACAAAGTATGCCTCTGTGTATCTGCCACTCTCTGTCTTACTCCAGTAATGTTAGAATGACTGTACCATCTCATCCTGAATCTGTTGCTTAGATCTTCAGCATTTAAATCAAAAGTGCTCTGAGTGCTGCAGTTTTGCCACACTGATGAACTGAGCAGTGGCTATACTTCTGATGATATGTCTGGGGTGGCACAAACTAGTGAGCAAAACCGTATTATTGCCTGTCAGTTTCCAATATAGATCTGTTTCCAGAGCATTACCCTCATGCTTTATTATGTATAGATACATCCAAAAATGAAATATGTGTTTTACTAGTAGACACTATAAACTTTAGGTGAGGGTTAGATAACTCCAGGAATTTCACAATCAGATTTAATTTCATTTTATTTCATTTTCATTTCATTTGTTTATTTTTATACTGGTAAATCTGTGGGACAAGCCTCTTTTCACAAACGACCAGTTTAAACAAAAACATACATACAAATTTAAAACAATGACACAATATAAATATACATTACACATAACATTTACAGTTTGAGTTTTCTAACAGAGTTTTCCTAAGTTCAAACTTGAAAGTAGACAATTTCTTTTGTCTTATAAAATTTTTAGGAAGTTGATTATACATCTTAACAATAGTACAATTCAGCGTATTTTGACCAAAAGTTGTTTGGCGATATGGAACCAAAAAACCCTCTATACTCTGCAACCTTGTACAACCAGGAGTATTCTTTGGAAATAATTTAAGAATGCTGTGCGGAGAAATACCTAAAAAAACCTTATGCAAAAACAACAATGCCCTAAAATTAAATTGCCCCTTTAATGATAAACAGCCTAATTGTTTATAGAGTAAACAATGATGGGTTAGCCTTGACTGACCAGAGGCAAAACGTAGAACAGAATATGTTACTTGAAGTCTGGACAAGACTTTTTCTGAGGTGAATGAATATACTATAGACCCATAATCCATCATAGTTAATAATAGACTATGTGTAAGCAATAGTCTAACATCCTCCGTAAGATTATCCCTATTTCGATAAAGGATAATTCATCCAATATACCCTGCCAGATCATCAGACAATCATCTGTTTACCTTTTCCATAAAGAGATTTTACTGAGAAAAGGGTTCACACATTCATCATACAGATACAGCTCCTCCCATCTTCCCATATACAGATTAATGAAGCTGGGTGCGAATGTGGCACCCATCGTTGTACCACTAATTTGTAAATAAAATTCATCCAACAATGTGAAAGCATTACATTTCAGCACAAACTCAGCAAGCTGTATGAGAATTTCAGTTGGTGGTGAGTTACAGTCTGAACGTTGATTCAAGTTATACTCTAGAGACTGTAAACCCCTTACATGGGGAATGTTTGTAGAAAGCGCTTCTACATCTAATGGGATGAGTATATCATCTGGCTTAACTTGAATGTCATTCAGAAGGGAGAGGGCCTCAGTAGTGTCTTCAACATAAGATCTTAGTCACCCCACAAAAGGCTTAAGAAAGAAATCTACATTCTGGGATAAAGGCTGTGTTATGGATCCCATGTCAGATATAATTGGCACCAAGGGGGATTAAACAAACTTTTGTGCACTTTAGGCAGAGTGTAAATCATGGGGTGACTCACAGTGAGATATGCTTTGACCTTCTCCGTGATGACTCCTGCAAGTAATGCAGCTTCCAAATATGTATCAATTTCCTTATTAAAGGTTAAGATGGGGTCACTAGACAATGGTTTGTAAAATGATTCATTACTGAGTTGGCATTTAACTTCAGCCTCATTATTAGTGGCATTTTATACCACAATACTTCCAGTCGTATCAGCCTTTTTAATTGTAATTGTAGGATTTTTAACACTATCATCCAGCAGTTTAAATTCTTCAGTCGACATATTTACATATGTGGGATGTTGTCTTCTCTCCCCTAAATTCTGTAAATCTAATTCATAGGCCTTGAGGAACACATTAACAGTATAGTTCATTATGAGAATGAATTTAGATTTTGGGTGAAAAATATTTAAAATACCATCTAAACAAATATGTGAACTCTCAGATGGTATTACCTCAGATATATCAGACTCAGAACAATTAACCTGCTCAGCACAGTTGATGTTAACAAAGACACATTCATTAATTACTTCTTGAAACAGTAACACCCGCCCCTCAACTCAGCTTGTCAATCCACATTGAAGAAAGAACACTATAGGTTCAAAGTCCTAGCAATTTTTTTTTCTTTTTTTTAATTCTTTGTTTTTAATTCTTATTTTGTTTTCAAGTCTGAGCAAAAGGCTGAGAAGAATGACAAATGAGCACTGCATTGCAACATGTACTAAATATTTTAACAAAATCAAAAAGAGTGTTCTAAATTTTATCATGTTAGGTACCTGGAGGTTTCTCATATGAAATTTACAATAGTCAGTGCCATTGTCATTATCACTGCATGAGGGACCATGCTTTAGTGATGGGTCTAAGTAGCCATAAAACAACCCAGACTGACTTTAATAAATGCCAGTTTCTCAACATGATCTGGTAACAGACTGGCTCACCATTTAGTAAAAATACTGCTGGCAGTGCCACATATCCTCTCTGAATATAAACTAGTCATTGGACAGCTTAGGTATAAACTAGCAACTTTAGTTAATTAATTTGCTCCCGGTGGGCATTTTGGGTCAGATCTAGCAATGGATGGTTGCGACGCCATATGGCGTCTATGGGAACAAGTGTGTTTAATGCTAGGGAATGTTTTTCCCTCAGTACTAGTATCTAAAAGGATTATCCCAGCTGTGTAGTTATTGGGGCTGTATGGTATGTTGAATTTCCAATAGAATGGAATTCTGTGGAATTTTTGAAAATTCTGTAGATTTCCATCATTTGAAGAATTTTGACCTTCCATATGTGAAAGATTTTATGCAGAATAATAATCTGTGGATTCTTTTTCCAAAATCTGAAGAAAATGATTTTGCGGTTTACATGATCCATGGAAAATTATTCTGCTGTTTGTGTAGAAATGCTTTTCAAAATTCCATGGAATTTAAAAAGAAATTCTGCAAAGCATGTCACAAGTGGAATTGCCATTCTGCTTGAGTTCTGAAGGCAGAATTTTGCATTTTGCACAGTCCTCGTAGTCATTTAGAATCTCATAAGTAGTTCTCTACCATAGTCACTGATTGATATGGCATGATTCTGTCCAGATGTGGATGTGGTGAGTGAGAAGCAGCAGAGTGAGAGTGGCACAGTGAGTAGTCTGGAGTGGTGGCAGCCTCCCTGTACATCACCTAACTCAATCTGCCTGATGTTCCAGACATTTTCTACCATTTTATCTTACTGTCAGTGAACCTGAGAACTTTGCACGTATTCAACCAGCCTGTACCTGTCTTCCCCCCATCCATACCCAGGAGTCCACCTGTGCGAGTACCAGCTGCCTTCACCCTTCAGGGTAGCATGTCTATTTAGTTGTTTAGTTGTTTGTTTAACCAGGTATAGCACACTAAGCTGAAAGCTTTTTTACAGGAGCGACCTGGGAGCACAAGGAGGTTAAGTGACTTGCTCAGGGTCACACAGTATGCAAGTGGAAGCTGTGGGATTCAAACCCAGGTCTGGTCTGCTGGATGTCACCAAATTTGCAGCTCAGAGCCTTAGACCACTGCGCTATACTGCCTCCCCAAAATGGTCAAAATGGTGATTGAGAAATGGGCAATGGAATCGCAGCACCAAAACTTTTGGTAGACCAGTGGTTCTCCCCATCCCCAAGGTATGCCCCTCTCCCATAGTTAGTTTATTTATAAAGGCGGGTGTAGGGGGCAAAGACCCTGCAAGAAAATACTTTGTTCCAAGTCATCACACTGTGGGATTTGCACCCTCTTCATGGGTCGCTATTCCATAGTTGCCGTTAGGACATGGAACCCTATTCAGCAGAGGCAGCAAGTGAGCAAAAGCAGAGTGAGTCATTGGAAGTGGTGGCAGCCTTTCTGTGTATCATCTACCTCAATCTGCCTGCAAGCCTAGCATTTTACATGGTTTCCTGTTACTGTCAGTGAATTTGAGGACTTTGCACAGTACTCAGCCAGCTTGCATCTGCTCCCTACTCTATCCCAGGTGCTCGCCTGAGTGTTTACCACAACACTGCTCCAATCGACAGCTGTGAAACAGATCTCATTAGAGGTGCTTGACTTTCAAAAGCAGCAAACCTCATCAAGACCAGCAGCAAGTGAGCACTGGTGGAGTTAAACAGGCAGAGTGAGTCACTGGGAGTGATAGCAACCTCCCTCTACTTTACCTAACTCAATTTGCCTGCATGTCCAGTGCTTTCCATTGTTGTGTGTTACCACCAGTGAGTGAACATGAGCACTTTGCACAATATCCAGCTAGACTGCACCTGCCCATCCCTGCCTTTTCCAAGAGTCTGTCCTGGTGAGTACCAGATGACTTAACCAATTGATATCAGTAGGAGAGCCATTATGGGAGGTGCTTAACATTCAAAAGCAGACAGCTCCAACAGGAGCAGCAGTGAGTGAGAGGCAGTGGCAAGACAGGCAGAGTGAGTTGTCAGGGTTTGTGGTGGGTTGCCTGTACATTATCGTATTCAGTCTGCCTGCAGGTCCAGTGTTTTCCATTGTTTTGTGTTATCATCTGTGAATTTGAGAACTTTGAACAGCACTGAGGCAGCCTGCATCTCCTTGCCCCCAGCCCATACAGGACTCCACCCATGTGTTTTCCAGCCAATTCCTCCAAAGGCAGCTGTGGAAGAGCTGTTGTGGGAGGTGCTTAACCTTCAGAAGCAGCAAGCCCCATCAGGAGTGGTGCTGAGTGAGCAACATCAGAGTGAAAGAGGCAGAGTGAGTTGTTAGGAGTCATCAGGAGCAGCTTGAGCCTGGGCTAGAAATGCATCCTCTGTGAACTTGGGATAGTTAAGTACTTTGTTCCATTGTGTATGTCTCAGATGCTTATCAATATGTACTATATGAACTGTTAAGTTCTTGTTTTCACTTTATCTCCAGTGACAGTATCCTACAAGGGAAGGGATTTCCCAGCAAATAAGTGTATTGGGTAAAAGTCCATTAAACAGTTACTTGGACTGGAAGTTTGTATTTAATATTTTTATGTTGTTTAATGCTTATACATGCAATTGTTAATATGCAGTTAATTATTTTAGTGTTCCTTTTCACCTGCTGTTTGACAGTCAGGAATAGACATTCTACTGATATATTCTTGTTAGATGTAATAAAACCATCACCTCTGGCACTGCTTCTCATGTACCTTAGCCTAGGGCTTTAATGGTTAAAATCCCACCTCCCTTATTATTTAATCATTTGTTCTTTTTAGATTACATTATCTTATTTCCTTTAAAGCAGCAGTGAAATGAAAACTGTTTTCCCCAAAAGCTAGTTTCAGCTACAATTAATAAAATATTAGAATACCTGTCATTTCTACATCTCTAAGCATCTCCTGTGACCCTAACCATTCCCATGTGTGCAAAGCTATATTAAAGCCGAATGTGGTGGCAATTTTTTATTGAGAAAAAATCTAAATTAAAAGAATTACAAAATACTTCTGATGAAACTAGAGAAGTTTATTAACAAATAAAACTGGAGGATGCCAGGAATCATTTAAAGAATAATGGGGAAAAAGGGAGGTTGAAATGTTTTGCCCAGTTTCATTGTACTGTTTCTTTAAATTGGTCTTACCTAAAAATGGTATTTTTGTATATACCTTTTAAAAAGATCAGGTCCCAGTTCTTTTCAAAAAAAATTTTGTTTTTCTTTAATTTTGACAGGAGATACTGAACCAAATCCTTGGCCTCTAGCTCAGATTGTGAACATTTATTATGCAAATGCACAGAGCTATTTTCCAAAATGAGACAATTTGTTTTGTTTGCTTACCTGGTCATCTTGCAGGCTTCATTTTGTGCTGGTGCTGACAGAAACTTGGTTACATGCTTCTACATCAGATTCAGGAGTTGCCATGCCAGACTGTAATGTGTTAGATGTAATGGAAGGGGTATTGCTGTTTTTGAACACAATTGGCTCAATT
Source organism: Neoceratodus forsteri (assembly GCA_016271365.2). Lineage (NCBI taxonomy): Eukaryota > Metazoa > Chordata > Ceratodontiformes > Ceratodontidae > Neoceratodus > Neoceratodus forsteri. Next base: position 251,110,701 of record CM028134.1, read on the forward strand.
CTCAAAGCCACCAGCACAGTGCAAGGGGTTTGTGCCACAAAGAATGGTGCAAAGTGCCCCTTGCACCAAACGATGCACTGAGTAATTCTCAATGGCAGCCTGCCTGCCCGAAATGGGGCTTGCACCACTCATGTGCCCAAAAATGGGCTACAGCATGGTGCTAGGGGACATGTGACACATGAAAGCTGCTACATCCCCGAAAATGGGATTCTCAGAACTCTTCTAGAGGGAGAAATTCAAAATGCCATTACACCAGCCAGGGCAGGTCTAAGGGTACTTAGAAAATTCTCCTTAGGGTGAGTTGACCTGTTTGTGGTAATGTGCTGTAGTCCCCCCTCCCCAGCCCCAATGTTGTCTGTATATATAAGTAAAATAACCTTTCCTGGTAGTCTAGTGCCTCCCCCTCAGATTAATCAGTGAGTGCATACACTCTACAATAGGCATTCGGTGGCAGTTCAGTCAGCTACTGGCCACAGAGGTGAGAGGTGGGCTGTGCTGATTGCTGGCTGTGTTTTGGGATGGTGGAGCGGTGTTTTGGGCACTACCTGCTGGGGTGGGGGTCCACTAGACCACCAGAGAAGGGGTTTATTATTTTTTTTTATTATCATAGAATGATTTTATTGAGTTTTAAGTTAGGAAACACCAAACAGTATAGTGCAGCAAAAAAGGCCACTGATAAGGTGTGCACAACAGTTAACATACTTTAACCATGTTAGTCTTGTCTCAGAAAGACATGACAGTGCTGCCTCACAACAAGGCAGAGGAACTATTAAACAGTGAAGCATATTCATATTGGTGGAGAGATCACAGAGGAAAAGGAGAGTTGCAACAAGTATCTGAAAAGGAGAAGGTGATAAAGGTTCAAATAGGAAGGCTACAAGGAGGAAGGGGAGTCTTACACAGAGAAGAGTGCAAGTAAGCATCCCATTTAGCCAAATACTGGTCCAGTCACCCCTGGTGGGCATAAGAGAGGTGTTCAAGTAGAGTTAGATGGGCTAAGGCTGCTTGCTAAAGCATCCAGGAGGGCAGGGTCACTTGGCGCCAGCGCATTAACAGAAGCCGTTTAGCCTTCAGAAGGGCAAGCATGAGCCATTCACAGTGGCATAATGAAAGAGTGCCCAATGATATGGTGTCACCCAGCAGGAGTCTCGGATCCACCAAAGATATAGTAGAACTTACCACCTTAGAGCAGTCCAAGGCCACCGAGGTCCAAAAAGGCAGTAGTTGAGGGCAGGTCCATAGGACATGGAGCAAGTGGGTATCAGGTTGCTGGCATTGCCAGCACTGGGAGTGCCCCAGAAGGCCCCGAGTAAAAAGAACCGCCTGGGTACGGTACCAATAAAGTAGAGTTTTAAGTTGGAGAAACCATCTCTTCGTGTCCTTGTAGAGACTGTGCGCATCTCATAGGTACCTAGACCATGCCATCTCAGAGATGGGACTGTTGAGATCAGCCACCCATTTCAACCTACTATAGGTAGATGGATCAGGTTGGGCATCCCTCCAAGTCCTATAAAAGTGACCAATTAGCCCTCAAAAATTCAGGGACTTACGTAGAGTCGCCAGCCACTTCCATTTACTATCAACACTGTATCGGGTTAAGAAGCCCTGTAGTGCACTTCGCAGTTGGAGGAATGGCCAAAAATCCTTGGAAGGGAACTGGAACATGGCTTGCAATTGACCAAAGGAGATTAGAGCATCAGAGTCAGGTAGGCAAATATCCTGCATCCGGAGAATACTCTGTGATTCCCAGGTAGGCCAGTCCAAGGGCAGGCCTCCGACCATGAGAAGTTTATTACGCCACAAAGAGACATACGTCAGAGGGGGGGCCCAGGCTGCACAGGGTGTGTAGGAGAAAGACATAAGCCACTTCCATGCCTTGTGGGTCTCTAGCATAGTAGGGGAGAGACTCCGGGTCTTGGTGGCTGAAACTTGCTTGTCCCATGGCAGTCAGTCTATGAGGTGGCAATATATCCTGCATATTGCTATTACCACCTCTCCCCTAAATCATTGTTGGTTAAGATGTCATATGTCTATTTACTTTGCTATGTTATTATGTATATGAAACTGACATGCTCTGTAATGTACTCTATACCCTATCCAATGTATGCTCCAGTTAGTGTGTACTCCTACCAATGTATGCACTACTGTGTACTCCTGCCAATATATGTAATTATGGTCTGTAACTAATCCAGGTCACTCCTGAAAAAGGGACCTCTGGTCTCAGTGAGCTTACCCAGTTATCAAAATCTAAATAAATAAAGAATTCTACATTATATATCCCTAAACAGGGATTACTCAAAGTACTGCCTGGTTAACCTTCATTGCAGCTGTAAGGGATGACCTGTTAGTTAACTTTTGAAGCAGTGCGGTGCATACAAGAAAGTAGTTTCAAACGAACAAATGCGACATAGTAGGATAAAGACAAGCACTTCCTGAAGGAACAAGGGCAATTTACTTCCAATGGAGGGGACCAACAGAGAAAGCTCCTCATCTCCTGAAATGAGGATTCAATTGCCTGGGAAAGGTCATAACAGACAACCAGGCTGCGTGCACTCCAAGGTTCCAATACCAGTAGGAGGTTGTGGCAGACCGCTGATCAATGAAGAACAAGGGTGTTTCTCTTTTCAATAGATCCTTTGGGTGTTGGTAGGGAGGTCCTGGCAGACCACCGACCAGGATCACACTGAACACGCACAAAGATTTGTAATCTGGATTTCCTGAGCTTTCATTATCCCAGTCTTGCGGCTTTCATTGTTCCTAGTCTTGCCACTTTCATCGTTCCCAGTCTTGCTGCTTTCATTGTTCCTGAAACAAGACAATTCCCACACCACTGCATTTTGGAGCCCTCAAGTACTGAGCCGGGGTGGCTCGTAGGATTACTTCACTTCCTTAATGGGGTACGGATTCAGCAAAGATGAGCAGCTGAAGAGGCTTGTCCTAACTATCCCCTAACTCTAGCTGGGACAACCGCCGACTTTGTAGTCTGAAGATAGATGGTTAAGCAGTTTCTTTACAGTTAGGCACAACACAAGTTTGGTAGTTCACTTTAGAGACATAGTACAATATCAACAGTTTGTTATGCCTTTGGACGGGCCTCACACAGGGTGAACAGTTCACTTTTGTGGCAAGATTTTGTACTGTTAGTTCATTTGCAATAGGATAAAGCATAGCATCAGTAGTTGAACTGCAATGGGTCAAGTACAATATTAGCAGTTTAGTGCAATAGGGCACCACAGAGCTGTCAGTTCAGTTTCAGTAGGGCACAATACCGATTTGGCTGTTCAATCTCAATAGGGCATAGTACTGGTTTGGCACTTCTGTTTCAATAAGGCACAATACAGGTTTGGCAGATCAGTTTCATTAAGGCACAGTACAGGGTTGCCAGATCAGCTTCAGTAGATCACAGTACCAATTTGGCATTCATTTTCAACAGGGCACAGTACAGGTTTGCCAGTTCTGTTTCAGTAGGGCACAGTACCAATTTGGCATTCAGTTTCAATAGGGCACAGTACAGGTTTGACAGTTCTGTTTCAATAAGACATAGTGCAGGTTTGACAGATCAATTTCAGTAGGTTACAGTACAGCTTTGGCAGTTCAGTTTCAGTAGGGCACAGTACCAATTTGGCAGTTCAGTTTCAATAGGGCACAGTACAGGTTTGGCAGTTCTGTTTCAATAAGGCGCAATACAGGTTTGGAAGTTCAGTTTCAATAAGGCACAGTACAGGTTTGGCAGTTCAGTTTCAGTAAGGCACAGTACAGGTTTAGCAGTTCTGTTTTCAATAAGGCAGAATACAGGTTTGGCAGTTCAGCTTGAATAGGGCACAGTACAGGTTTGGCACTTCAGTTTCAATAGGGCACAGTTTCGGCGGTTCAGTTTCAACATAATACAGGTTTGGCAGTTCAGTTTCTTGCTTTTGCTGTGCCCAGCGGGTTGCTTCTGATCAGTCAACCCACCCTATATGACTCCTATGAAGGCTTTAAACCACACTGTATTTGTGGTTCCTTTACTGTGGCCTGGATGGGTCCAATTACACTCTGGTGGAGCTTGTGCTCAACCACCTCTATGGGCGGTACTGAGGTGAGACGTTACCCGCCTACCTATGCAGTTTTTTCTGTTAGTTTAGTGCCGTTTGGCATGATTTTGAAAAATGAAATGGACTATGTCCCTTCTACTGGGGTTGCTCTGCCCCTTTGATCCACCCTCTGGATTTATTTATGGGCCTGTGGCTTGGTGCTCCACCCTGATAGGCGGTCCCTTGTGCCAGTGGTCTCACCTTCATCTTGCAGCCTCAGCCACTTGCCCAGCACTACTCGGTGCTTTTAAAACTTTATTTTTAAATAAACTGAATCTTCTAGTGGTCAGCACCTACCCAATGGTACTGCTGCTGACTCACTGCCCTAGACTGGGGTGAAGTATTGGATTAAGGAGACTTGCTGGAGGTTTGTCCCGTCAACTGAGGAGGGATAAATGTGAGCAGTCCTGACACCAGCTATTGCTGCTCCACCCCCAATGCTCCTTCTTTGCCCCAATGCACCTTCTTCACTGCTGTGGCCTAGAGTTGGTGCTACTTCCTTGTGCCTCAGCTCAAACAAGATACAGCTCTCTGAAGCTGCCAATGGGGGACCGGTTCACTTTACTTAAATAAAAACAAATGGGACAAAATAGAGCCCACACTGTGGCCAATGACCTGTTGCCAAACATGGACTGCCAACTCTGGAATTGCCACACTGACCTGATGACCTGCTGCAACCAATGAACTGAGTGTAGGGGAAACACCAGGCAGAGCTGATGGGACCCATCTCAACCAGAGACAAGACTTCTTTCCTGGTCTCCATCGCTCTCCATGCCTCCTCTGTTGCAGGTGCTATTGCAGCTGTCAACCTTGGCCTTTCTCTAATGCTCGGGATTCCAATGCTTGAACCCTGAGCTTCAGCCACAATGGCCCATAACTTGAATCAAGTCAACACACTTGTCTGAGACAGCAGTCCAACATGCAGCTCACTTGTCCTTGTGCTGCCTGTGGTGGGGTTGCAGATCTTGCAGTCAGTGGGACACCAAGGAAGTGAGATAGAGAGAAAAAAAATAACATTAATAGCAACACAGGGGGAAGGGGGTCTCACCTTGAAAAAAATCACTATCTGACTTTGTGTGCACATACCTGGGAGTGTAAGGTACAATGAACAGCACAAGTGTTCCACTATATGGAATACAGGTCAGCACTAAACAAAGCTACGGAAAAAATATTTTTTCTCAACAGGTACTTTGTCGTGCGCAAAATCAGAGAAAACTAACAGGCTCACCCACATAAAAAGACACGGGGAACAAACAGGTATAAAATGTTGCGAGTGGTATATGCAAGACAAAGCAGGAGACCTAATTAAAGATTTCCACAGCACACCTACATGGCAAAATGGCTGCACAGGTCAGCTAGTATCTGGTGTTCACTGGTACTGTAGTTCAGACAAGAACCAGGTTCTACAGTATGAATTGTTACCGTATTGTCAGTATATGTTTTTAATGTACATACTAGGTTACCATTGTAAATGAGCATATTGCTCAATAGTTATTACTAAATAAACAAAACAAAAGCCAACAAAACAGAGCATTAATTCAGTATAGGTTCAAAGTGAGCTCATTCTAATTACACAGTTAAGTTTCCAATAATAGCAGCACCCCGGCAAGTTTAGCTGAAACGTGCTCTGATGATGATGCCTGTCGAAACATAAGTGTGTGCTTTTCCACCAGGATGGGAAGGTTTTTTATGCATACTATGGGTATTGCAAGCAGTATGCCTGTTAGTAGTTCTCTGTTTCAGATCTGAATTTTCAGCAAGACCTGCCGAGGCGCCACTGTTATTGGAAATTTAACTTTTTAAGTAGAATGAGTTCACGTTGAACCTATACTGAACTGATGCACTACACCCGGTTCTTGTCTGAACTACCAGTTAACATCAGAAGCTAGCTTACATATGAAGTCATTTTGCCACATAGGTGAGCTGTGGAAATCTTAATTAAGTCTGCTGCTTTGTCTGGCATATACTGTACCACTTGCAACATTTTATACCTGTTTTTCCCCATGTCTTTTTATGTGGGTGAGCCTGTTAGTTTTGTCTGATTTTTCACGTAATAAAGTACCTGTTAATGAGAAAAAATATTTTTTCTGTAGCTTTGTTTAATGCTGACCTACGTTCCACATAGTGGAACACTTGTGCTGTTCAAGAAAATAACATTGTTTAAAACAGAGCCCAGGCTTTGGGCTAACAGAGAGTCTGACGCTGCCACAAAATGGGGGTGGGGGGGTTCCTATTATAAGGCCATGGTGTGTGGGCACAGGGCCTAACCTGGACAGCATCACCCATTCTTTCTTGGGGCCCCTTACCCTATCCCATGGGAGCCCTGTCACACCACCTTCCCATAACTATCTCCCTGTGGGGAGGCTGCTGAGAAAATTATACTGTGGGGTACCAACTCTGGAGCACCACACTTGAAAAATTTAATTTAAAAATGTCTGAAAATATAGCTGCTTATAACTCGATCCCCTTTAAAGCTAGAACCTTTCAATATTGCACACACATATACATGTGGTATAGCGGTTTAAATAAACAAAATTTTGGGAAATATGGATAGGTTGTTTTAAATTTAGATGAAACGGTATGGCTACATTGGGGAATAGAGTTCCAGCTGGAGGAAAAGAGCTTATACTGGGTATGTCTATATTTGGGACTGGGATTCCCCTTGGAAGGATCAGAGCTTATGCTGAGGGGATGGCCTGCATCCAACCAGGAGGGGAACAGCAGTCATCAGTGGACAGTTTAAATGTTACTTCGATGGACATTTAGACTAACTGGGGGGGCAGCAGATGACAAAGGAGAGGCAGTAACTGCCCCCTCCCACAGGCTAAGATAGAGAATAGAGAGATCCCGAGAGGAGAGAATTGCACGGGGATGAAAGGCAATCAAGGTAGCAGGGGGTTAGCAGTGGAGGAGAGGGGGAAGAGAAGCAGTGAAAATAAAAAAGTGAGGAAGGGGGAACAGCTGGAAAAAGGGGGAAGTGACAAGAAAAGGGCTAACAAAATCTGAAAAACCATGTGTGCCTTGCTGGAAGTCTGGGAAATAAGATTGCAGACCTGGAGGCCATCATGGCAGAGGGAGACCTGGATAATGTGGCCATTGCTGAATCATGGAGTACTGACAGCCATGTCTGGAAAATGGTCCTACCGAGCTACACGATGTTTAGAAGGTACAGGGTAGGAAGGAAAGGAGGGAGAGTGGTGCTTTATGTTAAGGAAAGCATAAAAGTGATCGAGGTATATTAGGGAATTCAAGGGGGGGGGCGAGGTGTTGTGGGTCATCCTCAAGTCAGAAAACAGAGCTGCTATTTGAATAGAAGTTGTCTACAGGCCTCCAACATGGGGAGGACTTAGATACAGAAATGTTAGAAGCAACTGGCAAAATGGATGAAAAGGGAGAGGTGCTGCTGGTGGTGGGGGACTTTAATCTGCCAGATGTAGATTGGAGCCTCCCTGGCTGCAGCATCAGCTAGAAGTAGACATCCTGGGCTTCCTGCTGGGGGCATTCCTCAAGCAACTAGTCAGTGAATCCACTCGGGTGGGGCAATACTGTACCTAGTGCTTACTAACAGGAACAGTGTTGCAGACATCAGGGTGGGATGTCATCTGGGGACCAGTGATCATCGCACAGTGTGGTTCAAGACAACAACAGTGACGGAATCCAACCACACAAGGGTGAGGGTCCTGGATTTCAGAAGGACTGACTTTACAAAGATGGGAGAATCCTTCCAAAAGGACATGGCAGGGGGTGATGTCCTGGGTGAGGTGGATGGCAAATGGACCAAACTAAAAGAGGGCATAGTAAAGGTAACAAACCTGTACATCAAGCAGGTAAGCAAGAGCAGGAGGAAGAGGAGACTGTTATGGTTCATGAAGAGGCGGCAGAAAAGGCAAAGAAAAAAAGAGTGGCATTCAGAAGGTATCAGGAGACCCAGAGAGAGGAAGATAGGGAAGCGTATCTGGGGAAATGGAGGGAGTCAGGCATAGCAATAAGGAGTGCTAAGGCACAAACTGAGGAAAGAACAGCCCAGGCAGTATCTAAATAGGACAATACATTTTTTAGATATCCCACAGCACAAGATAGTGTGCACAGGGAAGGTGGTGCTCCTTGAAACACTTCCAACAGGATTCACAGAATGGCTGGTGTAGTGCCCGAATTTCTGTGAATCATTTTCATGTTGTCTTGCGCTTGCGCAAGCAACATCTTGTGGTAATAGCAGAAATGCAGAGGTGTGTCAGTGTTGTCAAAGGCAGGGCATGCTTTAGTAGGTGTGACCCTCATTCCCCAATTAGCCAGCATGCTAGCGCTGACACAAGAATTATGTAAAGTGCCACCAACTTGAAAGAAGTGTGCAGCTGCAATTGGAGACAAGCTCGTCATGCAGCAGCAGAGATGACACACCTTCCATATGTGCCTTTCCTGGTGAAACATTTCAATAAACATGGTGGCGGCTCCTGATGCCACCACACAATCCCCAAACAAAGCTGACATCGGGGATGCAATCCCCGTGTCAGCATTTCCCCCACCCTCCCACATTGTGTGGCACACTGGAAGCCCATCCCAGTGTGTCGCCGCTCACAGAAAGGCAACTGTGTTGGCATAGCCCCCCTCATACCCATTGTGTGGCACACTGGGAGTCCACCCCAGTGTGGCCTACATCTCCCCCTGAAAGTCATGGGGCACACTGGGAGCCCACCTCAATGTGCCCAACATTTGTTTTATTTTACCTGTAAAGAAAGAAAACCATCTGCAATGTTCATTTATTTTTCTGCATCTGAAAAACAGAAAACAGTCCCTCGTTGTCCACTGCACCCCCTTCCCCAACCAGCACTCACACTTTGTGCACCCCACCTCCCCACACTCCGCTCACCCTATACTTACCTCCGGAGGTCCGGCGCTGCAATCTTCAGTAGAGTGGGAACACGTCTGGACTCTTCAAAGCCGAACTGCAAAAATGAAGAAATGCCAGTAAGCTGTATAATTGCATCAATGGCGGGGGGTTCAACTTAGGTGGATATCACAGCCATTATTTTTTTAATTTTGGCTCCAAATTTTCAAGATGGGGTTCTTGGGACCCCACCTCATGAACACATGCACTGTTATCTCGTTATTCGGTCCCAAAAGGTCATTTCGCCATCACTGCACGAAATCACCTTTCAGGACAGATTAACAAAACAACAGTGCCACTGTTCATGAGGTGGGGTCCCAAAATGCCTATATTACAAATTGGGTGAAAAAATTCTAAAAAAATGACTGTGTTATGAGCATACATTGTGCAGTTTCCACGCACGCTGGTAACTTCGACAATTTTTAATATTTTTACTCCAGATTTTCAACACTGAAATTTTTTCACACCTCCTTATGAACAGTACAGCTGTCATTTTTTACATCCTACCCAAAATTTGTTTTCGCACGTCTGACGCCAAATGGCGTAGTTGCTGTGAGAAATCAACTTTTGGGACAGATTAACAAAATAACAGTGCCACTGTTCATGAGTGGAGGTCCCAAAATGCCTATGTTAAAAAAATCCTCAAAATAATTGCATTACAGGTGTACATTGTGCAGTTTCTACCCACACTCGTCGCTTCACCAATTTTTCATATTTTCACTCCAGATTTTCAACATTGCCATTTTTTAACACCTCCTCATGAAGAGTGCATCTGTCATTTTTCACATGCTGCCTGAATTGTGTTTTCACACCTGTGGCAACAAATGGTGCAGACACTGTGCAAAGTCACCTTTCGGCTAACAAACTGATAGTGCCACTGTTCGTGAGGTGGGGCCACAAAAAGCCCATGTTGAAAATTTGGAGTGAAAATACTAATGCCCACAGCATTAGGGTTTCCAGCTGTAACACTGCACCCTGTACAAACTGACAGGCATCAAGGGTGTGACGTAGGATCATCGGCTGTAATGCTCACTCCATTTCACCCACACCTGCAGCCAATGACAGGCATTGAGGTGTGCTTTGGACTCTTCAGCCCCAAGGTTGAGCCCATTCTCCCATACTGCACCCCTCTCAGTGTATTTCCTTATGGAATGGGGTGAGCATAAGGCCCAAAGTCCCCATGGCACACCGCAACACTTGTCAGTGTCTGCAGGGTTGGGTGAGGTGAAATGGCATGAGCATTATGACCAATGACCCAAAGGCACACACCAATGCCTGTCAGTCTCTGCAGGGTGGGGGTGGGGTTGGCGTCAGTGCAATACTTCACTGCTATTCCTATTATGCATCTCTCTAATTCCTGCACTACTAATGCCAATGCCAGCAAGACAACATCCGGCATTGACAAATGCTTGTTTAAGTATGTTAGCAAGAAAAGGAAGACAAAGGGAGGGATTGTACAGTTAAGGGGGAGACTGTACGGATGAGGACCAAGAAAAGACAAAAGTCTTAATCCAATACTTCTGCTCAGTGATGGCAGTAGAAGGATAAGGGGAGGGACCAAGAAAAGACACCAATAGCTTGGAGGGGAGGGGAGTGGACTCGGGTCCCTTTTCTGAGAAGTGGGTCAGGAAAGCATTTACTAATCTGTGTGTGGACAAAGCCTTGGGGCCAGACAGGGTGCATCCAAGAGTATGGAAGGAAATCAGGGATGTACTGGGTGCACCCTTGGCAAACTTGTTTAACAGTTCACTGGGGACTGGCATGGTCCCGGAGAACTGGAAAACAGCAGAAGTAGTCCCACTTCACAAAAGTGATAACAAGGAGGAAGCGGGCAATTAAAGGCCGTCAGCCTGACTTAGATGGTAGGGAAATTAATGAAAACACTTTTACAGAAAAGGATTGTGGAGTACCTGGAATCCAACAGACTACTGGACCCAAAGCAGCATGATTTCACAGAGGGAAGGGCATGCCAAACAAATCTGTTAAATTGTTTTGGACTGGGTGACCAAGGCATTGGATCAGGGAGGGGCTGTGAACGTGTCCTACCTAGACTTCAGCAAGGCCTTCAAGACCATTCCACATAGCAGACTGGTAAACAAGTTGGGTAGGAGGAGGGTGGGCAATAAGGTGATAACCAGGGAAAGAAACTGGTTAGGGGATAGGAGGCAGAGGGTGGTGGTAAATGGAGTTCATTCCAAGGAGGGTAGAGTGACCAGTGGGGCACCTCAGGGGTCAGTACTGGGGCTGGTCCTCTTTAATGTCTTTATTAGTGACATAGCGGGTGACACTAAAATCCACAGCACAGTGGACACTCCAGGGGAGGGTGTGTGTGCAAAGGATGGTAAAATATTTGAAATGGCTGAAGGAGTGGTCAAACATTTGGCAGCTAGGGTTTAATGCAAAAAAGTGCAAAATAATGCACTTGGGCCACAGATCCCCAGGGGTGGAATACAAAATGGGGGGAGAGATACTTACAATAACCAAGCAGGAAGGGGACATTGGGTAATCATATCATATTACCTAAACGTGGCCACACAATGTGACAAGGCAATTAGGAGCACTAATGGGATGCTGGACTGTCTAGGTAGGGATATCACCAGCAGGAAGAGAGATGTGATATTGCCCTTATATAGGTCATTGGTAAGACCCCCCCAGTACTGTGTCCAGTTTTGGACACCACATCTCTGGAAAGGCATAGACAGAGTAGAGGCACTGTAAAGGAGGGCTACCAAAATGATATAGAGTATGCATCAAAATCCCTACAAAGAGAGGCTAAATAGCTCAATATGTGCACCCTGGAGGAGAGGAGAGGAGAGAGAGAAAGAGAGAGAGAGAGGGAGAGGGGGATAGGATTTGAGACCTTTAAATACCTCATATGGGTGACTAAGGTACAGGTGGGAGATATTTTTCAGAGAAAAGGGTGCTCTAGAACAAGGGGTCATGATATGAAGCTGGAGGAGGTGTAGGTTCAGGAGAGATGTGAAGAAATACTTCTTTATAGAAAGTTTGGGGGTTGCCTGGTACAGCCTTCCAGTGGAGTCAGTGGGGGCGAAAACAGTGATGGGATTCAAAAAAGCCTGGGCTAGGTGCAAGGGAATCATAAAGGAAAGAATGGGGGTGGAAGAGACAGTGCCATAGACCAAGGAGGTTCTACAGTAAAAGCAATCACACAATGAAAATGGGCAGTCTGGATGGGCCAAAAGGCCCTTATCTGCTGTCAGTGTCTCTGTTTCCGTGTTTCTTTGGCAAACTGTTTGGCTGCCTAAAACACAGCCTCTTAAAGGAACTGAGAACTAAAACTCAGAGCAAACACTCATGTTTTTTGCTCCTTACCTCTTTCAGCTGTGGAGAAATTTGATAAGACGTGTCAAAATTAAATGGAAATTAATGAAAATTAAATTTTGATTTAATGTCTGGCCACGGATAATTCAGCCCCCTTTAAAACCAGGAATCTGAAACTTGGCATACTTGTATCCATGGTAAGGAACTATATATGTGTTATATGCGGTAGCATTTGGATGAGGGATATGTGGAATTTCTGTGAACACTAGGTAAAATTCTGCCAGATTTTAAGTTTTAGTTATTTCCATCTAATTTTAAGACCCCTCATCTAAATGCTATCACATTTAACACATATATAGTTCCTTATCATGGATACAAGTATGCCAAGTTTCAGATTCCTGGTTTTAAAGGGGGCTTAAGTAATAAAGACCACTCCTCCAGCTTTTCCAGATCTCTCTTCGTGGCCCTTAACCCCTCCTCAGATTTCACTCTACTGCAGATCTTGGTATCATCTGTGAAAAGGCATATCTTCCTTTGGAATTTCTTCCCTGTTTCAGAAAAAACATGTTTATGGGAATGTGTCCTAAAACATATCCCTGGGGTACCTCACTTATGACTTCCCAAATCTTCCTGCTCTGATAGTTTTGAACCCACCTGTTTATCTTTTCCCCTATCAACTAGTTTCTTTGCCATCCTTCAATGAGGGATGGAGTCAAAGGCTTTACTAAAATTCAGGTATAGAATGTTTACAGCCTGACCCTTGTCCACTGCTCTTTTCAACCCAATTGAAAACATTGGTTAAGTTCATCTGGTACAATCTCCCACTAGTAGAACCATGTTGTCTAGGGTCCTGCAGCCCATTCATTGTAATATGTTGCCCATCCCAAGGCCCGGACGCATCTGGAAATGAGAGTTCCCCATCAAGTGAGCGCTACCAGAATAGTGCTGCACTATACGGCACTAGTCTGGTAAGCATTCACATGGACAGTGAGTGGGGTTTTACAGCACTTGCTGTAAGCAATCCCCTGGCCTCTGTCTGTAGTCCTGTAAAAGGACAAGGACAGGAAGGAACAGGAGGCTGGCTGAGCTGTTCCCATGATGTGGAGGGCAGGGGCATGGAACAGCTTGGCTAGTGGCAATGGAGGCCAGGGTTCTAATCCTGGTCTCCCAACTTTTGCTGCATTGGGACGTATGTTTTTTTTACAAGGGGCCGTGGAAACACTATTCCACAGCCCCACAAATTTTAACTTTCCCCATAGTCCACCCCTCCCAGAGTGAGAATCCTTAAGTATGGGGGTTGTGGGGGGCAGAGCTCCCCGCATGGGGGGGTGCAGGGGTGAAGCCCCCCCCCCAATAAGGGCACCTTTTTTTTACAGTGCACACCATGCTGACATTATTCTTGTTGGTGCTCACTGCACCCAGTGCCAGAAATGAGCTGTTATCACCTCAGTATGTCTTTACTGATAACATTTTTTACTTACCTACCTACCTACCTACATACAAACATAATTAATTCACCTCCAGGAACCCTATGATCCTCTCCTTATAATGGTTTGTAAGATATTAATCACCATAGACACCAGACTGACTGGTCTATAGTTTCTGGCTCCTCATGACTCCCACTTTTTTGTAATGGGATCAACTGCCCTCCAATATTCTGTGTCTCATCCCGTCTTCAGTGGGTAGTAGGATAAATCTGTTATTGTACTTGCCATGACCTCTCAGGTTGCCCTTAATACCCTCTGGTACAATCCATTAGGAGCCATTAATTTTATTTACGTTTAGTGTCCGAATGTCCTTCCCCACTCTTTCCTTTGTAATGGTCTCCTTGCTGATCCCTACCAGCAATCCTCTGCTGGTCATTATTTTGCAGTCTTTTATAGGTCCCATGTCCTCCACTATTAATACTGAACAGAAATAATCATTCAGCAGATTCACTTTTTCTTTGTCATCCTCAACCAATTCCTCCCACCTTCAGCCTGATCACTCATACTTTGGTTTGTGTCACTCCCAAAACATAGTGAAAGAATGCCTTGTTACCCTCCCTTATCCCCTCAACCAGCCTTATTTCTACTTCTGGCTTTGCCTGCCTCACTGCCCTGTTAGCGTTTCTCAATATCTTTCCTGGTACTGTATGTCCCTTGTCCTTGTCAGTCTGACTTCCCTTATACTTAATGAATGCATTCCTTTTTCCCCCACAGTGCCTATGCAGTACCCTTTGAGAATGATACTGGCTTCTTTCCCTTTCTATTATTCCCTGTCATTTTGCATTGTTACTTCTAGCTAGCCTTGGGTGAGTAGTAAAATACCCTACCCTAAACACTATCCACAGGTACTTCCAAACTACCCTAAATTACCCTAAAAATACCCTAAAGCAAAACAGGTAGTTGGTTAGGGTCATGTAGTTACTACCCTATCCATTCTGCTACCCTATTACCCTACCCTGACCAGAAAAAATAATGTGAAAGACTGCTGTATTACACTATTTGTTAGGTTTCCAAAAATGATGCCTGTAGTGTGCATTGTTGAGGCAGGCACGAGAAGTGCACCTGCTCTTAATGAACCTGCTGCTATTTCCAAAAATTATACTGATGGCAAGCATTGCTGAGGCTGGTATGAGAGGTGCAGCTGATGTGAGTTAGGCTGCTGCTGTTTCCAAAAATTATACCCGTGGTGGGCATTGCTGAGGTACGTACAAGAGGCACAGCAGCTCTGGGTCTGCTGCTGATTCCAAAATTATACCAATGGCTGCCATTGATGAGGTAGGTACACAAGGCACAGCTGCTCTGAGTCAGGCTACTGCTGTTGCCAAAAATGATACTCATGGTGGGCATCAAGCACAATAAACTGATGATTGATAAAACTAAGAGTAGTGTGGCACATGTGACTGGCATGGTGGCGGTGGTGATAGCATTTTTGTTAGTAGTACATGTCTAAGGAGAATGACAGTAAAACTGAGGGAAAGTGATGGCAATAGAAGAAACTGCAGTAACAACTATGATGTAAGACCTGTAAGTTATTAGCAACAGTCCTTCCAGAATTTATGTAGTGCTCAGATAGAGCAGGACTGGAACAGTATGCAACATGTGGAACACGTTTCATGAGAAAATGTAAAAAATAAAAAGTAACTGAATTCAAATTTAAATAATGGTGCCAATATTGTCAGAAAAATGACAAACATGCCTGTTTGTCCATGAACTATCTGTGACCATGGCAGGATTTATTTCAGAGGGACAGTTGCAACTGCTGAGTGAGAGAGAGAGATGTGTTAGCAATGTTAAGTTACCACATTTGGCAGTATGCCAATCCACACAAGATTTTCTATGTGTTTGGTACACAACCTAGTCATCATATTCAGTATCACTGTTTGTAGGCTGTTGTTCATGTTCAGGGTCAGAATCACATAAGTCAGTGTTTGGGACAATTGGAGATATTGTCAGCATTCATTCTGAGAAATGTAAGCTGTTGCACATTTATAGGACTTAGCAGTGTCCTGTGATCAGTGACCATTCCTCCAGCTACACTAAATATGCATTCTGAATATATGCTTTAAGTTGGACAACTGAGGTAGATTATTGCAAGATTTGCTAGATCTGACCATATTGTTGTCTTTTGTTTCCAAGAGAGTAATGGATCTTCCTCAAGACCAATCACAGTATGGTCTGCAAAATATGCCAGGATCATTGTGCTGTGTGAGATGGTTAACAGTCTGGCAGATGAACCAGCTGCCCTTTCTTTACAGGATACTAGTCCATGATGTTGAGGAGACTCAGAACTGATTTGTCTTTTTGAACCTGACCGTAAGATGCCCAAGAAGTAGCCATAGGTGTCCTTTCCCTCACTGATGACAGGTGATTTTGAAGAATTTATGTGTAACCAGTCAGGGCTTGGGTTGATGTTATTCTTTGTTTTTTTAGCTTGGTGCGGTGCCTCCAATATGTAACCCACTACCTGGCTGCCTGGGTTCAGGGAGAAAACTGCTGCTCGGCATTTTGGCTAGGTTTGAAACCTCTGCACAGGGGCACCCAAGTAATCTGGACACAGGAAGCAATAACTGAAATGTCCAAACCAAAAGTGAGATTCTAGAGTGTGGCTTTCATTCACAACATCAGCAGAATAATAAAGCATAGATGGACCCCCATGGGGCCACACTCCCTGGTAATGCAGATTAATGGAGACTAGAACACATCTTCTTCACAACACTGTAACCCTCAGGTTCTGAACACACTGGGATCTCGCTCAAACTAGTACTCTTCTCTTGGATTCCCTTGCGTGGCACTTTGGCCATCACTCGGACATTTCTCCATATGGCATGGACATTTATTGGTGGCTCCCTCTGCCACCCAGGAGCACTTCCTAGCTCCATAAGGGAAAACATCTTCCTCAATCCCATGTCTGGGTACTTTCTGCGAACACTGGCCAAGTGCCCAGAAGAAACCTATAGGTGCCCAAAGTGAACCCTTGGAGGTAAATCTGGTTACTCCAGATTGGGGGGGGGGGTCTCCCACCTTTCGCTCCCAAATCCATACCCGGCCATTCATTTGGAATCAACACCTTTCTTGTGAACCTCTCTGGTTGTAGAATACTATCTCAAAATGTATATCACATTTAACACTCTACTCTTTATGAACTGGTGTCCTGACTTGTAATGTCCTTTAAGTGGCTATGTCCATCCCTGCAGACCCCCACTGTTTAGAAGCATTTGTAGTCATACACAAACTTCAAGTACTGTACTTGGCTGTCCTTTCTTGACCCCACAGTAGCAGATACTTTACACACTGTCTCAGTGAACACAGGGGCTCTATAGCAGAGCAGACTCCCCAACTGGTTTGTAGGTGCTCCTGGCTTCTGGCAAAGAAAAACCCATCTTGGTACCTCAGTACTTGCTCTACAAATTATCAGGCAGCTTTCCCTCCTTCAGCAGGGCCAGGGGATTGCCCCTGAAATCACTGGTCTCTTCCCCCCATCCCTCCAGGGATGGGGCACTGGAACAAGCCGGGGAGCGGTCTCTACCACTATTTCAGGTTTCTTCTGTGTCTCTATCTAGGGTGAGAACACACACCTTCTACCTCTGGGTAGCTCTATAGCAGAGTTAAGTTCTGAGGGGCTGCCACCTGCAGCACACCTCCTTCACTCTCATCCCTCCTCTGCTGACTGCTCCTCAAGACTGACTACAAAATACCCAACGTTCTAAGCTAACCCCTTGCTGCAGCATTCCAATGTGGCTTATGCTGCTGCGAGAATTCTATATGATGTCATCCCTCCAGCTCAGTTGAAACTGAGGACAGAGTGAGACAGTGTGAAACACATTTAACTGGTGCCTCACAAGCTGCCTTTCCCTGCCTGCCACTAGATCTAAATGTGATTCTCGTAACTCCGGGAGACAGGGGGGTTACACCCACCCTTAGCCAGGAAAATGATTTTCCGCAGTCATTACTTACCCAGCCCAGGCCATCTTACCCTATGTGTTGACTACGGGGAGGTAGTGCTACCTTCTCCCCTACCATGTGCCAGCACAGGCAGACTACACTAAGGGACCAGAGGCCTTCAGCTGACGCATCAGCCTCTACTCTATGATGTTACTATGGATACCTAGTGGCCCTGGTAGAATTGTCCAGAGCATAGCCCTAATAGATCAGTACTGCGGCCCCTATGGCCAGTCAGGAACACAGCCTGTCTATCCTACCTAGCCCTCTAGGGAAAACCTATCTGACTCTAACCCAAATTACCCAAAAACAAACAAACAGGGAAACCTCCCCCCAACCCTGGACACCTGCAACCAAACCCAGGGAGCCAATGCTACACTCTATACATTACTCCCACACTCCCCCACAACCATACCTGTGGAAGGAAAAGTTACACACAGTACACAACAACACTGTACTTTAAACACTACTACATTAAAGTACTATGAGAAACTCTGCTGAGTCCCCCCTCCTCTTCTTGTCTTCTCTTCTTGTTTTCTTCAGGAACACCTGCAAGAAAAAGAAAGACAAACACCCTGAAACTGCAAACATAGTACTATCTAACCCCTATGATCAAAACACTGGAGAATCGCAAAAATATTTTTTAGAGAAGTAGAAAAACAGTAGAAACATTAAAAACAGTAGAAAAACAATGACATTATTTACAATACATATTATGGGGATGGAAGACCCTAAAAGTCCCTTCTAATGACAACAGTGCCCGAAGGCAAGTCCAATAAAGAGTCTCTCCTAGGCCAGATCCCGGTGAAGCACAGTTCTAGCAGGCTGGAATCCCAAAGGGGAGAGTCTTTTAGAACAGTTCAAACATTTGGCATCTGCTAGTGTAGGGTGTGTACTGCAATGTCATTAGAATAAAAAAGTCTGGACTTACCAGTCCCTTGTAGAACAAAAACAATACGGCACCTGGTTCCCGCTGAAGACTCTACCTGGCAGCATTCTTCAGATACAGCTGGGCGGACATCTTCCAGAAAATGACAGGATGGAACAACTGGAAACTGCTGGGTTGATGTCATCTAGGAAATGGAACCTTGGAACAGAAAAGGAAAAACAGCTAGTCTGAAGTCAACCTGAAATCCCAGGTGATGAATCAGGATACAGCTGGGCTGGTGTCCTCTCTGGATATGAAGTCATCTGGTAGGCCAGTCGATGGAATCTGGAAAGCCAGTACACTGCAAGGCTGATGAATGTGGGGCACCTGGTTCCTGGAACACCAGACTGACAGAACAACATAGGTACAACAACGGCTGGATGGCAGCACTGGCATGGGCACATTCGCAGGAAGGTCTCTGCATTGCGGACAACAGCACAATGGGTCAGGTGCAAGAATTATTACCCCATCTGGGCACTCATAATTCACATTGTGGAAGGTATCATTGCACTCTTCATCCACTGTTTGAACAGTGTCTATAAAAAACGTCCTGCCCACTTTCCACTGTCTGAATTTTACTTGTAACACTGTCTCTGACAAATCTGATTGCACCAGGATACACATGTTTTGTGGCATCTTCCACTATCCAGGATTTCCTGTTTCTTTCAATCTCCTCCCAGACTCTCCGAGGAAAGGTAGGAAAGGACATCCCATAGATCTCATTCACCTTCCTACAAACCAGTCTTTCCTCTTTACTTCACTTGGTCAACTTGAGACCTCTGGCCTGGCTTGGGGGCGACCAGTCCTGGTTCTGCCAGCCACACATACTCAATGCGATGTAAAATGGATCTTTGACTCCTTCTTGTGGGGACAGGGCTGTGGAGTCACTACTCTCTCCTACTTTCTGCTCCTCTGAGGCAAGAGCTTGAGGCTGTGAATCCACACCTTCTTCATAAGGCCACCTGTGTTTCCCCTCATCTTCTTCCTTGCTAAGAATCAGTGTCCAGGAGTGAGCAGTCATTCTCACTACTGAGGCTGTCCACTCTTCGCTGGGTATGGAGGCTGACACCTCCCATTCAAGGGTCTCCCTCATCTCATCTTCTCCTATGAGACTTGGGCTAGGCCCCTCTCTCCAAGGGTCTGCTGATGCTCCTTCCGCAGTGTCTCTCTGTGACCCGGACTCAGAGACATCAGTACTTTGCTCTGCCTGTAGATCTGCACCCTTCTGCTTTATGCCACACTCTCCTGTGCTTTCCCCATCAGGCTCCACCTGTTCCTGTGTGCTGCCAACTGCAGATTCTTGAAGCTTTGTCCATGTGGGAGCCAAGCAAATCTTGGGTGCTTTAGCCAAGCCATATTTCTCTAGGCACCCAGAACAGTGAGGAACCATGAAGATGTCCCTTCCAGCTTTTAAGCACATTACACACACTCTAACTGGATATCCAGGAATCGCCACATGAGGAGGCAAACATCCCCCATAGTAACATCTCTCAATGTCTCTCAACTTGTTAACTTCTTCTACTATCATAGCCTGGGCATGATCCGGGTAACGGGCTGGTCCCGAAGCCATGACTGCAGAGAAAAACAAACAAACGCTCACTGTTATTTCAAGTCTCATTTTGTTGGAAAAGTTTTTACAAAATGGCTCCCCTGTTGCTGTGTTTACTTTACTACCCCACCCTGTAATGGTGGCAGCAGCACTCATGCACATCAACGTTCTGTTTCTGACTCAAGCCACTGCACATCCGATTTACACACTCTACTGATAAAGTTCACTCAGACTGCACTGGTTGCTCTCTTAGCACATTTATATGATTTCTGCTGGACTTTTCATTTGCTTTAAATCATTGTTCTAGCTTTAAGTCCCCTAAAGCCACAGTTTTTTATCACACAGGATTGCCTGTAACTCGTTGCATCTGTCATATAACTCACAGTCTCTCAATTGACTTTGAAAATTATACTGTTGCTGAACCTACAATTATGCTCACAGTCCAATGCTCAGAATTCTTGTTTCAGCTGATTAACTAGACACAGTCCTTCTTTGCAAAATAATCACACTGCTACACACAGATTCAGCTGGCTTTAGATGAAATTACACAGTTTGAGTTGCTTCTTAGGATGGTACTCACTTAATCAGCAGCTGGTTATTGTGATGGAAAGTGCCGCCTACAGCCGGTCTTGGAGGCCTCTGGATGAAAGTGGGCTGGCAGTCCTGCCAATTGTCCCTCCGAACACCACACTGTCTTTCCAGATGATCGATATGTGGGTTGAGCCTGATTTTAAACAGAAAAGTCTGATTTTACTAGTTTTACAATGTTTTCAGTCACCGCGACGCTCCTCCTGGCAAGCCTCCACGGCAATCATCGAGCAGGCAAAATTTTAACTGCAAACCACACTTTTTTTTATTAAACTGTAGTTCCTCAGTGGGAGCACCATTTTGACCATTTTTCATGGCATTTTACTCAGCGACGCTCTTAGTCCCTACCACAAGCACTTCCAATGGCTAGGGTACAAATCTATCTTTGTTTCCCACAGTTTTTCACACTTTTTTCTGTCACACAACACTTTAAAAGCTGGCAAATGTTGAAATTATGATGCAGGATAAGGGCATACACTCTCAGACTTTACTGCTCCTCGGTAAACAGTTGGCACAATTACAGCAGCACATAGACAGCAGCACACAGCGGCACATTTAGTTGGCAATGCTTCTGATTTTTGGGCTACCTACTGCCAGACAGCCAAAATGCTAGCCACCATCCAAGCAACCTTTCTTGCTTTTCTCCCTAAATTGCAAGCCAAATCCCAGTGGTAGCCTCCAATTTGTAACCAGCCAGGGCTTGGGTTGATGTTATTTTTTGTTTTTTTAGTACAGTGCGGTGCCTCCATTTTGTAACCCACTACCTGGCTGCCTGTATTCAGGGAGAAAACTGTTGCTCAGCATTTTGGCTAGGTTTGAAACCTCTGCACAGGGGCACCCAAGTAATCCAGACACAGGAAGCAATAACTGAAATGTCCAAACCAGGAATGTGATTCTAGAGTGTGGCTTTTATTCACAACAACAACAGAATAATAAAGCATAGATGGACCCCCACGGGGTTACACTCCCTGGTAATGCAGATTAACGGAGAGTAGAACACATCTTCTTCACAACACTGTAACCCTCAGGTTCTGAACACACTGGGCTCTCACCCAAACTAGTACTCTTCTCTTGGATTCCCTGGCGTGGCACCTCGGCCAGCACTGGGACATTTCTTCATATGGCATGGATATTTATTGTTGGCTCCCTCTACCACCCAGGAGCACTTCCTAGCTCCATAAGGGAAAACATCTTCCTCAATCCCACGTCTGGGTACTTTCTGCGAACACTGGCCAAGTGCCCAGAAGAAACCTATAGGTGCCCAAAGTGAACCTGTGGAGGTAAATCTGGTTACTCCAGATGTGGAGGGTCTCCCACCTCTCACTCCCAAATCCATAACCGGCAATTCATTTGGAATCAGCACCTTTCTTGTGAACCTCTCTGGTTGTAGAATGCTATCTCGAAACGTATAACACATTTAACACTCTACTCTTTATGAACTGGTGTTCTGACTTGTAATGTCCTTTAAGTGGCTATGTCCATCCCTGTAGACCCCCACAGTTTAGAAGCATGTGTGGTCATACACAAACTTCAAGTACTGTACTTGGCTGTCCTTCCCTGACCCCACAGTAGCAGATACTTTATACACAGTCTCGGTGAACACAGGTGCACTATAGCAGAGCAGACTCACCAACTGGTTTGCAGGTGCCCCTGGCTTCTGGCAAAGAAAAACACATCTTGGTACCTCAGTACTTGCTCTACAAATTTTCAGGCAGCTTTCCCTCCTTGAGCAGGGCCAGGGGATTGCCCCTGAAATTGCTGGTCTCTTCCCACCATTCCTCCAGGGATGGGTCATGGAACAAGCCGGGGAGCAGTCTCTACCACTATGTCAGGTTTCTTTTGTGTCTCTCTCTAAGGTGAGAACACACACCCTCTATCTCTGGGTAGCTCTATAGCAGCGCTAAGTTCTGAGGGGCTGCCACCTGCAGCACACCTCCTTCACTCTCAACCCTTCTCTGCAGACTGCTCCTCAATACTGACTACAAAATCCACAACATTCTAAGCTAACCCCTTGCTGCAGCATTCCAATGTGGCTTATGCTGCTGCAAGAATTCTATATGATGTCATCCCTCCAGCTCAGCTGAGACTGAGGACAGAGTGAGACAGTGTGAAACCCATTTAACTGGTCTCTCCCAAGCTGCTTTTCCCTGCCTGCCACTAGATCTAAATGGGATTCTTGTAACCCCAGGTGACAGGGGGTTACATATAGATGGGCTATTGTCTGCACCAGAGGAGCACTCTGATGTTTCAACAGAGTTTGACTGCCGTACATCAGTTAATGGTGTTGGTAGGACAATGTAACATTTGGTTAGCAGAAGATCTCTCCAATACGCAATGTCTTCCCCTGCAGAAAGGATGGCTTCAATGTTCCCCTTAAAGTGGGGATCTAGCAATGTAACCAACACATAGGTGTCATTCTTACACATGGCATTTATCCTCTGATCAGTCAACAGTCTGAGACTCAAGTCATCTACCAGGTAGAAGACTTGGTTTGCTGGCCAAGGCACCTAGCTTCACCTGAGCTCTTTCCTTCTAAGACTGCTTGAAAGGCAGAGTAGAGAAACTTACCAGAGCAAGGGAGAAGGATTAAGACTTAGTTTGGCTAAGCAGATTTACTGTGTGGTGGTGTTTTTATTTTTTTACTCACAGGGATTGCTACTGTTTGTTAACATTTCATTGCTTTATTTTTTCTCTGATTCAAATTGTTGTTGCTGGTATACCTTCTTCTGCATTATTACAAGGGTGCCTACAGGTGTGTGCTAACAGATTACTGCTGTAATCTTCTGATTCAAATTGTCTTTGCAAGGTATATCTTCTGTTACTGCTTTATTTTTCTGAGCAAAGTGTTTCTTACAGGGTATATCTCTCTGAAATTACTGTATTACAGGAGCTTACATTTTGTGACTTTTATCATTGGGCTAAGCAAAATTACTGTTTGACACTGGTTTTATTTATTCTTGTTTGTTGAAAGGTTTGTTGTCTCAGAGGTGTTTCAGTCTCCTTCTCACATTGAAGGAGCTAATTGCTTTTCCTCCCACAGCTCTTCCAAAGGATTAGTGTGTATGTGGGGGTGAGCTGGCAAACTGTCAGTAATTTCCAACAGAAAGAAGGGTTAAAAGTCAGGTTAGTTGATATCTTGGAGGTAGAAGACTTGGTTTGCTGGCCAAGGCACCTAGCTTCACCTGAGCTCTTTCCTTCTAAGACTGCTTGAAAGGCAGAGTAGAGAAACTACCAGAGCAAGGGAGAAGGATTAAGACTTAGTTTGGCTAAGCAGATTTACTGTGTGGTGGTGTTTTTATTTTTACTCACAGGGATTGCTACTGTTTGTTGCTAACATTTCATTGCTTTATTTTTTCTCGATTCAAATTGTTGTTGCTGGTATACCTTCTTCTGCATTATTACAAGGTGTGCCTACAGGTGTGTGCTAACAGATTACTGCTGTAATCTTCTGATTCAAATTGTCTTTGCAAGGTATATCTTCTGTTACCGCTTTATTTTTCTCTGGAGCAAAGTGTTTCTTACAGGGTATATCTTCTGAAATTATTACAGGTGGTGCTTTACAGGTTTTACAGTTTTATCTAACATTAGGATAAGCTTTCAGGTTACTGCATTTGTTGTTGACTGATTGTTTCTGCTCTTACCTCCTTGTTCTTTTCGTCCGTGGTTCTTCTTTTTGGCAGGGAAGGGCCCAGCCACCCACCCCATCCCCAACCACCCCACACTACACCCTTTTATAGGGTACACAGTTGTAACATTTCCTGTGGCAGAACAGGAAGGGGGATCAGTGGGGCCTCACAAGGTGATCTCATTTACAGGGCACTAGTAATTTAACTTGTTATAACAAGTTAAACAAAGCACAATTAAACCATTACTTGCATTTTTTTCCTTCTAATTACTCTGACTAAGTTACAAACCCAGCAACTTATTTGGAATGGATTTCATTAACTGCAGGTACTGTGGAACAATTTTCAGAAGGACAGTCTTACAGGATTTAGGACACTGTCCTACATGCTGGGCCTTTGGAGATCTTAGGTCTCAGCTCCGGCAGCATGGGCAGAGATTGCACGCCCAAATTTCATATTGAAGAGGAAATACATTATAAGAACCACCCCGCCATTTCCCCAGCATCCAACAGAAAACCTCGACCGCAGAGGGTAGTTGGTCCAGGAGGTTGGCAGGTGGTTAGGAGGAGCAAATCAGGTGCCCCATCACTCTCTGCTCTCCAACACATTACCTCCAAAACCATATAAACACTACAACAGGTATCTGCCTCTATCTCTGAAATCAAATAAAGAGGCAGAAGACACTGCAGAGCAGGACACTGTGGCACAGGAGCTAGCACAACAATACTCACCCAAATCAGGAACCAAAACTAAACAAGCACAAAGGAAATCCAAAAACTTGATCATAGGAGACTCCATGATTCGGGAGTTGATACCCATCTCCAGCCAGGGTGATGGTCAGATGTCTCCCAGGTACATCAGCATGGAGAGACACTGACCGCATTGCTAAAATTGTTCACAAAGCAGGAGAAAACACTGATGTCCTAGTACACATAGGGACTATCGATCTCGCCAGCCGGTCAGTTGAGGAGACCAAGAACACCTGACTAGGCTGGGTGACAAACTATCATCTATTTCGTCCTGCATCTCCTTCTCTGAGATCCTGCCAGTCTGGGAGAAGGGAGCAGATGGGCGGAAGGTCAGAGAAGGGAGATAGGGGAGCTAAACACGTGGCTCAAGGACTGGTGCCAGGAAAAGGACACAGATTTGTAGGAACTGGCAACAGTTCTGGGAGCAAAAGTTCTTTAAATTTGATGGACTGCATCTGACTAAAGAGGAGTCAGTGCATTGGGGCAGAAGTTTGACGCCTTGCAGAATATTTAAACTAGCAAATGGGAGGGGTGCAGCACCCCATACGTCGAATGGAAGAACACCTCCCCTAGCTAGTGGTCAAACAGGAATTCAGCGAGTTTGCTATTCATTTGCATCACCAGGTAAGAAAAAAGGTTTGTCTCCCCATACGATGCACAGGGGTAATGCCAAACTTCACCCAACAACTAACACACCAAAATCTGGCCAATGGAAAATCATGTACACAAATGCTCACAGCCTGGGAAATAAGATCCCAGACCTGCAGGCAATAATGTCAGAGGCTAAACTGGACATAGTAGCAATTAGTGAGACGTGGTTTACCAGTAACCACACTTGGGAGACTTCAGTACCTGGATATGTATTGTTCAGAAGAGACCGAGGTGCAAAAAGGGGGGGAGGGGTGGCCCTGTATGTTAATGAAAATATCAAAGCTACAGAAATTCAGAATACACATAAGGAGCCAGAAGAACTGTGGGTCACCCTGGAAACAGGTAATGGGACAGCCATAAGAACTGGGGTTGTCTACAGGCCCCAGACCAGAGGGAGGACATAGACACATTACTGTTAGAAGATATACAAAACATGACAGCTAAAGGGAGGTTCTGATAATGGGAGACTTCAACATGCCAGATACAGATTGGTCAATACCAGCAGGAACATCTGCCAGAACTAGACTCATAGTGGATTCCCTGCAGGGGAGGGCCTCAAACAACTGGTACAGCAACCCACAAGAGACAGGGCTATCCTAGATCTAGTACTGACTAACAAAGAAGGGATCACACATCTCCAGGTAGAAGGTCACCTGGGGCCAGTGACCATCACATGGTATGGTTCAATTTGGCTACTACATCTAAATCATCCCATTCCAAGGCAAAATATGGGACTTCAGAGGAGCTGACTTTGATAAGATGGCCAACAGAGTTAAGCTAGCCCTGGCAAAGAAACACAGGTGAGGAGGTACAGGCAAAGTGGGCAAGCATTAAGGATACAATACTTGAAGCGACATCCCATTGTGTTAGACAGAAAAGGAAGTGCAAAGAAGAAGGAAACCACTTTGGTTCTCAAATATAGTA
The DNA here is from genome assembly GCA_016271365.2 of Neoceratodus forsteri. Classification (NCBI taxonomy): domain Eukaryota; kingdom Metazoa; phylum Chordata; order Ceratodontiformes; family Ceratodontidae; genus Neoceratodus; species Neoceratodus forsteri. The sequence goes on from CM028134.1 coordinate 251,137,379, forward strand.
GCAGAAAGGTCAGGAGCCAAAAGGCTGGCCTCTCAGAAAATATAAGGGAACACAGCGGGATGAAGATAGGGAGGCATACCAAACTGCCCTAAGGGAAGCAGGTAAGGCAGTAAGGCAGGCAAAGTCCCAAACTGAGGAAACACTAGCACGAACAGTAAAAGAAGGTGACAAGACTTTCTATAGATACATTAGTGAAAGGAGAAAGTCCAGAGTGGGTATTGCTAAGCTTAATGGAGAAAAGGGAGCATGTGAGGAGGAGGACCCTGTAAAGGCGTCTATCCTAAATAGATACTTTTGCTCAGTATTTACTGAAGAGAAGGTAGGGCAGGGCCCACAGCTCAGCATCATGGACACAGGGGGAGGGAGGTGAGCACTACTCCCTTCACAAAAGAAAGGGTCCCACAAGAGCTTGCTAAGCTCAGGGTGGATAAGGCAATGGAACCTGATGGCATACATCCCAGGGTACTTAAGGAGCTAAAGGAGGAACTAGCAGAGCCATTAGCAGAATTGTTTAGTGAGTCTCTGAGCACAGGAGAGGTCCCAGAAGACTGGAGAAAGGCTCATGTGATCCCACTCCACAAGAGTGGTAGCAGGAGGAGGCGGGAACTACAGACCGGTCAGTCTTACCTCAGTAGTGGGCAAGATTATGGAGGCATCCTTAAGGAAAGGATAGTGCAACACCTGGAATCCATAGGGGCACAGGATCCAAGACAGCATGGGTTTACAAAGGAAGGTCCTGTCAAACTAATCTCATAGATTTCTTGACTGGGTAACCAGAGTGGTGGACCAAGGGGAGCAGTTGATGTCGCCTACCTTGACTTCAGCAAAGCTTTGACACTGTTCCACATAGAAGATTGATAAATAAGCTAGGTAGGCTCGGGGTGGGTCAGAAGTTGGTCAACTGGGTGGCAAACTGGTTGACTGGCAGAAAACAGAGAGTGGTGGTAAATGGTATACAGTCAGAAGAGATGCAAGTCACAAGTGGGTACCTCAGGGATCAGTCCTGGGGCCAGTCCTATTCAACATCTTCATTAGTGACCTCGCAGATGGACTAGAGGGTAAGGCTTGTCTGTTTGCAGATGACACCAAGATCTGCAACAGAGTAGATGATCCAGATGGGGTGGGCAGAATGAGAAGAGATCTGGATAAACTAGCAGAATGGTCAGAAGAGTGGCAACTGGATTTAATGCAAAGAAGTGCAAAATCATGCACATAGGGAAGAGAAACCCTGAAGCCACTTATAGGCTGGGAGGGAGTTGCTAGCAGTCACAAAGGAAGAAAGAGACTTGGGCATCATCATCACTGATGACCTAAAATCATCCAAGCAGACCTCTAAAGCAGTAGGTAAGGCTAGGGGGTGTTAGGGGTGTATTAGTAGGGGTATCACAAGTCGTAGAGGGAGGTAATAATCCTCTGTACAAGACATTGGTTAGGCCCCATCTGGAGTACTGCGTGCAGTATTGGAGGCCACACCTTCACAAGGACATTAACCAAATTGAGGCAGTCCAGAGAAGGGCAACCAAATGGTGCAGGGACTGCATCAGAAGACATATAAGGACAGATTAACGGAGCTCAATATGTATACCCTTGAGCAAAGGAGGAGAGAGGTGATATGATCAAGACATTTAAACACCTTAAGGGCATAAACAAGGTGAAAGAGTCTAACATGTTTAAATATAAGAAAAATAGCAGGACAAGAGGACACAGCATGAGATTAGAGGAGGCCGATTAAGGGGAATGTGAGGAAATTCTTTTTCACAGAAAGGGTGGTAGATGCATGGAATGGCTTACCACAAGAAGTGGTGGCTATGAATACAGTGCAGGGCTTCAAACAGGCATGGGATAGGCATAAGGGAGCAATACAAATGACTATGAATAGATAGGTCACTGACAGAGCAAAGGCCGATGGCACATTTATAAGGTAGAAAAAGAAATGGGCAGACTGGATGGGCCTTGCGGTCCTTATCTGCTGTCAACTTCTATGTTTCTATGTTTCTATGTAACATAACAGTGGTGGTGGTGTCTTCTTTTGACTGAAAGTCTTTCTTTATGTCATCAAGGAAAATGTGAAGAAATCTTATTTGAGGAAGAATTTGACTCAGAGTTGCACTGTCCTCACCGACATCATGTGTGGAAACCTCAAACGGCTCCAATAAGGTGAAAAAAGATTCAAGTAGACTCCAACTGCTGGAACTGAACATGATGTCTACTTTACCTATTTGATTCTGCATGGTGTAGTTATGTACAGCTTTTTTTTCTGCTCAAGAAGCCATTCCAGCATATGAAATGTTGAATTGCAGTTGGTTGGAGCTTCCTGCTTTAATGTATGCAATGGTAAGTTGCTTGATCTCTGCAGCCTCTTCATGATTTTTTGTGCTTTCAGATTGACTGAAATGCTCACATATTTTCCTAGCAAGTTTTTCAACATTTCCGTTTCCGTTTAAGAAATCATGGATGAGAAGATTTTAAATATGTGCAAAACAAGGTATGTGTTGGTCATTGCCATCTCTAACAGCTTTGACTATGTTGGCACTATTATCTGACACTATGAACCCTGGAGATAAAGAATACGGAGTAAGCCATTTCTGGAATTGTTTTTCCAGCTCCTGCAAAATATTCACAGCAGTGTGGTTTTCCTCAAAAGTGGCGACACATAATACAGCCTGCTTCCTACTGGTTACAGTAGAGTGGGGATTATTACTTTCTGACTGAATACTTGCCCAGTAAGCTGTAACAGTCATGTAGTCAATTGTTTGGTTGCTGATCCATATGTATGTAGTTATATGAACCTGCTTCACCTCAGAGAGTTTCAACTGCTTAATGACTACAGTACACACAAAATCATACAACTGTGGAACAGCCTCTTTCAAGAAGTATGTTCAGCAGGGAATGGTGTACCATAGTTCAATCTGATTCATGAACTTGAGGAAACCTTTTTGGGCTACAAAAGCAAAAAAGAGTTGACAGTCAGGCAACAGCTCTGCAATGGCTCCATTTATCAGCTGGCATGTTGGATGCTTGCAGGTTAATTTTGATCTCCTTGCAACACTTTCTTTTAATGTTAGTTGAGACATTTTTAATTTTGGGGGAGTGCATTTTTCGTGTCTTTTTCATGTGATGTACTACTTTGGGATTTTCCAGTTCTTGATGGTGTCAGGAAATAATTGATGTTTGTCTGGGGGGACTGCAAGGACACATCAAGTGATTCAATATCACTTCCTGCTTACAGTTCATTGTCACTATGGTCACCACCACCACCACCACCATCTCCACTACTGCCCATCCCAACCACACTGGCCCTTGTACTGCCTCACTCAATTGAATGTTTTGCCTTTGCATGCTGCATCATTACTGATGTTACAAAATTTGCCATTTTGTCACGATTGACTTTCTTTTTGCACAGACTGCATACAGCTCGAGAGTTGTCTGCAGGGTCAATATAAAATAAATTTCACACTAAAGATTTTCCTTTTTGCTTTTGTTTTGTTTTTGTTTTATACTGAAAGGCCTGTGAGCAAAATCGCCCATTTTCACAAGCTTCCAGTGACAAAAAATATTCAGAAATACAAATACAAAATGATGCATTTTATAATAAATATAAATATAAAATAAGCAGTTATATACAAATTAATTAAAACACTTGCAAGCAGAGTTAGTAAGTAGGTAATGTTTAAGGGACCTTTTAAAGGAAGAGATCTTACTACAGCTAACAATATAATTTGGTAATTTAATGTACAATTTTGTACCCATGAATTTGATTGAAGTTTATGCAATTGCTGTATGGAAAAGGGGGTCCTGAAAAGTGTTTCTACTCTGTGACCTAGTGAACACAACATTAGAAATGGGATGGGGGGGGGGAACTGACAATACAATCAGGTAACAGACCCAAATTAATTTTACATAAGAAAATCAATGATCTAAAATTAAATGCATCAACCAAGGATAGGCACCCTAGTGATCTATAAAGGAAGCAATGGTGTGTCATTCTTGGGAGTCCTGTTAAAAAAATGAATGATATTATGGAAGGTAGACTTAAGCTTATTGGGCATTCTCTCTGATGAGAAGGAGTAAATTATAGAACCATAATTCATAAGGGAAAATACAAAGCTATGTGTAAGAATTAGCCTGGTATCAGATGTCAAATGCTTATTGAGTCGGTGTAGCATCCCCAGTCTCTGATGTAACTTCCAATTAAATTAAGAATGTGTTGTTCAAATGTAAATTGATAATCTAAAATTTAAACCAAGGTATTTAAAATCAGATACCTGTTCAATAAGGTTACCAGTGCTATCAAATAGTGGAACTCTGTTATAGGGGCTTTTCTTGGGCTTGAAAAAAACACAGGTTTTGTTTTCAGAAAATTAAGAACCAATCTATGTATATCAAACCAAGAGTGTAATGCACCAAAATCCCTTTGAAGGCTTTTCTGAAGATATGATACATCATTCCTTAAGCAAAACAAAGCAGCATCATCTGCGTATAGTATTAACTCAGTACTACTGCAGATTCTGGAGAGTGAATTTATAAAAAGTGAAAATAATAGGGGCCCAAGAATGGACCCCTGAGGAACTCCACATCTCATCAAACGTTTAGAACAGAAACCACTGATCAAGGTTTTTTGAGTCATATCTTGAAGATAATGTTCAACCCATGCAATTACATCCACAGAGAAATTAACCTTGGTTAATATCTTTAATAACACCTTATGGTTCACCAAGTCAAATGCCTTGGTGAGGTGGTGCTATCTGTCACAATGTCTGGCACTATTCCTTGTAAAGTCAAGGGACCTGGAGGAAACCCTCACTGCCATTTCCTTGTTGAGATAAATAGTTCTCATTCATACTTATCTTCTTAATCTTAAGCTTAGCATATCATCTTTTTCTGCACTTGCCTCTCATGCCTTTCAGCAGCATCCTCTCCTACCCCCTCATTGAAACTATAGACCTCATCACGACAAGATTCAGAAGAACTGGAAGTGCTGTAATCATTATGTGAAACATAGCCCGGGCTATCCCATTCCCAGTCCCCACTATCACCACCGTCTCTATCAGCATTCTCTGCCTCAGCAACTGAGCTTATATTTGAGGAGAATGCCTCCTTACATGCTGCTTCAGCAACTGGAAGTATTCTGGTATATGTGGCAAAATGCTCAGTACCTGTACGAGTGACTCCAGTCAGTTCTTTCCAAAACTCTACTATCATTTCATTGCTAATATGCTTTTTTTGTTCAGGACATTTAGTGCTAGTCATGGTGATGTTATTATTATTGTTGCTGTATTCTTCATTAGTAGTATGATTCATATTGTCCATATCATTACTGGTTCCATGTCATAACAGCGATTGCAAAACAGCGATTGCTATTATGGCGAGTGTATATCATTGAAAAGCAAATCAGCGATATACACTTGCTCGTGACCTGACATCCGGAACAACAAAAAGTGTTTTTACCCCCACACCCCTCTGAATTTAGATTCTCAACTCCAGGGGGGTGCATGTCGGGGAAGGGGCACAGTCTGGATTTGCAAAAAAAATTAAGTCCTGCCGGCAGCAGCAAAAGTTCCACACTCCAGGCCCCTAGCCCCAAACCTAGTACCTGCTGAGCCAGAGCTAGCCACCCACACCACCACCAAACATGGCCAGCTTGGCAGCAGCAGGCACACCAGTCCCTTAAAACCCCTTCCCTGTCCCTTCCCTTCCCCTCACTATTCTCCCTTTCCAGTCGCCCTTCTATACACTTGCTTTTGCATAGGGTCGCTACCCTTGCAAGGTAGCCCAGAATGATAGCGCTGAAAATGAGTCGCTGTTTTTGTAGTCACTCATTTTCTGTCACTATCATCACTGGATACCATCATTGCCAGTTTCACATGAAAGAGCACTGTGCTTCCTTTTAGTAGACTTAGACTGGGAAATATGAGACATAGTAGACACCGCCATGAAAGGATATTGTTTCACTAACTGCTGCAGAGACAAACAGTGTAGCTGAAGTTGACTATGTCATAGTAATAAATGACAGTGCTCAGGGACACCTAAAAAACAGTGTAATACAGCCATGAAAGGATTTACTAACTGCTGCAGAGACAGTCAGTGTTGCTTACTATGTCACAGTACTAAATGACCGGTCTCAGGGACACCTGCCAAACAGTGCAATACAGTCATAAAAGGATTTCATTATGTTCCGGATACATAGAGTATTTATGCCACAGTAATAAATGACAGGGCTCAGGGCACCTAACAAGTAGTGTAATACAGCCACAAAAGGATTTCATTATACTGCAGAGACATACAGTGTACCTGACTATGTCACACAATAATAAATGACAGGTCTTGGTCCTTGGAGCACCTAACAAACAGTGTAATACAGCCATAAAAGGCCTTCACTATGCTGCAGAGACAGGCAGGGTAGCTATGTCACAGTAATAAATGACAGGGCTCGGGACACCTAGAAACAGTGTAATACAACTATAAAAAGATTTCACTATACTGCGGAGACACACAGTGTAGCTGACTATGTCACACAGGAATAAATGATGGGGCTCAGGGGCACCTAACAAACAGTATAATAATTTCAAGTTTTTCAACTTTTAATTTCAAATCAGCTGCTACTGTTTTCATATGAACATACGAAATTGCCAGCAGATAAAGGCCATATGGTCTATCAAGTCTGCTCAGTTGTGCTGCTAACAGCCCTTATATTGCAGCTGCCCCTCCCTCCCCTTCCCTCCTCCATCCTGTGACCCTCTCCTTTACCCTGTTCCATCACCTTTTGAAGCAACCCACTGGTTTACATGCCACCTCTTCCTTTTGGCAATGTGTTCCACCCAGACACCACCCTCTCCATAAAAAAGTGTCTCCTCATTTCCCTCTTGGACCTTCCCTTTTCCAATCTCAGATCATGCACACAAGTGTCCCTCCCCCCTTACCTGGAAAATTCCTCTGTGTCCATCTTATTTATTCTCTTCATGTACTTGAAGGTTTCAATAATGTTCTCCCTATCTCTCCTCTCCTCCACGGAGTATACGTTCAACTCCCTCAGCCTGTTCTTGTAGGGCACTTCCCCTAGTCCCTGGATCATCTTCGTTGCCCTGCACTGCACCCTCTTCATTAACCTAATGTCCTTCTTCAGGTACAGTCACCAGTACTACACACAGTACTCCAGGTGTGGTCTAACCAGTGACCTATATAGTGATAGGATAACCTTCCCCCTCCTGGAGGATATGTCCCTGGCAATACAATCCAGCATCCTGTTGGCCTTTGCAGCTGCCTTTCTACACTGTGCTGAGTTATTCATTGCTCCATTTTGATCACCCCAGATCCTTTTCCTCCTCTGTTTTGGCTAGTTGAATCCCCCCTAGCTGGTAGCTCCTCCTTGGGTTTTTTTTTGCATGGAAGTGTAGTATCTTGCACTTCTTTGCATTGAACCCTAGCTGCCAAGTGTCTGACCAGACCTCCAATTTTGCCAGATTATCTTGCAATGCCTGTCACCCACCCAAGTCATCCACTACTGCTCCTATCTTGGTGTCATCTGCAAATAGACTGATCTTGCTCTTGATGCCTGTTGAGATGTCCGCAATGAAGATCCCAAACAACACTGGCCTCAGTACAAAGCCCTGTGGTACCCCACTTGTAACCACCCTTGGAGATGAGTGCTCCCCTCCTATGACCACCATCTGCTGTCTCCCCTGCAACCAGTTCACCACCCATCCCACCATCTTCACTCCTGCCCCCGTGTCTTCCAGCTTACTTCCTAGCTTCCCATGTGGCACCAAATCAAAAGCCTTACTAAAGTCTAGGTACAGGACATCCATTGCATGACCCTTGTCTAATTGCTTGATTGCCTAGTCATAGTACTCAACCAGGCTGGTCTGATAGAATCTGTCTGAGACAAACCCATGCTGTCTACCATCCTGTAGCCCATTAGCCTCTAGGAGGGAAACCAGTCTCTCCTTCAGGATTGTTTACATCAACTTACCCATGATGGATGTGAGGCTCACCTGTCTGTAGTTCCCTAGCTCATCTTTGGGGCTGCTCTTGTGGAGGGGTACCTCATGCACCATCCTCCAGTCCTGCGGTACCCTCCCAGAGTCCAGGGAGGCATTTAGCAGATCTGCCAAGGGTTCTGCCAGGTCTTCTGCCAGCTCCTTCAGCACCCTGCTGTGTATGCCATCTAGCCCAGATGCCTTGTCCACCCTCAGTGCCTTCAAGCCCTCCAGTACTCTTTCCACTGTGATTTCCCCATCTGTCACCTCCCCCCTGTGCCTACCCTCCCACCCCCCTGGGTACAGCCCCATTTTTCTCATTAGTAAATACAGAGCAGAAGTATTCATTTAATGCTTCTGCCTGTTCCACACCTGCTTTCACCCACCCCTTGTCCTTCTTAATCCTTATGATTTGGTCCGTACAACTCCTTTTCTCCCTGATATACCTGAAGAAGTCCTTCTTCCATTCCTTAATGCCCTGTGCCAGCCTGAGTTCCCTGGATGCCTTCGCTGTCCTGACTGCCCTTGTCACCTCCTTCGACTACTTCAGGTACTCCCTTCTGTCCTCCCCCTACCCATTTTTTTGTACCTCCTAAAGGCAGCTCTTTTCTTTCTTACTATCTCCATGACCCCCCTGCTCACCCCGCTAGGTTTTTTGGCCCTAACCCTCTTACTCTGGACCCTGGTACAAGTTTTGGTTGCCTCCTCAATACCCAGCCTAATGATCTCCCACTTCTGGTCAGTGCCTATATTTATAGAAATGTAGAAACATAGACTTTGACAGCAGATAAGGACCAGTTGGCCCACCTAGTCTGCCCATTTCCCCTACCTATTTGATAAGCTGCAGATCCTAGTTAACTAACAGCCTTCTTCCTACTCCCCACCAGAATTGCCTTATGTCTGTCCCATGCATTCTTTCTTTTTTTTTGTGTGTGGTATTTCTTTCAGAGCTCTCAGCTGCAAGCCTGCTATTAGCTGTCACCCCAGTGCCAACCCCCAAAGGTCAGACCCCCTTCCTTGTGCACCCACAACTTACCCTTCATGGTAGGGTGGTGGGGAGTGACTTGACCAACCCCAACGGATCAATGCCAGGAAGGTGCCTTCTCAGGGGGGTGGCGCTCCGGGGACAACTTCATTCTTCTGGGGCTATTTTCTGCTTTTAATCCTTCATGTGTGGAGGTGGGGCATGCAATGATGCCTGCAGTGAGAGCGTGCATACTTCTGCACATGCTGTCTCCAAGCGTCAGCCCCATCTCCTCTCCTCTCCTTAGCTGCAGCGTAGATGTGCTGCCCCCATCAGCCGCTAGGGGCCAGTGGAACACAGACAACTGAAATCCCCCCACCCCGGAGAATGAGAGCAATCCCAAGGATCCTCAATCCTTGTCCTCCCTGCCAACCCCTGATGGCCCATGCTTGTTCCTGAACATGGGTCGCGGGTGTAGCTTGAGGTAAGGCGTCCAGGGCCTCAGCCCTCAACACCACCAGGCTGGCTATGTCCCATGCATTCTTGAATTCCCCCATTGCTTTTGACCCCACAACCTCCTCAGGAAGGCAGTTCCATGCTTCCACCACCCTCTCCATGAAAAAATACTTCCTCACATTGCCCCTGAGCCATACCCCCTCTATCTTCAAATTGTGCCCCGTTGTTCTTGCACATCTCTTTTTCTGAAAGATGCTACCCTCTTGGACTTTGTTGATTCCCTTGAGGTACCTGAAAGTTTCTATCATGTCCCCCCTCTACTTCCTTTCCTCAAGGGTGTCCATATTAACTCATTCCTTCTCGGTGGCCATTTTGGGTCAGGCTCAGCAATGGGTGGTTCTGACGCCATATGGCAGCTACGGGAATGAAGAAGGCTCCCTTGGTCTTTCCTCATACGGCTTCTGGTGCAAACCCTGTACCATTTTAGTTGCCCTCCTCTGGACTGCCTCCATCCTGTCTATGTCCTTCTGGAGATGGGGTCTCCAGAACTGCAGGCAGTACTCCAGATGGGGTCTCATCAACTGTCTGTATATAGAGAGATAACAGCTTCTTATTTTCTACTGGTGATGCCTGTCCTTGTGCATCCCAGTATCCCCCAGCCCACCTTACTACCTTCTCACATTGCTTGCCTACCTTTAGGTCATCTGATATGACTACCCCAGGTCCTTTTCCATTTTTGTTGTTGTTAGCACCCCCCAAATTGTGTACTCTTCCCCTGGGTTTTTATTTCCCACGTGCATTACTTTGCACTTCTTTGCATTGAATCTAAGCTGCCATACTTTTGACCATTCCTCCAACCTTGCCAAGTCCCTTCTCATCCTTTTCACCCCTCTTGTGTATCAACCCTGTTGCAGGTCTTTATGTTATCTGCACAGAGGCATACTTTTCCTTCCAGTCCCTCTGCAGTGTCACTTATAAAGACATTAAAAAGGACTGGTCCCAGTACTAAATCCCACGGTACCCTGCCAGTAACCCCCCCTTTCTTTTGAGTGAGTGGGCCCTGTTTATTATTACCCTCTGAGTCCTGTTGTCCAGCCAATTGTTTGCCCAGGCTACCACCCTGGGACCCACTTCCAGGCTGTCTAACTTATTTATTAATCCTTTGTGTGGGACTGTGTCAAATGCCTTACTAAAGTTTAGGTAGGCCATGTCCACAGCCCCTCCCTGGTCTACTACTTTGGTCACCCAGTCAAATAAATCTATTAGATTTGTCTGACATGATCTTCCCACTGTGAATCCATGCTGTCTTGGGTCCTCTGCCCCACTGGCCTCTAGGTACTCAGCAATGCTTTCTTTCAGAAGTGATTCCATCACTTTGTCTACCACTGAGGTCAAACTAACAGGTCTGTGGTTTTTGGCCTCTGCTTTGCTCCCTCTTTAGTGAAGGGGAATCACATCCACCCTCCTCCAGTCCTCAGGTACCACACCAACCTCCCATGATTTGTTAAAAAGGGTAGTCAGTGGTGTCACTAGTTCTCCCCTTAGTTCTTTTAGAAATCTGGGGTGAATCCCATCAGGCCCCATTGCTTTGTTCACCTTCAATTTTAGGAGTTCTTTCAGGACCCTTTCTTCTGTGGATGGACTAGTATTGACCCGCTGATCCAGAGTGCTTCTATTGATTGGTTTAGGTACCTCTCCCTCCTCTTCTTTTGTGAATACTGAGCAGACATATTCATTTAATATCCCAGCTTTTTCACTGTCACCCTTTACCCACCCACCCTCCACTTTATTAAGCCTCAGTATCCCTCCCTTGGTCTTTCTCTGCTCCTTTTCTTAACTGAGTTGGCTATCTTTTCCTCGATTTAGGCCTTTGCTATTCTGACTGCCTTCCCTGCTTCCTTCTGCTTTAACTGGCATAGTTCTCTGTCCTGTTCCTTCTGTGTTTCCTTATACTTCCTGAATGCTATCTTTTTCTCTCTTACCTTCCCTGCCACCTCTTTTGAGAACCATAGTGTTTTTTTCTTTCATTTTGATTTGTTTATTTGCTTCACACAAAGGCTTGTTGCCTCTGTGAGGGCAGTTTTGATTTACCCCATTATTCCTCCACCCCACCTTCTTGTCTGTTTGCTAGTGCTTTTCTGAGGCACTCTCTCATTTTGCCAAAGTCAGCCCTCCTGAAGTTCAGTAAACTCGCTTTTGTATGGCTTGACTCTATGGCTGTGTTTATCGTGGACCACACTGTTTGGTGGTTACTTGTTCCCAGATGGCTGTCCACTTCTAAATCTGAGATCCTCTCTCCATTACTGTTTGAGAGTACCAAGCCTAAGATTGCTCCCTCCCAAGTGGATTCCAACACTAACTGTCTGAGGCACGCCCCCTGTAGGGCATCAAGAATGACCCTGCTCTTGCATGTGGCTGCAGCAAAGGTGCCCCAGTTAACATCTGGCATATTCAGGTCGCCCATCAACAATACTTCTCCTTTTCCTGCCATCTGAAGGATGCCTTCTATCATGTCCTTGTCTATTTCCTCCCCCTGAGACGGGAGTTTGTATACAACTCCATGCAGACTGTGGTGACATTTCCCATCTCCAGGGTGACCCACAGTGCCTCCTCTCCTCCCTGAAAAGTCCATGAACCTGGCAGCCACGCTGGGCTGTGCATGATACATGGAGAATACAACTGGGAGTAATATTATTTTAGATTTGGATTTTGAGCATTTCTGCATCTTGAGTTCTGCTTTTTAAGTTTTGGACTTATCTGGGATTGATTTGAAAGTGTCACTAGAGTTTTCCAAAGCAAACGGGAATAGTATTTTGATTACCTTTGCAGGAGATGCTTTGTTTGCTTTGCCCGCTGAAGAGTGCTGGTTGTTGTTTTCTTCTGCATGTTGGAGTTGGACCTGGGACTGACTAGTCGGACTGAACTGCTGTGGGGCCACGGCAGACTGTGCAGGGCTGGAATGCTGGTCTGAGTGCCCGGTGAAGAGGACTGAAACAGAGAGTAGCAATTTGAGGAGGAACATTGCTGGACTAGGACAAGGAGGAAGGAAGGAGATGGGACAGTTTGTGCTGTCAGAGTCCCTGGACAAATGAGGAATTGAGCTGTCTGTGCAGTAGAAAGGCAGGCTGCAGCTTTGACGTTGAGGAGAGTTTGGCTAGTAAAGACCTGCAGCTGAATTATTAGGGTGTCTGAAGGGGGTATCTGGAGGGTTAGACATTGGAGGGTGTTCGACCAGAGTCAGTGAGAAAGGAGGGGTAGGCACTGGAGGGTGACTGCTACTGTGGTGGAGTCCCTGAAGTACCCTGAGGTTTTGGTTGGGTTGGGAAGATGGTTGCAGTCTATGAGTAAAGAAGATTGACTGGATTTGGTGTTTTCTTCCTCCTCCCCTGATATGTAGAGAAGCCAGTGAGTAGGACTACAACTATATTAAGTTCTGGAATTGTTTCTTCAATAGACTAAACATTGGACAGTTAAAGTTCAGTGAGAGCTAAGAGGGTGAGAACCTCTTTGGTTCTTAAATTATTTGGACTGTGGAGGTGAGAGCTCCCCAGTAAATATATATATATATATATATATATATATACACATACACATACACTACAAAATCTTGGACATTTATCTGATTTTTTGGACCTTTTTGGAGTACCTTCTGGGACTAAGACTTAATAATTCTTGGCTCCTGTTTGTGAAATTTCTGGAGACACTAAAATTATTATATTTAATTGTCTGTTGTGTGAAAGTTGTTTTGGTGAAAGTTGTGTGAAAGATGTGTGGTTGTATAATATAGAAGGTGTATTGTTGTGGGTGGTGAGTGTGTGGTATCTGAGGAGACTGAATTATTGAATGGGTTGTTTTGTTTTAAGAAATGTGTTAGGATTTGGGGCCCATAAGGTGCAGCTACTCAGGCGATGACCTCCGAGACCTTCATCCCTTCGAGCTTCCAGTACTGTTGTGGGAAGCCTACTTTAGATGATGGGCTTTAGGGTTAGCTCAAGGGGGGCCTGGCGGGATGTCTCCCAAGTGGCTGCCGGAGTATCTGGGATTCAGGTGGTGAAGTCAAGGAGATGCCCTGGGGCAAAATGGGGGCTTGAACGGGGCCCATCTTGTCTAGTTCTGATACCCAAGGGCTCTACCTTAGAGTGTGGGCAGATGGCTGGTCCAGCTGCTTCACCTCATTCTACTCGAGCTATGATGTCCAATGCCACATCGATAAGGAACAAGATGGCTATAATGGCGGACTTGATATTCTCTGTCGATCTGGCTTGCATCGCGGAGACCTGGCTGAATGAAAATGCCACTCCAATTTTAGAGGCAGCAGTGCAAGCCGGGTACTCCGTGATACACAGCCCGAGAAAGGATCATAGGGGCGGGGGGGTGGCCATTTGTTTTAAATCTAGCTTGAACCTCACTGTGCTGCCTATGGGTTCTACAAGATCCTTTGAATGTGTGGCTGCCCGAGGTGGTGTGGGTGCAGGCTTTAGTGTCCTCCTGCTCTATCGCCCCCCCAGGTAGTGATGGGAATTTTTTGCGAGAGGTCGAGGAGCTCACTCATCACGGGCCTGGTGTTGGAGTCCCCCAGGTGGTTGATCATGGGGGATTTCAATGTCTGAGTCAATGGGGAGGCTATCAAAATTAGGAATAGACCTTCTCGGGAGCATGGGGAAACTAGGCCTGACACAAAAGGTAATGACAGCGACGCACTCAGGCGGTCACACATTGGATCTGTTTTTTCCCTCTGAGTTGGATATTATGGACCTTAGAGTAGATCCAGTGGTTTGGTTGGATCACAGTACTATGGGGTTTACATTTAAGGACCCCCCGATGGCCCTGCCCCATGGAGATGGTCCAGTACCGGTCATTAAGGGGAGTATCCCCAGAGGACCTTTTGGCAGTGCTGGACCTAATGGGTGTTGGAGCAGCTTGTGCGATTGGGTTAGAGGAGGCAATAGTGGCCTATAATGGGGCGGTTGGTGTGGCCTTTGACTCAATTGCACCCTTGCGTGTCTGACCCCTGTCTACTCATCGGAGATCTCCCTGGTATGATGAGAATCTCTGAGGTTTAAAGACTAGAGGCCGGAGGTTGGAGAGGCATTGGAGGAGATCTGGTCTGGTGGGGGACAAATTGGCCCTGAGGTCACATTATATGGACTATCAGGGGGCAATCTCCCCTTAAAAGATGGAGTTTCTGTCTAGGGAGATTGCTACAGCAAGAAACAGACCAGCTCAGCTCTTCCGCACAGTGGACAGGCTTTTACGTTCTACCTTACTGTGTGTTGGAAGTCTTGGTTCTAGCACAAGGTGCGAGGAGCTGGCTCTGTTTTTTGCTGACAAGGTGTCCTCCATCAGAGCTGATATCTCATCGAATGTCTCTCGAAAGGGTTGCAAGGTCCAGCCTGAGTTGAGTCGGAGCACTTGTCCTGTGTGGGATGAGTTTGAGCTGACTGGGGTTGGGGAGGTGGTAGAGATAATATCTAAGCTGCAGCCGACTCATTGTGCTTTAGATCCAGGCCCAACTCACCTTTTTGGTTGAATGTTTGGATCTGACTGGTCCTGTGATTGCTGAGATAGTCTGGAGTTCATTAAGGAGTGGGATCTTTCCTTTAACCTTGAAAGAGGCTTTGGTTAGACCTCTTTTGGAAAAAAAAACATCTTTGGACCTGGACTGCCATGGCAACTACAGACCTGTTTCAAACCTCCTATTTTTAGGGAAGGTTGTAGAAAAGGTGGTGGCCGCTCAGCTGGAGAGACATCTTGCTGCTTCCTCTGCCTATGAGCCTTTCTAGTTTGGGTTCCATGTGATGCAAAGTACATAGACTGCCCTGGTGAGGGTGCTTAATGACCTCCTGATGGCGAGGGATAGAAGGGACCGTACCATCTTGGTCCTTCTAGATCTTTCTGCGGCATTCGACACCATGACCATGAAGTGTTACTTGACTGACTACGGTTTTGGTGTGGCCTGTCTGGAAATGTCATCAACTCGTTGAGGTCATACCTGACAGACAGAGTGCAGAGGGTGACCATGGGAATTTTCTCATCAAATCCAAAACTTCTGTGCTGTGGTGTTCTGCAGGGATCGGTCTTGTCACCTCTGTTGTTCAAGGTGTATATGCTGCCACTGGGGGACATTATCAGGCAGCATGGACTGGTTTTCACGGCTATGCAGATGATACCCAGCTGTACCTGTCCTGTGCTCCCAATAGCCAGGGATCAGACTCTGTATTTAATAGCTGCCTTGAGGAAATCCAGATATGGATGTCTCACAATTGACATAAGCTTAACCCAGACAAGACTAAGGTACTGGTGGTGGAGCCAGGTCGTCAGGGCAGAGTGGGGTGTGTGGCATTACCCCCTGACCTTGTGCTGGGGTGTGTGCCTTTAGCCCCCTCTAGGCAGCTAAAGGATTTGGGAGTAATCCTGGATGGCAGTCTGACACTTGATGCACAGGTGTCGGCTGTGGTGAGAAGTAGATTTTATCATCTCAGGAATATTGCCCGAATTCGAGCCCTGATCCTGCCTGATGACCTGCCCATACTGGTACATGCTTTCGTCACTTCTAGGTTGTACTACTGCAATGCCCTGTACCTAGGGATATCTGGAGGCAACCTCTGCAGACTGCAGCCAGTGCAGAATGCGGCGGCGAGATTATTGATGGGGGTGAAAAGATGTGAACATATCACTCTGGCACTCCGTGAACTGCACTGGCTGCCAGTCTGGTGAAGGGCTGTCTTTAAAATAGGGCTGTTGACCTATAAGACCCACATGAGAGGGGTCCAGTCTATCTGCAAGAGCTCCTTGTGCCGTACTGCCTGACCCGGGCCCTCCGTTCTGCCGGGGGTGGCCTCCTTGGAGTTCCCAGGGTTAGGCTGCGGCATTCGGGTGACAGAGCATTTGCGGCAGCTGCGTCTACCCTGTGGAACTCCCCGCCTGGTTATCTAAGGGAGGACCCCTCGGCAGAAGCCTTTAAGAAGTGCCTCAAAGCATATTTATTCAATCAAGCTTTTAATTGAAGGTGTTTTAAAATAATAGCACTTTTATGATGGCTAGATACATTGTTGCTCCAAGCTGTATTTTGTATGCTGTTGTTTTAAATTTTATTTTACTGTATTTTTAAAATGTTTTCTATTATACGTGTGTTTATATTGTGCAGCACCCAGAGTCCTTGGAGATGGGTGCTATATAAATAAAATATCTATCTATCTATCTATCTATCTATCTATCTATCTATCTATCTATCTATCTATCTATCTATCTATCTATCTTAGTTCCATTGCTTTGATCCCTTCCATTATGTAGAGAGCTACTCTTCCTTCTCTTTTACCCTCCCTGTCCCTCCTGTACATTGTGTACCCTGGTATGTTGACATCCCAGTCATGGTTATCTGTGTACCATGTTTCTGTGACTGCCACGATATCCAGGCATCCCTCTTCCATCAAGGCCACTACTTCAGGGAGCTTGTTACCCAGACTACAGGAATTAGTACTCATTGCCCTCCATTTTCTGATTTTCTTACCCCATTTAGCCCCATCCCTGTCCTTGCTGTCTTTGTCTTTTTCTCCATTTACCCCTGTCCTTCTCCCTATGGACTTCTCTACCTTGGTGTTTGCCTCACTAACTACTCTGTTTTGTGGGGTAGGGCTGGGTTTTCCCTGCTCCTTTTCAGTGCCTCCCCCCTTGGCTAGTTTAAATGTGCGCCAATGTAGCATTTAAACCTATCATCTAGGTTCCCGATTCCCATCCCGGACAGATGCAGACCATCACACCAGTATAGGCCTGTATCCCTCCAGGTGTACCCCCAGTCCCTAATGAAGCCAAAACCCTGAGCTCTGCACCATTTGGATGGATTCTGGCCAGATAACCCTGTACTATTTTCCCCATCCTCCTGAAGTCAGCTCTCCTGAAGTCTAACACCCTTATGCCTGTTCCAATTCCCTTTTTTCCCATGTTACTCATGACCACACCGAGTGGTGGTCACTCCCCACAAGTGGTTCCTCCATCCCAAGCTACCTCACAAATTCTCCATTAGCCAGCACAAGATCTAGGGTGTTCCCCAACCTGGTTGGCTCACTGACCATTTGCACTAGGAAGCTGTCCTGGAAAGCATCCAAAAGTATCTGCTCCCTCATATTTGTGGTGACTGGGGTACCCCAATCAACTCCCAGCAGATTGAAATCCCCCCAATTGCCATACTACCCTTGTAGCAGGTCCTTCTGATCTGTCCTACTAGCTTCTTGTCCAACTCCTTAGTCTGAGAGGGTAGCCCGTACACCACTCTGATCTGAAAAGTCCTATTTTTGGAGTTCTGGAGCTGCAACCATAATGACTCTGTGCTGCCCTCATCCCCTTCCTCTCTGACACACTTCAACCTCTCCCTCACATACAGTGCTACCCAACCCCTTTTACCCTGTCCCTCTGAAATGACCTATACCCTGGTACTGCTATGTCTCAGTCATGGTAATTGGTAGCCCATGTTTCAGTGATGGCCACCATGTCCACCTCCCCCTCTGCCATGAGAGCCTGTAACACTGCTGTTTTGTTCCCTAGACTTCTAGCATTCAAGGTTGCCACCCTCCACCCCACTTCCTCCCCCCCTCCCCAACTGCTCTCCCTTTCTAGTATCCCATCCTGAACTGTCCCTAAGTCCCTTGTTGATGGTATGGGGTAAGCTTGTTCGGCTTCCTTCCTGTGGGTCCTGCATGACTCCTGCCAACTTGCCACCCCCTCCTCTAGTTTAAATACTCATTGTTTTCTATGTGTTCCCACAGTCTCTGTTTCAATAACCTCTTATCCTCCTCACTTAAGTGTAGCTTATCCTTAGCATAGAGATCACTGTCCTCCCAGATCCTTCCCCACCCCCCACCAGCCCATACCCTTTTGACTGATACCAGCTTCTTAGCCATATGTAAAATTCTTTTATCCTCTGTTTCCTTGCAGTGCTTGCTTTAGGCACTGGGGGTACTTCTCAGAAAATTACTGACCTTTCTGCCTCCTCACATAGCAGCCACAGCTCCTTAAACCTCCCCTGCACTGCATCAACCATATTTCCCACCAGGTCATTTGTACCTCAGTGCAAGATTATATGAGTTCTCTCCCTATGCCTCCTAGCATATTTCAGAACAGATTGCCCCACCCTTTCCACTGTCATACCTGGCATGGCTTCCAGCCATATGCGGGTATGCCCTTGCTTCCCCATCTGACCTCTTTTAGTATAGAGTTCCCCAGCACTAAGATCCCCCCATTTTTCATGTTCATCTGTCTTTCTTCTCCCCCCATCATTGCTCCTCTGTTCTCTCCTAGCACCACCTCCTAGACTGAGACCATTTTAGTACCCCAGTATTTCTCCCTTAATTTTGCTCCTATCCAACTCTGAGTTTGTGTAGTGTAGGTTTTCAACTGTTGAAATGAAAAATCAGTTCAAAAGTTAACATAAGTCTTCTGCCCACGGAGCTGTTTCCAGACTGCTATCTGTGCCATACAGGCTCCAAGCAGATGGAGCACTGCTCTTTAGACACCACTGACCAATCAGGTGTCAGCCCGACCTCATGTCCTCCTATTCTGCTGTAAGCTTGGTGAAGGACCCCATAGACTGCTCTTTAATGCCTGTTTTAGCCTGGAAGTCCTTTATCCATTACCCGTGTCAAGCTACCTGGCCCAAGAATTACAATGTTATGTCAGGTAGGATAGTGCAATACACGAACTACTCCACCCAGCCAAAAATAGGTAATACCCACAGTACCCAACCCAGCTACCCACTGGGTAGCCCATACCTACAGTACCTCTAGTACTTTTTCATCATTTCCTGTTTATCTGGCTACTCCTACTGTTCCACTCTAAATTTATCTGCCAAAACCTCTTACGTCTTCCCAAAATTAGCTCTTTTGAAGTCCAGGACATTCATCCTAGACTTTACCCCATCAACCTTAAGCTTAACTTCAGTCTACACTGTTCTGTAATTGCATTCTCCCAATGGTTCCCTCACCATTACTTCCCCTATGCTAGTACTGTATGTAAGGACATGGTCCAATATGACCACTTCCTTAGGGGATTCCTTGACCTTTTGGTTCAGTAAGGCCTCCTGCATTTTGTCCACTAGGACCTTGCTTGTTATGCTTGCTTCAATTGCTTTGCTTTAGTTCCTATCCAGAACATAAAAGTCCCCCAATATAACAGTTTCTTATCTGTGTCTGTAAGTTTTTACTGTAGTTTTTCTATAATCTTATTGTATTGCATTGTACATGAATTATATTGTATTGCATACTTGCAAATATGTTGTCCTCTGTTATATCTGACTCTAAACCCATTGGAAATAGGCCCTGCCTAAAGGGTTTTATGTATAATAAATAAATAGAAAATATTAAAGCTTCCCCAAGCTCTACCGTTAATCTTATTTTCCGCGTTCACTGCCTGGCACCTTTCTCTTCGCTGGTGGCTTGTAGAGCACACCTATCATAATTACAGATTGATTAGCAATGAGTGGTAGTAAAGATTCAGTAAGCAGGCTGACTAGCAATGTACTACATCTGCAAATGCTCATGTCCTTTACAAGACTAGCAGGAGCCAGCCCTGGTAGGGAGGTATGGCACCCAGTGAGGGATTCCTGGGGAGGAAGTGTGGTGTTGTGGGTACCAATAAGTTAGGTGCTTTTATCCTATTGCTAGAGTGGGTTAATAAAAGCACTCCATGCCTCAAAAATTGGCTGTTGGGTCCAGATATCCTGAGGTTTACCTGATCTCTCCCAAAAGCTCGTCTCAGGGCTGCCCATAGTAGCCATTATTTATTTATTTCAAAAGTCTTACCAGGAAAGACATAGTGAGCTGGAATACCTAATTTCCAGATGTGCCCTGATGGAATGGGAAGGGGAGTGCATTACCACTTGTCACTAAGGTGCAACAATTTAAAATAAATGGCAGGCTAATAGCTGTACAAAGAGAGAACTATACATATATATTAAGCATACACATCACATGAACAATGGAGATATTTATGTAACGTTTGCCTTTGTCAAATTTCTGACATGTATTGAATTGTTTGTATTGGAAGTGACAAGTGTCTCATGAGCAGAATGGTCCTGAAAACAGGTTTGCCTAGTGACCATATCTTGGATAACCATAAATAAAATTCTACATTCAAATTCAGCACTAGACAATGTGCAAAAACTCAGGATTAAGCTGTGGTCTAAGGAGCGTGATTATTGGGAGGGTCTGAAAGTCAGGTCATAATGCATGCCTATTTGCATATGCAGTACAATATGTCCATTAGGGCTGTAGGGGCAATTGCCATGGCAGAACCAAAATAACATGAGCTTCCACAAATTGGCAGTGCAAACACAGATTGCATGGGCAAATAAATATTGTAGCGCTGGACTGTGTGGAACATAATACTTATCAGCACAGTATGCATGTTGATTATGTTATCCAGAACATTGTTAGTGTGTGCACATGTAACCCCTAAATGGCGCTATCCCAGGGGCTACTACCCCTGCCTGATTTGCCACTAACAGGTTGAGGGGCCTGGATCCAATGGCGGGTGCCTCCACCCAGAGGTCAGGGTTTGCAATAGTTAAACTAACTTGGTCACAGCCCTCTGGGACACTGCAACCCCTCTTCTTCCCACTAGTGGCCCACACAATATATCAGAATTACCTTCACAGTATACACTTACCCCCAGGTCTGGTTCCGCACTGGGACCTCCTGTGAAATGAGATACAGTGCAACAATCACAGTACAGTACTTTAACATAGACAAATACCTCAGGCAGTATAACTTTGCTGAAACAAGCAGCTCTGATTTATTTAGGGGATATAACAAGGACAGGGGAAATCAGGTTAATTAGCTTATCACTCTAATAATTATTGATGGCTCTGTGCACAGGCCTATCCCTATCAGTTACTGTCCCTGGGTACCCAAGCCCTAGTGGCTAGTCCAAACTGTGGCAGCTGGTAGGGCCCTTTCACACAGAGAAAAGGAGAATTAAACAGTCAGCAGTACAGTAATTCCATTTGGATTTAATGTGGCAATTCAACAGGGAGCGACCCTTGAATTAGTACTCACGACCTCCAAACAAGATAGGGTCCTTCAATGTCAGCAGGGCTCACTTGAGGTACACAAACCTCTTCACACATCCATACAAAAGAAAGCACTATACCAGGCAGGCTGCATCTGTATCCCGATCGCAATTACTGCACAATACCCGGAGAACACAGCAGATTCAGTTCCTGACAGACCGAGTGCAATTTTTCAGCAATTCTTCCAGTCTTCTACAGGGTGAGCCTGTTTTCTACTCTTCAGAGATCCTTTGATTCTTTCACAGGACAGATTCAGTCCTAACAAGCTGCAGACCGGAACTCTGGGCCTTACACACGTTTTTGACTAAAACTGCACACTGAAAAGCACAGGGCTTCTTCCTTCTTCACTGCCAAAGCTCAACTGACACTCCAACTGACAAACCGGCACTTCCTTTGAGTTCCTCCCAGTTCTTGACTGGATTGGCTGTCACTCACATAGACTGCTGCTGTTGGTCCAAAAGGCACTGAAGTCTAAACTACATCTCCCAGAGTCACTGCCCATACAATCCTCTTGTGGCTGGCTCAGATTATGAGTCCAAGTTCTGATTCCACCAAGGCACCATTTTAGAGCTAGCTTACCCCACACTGATTGGTCCAGTTCAGCAGTTCAAAACTAGAATGGGAACTAGCAGACACAGTTCTGACTGCAAAGAAAGCAGGTTAGACAAACTGTAATTTCATTATTACTCTAAATAATTTCTGGCAAACAGTTACATCTTTCAGATAGGTTCCTTTGCACTCTAGTGACTGCAAAATGAAGTGAATTGGCAGCAGCTTGAGTGGTACTCAATCAAAGAAACACACAGTCCCCCATACAAACTAATTATGTCTGCAAGCAGACAGCTCTTAAAGAGACAGTACCAGAGGTTCTAAAAACACTCACTGATAAGTGGCTTAAATGCCAAACACCATTCAGGCTTGGAGCACTCAAGCAAGCTCCTGGAAGTCTTTTGGGAACCCCCATTTGCAGGGGGGTTACACACACATAACCTATGTACCCTGCATGAACTAACAAGGAAGTTGCAGAGTGTATCCCACGGTGCACATGTTTGAACGATGTGCCTGGAATGAACCAGTGCAAACAAATGCTGTTTGCCTGTACAAATGTCAGGACTGTAATACAGACGGAGTACAGAGTTTGCAACTGTAGTGTCAAAAAATGCACAAACCCTGACAGCTGCTCATACTTAGTACAGACTACAGTGGAGCATAAAACATGAGCAGAGGCAGAGAACAGGGTTGGTCTGTTCAGTGTGGTAGGTGATTCAAGGAGAAGGAGCTAGGTCTGCTGGTTGCCCAGGGGACAAGAAGGGAGACCAGCCTATTTAGCTTTATTGCCCAACTCCTATCATGTACGGATTACATGGCAGGGTGGGGTTGAATGCCACTGCATGATGCCTGACTCAGCCACCAACATCCCATGTTCAGGGGCACAGTGCAGAAAGAGATGGGGTAACTTGAGCTGCCAGGAGGTCCCATGTCTGAGATGCTTTGAGGGCAGATGTTGCCAGAGCCAGGTTAAGACCTATAAGCAAGTGTGTTGATCATACAGGTATTACTGCATATGTCACTATTCTGAGTGTGTGGCCTGTACAGCTGCACATGCAACATGCATTCAGGCATCATGCAATATACTGCATGCCTCGTGCATAACATTACCTTTTTGCAATATCAGACATGTCCCTGCTGTACTGGAAGTTATGCTAGCATGCTGCATGTATCCACTGCTAGGATGACCATTTGATTAGTGAAAGTGGCTAAGACGATAGTGTGACTTTTTGACCAATAGTGACACAAGCATTTGGCAGAAGCATCTAAATGTCTGCAGCTGTTCAAGGCTCTAATTGTGTACTGTGTTTTGTCTTTAACTCTGTAATGGTTGCATGCTGACATACTGTGAACTGTTGACAAAGTGTTAGTGAACAGTTCTGCACAATGGTATGTTGCAATGTTTCTATTTGGTGGGGTCATGCCACATCTCAGGTGCTGCTGCATGGCACACATTCAACACAAATGTGTCACTAACATGGTTGCCACATGTCCATATATGGTATAACACAATATGTACATACACACAGTGATTCGCTTGTTTAACACATGTGAAAGTGCATCTTGCTTGCATCAGAGTCCAATATGTGTGGTGGCTGTGCTACACATCAGTGTGCACCAGTGACTGCATAGTTTTGGTGAGTGCTGCCACACGTCACACAGTGCTTGTGTGTTTGTGTCTGTTTCGAGGCTGTGTGTGTTGTAATGAAGCTTCTTCAACAATGTCCACTTTTTCAACAATGTCCACTGTCAGAACAATGCTGTGCTGTGCTATGCTGTACTGTGGCATGTGTCTTTCATGTCTGGCAAAAATGTATTCCTTTTTTTTTGTTTAAGGATACACACACAGAGTCCTTGGTGGGTATGTCTTCACTCTGGCTTATTTAATATCTGTACCACCTAAGCACATGTTGTTTTGTGCCACTTGTGTCTGTCTCAACTGATGTTCATTACTCCTGTTCAGTCCACAGCCACAGACAGCAGCCAGCATGCCCATAAAGGGGAACCAGAGGAGCAAGCACTACACCCTATGTGTGGTACTGCAGAAGGACAACCACAGAGGAACAGCAGTACACACTGTTTGGCTTTCTGTTGTTATGTTACATTTAATTTCCTCTGTAGGTATTCACTGGTTATGACATAACTGTACAGCACAGACATGCTGTGCTTGTCACCAAATTTGAATGTGTCTGTCATTGTGCATAATCATAGTTTAATGTATGGATTGTGAAATTAATAGTATTCTAAAGCATACGAAAAATTCTTGGTAATACAATTGCTCCCACAGTGATAATAGCACAGTGAATCAGTGATAATACTGTCATTCAGATGTGGTAATACCATTGTTTGGTACCTGAACAACAGTATTATCATGAAAACACCCCAGTGGAGGCACAAGAATCCCTCGTGCAGAGTGGGAGCTGGCTTTCAGTTTAACTGTTGCAGACAGTAAAAACCGACTCCCCACTCATCCAAAACACAAAAAATTGAACCTGCGGCCACATACTGCAAAATGGAAGCAACTAACCTCCATCTTTTCTCCACCATGCTTCTTACACTTCTGACTGGACCTCTCACTTGGGGCTCACTCACACAGACCTCTTGCATAAACATGCCACCATTTTCCCCATATAGTTTTTCAAGAAGTAAAGCAGAACCAATAAAAACCCATGCTGTGTGTTTCAGAGGCATCTAGACATTCTGGCGTTCATGGCAGTGCCTGCCAAGCACCTCCGTTTAAAGGTACATGAACTCCCACTACAGCACCCTGCCTCCTTAGCACCACATTGCCACAGAACAGCAAAACTTCTCAGATCCATATATTAAAAAAAATAATATTTTATTTATTTATTTTAAAAATAAATAGGGAAGTACATATTTCTAGGCTACAATACCATCTCAAGGTTTTGGGGACATGGGAACCTCTCGATGGTATTATAGCCTTATAATAACTGGTCAGGAATTTTTCCCATAGCCTGACCACGTTATAATTTGCTGTTATAACCAAGCACGAGCCAAGTCACTCAGACACAGCCACTCCCTCATTGGCTGTTCAAGTCCTGTGGACGGGCTAAACAGTTTTTGAAACACGGTGGCTCCTCACTCATTTGCGAGGAGCTGCCAGACACAGCTGTCATCACTTTTTCTTTTTTTTTTAAAAAACACGCATATTAGAATTAAAAATACTATCTGGTTGATACTACCATTTGAAAACCGCAGCTCTGAACATCTCGGACTGTTGCTCACTATCTGGTTAATCTTGCCATTCGGCAGACACACAGAACAGAACGTGGCAGTGGGAAGGGCTCTGAGGTAAGATCGCAACTGCAAAACAAATCTAAATGAAAAAATTGCTAACCAGCAATTATATTTCATAAAGGACGGGGAAGTGTTACTGACTTGGATTTAATGATTGCTCTCGGTGTGGGATGCTGTAATAAATCCCTTGGGCTTCACCCTCGGGGTTTATGTAGCATCCCACACCTTGGGCGATCATTAAATCCTCGTTAAGAACACTTCCCCATCCATTATTGTATATGTAATACACACTTCCCTATCTATTATTGTATTTGTCTCACTGCATGCTCATTGAATCCTGTGTTTCAGACATCACATATCCACGTGGGCCAACAGTGCTACACAATGTCTGTCCATGTACAAGGCAGAGATAACGTTTTAAGTGGGGTCTTACTTATAACCCATTATGCAGCCATTAAGTGCCTGCTTCTAGCATGGTTTTAAAATAAGAAGGTAACAGGTATTAAGCCAGGGTGATAAATGAATATGAACAACTGCCTATATCAAAGAGGGGGAGAAACTAAAGAAAAGGGCAATCACTTGTATCAAAGCAGAGAGAAACAACAGGTTAAACAATTGGAAAAAACAAACAAAACAACAGAAATGGGCAATCACTCCATCAGTGGGAGGGGGGACAAAAGAGAAGGGCAACTGTGTGGATCAAGGGGGAGAAGAAACAAAAAGGGCAGTCACTCATATCAAGGGGGAAGAAACAAAAGAAAGGGGCAATCACCTGTATCAAAGCAGAGGAAAGAAACACAAGAAAAGGGCAACTACTAGAGAATAATCAGAAATGAAGGGCAAATGCCCATATTAATAATTACTGTTAATATAAAACAAAAAGCCCACACCCAGTCTTAATCAAATAGAGTCCTTGCTCCAAGCAAGAGGTAGCAGGAGGTGATGCTTATGATGGTGGCTGCTTCTGTCATAGTTCCCAGGTGATGGCCACCCACTGGAAGGTCACCTAACCCCTACACTAGCAGCCTCAGCAGGTTGACCTGGTGGTGTAGCAATCCATTCCAGTCCTCATAAAGAATAACATCCTGCCTCCTACCTGTGGCACTCTGTACACCTATGAAAAGAAGTACATAGAACTCAGCCCGCCTGCAGACATGGGATGAGGGACACAGGAGTCACATAATGTGCATATCAGAAATACAACCAGCTAACTCATGGGCCACCATGCCACACATAGGTTGAGGGAGTCAAACAGCCATAGTGGAATGTGTGTGGCATAACAGAGACAGCACTGTGGACCTGAACAGTGGTAAACTGCACATACAATGAGTATGTCATACTGCAATGGAGCCATGTCAAGAGACAAGACAGAGACAGACATGCCAGATGTGGAAATGCAGCACAAGCAATAGCAGTGCCAAGACAGAGCATAATAGGCAGTGTAATGGCACAAGTGACTAGAAGCCACACACTCACCCAGTGCCCTGAAGACTAGCCATCCAGCACACAGGCCAACAAAGATGTGGAGGACAACAGACATCCATTAGCCACCATAGTCAGCTGCATGGGCAGACCATGGTTCCCTGCTGGACAGGTTGTTAAACAAGTGCCTGGTATTCTGTCCATGTGACCCCAGTGCGCCATGTCAGGTTTCTTCACAGAGAGGCCTGCATCTCACACCTTGGCCTGTCTGCTGCATCAGACCTCTTGCCCAGTTGTCAGTCCTCCCTGGCCACCTCCAGGTCAACAAGGTTGGCTTCTTCTGTGGCTGACCATCAGGTATCCATCTGTCTGACAGCTCTTCTCCTTCCACCTGCATTGTGGAACTTTCCTTAGCACCAGACGTCACACCAAGCTATTGACAATTTTCCCAGCTGTATGAGTGTGGCCTGCCATTTGCACAACATGTTTCAGTGTGAATGCAGTGCTGTGATTAGTGCAGTGCTATGCATGCTTCCAGTGGGGTGCCATCAGCACATGGTAGGTATAGAGTGGCACATGAACATCTTACCCATCATGCACAGGCCATCATTGCACATGCGCAATGCCATAGCGTGACATCATAGTGCATGTGCCAATGCTGCATCATGACATCACTTCCAACATGTGATGTCATGTCTGTGCTGCATGGGGATGTACCGCTAGCACAATTTCAGCACTAGTGCTAGCGCTAGCACTAATATGATAGTGTGTGGGGCAAAGCTGCAATATTCAAACACTGTATACAAATAAGCTAATTTTGCATTCAGAAGGCAAATCCAACATTTGCATGTCATTACTGGAATGTATTAATTCATTTGCATGCCTCATTTCCCTGAAGCATATAAAAGGAGCAAAGGGCACAGACTAAACAGAGGAACTGAAGGTAGCTAGAGGTAAGTGTATTGTGGAATGGCCTACAATACGGACATTGGTGACCCAGCACTGTGTTTATGCTGTATCAGGATTAGACTACTGCTGTATCTGCACATGGCCAAGGTCTATGTTAGTCAGGTTGTTGTGTGTTGGGACCGCCCATGCAGGAACATATATGTGCCTCAGCCAAAGTGGAAATATGGCATGCATGGCACTGTACCTTTGCTCTGTGCTCTGCTGTGTGTATACAATGCACAATACTTGTTTTTTCTCTCCATTTCCAACAGGGACCATGAATGACTCTGAGTACAGCAGGAAGAGGACATTTGAGGAGGAAGAATTGTGATCCTGGCCTACATGATTCAGGAGAGCCTCATATCCAAGAAAAGGGGAACCATTGCTGAAATAAGGACAGCCTGAGAACAGATAACTGAGGTGGTAAATGCCATAGGGGGAGAACCCGCTCTGTCAGTGAGGTGAAAAAAAGGTTGATGAAGATGAAGGAGAAAGCAAAGCAGGAACTTGCAAAGGCATGAAGAGACTTCCAGGCCACAAATGGGGCCCAAACTCAGCTGTCCCCCTAGCTCCCTACTGAGGAGGTGAAAGCCTCCACCCCAAGAGCAGTGGAGGTAACCAGCATCCCAAGAGTTAGCTACAAGAGCCAGGTTTGACTGGTAGAAACATAGAAACATAGAATTTGACGGCAGATAAGGACCGCTTGGCCCACCCAGTCTGCCCATTTCCCTACCTAATGGATAAGCTGCATATCCTAGTTAACCAGCAGCCTACTTCTTTCTGTCCCCACCCCCTAGAATTGTCTTATGACTGTCCCATGCATGCTTGAATTCCACCACTGTTTTTGACTCCACAACCTCCTCCGGAAGGCCGTTCCATGCATCCACAACCCTCTCTGTGAAAAAATACTTCCTTAAATTACCTCTGAGCCAACCCCTCTATCTTCAAATTGTGCCCACTTGTTCTTGCACACCTCTTGTTTTGAAAGATGCTACCCTCTTGGACTTTGTTAATTCCTTGAGGTACTTGAAAGTTTCTATCATGTCCCCCTCTCCTCCTTTCCTCGAGGCTATCATATTAAGCTCCTTAAGTCTCTCTTCATATGTCTTCCGTGCAGACCCTGCACCATTTTAGTTGCCCTCCTCTGGACAGCTTCCATCCTGTCTATGTCTTGCGGAGATTGGGTCTCCAGAACTGCATGCAATACTCAGATGGGGTCTGACCAGCTGTCTGTACAGAGGGATAATAACTTCCTGTTTTCTACTGGTGATGCCTCTCCTATGCATCCCAGTATCCCCCAACCCTCCTTGCTGCCCTCTCACATTGCTTGCCCACCTTTAGGTCATCTGATATGACTACCCCAGGTCCCTTTCCATTTTTGTTGTTGTTAGTATCTCACCCCATTGTGTACTCTTCTCCTGGGTTTTGTTTCCCAGGTGCATAACTTCTTAGCATTGAATCTAAGCTGCCATACATTTGACCATTCCTCTAACCTTGCCAAGTCCCTTCTCATCCTTTCCACCCCACCTTGTGCATCAACTCTGTTGCAGATCTTTGTGTCATCTGCAAAAGACATACTTTTCCTTCCAGTCCCTCTGCAATGTCGCTTATAAAGACATTGAAGAGGACTGGTCCTAATACTGAACCTTGCGGTACCCCACTAGTAACCCCCCTTTCTTCAGAGTGGACTCCATTTACTATTACTCTTTGTGTCCTATTCTCCAGCCAATTCTTTATCCAGGCTGTCATCTTGGGACCCACTCCCAGGCTGGCTAACTTGTATATTAATCTTTTGTGTGGGACTGTGTCAAATGCCTTGCTAAAGTCTAGGTAGGCCATGTCCACAGCCCCTCTCTGATCTACTACTTTGGTCACCCAGTCAAAGAAATCTATCAGATTCATCTGGCATGACCTTCCCGCTGTGAATTCATGCTGCCTTGGTTCTTATGCCCCTCTGGCCTCTAGATAATCGACAATTTTTTCCTTCAGAAGTGATTCCATCATTTTCCCTACCACTGAGGTTAAACTAACAGGTCTGTAGTTTCCTGCTTCTGCCTTGCTCCCACTTTGTGAGGGGAATCACATCTGCCCTCCTCCAGTCCTTGGGTACCACCCCATCCTCCCATGATTTGTTAAAGAGGGTAGTCAGTGGTGTCACTAGTTCTACCCTTAGTTCTTTTAGAATTTGGGATGAATCCCATCAGGCCCCACTGCTTTGTCCACCTTCAGTTTTAAGAGTTCTTTCAGAACCTTTCTTCTGTAAATGGGCTGGTATCAACTTCTGTATCCAGAGTGTTTCTACTGTTTGTTTTAGGTACTTCCCCCTCTTCCTTTGTAAATACTGAGCAAAAATATTTGTTTAGTATCTCTGCCTTTTCACAGTCACCCTCTGCCCACCGTCCCTCCCCTTTATTAAGCCTCACTATCCCTCCCTTGGTCTTCCTTTGCTCCCTGATGTACCTATAAAAGGTTTTATCCCCATTCTGAACCGAGTTGGCTATCTTTTCCTCAGTTTGGGCCTTTGCTGTTCTGACTGCCTTCCCAGCTTCATTTTGCTTTAACTGATACAGTTCTCTGTCCTGCTCCTTCTGTGATTCCTTGTACTTCCTGAATGCTTTCTTTTTCTCTTGAACCTTCACTGCCACTTCCTTTGAGAACCATAGTGGTTTCTTACATCGTTTCGTTTTGTCTATTTGCTTCACACAAAGGCTTGTTACCTCTGTGATGGCAGTTTTTATTATTCCCCATTGTTCTTCCACCCCTCCTTTCTGCTCATTTGCTAATGCATTCCTTAGGCACTCACCCATTTTGGCAAAGTCAGCCCTCCTAAAGTCCAGTACTTTTGCCTTTGTATGACTTGACTCTATTGCTGTGTTTATTGTGAACCATACTGTTCGATGGTCGCTAGTTCTCAGATGGCTACCCACTTCACATCTGTGATCCCTCTTCATCTCCATTTGAGAGAACCAGGTCTAAGATTGCCCTCTCGAGTGGGCTCCAATACTAGTTGTCTAAGGCATGCCCCCTGTAGGGCATCTAGAATAACCCCACTCTTCGAAGTGGTTGCTGCAACTGCACTCCACTTAACACCTGGCATATTCAGATCACCCATCAGCAATATCTCCCCTTTTTCTGCCATTCTAAGTATACTTTCTATCATTTTCTTGTCCATTTCCTCCCCCTGAGAGCCATGTAAGTGTCCGCATTAGGCCCATTACATTGGGCTTGTGTGTCTGTATACACCAGTGGTGTTGGTGTGTGTGGGGGGTAGGGAGGGAAGGTTCTAGTGGTCCTGACCATAGAGGTACAGTATGGAAGCATGGGATGTACTGCACAAATCTGTGGTATGTGTACTCATACTACTGGTGGCATAGTCATGCATCCTGCATCGTCCAAGGGACACCATGCACATGGGTCATCACTGCTGTTTGCCCTGTCCATAATGGTGTACCTGTTTGCAGGGTTGGGCTGACCCACCAGGAAGCCCTGATTGCTCCATGTGTTCCCTCACCTCTGTTGGGTTTTATGTCATCTACTACCCTCTACAGCTCTGTGCATTCATCATCTATTTAGATGCAGTATTGGTGGCACTGCAGGTGTATGTAGTGGGAACACACAGAGCTACTGTATCACATTTATGTGGAATATTCACATGCATGTGTCTTACTGGTCTCTCCCCTACTGATATTTTGGGTTGTTCTCTGTATCAGCTTTGCTGTCAAGTCCCTGGTACCTAGGGTAGCTCCTGACTGATGGATGTGTCACATAGTGGGTGTAGGCCCTATGCTGGTATCCAGATATTCTGGTGGGGCTGCTGTCTATGGAGTAATCCTCAACTGTGCCACATGTGTGTTGTCACCTGTGTGATCACTGGTATTGATGTGTGTGGTGTGTACAGCACCGGGTGTGTATAGCCACTGCACTGCAAGGGCAGAATGGTGGTGATACACACTTCGCTGGGCCTACATTCTGTCATGGTCAGCACACAGGTATGTACAGTACATTACTCTGCAACATCTCTCTTTTCTGTTCCCTTGACAGCACACTCCATTGTTCTGCACACCACCCCAGAGGATGGCCCAGGACCATCCCAGCAATGACTGACCCTGATACCCACCCATACTGGGTCTCAGTCTGACTCCAGCAGTGAGGAGGAGAAGGATGAGACCTTTTTGTGGAGGAGTGGAGGAGAGAGGGGTCCAGCTTGTACCAGAAGAGATTTCCTGTCCCTGTCAGCAGTTCTACTGATAGGGCCCAGCAACCCCCCCTCCCCAGCATGATCACTGCAGTGCCATCCCCAAATATTTCCATTGGTACAGCCACCACTGTGCCACCCCAGGACTCCACCACCAGCACTGTCACTGCCCCCCCCCCCCAGCAATTCCCACCAGCCTAGCCACCACTGTGCCATCTTGGTCACCAGATCAGCATGCAGCACTGTTCATAGTGGAAGCCCAGGCCACACAATGGCCCAGGATGCAGCCTGACCCTGTCTCTGGTATAGTCCATGGTGACAGCAGGAGGCAGCCAACAGACAGCTACTGCAGTCAGCCATGGAGGCACAGAAGGGCATGCAGGCTGAACTGGCTTCCATATGCAGCATACTGCAGGATAGAGAGCACTATGCAGAGGTCCACCATTCAATGTACACAGTAGCCTTGGTTGGACTGCGGCAGTCAGTGTATGCTGGCTTAGATAGTCTGACTGCCACTGTGCTGGAGGCTACAGCCATGGTCTTAGGCACCGTGGGGGCCAAATGAAGCACTGGCTGTTCCAGTGGGGGGAATGCCACCCCATGGCAGACACCTCAATGTCATGCCACCCCATAGTGAGGGCAGTCAGATGCCCAGGATGACCAGGACACTGCACATCCCTGGCCAGGGCCCATTTCTCAGTGGGTTTGATACCCCATGAAGCTATGGATATGGGCAGCTAACACTGTCCCCACACTTGGCCCGCAGTGTCTGGATGATGACCCACTGCTCCCCTCCTGGACACAGGACTTGCACAGAGTCTGTATCACATAGGTAGAATGGGACACATCTTGGGTGTATATTGATCCATAGCCCTGGTCCACTGGCTCTGCATCTGCTGCAGTGTTTCCCTCTGAGACTGGCAAGAACATCCCACAGTTGAGTGCCATGTTGGGTAGTATGAAAGAGGCGAGGAATATGGCATAGGCCTTCCGTGGGGTTTATTGTAGAGTACAACTGGAAGGATCAAGGAATCTGAACCATATCTTGAGCATGCCAAAGACCCACTTGATGATATAGCATGTAGCAATGTGTGCCGCATTGTACCTGTCCTCCGCAGTGGATGTGGGTTGTAGAACAGGTGTTAGGAGCCAGGAACTCAGGGGATATACACTATTCCCTGTATAGGTAAAGGGCACTGGTTAATGACATCATTGAACCAAAGGGAAGAGAGGCCTTCACATATACTCCCTGACAAGGTGCCCACTAGGTAAAGCCCTACATTTAGACCTCTGGCACAGGATGGAGTTGTGCCATATAAAGGCATCATGGGTTCTGCTGGGGTACCATGCCAGGACACTGATGATGCGCCCTGTTGCATCACACACCACCTGGCACTTCATGGAGTGGAACCCCTTTCTTTTCTTATAGGCATCCACCTCATTGCCTGTGGGTTCTGGATAGCAACATGGATGCACTCAATGGTACCCAGTATTACCCATAGGTGCACAGCCTCATAGAACTGCTGTATGGTTGCTGTTTGCTCTGCTGGTGTGGTGGGGAATATAATGAACTCCCCAGCATGGGCCAGCAAAGCATGTAGGAACTATGTAAACAGGCATGAGGTGGCAGACTGTGTGACACCGGTGGTGTACCCCACCCATGTCTGGAAATGTCCCAGTGACCAGGAAACACAGTACTGCTGCCATCTTGAGCTCTACGGACATTGCATGGCTGTGGTGGATGTCTGTCTGGAGCTGAGCATGCAGCAGCTCACACAGCTGTATGAGCATGGGCCTACTAAGCCAGTCCTGACTCACGACTTGTTCATCACTGAGGACTTTGAATGTAACTCATGGACAGTACGTTCCATTGGCAGCATAGTGCCGTCGGGGCCTGCGCTCAGGCTTGGGGGGCACTGGCCTGCTCCTCATCCTCCATGACTGCCTAAATCAGGTACAGAGTGTGTCCTATTTTGTTTTCTGGTGTGTGTGTGTGTGTGTGTGTGTGTGTATGTCTGTGTGTGTGTGTGTGTGTGTGTGTGTGTGTGTGTGTGTGTGTGTGTGTGTGTTCATGTGTGTACGCTATAGTGCCTCTCCCCACCTTTAGGGTTTGCCCCAGGTTAAGACCTGCTTTTTATAGTCCTTATTGTGTGCTGTGTTCTCCTGCTGTGCTATTTCATTAGCACAGCACAAAGACTTTGAATATAGCTCTGTACCGAATATGCACATCACCCACCCCATTTTTGGGCACTGCATACATTAAGTTTGTGCTTGGGCACTAGTGCAAATAATAGGTGCAGCACAACAAACTGTCTATGACAAACATGTACAAAAAATGGGCAGTGCTAGTGCAATTCATTTGCAGTGCACCAGTCACAGACTTTTAGAATGTGAGAGCCTTTGTGCTTTATAAATGAGCAGCATGCAAAGCAATCTGAAAAACAAAATGCAGAAATCCATTGTACTATAGACTTTCCTTCTGAAAAATCTGTCTTATGGTGATGACAGCAGCTAAGAAGTTCCAACAGTGCAATTGAGTTGTATAATGTTCTTTAATAGGTTAAGGTATATCTATATCTGTATCTATATCTATATCTATATCTATATCTATATCTATATCTATATCTATATCTATATCTATATATATAAAATGGCTTTCAAAAATTATTCCAATGCTGAAACATTTTATTTAAAAAATTAAGCAACTCAAATTACATTTAAGACTGAAGTGTTTGAAAGATCTACCGCCAAATAAAATAATTCCACCTCATTAGTTTCATAGGAAAGCCAATACTGTCTTTTGCTGAATGATCTCGATAACAAGAAATGCAAAACTAGTAATTTGGTTTAAAGATACAACCTCTACGATGACTTTCACTTACTGCAAAGGATGAACACTAATGCATTGAAATCATTCTACCGTACCTTCTACTGACTACAGAGCCACCATATGGAGTTACAGAACTTGCATGTTCTCATCCATCTTGAGAATGAGATTAGGCAAATGGCCCAAGCTTTGTTTTTGTTCTATCAGTGCACTGTTTCGGTAGGTATAAAGGATTTTTAGGTCAAAACTTGGACTGGGTGAAACTGCCTCAAGCACAGAAATGTGTGGAGCATGGGTTTGTCAATTTATGTAGTACTTTGTGAAGTTTTGCCAACTTCACTTCACTAGGGGACACTCTTCATGAAGTTTTCTCTAGCGATGTGCTAACTTTCACTTAGCAAAAACTTTGCATAGTTGCACTTTGCTGGTGAAAGTGTCTATAAAATGCCCTATGTGTGGCTTTCTGCATTCAAAGTATTACTTTGCTGGCAACAACTATGCAAAGCAGTTGTTTAAAAAACAAAATGCCTTAAAAATGAAAACACCTGTATTATTGTGCCAAACTGTTCCCAACCTCTCCCACTACCCAGACCATTTTAAATTGTGTCACCCACCCGCACACCCTCTGACACTCAGCTCCCTTCCCCCACGCCAATCCCAACAAAGTTAGTCAATTTCAGAAGTTGGCTGGTATTCAAATAGCACAACTGTCCTCCCACCAACACATGCACGTCACACACCACCCCCCCATCCTTAAGCCATATTAGTAAACACCCCACCCTTCAACCTCTAATACCAAACCTCCCTCCTCGGCCCAAGCTCCAGAACAAAAGGGTATATGGATGTCACCACCACCTGCCCAACAAGTGACTAGTCAGCTGTTACTATTGGTGAGGACACCATCACTCATTCCTTCTGTAGTAGCAGCCAGGACATGTTTTTCTTCATTACAGGTATATCCAAATCAGTTAACATCAGCGCTTACTGATACTTTGCTCTAAAAGTTTTGGTGCTGGCATACTACAATGCCCTCTGATCACAGTGTATAAACTCACTGATCCTTTATAAAATACATTTATGTTTAAACCTATCATACATTGCTAACTTCCCACTGATGCGACCTGATTTGATTAGGCGGTTTCCCACATTATGCTGCATTCTCAGTGATCAGCATATCTGCTGGCACAACATAGGAGGGCAGGTTTCCTCACCATGGATCATTGACTTGGCAATGAATGCACACACCACCGAGCAGCATGCCCCACTGATGTTGGCACGTCTCATGCTGGCAGGTACGAGAGGCTTCATTCAGGTGCATCTTGCTGCCTGTTCAGTCCTCTTGTGCCTTCCTAGCAAACTACTGAGGTAAGAAGTGCTTCAGAAGCACTTTTCTGTTATCTCAGATGTTGGGAATGTAGAAACAGAAGCTTCAACAAGTCTAGCAAAGAAGTAAGCAGAGGGTAATGCTGAGCACAGTCTCCTCATGGTTTTAGGTCAGATTTAAAATAAAGCACACCAACTTTGCAGAAACCTATAAGTAAAAGGCTTTCAAAACCCAAGTAAGATAAAGGCAGAATAATGTCCAATCACAAAATTTTAAGTATTTACACTAGCAAACTTTTCTGGGAAGGTCACATAACAAGTTTTGTATATTTCAAGATACCGTGCATTTCTGATCATTTTTGATAATTATGAGAAAAAAACCAAAAGGAGGGTTCTGGAGCTCGTATGAATATGAAAACCAGTATGTAATTGTGATTTCCTAATGTTGTAATGTACGATAAGTCTGGGACTTCTGATGATGTCATCAGAGAAATGACTGCCTAGCTTGACAGCTCTCCCCCTCGCCTGCATACAAAACCTCCTTCAAGCATGATTGTGCAGCTCAAAACTCACCTGAAACAATACAGGAGGCTCTTCTGCTACTGTGAGGAAGGCAGGCTGTCAGAAAGTGAACCAGAAGAAGTTAGATGGCAAGGGATGGATACCCAATCCAACCGAGTCAGATGCCTCTGAGGCCTTCAACTCACTTGCATCCATGGGCCAAACATGTCTCTCGCTGCAAAAGTACCAAGAAAGGCAGAAAGATAGACATGATTCTGCAGGACCTCCGGGACTTTTACACAGACATGTTTTGCAAGCTGGATGAAGTGGGGACAGATATGACAAGCATTTGTCAATGCTGAACGTTTGCTTGCTGGCATTGGCATTGGTAGTGTAAGAGTTACAGAGCTGCATAATAGGAATGGCAGTGAAGTATTGAACTGAAGCCAACCCCATCGCCACCCTGCAGATAGTGACAGGTATTGGGGTGTGCCTTTGGGTCGTCATGCATAACGGCCACGCCATTTCACCACACCATACCATGCAGACACTGACAAGTGTCACGGTGTGCCTTGCAGGTCTTTGGCCCTTATGTGCAGCCCATTCCATCAGGAAATATGGTGAGATGGGTGCGGTATAGGAGAATGGGGTGAACTTTGGGGCCGAAGAGTCCAAGGCATACCTCGACACCTCTCACTGGCTGCAGGCTGTAGGTGGGGGTGCAATGGTATGAGCATTGCAGGCGACAATGCCAAGTCACAGCCCTGATGCCTGTCATTCTCTACAGGGTGGGGCGTTGTGGTCGGAAACCCTAACGCCTCAGGCATTCGTTGGTATTTTCACTCCAAATTTTCAACATGGTTTTTTTTGTGACCTCCACCTCATGAACAGTGGCAATATCAGTTTGTTAGCCGAAAGCTACTTTTGCACAGCAACTACAGCATTTGTCACCACATGTGCAAAAACACATTCTGAACAGGATGTGAAAAATGGCAGCTGTACTGTTCATGGGGAGGTGTAAAAAATGGCAATGTTGAAAATCTGCAGTGAAAATATAAAAAAAAAACTGGTGAAGTCACGAGCATACATAGAAACTGTGCAATGCGCACCCGTAATGTAATTAGTTTGGGGATTTTTTACAGCAGATTGTCAACACAGGCATTCTGGGACCTCCAGTCATGAAAACGGTGTCACTGTGATTTTCTTTATCTGTCCCGAACAACGATTTCCCACAGCGACCACGCATTTCTGTACTGAAAGTGTGAAAACACATTTTGGCCATGTTGTGAAAAAATGACAGCTGTACTGTTCATAAGGAAGTGTGGAAAAATGCCACTGGTGAAAATCTGGACTGAAAATATTACAAATTCATGAACTTACCAGGGTGCATGGAAACTGCGCAATGATCACTCATAACACAGTCATTTTATTGACTTTTGTCACCAAGTTTTCAACATAGCCATTTTAAGACCTCTGCTCATGACCAGTGTCACTGTGATTTTCTTAATCTGTCCCAAATATTGCTTGCGCTCACCGACTGCGCCATTGTGCGCTACATGCACGGAAACACATTTTGGGTGACGTGAAAAATGACAGCTGTACTGCTCAAAAGGAGGTGTGGTAAAATGACAATGTTGAAAATCTGGAGTACAAATATTAAAAATTTGTGAACTTACGAGCGTGCATAGGAACTGCACAACGCACGTTCATAAAACAGTCATTTTTAGGAATTTTTTCACCAAATTTTCAACATAGACATTTTAAGACCTCTGCTCATGAACAGTGTAACTGTAATTTTCTTAATGTGTCCCATACATTAATTTCGCACACCGACTGTGCCATTGTGAACTACATCGTGAAACACATTTTGGGAGAGATGTGAAAATTACAACTGTACTGCCTATAAGGAGGTGTGGTAAATGGCAATGTTGAAAATCCAGAGTGCAAATATTAAAAATTTGTGAACTTACGAGCATGCATAGGAACTGCGCAATGCATGCTCATAAAACAGTCATTTTTAGGAATTTTTTCACCAAATTTGCAACATACACTTTTTGAGAGCCCACATTATGAACACTAGCACTGTTGTTTCCTTAATTGGTCCTTAAAGGTGATTTTGTGCAGTGACTGGGAAATCACCCTTCGAGACGGATTAACGCCATGACAGTTCAAGAATTGACGAGGAGGGGTCCCAAAAACCCCATGTTGAAAATGTGGTTCCAAATTTCAAAAAAATTCCTGAGATATGCATCAAAGTTGAAAAAAAACTATTTATTACATTATATGGCTTACCGTCATTTCCTCAGTTGGCGGTCAGCTTTTAGAATACGAGATGTGTTCGGTCCACAGTTGTGCGTCCGGACTCCGGAGGTAAGTATGGGGAGAGGTGTGTGTGTGGGGAAGCAGGGTGTGCAGTGGTGGGTGCGGGTGGGGCAGGAGACTACGAGGGACCATTTTTGTTTACAGGTTTTTTGGAAGACGATGTGAGACATTTTCCACACGGGGTGGGCTCCCAGCATAGCAGCTGGAAGGCTGTTTGGGGAGGGCCTGGAGCAGATGGGGATTGGGCACCCCGTCGGCAATAAAATTTTTACCACACTGGGGTGGACTCCCAGCGTGGCAACTGGAAAACTTTGTTTGGGCGTGAAGCCTACGGGGATTAGGCACCCCGTCTGACCATACAGTGTGTGTGCATGGGAGGCGATAGGCATGCATGAGCAAGCAATATGCATGCAAGGACACTCGCGTGCGTGTGTGTGTGTGGAAGGGGAGTGCTGCTCACTCAAGCGGTGCTCTCCCTTTCAACTGTACGGCACTGCATTTTGGATTGTCGCACTATGTTTCTTGCACATGCATGCAAGCAAACATAAAAACCCTCCAAAAATGAGTGGATGAAGCCAACACTCAGTTAACAGCTACAGCCCTCTGCATGGACAGACTTGAACGCATGGTGTTGCAGCTCCTGGAAGACCAAACCAAAGTACAAGAGCAGCAAAAGAACTCAGAGAGCAGAGCCCCCTGCAAAAACATATGGATATATGTCCTCCCAGAGAATGCCGGAACACTGGACCTGAACTCTTTTCTGAAATAATTCCTCAGAGAAGCACTGCAGCTTGATCTTTCCATGCCACTGGAAATTGAGTAGGCTCACTATGCCTTGGGTCCCAAGCCACAGACTCCAAAGCACGACCCCACTCAGTCATTGTACAATTCTTAAAATATAAGACAAAACAAGACATTCTGTTGAGGGTATGGCATCTAAAAGAAGTGAAATTCCAAAATGTGCTGTTGCTGTTCTATTCGA
This sequence comes from Neoceratodus forsteri, assembly GCA_016271365.2. NCBI lineage: Eukaryota > Metazoa > Chordata > Ceratodontiformes > Ceratodontidae > Neoceratodus > Neoceratodus forsteri. The sequence goes on from CM028134.1 coordinate 251,177,163, forward strand.
ATATGACTACCCACTACTCACTTTGAAAAAACTGCACCAATACATACTGGTGCTGCAGACTCTGCAAAAAAAATGGCAACTGAAGTTTCAAATTCCATACTCTGCAAGTGAACCTAGCAACCTAGGTCGTACCTGTAAAAGGAGTTGTATTCCAGTGTACTTACCCGTTAAACGAATAAAAGTGTGTTGGTCCTGGATGGCCACCTGTGGTTTGACATGGCAGAGGAGGCTACAACAGATTTGCAAGAGAAAGGCATCACAGTGGAGTGCCAACCCTGTGAGACCACTACACAGCACCTGGCTAGAGATGCCTGGAAGACTACAACCTCAGAGAGAAAGAAACAATCAGAACACATGCTTAAAGATATTGTCACCCAACTGCAGACCTTCAGGAGAGTTCCAGAGGTGGCAACTAAATGAATGAGACACCTGCCTGCTGTACCCTTTTGACCCAATGCAATATGAGTTTGGTGGGGTAATCCAGGGGTGAGCAGATTCCTGAGAGATTGATGGGCTTGGGCTGGAGAGGTCAGGATGAGAGTAGAGTGGTCAAACTATTCAACTACAAAGAACATATCCAAAATATGTGGGCCAGGTCTGGTGGATTGGATAATTCATGAGTGGGTGGCTGCAGTGCACCAGACAACCTTTTATAAAGTTTTTGCCTGGTCCAGGCACAGAGTGAGTGTAGGCACAATGACACATAGTCAGGTAGGGCTGCTGGTCACCATTCTGGTGCCCCTGTCAATGAAAATGATGGTCAACCCCTCATGGTATATCAGACCAGCTTGGTCTGGTTACTGTCGTAGCTACAATGTGATCAGGGACCATTACAGAAATGCTATCCTGCGAAGGCTTTGATCCCCCCAGGTTGTGGGCTAATTAAGCAATAATGCACAACAGGGTGTGGATCGTGCTTGGATAATGTCATGCTTGGGGTGAGCTCAGGCCGAGTGCTCCCAACACCCAAAAGTGACTTTATCTAACCACAACTCACACCCTGAGTGCATAGAAACATAGAAACATAGACTTTGATGGCAGATATGGACCGCTTGGCCCACCTAGTCTGCCCATTTCCCTACCTAGAGGATAAGCTGCAGATCCTATTTAACCAACAGCCTATTTCTTCCTACCCCCCCAAAAAAATTGCCTTATGTCTGTCCCATGCATTTTTGAATTCTCACACAGTTTTAGACCCCACAACCTCCTCAGAAAGGCTGTTCCATGCATTATTGCTATTATACAATGGCTCAGTGTGTAAAATAATGAGATGGACTGCAATAAAGTTCAAGAAAATATTTTTACTGAGTTAAAATGCCTAAAATAGATAAATAAAATAGTCCCTGTAACAATGTAGTAAATGTTTAAAACAGTGTTTTACAATGCATTTTTTAACTTTTTAAGTTGTAATATTTAAAGGTTGCTGGAACATTTTTAATTGTTGAAAAGGTTTAAAAATGTTTAAAACAGCTTAAACATTTGTAACACTTGAAAGTTTTAGAACTCTGAGCTGTTCTGTGAAGTTTTGCTTTGACTTTCTAGTTAGGTGTTGTGAAGCTTCTTGTCTTCTTTTTTGTGACAGTTTTATTTATTGTAGAAATTAAACACACACATTGTATTTCCCTGTATAATGGTAGAGATGTCTGTGGTCTCCATTGAATAGCTGCTTCATCCCGTTTGCTGCTTGCTTGAGATGGATGAAGTGTGTGCTGCTTCATGATGGTACGAGGTGGAGAGCAAAGGTTCATTCTCGAGATTTTCAGTGGTGTCCTGTGGGCTTCTGCTTCTTTTTCTTCCTTTTTCTGTTTCAGCCTGATTCTCATTTGTGGAAGAGAGGACTGAGCTCCAATGTCTGTGTTCTTTAAGTTTTGACCCCCAGTAACTTTTTAGCGATGACTCACTCCGATTCCCGGTTACCGTTATTATTTGGCACAATTTGAGGCCTGCATCAGATAGCATCTGTACAGCCATAGCTCTCAGGCTGTGATTAGTATAAGTGGTTCCCAGGTTGACTAAACAGCAGATTCTTGGGAGCACAGTTACCAGAAAGTTTATCTCCATAGGTTCGACACTGTACCATATGTCTTCCTTTTTGAATTCTTCTTGGTTTTTCCTCCGAGGATGAAGGTACAGTGCGGGGGCTCCTGCGGGCAGTTTTGATATGTATTGCTCATAGCAGTACATTGGAAAGAGGGGATGCCCTGATATTTCATACATTGCTCCCCTCAGCTAGCATCATGATTGTTCTTTGTAGCTTGGGTGATTTTTGGTTTTCTTGTTGTATGTCATAGTGACATACTTGAGTCTCTGTGGGTCTGTGACTACTTCAAAGGAATCAGGAGTTAGAGATTGCTGTCCCTTACAGTCTCTGCGGGCAAAATGAAGATGCAGCTCTAGCCACACATGGTGGTCAAGTCCCAGGGCTGTTTCTGGGCTGAGGGCTTCATTTTCTCATAGAGTTTGTAAGTGGCTTGCTGTGATGGCAAGATGATGTTTGGTTTGATCTTGTCCTTGTCTCCTGAGGTTTTTAAGGTGACCCGAGAAAATGTTATTTGATGTTTGAAATTCACTGTCCTGCATCGGGTTAAATGAATGGCTGAGTGGCGGCTCATTTAAAAATCTTTTAAGTCTTGCTCAGAGTCCAACGAAACTTGAGGTGCTATGCAGATTACCATCGGAATTTCTAATGGTGCCATAGAATTCTCTAAGGGTTTTATTTAAATAATTTGTTATGATAGTTTTGAAGTCGGCTTGAATATATTTTTCTGTCAACCAGTCTGACAGGACTCTAACTGCCCAGCTTGTTTGTTTTCTTGTGCTGGCTTCATTTCGGTCCACTTCTAGGTTATCTAATTATTCCTCTGTTAGATTTAAATGACATTTTTTTTCTTTAGCTTCACCACTCCCTGTTTTTGAAGAGGATGAAGCTGCTGTGTCAGGGTTGAACATTTTGTCCACAATGTCTTCACTGAAGAAGTTGAAGTTGGCTTGTGTGGGAGAGCTTGTGACAGAAACTGTCATTGGTGAGTAAGAATTTGTTTGTGAATGCAAATGTGATGAGGTCACGTGTCTGCATGCACTTCACACAGTGAGGTTGTACTCAGATAATCTCACTGTTGTGAAGTGCAGGTAGCCAGTCAGATTGCAGGATTTTTACTTGCCATTGTATAATAGACTGATTCCAGGGGACAGGATGCATGACCCCTAATGAGACTACCCATAATACTTGCAACTCCTTAGAGAGCACAGTTTTGTGGTCCACATTACTGTATGCTCCACTGCAACACCCAGCTCATTTAGGACCATATCACATTTGGACAGTGACAGGAATACCACAAAGACCATTACAGCGACAAAATCGGCAGTTCACTGCAATGGTTCCTGGTATTCCCGACACTGCTGTCTCTGGGGATATCGCCCCTTCCTGAATCAAATCCAGCTCATACTTGGCTATGTATAGTGTGGGGGTGCAGGGGGCAAAGCCCACCGCAAAAATCACTTGCTTTCCTGGACAGCACAATGCTGACTCTCATCATTGTGCCGTTGCTATAACGCCATTCAACACAATTTGTGTTGCTGAGGCATGGTGGAACCATTTAGGACAACTGCTGGTTTTTGCTAAGGATTCCAATTTTATCTTGGATTTTTCTCTTTTGGCTGCTGGGGAAGGTGATGCCACCCAGGCCCTTTACACATTGTTATTGGTGCACCGGAAGCTACCACTCAGAAACCTCTGCCTTGAGTCCAACTGGGAACCAATTTACTAGTCTGCTGTCTCTCTTTCTTCTTCTTACCCTCCGGTGGTGCCAGCCATTTTTACTCCCCATTCACTGCAATACTCCTTCCCACAAAATTTGCATTTAGTTTGTCATTGACTTTATACTCTGCCACTTGTTGGACCTTGTTTTATTGAAAAAATACAAAACTCACATAAAAGTGATCACAACTCCTTCAGAAGATGACCAACAGAGTTCATTTTTTCAATAAAGATCCATGAACAGGATTATTCCTTGAATGACTTCTTCACTAATATAAGGAAAAGACAAAAGTACTGTGTTTTAAAAGCAGGTGCTGGTTCTCTTCAATTGTTGTACTATATTTAACCGTGCACTGCTTGTTTTCCTAGTGCAATCCATTCCACTCCTTTCACAACCTTCAGGGAAACCCAGATTGTCAAGGATCAGGATGGGTGCTGTCTGGTGGTGTGTGGGGTGAGCTGAATGGGCAACAGGTAATGACTGGTTCAGGCCACCTTCCACCTGGAACACTCCATTTATAAAGAAAAAGTCTAAATGATATTGAAAAAACATATAGGGTTTCTGTATATAACAGGGGACCTTAACCTCTACATGGATAATCACAAAGATTCTACTGCCCCTCCCCCGGTACCTCCCCACTCCTGCAACACACAAGACCTTTCATAAACTGCTGTCTACTATTGGTTGGGTGGACTTGTGGTGGAAACTCCATCCTTCTACATTGGATTACACACATTACTCCCTCCTCCCTCCCTCACCACAAATGTAGCCACATAGCTATGTCTCTGTTCAGGCAGAGGATCTTCATGGGGTCTACTCCTGTACTGTAGGTCTGATCTCCTATTTGGGTCATGAACCAGTGGTGGCAGAGATCAAAATGGGATTCTTCTGCAAGAAAACTAGCTAGATGTTTGATACATTTTACCTTATGTATGTGGAGTTCCTAATATATGTGGGTACCCATCTAGAAAAGGATGCTGCTCTTAACTCTGTCCCTATGATTTCCCCCTCTATACTGTAGCACAGCATTAAAACAGTACTGCAAGGACATTTGATCAGTTATGTGACCCGTAAGTTAAAGGAGAGACAGACAGAGAGGAATGATCTGCTGGCCACCCACATTTTCTTTTACAATCCCAGCATAAGTTAGACACTTTGGCAGATCCCCCTCAATTAACTTAAGGTAAGAAACAATTAAAAAAATTGGCAAAGTTGCACACTGCAAGAGCACTCAGATACTTGCAGCAAAAATACTATGACAGGCGCACAAAAACAGCTGGATTGCTGGTACACAGAGTTGGAGGTTATAGACACAGAACCTCTATCCTAAAACTGAGGCACTGGACATTAAACATTTGGTCAGGAATATGGAAGCCATTACAGAACAGTTCTCCATATAATACTACAGTGTGTTACATGCCCAGGGAGAAGTGGTACCCCTAGGGGAGATCAGACTTCTTGATGTCCCTCCACTTTCTAGGGCTGCACCCTGAAGCACTGGCTTCTTAGTTGGCACCCATAACCTCACCAGAGTTTATGGGAGCACTGAAGAGACTCAAAGCAGACAAATGCCCAGATGGTTATCCATCTGAATTTCTTAAAACATTTTCACCGGGGCTCTTACCTGTTTCTCTGAAGGTAGGAAACTCACTGTTAGAGGGTGCTGTGCCCCCACTCTCCAGAAGTTATGCTGTTATATTAGTGACACCAAAACCGAGGAAATCTCTGAAATATTGTGAATCCTACAGGCCAATATCAGTTGATTATAAACTGTTTATATTCATCCTGGGCCATAGATTGGATCAACTTTTCCCCCTCTGTTATTCACATGGACTAAATGGGTTTTTAGATCCAGTCAGGTGATGCACAGCATAAACTGAACATTATCTCTTTCACATCATGCCTCCCATTCTGGAGCTCCCCTCCTCACCCTGAGTTTTTATGCAGAGAAAGCATTTAACTATGTTTTGTGTGCCTTTCTCCATACCATACTTTCCCTCAAACTTTATGGACCTTATTTTCTCAATATATGTTAGCCCCCAAGTCATGGCAAATGGGTACCTCTCTGCTTTTTTTCCCTTTGAGGAGGGATACCTGACAGGACTGCCTGTTATGTGTACTGCTGTTTGTAGTCTACATAGATCCCTTGGCTCAAGCCATCAGGCTAGCCCCATGTATTATGGGATACAGGGCAGATGATGGTAGTAAACATCACATAGCTCTCCACTCTGACAATATCCTCCTTTATCTCTTGGTTCAAGTTATAAGTTTACCTGATGTCTGGTCCCTTCTAGCTAAATTTAGTTGGCTGTCAGGCTGTAAATTAAATGAAAATAACACAGAGGTCCTACTGACTAATTTTAATCTCTTTTCATAGCAAATCACTGACTATCCCTTTCACTGGCACCTGCGGTCCATGAAGTACCTGGGGGTACACTACACAGGATTCGCTACACACCTACTGTATGCAAGGCTAATTTCTTCCACCTGCAGAAACAACTCCAACAGGACCTGGATGGGTAGAATATGCTTCCTCTCTCACTTGAACACCAGGTGGCCTCTATTAAATTTATGACACTGCCAACATTTCTGTATTTGTTTCAGTCCTTGTTATTAACAATTTCTAAATCCACCTGGGCAAACTGGAACCATATTCCATCTTACTATGTATGTAATGGGAGACTCCCAAGAAAAAAGTAAACAACCCTTTGCTTGAAAAAGCAAAGAAGAGGCTTGGGACTCCTACATCTGCTCAGGTACTGTGAGGTAGCTCAGCTCCAGGCAGCTCTGTATTGGCTGCAGAATTCCTCCACCCAGCAATGGGTACACCTGGAGAGGACTGCTGTTATGTTTGCCACTGTTGAGGAAGCCCCTTTTCTCCCTGGAGCTTTGCCTGTTTAACTTAGCATCCACTTCCCATATGTTCACACAGTACTTCAAACCACAAGAGTGCCTGGATGAGGCCATAGTCTACCATGATAGAAAATTCATACTTCCCATAATAGAAGTATTAGAAAAATGGATTAAGCCATATGGGCTCATACAAAATATTGTACATACCTATAGAAAACCACCAGAAGAAAGCTATAGAGACACAAAAAAAATCAGATAAGGGGCATATTCAAACAGAAGGATATTGAACGATGTTCAGAGCAAAAAAATTAGTAAGTGGCTAGTCCTAAACAAGCAGGTTTTTGGCTTAGAAAAGTATTTAGTTAAATAGAAAAAACCTTACAGAAGGCATATATTTGTAAGATACAGGTTTGAATATCACAAAAGTGAGAGATTAGAATACATTATTAGCAAAAAATCTGAATCCAATGGAAAATGTAAGTTCAATTTAGATACAGATGGTATAGTACATGTATTAATCATATGTCCCCTCTATGAGAGGATGAGAACAAAAATATTGTGGCAAACTCTGGGTCAAATAGAAGGTAATCCCCAGGTGATGGCAGCCAATCTCTTCAATTCAGAGTCGACAAAAACTTTGGAAAAAGTAATATCTTTTCCCAAGGTCATTGATACACAAAGACTACATATCAAAGAAAAACCTAAATAAAGTCCAAAGAAATGATGACCATGAACTTAGATATTAAAGAAGGATATGATTAGAATGAGAATGAAATAAGAATAAAATTTATAAATAACTAGTAAATTGTGAAAAACAGGAAAATATAAACCAAGTGCAATATGTGGAATACAACACATTATGTATATCATGTTTTTTAATATATCAATATATGTAGATATTTATGTATTATTTGTCAGTGTAAGTATTGTTTTTAATTGTAACAACATAACTTGTTAAACAATAAACCCTTTGACTTGACACACAGTACTTCTCACAGTCAACATGACCTAATGAGGAAGTTTCTCTGGTTACTCCCATGGCATCTTTACATAGATTTTTCCCCCTCCGAATTGGACTCTGGGTGTAAGAAAAGGCACAGACTGGAACTTCACACCCCTTACAACTCCTAGTGGATGGGGAAGTCCTTTCATTTCAAACCTTTGGAGACTCGTTAGTTCTTCCACAATTGTATATGTACCAATACCTGTAAATGACAGCCTACATCTCTAAACTCCAGAAAAGATCCTCTCCCCCTACCCCAGTCATAGCTTGCTGTCATGACTCACTGCTTCTAGGGGCATCAAAGGACTCTTTATGGAGACATCTTGTCTCTAATCTATACTTCTATCTGCAGACAGAATGTCCTTCAGTGCCATTTCAAGCTCAAGAATGTTAAAACTCAGAGCTCACAAACCTTACTACACCTGAGCAGTGGCAGCAAATATGTCTATACACGTATAAAGCTGTTAACTCCATGGCCTAGAGGGAGTATAAGCTGAAGTGCTTAATTACTGTAGGTACTTCCTAGCACCTGTGCAACGGGTGCATTGGGGTACTGCCCTAACCCTAGCATACTGGAGGCTCTGTGGAGAATTCAGAGCAGCACATCAGCATATCACATGAATGTGCCAAAACCTCCAGCATTTTTACAAAGACACAGAGAGAAAAGAAATATTCTCCCCTGACATGCAGCTTGTAGAACTCCTTTTCTTGCTCATGTTATTGTCCTCACAAACACAATGATGCGGCTCAATGATACCTGATGTCCATATTAATAGTAGCTGCCAAAAAATGTATTACTAACAAAATGGCTGTCTTGTGACCTGCCTACCCTATCAGTGTGGCACCAGATAATTAAGGGTATATAGGACTTGGATCAACTAACTTTTTCAATCAAATAACAGGTGTGAAAATGCCTGAACAGATAGGTGACATGGGTGAACGACATGATGGAGGCTGATCCTTATTTTGTACGTTAGTTGAGGGAAACTAAACAAAATCATAGAAAGGTCTCAGCCTTCTTGTAGATACAGCATTTTATATACCACAGACTCATAGAAAAATGCATTGCATCAACTGCCTAACTGATAATATGCACTGTAAGCCTTTAAACAATTGAGTAATGTAACAGTTCACAATTGCTGACAGTGTTTTTTCTGTTGTTGTATTTTTATGACAAAAGGTCAGTAAACTATAATTATATAAAACAAAATATAAACTAATCTATACATAACTTGCAATAATTCTTTAAATTTAATAAAGTTTGTATTTGAATTTATATAGATTTGATTTAAACATAGATAAGCAAAGACACTGTGACCACAGGGTGTCCAAATTAGCCACAGGCTTGAAAGATATACAGTATTATGAGTAATGTAGAAATAAAGCACCATTACAACAGTACTGCTCAGAATTGTTTTGAATGTTTTGTACTGTTTGTATTTTGTCAGTTTTGTTAAAAAGCAAAAACACAGACAAGTTTAAAATATTTTTTTATTAGCATTGAGTTACATTAACTTTCTTAATTGATTGCAGCTGTATTTGGGTAAGGTTACTAATAAATGTAGTACTGCTCACCTTGGGGTAATAGCAGCCCTGTAGGCTTTACCTATGAGATGAAAAGGTGCAGAAAATTCATTTGGTGTCTTGTATATTTATATATTATCAATTAATCATCAGCAAAAGAACCAACAAAAGGATAAATAATGGAATTTAAAAAATGCAGGTATGATTTCCTGATACTCTGTAACTACACTTGTAGAAATGATCATTTCAGAGACTGAAAGAACTTATGTAATGAGTCTTCCTAAACAGTCATCATTTTAGTTGAACCCTGAAGAAGCCTATAAGCTGAAATGTTGGGACAGGAATGGCAAATGAAAATCGAGAATTTCAGCAGAAAGAACTTTTATGTTTTTGAAGCTTTGTCAAAAGCAATGTGGACTGACAGCTGTAATTCTTTGAATTTCAGTTTATCTAGTTCTGCCTCCAGCAAAAGACTATTTACAATGGTGATTCTCCATAGCATATTGGGACTTCCGGATACGCTATCTAGCCTGGCTGGGGTTGGTACACAACAGGGTCCCCTGCTGGTAACCCCAGCTGTGGCTCAGGACTTTATTAAACAGCTACTCTATTATAACAAAATGCTTAAAAACACTAGATTTCCACCAGTTGTTTTACGGTACCTTCATTGTTTTCTAGTTCTTTGATGTTTTACTTTCCTCTGCTGTTGGCATACTGACCATTGTAGATAATGCAGCAATTATTTCATAGTCTTTCAAACTCTATCTGACTTTCCCCTGCTAACCACACAATTGCTGTTGATGACATCACAGTCCGTTGTCATGATGGGCACTATAATGTCAAGTCAAGGCACTGTCAGGCTAACAGGGGAGAGGCAAATGTTTTCAGATGTTTACTATACAGACTTCTTAGTCCGGGCTATTCACTGTAACCTGTGTAATAGCCTGCCAATGCCATTGAGGACTGGTTGATCTGTATTATTGGATGAGGGATTGTCCCTCTTTTTGATTGGTTGATGATACCTTCTGTGTTCCTGACCCAGGAACTAGACTACCTGTCTTCTCATGTTTTCTCTTTTTTTCTACCCCTTTTTTTTTTTTTACAGAAGGCTACATTGCAGATACTGTTTTGACATTTAGGATGAATGGGAGTGAGCTGGCAATGAATGAGAGTGAGCTGGCAATGACTGAGTGTGAGCTGCCAATGAATGAGAGTGAGCTGGCAATGAATGAATGTGTGCTTGTAAAAGTATGTGCTCATTCATTGACAGCTCAGTGGGCAGCCAGCCATGGTGGAGAGAGCAGGGCTATGCTGGTCACCTGTTCAAGTTCAGGATGGGGGAGCAGGGTGCTGGGACATTACCTGATGGGGTGGGAGAAGTACACTAGACCACCAGGGAATAATTATGACTTTACCTACTGGGGATCAGGAATGGGGGAAGTTCACTAGACCACCAGGGAAATATTTATATTGACTCTATGGGGGATCAGGATGGGGGTTACACTGGACACCATGGCATGATGTTGATGTTGGGTGGGTGATCGGGTTGGGGGAGGAATCTCTAGCCACTAGGGAATTATTTTTTATATATGGGGTGAGTGATTGGGTGGGGGGAGGGACCACTAGCCACCACATAATTATTTTTTTATATAATGGGGGAGGTGACCAGGTGGGGGGAAAACCACCACCAAGAAATGTTATTTCTGTTTCAGGCAGGGCTTTGGGTGAGGGGAGATGCAGTGGCCGCAAAGTAAAGTTTGTTTTTCCTACTGTATCAAGTGGAACAGGGTGAAAATTCACCCAACACATTCGGATGATTTCTGATCCACCACAGGAGGAAGTTCAGAAACTTTTGCGAAAGTTGTGAAATTTAACAGAAGTTCTGCTGAAATAGAAATCACAACTTTCCCCCCCACTCTATTCTCAAAGACTGGATCCACTCTCAAAGCTAGTGCCAGTGACAAAAGCACTGGTAAAGTCACTAAAGTGATGGAAGGAAGAACGCAATCTTGGAGAGGGCATTCCCTTTCTCCAGCAATCACCAACAAATGTCCATACTATAGATGCCTCACTCCTTGGGTGGGGCACCCACCTACAGGACCTCATAGTGAGTGGCACATGGAGTCAACAGACATCAATGGAACACATCGAATTCCTGGAGCTCAGGGCAGGGCTATTAGCAATGTAAACATTCTCCTCTCAGCTAGGGGGTCATTCTGTCCAAATCAGAACACTCAGCACCACACCAATGTACTACATAAAAACCACAGAGGGGTTAGATCCTCAGAACTGTGTACAGGAGCAATGAGTACCTGGGACCTTGCATACATCTCAGAATCAAACATTTATGCAGTGCACTTGTCAGGCAAAGACAATGTCCTGGCAGATTCCTTAAACAGATTCAGGCAGCGAAATCATGAATGGGCCTTGACCAGACAGGTTCCAGCTACAGTATTCAGAAGGTGGGGCACTCCCAAAATAGGCCTGTTCACTTCTTGGGAAAACAATCCACTCCCATAGTTTTGTTGTAGACCATCAACCAGAGGGACAGTCTAAGAGGATGAGCTGATTTTGGACTGGACAGGGAGATTCCTCATATTAAGGCTCATACTAAGGCAAGTACAGGAGCAGAAGGCAAATGCCCATTTAAGCTCCTCTCTTTTTCCCATAATAGGATACATTTGTTCCCATCAGCATCAGTTTATCCAGTTTGCTTTTGATAGCATTTTTGTTTCACTGATAATGATCTCTGAAGGTAAAGAATTCCAAGGAGTCATCAGCCTCTGTGAAAAGAAATACTTTTGTTTCAAAGTGTTACATTTATGACACTTTAATTGAAGTGGATGTCCCCTCTACCAGGTGAGATTTGCTTGAACTCTAGTGCCATTTCATTCATTAAATATTGGTCATGTATCACATCCCACATCAATAATAGGGCACCTCTTAAGTGTCTTGTCTCTAATGACACAAGTCCAAGTTTATTTAACCTTTCATGATATTTCAAGTCTCTTGGATCATGGATTTGTTATGTTCTTCTTCTCTGTACTTTCTCAACCTGTTTGTATCTCCTTTTTAGAGCTGCAGTGATTGGAGCCCTACAGACCTCTTGCTTTGAGAAAAGGGCTCCCACATTCCTTGCAAATGCACAACATGTTGGAGTGACAAAATAGAGTCACCTCCGCATCTGTGGAACACTCCACACTCACACTGTTATTTTTTCCTTCTCAACCACAGACACATCTTTACTTTTCAGAGCCGGACCACAAACTGAACAAACAGGTATGTGATTCAATGTATTTCAATGGTGTTTTGAACTTACTGGCATAACTTGGCTATGTTATTTATTATTATTATTTTTTTTTAACTTTTCACCCCCCACACAACCTTCCCTCTCAGCACCCACCACCCCCCAGAAACGTAACAGTGACACTGAGGGGTGCCAAACCCAGTGCATGAATCTTTGTTTTGTTTTTTTTTATCTTCAAGCTGGACCATGAACTGAACAAACAGGTATAGTATGCAATTCAGTGTATTTCACTGGTGTTTTGAACTTACTGGCATAACTGGGCCATGTTATTCTTTATTTTTTAAACTCCCCCCACCTGACCCTCCCTCTTTGCAACCACCACACCACTTCCCCCTCCCCAAAAAACATAACAGTGGCAATGGAGGTGCAAAATCCCCCAGTGCAGGAATCCTCCATTTTATTTCTTTTTAAATCCTGTTAAAAATTAAGTCTATTGATGCCTTTTATGGCCATTGCACTCACGCCATCTGATCTTTCTGCTCAGCACCCACCACCCTGCACCCCCCCAAGCCCTTACCCATTGGGGTGCAATGCCACAATCCTTTCTGGACCACAGACACATCTTCACTCTTCAAAGCCGGAATGTGAACCGAACAAACAGGTACACGATTCAATGTATTTCAATGGTGTTTTGAACTTACTGGCATAACTTGGCCATTTTTTCATATTTTTGGCCCAAATTTTCAACACCCTTTCTTGGGACCCTGCCCCATAAACAGTTAAGCTGTCATAAGGCAAACCTGTCCTGGTAGGTGATTTCGCTGTCACTGTGCAAAATCACCTTTTGGGCAGGACTTTAAAATTTTCTCTGCCCTTGTTCATGAGGTGAGGTCATAAGAAGGTTATGTTGAACATTTGGTGCAAAACTACTGAAAAAAACAACACGTTTATGAGCCTTCATTGAATTTTGCAAATGCAGGCTCATAACTTTGGTAATTTTCAATATTTTTACCCTGAATTTACAACATAACCATATATTTACAGTGCCTCATGAATGTAACAACTGTAATTTTTCAAATCCTGGCCAAAATGTTTTTTTTTTTAAATCCCAAAAGTTTCAGGCAGGAGTTGAAGATTTTCTCTACCTTTGTTCATGAGGTGGTGTCATAGGAAGGCTATGTTGAAAATGAAGTGTAAAAATATTAAAAAACAACAAAGTTATGAGCCTACATTGAAGTGTGTGAATGCAGGCTCGTAACTTTGGTAATTTTCAATATTTTGTCCCCAAATTTACAACATAGCTACTTCTTTACAGCACTCATGAATGTGACAACTGTCATTTTTCATCTCTGGCCCAAAATGTGTTTTTACATCCCCAAAGTTGATTTCACAGTACCATCATGAAATCACTTTTCAGGCAGGAGTTGAACATTTGTTCTACCCTTCTTCATGAGGCAGTGTCACAACAAGGTTGTGTTGAAAATTTGGTGTACAAATATTACAAAACAACACATTTATAAACCTACATTACATTTTCCTAATGCAGACTCATAACGTTAGTAGTTTTCAATATGTTTACCCCAAATTCATGCCATGCAGTCCTATCAGCTCTGGCCAAAGCTTGTTTAAATGGACTCCAGAACTGGGAAGAAAAATCCAAAAGAGGATGGACATATGGTCCATATAACTGGGCCATTACTGACTGATCTCTTGATTTAATTTAATTTTTTATTTATTCAAGAATTTTACCAGGAAGGCATACAGAGCAAAAGAAAGCTCATTTCCACATGCATCCTGGGGGGTAGGGGAAGTGGAGTTGAACAGTTAACATAGTACGTGAAATACATTTAGAACAAGGTAAAACAATGGTAGTGAACATTACATGCTGCTGACAGAGAGCAGTGAAGGAGTATAATATGGCAGGTACATCCACAAAGTTTATACAATAGTTCAATATGACTACAACAAATTAAATTTAAAATACAGCAAAGAGTACTAGGAACTGCATTCAGACAGAAAAGCTAGCTAAATCAACAAAATTAAAGTAAATGGGAACAGGCAGGTGCAATAGTGCTAAGTTGGGGAGGCAAAAGTACCATGGTGATATGAAATAAAATCAGGGGGATATAGAATAAGAGAGAGGGTGCGGGATCAGGAAAGGAAAGGAAAGGGGGCAATCTAACATTGACAAGAGCAGACGGGTGCTGTAAAATCACACAGTAGCAAGGTGAGTGAATTGTATGTAGTGGCATGGTGATGGGGAAGGGGAGGGTGTTCCAAAGTTTAAGACAGTGTAAAGAAAAGGCGGACTGACCAGCAGAGGTGGAATTGTGGGGGATTGAGAAGGAGCAAAGTCAGTGTTATGGAGGGGGTAAGTGCTCTGGGTGGAAGTATGAATGGAAGATGAAAGATAGGAAGGGAGGTTTCCAGTCCAGAATTTGGCCATGAAGCTAGCAGTATGAGACAGGCGTCTGGACTCCAAGGATGGGAGGGACATGGCTTTGTAGAGGTCACAATGGTGAGTTTGGGTGGGGGGCAGAAAAGGGCAAAGTGACAGAAAGAGTTGAAGAGGGTGTCAGTCTGAAGGATAGTTTTGGGTGCAGCATTGTAGACTATGTCAGCATAGTGAAAGGGGGGGATCATTTTCTGCACTATTGCTTGACAGGCAGATTGAGGAATGCAATCCCTGTTTCTATATAAAGCACCAAGCTTGAGGTGTAATTTCTTTTAGATTGCATCCACATGTGCCGAAAAGTCCAAATGGAGGTCTAGCCAGACCCCTAGGTTTCTGAAGGTGGTGATATTTTCGGTAGCGGTGCCATCCAGAATGTGAAATGCTGGGGTGATTTGAGTTTAGATAGCCCTCTGTCTAGTGCTGAAGGACATGGAGACTGTCTTCTTGGCATTCAGTAACAGCTGGTGGGACTGGAACCATTGCTGGACCTTGTTGAAATCATGTTGAAGTCTAGCCTCAGAATCTATGTGTAAGGCACTAGATGTGCAAAGGATGGTGTCATCCATATACATGTGAATCTGGGAAGTGGAATAGGCAGAATGAAGATCATTAAGGAAAATGGAGAATAATATAGGGCCAAGTACTGAGCCCTGCAGGACGCCAATGGTGATGGGGAGGGGAAAGGGAGGAGGCAATCTTGACCAGTTGGGATCTGCCTGACAGGTAGGCCTGAAACCATGCTGTGGTTGAGGAGTTTAGCCTAGCATCAGTGAGTTTATAGAGGAGGAGGGAATGAGATACTGTGTTGAAGGCTTTTGGTGCAAATGGAGTCAGTGAGCCATAAGAGGGAGGTAGTTGTGGAATGGGCCTTGCTGAAACCAGACTGGAAAGGGGTGAAAAATAAGGTGGAGTCAAGTTAAGGGGGGGTTGAGCAAGTACAATCCATTCATGGAGCTTAGCTAAAATGGGAAGTAAGGAGAAGGGATGGTAGTTTCCTGGGCAAGTGGGATCGCCACATTTCGGAAGAGGAATGACAGTAGGATATTTCCAGGTTGTGTGGACTGAGGATAGGATAAAAGATAGGCCGAGAAGGGAGGCCAAGGGGGCAGCTATAGCAGGGGTGGAGAGATAGAGCAGATTTGGGTCTAGTCCATCTGGGCTTTTACCCTTGGAGGGGTTCAGGGCAAGGAGGGTGTATACAGCATCATTTCATGAAGTGAGGGAGAATGAGAAAGGGGAGGGTGTTTGAGAAGTTTGGAGAGGGTAGAGGGCCTAGGGATGCAGTAGATGTAGACATGGGGAGGGTGGAGAGGAGCTAGGGTGTGAAGAAAATGTTGAAGATGGATGTGACAGGAGGAGGGCTGGATAGTGTTACATTCCCTGGATGAGTGTTGGGATGGGAGGGTGGGTGGGAGGAGGTGACAAAAGGGATTTGACTACCCTCCAGATCTTGGAGGGATGGCTTAAATTGGTGTGAAAGGATGTGGTAAAATATTCCAACTTTGCATATCTGGATGCCTTAGTGCAAGCATTTCTAAGTTGTCAGTAGTGGAGGAGGAGATAGTGGGGTTTGGTTTTCATGCAGGCCTCCCAGGCCTGATCCCTAGTACATATGCAAGCCAACAGTGCCACATTAGTCCAGGGAATGTGTGAATCCTTAACTCTGGTTAGCTTGGGGGGATCATGCAGATCCCAGATTTTCAGGAATTTTGACTGGAAGTTACTAAGGACAGTGTCAACCAAGGATGCTGTTGAAATGGGATACCCTTTTTAATAAATCATGGGAGGATGGTGTGGTACCTGAGGACTGGAAGAGGGCGGATGTGATTCCCCTTCACAAAAGTGGGAGCAAGACAGAGGTAGGAAACTACAGACCTGTCAGTTTGACCTCAGTGGTAAGGAAAATGATGGAATCACTTCTGAAGGAAAGACTTGTTGAGTACCTAGAGGCCAGTGGGGCACAGGACCCAAGGCAGCATGGATTCATAGCAGGAAGGTCCTGTCAGACAAATCTAATTGATTTCTTTGAATGGGTGACCAAAGCAGTAGACCAGGGACCAAGACAGATGCAGGAAACCACAGACCTGTCAGTTTGACCTCTGTGGTAGGGAAAGTGATGGAATCACTTCTGAAGGAAAGAATTGTTGAGTACCTAGAGGTCACTGGAGCACAGGACCCAAGGCAGCATGGGTTCACAGTGGGAAGGTCAAGTCAGATGAATCTAATTGATTTCTTTGACTGGGTGACCAAAGTAGTAGACCAGGGAGGGGCTGTGGACATGGCCTACCTAGACTTTAGCAAGGCATTTAACACAGTCCCACACAAAAGATTAATAGTTCAATTAACCAGCCTGGGAGTGGGTCCCAAGGTGATAGCCTGGGTAAAACATTGGCTGGACAACAGGACACAGAAGGTAATTGTAAATGGAGTCCACTCTGAAGAAAGAGGGGTTTCTAGTGGGGTACCGCAGGGTTCAGTACTGGGTCCAGTCCATTTTAATGTCTTTATAAGTGACATTGCAGAGGGACTGGAAGGAAAAGTATGCCTCTTTGCAGATGATACAAAGATCTGCAACAGGGTTGATACACAAGGAGGCATGAAAAGTATGAGAAGGGACTTGGCAAGGTTGGAGGTATGGTCAGAAATATGGCAGCTGGGATTCAATGCAAGGATGTGCAAAATAATGCACCTGGGAAACAAAAACCCAAGGGAAGATTACATAATGGAGGGAGAGGTAGTAACAATAACAAAAATGGAAAGGGACTTGGGGGTAATCATATCAGATGACCATAAGGTTAGCAAGCAATGTGAGAAGGCAGTAGGGATGGCTGGGTGGATACTAAGCTGTATAGAGAGAGGCATCACCAGCAGAAAACAGGAAGTTGTTATCCCTCTGTACAAACAGTTGGTGAGACCCCATCTGGAGTATTGTGTCCAGTTCTGGAGACACCATCTCTGCAAGGACATAGACAGGATAGAGGCAGTCCAGAGGAGGGCAACTAAAATGGTGCAGGGTCTGCAAGAGAAGCCATATGAGGAGAGACTAAAGGAGCTTAATATGTATACCCTTGAGGAAAGGAGGAAGAGGGGGGACATGATAGAAACTTTTACGTACCTCAGTGGAATCAACAAAGTCCAAGAGGGTAGCATCTTTCAGAAAGAGAGACGTGCAAGAAAAAGGGGACACAATTTGAAGATGGGGGGGCAGTTCAGGGGCAAGGTGAGGAAGTATTTGTTTCATAGAGAGGGTGATAGACACATGGAACAGCCTTCCTGAGGAGGTTGTGGGTATAAAACTGTGGAAGAATTCAAGAATGCATGGGACAGACATAAGGTAATTTTTGTGGGGGGTAGGAAGAAACAGGCTGTTGGTTAACTAGGATCTGCAGCTTATTCTGTAGGTAGGGAAATGGGCAGACTAGGTGGGCCAAGCGATCCTTATCTGCTGTCAAAGTCTATGTTTCTATGTATTTAGCCAGGCGAAACATCATTGAGAAGAACTCATTTACAAGATGAACCTGGGAGTGGTTACACAGAATAGAGTATAACATTAATTCAGTTGGTACACATAGCATAGTATAGGTATTTCCAGACAATACAGCATAACATTTGACAATATATACATATTAGTAACAATATATACAGGTTAATTCACTAATATAGAACAGCGTATAATTTGGCTTGGTGTACAGGTCAATTACAGGCAGTGTAGACTCAGACGACAACAGGTAGTTGAAAAATAGCCAGTAGGAGGGCAAGAGTCCACAGGATAGCAAGGTCACCACTTTGGATTGAGGAGTAAAATAGAAAAGGCCTGGAGCAGGAGAAAGTTGAGAACAGACAGTCAGGAGGTAAGGACACAAGTGATGGCATGGCCACATCTGGAGTGAGACAGAATAAGGTGTAGTGAAAGATGCCTATGTCAAGCCAATATCAAGGGCAATATCAACAGGTGTTAGCAGGCACATTTACAAGTTGTGAACCTGGCCAATAGGGTTTTGAAGGTAGCCAGAGGCAGTGGAGTTGAGATTTGCAGGGCTTTTTGTAGCTTGTCCCACAGGACAGGAATGGAGTAGCCTATGGAGGACTTGCCAAACCACATTTTAACTGTAAGAATAACAAGATTAACATAGGAGAAGCTTCTTAATGAATAAGAACCTGGAGAAGAAATGGGAAGGCAGTCCAAAATGTAATGGGGCATATTCTTGGTGATAGCATGGTACGTCCAGGTAGCTGCATTTCTGTAACATCTTATGCTGAGGGAGGTCCAGCCAACAAGGGCATATAAATAACAGCGGTGAGCAGCATAGGGAGCTCCAGATATGAATCTTAGGGCCCTATGGTATAGGATATCAAACTTCTTTAGTGCTGTGTTGGTTCTTTGACCATATAGAATATCCCCATAGTCAAGTAGGGGAAGGAAGGTGGATTGTACAATCTAGTTCTTGCTTCCAGCATTAGCAAGTGCTTAATGTGTAAGACTATACCAAGCCTCATTTTGAGCTTTTTGGATAGTTCTTCAATTTGGTCTAGAAAGGACAATTTGTGATCGATCTACATTCCCAGATATTTGAATTTAGAAACAAATTCAAGCAGTTCATTAAGAAGAGTGGTAACTGGTGTTTGCACACCCACCACCATAGAAGAGGGAGACTTAGAAAAAGAAGAGAAGAACATAGCCTTCATTTTTTTTTGCATTGAGCAATAGCTTAAGTTGTAAGAGGTTGCTCTGAAGGCAGTTGAACTTGAGTTGGAGGTCAGAACATGTTTTGTCCAGGGTAGGTCTGGAGATGTATAGGACAGTGTCGTCAACAAATAGATGAATATCAGCTAAGTGGATGCCGGCATGTATGTTATTGATATATATATAGCAAAAAGGAGGGGGCCCAGGATAGAACCTTGATGCACACCTCTAAGAAGGGTTTTCATGGGGGAGAGGTCTCCTTCCACTTTGACCTGCTGTGAGCATTCAGTAAGGTAGCTGTCGAACCATTTGAGAGAAGTACAGTCAAGGCCAATGTTACGGAGTATATCCAGGAGGAGAGCGTGGTACACCACGTCAAAAGCCTTGCTTAGGTCTAAAAATAGGGCAGCTACATAGTGTTTATTGTCCAAAGCATTCAACCAGTCATTAGTAACTTTTGCAAGTGCAGTGGTTGTGCTATGTTGGGGTCTGAAGCCTGATTGTATAGGGGTAAGTAGATTATGCAAGTCAAGATGGTCTCTAATCTGTTGGCTAACTAACTTTTCCAGCAATTTAGATAGAATTGGCAGCAGAGAAATAGGTCTGTAGTTGTTGAGGTTGGCAGGATCCCCCGATTTGAACAATGGGATTAAATAGGCAGCTTTCCAGCTGTCAGGGAGGATGCTCTGCGTGAGGGACAAGTTGAAGATATGAGCTATGGGGACAGCTAGAATATGGGAGCTAATTTTTAGAAGGTACGGGTCGATGAGATCTGCACCAGCACTTTTTCTCTTGTCTAATTTAATTAGTAAGTCTTCTACCTGCTTCAGTGATATAGGGCCAAAGGAGAAGGAAGATACAGCTGCTGTGGGGAGAAAGGATGTCTTGTCCTGTCCATAGAGCTGGTCTCTCAGTGCATTAGCAGGGGAGGAGTCAAAAACCAGGCCAACTGTGGTAAAGTGGTTGTTTAACGCATTTAGTATATCATGTTTATCTGTGTATATTATACTACTGATGGAAATTGTAGTGGAGCATGTGTTGGGTGCCCTATGAAAAGAGGAGGAGCAATGGGTAGATGCATTTAGTTTGGCATTATAGTAACTGGACTTGGCGTCCCTTACAAGCTTAGTACATTGATTTCTGGTGACTCTGAAAGCGGATCAGTCAGTTGGGAGCTTAGACTTCCGTGCCTTTTTCCAGAGGGCATCCCTATGTAAAAAAGCCTACTTTAGACTGGTAGAAAACCATGGGCAGGAGATTTTTTTGGTTTGGATTTTCACAAGAGGGGCATGCCAGTTGATTGTGTCCAGAAGGATCTTGTGAAATATATTATACGCTTCAATGAAGGATTGGGCTAGATAGAATTCTTGCCAGTTTTTGTATAACAGGTCATTAAGAAAAGCAGAGATGTCAAAATTCTGTTGGCAACTTTTCAGGATATATCTTGAGGTGGAGGCAGTTTTTGACAAAGATCTCACACATGCGATGATGCAGCGGTCACTGAGATCACTAAAGAGTACACCCACATGGGAGAACAGATGGGGTTTGTTAACTAGTTTAATATCAAGTAAGGAGCAGCAGGGTGGTTTGTTAACTAGTATAATATCGAGTAAGGAGCAGCAGGCTTGCAAAATAAATCTTTGACTTGTGCCATCCAATCACGAATCACGATCACTTGTTAACATTCATTCACGATCTAGTCTGGAGGGCAGAGAGGCAGACTGCAGGGGGCCAGATGATAAATGTAATAGTCCCAGAAATCCCAAATAAAATGTATGTTCCTGGCTTCAGTGTGGCTGTGTGTACAGGGCAAGGGCAGTAGGGTGGCAAAATGAATCTTTGACTTGTGACGTCCAGAGGGGGGAGAGAGAGAGAGAGAGAGACTCCAGTGTGGCCCATGATAAATTTAACAGTCCCAGAAATCCCAAATATTTTTTTTTCCTGGCTTCAGTGTGGCTGTGTGTACAGGGCAAGGGCAACAGGGTGGCAAAATAAATCTTTGACTTGTGACATCCAGAGGGGAGAGAGAGAGAGACTGCGGGGGAGGGGGCACAATCAATGTAAGAGTCCCAGAAATCCCAAATATAATTTTTTTTCCTGGCTTCAGTGTGGCTGTGTGCACAGGACAAGGGCAGCAGGGTGGAAAAATAAATCTATGACTTGTGACATCTGGAAGGGAGAAGGAGAGAGACTGCAGGGTGGCCCACAATAAATGTAACAATCCCAAAAATCCCAAATATTTTTTTTTCCTGGCTTCAGTGTGGCTGTGTGTAGATGGCAAGGGCAGCAAGCTGGCAAAATAAATTTTTGACTTGTGCCATCAGTCACGATCACTTGTTAATGTTTACTCACGATTAAAAAAATACTGTTCAAGAAAACAAAATACAAGTTGATGCATCTGTGCTGCTGGATGTGGGTGGCCCAGGGGATAAAATCTGACTTTGTGGCTCACAGCAGGCTGTTTACGCTACAGCACAAGTAAAGTACAACTACACACTAGTGTCATCATCATCATCTTCACTCATTCCCCATTATTTCTCTTAATTATCATTAGTTTTATAATATATCACATTAAGTATAAGCATTAATCAGTCCCAGTGTGGGACTGTGCTGTGTGCGGCTATTTATTTATCTATTTATTTATTGTGATCTTGGATTAACATCTTTGAGAGCAAACTCATTACATATGTTCCATGTCAGGTTAAACAAACAGTGAAAACAGATAGCATTGCTGGTAAGCAGCAAAATTTTAGGACTAGACATACAATGCTGTAACTTATAGAACTATAGGACAGGAAAAAATAACATCAATGTAGGCAGTGTACAATATATGCCAAAATTCAAAGAATAGACAGAAGAGTATTGGGAGGTAATTGTTTGGTAAGGCAGGGCTGCTATACACAAAATATACAGGTATGAATAGACAGAGAGAGAATGAGGAGTAGTGGGGGCTAATTGTTTGAGACAGGGCTGCTATACACAAAATAAATGGGTATGAATGCAAGGGAGAGATACATTGACTCAAGAGGCCTCGTCAGTAGAGGGTCTGAGAGAGACTTTTCTACGCAACGTGGAACTAGGTCAGAGTGACTGTCAAGTCAGGGAGGAATTAAGAAGGAGTGGTTGGGGGTAGGCTAAAGAGAAGAGAAAGGGGTTGGGGGAGATATTGAAGAAGTGTTGATAACAAGGAGGAGGTATACTAGGGGAGATATGGAAGAGGTGAGGATTACCGGGGGAGTTTTTTTTTTAAATTCAGGTTTATTAATTTTTACAATTACATGCCATGACTTGGTAGCCATACATGTGCAAAGGTAGGAACAGTCAGTCAGCCCATGCCAGGCCATGCCAGGCCATCTCACTCCTCCCTAGCCCCCAGCTTGGTAACTAAATAAAACAAGAAAACATAAAAGAGGAGGTAACAAAGGATTACCATTAATCTTCCCTATTACTTGGGGAAACTTACCCCCACCCCAGAGAGGGGGCAACTAATGAGTGGAGAGGTGGAATAATGGGGGTTACCCTGTATTTTATATCCCAAATCCATCTTTAGATCCCCTCGTTTGAAGCATGTATAGGTTGTGAAAACTATCCCAGACTCTCTTGTATTTCAACA
The DNA here is from genome assembly GCA_016271365.2 of Neoceratodus forsteri. NCBI lineage: Eukaryota > Metazoa > Chordata > Ceratodontiformes > Ceratodontidae > Neoceratodus > Neoceratodus forsteri. The sequence goes on from CM028134.1 coordinate 251,200,300, forward strand.
CCGATCCCCAAAGGTTAGCTTTCATTTGCTCAAACCGGAGATTAAACAAAAGTTCTGTTAACTGTTCCAGATATGATATTGCCTGTCCATCCAGCCAATGGCAGAGCACCAGTTTCTTAAGGGTTAAGGATAGAAGGGCCACATGAAACCTTTGGATCCATACAGGAATACGGGAAAAATTCCCTAGTAAATGTATCTCAGGGTTAAACAGATCCCCTATACCTAACAAGGGGTCTGCCCTATGCTTGATCTGGTCCCATAGCTTCTTAATTTCTGGGCATTCTTAAAAGATATGCTTGAGGGTGCCCTCTTGGTGCCTACCCTGTTACAAAGTGCATCAGGAGATCTTCCCAATTTCTGGAGTTTGATGGGAGTCCAATACATGTCATTTAAAATCTAGTATTGGGTAAGCCTCAGTCTGTCTTGTGGAATGTAGGTGAAAGTAGCTTTCCAGATGTGTTCCCATCTTTCAAGCAGGCCAGGGAAGTGGTCCAACCAGGCCCGGGGGATACCACATTGAGGATCCAAAACTTTTCCTCAAAAAAGTGAATACACTCTGGAAATAGCATGGGGATTACCAGTGAAGTTCACTATCAGACCAAACCAGTTACACATTTCTGGATCTACATTCAGATCCTTTGGGAAAGGTATTTGAAGGTGACGCAATTGGAAAACTTTAAAAATCTGAAACTTGTCCAACTTAAACTGGGCCATAATCTCTCTCGAGTCCATGTATATACCTCCTGGGAAGAAATATATTATCTTAGACCCACTAAGATTGGGCAGCCACACTCCAGTAATGAGTTGACCTCCTATTTTAAGATTAGGATTACCTCCCACAGGCTGTCTGGGATCCCTAGTGTTTTTATATTGTAGGAAGGCACATAACTGTGCATGTATTCGAACTGAAGAGGCAATTGGGGAGTTGGCAAGAGTAGCCGGGAGAACCTTCACAGTGACATACAACATGGCCTTGGGGGAAATATTAGCTTCTGAGATCTGCCTTCTCTCCCACTTCAACCAGTCCGGTGCATAGGTGCAGGAGGCAATCTCTTCTTGGGGGAGGGGGTGAGCCACTTCAGATATTTAACCACCTGACTGGCCCAGAAATACAGTCTAAGGTGGGGAAGCTTCAGACCCCCACTAAGTGTGAAGGCTGCCAACTTTCTATAAGCATGTCTAGGACGTTTCCCCAGCCAGATAAAGGAGGAAATAATGGTGTGTACCTTCTTAAACCAACTTAATAGGATCCAGGAGTTAAGCATACTAAGGGGGTAAAATAGCTTAGGCAATATATTCATTTTAATAATATTAATGCGCCCCCAGAGTGAGATCAGAAGTGATTGCCACTTCTTAAGGTCTTGTTGGTGAGAAGGAGGGGATCTAAATTTAGCTTTCTCATCAACATTTCCCTTCTGGCTAACATTAACCCTAAATACTTAAGGTTTTGGGGGCTCTACTGCACACCCAAGGGTTCTATTTCCCACTTGGTATGCCTATGGTTGAGTGGGAAGACAGTAGTTTTTCCCAAAGTGAACCTTATAGTTAGATACAGCCCTGAACTCTACTATCAGGGAAAAATCTACTTGGAAAGTCTGGTCAGGGTATACCAGATGGAGAAGGACATCATTGGCATATGCCGAGAGCTTGAGCTCCTGTGGTCCTTCCCGGACACCGCTAACCTCTGCCTGGTCACGTACTTTTGTCAGCAATGGTTCAAGGTAAATATTGAACAAAAGGGGACAGGCATGGTACCCTGAGACACCCCGTCATCAATGATTCACTACATCTGAGCCATTATCACTCGCAATGAAACCCACTTTGAGTGCATGGGGGTACAGTCACTCATCAGTCTTGTTTAGGATCAATTCTAGCATTTTCTGACCCATATATGATCCAGATACACTCCTCATTGTCAGCATGGCATGCTAGTGAATACCCAGAGTGTTGCTACCACCAAAATTGTCTTAGAACAATTTTGCATCCTAGAGTCAAATACTTCCCCAGGTACCTGTGCCCAACAAAAGGCAGTAATGCACAGATAGGAGCTAATGGCTGTTTTGCCACTTATCATATATCCAAACTAAGAGGTATGTGTGGGGATGCTGAATACTGCAGGCACAGTCCCATACAGTTCAAGAATGGCACCTGTGGAGAATTAAGTTTGTGATGGAATCTACTATTTGGGACAGAAATGCACCATCAATCTTCTGAATCTGACATTCTCCAAAAAAGAGAATGGTAGTAGGTCAGTTGTCAGCATTTCAGCATTTGCTGCATTCTTTTCCTGTGCATGATTGGCTGAGTATTTTGTATGACACTCAAACATGCTGTGCAGTGTAGCCTGCACCTTTCAGGGTGATGGATTACAAAACAGCTGGACTCTGCATGATGGCATGGATGATGGGGTAGCACTTGATTCAGAGGGATTCATGGAGGCTGCTCAAATGAAATCAGTGATTTTGGTTGTTTTGGGGTGTTTTCTGGACTTGAGTTCATGTGCTTTGGTGCCTCTGGCTGCTAGTATTTAACCTACCACTGCTGTTATAGCCACTGCTAGGCAATCCCACAGACTCCTTATCTCTGTAGTAGTCCTCTGCAGTCAGCCCTGCATCCACCATTACAGTTTCCCTGAGATTTCAGGATGCCTTGTTAAACAAAGATGATAGAGGAGCACCATCCCCCCACACTGGCTTCCCTTTGATACTGAATCCAGAATATCAGGTGTATGGACTTGAGGTATATGCTTAGGCCTCCAGAACCTTGGTGACTTCTTTTTTCCATGGCTAACTCATGCTTAACATAGCTGCAGACAGCCACTTTTTCATCATCTGGGTCCAGTATGTAAAAATCTCAGACTAAGGATTTTGTAAGCCTTGATTTTACATGATGGTGGTCCTGGGACAGTGGAGGGGTGGCGATAGGTGATTTTGGGATGATGTCTGCACTGCAGCAGTTGGTGACTCATGCAGTGTGATTAGATCAAAAGTCCTAACTTGAATAAGTTACAAGATTTGGGTGGAGGGCTTTGGTAATTCCATGAACTAATTGTGGTGTGCACAGCACATAGCATTTCTGATGCAGACCCTGCATCATTTTAGTTGTCCTTCTCTGGACTGCCTCCACTCTGTCTGTGTCCTTAGAAATGTGGTCTCCAGAAATGGAGGGGGAAGGGTCTTACTAGTGATCTATACAAAGGGATTACCACCTCCCTCTTTCTGCTGGTGATACCCCTTCCTGTGCACCCCAATATCCCACTAGTCCTTCAAACCTACTTGAAGCACTGCCGACCACCTTTAGGTCATATGATATGATTGCCTTCAGGTTTCTTTCTTGCTTGGTGGTCATCAGCACCAGTCCTTCCATTTTGTACTCTGCCCCTGATTTCTGTGCCCAAAGTGCATTACTTTGCACTTTTTCACACTGAAACCCTGCTGCCATACACTTGACCACTCCTTGAGTTTTCTCAGGTTTCTGCTCATTCTTTCCACATACACACACCCTCAAAATGTCCAGCCTATAGGAGATTTTGGTGCCATCTGCAAAGAGGAAGACCTTGTCTTCCAGCTCTGCTGAAATGTCACTTATAAAGGCATTACAAAGGACTGATCCCAGTACTGATCCCTGAGGCACCTCGCTGATCACCCTTCCTTCCTCAGACTGCACTCCATTTACTGCCACCCACTGCCACCAATCCCCTAAACATTTTTTTACCCAGTTTGCCACCTTTGGACCCCATCCTGAGCTACTCAGTTTGCTTGCTAGCCTCCTATGTTGAATAGTGTCAAATGCCTTACTGAAATCTAGGTGAGCCATGGCCACTGCTCCACCCCGAATTAATTCCTTATGATGTCAAATAAATTTGTCAGATTGCCTAGTCAAAGAAATCTATCAAATTTGTTTGGCATACCCCCACCCGTGAATCCATGCTGCCTTGGATCTTGTACCAATTGGATCCAAGATATTCCACCATCCTTCTTTCAGTAGTGACTCCATTAACTTTCTCACCACCGATGTAAGGCTGAGTGGCCTATAGCTGCCAGCCTCTTCTCTGCTACAGCTTTTGTGAAGTGAGACTACACCTGCCCTCCTCCAGTGCTCCGGAACCACTACTGTTTCCAATGAGCTGTTAAGTAGAACTGTCAGAGGTGCAGTCAGTACCTTCCCTGAGCTCCCTCAATACCCTTGGATGCACCCCATCAGTCCCCATTGTTTTGTCCACTTTCAGATTAGTGAGCCCCTTCAGGACTCTTTTCTGAAAATGGACTAATGTTGACCTCCCTCCTTCCAATGCTCCTGTTACTTTTTTGTGGCCCCTCCCCCTCTCCTTTCTCTGTGATCACTGAATAAAAGTGTTCAGGATGTCTGCCTTCTCCTGGTTCCCCTCTGTACATTCTATCCCTACCCTTTCTAACCTTACAATCCCACCCCTGGTCTTCTTCCTTTTGATTACATACCTAAAAATGTCTTGTCCTCCTTCATCACTGACTGGAATATTCTGTCTTCAGTTTGCACCTTTACACTCCTTACTGCTTTCCTTGCTTCCCTCTATTTCCCCTGATACGTCTTTCTATCCTCCTCCCTCTGCATCTCCTTACACCTTCTAAATGCTACCATTTTATCCATTACCTGTTCCACCACCTCTTTTGAGAGCAACAACACTCTCTTTTTCCTCATGCTTTTGCTCATGTGCTTAACACAGATGTCTGTTGCCTTCCCTATAGCCCTTTTTAGCTTTGCACACTGTTCCTCCACCCCACCCATGTCATGCCCTGGCCAGGTCATCCCTAAGGCATTCACTCGTCTTTTTAAAATCTGCCCTCCTGAAATCCAGGACCCTTGCCCTTGTGTGGTTCAGTTCTGCAGCCATTCTTATATTGAACCAGACTGTATGGTGATCAATGTTCCCCAGGTGGACTCCTAACTTGATGTCTGCAAAACTATCCCTGTTAGTGAGCACCAGGTCCAGTATTGCCCCATAACAAGTGGGTTCACTGACTAGTTGAGAAATGCTCCTTGCAGGGAGTCCAGGATATCCCTGCTTCTAGCGAAAACCACAGCTGGGAGGTTCCAATCTACAGCTGGCAGATTGAAGTTCTGCACCAGCAACACTTCCCCCTTTTTTGCCATCAGCTTCCACCAGTACCTTTTCTAACTCCTCCACCAGTGCTAGAGGTCTGTAGATCATGACAGTGTGACTAGAGACTCTATTCCCTATCTATAGGATGGCCCACAGTACCTCTGCTCTCTTCATATTCCTTGTATCTCAGTTGTTTTTATGTCTTGCTTTACAAAAAACACTACACCCCCTCCTTTCCTTCCCACCCTGTCACTCCTAAACAGATTATAGCATAGTATGGACATGTCTCAATCATGGTTTCCAGTGTACCATGACTTGGTAATGGCCACAATATCCAGGTCAGCCTCTGCTATTATGGCCTCTAGGTACAGAATTTTTTTTCCTAGACTTCAGGCATTCACAAACATGGCCTTCCAGATGTTAGTGCCACTCTGCTTTGTACCCCTTATTTCCTTTTTGCCTTCTGTCTTCCCCCTCTCTTTTTAATGCTTCAATTCCCATCCCCCTTCCTTTCTACTGCCCTTATTCCTTTATTAATTTCCACCTTGGAGGATTCAAGGATTCAATTCCCCTCAGTTTCTCGTTTCTTTCTGCTTCAACTTGGGGGGGGCAGTTACTGCCTACCCAATATCTTCTTCCACCCCCTCTACTGGTTTACATTTTCATCAAAGTAATATGTAAACCATCCACTGAGGACTGTTGTTCCCTTCCTAGATGGATGCAGGACATCACCTATGTAAAAGCCCTAATTTCTCCAGATGGATCCCCAGTCCCCAATGTTGCTGAACCCCTTCTCTCTGCACCATTCCTTCAATTGTGAGTTTTAGGTCTTGGTGTGGAGATCCCTCTCCTTCCCCCTGCCATAGACAGGCAGCACCTCAGTTAAAGCAACTGAGTGTACTACCTGTCTAAGACCCCTCCCCAACTGCTTAAACTCCCCCTGCACTATTCCATCCCCATCTCTAGCCAGGTTAGTAGTCCCCAGGTAGACAATGACATCCAGCATTGCCTCTGTGCCTACTGCCTTAGCAATCCTTTGGATCCACTTCCTATCCCTCTAGCTCTTAATACCCACATGGGTATGAGTTCTGATGGCTTTGAACCCAAGCTTCTGCATCACTCAGCATCAGCTATCACTATCCATGTTACCCTCCTCCTCAACTTCGCTGTTTCCTCTGTTCCTGATTCCTGGAAACAGGCTACAGTTATTCCTCTCCCTAAAGGGGATTATCCCTCTTCTCCTGGAAACTATCATCCTATCTCTGTCCACCTCACCCTAGCTAAGTTCCAGGAAAATCTTGTCTTCTCACAGCTGTCCACTTTGACTCCTCCTTTATCACCTCCTTTCTGTCTGGCTTTTATAAATTCCACTCCACTTCCACTCCCCTCCTCTGGCTCACTGACTCAATCCTATATGAGATGGATAAGTGCCAGTTCATTTCTGCCATTGTGGTCTACTTGCCCAATGCATTCAATATAGAATTGCACCCGTCTGCTCCTGGACAAGCTTAAGGCAGCAGAGCTATCTGCCTCCACACTCAGCTGCTTACATCCCTACCTTGAGTGCAGGCTGCAAGCTATTTCCCTATGTCTCTACCAGTTCAATGCTGGGCTCTGCTCCCACCTGTACCGTGAAAATGTCTGTGCCTGCTTCTCCTACACTGACCCACCCACCTCAACCTGACCCTCTATCCCTCCACTCCTGTCCAGACCCCCATTCACACCCCCTCGTACACTCTTTCCCCCCTCTCCCTAGTCCCTACTCCTCAGACTCCCCCCTGGCACCCTTAACAAAGCCTACCCTTGCTGCTCCTACCACTTCCTAGCAGCTCAAGCCCCCTCTCCCTTCCCAGTCTCTATGCTCTTCCCACTGCCTGCCTCTCATCTCCTCTCCTCTCCTCGAACCCACTCCTGTCAAAGTCTACTCTGGCTGCTTACTTCACTCTCCCCCCCACCCACGGACCCAACCCTGACAAAGCCTACTGCGGCTGCTCATTTCACTACCCCTCAGCAGTGAACCTGCATGGCAATCTCAAAGAACTGTACCTTATTCAATGAGTGATGCCACTGTTAGCACTTCCATGCTGTAAATATTTCCCTATTTGCTGTTACAACACCTGAGCGTACTGCGTAACCTCTGTTAAGCAATGTCATGTTATGTTATGCTATGTCTTGTATTGTACTGCATTAACTGACTTGGAACCTTTGTAAATGAGCCCTTAGCTCAAAGGTATTAATCCTAAACTTAAATAAATAAATTATATATATATATATATATATATATATATATATATACATATATTTATATTGGAATCTCCTTCCCTCCCCCAACAAACTGTCTGCGTAAGTGTTCCCCAAGGTTCTGTCCAGGGCCCTTTACTGTTCTCCAAATTCATAAATGACCTCCCTGCTTCCTGTTCCTCTGTTGCCATCCACATGTATGTAGATGACAATATGCTGTTTGCTTCTGTTCCTCTGCTGCTGACCTTGCTGTCCATTATCAACAGGATTTCAACAGCATTCAGTGTTGGTTCCATTCAAATCGTATGTCCCTCAATGCCGAGAAAACTGTCTCCATGACCATTGGCTCCTGGCAGAGGCTGCCCAGGCTCTCTTCCCTCCCCTCCTTCCACACCCCTGATGATACTGAGATTGAGAATTTCTCCTCCTTTAAGTATCTTGGGGTCTGGTTTTTCCATCAACTCAACTTGTCGATGCACATTGATCCCATCCACCTCAAGCTGCACCACAAACTGGGTGATTGCTGTAGAAACAAAGCCAGTATGTGACTCACCACCCATTGCAAGCTAGGCACGAAGATGATCTTCCATATGTTCATTTATGGTAAAATTGTCTACAGTGTAGTTCCCAAGTCCAGCCTTGCCAGAATGGAACACCCTGTTTCATCATTTTGCCATTTTTCCTTGGTCTTCCCTCTTTGAAAGCACCCTTACTCTCTTTACTTCCCCCTCTACTTCCTTTCCCTTGATGCCAGATGACTCACCCACTGTGCCACCTTCACCTCCAAATTCTGGTTTGGCTCTCTCCCTCCTTACCTTTCCACTCTTTTGCTTCCCCCACCTTCCTCCTAACCTCCACCATAACACTTAGCTTTCCCTCTCTCTCCCATCCATGAGAACTTCAGTGGGCCAAGTTGCCTTCTTGTACCATTTTCCTAAACTCTGGTTCTGTCTTCCACAGTGTAACTGCTGAACCTCATCTTTCTCTGCCCCAAGTCCCTTCTTCATGACTTCACTACCCACTCCTGTAACTGCTCCTGACCCTTGTGTTCACCTTCCCTGTTTTTCTGATGCCCCATGCCCACCCTTCCCCTGCTCATTAATTTCCCTTCCTACACTAGAATAAATTGTTCCATATTGGTTGTCATACAGTATGTGGAATTGTTTTTGCACCTACATATACCCACTCTACTGCACTGAAATTGTCAAATTCCACACCTTCACAATCTGGGTGGCAGTAATTTGTTCCTTGCCCCTGAACTGTATTGCATTGGTACCTTAATTTGCACTGTTATACCTTTTTATTTTGTGTTTCCATGATTATTTGTCTGCATATTATGTCTATTCTATCTGTGCAACTGTAATGTATTTTTACTTTGTTTCTATAATGTATTTTTTAATTGAATTGTATTTTATTTTATTAACACTGCACCTAAAGTTTGTTATTTTCACTTACACTTCCTATATTGTTTGCCCCTAACCCTTCCACCCAGGACACAGCCGGAAACAAGCTGTTATCAGCTCAGTATATATTTTATTTATTTATTTGTTACACACAATACTCTTTAGGCTGAGCCTATTTTCAAAGCATCTAGGGTCGTAAAGACAGAGAAAGCAAGACAAAGGACATTCAACATATTTGCAAATACAAGGTATATAGTTCATAGTACAAAAGGGAATTAGGCAAATACGGAAAATACATGATTTTTAAGTTAAATAAGCTGTAATCACCGGGTCAGGCATAAATAAATAGTGATATATATTATAAATGAACATAATGTTGAGTAGAGACAGAGCCTAGTGGTGAAAGAGTCAGAGGCCAGAGTGGCCTATGCAGACATGATGGGGGAAGGGGAATCAAGTGATCACCAAAAGCAGGCACATTCATTGCCAATGCATTTAACCAGACCTTCACTGACCTTAGTTTGATACTGCCTGCTGATTACCTCAACCCCCTTCCACCTGACCAGCTCCCTAGGTCACATTCCTCATCCCCACCAAAAAGCAATGTCCCTTATTTCTACTTCAAGCAAATCAAAATAAATGGTACCATAAGATATGTTAAACGGGTACTAGGTAAGACCAGGATGGAAAGTGACCTCTAGGACATGAAGTTGATAGCCCTCATTTTAAATGAGAGAGAGAGCCGGACCCCTCATCAAAGTCTTCAATGTCTCGCTGAGGTCAGGTGTGTTCCCAGAAAAGTGGAAAGAGGCACTTGTCACCGGTCTTCAAAGCTGATGCTGCAACCAACCTGTCCAACTACAGGCCCATCTCAATCCTCCCCCGCTTCTGAAAGCCCTCAAGCATGCAGTCTATGACCAGCTCACAGAATATCTCATGAAACACAATCTACTCTGTGCACAGCAACATGGCTTTCACAAAGACCACTCCATCATCATAGCTCTGATCAACTACACCTCTCAATCTATGATGCATTTGACAGTGGACTAGCAATGGGGTCTATCTTCATAGACCTCACTAAGGCATTTGATATGGTCAACCATCAACTCCTCCTAAACAACCTGCTAGCCACCGGTCTGTCCTCTGATACAGTAAATTGGTTTGACAGTTACCTCTCCAACAGGTTTCAAAGTGTCAGAATCTGAGGAATCCTATCTGAGCCAAAGGTGGTGAAGTTTGGAGTCCCCGAAGGATCTATTTTAGGGCCACTCCTCTTCAGCCTATTCATAAACCCACTACAATCTGCCTGCCCAGGGCACATTGTGCTCTATGCCGATGATGCTGTCATCTCGGTAAGTGGAAAGAATCAGACCACTATTACGGCAGAGTTGCAAACCAATTTAAGCAAAATTGAAAAATGATTTACAGATAATAAACTCCTGCTCAACTATAAAAAAATGAAGTGCATGCTGTTTACTGTCCCACAAACCAGGAAGAAGTTTGGACCGCTGCAAGTTGTGAGTCACAAAAGTGACATATTAGAACAGGTCTGTAGCTTTAAATACCTGTGGATACACTTGGACAAAACCCCTTCATTCCCAGCACACATGGACCATGTTGTCACGACTGCAAATGCGAAACTTGGTGTGCTCTATCGGCACTGTCACTCCATGACCCCTGAAGTACTATAGCTTGTCACATGTTGCTCTGTACTAACAACCATAGATTAAGGAATGGTGATCTACAGTGCTGGTGCTGATACTGATTTAAAAAGGGTAAAAACACTACTTAACAAGGCCTGCAGGATGGTCCTGGGGGCCAATCACTGGACCCACAGCTGTGCTCTGTACACTGTGATTGGTTGGCTTCCTCTTTACCTCAAGATTCAATACCAAACTTGCCTGATTGCCAAAAATCCATCTAGGACTCACCCCGGAATCTACCTCCTCTCTCTTCAAAGCCACCCACCCAACCTTCTCCACTAGAAAATCAGTGAGGGAAGGGCTACTAGTTCCTTTTAAGCGTACAACAATAGGCCAGAGATCACTGTCCTTCCGTGGACCTAAGTGGCTCAATGACATCCCTGCTGACCCAAAGGAGTGCAGAAAGATTAGTCTATTTAAATCTTGTCTCTACTCCCACCTAACATCTGCAAATGTCTGTAGCTGTGTTATCTAAACACCTAACCTCAACACAGCACACGCTGATGTATAAGCACCAGGTCCCTCTTAAACAAATCCCGGCACTCCTATGCAACTGTCTTCCTCCCCCCACCCTCCTTCCACTATAACCCCCATGACGATTCAACCCCTCCTCCTACCCCGCCTTTAACTCCCCCTTCACCCCCTCTCACACTACTCGTCTTTCCTCCCAATCCCTTACTTGCCACCCTTCTCACCTCCCCACCTTCCAGTCTACTCTCCTCTCCCCTGCCCCTGCCACCCCCTTTCCCGCTGCCTTATCCCCAGCCCTCCCCACCCCTCATTTGACAAAGCCAGCTATGGCTGCATTAGTTAACATGGCAGGTATCTCCTATCCTGTTGTGCTACATTGCACTTAACATCTAAATAGAACTTGCATATGAATTGTCTACTAATGATACAAATTACAGTACAATGTTGAACTGTCTCACTGTTGAACTGTAGATGCAGTGTACATACTTTTGATAGCCTAATCCTTGCAAATGCTGTGGACCAGCCACTAGGCTCAAATCTAACTGATTACCTACAAAGAGTTCCAAACTAATGTAACTAAAATGTAACCAATATTCTTTGTCATGTCCATGTAATCAATTTTTCTTTGATATGTTCACGTCTTTGTATGTCTGAGCCGGAACCTTTGTAAACGAGTCTTTTGGCTCAAAGGTATTAATCCTAAACTTAAATAAATAAATATATGGGGCCACAAGGTCACACACATTGTTAAAGTGCCTGATGAAGTAAACCAGGGCAGCATCCATATCCTGAGTCTGCAGCAGGAAAGACCAGTCCATCTGCTGCAACAGTTCACAATGTTAAGGGAGCCTGCACTTATGAAACACTCTAGCCATAGTGCAGGAAGGTTCAGCTGGGGGTGTTTTTGAGAGCCATCTACATATGACAGGTGAGTGGTCAGTCAGGAAATTATGTAGTACTTCAGAGGAGAGGATCCTATCAGGATGGCCGAATAGTACCCAGTCTAGAAGCATGGCAGATCCAGTTTTGTAATTGACGCTGGTGGGGGAGGATACAACTTGTGTTATGTACAGTATAGGTTGGCATTTTGTCTAGGTAACATTTATTGTTATCTATGAGCCAATTACAGTTAAAGTCACTGAGTATTATTTTTTCTTTATGGGGGTTTAATCCGGTGATGGTATTGATGAAGTTGTCGAAGCCCTGGCCAACACTATTGGGGGGAATATAGGCCACAACTAGGTTCATATTTTTCTCACTCCCAGCACCTAGGGTGAGGTCAGCTGCTATGCATTCCAGGTCTGTAGACACTGGGGTTGTAGTGAGTCTAGTAGTTTTCAAGTGAGACTTGGTAAACAGTAGGCAAACTCCAACTTTTTTGTGGTTCCTATCGCTCCTAAACATGGTGTAGGATTGTAGGTTGACTTTGTTTTCAGTAATTTTGGGGGATGAGCCAGGATTCTGTAGCTGTCATAGTGTCAAACTTGGAATTGATTACCAACAGCCTTAACTCATTGAGCTTGGGCATAAGACCCCCAATGTTAACATGAGCCACTTCAAGATATCCCCTGTAAGGCTCTGCTGGGGGTTGGGGGAAGTGTTTAGGATGGATGTTGCCTCCAAGAGGAGCAGTATGATTGGCTGTGCCACTAGGTGACATTTAGAGATCATTTGGGGTAAAAACTCTTGAAATAAAGATAGAAACTGTACATAGTAGAACCAACCAGGATGCAACACTCTCATTACATTTTTTTTGCCAGTGATGTGCTGGATATGTTATATAGAATTCTGCTATGTACAGCATGTGCATTTGTTCTGTTATATATTTTTACAGTATTATTACAAAGAAACAGATAAATCTGCCATAATTTGAAATGAATGGATATCAGTTATATAGAGGTTTGACCAATAAAGGGGCATAGTCACAACAGTAAATATTATTCATAGTGACCTTTTCAATGGTTTGACTCTTGAAGTTACAATAAAATACTAATAAATTTTAGCAGTGTTAACTGACATGAAAGCAACTGGGTGATTGTTGTCATTTATATATGCTGTCATTAAAGGCTACAGCACTGAACCATGGCATTTCCTTTCATGTTGGCTGCCTTCTGTCTTTTTGTTTTCTTCCATGCATGTACTGCGTTACGTTGGACTAATACATTTTTTGTACCTTTTTATTGCATTGAAGCCTACAGCCATTCTTTAGTTTTATGCTTCTTTTCAGTCAGCCTTAGAACCATGGAAGGAAAAAACATTTCAAAGACTATAGGCCATGAATTATTAAGACAAAACTGCTAGAAGCGCTCAGTAAATTACTTCAGTTACATATGCACAGTATTTCAAGAGGAAGACATGTTTGAAAGATCACTGGACAAAGAAGGTGCCAGTCAGCATACCACAGACTTACCCCAAACAACTGAATGAGAGCAGTGTTTTTGGCACAGCTTTTGGGTTGGGGAAGAAAGACAGACCTAGAAATTCTGAACTCTGTGCCCAACCAAAATGTTGCTTTCTCAGTTCAATAAAAACAAAACATTTTGAGGTACAATCCCAGACTACGGAACTCCTTTCTTGGTTTGCTATTAGCACAGCCTGCTGTATATTAACTTATACTCTTTTATCAAGAATGAACAAATGCATTTGCCACTTCAGATAGAACTCCCTTTCTGAACCAAGCAACTTAAAGCATTAAAAAGAAATGTTGCTATAGAAAGGGTGATTGCAAAAATATCCTTATATAAATCCTAGAAACTCCCTAATGAAACTGGTGTTACTCAAGCATTCATGCAGAGACTCATTCTATTCTCTATTTTTTCAGCAAATAACATGTTCTCAGCCTGTGGTTCACCATGGATGTATACAGATGACAAGTCATCTTCACCGCTAGCCCAAATGCATTTGACCTCTTTTGCTTTTATTCAAAAGGATTGTATATAGTCCACTACTGATTTAAGTAAAATGTCCATTCTCTCAACAGTGCCAAAACCATTACTATGGCTTTGAACACAAAGATTAAACTTTACAAATCTTCTGCTGTCTCTTATTTGTCTGCTTATGGCCCTTGATGGCATCCCAGTCATCCAGGTTGGTGGCTACAAATACCTAGGCACCTGGCTAGAGATATACCATGACTTCTCATTCCTTATTGAGACCATCTGTTCTGAACACCCCTCCTATTTAGGTGCTCATTACCTTCACAAATTCTGTCTCCTGTTTGAAGCAAGATGAAATCATCTCTTAAATGATCAGAAGCATCTTTGAATATTGAATATGGTAACTTGGTCTATAGAGCTGCCTTGAAAGCCACCCATTCCAAATCAGACACCTTAAAGTTTTTAACACATTCTAGCAATTTCCATTCGGTGTCTTCCTGAGACATATGATTATACTCTACAGTGAAAATGTAAAATCTCTTCTTTCAGGTTACCTTCTGAAAACTGATGTGCTACTACATATGTACTCTACTCTGCTCTCTGAGTTGTAAGTAGAGGTTGTTGGAGTCAGGGTCAAACTGACAAGATCACAGGGGACCTTCTGCCCCACCCAGGGACCACCAATTCTGCCATTGCTTCCTCAGAGGGTGCCTAGCCAGAGACAGAGTGGATGGACACTGGTGGGCTCCAGAAGGGTGGGGGAGGTGGGAAGGGTGACACTCTTCCACCAATGCCACCACAGATGTGGCAGTTGACAGGAGGCAACCACTACATTGGGATGAGAGGAAGTGGGGGTCCTCAGAGGTGGAGACCCCAAGGAGGGATTGAGGGATAGGCTCCCAACCCAGAAAGAAGCAACTGCTGTTAGGGGACTCTATTGTTGGGAGAAAGATTTGGGAGTGGGGGAGGGAAAGGGAGGTGGCATACCTGAGTGGTGCTTCAGCTTGGAGGAATGCAGAGTATATCCAGAGGATTACTAAGGCAGAAGGGGCTGGGAGCTAGATGGCATTATCCATCATGGGCCAAATAACCTAGCAAGTGATAATGAAGGGATAGTGTAGATAACTTCAGGGAGTTGGAGAGGGGTCTTAAGCAAGCGGCACACATGGTAGCCTTTTTCCAAGAAGTTATCTGTGTATGGTGGGTGAAATGCAAGGGTACAACACACCAGGGCATTTAACAACAGGTTAAAGGAATGCTGCATGGATGACAGCTTTGGTTACATCGGGGGTTGAGGGCCAACCTGGAAGAATATGGCCGCCTATAATGGAGATGGCCTGAATCCTTCAAGTGAAGGAACAGTAGTCTCTGGTGGGAGGTTTAAATGCTACTTACAGTAGATGATGACCATTTAAACTAGCTATAAGAGGAGGCCATAAAACCAACTGAAGCAATAATGCCCCCCCCCAGATGATGGAACAGCAGAGAAGGAGGGCCTGAGGGGAAAAATTACATAGGTTAAGTCACAGAATGGCAGGAATGGGAACAAAACAGAAGAAAAGAGGGATACAACTCAGGTACTTGAGGGTAGCAGAATGAAAGAGACAAGGAATGGGGAAGGTGAAAAATGAAGAGGAGAGACAGGGGGAGCTTCAGAGAAAAATGCTGGCAGGAATGGCTGGGGAAGCTGGGCAGCGGGGAGGGGAGGAAGGTGAAGAGAGCTATGTGCCCCAATGCAAGGAGCCTTGAAAACGAAATTCCAGACCTGAAAGCTGTCATGGCACAGCCTGACCTGGATTTAGTGGCCATAATGGAGTTATGGTGCACTGAGCATAATAACTGGGACATGGCCATACTAGGCTAGTCTTTATCCAGGAAACTCAGGGCAGGAGGAGGGGAGGAAGGTTGTTTTATATATATAAGGGAAGGAAGCAAGGCCAGAGAGGTACAGGGGCACCATGAGGAAAAGGATTGACTGGAGGTGCTGTGGGTTATCCTATAAACCAGTGGTTTTCAACCGGGGGTCTGCGGCTCCTCGATACTGGTGTGTCTCATTTATTGTTTTAAAATTCTAAAAATTCAGTGTCTCCAGTCTCTCCAGTCACCACAAAAAACTAGTTGGTCTCTGCACCCCCTGCTCCTTGCTACTGGCTCATTGCTGTAACTTTAAAAACAGAATTACCCCTAGCTTCTGTTCTTGCCAGCAGACTCATGAATCACGGACTCACAGACTCACAGAATCATGGAAAACTGTCTGTCTGGGTAAGCTAGTTATTCCAGATTCTGAGATATTATTTTATATGGTTCAGCACTGGAGCTGTGGCTTCTGAGATGTTTTTTTTTCTTTTAATTTCTTTTTATGGTACAAGGTTTATATGGCACAGAATGATGCTAGTGTTATGCTAGTTACCCCAGATAAACATTAAATAAGCATTTAAGTAGGTTCTGAGTTAATTTGCTTCTGAGATGTTGTTTTTTTTTTTAAATATTTTTTTATAATAATTTTAGTGACATTGTATCCCATTCCCCCCAGCACCAAGCAGCTCAATAAAGTGGTGGCTTCTGAGATGTTTTGTTTTAATTTATTTTTATGGCTCAAGGCTTATATGGCACAGAATGATGTTAGTGTTATGCTAGTTACCCCAGATAAGCATTAAATGAGCATATAAGCAGGTTCTGAGTGAATTTGCTTCTGATATGTTGTTTTTTGTATATTTTTTGAATATTCTCAAAGATATTAGAAGGTTTTTATAACATTCGCTTGCTGTTTTGTGCTCTGTTAAGGGTAGCAGTATAAATGCTGTACAAACACTAAACACGGTACAATCTATACATATTTTTGGTAGGGGGTCCCCGACATGGATGACAGGTATCCAGGGGGAACCGTACTAAAAAAGGTTGACAACCACTGCTATAGACAGGCTTCACAGCCACTGTCTGTACCAAGTTAGTGCACAGACCTCCAGCATGGGGAGAGGAGTTGGGGATGACACTTGGGGAAGCCATTATCAGTAAGCCAAGAAAGAGGAAGATGCTACTATTTGGTGATTTAAATCTTCCTGACATGGAGTGAAGTCTTCTAACTGCAGCTACGGCAAGGGGTAGGGTCATCCTTGACTTCCTACAAGGAGCTTTTTTAAGCCAATTAGTGAAATAACCCACTAGGGACAGAACAGTGTTGGACCCAGTGCTTACAAACAGGGACAGCATTGCAGATATCACAGTGGGCAGTCCCCTCAGTACTTGTGATCACTGTACATGTGGTTTAACATAAAGACAGGAACAGAGGTTAACCACACAAGGATGAGGGTCCTGGACTTTACGAGGGTGTATATTAAACAAAAACCAAAAATACTAACCAGGCACTTGGACAAAAGATCTGCTCTAAAACAGATCTGACTCTTCCTCTCACTTTCTTTCCCCCCACTTCTACCTCTCCCTCTATCACTACCCGTTTTTTTACCACCTTTACCCTGCTGTATTAATTGTAATGTTTTGACAAGAGGAGTACTGTGTACTTTTCTTTATTCTCTAACTGTTGTTAATCTTCTGTATAATGTGTTTGACATGGAACCTCTGTAAATGAGCCTCTGGCTCAAAGGTATTTCCGAATAACAAACAAATAAAAAAAAAAAAAATAGGGGACCTTCTCAGAAATTGCATTCAAGGGAGGGATTGCCAGGAAGGGATAGAGGCAGAGTGGGAAAAAAAAAACAAGAGTGGACATGATTAAAGCAACCAACCTCCGTGTGAAGGAAGTGAGTAAAAACAGAAGGAAACAGAGATTGTTAAGGTTCTCAAAGGAAGTGGCAAAGGGGCTGATGGAAAAAAGGGTGCTTTTCAGGCAGTATAAAGAAACATAGAAGAAGGATGACTAGGAGGTATACCTGGTAAAGCAGAGGGATGCAAGTAAGGTGATAAGGGGAGCAAAGGTGCAGACAGAGGAAAGGGTCACCAAAGGGGCTACTAAAGGGTTAAGACTTTCTTTAGATACATACTTGATAAGAGAAAAGCAAGGGGAGGGATAGTAAGATTTGAAAGGTGGAGGGGGAAACTATGCAGAAGAGGACAAAGGAAAAGGTGACATCTTAAACAAGCACTTTTGCTCTGCCTTCACAGTGGAGGGAGGGTAGGACAGACCACTAGGGAGAAGCAAGGTTAGGGGACAGGTGGAGGTGGACACAAGTCCATTTTTAGAGAAATGAATGTGGGAAAAAAATTACAGCTTTGTAAGTGAAGCTCTGAAGGTGGACAAAGCTATGGGAACAGATGGGATACACTCAAGAGTTCTAAAAGAACTCAGGGAGGTGCTAACTGCCCCACTGACAACCTTACTCAACAGCTCACGGTAAACATACGTGATTCCAAAAGACTGGAGAAAAGCTGATGTGGTCCCTCTACATAAGAGTGGCAGCAGAGAAATGGCTAGCAACTATGGACTGGTCAGTCTTACTTCAGTGGTGTGCAAACTAATGGAAACCCTGCTAAAATAAAGACTGGTAGAGCATCTTGAATCCAGTGGCTGCAAGACCATGGGCAGCATGGATTCACATGGTAGAGGTCATGCTAAATGAACGCGATTACTTTTTTGGACTGGGTGACCAGGGAAATAGATCAGCTGAGGGCAGTTGATGTGGCTTATTTGGACTTTAGCAAGGCCTTTGACCATACCTCTCAACCTTTCATCCTCCAAATGTGGAACATTGCCTCTCAAAATGTGGAAAAAATGATCAAAATGTGGAACACTTAATCAAATCTTTATCTAGGAGGTTCAGAACACTGTTAAAATGTTTGCATTTATGTTCAGAAAGTCTTTTATTAATTGAATAATATATTTTTTGCATCATTTACTATAGGTTTTTGCTTTAAAATGTTAATACTAAATGTGGAACAAGTCCTCACAATGTGGAACAGGGAGCTTTTGTGAAGTAAAATAAGGAACATTCCTCATAATGTGGTACAGTTGAGAGGTATGCCTTTGACACTGTGCCACACAAAAGACTGACAAAGAAACTGAGCAGCCTTGGGGTGGGATCCAAAGTGGTGATTTGAGTTAGAAACTGGTTAAGGAATAGGAGACAGAGGAAGGTGCCACAAGGCTCACTGCTGGGATTGGTCCATTTCCATGTCCTCAAAAGTGACATTGCAAAAAACTGGAAGGGAAGGTATGAATTTTCATAGATGATACCAAAATCTACAATAGGGTGATACACAGGAGGGGGTGGAGAACATGTGCAGGGATCTTGGGAAACACAAGGAGTGGCCAGGGGAATGGCAGTTGGGGTTCAATGGCAATAAGTGCAAAATCATGCACCTATGGCATAGGAACCCAGGAGCTGAGTAGAGGATGGGGGAAATATTGACAATTACTTAGTAGGAAAGGGACATTAGGTTATCATATCGGATGACTTCAAATGGCAGGACAGTGTGACAAAGCAGTGGATAGGGCTAGTGTAATGCTAGGGTGCATAGAGAAGGGTGTCTCCAGTAGGAGGAGAGAAGTAGTGCTGTCACTCTGTTGCTCACTGGTGAGATCCCACCTGGAGTACTGTGTCCAGTTTTGGGTTCTGGGTGGAAACAGTCCAAAGGAGGGCAATTAAAATGATGTAGGGGTTGCATGAGAAGCTCTACGATGATATACTGAGGGATCTGAACATGTACACCCTGGAAGAGAGAAGGGTGAAAGGTGACATGACAGAGACCTAAAAGTACCTGACAGGGATAAACAGAGTGCAGGAAGGGAGTCTCTTTCAAATGCGATAAAGCACCAGGACCAGGGGGCATGCAGTGAGCTCAAGGAGGGAGGTTAAAGAGAGCGGTGAGGAAATTTGTCTTAACTGAAGGAATTACAGATGCCTAGAACAGTATGCCAGCAGAAGTGGGAGGGGTAACAGTGCGGCGGGGGGAGCTTCAAGCATGCATAGGATAGGCATAGGACCATATTAGAAGATAGAGAGGGAAGACGGAGGGTTGCCGGAAACCAGGTAGAGTCTGTGGAGATAGAATAGGCAGGGAACATCTAGGCAGGCTGCATGAGCCACGTGTTCTTTTTCTATTGAAAAATTATGTTTTTATGTTAAATGACCATGATGGTCTACTGAACTACTTTGCTACCTTGTTTCTCTTATTTCTCCAGCCACCCACTCTGCTTACATCCTCAGGGAAAGCTGCCTACTCAGTCTTTTCTTACTTCTAAATGCACAAGGACTTTTACCCAGCAGGGTGATTGTACATCTTTGCTAATCTATAGAATAATTAACCTATTATACAAATGTACTATACATTCTACAACCTCCAGTAATACATTAAAAGCTCAGCATTGAATGTTGTGAGTCTAATCTGTTGTGGCTAGGTTTCTGGATTTATTTTTACTGCAGTATCACATCTCTACATGTTTTGTTTCTTGTTGCCTTGCCTTATGTTCCCCGTATTTGAGTCATCATTTTATGTTTTTGATTGCACTTGCTTCACTATATTAGTGATTAGGCCATGACATTTCTTTGTTTTTATTGTTTGCCTGTTCTCCTTTGCCAGCTGTTTTGTAGTGTTTCTATCATAATTTATGTTCTTTTGATTTCTTGCAAATGTATGAATTTGTACATAGGCTTCCTGTACTAGTTTAATGTCTGAAAACAAGCTAACTTTCAGCTCAGCATGCTTTGCAATATCTAATACATAAAGGCTAAGTTTCCCCTATAGGAGCCACTGCTCTGTATTTCCTTGTATACCTCACCAATTAAAGCTGCATTCAAACTAATTAAACCTATATTTCTCCCCAAAAATATGTATACCTCCACACCAAAACATGTATACTGTGGGGGCACCCATAGACCAGCATTAAGAACACATTAAAACAAACAACTGACCAGCCAATTAAACCATTAACATGTCATTAGCAAACTAGCTAAACCAATTAACACAAATTCCTACTCTCATAAGACATCTAAGAAGACCCCCAAGCCTGGAAAAAAGCCAACAACACAAAAAAATGTCTAACTCTGAACCCAGCGGAAAGCAGTTTGCAAAAAAAAAAAGACTTAAATGAAGCAAACAAACAAAAAGACAGTTACTGAAAGCTCCCACAAACCAATAAATTCCTTCAGTCCTTATCAAACAGCAATGTCCCTCAATGCTTCACTGTTCTCACTATGTGCCTTCTCTTTCACAGTTCTGCAGCTAGTCCCTATACATATGTAGGAAATGTTGCAGAACGTCCCTAAAGTCATTAATTGCTCATAACTCAATCAGTATTAGAGCTGGAGATCTAACAGTTGGCATGCATATTGGGGAGAAGGGGACCTAAAAGGATGCAGTGTTGAATGACATTTGGATGAGGGGTGGGAAAGATATAGAGGCTCAAAATCTGGCAGTGCATTATTCATGTGAAAAATTTTTTTTTTGTATACTCTTTTTACCTCCCCTCACACTCCAGCGTCCACCTCTCCTTCAGGCCACCTAGTGCTTCCATGCCTGGGCTGTCCTCTTCTGGAGCTCCTCCCACACACACACATCACAGCCGACCCCCAATTTTTCCCGACGTATCCCATCGCTGGGCTGGTCCCCCTCCTCTGAGGGGGAAGGCACCGGGTGGCAGGGGACCCCAGCACATTATTTTTTCTATGGTCTGGAGGTGCTGCTGTGGTGAAAGATGCACCAGGAGGTTCCGAGGGACATGCAGCACAGAGGCTGTCATCCAGTGGCGTCGAAGCTGTTTTCCAGCTTTCTGGTTGTCTCGCTTGTGCTGCTGTATGTAGTACCCCTGGTCTTCACCGGGGGCCACTAGTAGAGTGGGGCTTCCCACCCACCCTCCACAGGAGAGGAGAGCAGTCCTCCGGATGCTCAATCCTCTCCTTCCCCAGCCAGCCCCCGACGACCTGAGTCCATTTCCGAACCGGGTGGCTGGCGTGGTTTGAGGTGTGGCGTACAGTGCCTCAACCCTCTGTGCCACTGGGCCATGTGAACATTTCTGAAAATATTTTATGCTTACAACTTAGCCACCTCTGGAGATAATTGAAAATTTCTATGCATACTTGCTTGAAAGAGTAATATAAACTGCAAAATGAAGAGGAAATTGATTGTGTAAACTGAAAGATACTGGAGTTCAAAATTTCACAATTTACTTGTTAAATTCTGTGAAAAAGTTCAAAATATTTGGATGTTTATAGCTCAACTGCTGTTGCAGGTATACACTCAAGATTTGGCATGCATGCGAAAATAAATCTGTCGTAGAATCTAATTTTGCTTGATAAATGTGGTTTAGTAGCTGAAACTTTATTGTGGATACTTTAGAATTTACTAATTAGCAAAATGTGCACAAAAATTCATGGATGCATAATAAGTAATTACACTGGAATTCCACTTGTGGAATTAACCTTTTTCAAAGTACTTATTACCACTGTATCACCTTCCTTGCACTAGCATCATGGCCCTGCAATACCTCTCCAACACTCTACTGGCTGTGATGCCCAGCGTTATGCTTCATCATGACTAAAATATCTAGAATCTTCTGTCACAGTGTCATACATTGCAATTAGTTGTAAGGCTTGAGGCTTGATAACACTTGGTGCCACTGTTTTCAAATAGTAAAAACATATATTGTTATCTACAGGGTTGTCAAAGAGTCAACAGGTGACACTGTACAGAAACAATGTTGCATGTGCATGTGCTTTCACAAGAGTCAGAGGTCTCTAGCAGTTATCTGGCATATTGCAAGAATTCAGGCTAGTGCACAGTGGTGTCCATGACTGTTCTTCATGGTTCATCACTCAAGATAATGACCTGCAATTGGCACCACTATATTTTACTATGGAGCCTCCTATGGATGCTACCTTATTGCCACATTACTCAGCTTTTAACTCCCTCTACAATGACAACACAGGTGTATGACTGAGTAAAATGCATGGGCATGGTTTCAACAAAATTATCATAACATTCCACAGTTTAAAAAAAGCACATGAAATTCAATTTCCCCCAAATTTTCTGTCAGAAGATAAATTTTGCCCAACCCTACTTCAGAGGCCATCCAGTACCGGCTGCTGACACTCTGCTGGAACACCATCCTGAAAAAAATGCTAATGCTATGCATGCACAACAATACTGATCTGCAACTCAAACACCACGCTGCAAAGGGAAATCTGATACTGTTCTGCCCCCTTTTATAGAGCATAGCACAAAAGCACAAACAATTATGAGAGCATGTGATATTAAGTATGCATGTGCTCATAGCTACGTTGATGCAGGTACGCTCTTCCAGGTACACACATGTGCAAAAACAATCCAGAAGAACTGAAAACAATCCAAACTGCAATCTAAAATTAAAACCCACCATCCCAGTGTATTGTCCCCATCCCTTTCACCAGTCCCTTGTGTCTGTCCCACTCTCTCAAAGCTGTCCACTGTTTCTGCACTGACCAACACCCACTTGTTCCCTTCCACCACCTTTTTCATTAAATATTGTAGTGTTTTCTAATGACCCTTTTGACCGTAACACCCCCTCATGAGTTTAATGCTGTTCCTACTAGTAGTCTTGCTAGTACTGTTCTTGAACAACTTGTTTGTTCAACTTATTAATAGTTTTAACATATTTAACATTTTAATCATGTCCCCTCTCCCTCCTGGTTTCCAGTTAGTACATGTTGAGGCACTCTAGCCTCTGTTCATATGTCTTGTTGGGCCTGTATCAATTTGGTCACCTCTTTGGTATTGATTAGAGCTTGTTAATAACCATTTTTTAGATGATATTGTGCACATGTTTTAAGATTGTTTGAAAGCACCACCCCCAGATCTCTTTGCACCCCAGTCACTGTCATTCCCCCAGCCTATAGTCTACCCCTAGATTTTGAGTCCCAAGTGCATGACTTTGCACTTTTTAGAATTATAGCCCAGCTGCCAGATCTTAGATCACCTCTCAAGCCTCTCCATATTTTCCCTTATATCTCAGAATATCCCTCATAGCAGAGAGAAGCAGAAGTTCATTCATAACTTTCTTCCGAGGAAGCAGGTGATCAGTCAGTTGCACCAGACCTGTTAATTGTCCTTCTCTCTTGAGACTAGTGCTGGAGAAGGGGGTATGGTATTAGCACTGCAAACCCAGAGGAACACTCCAACATTGATTTGTCAGTACTCATGAGACTTTGAACCCTAACTTGTTTTATTTCTTTACTTTGTCTGCCTTGTGTTTTTCAACCCTAAAGATGTATTAATGTAATTTTATGACAATTAATTTCCTTACTTTGTGAGAAAGTTGGTTCTAACTTTCTTCACACAGGACATGCAGAGTTCAGATCATGAGCCAGGTCCTAACTTGTGTTTCACAAGGCCATTCAGGACCTGCATCAAATAGGATGTGCAGGGCCTTTTGAGTCCTGTGTGACTATGTAACAAAAAGGAGTTAGGTCATGACTTGCTTTTCTCAGTTCATGCAGAATCCTTTGTGCTCTGTTAAAAACAAGATGCAGAGAACCCACATCAGGAGACAAGTCCTTATTTGCTTTGCATATGGCCCTATGCAAAACAGGAGCTGAGTTCTAACATGCTTTGTACTGGGTCCATTGGGCCCTGAATGAAATATGCATGAGTTCTAACTTGCATTAGGACTTAGTAAGTTTTTCACACCCCTTTTGCTGTTTTAAACATTTTCTTTCTATTGGATATAGAAATTGCTTCTCATGTGTCTTTTTTTTTGGGGGGGGGCTCAGTGAAAAAATCCAGAAATTTATGCATAGACTTAGTTTTTTAAAATTTTTGCATTTTTATTCACTACATTTTATAAGACTGTAACCCCAAATTTTCAGGGTGGCTAAATTGTGATCACCCACTTCACAAACAAATAAAGGTGACCCTATTAATGCAGGTTAACCCCCAAACTGAATTTCAGGTCAGCTTTACAAAATTACACTTACAGTAAGTGTTCGTGTGGTGGTGTGGTAATATGACCACCTTTAAAATGTTGGGGTGAAGCTGGACAAAAATGGCCAAGTTATGGGTGATAGAAAAAAAATGTCTACTGTAAGTCCATACACGTGTTGTACATACTAAATACATTTTCAGACTTAGGTGATGTTCCTCAATTTGTTCTTTTTTTGCCAGTAGATGGGCACATCAAGGACATTGATGAATCTCACTGGGAGTCCTTAAGGGAAAATTCAGGTGCCAGTGGAAGGGGGAGAGTAGTGTGGGTGCTAGAGGGTGGGCAAGGGTAGGTAGCTTAATTTTCAATGGAATACTAGTTGCATGATTCAGTGCCTGCCACCAGGAATCTCTTTAACAGTTGGTTTAGTGTTTGGGATACCAGTGGGGGAGGAGGGTGGCCTGTGTACCATAGGGTGGACTAGAGTGTGTTGGGGGGGTAATTTCAATGGGTCAGGTGGGAGGGGGACACCAGCACTGTGATTTGGCACCTGTTGTCTGTGGAGTAACAGCTGGTTCAGGAGGATATCAGAGAAAGGGAGAGGGTGACATTATTACTAGAGGGTGGGCAAGTGTAGGGGCTTTACTTGCAGTGCGTCAAGCAAGAGGGAGATAACAGCAGTCGTACTGGTACCCACTGCAAGTGCTTGGTCTGGTGCATGCATGCATTACTAGAATTGAATAATGACACCACAAACAGGTTTCAGCACTCAAAAGACAAAAATATTTTATGTGGGCTCAATCATCCATAATTTGGCTTCAAAAATGTTTTTATTTGTCTGACAGAGTTATAGGTGCTCCTTCAAGGGGAAAGTAACATCAAAACCATGTATAGCCGAAGCTTCTACATTAATCGAAGTGCACTCAAGAAAAATAGAGCTAATGCTTATAATTAAACTTTATGTTGAATTTATTTAGTTTCACACAGCACACTGCTTTATAAAAAACTGAAACAAATATCCATTTCAGCCGTGTAAGCTACCCGACCACAGACTTATTTCAGAGCCTCTCAATTTGACTCTTTAACAGTGCGTTTGCACAGTTCGCTTGGTTTAGTAAAAAGCGGTAGTGAAATTCTTATACTTTACATATCCACAAGTCCTGAAATGATTTTTCTTGGCTCACTTGCCTAATCCCTTTCGGGTTATGGACCTTATTGCTCACCAAACGAACTTGAGGAGAAATATTGGAGCATATTCTACTTTTTGCTTTGCGCCATTGCTTCTTCTTTACTCATGCTGCTTCTGTCTAGGACTCTCACCTAAAAAAAGAAAAAATAATATGTAAAACAATGACAGTCACAGAAAGGTCCCCCTGACACCCTACAAAGTTGACCACATATGTTTCAACCAGCTCTCCCATCCATTACTTTTATTTTCAAGCATAATAGTTTTGCTTTCTTTTATTGGTTACTACTGTTGTGTAGAAATGTCATATTCTTTTTTTATCAATTTCTGTTTATTAGACTTTATAATAGTACAGAATATAAGTACAATATTGGCACATAACATAAACACATTATATTTCAAAAATTAGTGTAAGATATTATATTCCTAGAAAAATATTCACCAAACAAAATCTGTAAATTACTAGGTAAAGTCAACAACATGAGTGGGAATCCAGTTGTTATTTCTAATGGAAGTAAAACAGGTCATAAAGTAACCAAGAAAATGGCAATCATATATTAAATGCCTAGATTTACATTTTTTACATTAGTCTCTTATTTCACTCCATTTATCTAGAATTTGAAAGTTATAATCATTTCAAGTTCAGTGGGATGACACAAGGTTAGATAAATAATAGCTTTTACTCTAGTATTATTTCAATATTTTATTTTAACTCACTAGTCTTCAGTTCCTCATATTCAAATAATTAGAAATGTTTTCTAGTATAATAAAGAAATCAGTTTAATCATTAAAAAGTATTAAGTATTCGCCTTTATTCTGTCATTGTCAAACATTTTCCTATTCTAATTCAGGCATTTCCTCTTCTCTTCCTTCTTCTCGTCACTTCTTTTCTTCTTCTTTTTCATTTTCCCCCCAATAAGTATAGTTTATATTGTTCAGGCTCAAAGAGCATTCTTTTATGTGAACCACATATGACACATCACTTGGCAGGAACAAGTATCTTAAGCTTTGCCTCAGTGTCCTCAAGATCCTTCTTGTATTGAAGAAACTGCTTTCCCCTTTGTAGCGTTGCTGAAGGAATGTCTGGAAATATACAGCATGTTGCTTCTTTAAACTTTAAAGCACCAATCTTTCTGGCAGTTGCAATTATTAAGTCTCGGTCAATGTCAAATGCTAAGGAATATATTATAATATTTTTTTGGACCTATGAGATTGTGAAATATAGGTGCAGCACCTTGTTCTTCATTGAAGACTACTGCCGAATCAGGAGACAGAAGATTAAAGCTCACATCCTGACCAGCATCTGTTGAATGGGTTTTTGAACAACATGTTGTCTCAGTTGCAATAATGTTTTGTGCTCTTAGAGCAACAGTAGGTGTTCTAGTCGGTATCCTGAAGGCTCTGACAATAACAGACAAATTTTCAGTTGTTAGGTGAAAGGCACTTACAAAAAGATCTTTAATAAGATCTCTAACAGTAGAGATGGCCGAGTCATATGAATTAGGCACACCAACCAACCTAAGATTTCTCTAACACAAGGTGTTTTCCATTGATTCCATTTTCATACTAACATACTGACATACTAATTGCCAGCAGATTAGGCCTTATGGTATATCAAGTCTGCTAGAACCTCAGATCCTTAGTTGGGTACCGCCCCCCTTGTGTTACAGAAACCCCTATCATACATCCCCACCCCCCAGGCCAGGCCATCATCTGATACATCCGCTTTCTGTGTCTGTCCCACCCTCTCTTGAAGCCTTCCACTGTGGATCTCTTAACCAGCTCACCAGGCAGCATGCTCCAAGGATCCACCACCCTCTCAGTGAAAAACCTCCTCCTCTTTTTCCCCCTCACCCTTCCACCTTCCAGCTTCAAATCATGTCCTCTGGTGATACCTCCCTGCTTTAGTCTAAAGATCCCCTCCTTGTTTACCCTATTTATTCCCTTGAGGTACTTGAAGACCTCAATCATGTCCCCCCCAGTCTCTCCTCTCCTCCAATGAAAACAGGCAGAGCTCCTCAAGTCTGTCCTCATACGTCAAATCCCCTAGTCCTCGTATCATCTTAGTTGCCCTCCTCTCTACCCTCTCCAGGAGCTGTATGTCCCTCATCAAGTGTGGTCTCCAGTACTGTACACAGTACTCAAGGTGTGGTCTAACCAATCCATTGTACAGCGGCAGAATCACTTCCTTGCTCCTAGAGATGATCCCCCTTATGGTGCATCTCAACATCCTGTTTGCTTTGCTAGCCACTCTCCTGCACTGCTCAGAGTTATTCATACATGCATCCACCATGCACCATGACTCCTAGGTCTTTTTCCCCTGTTGAGGCCTCCAGCGCCTCCCCTCCCAGGGTGTACCTGTGTTTAGGGTTTCCCCACCCAAGATGTAACACCTTGCACTTGATGATATTGAAATTTAATTTCCATGTGTGAGCTCACCTTTCCATGGTGTCCAGGTCCCCTTGCAGGGTCAACCTCCCCTCTTCCCTCTCAACTACTGCTCCCATCTTGGAATCATCAGCAGAGAGACTCATTTCACACCCTATACCCTCACTGATGTCTGAAATGTATGCATTACACAGGATTGGACCCAGGACCGAGCCCTGTGGTACCCCACTACCGACCTCTCTTCTTTTCCTTGGAAGAAAAATTATTGCTTTAACATTTGTGGTTGCTGGGACATCATTTGTAAGACTTTTGGTGGTTTATCTGGACCTGCTGCTCAATATCTTTCTGTATATTTTAAACTGTTTTTACATCTGATTTTATTTTGCATTAGCAGAGGCACAGCATTTAATCAGAATATCTTGGCTTTTTGTCAAAGTTCTGTAGAAAAATAGAATGAGAATGATACCCCCTTAGACTTTTAAACTCTGTTTATACTAAGGGAACATAAGCAGCAATAGGTTATGACTTTATGTTAGTTTTCTGTGTTGAGCTCTCAGTAAGCTCCTCACCTGCTGAACTCCTGCTGACAGCTGCAGAAGCTGCAGTAAGTACATTAACTTTAGGAGAATCCATTTACAGCTTTAAACTAGACTTTGAAAGTGAATCAGCAGACAAACTGCTTAAGTTATTTGGAACCACAGACTCCACAAGATCTAAAAAGGAAACTTTATTTGTCCTCGGGTTGGCACAATCTGAGTTCCCCCAGGCAATTGGCAGGCTTACAGCACCAGTCAGCCGTCGCACTCCAGCAGTTGCTTCCCCTAGATGAGAGGCAGTAGCAAGGTATCAGTCCAATGGCCCCTTGAGAATAGACATTTCTGGAAATGAAGAGGATGGTCCTGTTTTCCTCCTCTGCTATTGCTGCTTTTGCTGGGATTTAGCCTGAGATTTAGATGCTGATTTGGCACTGTGGATCACCTTAGAGACTGGAAATGGCATCACAATCCACACAGTTGTTGTATATAGACCACCATGTCAGGGGGAATGGACAAGGGAATGGGGGGAAGGAATGGACAAGGATATGATGGAAGGCATACTTAGGATGGCAGAGAAAGGGGAGATACTGTTGATGGGGGACCTTAACATGCCAGATGTTAACTGGAGCACCTTTGTGGCAGCCACATCCAAAAGCAGGGCCATTCTTGATGCCCTTCAGGTGGCATGCCTCAAACAGCTAGTTTTGGAACCCACTCATGAGGGAGAAATCTTAGACCTTGTACTCTCAAATGGGGACAGTGAGAGGATCTCAGATCTAGAAGTGGGTAGCCATTTGGGAACAAGTGACCACCAAACAGTGTGGTTCAAGATAAACTGTGCTACAGAGTCAAGCCATACAAAAGTGAGGGTTCTGGACTTCAGGAGGGCTGACTTTGGCAAGATGGGAGAGTGCCTTAGAAAAGCACTAGCAAACAGGCTAGAAGGAGGGGTGGAGCAACAATGGGCAAATATCAGAACTGCCATCACAGAGGCAATAAGCCTTTGTGTGAAGAAAATAAACAAATCAAAATGAAAGAAAAAGCCACTATGGTTCTCAAAAGAGGTGGCGGTGAAGGTTAGGGAGAAAAAGATAGCATTTAGGAAGTATAAGGAAACACAGAAGGAGCAGGACAGAGAACTGTACCAGTTAAGGCGGAAGGAAGCAGGAAGGGAAGTCAGAATAGCAAAGGCACAAACTGAGGAAAAGATAGCTAACTCGGTTAAGAAGGGGGATAAAATCTTTTATAGGTATATCAGGGAGCGTAGAAAGACAAAGGGAGGGATAGTGAGGTTGAATAGAATGGATAGTGGGTGGGCAGAGAGTGACAGTCATAAAGCAGGGATACTGAATGAATACTTCTGTTCAGTATTCACAAAAGAGGAAGGGGGGAGGTGCCTAATCTAATTAACAGAAGCACTCTGGAGAGCGGGGGTTGATCCCAGTCCTTTCACAGAAGAAAGGGTTCTGAAAGAACTCCTAACACTGAAGGTGGACAAAGCAATGGGGCCAGATGGAATTAACCCCAGAATTCTAAAAGAAATTAAGCAGAGAACTAGTGCCACCACTGACTATGTTTTTTAACAAATCATGGGAGGATAGTGTGGTACCTGAGGACTGGAAGAAGGCGGATATGATTCCCCTTCACAAAAGTGGGACCAAGACGGAGGCAGGAAACTACAGACCTGTCAGTTTGACCTCTGTGGTAGGGAAAGTGATGGAATCACTTCTGAAGGAAAGAATTGTTGAGTACCTAGAGGCCAGTGGGGCACAGGACCCAAGGCAGCATGGGTTCACAGCGGGAAGGTCATGTCAGATGAATCTAATTGATTTCTTTGACTGGGTGACCAAAGTAGTAGACCAGGGAGGGGCTGTGGACATGGCCTACCTAGACTTTTAGCAAGGCATTTGACACAGTCCCACACAAAGATTAGTAGTCAAATTAACCAGCCTGGGAGTGGGTCCCAGGGTGGTAGCCTAGGTAAAACATTGGCTGAACAACAGGACACAGAAAGTAATTGTAAATGGAGTCCACTCTGAAGAAAGATGGGTTACTAGTAGGTACTGAGGGTTCAGTACTGGGTCCAGTCCTTTAATGTCTTTATAAGTGACATTGCAGAGGGACTGGAAGGAAAAGTATGCCTCTTTGCAGATGACACAAAGATCTGCAACAGGGTTGATACACAAGGAGGCATGGAAAGGATAAGAAGGGACTTGGCAAGGTTGGAGGAATGGTCAGAAGTATGGCAGCTTGGATTCAATGCAAAGAAGTGCAAAGTAATGCACCTGGAAAACAAAAACCCAGGGGAAGATTACAAAATGGGGATTGTCGGTTCGCCGTTGTCGTTCCATGGAGACGCCGGTCGACTTTCTTTTGGAGTCTTCAGTGGTCCTGGTTGAGAGGCGGGTGTGATTCCTGCGCAGAGAGTGTTTTTCGTGGGTTGCCAGCTTCACGGGATGCTCTGTGGGCCGTTGTGTGTGGGAGTGTGCCTGCAGGAGCTGGGAGAGTGAATTTGCTGGACAAGAAGTGGAGGTACAGCGGGAGACATCATTTGGTGCAGCGGGTCTTGTGTTCAGCAGCTGCACAGTATAGAGCTCTTGGTATGGAGTAGAGGTGCTGTCGCGCTCGCTGTGCACCTAACAGCCTTAGCCAGGTAACCATTGACAGCAGGATTGCCTTTACGGTCCAGCTGCCGCAGGCTTGGGCTTCTTTTGTTGGGGTGCTTGTAGACTTATAGCTGCCCCCTGCACCTCTCTGCTTTCGCTCCTGCATTCTTCTTAGGAGAAATTTGGGAGATTGGATGGCTGCCTGACTTTAAGGTTTTTTGTTTGACTCCATCTGATTTGGGTTCTGGGAGTGTTTTTCATTGAGCTAGCCCTGAATGTGTTTGGAGGAGCTTTGGATTCTGTCATTATCGAAGAGGAGACTGAGGATTTTTGGGACCGGGGCTCTGTTGGAGACTGTGAGCCCCTGAGTTTTCAATCTCTAGGTGGTTTCTTCTGCCTATTGTTTGCTCTGGACGGCGCTCTCCTGGGTGTTGCTACTCCACAGGGGTCGGGGTATTTTCCAGTTGGGGAGCCAAGTGGGGTACCTCGCCACCTTGGTCCATGGAAGGCTGCTGTAGTGGTTCCTCTCATGGCCCTTTAGTTTAGTGGCATAATTGCCCAGGGGGCTTTCGGTTGGGAGCAAATGGGATTAGAGTCTGCTTACCCTTGTGGACATAATTTTGCTGGATTTTTGAATCTACTGGATCTCTTTTGGACTAATTTTCCTTTTGGATTTGTGCGGCTACCCCTTCCTTGGATTTGGACTGTTTCGGACCTAAGTCATATTTAAGAAACTGCTGGTTTTTGTCTCCCGTTGACTTTGTTTGGACCTTGGGGTGGTGAGAGGACCCTGGGTCCATAATTTTTGTTTATTTAATTATTTTTATTTTGTTTGATTTGATAGTGTGTGCCTTTCTCCTGGTTGGAGAAAGACTAATTTTATTTCTCCCCTGTTGTGAGAGAACTGGGGGGAAATTTAAATATTTGTACATTTTTTTTTTTTTATTAGGCAGTGAGAGTGCCTTTATACCCTCGCTCCCCAGTGGTGAGAGGACTGGGGTGAGAGGGGTTTGTTTGTTTTAATTTATTTTTGTGGATTTTATTATAATTTTGATTATTAGTTAGTCTGGATAGTTAGTGTAGGTTTTTTTGAATATTTTGGGGTGGTGGGTTTATTTTTATTGTTTAATTTGGTAAGCAGCTTTATGTGCTGGCCTTTTTCCTCCACGGTGGTGCGTTATTCCTCCTCCTCTCTTAGTGCCCTCCGCCCCTTTTGCACACCTCCCTTACAGTTTGAGGTCTATCAGCATTGTAGAGCGCTTGGGATTGCCCGTGGGAGGATGAGGGGGGAAGGGGCGCATGAACGGGGTGGAGGAATGAGCGGGGTCATCATGTCAGGGTTATTAAGTCCAGAAGGTGCCCTGGGGTGAAATGGAATCCAGATCGGGGTCTGCCTTGTCTGGTTTCCATACCCATGGGCACTACTGATTTCAGTAGGCAGATAGGCCCGACAACCTCCGAGGTTTGTCCAACTCAGGCGGTGTTATGCAATGTCAGGTCCGTTAGGAATAAAACTGCTATTATTGCCGACCTTGTTGGTTCGGCTGATCTGGCTTGCATCACCGAGACCTGGCTGGATGAAAATTCTGGCCCTATAGTGGAGGCCATGACTCTGGCCGGGTACTCGGTGATACACCACCCGAGATTGGACCGCAGGGGCGGGGGAGTTGCAGTCTGTTTTAAGAATGAATTGGGCCACTCGAATGTGGTAGTGGGTGAGGCTGAGTCCTTTGAATGCACAGTTGTAGCAGGTGTAGGTGTTCGATTCATTCTCATCTACCGTCCACCCGGAGATGGGAAACGTTTCTTACAGGAAGTGGCAGACTTCCTCGTCGACATGTCATTTGAGTCCCCCAGATTGATGGTGCTGGGCGACTTCAACGCCAGGGTCGACGATGAACTCTCACAATTTGGTAAACACTTCCTCCAACTAATGTCTTCTTTGGGCCTTACACAGGTAGTTTCCACTGCTACGCATAAATCTGGACACTCTCTTGACTTGGTCTTCCTTCTTGGGATTGATGCATCCGATATGGGGGTGGAACCAGTCGTTTGGTCTGACCACCACATCATGAGGTTCAATTTTTGCACCCCCCCGCGAAGGCCAGCCCCTGTGGAGATGGTCAGATACCGCCCATTACAGAATGTTACTTCACAAGGCCAAGCGGCGGTCCTTGACCTATCATCCCTCGTGTTGGTGGGCAGTAGTCCAGAGGCACTGGTGCTGGCCTATAACGAGGCCATCACGGTTGCCCTGGATTCTATTGCTCCTGTTCACGAGCACCCTCTCTCCCGTCACCCCAGGGCCCCTTGGTCTGATGGGACTCTGAGGGAGATGCAGAGACAGGGGTGAAGGTTAGAGTGTTGCTGGCACAAGTCCGCCCTTGATGCCGACTGTCTTAGATTGATTGAACATTATACCAGCTATCAATCTGCAATCACCCATAAGAAGGCAGAATTCCTGTCCAGGGAGATTGTAGTTGCTCAGAATCGACCAGCTCAGCTGTTCTGAACTGTAGATAGACTGTGCAACCCAGCCTGCCTGCAAGTTCGGAAAGCCTTTTCGCAAATGGAGTGTGATGAGCTCACTCGATACTTTGCAACTAAGGTGGCTGACATCAGGGCTGACTTGTGTCCGACAACCTCCAAGGGTGATGTGGTAGGAGTGTGTGAAAGCACAGGGCCTCGTTCCTCCTGGAGTTCCTTTTGTCGACCTGAGTTCGTGGATATTATGAGGATCATCCATAGTGTGCGCCCTTCAAGCTGCGGCTTGGATCCTGGACGACTACCCTAATTTTGGGTAGTGTTGACATCATTGGTCCAGTTTTGGCGCAAATAGTCTGGTGCTCCTTGGAGTTTGGTGAGTTTCCTAGCTCCCTGAAAGAGGCAGTGGTGACACCTCTCTTGAAGAAAGCTTCCTTGGACTCAGACTGTTTTTCTAACTACAGACCTATCTCTAACCTTCCCTTTATTGGGAAGGTTATTGAAAAGGTCGTAGCTGTTCAACTGGATGACCATTTAACCATCCATAGTATCTACGAATCCTTCCAGTCTGGTTTTCGTAAAAGACACAGCACCGAGACTGCACTGGTTCGGGTGCTAAATGATCTTCTGAGGGTGAAGGATCAAAGGAGACGTTCCATCTTGATCCTCCTTGATCTCTCTTCAGCTTTTGACACTGTAGATCACATGGTGTTGCTAGCATGCTTGGGGAAAATTTGTGGAATTTCTGGAACCGTTTTTAAATGGTTCAATTCATTCCTTACTGGGAGACCACAAAGAGTTATGTCAGGGATTTTTTCCTCCGGCCCAGTCTCTTTGTTGTATGGAGTTCCTCAGGGTTCTGTGCTGTCACCCATGTTGTTTGCAGTGTATATGCTGCCCCTCGGAAACATTATAAGATGGTATGGGCTGAGGTTTCACTGCTATGCAGATGATACCCAGCTATACCTGTCTTTTGCACCCGACCAGGATGGAGCTCTCTTGGTGTTTAATAAATGTCTGGGGGAAATCCAAGACTGGATGGACTCTAGTTGGTTAAAGCTGAACTCGGAGAAAACTGAGGTTTTGGTTGTGGACCTGGGTGGTCAGATTGAGAGGTCGTGTGCTGGCACATCTTCTGGAATTTTTCTTGGCGGTGTGTCTTTACTGGCCTCTGAACGGGTGCGTAACCTTGGGGTGATCCTTGACGATAGGCTGACTTTTCAATCTCAGGTGTCAGCCGCCGTCAGGTCTTCCTTTTACCATCTTAGGAATATTGCCCGGGTTAAGCACCATGTTCCGTCTGACTCTCTGCCAACATTGGTCCACACCTTTGTGTCCTCGCACCTTGACTGCTGCAACGCCCTTTACTTTGGGCTCTCGGGGGTTGAAATCCGCCACCTACAGCTTGTGCAGAATGCGGCAGCCCAGGTATTGACTGGGACAAGTAGGTCCTGTCATATTACCCCGGTGCTGCGCGAACTGCACTGGCTTCCAATACGGTGGCGGATTACCTTTAAAGTCATTTTATTGACTTTTAAAGCCCTTCGCGATCAGGGTCCGTCCTATCTGAAAGACCTACTGGTTCTTTACTGCCCTGGCCGATCACTCCGCTCGGCCGACATGGGGTTGTTAGAGATTCCAAGATTGAGTTTGAAATCTTCTGGCAGCAGAGCATTTTCTCATGCTGCACCCACTCTTTGGAATTCTCTACCATGCCGGTTACAGGAATGCACCTCCGTGGAGATATTTAAGAAGGAATTGAAAACTTATTTATGGGGAATGGCCTTCTTGGAAAGTTAATATGCCTTGTAAAATGTGTGAAATTTTATTGTAATTTATTATGTTTTTATGATATATTTTATAATGTTTATGGTTTGCTGTTTTGTATTGAATGTTGACGTTTTAATCAATCTGTTCAGTGCCTTGATATAATGAAAGGCACTTTATAAATAAAATTATTATTATTATTATTATAGGTAGTAACAACAACAAAAATGGAAAGAGGCCTAGGGGTAATCATATCAAATGACCTTAAGGTTGGCAAGCAATGCGAGAAGGCGGTAGAGAGGGCTGGGGGGATACTGGGATGTATAGGGAGAGGTATCACCAGCAGAAAACAGGAAGTTGTTATCCCCCTGTACAGACAGTTGGTGAGACCCCATCTGGAGTACTGCGTCCATTTCTGGAGACCCCATCTCCGCAAGGACATAGACAGGATGGAGGCAGTTCAGAGGAGGGCAGCTAAAATGGTGCAGGGTCTGTAAGAGAAGCCATACGAGGACAGAATAAAGGAGCTTAATATGTATACCCTTGAGGAAAGGAGGGAGAGGGGGGACATGATAGAAATGTTTAAGTACCTCAGTGGAATCAACAAAGTCCAAGAGGGTAGCATCTTTCAGAAAAAGAGATGTGCAAGAACAAGGGGACACAGTTTGAAGATAGAGGGGACAGCTCAGGGGCAATGTGAGGAAGTATTTTTTCACAGAGAGGGTGGTGGACACATGGAACAGCCTTCCTGAGGAGGTTGTGGGGTCTAAAACTGTGGGAGAATTCAAGAATGCATGGGACAGACATAAGGCAATTTTTGTGGGGGGTAGGAAGAAATAGGCTGTTGGTTAAATAGGATCTGCAGCTTATCCTCTAGGTAGGGAAATGGGCAGACTAGGTGTGCCTAGCGGTCCTTATCTGCCGTCAAAGTCTATGTTTCTATGTTTCTATGTTCATACTACTAAAGAGTTTGGCTGAGCTCAGTAGAAGGACCATTCCACTGAGACCATCTTGGATTCTCAATTTTTTGAATTCTGATGGAATAGAATTCCATGAAATGTCATAGAATTACACCTAATTCCACAGAATTCCATAGGTAGCAGAATTCCAACAATTCAAAAGAAAAATGTTTTTCATGGATTAGTAGTCTGCGGTTTACAACATTTGCAGCCTCTTTTTCTGCAATCCATAGAAAATTTTTATGCAGTATAAATGATCCATGGACAATAATTCCCTGGTTTACATAGAAATGCTGTTTGGAATTCCACAGAATTTAAAGAGAAGTTTCAATAACATTTTGGAGTTTCAATTCCCACAAATTCTGTCCAGTGGAATTGCACATTCCACACATTAGTTGTTACCTGACCACCAATGGTCGATATCCCATGAGGTGAGAGCATGGGGAAGGGCGCCATCCATAACAACGACTCCTTCCTGGCACAATCCCTCATGGCAATGGGAGGGTAGGGCGACCGAATGAGGGGGTGGGTGAACTGGGTGACAGGATGTCACTATGTGTATGTGTGCACGGGGGAGTGAGCACGGTAAGCATGGGCTGGGAGGGGGTGGAGGAGCTGTAGGGGGTGGCGCTGCTGTGGATTGCTGAGCTGTGTCGTGGTGTCGGGGGTTGGCTTGTGGTTGGGGTGGGTGAGGTACTGGGTTCAGGTCCAGGTGCTGGTGCAATTTATTGCACCCGGCCCAAACTTATTTTTAGTGCTTTCACCCTCCCCGACATGCATCCCCTGGAGTTGAGAATTGTTTAGTAGGGGTGGGGAGCAAAGCCTCATGAGGTGTGGGGGTGTGAGCCCCCACAAAGTAATAAAATACATGTCCCGCGCCATTGTCCTGTGTTCCGAGGGTGTCAGAGTGAAGAAAATATTTTCAGCACTCTGACTACGCGATAACGGTGATCACCTTTAGGTTTTCGCCATTATAACATAGATCCCCAATGGTCACATAACCAGTAAATTTAACAACATCGGTTGAATGAAAATTCACAGAACATTCCATTTGAAGAACACATATTCTTCAACATTACAAAATTTCATTTATAGCTCAAAAACTAAACAGTGTATTCAAAAATGACTTTAAAAGAATCATCCTGGGGCTATACTCTAATGAACCTGCAAGTTTCAGCTCTAAACATAACCATATTTTTTGCTATTGGAAAGCAATAAAAAGGTCTTAGTTTTTCAATTTTTGCTTTTTTGTGTGTGCGTTTTCAAGCTTCTAAAACTTTTAAACCACTAAACTAATTGTTATCAAATTTACAGTATCCCAAGATCCTGGTACCAATTCAGTGCATGCCATATTTCATGTAAATTGGTCCAGGGACAGCAGAATTATCAATGTGCAAAAATCTGGGTTTAACAATAATCTGCTGACTCAACCCTAATATACTACACATATACATAGAATAAATGATGGTTAAGTGTGGTATGCAAGGAAATATACCCATCAGCTGGGCTAATGACATAATAAGGCCAGAAGCCCAAATGGTTTTATTATCTAATTGGCCCCAACCCCCATATTTCATATAAAACATAAGGATGGTTACATTTAGTAATTTACAGTTATAGTCAGCTTCTTTTTCTGGGTTTATCTATTAGTGTTGCTTGGATAATATCCTAACAGGTCAGATACCATTGGATACCATCATTATGGTCATAGTTCAGATGGCCTTAGATGGTATGGATATCAAACCAAGGATCCAACCTCTTAGGATACACAGTAAGTATCTGATGTAGAAACATAGAAACATAGAAGTTGACGGCAGATAAGTACCGCTAGGCCCATCCAGTCTGCCCATTTCTTTTTCTACCTTATAAATGTGCCATCGGCCTTTGCTCTGTCAATGGCCTTTCTATTCATACTCATCTGTATTGCTCCCTTATGCCTATCCCATGCCTGTTTGAAGCCCTGCACTGTATTCATATCCACCACTTCCTGAGGTAGGCTGTTCCATGCATCCACCACCCTTTCTGTGAAAAAGAACTCCCTCACATTACCCCTTAATCGGTCGCCCTCTAATCTCATGCTGTGTCCTCTTGTCCTGCTATTTTCTTATATTGAAACATGTTAGACTCTTTCACCTTGTTAATGCCCTTAAGGTGTTTGAATATTTCGATATTATCACCTCTCTCCCTTCTTTGCTCTAGGGTATACATATTGAGCTCCGTTAATCTGTCCTCATATGTTTTCTGATGCAGTCACGGCGCCATTTTGGTTGCCCTTCTCTGGACTGCCTCAATTTGGTTAATGTCCTTGTGAAGGTGTGGCCTCCAGTAGTGCACGCAGTACACCAGATGGGGCCTAATCGGTGTCTTGTAAAGAGAGATTATTACCTCCCTCTTCTGACTTGTGATACCCCTACTAATACACCCTAACATCCCCCCAGCCTTACCTACTGCTTTAGTGGTCTGCTTGTATGATTTCAGGTCATCTGTGATGATGATGCCCAAGTCTCTTTCTTCCCTTGTGACTGCCAGCAACTCCCATCCCAGCCTATAGGTGGCTTCAGGGTTTCTCTTCCCTATGTGCATGATCTTGCACTTCTTTGCATTAAACCCCAGTTGCCACTCTTCCGACCATTCTGCTAGTTTATCCAGATCTCTGCTCATTCTGCCCACCCCTTCCAGATCATCTACTCTGTTGCAGATCTTGATGTCATCTGCAAACAGACAAACCTTGCCCTCCAGTCCATCTGCAATGTCACCGATGAAGATATTGAAGAGGACTGGCCCCAGGACTGATCCCTGAGGTACTCCACTTGTGACTTGCATCTCTTCTGACTGTATATCATTTACCACCACTCTCTGTTTTCTGCCTGTAAACCAGTTTGCCACCCAGTTGACCAACTTCTGACCCACCTGAGCCTACCCAGCGTATTAATCAATCTTTTATGTGGAACAGTATCGAAAGCTTTGCTGAAGTCATGGTAGGCGACATCAACTGCTCCCCTTTGTTCCACCACTCTGGTTACCCAGTCAAATAAATCTATGAGACTAGTTTGACAAGACCTTTCTTTTATAAACCCATGCTATCTTGTATCCTGTGCTACTATGGATTCCAGGTGTTGCACTATCCTTTCCTTAAGGAGTGCCTCCATAATCTTGCCCACTACTGAGGTAAGACTGACTGGTCTATAGTTCCCTGCCTCCTCCCTGCTACCACTCTTGTAGAGCGGGATCACATGAGCCCTTCTCCAGTCTTCTGGGACCTCTCCTGTGCTCAGAGGTATCTGTGGATTCAATCAGGATCTAATGGCTCTGACCACTGGTTCCAACCTGAGGTTGGAGCCAATGGATCTGATCTCAGATACCTGGATCCAACCACAGGTCCACAGCTACCCGACTATACTAGCACTATCCAATGAAGGGTAGTCAGATCCACAAAAGCTCTATTCAAGCACCACTGTTGTCTATAGTCAGGGCCATTTTTCCATTTTCTTGATCTGTTTTAGTCTCATGTATTTCCACAGTGTAGCAGCATTATGGTTATGGGCACTATTTTGGCCCTTGTGAGTTTCTATACTGTAGGATTCCCCTATTTTAAGGGGACGTGTCTGCACATGATCATCTCTTAGTTCACTGTTGGCATGAGGCATGTAGCTGGATATTACACTCAGCAGCAGTATTTGCAGTTGGCAGCGGCATCTGGGTGTGTTTGCAACCTGTTTCAGACAGGACCTAGTGGAGTATGTGGTTGGAAGCAGTGTGTGTCATCAGAGGGAAAAGTCACTGGGAGTGATGTGTCAGCAGTATGGTAAGGATGGCATTATCTAGAGTGCGGATATACTGGATGCTTTGTCGTACAAAAAGGGCCACACAAGGATGGTGGTGCTCTTAATAAAACATGTACTATTGTATCCAAAAGAAATTAGGCACTCGCCACATATTTGTATTAACACCACAGATTCAAGTTTGTTTATAAATTTAAACTTACATTTATTAAAGAAAACATATATTTAAAAACCAGCACTCAGCATTCCACATACCAGATTAAATCAGCATGTTAAAATACATGACCCAGGAACCATTCTTGCCTGATATGTTTCGGATCCATCAGTCCTTTATCAAAGGCAAATACTCCTCACCAATTCTTCCTTTTTTAAAGGCACTTTTTAATGATATCACTATAATGTCATGTAAATAAATTATTTGCCTTCTGAGGAGTAATTTCCAATCCCATCTTTACCATCATGACCATTATTACTTTTATAAACACATCTTAAAACCAGCTTATAAATAATTCTTATTTATATACTTTTCAAGACAAAGTCCATCCACCTAGAATTCATTTTTAATCACTCATTATACAAACATTTCCGTACATTACATTTCACTTATCTTGCCTACGTCAGTGGAATATGAGCAAAATAAAGCAAAGGGAAAAACATTTTTTAAAGGGGCATGCAATTATATAAATAAATAAAACTCAAAGAAGAAAATTGGGGAATTTGGTATGGCAATGAAGGGAAGGAAAGGGGGAGAGTAGGGGAAATTTTTTTCTGTTGGAAATTGAGGAGGAGAAGAAAGGAAAAAGTTCCTTTTCATCATAAAAATATATTCCATCACTTCAAATAAGGTAGAATATCAAATCCAACATTAAGAACTGGATATTCAGTAGCTTTCAAAGTAAAGATCCAAAATCCCTCCATTTTTAAAGTTAAATTACCAAAATTATCCCCACTCAGATTTTGGTGAATTCCATCAATGGCTGCAAATTATGTGGGCTTTAGTAGTGGACATCTCCCCTCCCCCCCATCCTTGCCTTCTTTCATTACCCCATACCAAATTCCCCTTCCCCTTCTTTTTTGAGTTTTATTTATTTACATACTTGTTTTCACCTTTAAAAATTGTTTTTCCCTTGGCTTTATTTCACTGCTATTTCTCTGTTATAGATAAGATGAGTGAAATGTAATGTATTGGAGTGTTTGTATAAATTATATGTGGATGGACTTTAATTTGAAAAGCATTTAAATGAGACTTATTTATAAGATAGTTTTAGGATGTGTATATAGAAGTAATAATGGTCATGATGGTAAAGATGAGGTTAGAAATTACTATTCAGAAGGCAAATAATTGATTCACATGACATCATAGTGATGTCATTAAGGTGATGAACAACCAGTGGAGGCCCTGTGAGAGCACCGCCAGGTGGATATGGCCCAGCAGGTCCCCAATTTCCATCACAGTCAGCCTGTCAATGGGTAGGCTGGCTGGTCCAGTGGGGGTTGCCGGGGGAACTCTTGGCCAAAAACGACTCAATGAATTGGAGAATTAGGGCTGGATATTTACAACTGAATTAGTCTACTGCCTCAGGGTGAATGCCAGAATGTAGTAGTGGTTCAAAATCAATATACTCATAGTAGCTATGTAATAATGTTTGTCTTATGCCTTGGGTTTTTTTCTTCTGTGGTTGTCTTTTTGCTGCCACTGGGGTAACCCCGATAACCTTGGTTTTGGGGTGCATATCCCAGTTGTTGATTTTGCCTTGAGACTACAGTGTGTGGTGGGAGTAAAAATGAACTACAGCAGAAGGCCATTAGTCATCATCTTTTCGCTTTACTTGGAGGCTTCTCGTTTTGTAACAGTCTTGGTTGCGAGGTTAATGGGAGGTAGTGAGAAGACCTCCACAGTTGTTCACTCTGTTTTCTTTTAAATGACTGTGTCTTGGAGTGGAGAAGACTTATTAGTCATTTTATTCATATCGGCTGGTTGAGGGTGAGTGCCTTATCCAATTTGAAATTACTCATTGGAGGTTCTTGGCGTACCTTGTTTTGGAACCGAATTCTATTACTGGACTCATATACGGACCTTGCGGCTGGGACTATTCTGTTTACTGAATGGGGGAGGTTTTTTTTTTAATTTAATTTGTGGGTTTGTGGGATTATTTTTGGGAGGTGGCTTTTCTGGGTGGTTCAAGATTATGTGTTGGCAGGTAGCTCTCCCGGTCAGACGCTACTCCTCTTCCTGCGAGCTCCTGGGCCTCTGCCCCTTTAGTTGTCCCCCATTGCATGCCAATGTTTACAATCACTGTCAGGCATCAGGGATAGTAAGGAGGAGGTGTAGGGGTGGCTCCAGACTGAGGGGGGGAGAGCTGGGTGGCCGGATTGGGATCATGAGTCGAGGAGATGCCCTGGAGTGAAACGTAGATGGGAGAGGGGTCCTTCCTGCCTGGTCCCCATACCAAGGGCTCCACTCTTTGTGGGCAGCTGACCAGGTCAGCCTCGGAATCTCATCTAACCTGGGTGGTGTTATGCAATGCCAGGTCCATTAAAAACAAGACAGCAATTATTGCTGATCTTGTTGTGTCAACAGACCTGACCTGCATCACTGAGACCTGGCAGGATGGAAATGCTGGCCCGGTTCTCAAGTCAATGGATCCTGACAGTTTCTTGGTGATACACTGCCCGAGATTGGATCGTAAGGGAGGGGGAGTGGCCATTTGTTTTAAAACAGAATTGGGCTTGATAGATGTGCCAGGGGGTGAGACCAGATTCTTTGAATGTATCCTGGGTGCACATGTGGAGTGCAAAGTTCTTCTCATCTACTGTCCACCCTGGGACGGGAAGCAATTTTTGCAGGAAGTCGCAGACTTCATTGTCGACATAGTGTTGGGAGTCTCCAAGAATGATGTTGCTGGGTGACTTGGTCGAGGATGAACTCTTGCAGTTTGGTCAAGACTTTCTCCAACTTATGATTTCATTGGACTTTACACTGGCTATTACCTCTGCAACCCATAATTCTGGGTATTGTCTGGATCTGATCTTCCTCCTTGGTATGGAGACCTCTGATTTGGTGGTGGAGCCAGTCAGTTGATCTGACCTCAGGTTCAATTTCCAGGACCCCCCCTTACAGGTCTACCCCTTTGAAGATGGTCCGGTACCACCCATTAAGGGAAGTAACCCCAGATAGCCTGATGGTGGTGATGGATCTATTGGGATTTCCAACTGCTAGCATGGGTCCAGATAACTTGCTGCAGGCTTATAATATGGCTGTGGTGGTGGCTCTGGACTCCCTTGCTCCTGTCCATGTTTGCCTCTCCCCCTTCACCCTCAGTCCCCTTGGTTCGATGGGACCTTTAGGGAGATGAGGAGAGAGGGGCGAAGGATGGAGTGACACTGGTGGAAATTCAGTCTTGATGCCGACAGGCTTAGATTGATGGTACATTATCGAGACTACCAATTGATGACCTCCTGTAAGAAAGCAGAGTTCCTGTCCAGGGAGATAACCACTGCAAGGAACCGACCAGCTCAACTCTTTTGAACTGTGGACAGACTGTGCAATCCAGCCTATCTACATGTTCGGAGAGCATTATCACAAGATAAGTGTGATGAGTTTTCTTGCTTCTTTGTGGATAAGGTTGCCGACATTAGATCGGAGAT
Organism: Neoceratodus forsteri; assembly: GCA_016271365.2. Lineage (NCBI taxonomy): Eukaryota > Metazoa > Chordata > Ceratodontiformes > Ceratodontidae > Neoceratodus > Neoceratodus forsteri. The sequence goes on from CM028134.1 coordinate 251,244,279, forward strand.
CTGCCTAACTCACCTCATTGGGGGGGCAGTGATCGGTTGCAGGTTGCAGAACCATGGTTTGGTTGGGCAGCTTGTAGCCAGCTAGCAATCATGGATGTCATAAGGATCATCCAGAATATGCAGCCAACCTGCTGTAGTTTGGAACCGGGCCCAACTCACCTCCTTATGGGGTGTGTTGATGTCATCAGTCCGGTCCTGGTTGAAATAGTCAGGAGTTCACTGGAAGTAGGTGAGTTTCCTGACTCCCTTAAGGAGGCAGTGGTGACAACACTCCTCAAGAAATCTTCATCGGACCCAGACTGCCTTGCCAACTACAGACCCATCTCGAACCTGCCCTTTGTGGTCAAGGTTATTGAGAAGGTGGTTGCACTGCAGCTGGATGACCACCTTACCATTTATGACATCTATGATCCTCTTCAATCAGGATTTAGGAAGAGGCACAGCACTGAGACTACTCTGGTTCCAGTACTCAATGATCTCCTGATAGTGAGAGATTGGAGGACTCACTCCATCTTAGTCCTCCATGATTTCTCTGCAGCATTCGACACCGTGGATCATGGTGTATTGCTGGAGCATCTGAGGGTCATCTGTGGATTGTCAGGAACAGTCCTCAAGTGGCTCCATTTATTCCTCACTGGTAGATCTCAGAGAGTTGCATCAGGAATTTATTCCTCTGATGCATTCTCTCTACCATGTGGGGTACCCCAGGGCTCTGTGCTTTCACCTATGTTATTCACGGTGTACACGCTGCCATTGGGCGACATTGTAAGGTGGTATGGCTTGAGTTTTCACTGCTATGAAGATGATACTTAGCTATACTTGTCCTTTGTACCTGACCAGGATGATGCTGTTTTGGTGTTTAATAACTGCCTCACTGAGATCCTGGACTGGATGAGTGCCATCTGGCTGAAGCTGAAACCCAACAAAACTGAGGTCTTGGCGGTGGACCCAGGTCACTGGGTAGAGGGGTCCTCGAGGGGGCAGGCCATGGGGCTTTCACTTGGTGGTCACCACCTGATGGCCTATGAATGGGTGCGGAATCTGGGCATTATTTTTGATGAGGGGTTGACCATAAAATCTCAGGTCTCATCCATCGTCAAGACCTCATTTTACCATCTGAGGAATAGCACCCAGATTAAGCATCTGGTTCCACCCAGTGATCTTCCAACACTGGTCCATGCCTTTGTGACCTCCCACCTTGATTTCTGCAATTCCCTTTACCTAGGGCTTCTGGGGGTTGATATCTGTTACTTGCAGCTGGTGCAGAATGCTGCAGCCAGGTTATTGACTGGGCTATCTCGGTCCAGCCATATTACACCTGTGCTGCACATACTGCACTGGCTGCCAGTTCAGTGGCTGATTACCTTCAAGGCTGGCCTGATGACCTATAAAGCCCTACATGGACAGGGACCAGGTTATCTGCAAGAGTTCCTTTGTCCCTACTGCCCCCTCTGACCACTCCGCTCTGCCAATGAGGGATTGCTAGAGATTCCCAGGGTTCGTTTGAAGACCTCTGGAGCTCGTGCATTTGTTTTCACAGTTCCTACCCTGTGGAATTCTCTACCTCATCGGATAAGGAAGTGCCTGACTGTGGAGAGCTTTAAATTTGCTCTCAAAACATTTTTATTCTCTGTTGCTTTTACCGATAACGGAGTTTGAATTGTTGTTATTTATATGGTTTTAAACTTTAGTGTTTTAAATTGTTGTAAAAACACTTTGATATTTATTGAATTGGGCTTACAATAAATACAGATTATTATTATTATTATGATGTTTGTATGATTTTCAGATTGATTTGTCAATTAAAACATCGGCCTTTGCTGCCAAAACATTACAAAGGTGTTTGTGCTTTGTTTGGGGATTGTGTTGGAATCTACAAGGGCATGGCCCTCTAAGAGATATCTGTGGGAGGTCAATTGTCCTTAGGCCCAGAGCCAATCCCCAGGCTCAACCTTGCTGGGTATAGTGTCCAGGGGAGGTTGGGCCAATTGGCTGGAGTACTGATCCTTGGGGCAAGGTGCAGCCCCTAGGGTGGAGGGACAAAGGCTGATATTATAACATCCAGGCAGAGGAGGTGCTACCGCTTTCTGCCTGGATGTCCTGAATCAAAAAGACAGAGAAAATCACACCACCCATCCCTGTTTGGTTTTGACTTAGGCCAGGGTGTTTTTCTTGTACTGTTCTAGTAATGAGGGCATAGTTTTGCTGGCGGACAATTCTGTAATGTAAATTAATTTGCTCAGAAAATTGGAAAAGGGGGCACCCAGATAGGTGGTGCCCTGAAGAATGTGAAGGAGTGGAGCCCAGTGAGGGCACACCTCTGAGATTGTGGTTAATGCAGGATGGAGTGTGGGACAAGTGCGGGGCAATGGACAACCGGTGGAGGCCCTGTGAGGGCAGTGCTGGGTGGCTATGGCCTAGCGGGTCCCCAATTTCCATCACAGTCAGCCTGCCAAGGGGAGATTGGCCGGCCCAGAGGGGGTTGCCAGGGGAACCTTTGACCAAAAAGGGCTCGATAAATTGGAGAATAAGGGGTGAATATTTACAACCAAATTAGTCTGCTGCCTCAGAGTGAATGCCAAAACATAGCAGTGGTTCATAGTTGATATAATCATAGTAGCTATGTAATAATGTTGTCTTATGCCTTATTATGTTTGTATGATTTTCAGATTTATTTGTTGATTAAAACATCAGCCATTGCTGCCAAAACCATCAGGGGTGTCTGTGCTTTATTTGGAGATTGTGTTAGTATCTACAAAGGCAATTGCTGTTTCATGACAGACTTAGTGATTTCTTGTTGCATGGGAAGTTTAGTTGCCACCTTTTTTGTTTTAGGATATTTTTACAGGGTTTAGTCACTGCATTTGTTTGTGCTGTAGGCTTTTTCTATGTTTGGGTATCTTTCGGGTGTGTTAATGAGCATGGGAATTCTTGTTAAGTGGTTTGGTCTGTCTGTTAACTGATCTGTTCATTGGTTTAACTTATTGTTGTTTGTTATGGTGGTTGCAATGTTGATCCATAAGTGTCTTTCCCATGGCATAGAGGTTGCAGTGTGGAAGTATATAGCTTTAATTCTGAGATATACAGCTTTAGCTGGGAGGTATGCAGCTTTTAGTGGTTTGAATGCAACTTTGTCGATGAGGTATACTGCAAAATACATGATAGTGGCTCCTATGGGGAAAAATCCTCATCCATGTACTATATATATAGAATAATGCATAGGGAAGTGTGGTTTATGAGGATTGTATGCACATCTGAGATGTGTGATGCCCCATAAACCCCGAGGGCGAAGCCTGAGTGGTTTATCTGGGCATCACACACCAAGGACGTGCATAAAATCTGAATCACAACACTTCCCCATGTTTTAATTTTTATATTTACTGGTTATTTGACTGTTGCAGCATTCTTAGGTAAATGGAATGATTAGTTACAGAACAGTGGTGAACTCATATAAAAGTTTATTGAAACATAGACTAGAGAATCATTTTTTTGCTTTGTGAAGCTACTTTTACGGTCCAGTTCTGACATTGGCATAGACATAAAAGCTTCAGACTCACCAGTCTCTGCCAGATAGTTAGACAACAACTGGATGTCACTTTTGTTTTTTTTAAACATGTTTTTATTTTCTTACTCTGCAATAAACTGTAAGCAGTCCGACTCTGTGCCCAGTGTAAATCGAGAGGAAGTTGCCATTTTAGTTCGTCTTGGTAAGATTTATTCGAGGAACATTTTTGTGAGAGTATTTGTTTGCCTGCTGTCTGATGAGAAAGCTGTTTGCCATTTGGTTGTTTGAGGGCTGCAGCATGAGCCGGTGCCAGTGTGAAGGTAGGAGGGCTACAGTGCAAGCGGGTAGCAGCTTGAGGGTAGGGTAACCGTGGAGCATCAATGCTGGTAGTGGATAGGCTGGCACAGGGTTCTCTGAATATGCTGGTGGCAAACCCCATTATTCATGGTCTGTTAGTCACACACAAGGGCAACCAGTAAATATATATCGAATAATACATGGGGTGGTGTGTTTAATGAGACTTTTATACATACCTGAGTTGTTGGATGCTACATAAACCTTGAGAGCAAAGCTTGAGGGGTTCATTTAAGCATACAGCATGCAGGGTATGTGTAAAATTCAAGCTTTACACATCACCCCATGTTTTATTTTATATACAGTAATTGCAGGGAAGCATTTTTTTCACAACAGCAGTTATAGCAAATAGGAACAATACAGCCATGGTTGGGTTAAAGCGTAGTAGGGCTCAAGCAGCTTTATCAACATTTTGTTTCTTTTTTGTATAGCAGTTCCTCTGATAAAGAGCTTAGTTTTTTTTAATATTTACTTATGATAGAATCGAGTGTGAGAGGTGAAGCGTCTGGCACTGAGGATGAGAAGAGCGGTGGCTGGTGCATATGTGGAGAGAGAGAGAGAGAGAGACCCGGTGCATATTTGCCATAATAACCAGCTGGTTAAAATGGTGAACTATAACTAGGTTTCCCTATGGGGAAAAAATGCACACCATTTACTATATAGAGAATAATATATGGCTGTGTGTGTGTGTGTGTGTGTCTGAGACCAGAATTTACACGCACCTGAGCTGTGGGATGCTACATGAATACTGAGACAGAAGCTTGTGGAGCTTATGAAAAGCATCCCACTCTGAAGGTGTGTATAAAATTCTAGTTTATACACACCTACACATATTTTATTTTTTATAATTAATAAGGAGCATTTTTAATCTATGTGGGGTTTCTGTGATGATGCTTCTGCAGCAGTTGTGTTGGTAGTACTCGTTACTGAGCATGAACTTAATTAACAGGCACTGATTACAAGTGTCTGGTTCTAATGCACAGTTACAACCAGGTGGTTGTACCATGATTTTTCAAACATGTAATCTGTGTATTAAAAATTTTCCTATATTATTAGGGGTGCCGTGGTGCCCATAGAGTTAGAGTTGAATAGGGTGTTCAATGTTAACCCCCTCACTTTGCACCTTATTAACTATGGCAGCATTTTATGAAATTGGTTGAGTTTTTTGCCTGTGTTATCTAGGATGCATAATCTAAATCTGTGGAAAGTGTTGTCACAGCAGCTTGTGTGGTTTCTGAGATACACATTTGTCATTTTTCTGTAGATGTGTAATTTTTTTTCCTACACTTAACATGGAATTCTTTTTATTGCTCTCACCTACAGCCTGCACAGAATAACATTTTTTCCCCAAAACTTTCAGGGTACAGGTGTGATGTCCTAAGGTAGAGCCTTAGAAAGGTTTTGTGAAAAAACTATTACATGGTTTCAGAGTTGTAAGGAAAGTTTTGTGTTTTTCTGGTCTGAGCATGCCTAGTAGAGTTCTTAGGATAACGCTCTAATACAACCCCCAAAATTTTGTGTTGCAAGGCTGTTTTTGGTTTCTTACCACTTGCTTCTCACAGCACAAAACATTTTTTGTGCCGTGAGTCACCATCTTGTTTCTTTTCTCCTCAAAATAAAAAACATAAACAATACATAAAAGGGTGTAATTTTAAAAAACAAACACCTGTACCTAGCTAAACTGGACTTGTTTAGTTAGATACTGGTGTTTTTTTTTTTATTGCCCCAAATACCTTTACTGGGTACCCTAAAATACAAGGTGATCAGCTTAGCAAGAGGAGTCATTCATTTGTGTTCTCTGTATGAGAAGAGTAGGACTTTGTTGAGTTCTGTAGCTGCAAATGCAGTCCTATTGTGGATGGCAGTGAGAGGAGTGAGCTGTGAACCCCCCATTCTGTCAGACTCTACCTATCTATCTATTTACTTTATGAAGCAGACCGGGGTGCCAATCCCGGTACCGCTTCTTTCTCTCCCTGTCCAGGCGTCCCACCCATCCTTGTCATTCTTAATGTTTATTTATTTATTTTTAATGTTAGCATTCTTGATTTATTGCTAACTGATATTCCTGAACAGATTTCCAATATTAATGTTGGGAGTCACTTGTGTACCAGTGATCATAATGTCATTACTTCCTTATTATCAATGACTAAACATATAATGGATAATCGAATATTAGTAAGGGATTATAGACAAGCTGATTATGAGTTAATTAACTCTAAACTACTCTCCACTGATTGGGACAAAATTATTAGTAGAATTTCAATTGACTCTGCATGGGCCTCATTTAAAAATGTTACAGAGAATACAGTGGACCAATATATTCCGCTTAAAAAATAAATATAATCCAAAGGGTAACATACCTTTGTGGTTTGCAAATAAGATAAAAACGTTAATTAAAAGGAAAGAAAGGGCATATAAGAGAAATACAAACAGAATAAAACTTTAGAAAATAAACTCGTATTTCTTAACCATCAAAAGAGTCTCAAGAAAGCAATACGACAGGCTAAGTCAAATATTGAAATGGTTACTGCACACTCAAAAGATGATAAGCAATTATATTCCTACATTAATAATAGTTGCAAATATAGAAATAGGGTTGTAGGGCCAATAATTGGTACTAATGCCTTATGGATAATAAACAGTTAGTAATGGAGGCATTTAATAGTTATTTTTGTTCTGTTTTTACATCAAGTAATGGAAAAATACACAATATATGTCTGACTGGAGATTCTTTATCTAAAATATCTAGGAATGAAGTCTATGATGAATTATTAAAATTAAATAGCTCATCCAGTTCAGGACCTGATAACATCAGTAGTTATTTTTTAAGGCATACAGCTAAATCCCTCTCCCAACCACTAATGATTCTATTTAACCTATCTATTGAAAGGGGTGAATTACCTGGGGACTGGAAAACAGCAGTTGTAGTTCCCATTTTTAAAAAGGGAAACAAGTCAAAATGTGAAAATTATAGACCGATTAGTTTAACTTCTCATTGTTGTAAAATATTGGAATGTCTAATTAAAAAAACATCTTGAAGTGTTTATGGAGCATAATGATGTTATAGACAAGAGCCAACATGGTTTTAGGAAAGGTCAGTCATGTCAAACTAATTTAATTTCCTTTTATAATAAAAATCAGTGAATAGTTAGATATGGGAATACCCTCGGATGTGTTTCTGCTTGACTTTGCCAAGGCTTTTGACAAAGTGCCACATATGAAACTTATTGGATAAACTTCTGGGTTTAGGATTTAATAAATATCTTGTTATTTGGATAAGAGCATGGCTCATTGATAGGTCACAGTGCATCATAATACAGAACTGCACCTCATCTGAATGTAGGGTAGGAAGTGGTGTGCCACAGGAGTCAGTTTTGGGCCTGGTCCTCTTTGGCATTTTTGTGAGTGATATGAATTTGGAAATCTGTAATCAGTTAATTAAGTTTGCAGATGCTACTAAAATGGGTGGTGAAGTTAGCAATTTTGGTAATCATCTATCATTAGTGAATGACTTGGCCCTGATAGAAAATTGGGCATTTACTAATGGAATGACATTTAACTTGGATAAATGTACAGTTTTACATTTTGGTATAAACAATCCCAATTATGTATATATTTTAAATCAAACGTTATTAAACAGTTCAGCTAGATAATTGGACCTGGGTGTCATGGTTAATAACAAGTTAACCACCAGGGATCACTGCCTTACTACAGCTGCAAAAGCAATGAACCTAGTATTTAAAATAAAGAGATTCTTTATGAATAAAAATACACAAACAATTATTCCTACCTATAGGAGTTATATACAACCAATACTTGATTGTGGATCACAACTATGGTCACCTGCAATTACAAAGATGTACAATTGATAGAAAAAGTACAAAGGACTGTAACTAGGATGATTCCTAATAATAAAGGGAAAACATACCCTGAAAGGTTGCAAAGGTTGGGTCTTCATTCCTTGGAAGCATGAAGACAAAGGTGAGATCTTCTCTTTCTTTATAAAATACTAAATTCTAAACAACTTATGGAGGAATGTGGCATTGAATTCTGTAATTCGCATTATAATTTAAGATCTCATAATAAACAGTTGAAGCCACCATTAATAAATACTAACAGAAGATATAACTTCTTTACTGTTTGAGTGTTTAAGGCCTTGAACATGCTCCCTCAGCAAGTGGTAGATACATTAAACTTGTTTAAAAATAAATTAGATGAGATATTTTATAATAACCAAAGAATGGTTTGATTACCCACATGTGTGGGAGACATTCACGATGGGCCTTGTGGCTCCCTTATGTCTATGAAAACCTAGTAAACCTAGTATTATGTAAGCAGACCGGGAGGCCCACCCCGAGTAGCACTTCTCTGGACCCCCTTCCCTCCAGGTCACCTGACCACATTTCTATACCGTGCTCCAACACTATGGTGCCAATCCCAGAGCTGGACTTTAACCTGAAATAAAGACCACTGTCCCTCTGTGATTTTCTTGTTTGTTTTAACTTGCAAAAAAGAATATGGTCTCTTGCCATTCTGATCAGGCACCCCAACCCCCCACTGAACACCCACCATTCCACACTCCCTCACTCATTTGAACATGTCCCATGACATAGATCCACTCTTTGATTGAAGACACATCTTACTGATGGAATTGGTGACTGCAATATGAGCAAGCTCTAGCCAGAGCTGATAGGGCTTTGAAGAGCTACCAAATGACCAAAGTTACACATATGCGTAGAAATTATTCAATGCCCGGGTGTAACTTGGCCATCTTTTGGAAGTGTTGCACCAATTTTCAACATGGCCTTTTTGGGACCCCTCCTCATGAAGACAGCAAGTGTAATTTTGTTCACTTGTCCCGAAAGGTGGTTTCACAGAGCAACCATGCCATTCTGTGCTGCAGGTGTGAAAACATGTTTTGGGCAGGATATGAAAAATGACAGCTATACTGTTAAAAAGGAGGTGTGCAAAAATGTCAATGTTGAAAATCTGTAGTGAAAATTTAAAAAATTGGTGAAGTTAGGAGTGTGCATAGAAACTGTGCAGCACATTCTTGTAACATAGTCATTTTTTTGAATTTTTTCACCAAATTTGCAACATGGGCTTTTTGGGACCCCATCTTATAAACAGTGGCAGTTGGTCCCAAAAGGTGATTCCATGCAGTGACCACAAAATCACCTTTAAGGACCCAGTAATGTAATGACAGTGACACTGGTCATGAGGTTGGGTCCAAAGAACCCCATGTTGAAAATTTGGGGTCAAAATTCAGAAAAGTGGCTGATTTATCAACTTAAGTTGAAAACCCCATTGAATGCCATTATAGCACTCTTATCTTTGATTCTTCAGTTTGCAGTTTGGCTTTGAAGAGTACAGACATGTCCCAGTCCAGAGAAGATGACAGCCCCGACCTCTGGAGGTAAGTATGGGGTAAGGGGGTGCAGGAAGGTGGGTGCTCAGTGGGAGGGTGAGGATGGGGAGGGGGACTGGGGCAACAATGAGGGACCATTTTCTTTTTTACATGTTAAAAGCAAAAAACACATCGGGGGAAGGTTTTCTTTATTTACAGAAAAAAAATATATACATTTGGGCACACTGGGGTGGGCTCCCAGTGTGTCACATGAGTTGGAGGGGTGAGTACTTGATGCTGACACTGGGATTGGGCACCCCAATGTTAGCGGGGGAGCAACAAACATTTGGGTGATGACAAGAGACTGTTTTCTTATAAAAAACACGTTGGTGAAGGTTTTCTTTATTTACAGGAAAAAAAAAAAAATATATATATATACACACACACACACACACACACATTTGGGCACACTGGGTTGGGCTCACAGTGTGCCGCATGAGTTGGAGGGTGGGTACTTGATGCTAACACGGGGATTGGGCACCCCAATGTTGGTGGGGGGAAGAAAAACAAACATTTGGGCACACTGGGGTGGGCTCCCAGTGTGCCACATCAGTGGGGGGTACACAGTGCTGACACAGGGATTGGGCATCCTGATGTTGGTGCAGGGCACATCAATAAGTACATTTGGCCACACTGGGGTGGTCTCCCAGTGTGCCACATGAGTTGGGGGGCTTACATAGTGCCAACATGGGGACTGGGGACCCCGATGTCAGCACGGGACAACAGCAGCAGTGGGAGGGTGTGAATGGCATTTTGCCATTCATAACATGAAGGCACCAGCAGAACTGTGCATGCATGTGAGTCGCACATATGCAGTTCATGCAACGGAATGTGGAAGTAACAGTAGAAATAGTGCAGCTGTTGTTCCATAAAGGCCGATCGTGGAAGGATACTTCCAAATGTCCAATGGAAGGTTCCATGATTGGCCATTTTTAGAGCTATGATCCGATTCCAATAGGGCTGTAGGCTTCTCCCACAGCCCTAAAAAGTAAAGTCTGTGTAGTTCAATGCATTTCAGTGGGTTTTTCAACTTTGATGCATAACTTTACCATTTTTGCATATTTTGAGCCGACATTTTCAACATGGCCTTTTTGGGACCCCCACTACATGACCAGTGGCAGTGGAATTATGCAAATTAGGCCTTAAAGGCATTTTCACGGTCGTTTGGCAAAATCAACTTTTGGGCAGGATTTGAAAATGTTCACCATCCTTGATCATAAGGTGGGGTCATATGAATGCTATGTTTAAAATTTGGGGTCAGAATATTTAAAAATGGCAACATTATGAAAGCATGTTGAAGTTTTTCAATGCACACGCGTAAGTTTGGTAATTTTCAACATAGTCATTTTTTTCACATCATCTCATGAATGTAACAACTGCCATTTTTCAAATCCTGGCCAAAATGAGTTTCCGCAACTATGTTGAAATCTAGATTTAGTAGTTGCCGTATTGGTCCTTGCAAGAACAGATCCAGAAGTAAATGATTTGATACCTTTTAATGGACCAACATAGATGTAACTACAAGAACAAAGTGCTCTAGCTTTCGGACCAACCAGTTCTTCATCAGAAGCCTAAGCCTTAGTCCATGTTGGTCCATTAAAAGGTATCAAATCATTTGCTTCTGGATCTGTTTCCGCAACCATGGCATGGAATGACATTGTTACATGAACTCGCCTTTCAGGAAGGCTTTTAAAAATGTCTCCACCCCTGTTCATGAAGTGGGGTCATAAGAAGGTTATGTTGAAGATGTGGTGTAAAGGTTTTACAAGACAACAAACTTATGAGCAGACATTAGAATTTTGCAACACATGCTCATAACTTTAGTAATTTTAAATATTTTGAGCCCAAATTTTCAGTATAGCCATTTTCTAACATCACCTCACGAACATGAAAAATGTCATTTTTCAAAACCTATCCAAAATGTGTTTTGATACTTGGGCCACGGAATGATGTTTTGGATGACATTTGAAAATATTCTCATCTACTGGGTTCTTCAGGTGGGCTCATATCAAGACTATGTAAACAATGTGCTGTCAAAATATTAAAAAACACAGTTATGAAGGTACATTGGCATTTTCCTACATACGTTCATAACATTGGTCATTTTTGTCATCCAACGCTGCTTATAACGGCAGGGTAAGCAGGGATCTGCATGTCCATAGGCAGACCGAGTCTTCCCTTGGCACACGGCCAAAATGGCCATGCACATCTGCATCTCTTCACTTAGATCCTAAAGGGACCTGCGTGGACAAGGATATGATTCTGCTATCTCAAAAAGCAAGGGAATTCTTTGAAAAAAAACTTAATTAATGCACCAGTTATGGTAACTTAATGTCAAAAATTAAGGAAATGTAGCATTAGGGTTTCGGCCTAACCCCCCCACCCCCAAGCAGAAAATGAAAAACATTTTGTTTTTTGGGTCACTGGAGTCTTGGTGAATTGGTGGTGCAGTCTTCCTTGGGGTTGTTAACTCTAATGCTTGCCTCTCCTCCAGCCAGTAGCCTCCAATCTGAAGCACAAGGTAGGCTTCAAGCCATTGCCTCATAGTGATACACTCTTCTTAGGTAGAGAAGTATGTCTCGCCACATGTTATCACACAATTTTTTGTAGCTTTCTTCATGGGGTGCCTGAAGGAGATCATGTGTGTTGTTGTTTGCTGATGGAATGGGGTAATCATTAAGGCTGACAACCAACAGGAAGACCCAGCACTGATTCACCAAGACTCCAGAAACCCCAAACCCTAATGTTTTTTCCTTTTGCTGCTTGGGGGTTAGAATCTGGGAGTTAAAGCAGGAAACTGTAATGCCACATTTCCCTACTTTTGTGACATAAGTTTACCTTAACTGGTGCATTAACAAATATATAATGTAAAAATAAAAACAAGGCACTGTGTCAGCATGTGGTCTAAAAGGAAAACAAAATGGTTATATTAAATGTACGCTGAAAATAAAAAATAGAGTTAAAAATCTACGTTTTGACCTCAGGTCTTCTTCAGAAAATATCTAAAAGAGGAAAAAAAACAAGGTTGGTGTAGAGGGGAGGTAAATTGAGGGATATACAGTATATACAGTATATATATATGTGTGTGTGTGTGTGTGGGAAAAGAAAAAAGGGGAGGCTCAGGGAGAAGAAGAGAATGGAAAGATTAAGAGAGAATCTGTGAAACAAAAAGGTGATGATGGGAAAGATAAAGAAAAATAGGAGTGAAAGAGCTGGAGAAGTCCCCAGGTGGGGACTAATTAACAGGGCCTAATAAGAAGGCTGAAAGGTGACAAATGTGGGGGAAGGAGACAGAGGTGGAGACTTATGGTGAAAACGAAAAAGAAATTAAATGTTTACAGATACAAACAGACTTTAGGGAAAATAAGGGTTGGCTGAAAGATGTTAGTGGAAAATAAGTCTATCATTTAAACCAGAGGGCTGCTGGGAGCCAAGGCAGATAATCAGCTTGGCTTCCATGTTTTTTCTATGATCAGAATCCCAGAAGCCCTGCTGAAGGACACAAACAGAAAGGTTATCGACACTGTGGTATCTGGAGATAAAGTGGGATACAATGGGTTTAGCAGTCTGCTAACAGAGTGCTCTGTAATGTTCCCTGAAACGGTCAGCAAGACGCCTACCAGTCTCTCCGATGTAAATAGCTATACACTTCCTGCAAAGAATAGCACAGGAGTGCCACTATAGTTAGGGTTCAAACCTTAGTTCTATGTCAAACCCCAAATTTTGCACTTTATTAACTTTGCAACTGTTTCACTGAGTAGCATGAAAGTTTGCATGCACTGTTGGATACCATAGATCTCGGGATTTTACAAGTTTTGTTCCAGTCAGATTTATGGGTGCGGAGATACAGAATGTCAAAAAATATGAAAATTAGCATTTTTTATCAATTTCTTTGTCACAACGTTTCTCTGAAACCGCTTGAGGATTTGGTCTGAAACATTCAGGGCATATGGGGTTTGGGTCATAGATGTGCCTTTTGAAAGTGTGGTTCAAAAGTTATTAAAATTCTAAATTTCCCATTATTTCCTATGGGAAAAATTAGATATGCTGTGCGAAAGCACTATTTTGCTTTAACAAAAGCAGTTTCTGCTTTCGTAAATGCTGGACTACTGTCGTGCTGCCACCATCTTGTTTTCAGTTAGCGACGAGGAAAACATTAATAATTTAAAAAATGCTGCCCCTTGGTAAACACCAACAGTTGTGTTTACCTAATCAGGGCCCCAGGAACATGATTCTGTCATTAATTTTAAAAAATACTGACCGGAAATATGATTTTTTGATTTGGCCACCGATAGTATCGCACTACTGCCGCAAACTGGACACTACATTTGCAAAAACGACGCAAATTGCAGCACCACCTTTGTGAAAATGCCTCAAATGGCCACACTATTTTGAGAAATACCCACTGTTGCGTGAAACTATGGGGGGGTTGTGGCACTACTTCTCAAAAATGTAACTGTACATTTTAGGGGCAAACAGACCCCAGAATCTGATTCCTCAGTCCCTGTTTAGGTACACATACATAACTAACCAAGAACACACTCACTGCCCCCCCCTTTAGAAAAACTACTGGAACAAAACTAAAAAATAATGTACATCATACAGTAAAGTAAAAATATCTCCAGTCTCTTACCAAACAGCCATGTCCCTCAAAGCGACAACTCTCTCCTCGGATACCAGACTCTCCATCAAGTCTGAAACCAAGCTTTCAATGCAGCTGATAGCATGAAACTACATGCAGAGGCCCTCCTTGATGTGGCCACCCTAGGCCAATTGCATTCCTGACTGCACTGCTTCATTCCTGACCAGACACCTGTGCTCCTGATCACACGCCAATTTCCTGATCAGGCAAATGAGCTGCACTCTATAATGCCACTAACTAGCTAAAGGATGGCACCACTCAATCACGTCCGGTTGTGTTATGGGTTCACTACACTACAGAAACCTATCTGGCCAAAACATGGGATGTCTAAGGAAATCTTTCTATACTACAGAAAACCTAGAGACCAAAGGACACTGATCTACAGCCAAACCATGAAGTAACCTGACTACAACACACAGATAGGACATGCAGGTACAAAATCTCAACCATCCTTACATATTACACAAAAGAAATGCTAGGTATGTCCTACTGTATATTGTGAAATACACCCATCCCTTGGGCAAAGGAGACAAAAAAAACACTTTATTTTCAGCCTCATGACCTTTATAGTCTCCTTTGCCACTCCATCATATGTACCTAACATTTATTTTATATATCTATATACATATACTATAGACATATGGACAGACAGGCAGACACCAACAGACAGAATTTATTTCTATTATTTGTTAACCAGTTAAGCTCCCCAATGAATAGGTATCCCCTTTTGCAGAACAACCAATATATGGAGTACAGTAAATTAACAATATAAAATCAACATAGATTATACATTATACAAATGCAGTAGCACCTGAAAGTTTGGGTTGAGTCATTGTTTGTCATAAATAGGGTGGGGGTGGGGGGACAGCTTATATCTCAGCCATTTAAGTACCTAGGACTGTGAAACTTGCCATACACAGTCTCTGTCTTGGCTAGAGGCTACTTCTTCCTCAAATTTAGCAAAAATCATTTTGATGGTTTTTAAGTTATGGACTGTTGAAAGTACTTAAAAAATCCTTGTTTTAAAGAGCTAGTGTACTGCCTAAAATTAATATTAGATTTTAAAAGCAGCCAACCATTACCTTTTATATCTGAGGTACTTTTTCTTTTCCCTTTGTTTAATTAGAATATTGTTTACCTGATGTTAGTAAGTGTGATGTGTGGAACACCTCTTAGCCTGGCAGCTGACATATTTTGCTCTACTGCCAAACACTATGTCATCAGTACTGTGACATCACTGCTACTTAGGAACAGCAAGTGAGTGACAGCCAGGTCATTCACCTGTGATGTCACAGTGAGTAATATCATAATGCTGATGATGTAGTGTGGGGCAGTAGAGTTAGATATGTCAGCTGCCTGGCTAAGAGCTGTTCTGCACATCCTGCAGAATGGCCCATATGCACTAATGGGTGTAAGTTACACGCCAAAAGCACGTAATCACCTGCACAGCTCTGCACCTGCAGACAGCTGCACATCAGCTGTTATTCACTAATGGCCACCACCTGTCCACAGCTATGCAACCCTTGCGCTCAGGGCAGCTGCGGCCGGGGTCGCGGACCCAGTCGGGTATCTAATCAGATGCCTGACATGGGTCCAACAGTGGATCTCTTGCACTACAGTGTGGGTCCAGGTGTGTGAATGCCCATCACAGGCACCTAGGCCTGTCTAGAATGGCCCTGATGTCCAGTGGACCCCACCACCTCCCCAAACTGTATGGCACCCTCCCAGCACACAAACGGACCCCAGTGGAACCATGACCCCATCCAGTAGGCTGTTCCCCAGCACAGATGTGCCTTGACCCCACCCTTGCACACACCCTGAGCCCCCGACCCTGTACCTGGTGCCCCTGAGCCCCAATGGTGATCTGTGTAACCTCCCCTGCACTCAGGTGCCCCTTTACTGCCAGGCTCTGGTACCCCACCTCCACACTGTGGTCGGTGTACCCTCCAACTGCGGCACTGACAACCCTCCCACCCCATCCTGTTGATGATATGGCCAGGAACAGCCAGGGCACAGTCTTCCTCATGCCACCAGCTATCCAAGTGCTCCTGGGAGCATGCTGCCTATTTATAGGGGCATGCTCCCAGCAGCACTTGGATGGCTGGCAGCCAAGGAGGTGTGAGGAGGGCTGCACCACTGGCCATTCCTGGCTGTGGCATCAACGGGATGGGACGAGGGGTTGTCAATGCCACAGTTGGGGGGTACACTGACCTACACTGTGGGGGCAGGGGTACCTGGGGTGACCCATGGCCTGGCAGCAAAGGGGTACCTGAGTGAGTGGGGGGGTGCTGAGCAGTCCTGATCAGGGTACCATGGGGGGGCATTGCAGGGTCTGGCAGGGGATACCATATTGTGGAGTGGGAGACACTGGACCATATGGGGTGGGGATGTTTGGAGGGTCAGGGACTGGGGCAATGGCAGCACCACCTGGGTGTGGATCTGCAGTGGTTGACCACATGTGCCGAGGTGGCGGGCACACTACCAATCAGCTGTCCAAGCCCTCCCAGTTTGCCTTGTGGGCTGGGGAGCATGGAGGGTTGCTTCCCAGCCCGCCGCATCTGGTGGGTGAATTCTGTGGGGGTGTGCAGTGGGTTACAGCAGGGTCCCTGCTGCTGAAACCTGCTTTGCACTGCCCCCCCCGTGGACAGCACTACACACCTTTGTGAGAAGCATGTAGTGCCGGCCTGCCCCCGGCATGCCCCACCGCTGTCTGTGCTGCTGGGGGATTGAGAGCATAACTGCCACATGTCCCATCTGTGAATGCCGCACAGAGTCCGGCAGGACCCTGCTCCATGGCACTCAGTCACAGCGATGCCAGCGTGCCCGGTTTATGTGGCACGTTGGCATCATGAATAGGGCCCATTATTATCACATAAATTAATTTCTGATGAGCAAAAGGAAAAAGAAAAATACTTCAGAAATAAAAAGTTCCAATTGACTACTACTTAAAATTTGCATTATTTTCCTGTCTGTATGTTTTGGCCCCACTAGCTCTTTAAGATTTTTTTTTTTTGGCTCACCAATAGTCCTTATAAAGAATAATTTACAAGTACTAATGTAAAGACATAGCTGGTTTTATTCTTGAGTTACAGTTCACTTTGCTTATTCTTGACTATCCAGCAAGCCCTTTGTAATATTGCAGAGTTATATTATTTAAATATGCTGTGTCAAGGATTCCTGTTGCCCAATCCCAAGTTTCTAGAAATTCAGCATTAGGTTACACAGTATTCAAGCAGAGTCAATATTCTTTGTATGACAAATTTGCAACTTTGAATAGGAAACACATGTTCCCTTCAGTAGACCTTCAGGAAGCTCATTTGTGATCTATAACTGGAAGGGAATAATTTAAGTGTTTAAAAGTTTTCTATGGAATTAACTAGCTAGTTTTTAATGTGTATAAATGCTTTCCAGATTGTTATATTAACTGTTTTATTTTCATAATGTATTATGATTTATTTTTGTAAAGGTTGACAGTGTCCCTTTAATGTTTAGTAGTGGAGCTGTCAGTGACTTCTTCTCATGATCCTTTTCACTGCCATAGTACTAACATACTAACATACTAATTACATACATAGATACATAGATACATAGACAGTGTCGGCAGATAAGGCCCTATGGCCCACCCAGTCTGCCCATTTAAGTTTCTAAGTTCAGTTTATGTTTTCCAAGAAGTCTGTTGCCCCTTACCCCTGACCTCCAGAATTCCTTTATGTCTATCCCATGCATTCTTAAATCCAGTGATTGTTTCAGCCCCCACCACTTCCTCTGGCAGGGTGTTCCACTTGTCCACCACCCGTTCTGTGAAGAAATTCTTCCTCACGTTTCCTCTGAATCGTCCTCCCTCCAACTTCATCCCATGCCCTCTAGTCCTGGAACATCTTTTTCGCTTAAACATAGTGCATTCCTGCACCTTGTTCCTCCCTGTAAGATACTTGTATGTCTCTATCATATCCCTCCTTCCTCTCTCTCCAGGAGTACATGTTCAGTGCCTTCAACCTGTCCTCATAGGACTTGTGATGCAATCCATGCACCATCTTTGTTGCCCTCTTCTGAACCTTCTCTACCCTGTCTATGTCCTTACGTAGGTAAGGTCTCCAGAACTGCACAGTGTACTCCAGGTGCGGCCTCACTAGTGTCTTGTATAGTGGAATTATGACCTCCCTTTTCCTGCTGGTGATGCCCCTGCCTATGCATCCCAGCATCCTATTTGCTTTACCTGCTGCTTTGTCACACTGTTTCCCTGCCTTGAGGACATTAGAGATGATTACCCCAAGATCCCTTTCTTGCTTGGTGCATGCTATATCCTCACCCCCCAACTGATATATTGTGCCAGGGTTTTTGTGCCCCATATGCATTATCTTACACTTCCTTGCATTGAATTTCAACTGCCAAACCCCTGACCATTCTTCAAGTTTCTGCAGGTCACTTCTCATTCTGTCTACACCCTCTGGTGTGTCTACTCTGTTACAGAGCTTTGTGTCATCAGTGAACAGTGAAATTCTGCCTTCTAGGTCCTGCGCAATGTCACTGATGAAGATATTGAATAGTACCGGTCCAGCACTGATCCCTGTGGTACCCCACTGGTCACTCTTCCCTCTGTGGAGTGACAGCCATTTACCACCACCCTCTGTGTCCTGCTGCCCAGCCAGTTACCTACCCACCACACTACTGTCCTGCCCACACCCATATTCCCCAGTTTGTGCAATAGTCTTCTATGTGGCACAGTGTCAAAGGCCTTGCTGAAGTCCAGATAGGCCATGTCCACTGCCCTCCCCTGATCCACCTCCCTAGTCACCCAGTCAAATAATTCAATCAGGTTGGTCTGACATGACCTCCCCTGGTGAAACCATGCTGCCTTGGGTCCTGTAGTCCATTGACAACCAGATGTTCCACCAATCTCTCCTTCAGTAGTGCTTCCATGATCTTCCCCACTACCGAGGTGAGGCTGACTGGTCTGTAGTTCCCCTCTTCCTCTTTGTTCCCACTTTTGTATAAGGGGACTACATCTGCTATCCTCCAGTCTTTGGGTACCTCCCCTGTTTCTAGTGATCGGCTAAACAGGATAGCAAGAGGTTCAGCCACCACCTCTCTTAGTTCTTTAAGCACCCTGGGGTGCACCCCATCTGGCCCCATTGCTTTATCAACTCTTATTACTTCCAGTTCCTTCAGGACCCTTTCTCGTGTAAAGGGACTTGTGTCCATTTCTGCACTATTCTCACCCCTTGTACTCCATTCAGACCCATTACCCTCCTCTTCCTCAGTAAAGACTGAGCAGATTGTCAGCAGATTAGGCCTTACGGTCTATCGAGTCTGCTCAAACCTCAGATCCCTAGTTGGGTACCCAGGAAGTTCCAGTTACACTATTGTGCAAACTCCTTGAGGAGTCTGGGCATCCTGGGACCTCTCCTTCCTCATATTTGCTCCTAATTTCCCCAATTAATTGGAGATGAAACTTTGCTGAAGTGTTTGGAGACCTGTAGCTCACTCCTGGTAAAGTCCAAAATTCCAGCACTCTCAGGCAAAGGCACTGACACATTCAAATCCTCGATGTTCAAGTGAAAACTACCAATTTTGTTGAAGCTGTGCACTGCTCAAGCTGCAGACAATACCCCAGCACTACGGCTTCACAGCCTTTGACTACTGGTCGGTCATTTTTGCATTCACTTGCGCTTGCGCAAGGAGCGTCTTGGGACTTTTCGGCATTTGAGAGGTGTGTCACTGCTGAGCCAATTACAGCTGAAACTGCAATGGGCTTGGCAGTGTACACCAATGACAAGGCACTTTGGTCATGACTGTAGTTCTGCTTTGCTGACGTGGCATGTCCTCTACTTGAAAGAAATTAACCATTTCAATGAGAAAGCACTTCATTTCTTTCTGTAGCCGTAACTCTGGCCATGAGCATTACAGTGCACACTAATGCGCGTGGCTGGAGTTACTGTTGCTGTACTCTCTTTCCCCATCCTCACTCCTCTGACCCTCCCAAAGGCTTCAACATTAGCCGCAGTTCATCTTTCTCAGTCCACACTCCTCTGCCCCCCCTGCGCCTCAACATTAGCCATGGCTTTCTCTTAAAGCCAACATTGGGGTGCCCAATCCCTGTGTTGGTAAGAAAAAAAACTGTGCTACAACTGAGGGACACTGGGGAGCCCAATTCCAGTGTCCCAGTTCTTTCTCCTGCCCCCTTGCTGTCTGGGACACTGGGGATCCCACTCCCAGTGTCCCCATATCTATATCCCCCCAATAATCCAGGACACTGGGGAGCCCACTCCCAGTGTCCCCATATCTATATCCCCCCCAATAGTCTGGAACACTGGGGAACCCACTCCCAGTGTCCCCAAAAATCATTTAGAAATGTACCTGTAAAAAAGGAAACGGTCCCCAATGTCTTTAACAGTTCCTCATCATCTCCCCATCCCCCTGCCCCATACTGAGCATCCCTCTGCATACCCACCTCCCCTTACCCCCCCTTACCCCATACTTACCTTCGGAGGTTGTCAGGTGTCATCTTCTGTGGATCGCGACACATCTGCACTCTTCAAAGCTGAACAGCGAACTGAAGAATAAAGGTAAGCACCATATAATGGCTGTCAATGGGGTTTTCAACTTATGTTGATATGTCATCCATTTTTAGGATATTTTGCCCAAAATTTTCAACATGGGGTTCTTGGGACCCCACCTCGTGAACACTGGCACTGTCATTTCATTACTCAGTCCTAAAAGGTGATTTCGCGGTCACTGTGCGGAATCATCTTTTGGAACTAGTAACACGCTAACACCAGTGCCAGTGTTCATAATCGGGGTCACTTCTGATGGAAAATTTGGTGAAAAATTCAAAAAGTAGCCCACGAGTACAAACATGCATTGGGCGCAGTTTCTACAGGCACATAACTTTTCCAATTTTTAATATTTTCTCTCACAATTTTCAACATACACATTTTATCACACCACCTCATGAACAGTACAGCTGTCATTTTTCACATCCTGCCTGAAACCTGTTTTCGCACCTCTGCTGCAGAATTGCACAGTCGCTGTGCAAAATCACCTTTCAGAACTGATTAAGGAAACATCAGTGCCAGTGTTCATGAGGTGTTGTACCAAAAAGACCATGCTGAAAATTTAGTGGAAAAATTCCTAAAAATGGCCATGTTACACAGGTTCATTGAACCTTTTTGGTACATGCGTGTAACTTTGGTAATTTTCAATACTTTCACTCCAAAGTTTCAACATTGCCATTTTTCCGAACCCCCTCATGAACAGTACAGCTGTCATTTTTCACATCCTTCCCAAAATGTGTTTTCACACCTGTGGCATGGAATGGCACAGTTGCTGTGCAAAATCACCTTTCAGGATTGAGTAATGAAATGATAGTGCCACTGTGCATGAGGTGGGGTCCCAAAAAGCCTATTTTGAAAATATGGAGTGAAAATACCAACAAACACCCGGGGCGTTAGGGTTTTCAATCTTAACGCCCAACCCCCACCCTGCAGAGATTGACAGGCATCAGGGGGTGCCTTGGGGTCGTCAGCCATAATGCTTATGCCATTCCACCCTCACTCCCACCCTGCAGACAGTGACAGGTGTTGGGATGTGTCTTGGAGTCTTTGGCCCTAACATTCACCCCATTCTCCTATATTGCATCCATTTCAGCTTTCCTAGGAGTTATCAGTTCTGATGACCTAAAGGTGTCAAAACAGAGCATAAATGTTGCAAGGAGGGCCAGTGGTATGCTGGTGTGCATAGGCAGAGGTATCAGTAGCAGAAGGCGTGAGGTAGTGATACCATTGTACAATGCACTAGTGAGGCCACACCTACAGTACTGTGTGCAATTCTGGAGCCCACAGCTGCGCAAGGACATTGACAGGGTGGAGGTCATCCATAGAAGGGCAATCAAGATGGTACGTGGCTTGCAACACAGAACATATCAAGAGAGATTAATGGACCTCAATATGTACTCACTGGAGGAAAGGAGGGAGTGGAGGGACAAGATAGACATGTTCAAGTACCTCAGGGGCATAAACATGGTGCAGGGGCAGACATCTTCCAATGTAGAAGGAGTACAAGAATGAGGGGGGCATGATATGCAATCGGACTGGGGTAGATTACGAGGAAATGTGAGAAAGGTTTTCTTCACAGAGGGGGGTGGTGGTCACATAGAATAGCATGCCATAAGGGGAGGAGCCAACTGCCAAACTGAATGCAGGCATGTGTTTGGATTCAACCAGTGATTTTCTACTAAAAAACAAGTTAACACTTAATTAGAGGCAGTTTAAATCAACAGATCAGTGTACATTGAATGAAGTGGAACAAATTGATCCTAACATCAGCACAATGGGGAGACATACCCAAGGTGGCCAACAGACTGAAGGAGCATGACCAAAAGTTGATAAGACCCCAGATAGTTCATCGCTGTTCACTTCTACGTTGATGGCAAAAACTGGGCAACCAACAAATGCTGCTTTATTAAAAGCAGTCTAGTCGATGGATGCTAAATTGGAGGCTCTGGTAGGCAAAGTGACCATGCTGGATGCAACCATATTCATGGTGCAAGGAGAAGTAAAAAATGCATGGGGTACTGCTACTAAGGCCATTACAACAGCAGCAGGACTTGTGAAAGAAAATTCGGTGTTCCATCTACGTCTGGAGCACTTGGAGAACTAGGCCAGAGCCCCACATGTCTGAATTATTGGAATGCCAGAGAATGTTGGAGATGAAGACTTCAAAACCTTCCTAACTCAATGGTTAATGGAACATTTGCATTTCCAAAATGTTACCATCAAGAAACTGTATAGAATTACTCCTCAACGAGCTCTGGGAGATGATCCTCCTCCATGGACTGTGACGATTGTACTGGCTGACGAGGTCAAATGCAACGAGATGTTACTTGCCACTAGACAGGCCAAAAACCTAGACTGGCAAGGCTAAGTCATCCACCTCTTCCCTGAACTCAGCTACTCCACCCGGGCAAGACAGAAGGCTTTCGACAGTGTACAACAGCAGTTTCGAGCATTGGGGGTCCAACATGTCTTGATGATCCCTGCCGGACTAAAGATCATCTATGGAGTCAAGAGGCAAGACTTACACCTTTACTGACCCGAAAGATGCAGGTAAACTCGTGGTCCTTATTGGCCATGAGTTTGCAGCCAGAGGATCTGACTCTGAATCTGAAGAAAAATCTTAAAGATTCAACTTTGGACTTTACAAGAATGGTTGGTAAGATTCCGGGACTTGGTTTATGGTGGGGAAGGGCCAAAGGACTGGTTTAACAATATAAAACGACAGTCTGGTGTTACAATACTGCTGTTTTATTTCACTGTAAGATTGCACCCTCCCACAATTACTCCATATCACAGCACCTCACATTGGCAGCCATCATTCTTGCCACCATGAGGTTTTCAACTGGCAGGTTTTCCTTGTACCATTTACTGAATACGTTGCTCCCATTTGGAGATGTGTGGTTAACTGTGGGTTACGCATTGCTGACCAGTAAAATCGGCTCTTTTTTTTCTTCTGCTTGGGTTAAACTGCAACGTTACTATGCTTGTAAAAGTTACAGTTTTACTAATGTAATTTTGAATATTTAAGAGATACCTGGTTTAAAAAAGGAGTTAAAACACAGGCTTAAACTGTTTGTCTTTTGCCTAATATGCTCAATAGAGGACTCTTAGTCCATTGCATGGACGGAATATATTTTAGTAAAGTTCTCATCTCAGGGACTGCCCTCATTCTTGGCAGTGTAAGCTCATCCTTACAGTTTCTATATGAGATGTATGATAAGGTACTACCCCCCTTAAAATGTAGCATAATCTAGACTTGCGTCAAATCCTAACATTACATATTGACTATGTCTTTTCTCATGCATCAACTCTAGATGTAATGTACTTGTTTTTATTTGTGCAAACTAATAAAAAATAAGTAAAAAAAAATATATATTGTGCCATATGAGGTGGCAGGTGCAAGCAAGGCAGATGTGATGGTAAATGGGATCCAATCCAGGGAGAGGGGAGTGGCCAGCGAGATACCTCAGGGATCAGTCCTGGGACCAGTCCTGTTCAATGTCTTTATTAATGACATTGCAGAAGGCCTACAAGGAGTGTACTGCCTGCAGATGACATCAAGATCTGTAACAGAGTGGTTACTACAGAAGGAGTGGAGAAAATGAGGAGGAACCAGGAAAGACTTGAAAAATGGTCTGAGGAGTGGCAGCTGATGTTCAATGCAAAGAAGTGCAAAATAATGCACCAGAGAAGAGGAAACCCTGGGGAGAGCCACAGGATGGGGGGTAACATGCTGGGGTGCATAGACAGATCTATCACTAGCAGAAGGTGGAAGATGGGGGCATAGAAACTCTGGAGAACTACAGGACGGCGGGGGGGAGTTGCTGGCAGTCATCAAGGAACAAAGGGACCTGCTGGTTATTATTTCAGATGACCTGAAAATGTCAAAGCAGAGTACAAAGGCAGTGGGGAGGGCCATTGGCATGCAAGGGTGCATAGGCAGGAGTATCACCAGCAGAAGGAGGGAGATAGTGATGCCATTATATAAGACCCTGGTCAGGCCACAGATGCAGTACCGTGTGCAGTTTTGGAGGCTGCACCTTCTAAAGGACATAAACAGGCTGGAGATGGTCCAGAGAGGGGTGATCAACATGGTACAGGGCTTGCACCACAAAACTTATGAGCAGAGATTAGGGGACCTCAATATGTACTGGCTAGAGGACAGGAGGCAGAGAGGAGACATGATAAAGACATTCAAGTACATCAAGGGTATAAACAATGTGCAGGGGGAAACAACTTCCAATAAAGGAGGAGTACGGCAATAAGGGGGTACGACATGAAATTGTAAAGTGGCAGGCTAAGAGGGAATGTGAGGACATTTTTCTTCACAGAGAGGGTGGACGCATGGAATGGTCTACCACAGGAGGTCATGGGAGCAAGCACTGTAGTTGGATTTAAACATGCACTGGACAGGCATGGGAGAACCACAGAGGTAAAGCTGAGGGAGGGTCAGAAGCTATAGTCAAGTACATGGCTTAGGGCAGACTGGATGAGCCTAGCAATCCTTACCTGCCGACAGTTTCTATTTTTGAACCTCTGGCAGCCATGTTCACAGAGTCACTCAACACAGGAGTGGTGTCATAGGATTGGAGGAGGGCACATGTGGTCCCTCTACACAAATCCGGCAGTAGAGAGGAGGCAGGGAACTATAGGCCACTCAGCCTCACATCAATAGTAGGGAAGATCATGGAGGCACTGCTTAAAGAAAGGATAGTGAAACATTTAGAAGCAATTAGTGCCCAGAGCACAAGGTAGCATGGATTCACAGCAGGTAGGTTGTGTCAGCTGAATCTGATAGATTTCTTTGACTGGGTGACGAATGAAGTAAATGGGGTGGGGGTGGACCTCACCTACCTCAATTTCAGCAAGGCCTTTGACATTGTCCCACATAAGAACCTTATTGTACCTCGGGCAGTGCATAGGAGCCAGCCCTGCCATGGTTCCCTGCTCCACTTCCTCCTCCTTCACTTCCTTCACCTCAGTCTCTCTCACTTCTTTATTATTTCAATATTCAGAGGGAGGGGGGATAAAAGAAATAAAGGGGCAACCAGGTCAACTCCCAAATTGCACTCAGTTTATACAGGAGGTTGATTAAAAACTGAATCAGCACATAAACTCACACTAGCCAGAAGAAATGGCAAGAGGCAAAGTCAAGAACAATGAAGGAGGATGGAAGATATTTATCTAAATTTGGAGAAAAAGGAGTTTATGAGCAGGAATGGCAGCAATTGGCGTAAGTCCTAATTAAACTCTCTCTGCCTTTGGCAAATTAATGGCTGTCGTACTCTCTCTCTCCCCGGTCCTCACTCCCCTGCCTCCCCCCAGGCTTCTACATTAGCCATATTGCGGCTTTACTTATTGGCAGCTCCTGCCCCTTACTGCACTCTCTCTCCCTGTTCCTCGCTCCTCTGACCCCCCCCCCCAGGCTTCCACAATAGCCACATTGCTACTTTACTTATTGGCATCTCCTGCCACCTGCCATACTCTATCTCCCTGGTCCTCACTCCTCTGAAATCCCCCTCAAGCCTTCGACAATAGCCACAGTGCGGCTTTACTTATTGATTGCTACTGTCACCCACCACGCTGTGTCTCCCTGGTCCTCACTCCTCTGAAATCCCTCCTCCCAGGCTTCTACAATAGCCGCGGTGTGGCTTTACTTATTAGCAGCTTATGCTGCATGACACACTCTCTCTCCCTGGTCCTTGCTCCTTTGACCCCCCCCCCAGGCTTCTACATTAGCTGTGGTGTGGATCTACTTATTGGTGACTCCTGCCACCCAGCACACTCTCTCTCCCCAATCCACTAAGACCAGTGGGAGCAACTTCTCTGACTAGCAGCTCCTTCCTGCATTTATGGTGCCGCTTCAACCATTCAGCACCCGCTACTCTCACTGCTGCCTCCTTGCTCCTCTGAAGCCAGTACCAGCACCAAACACCACCGCAAATACCTGCAAGTGAACGTTCGGCATAGACAAATGCTTGTTTTCACTGTCATTGCTCAGTAAGTGCAATGGACATTATTTTATTTGCACTGACTATCTGAATTGTTTACTGCTTTTGCTATTTGCACACTGTTGTCAGCATGTTATGTTGCACATGCAGTTTAATAAAGCAGTGCACTTTAACCTGATGACTGGTTCCGGTGTCTTGTTTTTATTTGCAGTTCTGGTTTTGTCAGACACATTCAGCCTTTCCGAAGCATCCAGCATAGCTTATTGTTTCATCTAAGAAATGGCAGATTTTGCCCTTGATGCTATTCCAATGCCATTAATGAACATGTTAAACAGTGCCACACCCAGTTAAATTCAGATAAGAGTACTAATAGATTTCATGGGTTCCATGTCACAATAGCGATCACAAAACAGTGATCACTATTATGGCGTGTGTATATTGCAGAAAAGCATTTTGGTGATATACAATTCTCGGCGACCCCACTTCCAGTAACACTTAGTGTTTTTGCCGTGGGGCTGTGCCCCCCCCCGTGCCCACACTTGAGGGAGGCTTTGTCCCCTGCACCCGCCTGCTTTTATATTCTCAACTCCAGGGGGGTGCATGTCGAGGAGGGGGCAAAACTTGGCCAGGGGAGAAAAGGCAGCCGCAAGGAGCAGCAAAATACTCACCCCCGGTCCGTCCCAAACTCATTGCCTACTGCACCGTAGCCAGCCACCCTCACCACCACACCACAGGGCTGGTTCGGCTGCAGCAGGCTCTCCTTCGTATCTCAACTCTCCTTCCTATCCCTTCCCTCCACCTCCGTATCCCTCCCCTTCCGGTCACTTTCCTCACTATGCCATCGCTTCCTTTGCAGGGTAGCTGATGATGATAATGCTATAAATGATTTGCTGTTTTCACAGTCGCTCATTTATTATCGCTATCATCACTGGATACCGATTTCATGTGCCATAATAAAACTTTTAACCTGTGATATTATCTCCATGAGCCATGATGAGGGGATTTTAAATGGAAGCATGGTTAGGAGACAGTTACATTTAGGTGACAAATTCATTTTTATTGTTGATATTTTACTTCTCATGGGCAAAAGAACATGGTGGTGCTTTGTAAGTCATCTTGAAAACTGGATGTAACTCATTTAAATTTAAAGTTTCAATTGAACAAATTGTGACCACAATTTAATTGCAAGTTGCAAAATAAAGTGAGGTGACCACAGCAGACACTGAGGAACTTATGAATGAGGAACCTCTACAGAAGCAGATTGTGCATTCATAAGCATAACTTCAACTTTCATCATAATAATAACAACTTGAGAATTTTCAAAATGTGTGCAGCTAGTGAGGTAAAAATAATGTAACCTTTTTCCCCAGCATAGCATGGTTTTAGGAAGGCCCATAGTACAACAACTGCACTCATCCAGTTTAACAATGATGTCCAAGAGGCCGTGGATAGGGGCATGCACACAGGGCTGTTTTTATCATCCTTGCAAAGGCCTTTGACCTTGCGGACCACTCCTTAGTCAAAACTAAACTGTCTGCCTTTGTTTTTTTGCCTCCAGCTGTTACCTGGTTTTCAAACTTCCTAAGTGATCAACAGCAGTTTGTCAAATTCAACCAGTCCAAATCCTACCTCTTCATCAGTAATATTGGTGTTCCTCAATGCCCCATACTGGGCCTGCTGCTTTTTTCCCCTTTTGTCAATAAGTTGCCCAGGGCCACAGCATCCTGCTCCACCCTGCTTTATGCAGATGATGTGGTGCTTTATACCAGCTCTAAGAATATTACTGATATTAACGTATAGCTTAATGCTGATTTTGGTACTGTTCAGTCTTAGTTAGCTCATAAAAGGCTTCTGAACTCAAAACAACCCACTACATGCTCTTTGGTTTGGCACCAAAGCTATGGGCTTGTTTCCCTCCTTTTAGCGTCCACAGATCTGATGGCTCTCTCTCACTACTGTTGATTCCTTCAAATACCTTGCTTAACTTTGCCATGCCCTTGACTTTGGCCTGCACATATCTAATGCCTGCAAATCTGTTAATTTGTAGCTTGGATTTGCCAATAAGGTCAGACATGTGTTAACTCTAGCAGCCAGGCTTGCTATTGCGTGAGGTGTTTTATTGCCTAGCCTCGCTTATGATCTGATACTTTTTATGTTGCCTTGTGTGTGCGCAAGCAACATCTTGTGGTAGTAATAGCACAGTGAGAGGTGTGTCAATGTTGGTGAATGCAGGGAAAGCTTTAGTAGGTGTGTCCCTCTTTCCCCAATTAGCCAGCATGATAGCGTTGATGCAAGAATTATGTAAAGTGCCATCAACTTGAAACAAATGTGCCACTGCAATCAGAGATAAGCTCGTCATGCAGCAGTAGAGATGACATGCCTCCTGTACGTGCCTTTTCTGGTCAAACATTTCAATAAACATGGCAGCAGCTCCACCGTCACAGAATCTGCAAACAAAACTGACATCGGGGGTGGAATCACTGTGTTGGCATGTCCCCCACCCCCCCACCATTGTGTGGCACACTGGGAGCCCACCCCAGTGTGCTGCTGCTCACACAAAGCCGACCATGTTGGCATGTCCCCCACTCCCCCAACATTGTGTGGCACACTGGGAGCCCACCCCAGTGTGCCACTGCTCACAGAAAGCCAACCTTGTTAGCATGTTCCTTATGGTACACTGGGAGCCCACACCAGTGTGCGTAATAATCTGCCTTGTGATGTCCGGTTCCGTAATTTTTTTAACCTGATAAAAACTAAATGATCCCTCGTTGTCATGGTGCCCCTCCCCAACCTGCACCCCCTCTGTGCACCCTCCCCCACCCCCACCCCATACTTATCTCTGGAGGTCTGGCGCTGCGATTTTGTGGAGCGGGAACACGCCTGATTCTTCAAAACCAAAGTACAAAATGAAGAAATGCCAGTAAGCTGTATAATGGCATTAATGGGATGTTTTCAACTTAGGTGGATATCTCTGCCATTTTTTTGAATTTTGGCTCCAAATTTTCAACACGGGGTTCTTGGGACACCACTTCATGAACACATGCACTGTCATCTTGTTATTCTGTCCCAAAATGTGATTTCGCGGTCGCTATGTGGAATCATCTTTCGGGACTGATTAATGAAATGACAGTGCCACTGTTTATGAGGTGGGGTCCCAAAAAGCCTATGTTGCAAATTTTGTGAAAAAATTCCAAAAAATGACTGTGTTATGAGCATGCATTGCGTAGTTTTCATGCACGCTAATATCGCATAATTTTACTATTTTCACTCCATATTTTCAACATTGCCATTTTTCACACCTCCTTATGAACAGTATAGCTGTCATTTTCATATCCTGCCCAAAATGTGTTTTCACACATCTGGCGCACAATGATGCGGTCGCTGTGGGAAATCAACTTTTGGGGCAGATTAACAAAATCACAGTGCCACTGTTCATGAACGGAGGTCCCAAAATGCCTATGTTGAAGATCAGGTTAAAAAGATCCACAACATAAGTGCATTACAGGCTTGCATTGCACAGTTTCTACACATGCTCGTGACTTCACCAATTTTTCATATTTTCGCTCCAGATTTTCAACATTACCATTTTTTTACACCTCCTCATGAACAGTATAGCTGTCACTTTTCACTTCCTGCCAGAAATGTGTTTTTGCACCTGTGGCACCAAATGGCATAGTTGCTGTACAAAATCACCTTTCAGCTAATGAACTGATAGTGCCACTATACATGAGGTGGGGTCACAAAAAGCCCATGTTGAACATTTGGAGTGAAAATACCAACAAACACCTGGGGCATTAGGGTTTCCAACCATAACACCCCACCCTGTAGAGACTGACAGGCATCAGGAGTGTGACTTGGGATTGTTGGCTGTAATGCTCACGCTATTCCACCCCTACCCTACAGCCAGTGACGGTAATCGAGGTGCACCTTGGACTCTTCGGCCCCAAAGTTCACCCCAGTCTCCTATACTGCACCCATCTCAGTGTATTTCATTATGGAATGGGGTGAGCACAAGGCCCGAAGACCCCAAGGCACACCACAACACTTGTCGGTGTCTGCAGGGTATGGTGACGTGAAATGGTGTGAGCGTTATGGTGATGACCCAAAGGCACAACCCAATGCCTGTCAGTCTCTGTAGGGTGGGGGTTGGGTTGGCATCAGTTCAATACTTCACTGCCATTCCTATTATGTATCTCTCTAACTCCTGCACTACCAATGCCAATGCCAGCAAGACAACATTCGGCATTGATAAATGCTTGTTTTTTGAGGCAAGCAAATGTATCATAAATAAATGGAACGCCAGCTATAACAACATCTGCAATTTTGCTCTGTCTGTGCCCGGACTGGTGCATCACTGCTTTCTTTACTTGAGCCTAGGATGGCTTTCCCAAACCTCACGTTGGCTATATACCCTTGGGTATACCATAGAAGAGTTTATTGGAACAAATAAACCTGCTGCTCTGGCCAGTACGTTCATTAAAACTGACCAGGCTAACTCCCTGAGATCTAATAATCTGTCATTTCTCTTGGTGCTCCAATGCTCCACAAATATGGGTTAGCAGGCTCTTTCTGTCTTTGCACACAAGCTCTGGAATTCACTTCCACTCGATCTCAAGGTCTCGCAGACACATCTAGTTTTTAAGAATGAGCTTCGTAATTTCCTACTGAACTCTGATAAGCACTTTTGCACCCGATGTTTTGTACAACTACTAGTGTGTGCCTTTCATTTGTGTTTCAGTAGTACTCTGTTCTTAAGTTTCTGGATCACAGTATTGACTTCTGCTGTTGTATGTAAGATTGTAATGTACCCTTGTGCCACTGTGCTACTGTTTATTTTTGTTGTACTCTCCCGGAGTACAACAATAGGCAGTGTGTTGCCTGGTACACCTACTGCACCTGGTAAACAAAAACAAATTAAATAAAGTATTTGGGGTTTGACAAAGTAGAAAATTAACTGCAATGAGGATTTCTAAATGCTTAAGTCATTTTGAGCACTCTTTGTATCTCGATTGCTATCACATTTCCTCATCAAAGGTCAAGGCTATTACTGGAATGGTAAAGGCAATAACAGGAAGTCCTGTCTGTTGTCCAGAGGAAATTGAAAAAGGGTAGAAATTAGACAGCTGGTAGCAAGGTTTGAGGAGTGGTATAGAGTAGTGCCACCCATTTACAAAAGATTACGGAATGCCATATTTCACCAGAGTATGAACCAAACAGTGTAACAATAATAGGTGTCTGCTAGCAGATGAGAGAATGCCTTCTAACAGGAGGTGAATTTTAGAACAAAAGACATAGGATAAGTAGAGGGAATAAGTAAAAACATTACAGTCTGCAATGCGTTTGGGACCAGCAAGAACAGTGACCTACAATTGGTAGAAATAGTAAAAATCTTTACTTTTATACAGTAATGTTTGTTAGTACATCTTTAACACTATTAGGACCAAAGTCCTATTTTCAAGGTGGTCCTGTTTCTTGTAACAAATTTAGAATTTCATAACATAGTTTCAAATACAAACAATTTAAAAACAAGAAAAAATATAAAAGACATACTGACAGTAGACAATTAATGTTCAATATTAAAAAACTGTGTCCTGCCTATGGTCTAGGGCTTTGTGATAATGGTCTTGCCTAGAGGTCTGCAGCTACATGATAACTGGGAAAAAAACTGACCCCCATTCCTAAGCAGGGCATGTGCTTGTGCCAACACATCTGCAAACATCTGCTCATGACAGCAGCAGCTTGTGTAAGTGGCACACTAGTAGGGGTTGCTAGTGGGCCAAGCAAGCTAAGTTAGCCAAGAGGCCAGGAAGGAAGTCCAGATACCAGATATTGTACAGACCAGCATGACAAGATAATCTGGGAGGCCAACCACACCATTCTGGAGGAATCCATGGTCAGGTAGGTTAGTGATTTCTGTTTGAGGGTAAATTACTAGGAAGGATGGAAGAACAACAGGAGCACTGCCAAAGCTGAATGACATAAACCATTCTGCTTGTAGAGGACTGGAGGAAGCACATCTGCAACCACTGCAAGCTGGTTGCTGCTTTCAAGAGGTATATTGCCAGTCTGAAAAGGCAGCTGGCTGTGCCTTGGGGGCATGGAAGTAGGGCTGGCAGCTGGAGAGGAACTCTGGGGGGGTAAGGTGGTATGGTTAGCACTGAGGAGACCAGGGAAGAAGTGCATCTGGTATACTGCCTGCCAGGGCTGAGCAATATACTGCACACCACCCTGCTTATGGAGTGTACGGGGTATACCGTGAGGTTGTTCATGTTCTCGAGATATGCATTGCCAGGCTTCAGTGGCAATTGTATGTACCATGTGGGTTCATAGAAGTGAGAAGGCAGCTGAGAATTGGGGGAGGAGGCTAGTGAGAGCAGCACTAGGGCTGGGGGGAAACTAGTAGGGGTAAGTGGATATGGAGGGTAGTATCACAGATGTGGTCTCTTGTAGTAGGGAAGGGGATCTACTCAAGTGGAGAAGGTATGTAGCAAGCTTAGTAGGCTGGGCAAAATTTATATTCCACCAGCAGAATTCTGGCAAAATGCTGATTTCACATCCATAAAAGTTTGTGGAATTTCCATGAAAAGTTTGGGAAATTTTGACAAAATTGTGATTTTGACTACAGTAGAAGCCACTTTAAGGGGATGGCTCTGTGGCAGAGTATTCATCCCCTTAAAGTGAACATTTTGATTAACAGAAGCTGCTCAGTCTTAAAAAATAAAAATAAATGGGCAAACATGCATATGGAAACATGAAACATAAAACGAGACACACAGTTTAACGTACAGACAACAGAGACACAAAAGCACTGGCACTGTTTGTGATTACAGCTTGTTTAGTGTACTAGTGCTGGTTGTCTCCACGAGTTATAAACTTTATTTATGTCATAATTAAATCCATTTAAAAGCAACACTTATCTGAGAGCGTACTCTACCCCTCTGTCACACTATCTCAGTTGAAGAAATCGGTTATCTTCTTCTGTTTAGCCTCCGCGAACAAGCTCCTTAGGATTGCTCTCTCCAAGTTGAACAGCTGCTCTCGCAGTTGAATGTTGCCATGTTGTAAACACCAGTCATGGAGGGGCCCGATGTGAGCAATAGCTTTCTTGTTCATAATGGGTGCTGGAGGCAGGTTGTTTACATTGGTGGCATTGTCTTGTTCTTCTGTTTGATCTTCTTGCGACATGGAGTCACAGATATCCTCCAAGGTCAATTCTCCTTTGGTTTCTTCAAGCTTGTCGATCTCAACAAATCATAGGAACTCCTCCTCGGTGAATGTGGGTGGTCTCAACATCTGCCAGGGGGTTGTCCAGACCTCTTGTGTGGCAGCACCCTCTGCTGGTTCCTCGGCAGGATCACTGGATGTTAAAAAACCTGCTTTGTGAAAACAGTTCACAATTGTGCTCTCCTTTACAGCAGTCCATGCCTTGAGCAACATGAAGATTGCATCCAGGAGATTCACACGGCATGTAGTCTCCAATGCCAGAGACATGGACCCTCTGTCAATGATACAAACAATGTGCTCTGAAAACAGACAGCGGTAATGCCCCTTCAGATTCTTTATCACTCCCATATCCAGGGGCTGTATTAAACTGGTTGTGTTGGGAAGCAAGAACTGAATCTGAATGTGGCTAAAATAGCCTACGATGTTAGAAATGTGAGTACTGCAGTTGTCCACTAACAGCAGCACTTTCCATCTGCGATGCCTTAACCTTTTGTTCCAGTTGTCCAGCCATTTATTAAAAATGAATGAAGTCATCCAGGCATTTGTTGAACTAACGTAGGTAACTGGGAGGGTTGTCAAATCCTTTGGGAGGCAGTGTGGTTGCTTGCTCTTCCTGATGGCCACAACTGGCAGTCTTTCTTTGTCTGCATATTGCAGCAGTACAACAAGGACACAGGGACCTTCACCTTTTTGCCACCAATAAGTTCTAAATCCTTCTGGATGTGTCCCCTATCTGGCTAGCCCCTGTAGAAGATGCCAGTCTCGTCCACATTAAAAATGTTCATGGCAGCAAAATTGGCAAGCAGCATGGGGAGCACATTTTTTATCCACTTGGACACCAGTTCATCATCCACATCCATGAGCTCTCCCTGCTCTTTTTTGCACACAATGTTCTGATGCCCTGGATAGCCACCCATCCATTGCTTCAAACTCTTCATGCTGTAGATGGGTGGCTAGCTTGCTTGCCTTCTTTTTTAGAATGGGGCCAAATATTCAAGCAACTTTTGTGACCACATTTGTAAACCACAGGTGGAGGGCATCTTCCACCCATGTGTCCGTACCATCCCATTTTCATTTTCTTGAGGGGTTGCTGTTGCAAAGCCAGGCAGACTGCAGTTCTTCCTTTTTCTTACTGATGCATCCAACCTGGTTTTTAGAAATTCCAAACTGGGTCACAACTGTAGCCATGGAGGCACCACACTAGTGGAGTGCCATCACCTTAATTTTCTCAGTGAGAAGTGGGTCAATATGTTTATTCTCCATAGCAGCAGCACAGAAGCAGCACAAAATCACAAAAGGACCCAAGAGACAAAGCACACAGTGGAATTCCAGCCAAGAAAACAATCAAACACCAACTGAGCAGCTCTGTAAGTTTCTTTTTAAACAGGCTATTGCTGGAATGAGGTCTGAAGCAATTAACAAGCTGTGACTGCATGATTCAGACCTGCAATTAGAGAGACAGATGAACCTAATCACTCTCTAATCATTCCCTTTAACAGAAACAGCCATCCCCTATATAGGAAGCAGCGCTCATTGAATAACACACCCACTTAATCAGTGACCTGGGGATCATCCCGTTTAAATGAACATCCCCTTTAAGCGCATCTCGATTGAGTAGCTTCAACTGTATTTCAATCTAATTTTAAAAGTAAAAACACAGAAACAGGGTGCTCTGTACACATATATAAGTAGTGCACCTACCTCAGGAGTGGAGGGAATAAATCATACAGCACAACACACAGACAGCTACCTGGCAGTGTGGGTGAGGTCACTACCTAAAATCAGCTTTAAACTGGGAGGCAAAACAGATCACAACTGCAGTCAAAAAATAATGCCACAGTTAGTTATGAATGGGAAAAAATGTGGAAAATGGTGCCCCCCCCTCTTTTTTTGCTGCTTAAAAAGCCTGCAATTTTGTACAACTCCAATGTTCTTACTAGTCATAAAAGTTGGAGGGGTTCTTGGTCTAATCATCCTGCTGAATTATGATCAAGCCTGACCACTATGGCAAAGTGACCACCTCCATTGGGTCAGGAAAAAAGTAACACATGTTATCTTGCCATTTCAGAGTTAAGGTCCCTCTGCTTCATTTGATGAGGAACCATTCTCTTGGCTTCATTACTTACGTAGTGTGCTCTGGTCAATAAGTGGCACACAGGTGAAAAAACATTTTCATTACCTGTATCAACTGAAATTGAGAGGCTTTCAACTATGGCCTGCACTTGTTCTACATTAATTCACAAATATGTGACGCTTACCCTTATAGAACACACTCCTAAATGCTGTTATATGTTACAAAAAATTAAAACGCAGGAACAGGGTGCTCTGTACACATATAAAAATAGTGCACCTACCTTTGGATTGAAGGGAATAAATCATACAACACAACACTCAGACAGATACCTGCCGGTGTGAGTGAGGTCAGCACCTAAAATCAACTTAAAACTGACAGGCAAAACAGACCACAACTGCAGTCAAAAATTTTAGATGCTGACTCAGTCTACAGTACCCACTTGGCAATGCTCTTCATGAACAAATTGCTACTTCACATAGCAAAAACTATGCAAAGTGACATTTCACTTGTACTTCACTGGCATAGTGCCACTATGCATAGTTTTTGTTCAGCAATTTTATTTTATTTTATTTATTTAGTTTTTGTTAACCGGGTAAGTGCGCTAGTCAGCAAGTGACTGTTTTCAGGCACGACCCGGGAGGTACAATTACAACACACAAAGAGTACTCAGTTTGCTACATGAGGAACTTTCTTATGTAAAGAATTTCACAAAGTCACACTCTAACCTTCAGGAAACTCAGGAAACTTTGCAAAGTATTTTGTGAGATGAATTTTTCTGACTTCACACATCTTTAGTCATAATGGAGTACCATTGCTAGTAGACACCAACAACAGGCATCAGCATTTGATTGGCTAGGTTGAGGAGGTCAATCAGAAATTGGGTCTGGTAGGGTCAGTCCAGGTCCAGAACACCTGCCTTGAGGAATAAGAAAGAAAAGGCTAGACAGAGAGATAAGAATGTGATAGTCATTGGGACTCCATAGTTACTGCAGTTGATGATGTGGTGGAGGAATTTCTATGCCAGTTTGGCAACTCAGTTAAGGTTGTTTTCCTCCTGGAGTGTGGGTCCAATGAGTGCTTTCCATCACCAGTAGTGCAGCTACAGGATAGATCAGACTGTCATTGTCAATCATGGCACAATGATATATGGAGGACAAGAGAAGGGCATTCATGAAACAAGAAATGTTTCTGAATGGAAAGCATCCAAAGTAATATTTCTGAGATCTTCCCAGTTGGGAACTAGTCAGTAGTGTAAGTGTACTATTAGGCAGGCTAATGCTTGGCCAAGGTTCTGGTGAAAGAGGAAAGGTATTCTTTTTTTAGCCATCTGGAGGGTCATCTTGGGCAAGGGACACTTGTGTGTCCAGGATAAGCTAAACATGTGACAGAAATGAGTGGGGGTACTGAGAAGGAGAAAAGGGAAAAAGCAGTCTGTGAAGATGCAATCCAGTCAGTCAGGTTTTATTAGCAGTGAAGATATCACCATTGTCATGCACCAGCTCAGCACCATTACCAAGACAGGTATTGAAGGGCACTGGCACTCCGCACTGGGAATATGCTTTCTTTATTTACATGTCAATGAGAACTGATTTTTTTTGGGTCCTGGTGGGGAGGGGAGGGTGGTAGGGGCAGGAGAGGGGTTGGATAGGGGTATTTATTTATTTATTTATTTATCAAGTCTAGGATTACAAATTATGTTAATTGTATCTGGTGACTGGTCAGGTTGGGGGAGTTTATTTGGAATGCTGGTGGGGGCAGGGTATATTAAAATATTTTTTTTTGTGGTTATGCTTTTTAGTGGTATTTATCATATATATTAATACAGCCATACAGCGTATAAAAGGGTACATGGCAAACCAGCAAACAAAACACATAGAACAATACCATCCAGCATGAGAGTGGTACATGTGTGACAATGCTCAGCAAAGTTATAGCCATATTTAAATTGAACACAAATCAAAGAGGCAACACCCAGAGCAGTCACAGGGAAAACACAGTAGGAAAATGCCTCAGCAGAAACCCCCCACTTACATTCCAGATAAAATCCCTAAAAACAAAAGTCCAGAGGTCCTTAAGGGGATGCTGATGCAAATCTCACCCTGGAAGGAAACCACATACACAGTCATTTAAGACAAAAACATCATGTCCAACTGCCATTGTATTATCCAATACATAAAAGAAAAAGAGAAATACAGGGAATTAATTGATATATAAGGTTCAAAGATAAAGGAGTCGGGTGGCAAACAACCACATCTCTTCACTGACAAGACCATAAC
Organism: Neoceratodus forsteri; assembly: GCA_016271365.2. Classification (NCBI taxonomy): domain Eukaryota; kingdom Metazoa; phylum Chordata; order Ceratodontiformes; family Ceratodontidae; genus Neoceratodus; species Neoceratodus forsteri. The sequence goes on from CM028134.1 coordinate 251,282,266, forward strand.
CAAAGAAACAGTTATGCTGTGCTTTAGCCTATACCTGCATGGGGGGGGGGGAAGGTATGCCAGATATGGAGCCCAGTACAGGTAGTAGTGATGCAGTTTATTAGAAACCATATGTGACATGTGATCCAGCTGGGCAATCTCTGACAGCGAGTTATATAGCTCAGGCAGGGAAGGAACCTCCGTGGTTCTCCAGCGGCAGATAATAAGCCATTTGGCTTGCAGACTGAGGGTAGAAAGCCATCTCATCTGCACACTGGAGAGTTTGACATTGTTAGGGGGGAGCCCCAGAATCCAGACCAGAGGGTCAATACCCACTGCACAGCCCAGCACCGGTTTGGCAAGCCCCAGCACTGTGGACCAGTAGGATGAAAGCAGTGGGCAATGTCATAATACATGGATAAGGTCTCCTACATGGGTATCACATCTCCAACACCGATTGTGATCAAGAATATGCAAGCAGAGAAGCATGAGAGGGGTGTGGTACCAATGGGAAAGAATCTTATTTTGAATAAGCTGACTTCAAGCATCGGGTAAGTAGTAATGGGCACTTCGCCATCAGGCCTGCCATTGAGCCTCCGAAATAGGTTTATGAAGGGCCTTTTCCCACTTCATTTTTGCTGATTCAGAGCCGGACGGAAGGTGAGACCTAAGACCTGAATAAATAAGACTAGCTACACCCTTTTTAGCAGAGAGCCATCTGGAAAGGGGGGCATGGTTCCCTCGTACTGTCCCCTTGAGTCTTTTAATGTAGTCCAGTACAGCATTACGTAGTTGCAGATATTGCCAAAAAGCTATTTTTTCCCGGTGGAATTCAGAATCAAGCTCCCAACAGGGGTGGAGATTGGACACTTCTTTGTCCAGCACCTGGGACAGTTTAAATATACCTCTGCTGGCCCAATCCACCGAGAAGAGAGGTTTCCCATCAACCAAAAGAGCACCATAATGCCAAATGGACATTTCAACCAATGGACGTGGGTTAGCCCGCAGCTTCTTGTGAACCAGGATCCATGTGGAGACAGAGGCCAAGATAGTGGGGTGGTCCTGCAAGCATTTTGGCAGAGGAGAGTATAGCAGGGCCGACAGACAGTGCCATCAGGCCACCTCAACCTCCATCCCAACCCACTGTGGGGCCTCCATCCCAAGTGGAAGGAAGCAGGCAAGGGTCTGCACCGTGAGGTATGCTATTTTATACCCCTGTATCCATGGCAGACTCCAGTCTCCCTCCCTCCAATGTACTTGTAGCTTATTCCTACTATACCTGAGTCTGGAATTTTCCCATATAAACCCCGAGATTAACCTGTCTATGAGAGTGACCCAAGTTTCTGGGAGTGCCAGTGGGATATCTGAAAGAGTGTATAAAAGCTTAGGGGCTATGACCATCTTTATGACCGATATTTTCCCAGCCAGGGTGAGGCAAAGTTTACGCCATCGGTCAAATTCTGTCCTGACCTATGCCAGCAGGGGCTTGATGTTGATCTCCCAGATCCTGATCAGGTCTTGATTTAGGCGGATACCCAGATATACCAGCGAGTGGGCAGCCCACTCTAGGCCAAACTGGGAAACCAACGATTCTGTGCATTGAGAATTAAGTGGCAACACCTCTGTTTTTGAGTGATTGATCTTTAGCCCCAAAACCATGGCAAATTCGGCTAACAGGTTAAGTAGAGGGGGAATGGAAGCTGGGGCATTAGCTAGGGCACTAGCAGATTGTCGGCATACAGAAATGTAGCAAAGACCTTGTCATCAATAGAGAAACCTTCAATATGGGGTGAGGTGAGAATAGCTATTGCAAGGGGTTCCACTGAGAGGATAAAAAGGAGAGGGGATAGTGGGCACCCCTGCCTGGTACCCCGCCTGAGAGGGAAGGGAGCAGACAAGATGGAGTTTGTAAGGACCTGCGCCAAGGGCTGATTATACAAGACAGTGACCCAGGACTGAAAATGGGGTCCAAATCCCGTAGCCTCAAGCACCTGGAGCAAAAAGTCCCATTCAAGGGAGTTGAATGCTTTCTCAAAGTCAATCGCCACAGCTGCAGTGGGGGTAGGGCAGTGATCATCAAAAGCCATGATATGAATCATGGAACGGATATGATCCCTGCTAAACCTGCCTGGAACAAAACCAACCTGAAACGAGTGAACGGGCGAAGGAAGTAGGGGGCTTAGGCAGGTGGCCAGAATCTTAGAGAAGATTTTGCTGTCCGAGTTGATAAGGGAGATGGGCCAATAGCTAGAGGGGCATGAGGGATCCTTCCCTTTGTACATCAAAATATTAAATTACTGAAACTGATAGTGAAATTCACCAGGGCAGGGGAGGAGGATTCTGTGGGGTGGGGTTGGGGGGGTTTATGAAACTCCAGGTCGCTCCTGAAAAAGGGACCATTGGTCTCAGTGGGCTTACCCGGTACACAAAATCTAAATAAATAAATAAATAAGAGTTTGGGAGGTGGGAGGGAGTGGAAGTACAGCACAGTGGGTGGGGGAAGTATTTTATGCAACTTAGGAGTTAAAAAAATGTTAAATTCCCTGGCAAAGCTGGTGCACTCGCTGGGAAATTCACAAAGCTTTGCAAATTGTGAATTTTGTGAATTTATGACAACTTTACTGGCAAATTAAAACTTTGAAACATCTCTAGCCATAAAACCTAAAGGTCTAAATCATGTTAAGCAATGTTTTTGCTGTTAGGAGGACCAGGGGTAAACTGGAATGACCAGCAGAGTAAGGGAAGTAATCCTACTTTTCAAGGCCCTGGTCAGCCCCACCTGGAGTACTGTGTGAAGTTTTAAGCTTCTCAATAGAAAACAAGCATTTGTCAATTCCGAATGTTGTCTCGCTGGCGTTGATATTGGTAGTGCAGGAGTTAGAGATGCATAATAGGAATGGCAGCGAAGTATTGAAGTGACGCCAACCCCACACCTACCCTGCAGAGACTGACAGGCGTTAGGGTGTGCCTTTGGATCATCAGCTATAACGCTCATGCCATTTTACCTCACCCTACCCTGTAGAGACTGACAAGTGTCGCGGTGTGCTTTGAGGTCTTTGGGCATTATACTTATCCTGTTCCATAAGAAAATACCCTGAGGTGGGTGCAGTATAGGAGAATGGGGTGAACTTTGTGGCCAAACACTCCAAAGTGCACCACGATGCCTGTCACTGGCTGCAGGGTGGGGGTGGAGGTGGAATGGCGTAAGCATTACAGCCAATGATCCCAAGTCATACCCCTGACACCTGTCAGTCTGTAGAGGGTGGGGTGTTACAGTTAGGAACCCTAACACTGTAGGCGTGCATTGGTATTTTCACTCCAAATTTTCAACATGGGCTTTTTGTGACCCCACCTCATGAAGAGCGGCACTATCAGTTTGTTAGCTGAAAGGTGGTTTTGCACAGCGGCTATGCCATTTGGCAACACAGAGATGAAAACATTTTGGGCAGTATGTGAAAAATGACAACTGTATTGTTCATGAGGAGGTGTAAAAAAATGGCAACGTTGAAAATCTGGAGTGAAAATATGGAAAATTGGTGGTCATGAGCGTGCGTAGAAAGTGTGCAACACACGTCCGTAACCCAATTATTTTTGGGATTTTTTTAACCACATTTTCAACATAGGCATTTTGGAACCTCCCCTCATGAACAGTGGTATTGTGATTTTGTTAATTTGTCCCAAAAGTTGATTTCCCACCACCGTTGTGCGTCACAGGTGCGAAAACACATTTTGGGCAGGATGTGAAAAATGGCAGCTGTATTGTTCATAAGGAGGTGTGAAAAAATGCCAGGGTTGGAAATGTGGCATTAAAATATTGCAAATTTGTGAAGTTACAAGGGGGCGTGGAAACTGCTCAATCAAGCTTGTAACACAGTAATTTTATGGACTTTCGTCACCAGATTTTCAACATAGGCATTTTAGGACCTCTGTTCATGAACAGTGTAACCGGCATTTCCTCAAACTGTTCCGAAAACTGATTTTGCACAGCAACTGTGTTATTCTGTGCTGGAAGTGCAAAAACACATTTTGGCCAGGATATGTAAAATGACAGCTGTACTGTTCATGAGGAGGTGTGGAAAAATGCCAATTTAGAAAATCTTGAGTGAAAATATTACAAATTCACGAAGTTACAAGCGTGCGTGGAAATTGCACAATGCACGCTAGTAAAACAGCCATATTTTGGATTTTTTCCACCAAATTTGTAACATAGGCTTTTTGAGAGACCTCCCTCATGAACAGTGGCACTGTCATGTCTTTAACTGGTCCTGAAAGGTGAATCCACGCAGTGACCGCAAATTCAGCTTTTGGAACCGAATAATGCCATGACAGTCACTGAATTCATGAGGAGGGGTTCCAATAACCCCATGGTGAAAATCTGGTGTAAAAATTCCCAAAATGCCCGAGATATGCACCAAAGCTGAAAAAAACTATTTATGTCATTATACAGCTTACCTGCATTTCTTCAGTTTGCGGTCGGCTTTGAAGAGTGCAGACGTGTTCCTGGTCCACGGAAGATCGTCGCGCCTGACTCCAGAGGTAAGTATAAGGTGGGAGGGGTGTGGGGAGGCAGGGTGCACAGTGGGTGGGCGCGGGTTGTGGGAGGGGGCAGGAAGACCATGAGGGAATGTTTTCTTTTTTACAGGGTAAAAAAAAAGCGGGAACATCACGGGATGGTTTTTGGTTTTTCAGGCACATTTGGCACACTGGGGTGGGCTCCTAGCGTGTCGCCTGATTGTTTTGGGGGGGCTGTAGCCAACAGGGGATTCAGCACCCTGCTGACACATGGGGGGACAAGAGCAGAGGGGGATTGGGCACCCCCTAGGCACACAACAGATGGGGGGAGACATTATGCCGACGGGGAGTGGGTTCCCCTATTGGCTAAATAAACAGGGATGGGGACTGTAGCTGACAGGGATTGGGTCCCCGCTGGCCAGCAAAGGAAGACTGTTGGGGGAGCGTGATGATGAGGGGGATTGGGCACCCCTAGGCACACACTGAGAGGGTCATTATGCCAAGCGGGGGGTGGGCTCCACCGGGCAAATGAAGTGGGTCAGGAATGCGAGGGGATGGGGCACCCTGTCACCATGTTTACATGGGGAGGCTGTGCCACTGCAATGAGAAGCTTGCTTCTCATTGCAGCGGACATTTTCTTAGATGTGGTCACCACATTACGTCTTGCTGGTCTGGCACCTGCATGCTGTCTTACTGGAGAATGAGGGATGCACCTACTGATACGTGCCCTGCATTCACCCACAGTGACTGCACCTCCAGATCTGCTCCTAATGCAATATGTTGGCTGGTGTGCAAGTGCGAGCCAACATAAAAAGGCATTGAGGCAGTCAGGATGTTGCAATGCAGAGACACCAAAGAGATCTGGGGTATGAAGGACAAATGCTGTACATAATAGCTGGAGGCAGTGAAAATGATAACCCAGGAGAAAAGGAAGCTGCAAGGGGACTTGATTTCAGTCTTCCACTTATTTCAGGTTATATTGAACAGATAAAGATGTTTGATCAGGTGTGCTCCCTCATGGTGCAGGGACATACCTTAAAGTTCAGGGGTGGTAAATTTTGGATAACATTAGGGTGCACTTCTTTTCTCAGAGGATCGTGAAACTATAGAACAGCCTACCAGCAGAGCAATGCATATGAATACGAAAACACCTTTCAATATAAGCTTTGAGAAATTTCTGCTTACCATGTGAATGATGTGGTACCCTGGATAGTACATTGGGAGGGGTGCCCCTATAAATTAGTATTTGTTTTTACACCACACTTATGAATCTCTGACTATGAAACAAGAGAGTGGACCTGATTGGCTTAGTCAAGTCCAACAATAAATTACTGTTACAATGTCACTAGAAATATGTCCATTCTACCTGGTTGAATGCTTTTTCCTTGGCCATCAGCATGAGCAGCCATAGATTAGTCAGAGTCATGGCATGACATGTGACCATTATTTATTTATTTATTTAAAATGTGTTAACTGGGAAAGGTACACTGAGCCTAGGCTCGTTTCCAGGTGTGACCCAGGGAAGGGAACACAAAAGGAGGTACAAACAATAGCATAGTAAGAAAAAAAATACCTGCAAATAAGTACAATATAATACAATACAATACAATAAATACAATACAGTACAGTATAATATAATGCTCTGGTATGTGCAAGCAAGGCTGTGGGAAACTTACAGTCAAGGGTAAGAGTCACACAAAGAGAGAGAACAGGAAGCAATAAGGAGGATAGCAGTAATCCTGTAAAGTACTGTACGGTCACCATACAGACTTTCAGAAAGGCTATCTGATCAGGCACATGGGGCTCAATTTTCAAAGGTTGACGGGGGCTTGCGTCAAGCCTGGTGTCAACCCCATTCTTTGGCACAGCTACACCAAACTCCTTTGATGCAACTGCACCCGATTTTGGTACATTGGGTGCAGCTGAAACAGTTTTCACACATTACAGCAGCTAGCACCAAATATTTGGCACCAGCTCCGGAAAAATGGCGCCCCAAATGGCACAAGCTAGATCAGGGAAAACGTGGTCTAACTTGTGGCATTAGGCCATCGGGATTGAAAATCCTGATGGGGAGTGGGAGAATGCCGGAAGCCCCATGCGCCAAATGGTTGGTGCACCAGGGGCTTGTGGCACTCTCAGAACTCTGAAAATCAAGCCCATGGTAACTAAGAAAGGCAAAACATGTTCAATGCAGATTGCTAAAACTGTAGCAAAACATTTTGCATTATAATTGAGTAAGGCTACTAGCCTTTAATTTTTATAGCAGTATGCATATTTTCCCTGATTTAGGATGAGCATAAGGTCACTTCTTAATGTGGAAGGCAACATGTTTTTCTTCAAGGTCTCTTCAAATAAATTTCTTAAGTTTGGGATTAGTAGATGAATATATTTTTATAACAATTTGGAGTGAGGTCATTAGTACTGAGAGCATTATCAGTAATCATCAGTCCCTTTATGGCACTAACAGTTTGTTGATCTAAATATATATACAGTACATAGTAATGCAGTATTTTAAGATTATAATGAACTATAAGACAGCATGTCCACCCAACCCTACTTCATAAGCAGGGATAAATATGCTTTGCAAACAATTACTAATTTGCATGTGAAATAGTGGTGTCTAACATATCTCTTTGTTGTGCATCTAGCTTTTGGAGGCCCAATTCATTTAAAAAGTGATCAATGTCAGTTTTCAGATTTACTCATATAAATCTTCTCATAAGCATGATAATGGCAAAACCCTTAACTGATGCTCTTATAATCTCACAGGAGGGTCCCAGGGGCATTGATATTAGTTGGGAAATAAGTGATTTAGCTGTTTGTGGTTTTTTACCTTAGAGTAAAGACACGACTAGCATTCAACATATCCAAGTTTAATCTTCCAGAGTGCAAACATGGTCCCCACATGAAGTACTGTAAAAAATGATTTATTTTTATGCAAAGTAATTTTAGTGCAGACTCAAATGCAACTATAATTGTGCAAATTTAATTTAGCACTAAAGCATTATTGACATATTCACTGCAATGGAAAAAAATGCTAATAGTGTTAATTCGCGCACATTTATTTTAGCACAAATTACTGGTTCAGCGAAAATATCAAAAATAAGATGATTCCATGACACCGGCATGACAACAAGTACCCCAACCTCCTCGACTGCGCTGGGAATCCGTCAACACCCCCGACCCCGACGCAACCCCGCAACGACCGGCAACACAGCGACGCTCAATGCGGGGGGGCTGCACACCCCCTGTATCCCCATGCAGGAGGCTGCACCCCCCTACTATAGATATCTAACTCCACATTGCACAGACAGTGGAATTAGATATTGACCCCCCCATCGCCATCAGTAGATCAAAGTGAAACCCTTGTCGTTGCCAATATAGGTGCTGTGGGGGTTTTGGTGCACTGGTGTCACTGTAGCGATGGTATACCAAATTATTTGATCGCGAAAATTTCTAGTTTTACGGTAACATGTTTTATTTCACCTTGTGTTTTACAAATGTATCCCATGGGCTGGTATCTGCTGCATCACATAAGGTGAGTTCAATATGCTTAATCTCTTTAGAAGAGCCACCTTTTCCTCCCCCCCCACCACATATGAATCTCACAGTATTTGCTGTACCTTAAAGGCACTTTTGAAAGCTTCTCATGTTACCACCATATCCCTATGAAGTATCCTGTGGTTTATTAAAGCAAACACATCTGTAATACTGTAAATTGCTCAAGTATAGTTGCAACCTCAGGGATGTGAAAAATATTATTATACCTACATCTACACCTACACCTACCCCTACATCTACAGTGCCACCCACCAGGATGAAGCACTCTGTAATTTTCCTGCATGGAAAATAGGAGTAATTGCCATTAGATTACATTACATTCCTGCAGTATTCTGCAAGATAGTACTAGCAGATCCTGTGGTAAGAGTGCTTCACCTTTGTGGGAAGCACTGTATATATTTGCAGGCATGAGATGGTCTGCTGAGAAACAGACTCTCCACATAAATGTGTTAGAGATGAGAGTCATCTTCTTGGCATTGGTTCAGTTCAAAGGCCACATTGGCTATTGAAAGCTTGATATGACCTGAAAAGTCACACAATATATCCAGACTTATCCGTGAATGGTAATTTATATGGCGGGGTTTTAAACCCCAGTTTCTTGCCTAGTAAACCTGATGAACTTAATATGAACAAGATCCCTTTAGTAGTATACTCACACAACATTGATGGGCTCAATAGCCCCATCAAAAGATCAAAAGTCTTGGCACCCATCTGGAAGCAACACCCCATATTGGTTCTCCAGCAGGAAACACATTTGGTACCTGCAGAGTATGATAAGCTAACCAAAATTGGTTTCTCACACGAGGTGGCATCTTCCTACATGAATGGGAATCACAAGGGATGGCTGCTCTTATCCCCTGGCAGGCACCCTTTCTGGTTAAAGCTACCTCTGCAGACACTCGTGTCTGTCTGGCCATGGTTGAAGGAATGTACTTGAAACAGGACCTTACTCTGGCCAGTCTATATGTCTCACCAGATCCACTTCTATATTAGCAAAACAGTTGTATAGGAGAATAGTAGATTCAGAAGGGCATTCTCATAATTGGAGGGACCTTAATTTTATACTTTGTAATAAAGATATGACTAATAGTAATCCCCTTAAGGATACATCATTACAAAAACTTAGTTGATCTTTCTCAGGGAATTAACGTGGACAGACATTTGGGGGTACCCAGCAACTGACACTTTGCTCATACACCCACTGTTCCTCCACACACAGGATTTACACTATAATTGACCACATACTACTTTTGGCAGAGCATGTCCATACTATTCAGAAGTCTACAATTTTACCTATACTATTCTCTGACCATACCCTCCTGTGAGAGGAACAGACTTTAGCTAATGAGAAAGGCACCTCTATCTGGCGGCTGAATAATTTGCTATTAAATGTCCCCAACTTTAAAACTTTGGTACAAGATAGAATACAGTAGATTCTCTCCAATAATGATAAGGAAGGGGTAAGCCCCTCGATTTTGTGGGACACTCTAAAGGTAGTACTCAGGGGGGACATAAAAGCATATTCCACCAGACTTGAAAAGTAGAAGGAGAAAAAATGGAGCTGCAGACTCTACATCAGTTTCACATGCAAGGGGATACTTCCATACTTCTGCACTTAAGGCAGACCAAACAGAAAACACAACATCTCTTAGATTTAAAAACAGAAATGGTTCTCAAGTTTTTACAGCATAAATAGTATGAAGGAGGGTCAAGGGCAATTATGGTGCTAGCATACCATCTGTGGCAAAAAATAGCCCAGAACATGGTTACTCATGTAAAACACCCCACCACTAAGCAAAAGAAAATGACTCTAGACAGAATTCTGGGGGCCTTCCAGGTTTACTTGTCACCAATTCTATCAGGCTGACACTCGTCCCTCTATTGCTGAGATAGCAGACTATTTGCAGCCCTTGAAGCTATACACATTTGCTATTGCTTCAGCAGCAGACACTAGCAGCACCAAAGTGATGCAGATGCTTTGGGGGTGATGAAGCCTCTAAAAACTAATAAGACCCCCAACTCAGATGGCTACACATCAGAGTTTTTAAAAACATTTCAGGACTACTTTGGTGCACTGCTGCTCTATGCCAGAGAGGGGATTCTGAAACCTAACCTTGTTTTTTTTTTTCGTTTTATTTAAACATTTGGTACTGGGAAAGGCACACTGAGCCAAGGCTCATTTCCAGGAACAACCCAACAGCCTTTACCGGTAACCTTGTTTCACCTATGTGGGGACAAGTTATTATATCTGCCATCTCAAAGCTGGAGAATGACAGGAGCTGTTGTACTTCGAATAAACCTATATCTGTCCTCAGTGTGGACTATAAAATCTTTACCATGCCAGCCCACTGGCACAGTGGTTGGATTTCCGCATGTGACGCCAGCGACCTAGGTTTGGGAACGGATCCAAGTCGTCAGAGGGCCGGCCAGGTGGAGGAGGATTGAGCGTCCGTTGGACTGCTCTCCTTCTCCAGGGGAAAAGGGCTAGTGTGCTCGGCACAGGAGCAACACCTGGTGGAGGCTGGGTCATTGCCCTAGAACTGACGCAAGATCGAGAAACTCTGAGGTGGGACAGACGCTGGCGTCATTGCATGTCTCTGCCCCAGCTCAAAGGAGGATAAAATCCTCACACCTAACCGCCTACATGAAGCTCTGTTTCGGGGCTTCAATTAGCCTCCTGGCCCCCCAATCTCCAAAATAGATACCGGTATTGCGGTACCGGTCTCCCCTACGGTGCTGTGACCCCACCCCCTGGGGGGGTACGACTGGGGTAACCGGGGGAGCATGAAAGGGCTTAGTAGGAGGTGGAAGCATCAGAGACACTAGAGCAACTAGATATAAAAATTAAGAAACAAATTTATGATACTAGGACTCATTCCTATCAACTGTATAAAGATAAATATAACACCAGAAAAAGGGGAAACTGGTTTAGTATAAGAATAACAGGAATTTGGAATACACTACCAAATGAAGTAGTGTCAAGTCCTACTACGAATACCTTTAAAAAACAGGCTGGATTCTTATTTAATTAACAAAGGTATTCGTGGGTATTGTTAACAAACCAGCGAGCTATATGGACTCATGTTTTCTATGCTCTGATGTAACCTATGAACCTATGACACCGTGACCAGGGCAGATAACTTCGGTGGTAGATAAGGGTGCCAAAAAGAGCAGAATATAAAAAAGAAAATAAAAAATCTTTACTCCATTGCTGTCCAAGTGATTAGAGCCCCTCTTGCCATTATTAATTAATAAAGACCAGATGGAGGGTTTATTTCCTCTCTGCAGATACAGGACAATATCAAAAGGACCTTCCAGGTTACCTGATCATAGGCACCATTTCTTTTTTTAAGTTTAGATGCTGAGAAAGCCTTTGACTGGGTGGCAAGGCCCTCTTTTTTCAGTTCTTGGAACATTTCAGGGTCCCACCAGTATATTTAGAAATGATAAACGCCATCTATGACTCCCCTGCTGCATTTATTAAAGTTAATGGCCAGCTTCCCCTTTTCCATTTGGAAAGAGGAACACACCAGGGCTGCCCCTTATGACCTCTTTTGTATGCCCTGTATTTATAGCTTCTGGTTCAGACCATTAAACAGCAACCCCAAATCACAAGGGTCCATTTAGGGGACAGTGAATAGAAGCTGGTGTCATGTGCCACTCCAGTGCTTGCAATAAAGAGTTAAGAAGGCTGTCATCCTCCCCAGCTCAGAGGTTGGAACCCCCCCGCACAATCAGCAAGACACAGGCAGCAAACATAATAGCCCCAGAGCTCAGTGCAATGCTGCTCCACTGCTCATGATAGAGGGTTGAGAGGATTAAGAGGGCTGCTGCCCTCCCCAGCTCAGAGGTCAGCCCCCCCCGTACAACCACCAAGAAACAGACAGCAAGCACAATAGCCCCAGAACCCAGTGCAGTGCCACTCCACTGCTTGCAATAGAGGGTCGAGAGGGCCGCCGCCATGCTCAGCTCAGAGTCTGGTCCCCCCTTCCAGACAACCATCAAGCATCATAGCCCCAGAACCCAGTGCAACACTGCTCCACCACTTGCAATAGAGGGTTGAGGGGCTGATGCCCTTCCCAGCTCAGAGGTCAGACCCCCCCACACACACAACCAACAAGACACAGACAGGTAGTCCTGCTAAATGCCAGGAGCTTGGGAAATAAAATGCCTGAGCTCCAGGCGATGCTAACTGAGGGAGCAGTGGATGTGGCAGTGGTCACTGAGACCTAGGCCACTGCAGGACACAACTGGGATCTGAACCTGGAGGGTTACACTATGTTCAGGAAGGACAGGGGGGAGGGAAGGAGAGGAGGGGTAGCAATGATAGTCAAAAACTGCATTGGCATAGGGGGAGTAGAGGAGGCGGAGGGAACCGTGGAGGCCATTTGGGTCACCTTGATAACAAGGGGGGCAGAGAGTAAAAATAGGAGTGGTGTATAGACCCCCTGCCCTGGTGGAGGAGCTGGAGGAGAGTCTGGTGGCAGATGTTGGGAGACACTGCAGACTGGGCAGAGGAACGTGGTGGTGTTGGGGACTTGAACATGCCAGGAACAGACTGGAAGACTATGACATCCTCTGTGACCAGGGAACAGAGGTTGTTGGATGTTTTTCAGGATGCGTTCCTAACTCAGCAGGTGGGGGAACCGACCAGGGAGGCACGGGTACTGGATGTGGTCCTGGCAGACAGTGACCAGATTGGGGGCCTGGAGGTAAGGGACCCATTGGCGAGGAGTGACCATGCCACGGTCTGGTTCTGCCTGGTCCTAGGAGGGCTAGAAGGCTGCACAAAGACGGAGGTAACTGACTTCAGGGGGACAGATTTTAAGGAAATGGGAAGGATCCTTAAGGAGCATTTGGATGTGATTGGGTCAGACATGGACGCTGATAGTAGGTGGGAAATCATCAGGAGGGGGTACAGGATGCTACCAGCACCTGTGCAAGAGTAAGACGAAAATGCGGTTGGGCCCGAAAACCCTGCTGGTGGACCAGGGAGGTCCAGGAGGTGGTGCAGGGAAAGAAGGCAGCCTATAGGCAATTCAAGTGCTCAAGGAGTGAAAGGGATCGAAGAGAGTATGAGCTGATGGCTAGAAGGCCCACTAGGGTGGTGAGGGTGGCTAAGGCAAGGAAGAAGCAGAACCTGGCCAGGGAAATTAGGAGAGGGAACAAGGGGTTCTTCAGATACATTGGGGAAAAACGAAGGGTGAAGGGGCAGATTAGCAGGATTAAATCAGGAGAGAGATGGGCACAAGACCCGGGGGAGCAGGCTGAGGTACTAAATGAGTACTTCACCTCAGTTTTCACCAAGGAAGATGGGGGTGCTGCATCATACATGGGAGGAGACAGAGATACAGAGGAGGGGGGACCCTTACCAATCGGCGGGTCTGGGGAGAGGGGGAGGCATCACTGGCAGGAGGGGGGAGGGCTAAGCAGGGAGAAGAGGTACCGGAAGTGGAAATCACAGCAGAGAGAGAGTGAGGGAAGCCCTAAGCTCCCTTAAGACAGAGAAAGCACCGGGGCCGGATAAATTACATCCCAGAGTGCTGAAGGAACTTGCAGATGTCCTGGCGAAACCCTTGGCGGAGCTTTTCACCATCTCTCTGAGGACAGGGTGGGTGCTTCTGGACTGGAAGGTGGCAAATATAGTGCCTATCCACAAGGGGGGATCAAGGGAGGTGGCAGGGAACTACAGGCCTGTCAGTCTGACATTGCTGGTGGGCTAGGTGATGGAGGACATTGTCAAGGAGAGGCTGGGTGGGACCTGGAAAAGTCAGGGTGCCTGGATGATAGACACCATGGATTCATCCTGGGGAAATCGTGTCAGACAAACCTTGTGGAGTTCTATGACTGGGTGATGAGTGCCTTGGACCTGGGTAGACCAGTGGACGTCCTCTTTCTAGACTTCAGCAAGGCATTTGACTCTGTTCCTCACATGGGCCTGTTGGATAAGCTGGGAGAAATGGGGGTGGGGAACCAGATAATCAGATGGATAGGCAATTGGCTCCAGGACCGGACCCAGAGGGTCGTAGTTGGTGGGATAGTCTCATCCCCAAGGAGGGTCATTAGTGGGGTCCCACAGGGATCAGTCCTTGGGCCCCTCCTCTTCAATGCCTACGTCTCTGACATAAGGACAGGAATCAGGAGTGAGATGAGTCTCTTTGCGGATGACTCAAAACTGGGGGCAGTGGTGGATGGGGAGGAGGGGAGGGTGGCCCACAGGGGGACCTGGAGGCTCTGGAAAGATGGTCTAGAAAGTGGAAGCTGAGGTTCAATGCAGGGAAATGCAAGGTATTCCACCTTGGGGCTAGAAACCCAGGCCAAGTGTGCACCCTGGTGGGGGAAATGCTACAAGTCTCGATGGCTGAGAAGGACCTGGGGGTGGTGGTGGATGTCAAGCTGAACAACTTGGAGACTTGTAGGAGAGCAGCAGCCAAGGCCAATGGGATGCTGGGATGCATCGCTAGGGGGATCACCTCCAGAAGGAGGGAAGTGATACTCCCTCTGTATAACTGCTTGGTGAGGCCGCACCTTGAGTACTGCGTGCAGTTTTGGAGGCCACACTTAAAGAGAGACATTACCCTCCTGGAGAGGGTCCAGAGGAGGGCAACCAAAATGATTTGGGGCTTGGGGGACAGGACCTATGAGGAGAGGCTTGAAGAGCTAAATATGTACACATTGGTAGAGAGAAGGGACCGGGGGGACATGATAGAGGTCTTCAGGTACATGAAGAGGATAAATAGGGGAGGAACAGTCAGGGTGCTTCGAAGGAAGGAGGAGGGGGCCACTAGAGGGCATGGGTGGAAGCTGGAGGGGGGAAGATTCAGGTGAGAAAGGAGAAGGTGCTACTTCACTGAGAGGGTGGTGGAGCCATGGAATGCGCTGTCTAGGGGACTGGTGGAGGCAGAGACAGTGGAGGGGTTCAGGAGGGGGTGGGACAGGTACAGGGGAAGGGTTCTGGAAGCAAAATCCAATGCAGCAAGAATATCCAGAACTGGGAAGGGAGAAGCCAGAGGAGGCAAGGGGGGCAGCAAGGTCAGCACCCAGGGTGGAGGCTGACCAAACGAGCAGACACGAAAGACCGTTAGGCCTATTCTGCTGGCATTTTAGTATGTTAGTATAATAGGCACCACGACCAATGACCATTGTGCTCTTTGATGCCAAATGGATCTGAGTTTCTGCTTGAGACACAGACCCTCTCACAGATAGTCTTTTGAGTTTCAGCTAGAGTCCATCTATATTGACTTACTTTTCATTACAGCTCTTATGCCTTCCCTATTATCTCAATTTACAAGTTTTTGAATTTGCCAAATTTTCTCTGTATTCATACATGGAACCCTCAATATTTTCTACACTGAGTGCAGTTTAACCTGTCCTAGCTTTTGTCATGTTTCACTTAAGAATTGTACAGAGTTTAGCATGTCATGTTTCACTTCAGAAACATATAGTGTTGTCTGTCTCAGCTTAACATTGTTAGTCTGTTTCAATATAATGTTGTCTTATGAAAAACCATTTCCTAATCATTATTTTTGCATCCAAATTATATACCTATGAAAATGACTATGTGTGTAATAACGGAATATTGTTATGACTTCTATGTATCAATGTCAACTACTGTATGTCTATTGTCATCTTCATTTAACAGTGCAACCAATTGTAGGACAACTTTGTAAACAGGGTCATGAAAGGTCCTAACAGTTCTGTCCAGTTGAAACATAACATAAATAGATAAATAAATAAATATATGCCGATGACCTTCTTATTTACCTAGCCAATATTGCATAAGCCCTTCCCCATCTCTGAATGCCTTCCCCATTTTGGAACATTGGGGAAGCAGTATAGCATAATGGTTAACAGAACTGAGCGGCAAACCTGCATATTGTGTGACCATCAGTAAGTCACTTAACTTCCCTGTGCTCACAGGACACTCCTTGAAACAAGCCTTAGCTTAGTGTGTTTTTCCTAGCCAGAAACTGTAAAACAAAACACACACATGCAAAAAATGGCTGGTTATGATCTCAATACAAAAAAAACAGAGGTGCTCCAGCTCCATTATACTCCCTCACAGAACATTCAAAGATGCTTTCAATTTAAATGGGATGTGCCGGCATTTAAATACCTGGGAGTCCTGCTGGCAGATAAGTCAGAGACAGTCATGGCTCTTAACTATGTTCAAGTTACACAAGCAATGTCCAGTCTGGTCCCACTTCCCACTCCCTTTGATCCAAAGGGTGGATTGCATTAGGATGAATTTCCTGATACACCTAGGCTCCTATATTTGGCTCAAACTCTCCTAGTGACCCCCCAACTACTTATGATAAGAAATGGAATAAACAGTTATCTCAATATTTATGGCAAGGTAAATGGCCTAGGGTCCAAACCATGGCTGTGTATCTCCTTAATTCACAGGGTTGGCTTTCCCTTCCAAATTGGGCACTGTATCTTGCAGCAGCACGGATACCTATAGGGTTCTACTGGTTACATCCAGGATATGGGGCACATTGGAAATCACTGGAGCTGATAGAAGGATAGATGCTCAGCCTTGCAACAATATTATTTTCTAACCCTCGAGTGCTGTCTCTCATTCAAGCTGACACCCCTTACATGAAGTCTACACTGACTGTGTAGAAGCAGATGTTGAGAACTAAAGCAATAGCTGCAAATGTGTATGAGTGTTTTTTTTTCTTGTTTTGCCTTATTCCCTTTTCAGACACTGCAGTTTTTCTTCCTGCAAGAACGGACCCGAAATTCAATTTCTGACAGACTGAGAGGTATAGACTTTTTTGAGGAATTACAGGCTGTGTTCAGTATCCCAAGATCACATTTCTTCAAATATTTGCAGGCTAGAGCCTTTATACCAATCTATTTAGGATCCAGTCCAGCAGAGGAAGGAATATCTCCACTGAGTCAATTACTTATAGCAGCAGTCAGGGGTCAAGTGCACATTAGGCACGTATCTATTAAGCCCTGCTAACATAGAAACATAGCTGCAATAGCACTTCCCCTATCTATTATATTTAACAACTCCCTGTCTGAACACAATATTCCATCTGACTGGTTAAAGGCAACTGTGATTGCCATATTTAAAAAAGGGAGCAAGTCTGAAGTACAAACTTCCCAGCCAATAAGCTTAACTTCGATTGCATGTAAACTAATGGAGCACATCATTAAATCATATACACTGAAAAATAAATCCTTGACCTAGGACTTAGTGACCACTCTCAGCATGGTTTTAAAAAATCGGTACTCTTGTACCGCCAATTTAATATCTTTTTATAACCATATAAGTGAGGGACTTGACGAGGGTTCCCCCATGGATGTCACCCTTCTTTTTTTTTATCACATCTATCTTTCTCCTGTCCCTGTACAGCCCCCATCTGACTGACTCCCCCAGCTCTGTCCCCCAGAATTATCAGGGCTTACCGTATGCCCGGTACAGGGGCGGTGCCTGCGGATAGTCAGTCGCCATCCTGCCACCAGTGTTTTTTCTGCTTTTCTCCCCATTTTTACCCGAGGACCCCAGGAGAAGTACGCATGCATGTGGAGGCATGCATGCGCCTTACAGCCCCAGTAACGGCCCTCCTCTGCCTGACCCATTGGCCTATCGCCAGCACCCTTGCTTGCACAGCCCCTCGGCCTCAACCAGGGGTAGCCATGAGCAAGGGATGCCACCCACCTCCCTGGAGAGGAGAGCTGCCTTGACAGCTGCTCCATCCAGCTCCGCTCACCCCCCCCATGCCGACCTCTGATGACCCAGGCCTGCTCCCAAACCCAGGTCACTGGCTTGCCGTGAGGTGAGACATCCAGTGCCTCAGCCTTCTGTGCCACCAGGCCGGGCGATGTTACCCTTCTTGACTACAGCCATGCATTTGACACTGTACCCCATCATAAGTTAATAAATAAACTAACCCAGCTGGGATTTTCTGCCAGTTTGGTCAACTGGGTTAACTTATGGCTTTCTAACAGATCTCAGAGAGTCAGAATAAACGGTGTCCACTCTAACATCTGTGATGTCAGCAGCAGAGCGCCTCAGGTATCTGTAATGGGGCCTACACTGTTCAATATTTTCATTAGTGACATGGTCATCAGTGGAAACAATTTCCTTTCTATATTTGCAGATGGCACAAAGCTAGGTGGCATGGTAAACAATGCTGACAGTGTTTTATCACTTTTATCTGACCTAAACAAAATTGAACAATGGGCCCTAGGTAATGATATGAGATCCAAAGTTGATAAGTGCACGGTTATGCATCTTGGAAAAAACAATATTAACACAAACTATTTTTTAAACAACACATTAATCAAGGTCTCTACTTGTGAATGGGACCTTGGTATCCTCGTGAACAACAAATTAACATCATTACACCACTATATAAAAACCACCCGACTGGCAAACAACTTATTGAAACAAATAAGGTGCACCTTTCTTACTAAGACAGAACAATGCCTAGTCCCTATCTATTGAACATATGTTAGGCCATATTTAGAGTATGGTTCTCCTTTCTGGAGCCCCTACCTCAAGGGAGACATAGCTATGATTGAGAGGATCCAGAGGAGAGCAACAAAAATGGTTCCAAGACTATCAAACAAGGATTATCAAACAAGACTAAGTGAAACTGGCCTCTTCTTGCATCATACTAGGATATGTAAAGAAGATCGCCTTCTCATAACAAAATTCTACAACCTCAACTTTTGATGGAACAATGTGGACTCAGATTTTCAAACAGGTGGACTGTAGCCAGATTACAGAACAAACAAGTTGTTGTTGAATGGGCAAACACTTAAAAATGAGATTGCTTCTTTAATATTAGAGCCCCCAAAGCCTGGAACAACCTTCCACAGGAACTTGTTGACTCTAACAATTTCAACATATTTAAAAATAAATTAGACAAATGGCTCTGCTCTATTCCACCCTAGGTTAATTGCCCACTCACTGTGGGGGAGAATCACGATGGGCATAAGCCTACTTTTGTCTTTATAAACTAAGTGAACAAAGTAAATAGAAATTGGTGGCCGATAAGGACCACCAGGTCCATCCAGTCTGCCCGTAGGCCCTATACATTGTATGTGGCCACTGACCCTATGTGATCAATGGTTTTTCATCACGCCCTTTCCTCTCAAGCTTCCTTTGTGCCTGTCACAGGCATGCTTAAACCCCTCCACTGTGTTTGACCCACTACCTCCTGTGGCAGACTATTCCAAGCATTGACTACCCTTTCTGTATAGAAAAACTTCCTCACATTATCTCTTAATTTACCCCCTTCCAATTTCATTTTGTGCCCCCTTGTTCTAGAACTTTTTCTGCATTAGAAAAGGTCTCCCACCTGCACCTTGTTTGTGCCATTGAGGTACTTGAAGGTTTCAATCATGTTCCCCCACTCTCTCCTCTCCTCCACTGAGTACATATTAAGGTCCCTTAGTCTCTCCTCATATGTTTTGTGGTGCAAGCCCTGCACCATCTTTGTTGCCCGTCTCTAGATAGTCTACACCTTATCTAAGTCCTTGCACAGGTGTGGCCTCCAGAACTGCATGCAGTACTCCAGGTGAGGCATTACCAATGTTTTATACAATGGCATCACCACCTCCCGCCTCCTGCTAGTGATACCCCTGCCTATGCACCCCAGCATGCCACTGGCCCTCCCTGCCACCTTTGTGCGCTGCTTTGATCCCTTAAGGGCATCAAAGATGATAACCCCTAGGTCCCTTTTCTCTTTGGTGACAGTCAGCTCCTCCCCGCAACCTGTAGATCTTCCCAGGGTTCACTCTACCCAGGTGCATTATTTTACACTTCTTTGCATTGAACCTCAGTTGCCACATATCTGACCATCTTTCAAGCTTCTCCAGGTCCCTCTTAATTTTTTGCACCCCTTCTGGAGTATTCACCCTGTTTCAGATCTTGGTGTCATCTGCAAACAGGCAGCCCTTTCCTTCCACCCCTCTGCAATGTCACTAATGAAGACATTGAACAGGATTGGTCCTAGTACTGATCCCTGTGGTACCCCATTGGTCACCCCCTCTCCCCAGAGTGTACCCCATTTACCACCACCCTCTGTCTCCTGTCTGTTAACCAGTTCCTAGCCAAGTTCACCACCTTATCTCCCACACACAGAATACCCATCTTGTTAATCAGCCTTCTATGTGGGATGGTGTCGAATGGTTTGCTGAAATCTAGGTAGGCGATGTCTACCGGCCCTCCCTGATTTACTTCCCTAGTGACTTAATCAAAAAAATCTATTAGATTCATTTGACATGACCTTCCTGCTGCAAATCCAAGTTGCCTCAGATCCTGAGCACTGTTGGATTCCAGATGTGCTACTACCCTTTCTTTCAGCAGTGTGTCCATGATCTTTCCCACCACTGAGGTGAGGCTGACTGGTCTGTAGTTCCCCGCCTCCTCCCTACTGCCACTTTTGTGCGGTGGGACTACATGTGCCCTCCTCCAGTCATTTGGAACCACTCCCATGTTGAGTAACTCTGTGAACAGGGCCACCAGAGGTGCTGTTCGTTCCCTTTGCAGCTCCCTTAATATCCTCGGATGGTTGCCATCTGGCCCCATGGCCTTATTCACCTTCAGCTTTGTGAGTTCTTCCAGAATTCTCTCCACTGTGAATAGACTGGTGTCCACTACCCCCCCATTGCCTGTGCAACCCAACTGTGGTCCTTGACCCTCCACCTCCTTAGTGAATACTGAGTAGAAGAATTTGTTCAGTATTTCTGCCTTGTCCAGATCCTCTTCCTTACAATCTCCCTTCTCCCCTTTGAGTCTCACAGTCCCCCCTGTTTTTTCTTCTTTCACTAATGTACCTATAAAATGCATTATCCCCTTTGTTTACAGACCATGCTAAACCCTCTTCTGTCTGTGCCTTCACCCTCCTAACAGCCCTCCCTGCTTCCCTTAGACATTCAAGATACACCTCCCTGTCCTCCTCCCTTTGGCTCCCCTTATATTTCCTGAAACTCAGCCTTTTAGCCCTGACATTGTCCCCAAACCTCTTTAGTAGACCATAGTGGTTTCCTTCTTCTTTTCCCTTTGGCAACTGTCCTAATGCATTGGTTTGTTATCTCCACTATGGCTCCTTTCAGTTTCTTCCATTGTTCCTCCACCCCCTCTCCACCCTCCTGAAATCTAATACTCTTGCCCTTGTGTGGCTTAATTGAGTCCTTGTCTCCATGTTGAACTACACCATGTGGTGGTCACCTGAGCAAAGCTGCCCTTCCACTTGTATTTCTTTGACTCTGTTCTCATTGGTCGATACCAGGTCCAGAATTGACTTGTCCCTGGTTGACTCATGCACCAGCTGCCTGAGTCCAACCCCCTGCGGGAATTCTAGGATAGCTTTGCTTCTGGCTGAAGCAGCCACCTGGATGGCCCAATCCATGTCTGGCATATTGAAATCCCCTAGTTGCAGGATGTCACCTTTAGCTGCCATGTCATGTGTGTTCTCCACTAGTTCCCTGTCTACTTCCTCTGTGTTGGAGATCTGTAGATCACCCCTGTGCGTATTGTTGTTCCATTCCCTGGCTCCAGGGTGACCCACATTACCTCAGCCCCCCTGTCTTCCCTGACCTTCTGTAGCCTTTATACCATCTCTGATGTACAGGCCACTCCCCCACCCTTTTTACTGTCCCTGTCCCTCCCGAACAGTGTATAGCCTGGTACTCTGACTTCCCAGCCATGATTAGCAGAGTACCATGTCTCTGTTATTGCTGCTATGTCAAGGTCTGCATCTGCCAACAAGGCACCCAGGTCTGGAACCTTATTTCCTAGGCTACGGGCATTCATTAGCATGACCTTCCATGTTTTACAGTCTGCCCTCCTGCTGCCCCTGTTCTCCCTCTCCAGCATCTTCCCCCACCCCAGTTTCCTTTCCTATGTGCTCTCGCCCCCCTATATAACTACATTCTTCACCTGCCTGACCCTCCCTGCCTGCTTTAGCTGTTCCTATAGTCAACTTATGTTCCTGCATGTTCCCATGAGGGAGTGTTCTTAAGCCTCCTGACCCTCTAGGCTCTCCCCCCTTTGCCAGTTTAAATCCTCACAGCTGAAGCATTTAAACTTCTCACTAAGGACCAAGGTCCCCTTCTCAGACAGATACAGGATGTCCTCCTTATATAAGCTCACATCTGCCCAGGTCAGGCCCCAGTCCCCTATGAAGCCAAAACCCTCCCTTCCACACCAATCCTTCAACCAGGAGTTGAAGGTATGGATGTGGAGTGCCCTAGCTTCCTCTGTGCCCTGGACAGGTAGCACCTCCTAGAATGAGACGGAGCATGTTATCTGTTTCAGGTTATACTGTTGTATGTTAAATAGGCAAGAGAGAGGGACTTACATATCACTCTTAGTGACCAACAGTGGGAACACTGCTTCCTGAATATCCATAATGTCACCTCTTCATATGCCTGGAGACAGTATTCATTGAAAACCATAGTTTGTTTCTTTAGGACCCCGGATAGGCAGGCATATTATCAAATTAATACTGGAGCACATTGCTGGAGAGTGTGTGGAGAGCTGCAGTGTCACTGTGTAAATGCCCAGCCTCTGCTCGGGCCAGGCGAACACCTGCGTCTGATCCCTTTCCCTCCCTGGAAGAGGAGAGCAGTCCTTGGGATGCTCAGTCCTCCTCTCCCAGGCCAACCCCCAATTCCCCAAGGTTGCTCCCAATCCCGGCTCACCAGTGTGGTGGCAGGTGAGGTTTGGTGCCTCAGCCATCCCCACCACTGGGCTGGCCTAATGAGACCATTTGTAACAGAATAAATAGATAATAATTTCCCAGAGTATAATCTGAATTTTCTTAGCCTACTGTCATATTACAAAGCAGTATGTTGATGTTGTTTACACTGTACTTTTTGTAATATTGTTCTGTGTCATGTTAACTGAAAATTCTCAATAAACACGATATTTGGTGAAAAATTGAAAATTCAGTCCGACAGCATGGTCACTGTCACATACACAAGCAAGCAAGCAAAGTGGAACAAGTGTAAGGATGCTGCCATGACATTCAAGATGCTAAATTGGGCTGAAGTATTCTAGAATCCATATCAGTAATTCACTTAACAGGGTAACTAAACTCTCAAGCTAATTGACTCACCCTGAATTATGTGCACCTCGGTAAAATGGTTAAAACAAACTTTTCCACACCATTATCAGATATTTGGAAGACAGACAAAGATCTCTTCACATCCAGCATGGATGTCCATGTGCTGAAATTCTTCAGTCAATACAGGTGTTCATAGATGGAGTGTGAAGGGGCTGTGGGATAACAGATGGACCAGACACAGAACTTCAGGTTCAACACACAATCTCTGCATGATGTTTATTTAAAAATAATAAACTTCAAAATAAAAAATAAAAATCTTTACAAAATTGCAGGTGGTTCACTTTCCTCTGGGACCACAGGGGATAACCTTAAGCAATGGTATATCCCTGCTTCAATGCATCAGTTTGCAGCGACAGACTATGCATGTCCTTCCTCTACACTTGGCCAGCACCTACTGACCCACTGATCTATCTCACCCCAGTGGAAATGAATCATCCCCTATGTTGGTCTTGCATGTCTGGGTCATGGTGAGTCCACAAAAAACCCTAAAACAAGCTAAAGACAAAGAACCTCACTGCAAAAGCACTGAAGCAAGGGTTATCCCAAATGGCATTGGCAATAAAGCCAAGTTTCAAAGAAATACAAAATTACACATACCCCCATAATGCAAAGCATCATGTGATATATATGCAAATCACCATTAAATTTTAGGCTGGTTCAGCTTAAAGCAGGAATGCATGGTGCCAGGGGCCTATCAAACAATCTGAAATTTACATGCATCTTAACAACACAATGAGGGTTTTCTGATATCTCTACCCCCGGTAACTTAATTCTATAATACAGTTATAACCACCCTCTCCCTTTAGTTACTAGTATTCTATCAATATTATTGTTAGGAAGGTAGCAGGTAGCTGGTAGGGAGCTCATTAGGGGCTCCTTACATAATGATATCATTGTTTACTCATCTAGCCTGAGGGAATAATAATTAGGTCATTCAGAACTCTTACAGCAGCATAAGCCACACTGTGTGGATAGCTGCTCTGGGGAGCTTAGAATGCTCATTCTGTCGGAATGTGAGCTTGAGTGAGGAGGTGAGAGTGGCAGAAGGATTGCCAGTGGGCTCTGAGGTGAGGGCCCAGGATTTCTCACCCCAGTGGAGTGTCATTTTCAGCTTACAGTGAAGTGATGGAGACCAGTGCTACAGTAGGATTTCCTGATTTCTACTCCCAGTGAACTGAAAGAAACTGCTTGTTCTCATTGGACTCATGGGGAAATCCTCTGAATGTTCTGTGGTGTTTTCAGCTGCCTTGGATAGGACCTGAAAGAGACTGTTTGACTGACTGCTCAGGAGAGTGTCTTTCTTTTCCTTTTTGTTGTTCCATGCCCTGTGAATGAGATAACCTTTGTTAGTACTGTTCTAGGAGACCAGATCTCCACATATTTAGGGGATTCAATAGTCTGGGGTGTGTGCCCATAGATAAGGGTGGATCGCACCTGTCAGTCCCCCTAATTTCACCCAAGTGAGTGAAGCACTGTTAAACTGTTCACCCAAGTGAGTGCAGTTTTGTTCTTTGTTCACCCCAGTGTGTGATGAAGATAAAGTGTGGGACTTCTAGCATTTCAGTGGGGAATGGAGTGTTCAATGGTGTAACCCTGAAGAATGGCAGAGACTGTCGGTTGGGGCCAAGGGTGGGAGGAATGCCATCTAAGCGCTTACAAGGCAGGGATTCCTGGTTTGTAAAGGGCACTGGTTTACACCTGAGCAAAGGGCCAAGCTGCAGGTTAAGGTTTGTGACTGAGTTTCACTTATGTACACCTATGTTCGAAGAAGAGTTCTGAGTATGTGGCTTAGATTCACTAAATGACACTCATGGGAGGAAAATGTTCACGTGCTTGGACAGGTGTCCACTAATGCACTTTTTGGGAATTTGGAAGAAGATTGTTCTGTTGTGTGTTCATGAACTGTACTGCATGCAAGGAGAGTTCGTGAAATGTACCTGTCTAGCCTAGATCGACCCTTGGGGGACAACTTCTGCTTTAATTTTCCATCTGTTGAATAAAGCCATACTGCACAATCCCAGTCACTGTTATGGACATTCCAATTGCTGCTTCTGGTTGTGTGGATTTACTGGGGGCCCCCTCAGTAGGTTAGATCTAGCATATGCCTAGCAGCCTGCTCCCAGGACCTGGGTTGTGTTACTTACACAAGGTTCATGTTGTTTTGTTTCTGTACCCCCACCCCTCTCTTCATCTAGAAAATGAGCCAGGTATACATCCTAATGCCAAGGGTGGTACCTACCTTTTCGTAAAGTAAAATGGTATGCCAGTATGTGGGTACCAGTGTTTCCAGATTTTAATGGGGTGGTGATCACTAGTTAAAAAGTGGTCTGGGGGTTACAAAACATGAGGGCTCAACTTGTGATATTTAATCTGGGGTGAGAGGCATGCTGAGGGTATATCTAGGATCTTCCTGTCTGGTCGTGGTGCCCCGAACAGAAGATGGTTTTACCAGAAAGTAAAGTTGTGCCAAGTAAAATGCCACCTGAGAGTCTTTTTCTGTCTGACTTGCTGTGGAAAAGAAAGAGGAAGAATTTGCTGCTTGTGTGTTTACTTTGAAATTGTGGACTGAGAAATAATTACCCTTGCCTTGTGGTAAAAGCACTTAAAAACTGTTTAAAAGTTGCAAATTTCCAGAGAAAAGCATTTGAGGACTTAAAAGATAGTGTTTTCTAAGTGCTCAGAAAGTTTCAAGTGTGTACAGTGAAATTTGGGGGAGTTACTAAGGAAAATGCACCAAGTACTGAGTGAAAATGCCTTAAAATGCTTGCCCTGCTGAAATTTGAAGCCGAGAAAAAAAGCAGCAGTTTGCAGTTTAAATTCTGCCTTCTCGATTATTGCCATGCAGGAGTGTGGTAGAAAGAGGGAGACAGAGAGAGAGAGAGCTCATTTGCATGGCGTCATGTGATTGGTCCCAGTGCACCTATGCCCCACCTTTGCCTGAGTCTCAGCTTGTGGAGCATTCGTGGAGCAGCAGCCTGCAGTGTGCAAGCAGTGTATAGTTCATGCTGCAGGAAGGAGGAATCGTTTAGGCAAAAGGGCTTCTGCAGCAGTTTTTCTAACTTTTGTGCAAATAACCCAGGATCAACCCATATTCCGACTGACTGGAGAGTGATTGAGGCAATCGTAGGGGTGATTGGCAGGACCACCAGCACGTTTTACCCCAGAGGCCTTCCTCAAGTTGGCAGCAGGCTGTATTCCATTGAAGGTGAAAATCATCTACTGCCTGTAAGAACTCTGTGCAAAAGAAAATGATTGTGGTGCTAAGGTCAGAAAACTGTGTCAAAACTTGAGCGAGTGGAGCAAAAGCACTGAAAAGAAAGAGTTTTTTAAACTGTTAAATCTTGGACTTTGTGTGTGTGGTGTGAAAATGCTGTTTTCAAAGAAACTGAACTTTAACCCTTTCTGTGCCGCGGACTGATGTATCAGTCCAAAATTCCTATATGTTCTAATTCTGTTGGCAGCCTAAGGGCTAAGACAAATGATGCTGCTTGTCCAAGTGCTTGTAAAGTATGGACTGAGAAAAAGTAAAGTGAACTTGTGCTTGAGCATATCAGTTGAAATGCAAAAGATCCAGACAGAATCCTAGCAATTTTTAACTGAGTGTGATGCAAAGTTACAGTTGCCGTGTTGGGGTGTAGCCAGCAATGTAAACGAAGCAGAGTCATTTTAGACCAGAGTTTTCAAACCCAAAACAAAGTTTCAAATGGTTTCTTGCAAAGATGTGGAATACAATTGCAGCAGCCAGGCAGCCTGTTAGTGAACTTTTTCCAGTGTATTAAAACCAAATCTCAGAGTGCTTGCAACAATAGTAACTGTGGGACTTATGTGTTTTAATTTACAGAACATGGTTCATCAACCCCCTTACTAACCGCTCCATGCCAGGGCATGGGTAGCCCAACAAGAACTAGTCGATTATGGGAAATTGTATGGCTGTTCATCAGCACCCACTGAGGCAGCTTTGCCGAACTATCCAGTTAATGTGTGCATAGTATGCCTAAAGCCAGGAAGATATGTATTGCCAGTTCCATATTGCACAGACTGTAGAATGCGATTTGGGATGAGCATGTTGGGTGGCACAAGGGTAGCTAAAACAAAACGCATCTGTTTAGCTCCAACTTGGACACAAACAGGGGACCCTGTAGAATCAGAACAATAGCTACAGGCTGGGTGCAGTGAAAGTGACCCCATAGAGTCTGTAAAGGAGTTTCTGGATATTGTCTGTGCCAATGCTTTGCAAGGCCCAGGGGAAGTGAAGTGTTCCATGCTGTAGAGGGTGGAATTGGACCCTGCCAGGGCAGGTTCAGTAGATCCATGGGTGGAAGGCCCAAGTCCAAGCTTCATGGGAGAGACCAAGTTGGAGGAAGCATGTCACTGGGAGGGTAATGCCTCTGAGGACAGTGGAGAGTGGACAGTTTTGGGGGTTGGTGTAACTTCCAGCTCCTGGGCAGAATGTGTAGAAAAGGAAGAAGCAGCAATGGCTTCAGTGGGACCCCGTGAGTTGCCATTGGCCTTGGCTTCCATGAAGCCTCCCAATGTCCATGTGGAGAAAGGCTCAAGAAGTGTGCCCTTGAGTGCAGAGGTGGACTGCTTTTTCCTCTACAGTTAGAGTTCAGGACTGGCTCAACCAGGATTGGCCACCCCCAAGCCATGCTTCTGGTTTGGAGTTGGTCAAAAGCAGCAAACAAGAGAGAATTGTGAGTAGACGAGCTGAGGCCAAGTATGGACAATTGTACCCTTTCTACCTTCGGAAGATATGGGAAGAAATTGAGAAAGACAGGCATGCCTGGTTATGGGAGGAAGCTTGTGCCAACCTGCACCCTAGAGTAAACAAGTGGGTCCGAATTAAAGTGTATAATGACAGACTGCAATTCTGGAAGCTTGGCAGGACCTTGTTAATTAACTCTGTGAGAGTAGAGGACAAGGCTGGCCAAGAGACATTCTACAATGGTTATTTATTTTATTGAATTTTGTTGACCCGGTAGGCCCACTAAGACTAGAAGTCCCTTTTTCAGGGGTGACCAGGGAGAGGGGGATACAGATGGTAACCAACTGAAATTGAACCAGATTAAGCTGTTGGTGATATTTTTAGTGAATGAGGGAAATTTGGCCAGGACACCGGTGAAATTCCCTTAATCTTTCTGCAAGTGGTGCTGTAGTGTGGCAGGAAGAATGGAGGTCCCCATTCTGGTTCAGGACACCGGAGGAGGAGGTTGCAGTGTTACTGCTGGTCCAGAGCTCTTGCCTACTTCTGAGGGTATTACCGAGAATGAGATGGTTCAAGATATAGCTTTGGATATAGATGCAGTAACTGATCAGAAGACTCTAGATGATGAGTCATTGGACATCTATTGGATTTAATTTCAGTAGCGGAGCAGGATTTCCAGTCCTGCAGACAAAAGTTAGAAGATGAAAAGAAGAAACATTAAAGATCTGTGTCCAGTCCTGTTTTAACAGGTAGCAAAAGATTTCCTGTAGATTTAGTTACAGAAACCCCAAGTGGTTCTTCAGAACATATGGCTATTTCCCCAGGACAGGGAAGGTCTGTTTTACTAGAAACAAGTCTCAAAAATGGCTCTGAGGCATGGGCTCCTGGAGATGCTTTATCCAAAGCAGGGTGGATAAAGCAGAATAAAATATGGGTTCCAGATCCTTCCATTCCTCTCCCTGGCTCCCCAGAATATCGTTCGACCCCTGTTGATGAACATAGTTGCTCTAAACCTATGTTACCTGAGATAGATCTGCAGAATTTTCTGAAGTTCCCTCTTTTGGCCACTACGACTGTGCCATCTAGGAACAAGGCTTTGGTTTCGGATACTAGGCCATACACTTCCAACAAGGCAGAGGACCTTAGGAGTTCAGAAAGTAGTCAGAACTCTGTCGAGCCTACTAAGCATGCGGGCCAAATGACTCCTCAGGTTTGGTCACCATCTAAAGTTATTGACTTGGGTTTGGACTCAGGGAAGCAGGTAAGACAAGATGATAGCTGTCGAGAAGAACCCCCACCAGGGAATTCACGATCAAAAACTTATGCTGGCCTATTTCATAAGCCAGCAGAAGCAGCCAAACGATGGTTTTTGGTTTGATTAAGGTATACTGGCCTTGCACCCATTGTCCCAGACAAACTGTGGATGGGCAAACATTTATTGCTTGATTCTATGGGTTTTACCCCGGTGGAGGTGTATGCATTTATACACCCCCCCCAGGAGACCATGTTTATGATGTTAGCTTTTGCACGGTTGTCTCTCTTGATAAATTTTGGCATTTATATTACAATGTGAAGCATTCAGAGGTTTGGAAAGATTTCATCGCTATCCCTATTATGAAGCCTACTGTAAAAACTGTGACTATCTTGTTTCGGAATGAGGGAGTTAATTTGGATAACATTGTGTTTTGGCTGGAAAAACACTGTTCTGTATTTAATACTCTGAGGCCGATTATGGATGACAATGGGTTTTGGACTGGGGGGTGGACAGTACGGGTACAGCTACAGCAAACAGAGTCTGGGATACATCATCTACCTGGCTCCTTTTTTTTGGGTCAGGACAGAGAGATTTTATTTTATGCTGGGCAGCCAAAAAGCTGCTACAAATGTGGCTTTCTTTCCCATTTGAATGTAGACTGTGACCAAATAAAATGTTTCCGATCTGGGGATTTGGGCCATTCAGTGGCAAAATGTGTAGCTCCTCCAAAATGTAATCTATGTGGAGAAGAGGACCTTTCCTCTGCTGAATGCCCCAGGGCTGCTCAGAGCCCTGATGAGCTCTTTAATCATTTTTTCTTTCTCTCCAAAGCTATCTTTTAGTTACCCCCCTCACCCTGAAGAGAACTTTGCTCCTCGTGGTAAGAGACGGGGCAGAGGTCGAAGAGGTTCAGGACGGGAACAGCCCTATGGGGTGCGAGGTCCAACTTTACCCCATTTAGATATTATTCCCATTCCTTCTGTGTCAGCACTTGATTCGGTACCACCTCCTGTTTCTGAGGAGCAACTTTCTACAAAGGACACTCCTTTTGCAACCCCACAGGGTTCCCCTCATCGAATTGGTACTATATCAGACCGGTTTTCCCCAAAGAACATTCATGTTTCTTCTGAACCCCTTAGCAATCAGGAAGTGGTGGCATTCCCTGAAGAATCTCCAGTAACCCCCCCACACAGGTCCGGAGAGAGCTGCTTTTACCAGAAGCTCCCCTTTCTCCTGTACCCTTGTCTAATTGTTTTGCCCCCTTTTCTACTTGGGCAGACCAAGTGGATGTAGAAAATCCTATGGAAGTGGAGGGTCCACCTAAACCTGTTGAATCTCCTTCCCCTTAAAATTTGCCTGCCCTGCCAACTGGTAAGTCCCAACTTCCAGGACATAGCAAATAAGTTACCAGATCAAGTGGCAAACAAATAAAGCCCCCTTCCTGATCTGTATACCTTAAGGAGATCGAGTCTTAATGTGAATAGCATTAAGTCAGTGGGGAAACGTCTTTCCACTTTTGGGGTTTTTACAACAATTGCAATATGATGTGGTCTTTTTAGAAGACACTCGCTTACATACTTTGGGGGAAGTGACTCAGACCTCTCGAGATTGGGTTTAGGGTTCTTCCTTTTGGTCGATAGGGGATGATACATGTAGTGGTGTAGGTTTCTGTTTTCGGATTCATGGAGTAATGGTTTCTAGAATGGTGGACATCGATCCAGGTCAGGCTTTTTTGATAGATTTGGTGATTGGTGGACTTTCTTGTCAATTTATTACTTTATATGGGCCCCAAACCAAGGCTACTCAAATAGATTTGTTAACAAAAGTTCAGCCTTATTTATGTACCACTCGCCAGATATTTTGTGGGGGAGACTTTAACATAAATTTTCAACCACAGGAGGGGGTGGGGAAACAATATTGTGATAAGACTTTTCTAAAAAATATTATAACTATGGCGGGATTGAGGGATGTACACATTACAGGGAAATGATGACCTAAGTCGATCTTTTTCAAAAGTAAATTGTCTTCCCGTATTGATTTTATATATATACACCAATCACTGACAGTTGCTACAGTTATGAATACCCCAGTAGATACTTCGGACTATTCCTTGGTTGGTCTCGAAGTCTTTACTTTGTTACCTAGAATTTTGGGCCAGGGGTATGGCGTTTGAATACCTCTTTGCTGATACAGAATGACATTTTAGAAGATTCACACAGAGTTATAAAGGATAAATTATCCACCTTATTCTTATTTGAGGATTTGGGGCTTTAGTGGGATGAGTTTGAATTATGTTTACAGGGATTCTTTCAAGCTCAGGGTTTGTTGAAGGCCTCCGATAGGTATAGTAAGTATTTAGATCTTCGGAAGGATTTGGGGGTGTTAGTGACACAACAGTCAATGGGAGTTGTTGACTGTGGTGATGAAATTAGAGAAGTGAAAACTGCTATGAAACGGTTTCAGTATGACCGATTGTTTTCTTTACAGAGAGAACAGAAATTTGGTATGAAAGGGACAGAAAAGCAGATTAATCCCTTTTTGGCTTGTCAGAAAAGACAAGAGCGATTGAAATTCAATAGTCTGTTCACTTCTTCTGGTCTGGAAGTTTTTGATAATAAGGGTATCATGAGTGTTTTAGATACATATATTATAGAACAATTTGGTACACCTGTTCCAGAATCAAGTTTTGCTGACCAATTGTTAAAAGCTGCGGATCTTCCTCAGCTTTCTATGTTTTGGAGAGATGCTTTATTGAAGCCTTTTACTCGTTTAGAATTACAGACGGTCATTTCATCCCTTCAAAAAAATATTTCACCTGGATCGGATGGGCTTTCTAACGAAATTTGTAAAATATTGTGGGATATTATACCACAAGAATTATTGAATTTATACAATTTTTTTCTTACTGAATTAATATTGCCCGCCTCTATGTATGAGGGACTAATGATTTTTATTTATAAATCAGGGAATTGAAAGAAATCTGGAATTGGAGACCGCTTACTTTATTAAATACGGATTTTAAAATCTTTTCCAAATTGTTAGGGAACTGGCTTAGCATTATAATGCCTAATTTGATTGCTTCAATACAGTTTTGCTCGGTTCCTGGTCAAAATATAATAGGGGTATTGTTTTTGTTGCAAGAATTGATGGCACAATATGATAGTGGGGATGTTTTTTTGGGAAAGTCTGGATACCTGGTTAGTTTAGACCAGACGAAGGCTTTCGCTGGGGATTCACATTCTTATTTATGGTTGTGTTTGGAGGCATATGGGATATATGGAAAAGAACTGTATTATACAAAACTATAACAGAGGGTGGTGTAAATATGATACATGCTTTAGTATTTTTTTTAGTATTTTTTTTTTTTCACGGTGTTCCTTTATAATAATCTGGTGCCACTGATACAATGACGGGGACATCTTTGGGAGCAGTGGGGATTATATGTTTTGTGTGGGGTTTTTTTTTCAGAATGGAAAACAGGTTTTTTTTTTGCACAAAAATAAATGTTGCCCATGTTTGGTGGAAAATTGGGTAGGGGTATTTGATAAAATTCAGCTTTGTAAGGTGGAATATGGGATGGTCCTAAGATCCTTCAGGAAAATGCTTTATATGGATATAATGATGAATAATTTTTTGGAATACCTTTTTTCAGGTTTCTCTGTTATTGAACAAAAAAATATGTCCAAGTACATTATGGAAGGGAGACTTCCTGAAAAATTATGGGATACTATATGGTTAGTGATTCATGGCCAGGTCAATGTTAAGGGAAATCAAAAACATAAAACTATACAGGACCGCTATTGCCCAAGGGTAGGATGTGTGATGAAAATCGAAACTATGGACCATCTCTGTTTCCACTGTCCTTATGCTATGCAGTTTTGGGATATAGTAAAGGAGAGATGAAAAGGAGTGATTGTTACCCCTCCCAGTGCAAACTTGTTGTATTATGGGATTTGTATAGGATTAGATACGTTGGGTGATATTGGTACTTTTAGAATTATACATGCCCATTTTTTATATTGGTTCTGGATTGGCAGGTGCCGATTAGTTCTACAGTAACATACTATCTCAGTACATGAACTTTTTTATATGTTACTCATGGACTTGTCAGGATGGAAACAAAGAGAAAGAGTTTCCTTGGAAAATCAGACATGGAAATAACTTTGGAGAGGTTTTGATTTTATCTAAATCTCCCTCCCTTTTACACCTGAGGTCTAGGATTATGGGGTAGGATTGTTCTCCACCCCCCCCTTTATTTTTTCACAGCTTGCTCCTTCAGGAGTTGATGTCCACCTTCTCAGTTGTTTCACTTACTCATATTTGAAGATGTCCTTTTTTTAACCAGGCAGCCCTTTTCAGAAATGTTATTATTTTTCCTGTCTGGAGAGCACATTGTGATATTCTTTTATAGAATGTTGGTTAGCTTTGGGATATTTATTTAGTATCTTTTTTCCCTTTTTAAGGTGTTAAGATGTTTAGAGGCTGATTATGGGATATAGAAGGGAAAAAAGGGGGAAAAACTACTTTTCCCTATATTGTTTGCGGGGATTGGGTTTTTGGGCAAGTAATGGACATCATATGAAGGTATGTTTTTCCTTTTATTTTTTCTGTTTTTTTTTCCCCTTTCTTTTCCTTTTACTGGGTTTGATATGATGAATTGTTCAATTTATATGTTTTTTTTCCCCCTACTCTTATAGTGGGGATGGGAGGGGGAGGGAGGGCTATTTTATGTGTAAGGTATTTATATATATTTTATTGTATACTATTCTATATTCCTTTTGTTTCTTCCTTTCATGGGTTAGTATGATGTAATACTGATCTTTATGTTTATGTTTATTTTGATTCAAGAACTTTTCCCCTACTCTTTTAGTAGGAAGGGGGAAGGATTTGGTCATCATGGTTTTTTTCCCTTATGTTTGAGGTTACTGTATGACATATTATTTTTGGTTTTGAATTTTTCTCTTTTCTGGTTTTGTATGCTCTAATACTGATTTGAAGATATTTTGTTATGATTTCAATAAAAAATTCCCCCTACTCTTCGGTAGGGAGCACTGTTGCTATCCATCATGGTGGCAGTTGGTGTGGACCCTTTGAAGGAGATGGACGTAGAGGAGGCAGGAGGGATCGTTCCACCTCCTGCTTCTCAACAGCCTGGAACGCAGCGGGCAGGAGACCCGCTTTTTGATACTGGTAAAGGTAGCACAGTACAGCAGAAATTGGTTCAGGATGAAGAGGATGATGCATTTCTCAGTTTGGAATGCCAGAAGTGATGATTAATGGAGGTGATAGCCCATCAGGAAGCCTTGTTAGCCAAGCAAATTGTTTGTCAGGCTTTGCACCGACTGGTGGATGTGCCTCATACTTTAACTTGGGTGGAGAAAGCTGTCTCAGAGGATGAACTGCTTCAGAATCAGCAATCATTGCTTTTACAGAATGGATTTCCTCATATTAGTCCAAAAGATTCTACGGTGGTTACTTCAAACGAGCAGCCTTTCCCGCTGACAAGCGTTGATGCTCAGCTGATTTTGACTGCTGATGTGGCCGCATCAAAGGTTTTGGAAGCTGCGTCAGCTTGTAATACCCCACACCAGGATTTGGATTCTCCAACTGTGCACCTAGCCTCTGATCTGCCTGCACCCTCGGACAATGATGAGACATGGTCTATAGATGCAGCGCTGTCTGCTGCAGGTTGGGAGAAATCTGTGGATGGTAAGAAGTGGGTTTCAGGTACATCTCTGATCCAGATTCCTCTAGTTGCACAAAAGAACACTAACAATTTTGTAGGCACTCCATCCCCATTAAAATTACAGTCAGACTTAACTCTAGTGCAACACCCAGTTCTATGTTTACCTGAGCACACTGAACAATCTGTACCTCATGCTCCTCTTAATAAAAAGTCTGACAAGCCTCTTAAATCTTTTGCCTCCTTGTTTCATCTGCCTGTGGCCCATGCCAAGTGTCACAACGCAGTTCATTTATTGTATCAAGGAGATTTGAACTGTGTTCCTGACTGAGTATATGTGGGGAAAACGCTGCTAAAGGATTTCTTGCATTTTTTCGCAGCTGAGATCCATGCTCTCAACCATGTGTTGGGTGAGCACACATTTGATATTAGTTTTAAGGCATCAAGCAGTTTGGAATGTTTTTGAGAAAATACAGTGATCTCAGGAACACTCCTTTTTGGGCCCTGTTTCAGCTATTCCCCTCACTAAACCAGCGGTCAAGTTTGTCATTGTTCTATTCCTGAATGAGGGAGTAAGTGTGACGGATTTGACCTATTGGATGAAGCAGTGATGTACCATACTGGAAGGTCCTACAGCTATTTTTGATAGTGAACAATATTGGACAGGGGGGCAGAAATATAAAGTTATGCTTCCATCAATTAGTGACAGCCTCCAGCATTTGCCGAATTCCTTTTTTTTGGGCCAAGATAGAGGGGTCTTATTTTATGCAGGCCAGCCAAAGGCCTGCTATAAATGTGGATCTGAGGGCCATATGAGTAGTGTGTGTCATAAGGTGTGCTGTTCTCTTTGTAATGAGTTGGGCCATGTCAGTACGAACTGTTTAAATGAATTAGTCTATAGTCTGTGTGATGAAAAAGGCCATTCTTATCAGAGTTGCTCTTGGGCAGTGCATAATACTAATCCCGGGGCAGATAGTGAAGAACAGAGGCTCTTAATTGCTGTCACTCAGAGGCAGCAGACAGGGCCGGTATGCCCCCACACCCCCACCCCCCTGATAGTTTTGTAAGCCCCATCTGAGGAACATCACTCTGATCCTATAGTAGATGTACCTCCTCCCCCTGTGGATAAGCCCCAGTCAGAAGTCAGTAATGCGGAGATTGTGACGTCTCCTGTAGAGATTGCTGAAGACGTTCTGCCCCCCCTTTCCAATGAGACGAGGAAAGGTAGATTGGCTTGCAAGTGACCAGAAAAGACCATCCCAGCATCCAAATTGGCAAAAATACAATCTGTCCCTCTCCAGAATAGATATCAAAGTCTCCCTAATGAGGATAATGATTCTGAAGTACTTTCAGACTCTTCCTCCATGATCTCCCTGGGAGAGATAGCAGTAGGCAATGAAGAAGAACCCCCTACAAAGCAGCAGATTGTGAATCAGGGGAAGAAATGAAAAACCCATGTTAATATAAAACTAGATTGGGAACCAGGAGTGGGGTTAAGAAGAAATGAACGTTCTCTTAAAAATGTGTTTTTTGACTTTCTTTTCCCTTTTTATGTCTCTCCTTTTACGGTCGATAAATGTCAATAGTATCAAGAGCTTGAGGAAAAGAGATGTGATATTTTTAGCTGTGTTTCTCCAGCAGTCAGGTATTTATTTTTTACAGGATACCAGGCTGCATACGTTATTGGATGTTCAGAAAGCTACTGCTGCTTAGTATGTAGCACCATCCTATTGGTCAATAGGTATAGGCTAATGTTCAGGTGTGAGGATCTTGTTTCATAGCCTTGACTTTACATGTATTAAGCTGTTGGATCTGATACCTGGAAGAGCATTATTGCTGGATATTTGTTAACAAGGGAAATTTTTTTGTCTCATTAATATCTGTGCAATGCAGTCAAAGGCTGACAGAGTTTCTCTTTTTAAGCTGACACAGCCATACTTACATACAGCACAGGCGGTAATTTTGGGGAGGATTTTAATTGTGGTTTAGATGAAAGAGATAAGGGGTTACACATTAAAACATTAAAAACTTTTTGTGATTCCAACTGTTTGAATGACATACTCCAATAGGCAGATCTAATTGATGCCATGTTTTTTTTACCTTTGCACAGTGGTTCCAACTTTTCAAAAGGGCCCCCTGTCTACTAAGATATATTTTTTCTTTATATCGCAACATCTGCATAGTTCAAAAGCTGAGGTTCGGGCTGTAGAATTCTCAGATCACTCTTTGCTTTTTCTACACTTAGGAACAGGTGTTAAGATAGGACGAGGACTGTGGAAATGTAATTCCTCTTTAATGCAAAAGGAGCACTGTCATGCATAAGTTCAGTATTTTCTTTCTGCTAAGAAAACAATATTTTTTCTGTACGATTCACTGGTTCAGTGGTGGGAGGATCTGAAGCGGGAGCTAATAGTCTTGCTGAAAGTGTTAAGTAGGAAAGATAGAGATGTACAATATTTACAGTATGTAAGGCATAGAAAACAGTTACAAACTTTAATTTCCTTATCATATCCTTCAGTACACAATTGCCAAGCCCAGATTTCACACCTGAAGGGAGAAATGTTTCAGTTCCATCAGAAAAAGGCAGCTATTTTAAATTTTCAGCAACATTTTGGCTTAAAGGGATCTTTTCCACTATCTGCCCATATGAGAGCTGTAGGCAGCGGATACAGCAAAAATGTATGGACAGTCTACAGGATCATTTTGGGTGGGTTTATGATGCACCTAGTAAAAGTAAGGAAATTGTGTCTACATACACTACACATTTTTTTTCAGACAAGGCAATAGATCCAGGACAGGTGCAACACTTTTTGCAGGGTATAGAGATTCTGGGGTATCCTGTAACACTGAATCATGAAATGCTGGTAGAAATTAATTCAACAGAAGTTGTGGTGGCTGTCAGAACTTTACCACTTAATAAGTTTCCTGGCAAAGATGGCCTAGCCACTGACGTCTATAGAATTATTGCAGACAGTTTAGCTCAAGAGCTGGCCCAAGTTTTCACTCATATGCTTCAGACTGCATTACCCTTTGACATGGTACAGGGTATCATTAGTGTATATACATAAAATGGGAAACAGACACCTATTAGCTAACTGGAGACCTATTTGTCTGTTAAATACTGATTTTAAGCTCTGACCAGAATACTGACTGTTAGATTGCGAGTACGAAAGAAAAAAAAAAAAGAAGATTGCGAGTATGACTAGCGGATTATGTGATTAGCCCTGCTCAAGCGTGCTCAGTTAAGCAATATTATATTTTAGAGCATTTATTTTTACTTAGAGAGATTATTACTAGAAGTAATAAAAATGAGGTAATGGGTTTCTTGTGCTCCTTGGATCAGAGTAAGGCCTTTGACTCTGTCAGCCATGTCTATATGTGGGAAGTGTTGAAATTTTATAACATTCCACAGCAATTTATCCATTGGATTCAACTGTTGTATAAATCAACTACAGTAACCCCGTTATTTAATGGCCACGCCGGACCTTTAATTTCTATAAATAGAGGGGTCAGGCAAGGCTCCCCCTCAGCCCGCTCTTATATGTATTTTGTAGCGACCCTTTGTTATGGAGACTTAATGCTCATACAGATGTCAGGTCCTTACAGTTGGGGACACTGCAGAGTCCTGTTAAATGTCTCGCCTATGCAGATGATTTATGCCTTCTCTTGCCAGATGAATCTTCCATTGCAACAGCATTGGATATATGTACTGGTTATTCTCTGGTACCAGGAACAAGTTAAAATAAGCTTAAGTGTCAAGGTATCCAGTTAGGGAGGCACCAGCAGGAGGTCACCATGACATCAGGAATTCCTATTTTTCAACAACCGATAAAAATGTCAGGTTTATTAGGGGGAAGTGGGGATTTGGATATGTTAAATTGGACCCTGAAGATTGAACTTGGGAATATGATGGTGTCTAAATGGAATTCTTGAAAACTTGATAAATGAAAACGTGCGCTGTTAATTAAGATGAAACTTTTGCCACAATTTCTTTATGTTTGTAAGGTTTATCCACCCCCAAAGAAATTGGAAGCTAGCCTGCTGAGCCTGTTTTTTCAGACAGTCTGGGGAAGCAGGCTCAATCCTATAAAAAGAAATATCATGTACTTATCTTAGATATTGGAGGGTTTAAATATAATTAACCCTTTGGTATTTTTTTATTGTATGTTTTTTTATGCAAATATTAGACCTCTGCTAGTTAATCAGGACATGCTTTGGGTCTCTTATTTATACACTACTGTCCAGCATTGGTTTAGATGTTGGGAAGGATCTCGGGCACTTGTCTTAAAACAAGATCCCACCCTTCCTACTTTTTATAGAGAAATATTCCTAAAGTTGAGAACCTGGTGGGTTTCTAGTCATATGTTGATTGGCAATACTAGAAAACAGTTGTATACCCATATCATTAACATGTATTTTACAGAACCAGTGACTTTTCCTTTCTGGCCACTGCACTTGCAAGATACCCACTTGGCTTTGTTAACTGAAGCTAGGGTTCCACAGAAAATGTGAGACGTTCATTGGCTTAGTTGCCATGGTAAGATAAATGTAAAAGGGAATCAGAAGCACAAGCAGCTTTCAGAAAGATATTGTATACTGCAAGACTGTGTGCAAACAGAGGAGGCTACTGAAGATCTATTTACATAGAAACATAGAGGTTGATGGCAGATAAGGACCTCAAGGCCCAACCAGTCTGCCCATTTCTTTTTCTAGCTTATAAATGTGCCATCGGCATTTGCTCTGTCAGTGGCCTATCTATTCATACTCACCTGTATTGCTCCCTTATGCCTATCCCATGTCTGCTTGAAGCCCTGCATTGCATTCATAGCCACCACTTCCTGAGGTAGGCCATTCCATGCATCCACCACTCTTTCTATGAAAAAGAATTTCCTCACATTCCCCCTTAATCGGCCTCACTCTAATCTCATGCTGTGTCCTCTTGTCCTGCTATTTTTCTTATATTTAAACATGTTAGACTCTTTCACCTTGTTAATGCCCTTAAGGTGTTTGAATGTTTCGATCATATCACCTCTCTCCCTCCTTTGATCTAGGATATACATATTGAGCTCCGTTAATCTGTCCTCATATGTCTTCTGATGCAGTCCCTGCACCATTTTGGTTGCCCTTCTCTGGACTGCCTCAATTTGGTTAATATCCTTGTGAAGGTGTGGCCTCCAGTACTGCACGCAGTACTCCAGATGGGGCCTAACCAGTGTCTTGTAAAGAGGGATTATTACAGTACCTCCCTCTTATGACTTGTGAAACCTCTACTAATACACCCTAACATCCCCCTAGCCTTACTTAGTGCTTTAGAGGTCTGCTTGGATGATTTCAGGTCATCAGTGATGATGATGCCAAAGTCTCTTTCTTCCTTTGTGACTGCCAGCAACTCCCCTCCCAGCCTATAGGTGGCTTCAGGGTCTCTTCCCTATGTACATGATCTTGCACTTCTTTGCATTAAATCCCAGTTGCCACTCTTCTGACCATTTTGCTAGTTTATCCAGATCTCTTCTCATTCTGCCCACCCCAACTGGATCATCTACTCTGTTGCAGATCTTGGTGTCATCTGCAAACAGACAAGCCTTACCCCCTAGTCCATTTGCAATGTCACTAACGAAGATATTGAAGAGGACTGGCCACAGGACTGATCCCTGAGGT
The DNA here is from genome assembly GCA_016271365.2 of Neoceratodus forsteri. Lineage (NCBI taxonomy): Eukaryota > Metazoa > Chordata > Ceratodontiformes > Ceratodontidae > Neoceratodus > Neoceratodus forsteri. Next base: position 251,322,714 of record CM028134.1, read on the forward strand.
ACCACATTTGTGATTTGCACCTCTTCTGACTGTATACCATTTACCACCACTCTCTATTTTCTGCCCGTCAACCAGTTTGCCACCCAGTTGACCAACTTCTGACCCATCCCAAGCCTACCCAGCTTATTTATCAATCTTCTATATGGAACAGTATCGAAAGCTTTGCTGAAGTCAAGGTAGGTGACATCAGCTGCTCCCCCTTGGTCCACCACTCTGGTTACCCAGTCAAAAAAATCTATGAGATTAGTTTGACAGGACCTATTTTTTGTCTGTACTTTTATTCATACTTTTTGGCAAACCTTAGCGAATTATTGGTCTGTACCTATTTTTTCTATGATGACGTGTGAGGAACTTATGTATGGCATTTACCATAAGGGTTGGCGAAATTTCCATAGGAGTACTCTGAATATTGTCTGTTTTGTAATTAAATGTTACTTCTGGACAGCCAGATGTGGGTTTATGTTACAGCAAAAAGATACACAGATTGATGTCATTATCATGAATATCACTAGAGAATTATGTGATATCTTCCGTGGGGAATGCAATATCTTGCCAAAACAAGTTTTGGAGGCACATTGGAGGAATATACCTTGGATAACTACTTCTGATTTTCTTGTTACATGAATGTATTTATGATGGTTAATTGTATTTTTCCTTTTTTTTCACTCTAATTTGTTTGTATTCTATGCTGAAGTAAGCTTTTCTTGGTTTTGTTTAATGTTAACATTTGTATTTTTTTGTCTGATTTATTCTTTTCAATAAATTCCCCTACTCTTCCAGTAGGGGGAACCTTTGGCCATTGAAGGATGGCCAGCTCAGTTACTGAGCAAATGATGATGGAGGACGTGCATGTTGTCGTGAAGCAGGTCTCCTCCATGGCAATGGATGCTCAGGAGACCAAAACATTTTTTGAGGCAGTTGGTTTAGTTGACATGCATATAGAAATACCTCTTGCAGAAAATGAGTCCACCATGAATCTTCCATGGACCACATTATTGGACACATGCACAGGGAACAGGATGACAAACGATGAACAGGGTACGAGCAAACAATCTCCAGAGCAGCTGCGACTTCTCTTAGCTGCAGAAGAAAATAAATTTCTAAGCACCAAATAAAAGCATTCAGAGGTGCTGGCTACAGCACTGCAAAGGACTGAAAGTGAGGCAGACCAGCCGCCTCCTAGCAACAAGACTCATACTGGACAGGCAGCTATGGAAACAACCAAAGCGAGCGAAGGGGCACTGACACAGTTAGAATCCATAGCAAGTACTGTTTTTCTTCCACATCTGATCAAACTGCCACCACAGTATTTTCTTTTGAGGCATGCATTGAGAAGCACAGAATAGTATCACTGGCTAAACAAAGGGACAGACTGAAACAAACTTGGGCAGAACAGGTCGAGCAGGCCAAAACGCCATGGTCAGTTGACAATGCCTTAAGGTCTACAAGGTGGGTGAAAAGTAAAGATGCAAATAAGTGAATATCTGGCTTTTCCCCCATCAAAATCCCTGGGGTGAAAAAGGGAAGTTCCAGTCAAACTTTCCCTCCTGTGGAACCTAGCCAGACTCAAACCAAGCAACCTAATGCAACGGGAGATGCATAATCGGGCTTGGTTCCAGACTTAAACAATATTGGGGACACAAGCGACAAACCTTTGGAACTCTCACCTGAATTTAACCTCACACAGAACCCTATACTGAACTTGCTCCACAATAAGACACTGCCAAATGGAAAGCCTGAAATCAAGGCTTTTACTAGCGAGGTACCTTTCCCATCAAAACATTTGGAAGAAGCAGCTCCCCCAGCACATCAAGAGGGCCCTCCACCATCTCAAACCCCCTTATTGGAATCTGGTCAAAATCGCCATACTTATGCCTCCTTTTTTCAATCTCCAGCATATGCAGCCAAATGGCATAATGTAGTCAGACTGATTTACAGGGGAGGTATGGAGCAATTTCCTGATAGACAATATGTGGCACGAATGTTATTGAAAAACAATTTACTTTTCAATTCGTTGGACATTTATGCCTTAATCCATGTTTCTGGAGAGCCTAATTTTAATGTTAGTTTCAAATTTACTAGCAGTCTTGAGAAATTTTGGGATGAGTATAATAAAGTGAAAAGGCACCCTTTATGGTCCCCCTTTGAGGTCATACCCCTGATGAAACCAGCCCACAAGACTATTACAGTCCTTTTTAGAAATGAGGAGGTCAGTGTTACCGACTTAGTCTTCTGGGTAAAACAAAGGTGCACTGTCTTAGGCCACCCAGAAGCAATATTTGATGGTGAAGACATATGGACAGAGGGATGGAGAATCAAAGTAATTTTGAAATCCTCTGAGACGGGGTTGCAACATTTGCCTAATTGTGTGTTCTTAGGTAGAGACAGAGGTGTCTTATTTTACACTGGGAAGCCTAAGACATGCTACAAATGTAGGAAATCAGGTCATATCAGCAGCATCTCGAATCAACTACATTGCACACTATGTGATGAACTGGGGCATGCAAGTGGTCAATGCAGAAACACTGTGATATGTAGCCTGTGTGGCATAGCTGGGCATTCCTACTCTATCTGCCCAGAGGTGGCACATAGATAGAATACAACTGCTGACTCAGAGGAGCAGAGACTACTTATTTCCATAGCACAGAGATCCTATACTACTAAATCAGTCCCATGGCCCCTTGTCCCAGATATTCTACTGATTGGCTCGGAGCAGTCAATTGGGACTTGTGATGAGTCAGTACTTGCCCCAACAGATGACATGGCCCAAAGTGAAGGAAGCGTGTACGAAGAACCTATAATGGAAGTTGATGTAAATCCAGCTCTCCCTGCTGAACCCGTGGATTCAGTAGCAATGCCCCCCCCATCCCCGGATAGGAAAGGGAAACAGTCAGTAGAGAAAGTGGTTACCAGATGTAGACAAACAAGGAGACAGGCTGCCCCCAAGGTTCCAATAATATCTGAGATCCCAGCCTCCAACAGATATCAGGCAATGCAACCATCCCCAGAAGTCTCTGATGCACAGTCGAAAAGCTCACCACCAGGGTCAGAACACCCCAAGGAGGTATCAGGTTCAGAATCAGAAGGTGGACCTTCTCCAAGCCCACCCCCAAAACAGCATACATCAAAAAAGAAAGGGACAAGTAAGTGCAAACCACCAGAGGATACAGGCCCCCCCCCTTCGACTTTCATTTAATGAACACTTCTTTGACCTGTTGTTCCATCAATGTAAACAGCATTAAGAATAAATTAAAACAGGGGGTGGTGTTCTCCCACCTACACATGAACAGGGCTGTTATTATGCTTTTACAGGATACAAGGCTTCACATGGTAGCAGAGGTGTCATATGCCACAAAATGGTGATGAATGTGCATTTCCTACTGGTCCATTGGGCTAGAGAAATGTTCAGGAGTTGCGCTGCTCTTCCATAATATTACTGTGAAGGTTTTAAAAGTGATAGATCTCATTTGGGGCTGCGCTTTGATCCTGGACATTTTATACAAAGATGTATGCTTTAGATTAATTAATATATACACCCCCAGATGAAAGCTGACAGAGTAGGAATGTTTAAAAATGTGCAACCCTATCTTCATACCTCTAAATATGTGGTCTGGGGAAGGGATTTTAATTGTGGCCTGACAGCAACACATAGAGGTAGGGGAGTCACGACACGCAAAATATTTTGTTACACGGCGTGCCTACAAAGTGTTTTGCAGACAGCGGATTTGGTCGATGCCTACTGCCACATCCATTCAAAATCTGGCCCCACTTTTTTAGGGGATACATACAGCCAGCATAGACTTCTTTTTTATAAGTAAAACTTTACCTTTAATTTCTGCCCAAGTGATCCCGGTGTAATATTCTGATCATGGGAAACTTTACATTAGATTAGGCACTGACACCTCCTAACCTTATTGCAGAGGCGCCTGGAAACTGAACTCCTCCATTTTATTGAAGGAAGATGTTTTGCAACAATTGACATATTTCATTATTATCCGCAAATCTGTCTGGCATATGTATGAGGATCCCCTACAGTGGTGGACAGATAAGAAGCAGGATTTGGTGCACTTCCTGAAATCCATTAGTAAATGTCTATAGGAAAGAGACTACTACAATTACCTATTGAGTAGGCAACAACTACAACATTTGATTTAATTAGCTCACACTACGAAACATAATTTCTCTTCACAAACCACAGCTGTTAAAACACAAATGCAGCATTATCATCACAAGTGCATGAATAATTAAAAAAAAAAAACAGGAATTCAGCACTCCAGAAAAAATGGCCTCCATATGCCTCTTCATAAGTTGTAAAGACAGGGTTCAGAAAAGAATTTTTGAATCAGTTGTAGGTCAGGACACACTCATAAAAATGACACGACAAGATATAATGACTGAAGTTGCAAATTACATGCAGTCATTATTCCTGGAAAACAAACAATGGAAGGAGCCCATGATACAGTTCTTACAACATTTGGAAGTACCAGACTGTCCGACCTCAGCGTTGACAGACCTAATAAAGCCCATACCTCAGTGGAAGTAGAATCAACAATTGCAACATTTAACACAGGGAAATCCCCTGGCAGAGATGGACTGCCATCAAAGCTTTTTAAAATTCTGAGTCCTGACATTTCTGCAGAATTAGCTGATATGTATAATTTCCTGCTGAATAAGTCAGATTTTCCTGTGGAAATGGTAGGAGGGTCTTTGGTATTTCTTCACAAAAAGGGAGATAAGCAGGAGCTATCAAATTGGAGGCCAATTAGTCTCTTTAACGTAAATGTCAAAATATTAACTAAAATATTGAATAAGCATATTCTCTTGGTAGCGTAACACCTTATTTCACCTGCACAGTCTTGTGCTATTTCAGGTAGGGCCATTACGGACCAAATGATTTTGCTGAGAGAACTCTTCGAGAAAGATCAGAAACAGATATTGAATGGGTATATTCTCTCTTTAGATCAAAAAAGTGCCTTTGATTCGGTAAATCACATCTTTCTATGGCTAGCATTGGAGAAATATCACATACCTGGCATTTTTATTGGTTGGTTACAGAAACTTTACAAGCACGCAACTGTTTCACCCTTAGTTAATGGTCACATGGGACCTCTTATTTCGATTAAAAAAGGTATCAAGCAAGGCTGCCCCCTCAGCCCGCTATTATATATCTTTAGCATTGATCCACTGCTACAAATGTTGAACACAGAAATTCCCAAGATCTCTGTAGCCAGATCTTTTATCCCATTTTCAGCAATGGCGTATGCGAATGACATCTGCATCCTTGCCCCCGATCAGCAAGCAGCTACTCAGGCAATACAGATTTGTGAGGTGTATGGAAGGATTTCAGGTACATCTTTAAATAAACAGAAGTGCAAGGGTTGGGAATTGGGACAAGGCCCCTACCTAGTTACAGATATTGCTGGCATCACATCAACAAGAGAACTGATAGGGATTCTTGGAATAGAATTTGGTGTTCCAGATCCTGAATTGTATAACTGGGACAAAAAAATCAGTATGTGGAAGGCCATGGTAGCGAATTGGAATAGGTGGCAGTTAAGCAAAGCTAAAAGGGTTTGCCTGGTGAAAACCTATGTATTGTCTCTTTTTTTTATTCCTTAGCAATGTTTTTCCCCCACCTAAGCAACATGAGGCAACCTTGTTGAGCATTTTTTTTTCAGGCAATATGGGGCAGTCGTCTCAATCCTATTAAAAGGAATTATCTCTATTTACCAACAAAATTGGGTTTAAATATGGTAAATCTTATATTTTTTCGTTATTGTCAATTCCTTTTTACAAACATGCACCCATTACTGAGAAATATATTGAAGCCATGGTCAGACCTTTTATATCTGTCCATACAGCCCTGGTTTTCCACATGGAAGGCAGGAACATTGAGTGTTCTAAAAAACTATTCACAAGCACCTCCCTACCTCAGAGAAGTATTTATTAAATTAAAGGTTTGGAGCATAACAAGTACACTATTGCTCACGCTATCAAAGAAAGGTATATACAACGGAGTATTGCAGACATATTTTTCAGTACCAAACATTTTCCCTAAATGTCCTAACCTCTACCTACAAAGTCTACAAAAATTAGTAGTAGAAAAAAGAATTCCTCCCAAACTGAAGGATGTGCACTGGTTGTGTTGCCATGAATGGCTAAATGTAAATAGCAACCAAAAACATGAGCAGCTGAATGAAAGATTTTGCTCAAGGGCCCAGTGTGTGCAGCAACTTGAAACCTTGGAACATATATTCCTCACATGCTCTTATGTGAAACCCATTTGGTCATATTTATCTAACACATGGAATGAAGCTGCTTTTTTGACTGTAACATATGAATTGTTGATGTACTGGGTGTACTTCCCCAGTGGAGAAAATGGGAAAAGAGCACTCTAAATACATTATTTGCTGTAGTGAAATGGTGTGTTTGGAATAGTAGGAGTCTTTACACCCTACAACAAAACCAAATTTCACATATAGAACTCTTGCAAAACATTACAAATGAATTGCAAAACGTTTATAATAATGAAGCAAAAATATGGGAGAGGGGACTTAATTACAAAATTGAAGGAATTTACTGTGAATTATAAATAATGGTGCACCTATTAGATTGAATAATGTACTTTCTTTTTCTTCCTTTGTTCTAAAAGATGTAATGATTCATATGACGTTGTTTTTGTCAGATTTTGTGGCTATACAATATATACTTTATGTTATTTTCTGATGCTGTATGATTTTCAAAAATACATTCCCCTACTCTTTTCGAGAAGTGCCATGGGATCTTTAACATCCACCTGAACAATTGCCAGAACAGGCAGAATGGACCTCAGTTTAATGTCTCATCTGAAAGACAGCATTTCATGAGTGCAACACACCCCTCATGCTGCACTACAGTGTCAGTATTGGAATTCAACCCAAGTGCCTGGTGTGGGGATAGAACCCACAGCCTTCTGATCTTCTTGCCTCAGAGGCAAGTGTGCAACTTGCTGAGCCACTGTTCCATGGTTCATCCAGATGCAGTGACAGTTTATGCCCCAGATTAGGAATGGTACTATCCCAGAAATTTGTGCCATTCTTGAAAATTGTGCCAGCTTACCACAAGTGAATGCAGCAATTGCCAGCTCAGCCATCTGCCACTGAAGAGGCAGCAACCCAGGATGGAGTTGCCTTTCTTCTGGTGATCCAGATTCATCTGCAGCAGCATCCAGGTTTGGCTCCAGCAGCATTCAAGTTCATCTATGGTAACATCCAGGTTCATCAGCCAGCAGTTCGGAGAAGATTTCCAGTCCAGGTGTGGTAGGAGGTTGTGGAAGCATCTGATCAAAAGACTTCATCTACGCAGCAGCCAAAGATCATCAGGCTGCAGGTCCAGAGAGGTGATGCTGACATCCTTTTGTCACCCAGAACGGGTAAGAGACCCTTTTCATTTTTAATTTGACTGTTTTCTGCAAGTTTAAAGACTCCTTGGAAAAATAATCTCCAATGGACTTGCCATCTAGACTGCAGTGCTTGCAGGCCTTGTGCCTGTTCTGGAACTGTGCCTCAGCAGGGGCTCCAGCCTAGGAAAGACTTCTGTTGTAGTGTTTCAGCACTCTGAACTCCTCCCTAGATTCAGACATTGCAGGGACCCCCTCCCCCAAATGTGTTGCAAATGTTTTTATGTTTTCTATTTTTGTACTTTTGTAGAAAATCCTTTTAAAAATGCTTTTTGGGCTTGTGCAGTATCCAGTGGGAGGGTTGTTTTGGTCACTGTTTTTGGCTTTACATGTTGTAGTTGTGTGCAGAAATGTGTTTTTTGTAATGCTTTCTTTTGCAGGTGTTCCTGAAAGAAGACAGGAAGGCCTGAAGAGGATTGATGAGACTCATCTGAGTCCTCCTTTGTATAGAGTTGTTAGGCTTCTGTAACTGTGTAGTATAATGGTTAACCTTTTTTCATTTTACAGGTGTGTGTTGTAAAATGTTTTTTGGGTGTGGGCACCTGGTAGGTAGCATAGGTTAGATAGATTTCCCCTAGAGGGTTAGGGGGGAAGACAGGTTGGTGGTCCTGATTCTAGATAGGGGTCACCAATACTGTCTGACAGGACATGTTTCAGGCAGTTTCTTGGAGCCACTGAGGATCCATTGATAGTACAGTAGTAGGGTAGGAACTGAAGTTTCCTCAGTGGGCCTCTATCCTTTGGAGTTACCTGCCTGTGCCTGGCACATGGTAGGGGAGGACATGATCAACCCTCCCCATAGAGGGCATCAGAGGTAGGATGGCCTGGTGCCGGGTGAAGGTATGACTTTGGACAGTCATTTGCCTGGAAGTGGTGAGTGTAACCACCCAGTCCCCTGGAGTTACTAGAATCCTATCAGTATTATTGTTAGGAAGGTAGCAGGCAGCTGGTAGGGAGTTCATTGGGGTGCCTTACATAATGACATCATTGTTTACTCAGCTAGCTGAGGGAAGAATGATTAGGTCATTTGGAACTCTCACAGTTCCACACATAAGCCACACTGTGTAGATAGCTGCTCTGGGGAGCTTAGAATGCTTATTCTATCAGATTGTGAGCTTAAGTGAGGAGGTGAGAGTAGCAAAAGGATTGCCAGTGGGCTCTGAGGTGAGAACCCAGGATTTCTCACCTTAGCAGAGTCATTTCCAGCTTCCAGTGCAGTGGTGGAGACCAGCAGGATTTCCTGATTTCTACTCCAAGTGAAGTGGAAGAAACTGCCTGCTCTCAGTGGACTCAAGGGGCAATCCCCTGAATGTTCTGTGGTGTTTTCAGATGCCTTGGATAGGACCTGAAAGAGACTGTTTGAACAGCTACCCAGGAGAGTGCCTTTCTTTTCCTTTTTGTTGTTCCATGCCCTGTGAATAGACCAATCTTTGTGAGTACTGATCTAAGAGACCAGATCTCCACATTTTTAGGGAATTCAATAGTCTGGGGTGTGTGCCCATAGATAAGGCTGGATCACACCTGTCAGTGCCCCTAGTTTCATTCAAGTGAGTGAAGTACTGTTAAACTGTTCACCCAAGTGAGTGCAGTTTTGTTCTTTGGTCACCCCAGTGTGTGACAAAGATAAAGTGTGAGACCTCTAGCATTTCAGTGGGGAATGGGGGTTTCAATGATGTAATCCTGAATAATGACAGAGACTGTCAGTTGGGGCTAAGGGTGGGATGAATACAATCTAAGTGCTTACAAGGCAGGGCTTCCTGGTTTGTAAAGGGCACCAGTTTACACCTGAGCAAAGGGCCAAGCTGCAGGTTAAGGTTTGTGACTGAGTTTCACTTATGTGCACCTATGTTCGAAGAAGAGTTCTGAGTGTGTGGCTTATATTCAGTAAATGACACTTAGGGAAGAAAATGTTCTTTAGTGTGGCCAGGTGTCCACTAATGCACCTTTTGGGGATTTGGGAAGAAGATTGTTCTGTTGTGTGTTCATGAACTGTACTGCATGCAAGGAGAGTTCATGAAATGTACCTGTCCAGACTACAGCGACCCTTGGGGGTCCACTTCAGCTTTAATTTTCCAGCTATTGAATAAAGCCATACTGCACAATCCCAATCACTGTTATGGACATTCTGATTATTGCTTCTGATTGTGTGGATTTACTGGGCCCTCTCAGTAGGTTAGATCTAGCATATGTCTAGAAGCCTGCACCCAGGACCTGTGTTGTGTTATTTACACAAGGTTCATGTTGTTTTGTTTCTGTACCCCCCACCCCTCTCTTCCTCTAGAAAATGAGCCAGGTATACATCCTAATGCCAAGGGTGGTACCTACCTTTTTGTAAAGTAAAGTGGTATGCCAGTAAGTGGGTACCAGTGTTTCCAGATTTTAATGGGGGGTGTACTCACTAGTTAAAAAGTGGTCTGGGGGTTACACAGTCACCTAGTAATTTTCTACCTTTATGAAAAACACCTAGTGCTGTGGTATTTTCAACATTTACAGGTTTCATAAGTATTGGGCATATACCTAATGTGCTTTTATGTCATAGTGTTTTTACATACTTTAGGTCAACAACAAGGAACACAGCCTGTTGTTTTAAATGAGTTCAGAGGTCACCACAATAACTTCCTTGTACGAGGACCTGAGCGGGAAATGGAAAAATAAGGCTGGACACTGTAGACTCGTTGGGGTGGGGGCACCCGTAGGTGGCCAACCATACGGACTAAAATTGTTAAGAATAGTTAAAGTAAGGAAATAGGAGAACTGTTGCAACAGCTCTTAAGAATAAAGAGACAGTCCTTTAGAGTGACAGGCTTTCCCTGTCACATGGAGGACTAGGATAATGTCCAGACGGTGGTACTTCCACTGCCAATTCCTTGAATCCTGGCAGTTAAGAACTATTTGTGTATTCTATAGCAGATTCCTCTTGATACCTCCAGACTGATCAAGGAAGCCCTATTTCTCAAATCTGGTCAATGTTGGGGGGTATATTTTTAGAGCTTTCCCAGTTTTGCAACAGTGCTATCTTCTATATCTTAGGATCATGTTTCACCCAAATCTAGACAAGCTGCAGCTCCCTGCATGGATCCTAAACAGCGGAAACTCTTAAAATGATTATTTTGTGATTATTATTAGGCTATTCTGAAAATGTTGTGGACATTCTAATGGCATCCAGAAAACACTCTACCTCCACAACCTGTAACAGAGTTTGGGTAATCATCAAAAAAAGGGGAAGTCAGTTGGGGATTTAACCTACTAAGGTTTTAGTAGTGCACATCTTTTACTTTTTCCAAGTAGTCATGGATAAAACCAGTCTTTCATTCTGCCTTGAGTGCAAGGCTCTACATTAAGTAAGTCATTATAGTAAGTCTTTATTTATTCAGTGTCCAATCCTGGAGGCTCTGGGCATTTTACAAGAGATGTAAGAACATAACAGAGTTGCACACACAACATATGGGGTCAATAACACAAACAATAATTAAGATCCCTAATAAATAAATAACAATACAATCAGTGCTGCAACTGATTAGGAAAAGCTTCTTTAAAAAGGTGGGCCTTCAGACCCCTCTTAAAAGCCTCCACTGATGCAGTTTCCCTCAGAGATCTGGGAAGTGAGTTCCAGAGGATCGTGCTGGCCACCTCAAACTCACAGTCCCCCATGGTTTTCAGCCTATCCCTCAGGACTGCTAGGAGGCCCTCAGTGGAGGAGCGGAGGGAGTGCACCGGGAGGGCAGGGGTCAGGAGGTCACTTAGCTAGCCAGGGCCCAAGCCGTATAAGGCCTTATAAGTGAGCAAGCACACCTTGAAGATGATCCTCCATCGGACAGGCAGCCAGTGCAGATCTCGCAGAACTGGGGTCACGTGACAGGATCTGGGCAGGCACATCAGCAACCTGGCCACTGCATTCTGCACCAGCTGTAGTTAACAGAAGTTCCCTCTACTGACCCTGAAGAAAAGAGCATTGCAGTAGTATAGTCTTGATGTGACAAAGGCATGTATGAAGGAGGACGAGGCCCTTATAGCAGTCAGTGTAGTGACAGGCAGCAGTGTAGGGAAAGATGCTGGGAGTGGAGCAGTGCAGTGGCTATGAGGTGGCAGTCTTCAGGTGAACCTTCTGGATACTGTGGTGCTGCCCATCTGCAGGCACCTGAAGAACTCCTATGCTATGTTGGATGAGCAGGAAGGCCCCACAGGATCACCTGAAGTTGCATCCAAGGAGGATGAGTGGGACCTCCAATATGGAGCCCCAAAGGTCAGTGGAAGGGGACCCCAAAGGAAAAGGAAGCATTTTCTGGTGGGGGACTCCATAGTCTAGGGAGTGGAGTTGAGGACTGGCAGCAAGGAGGAGAGGGAGGTAATGTGCATGCCAGGAGGAACAGCACAGAGGGATGGAAAGTGGATCAAGAGGATAGCTAGGGCCATAGCGAGGAGGGAGGAGCTGGATGTTATAGTCCATCTGGTGACCAATGACCTGGCAGGGGACAAGGCAGAGCTAGGAAAGGTGCAGGAGGAGTTCAGGAAGCTGGGGAGGGACCTTGGACAGATAGAAAGCTCTGTGACCTTCTCGGAGGTGTTGCCTATCCATGGCAAGGGGGAGGCTAAGGATCTCCACACCAGGGAATTCAATGCTTGGTTAGAGAAATGATGCAGACAGGAGGATTTTGGCTCCACTGGGGACTGGGGCCAACCTGGAGAGATGTGGGCCTGTACAAGGGTGATGGCCTGCATTCCTCCAGGAGGGGAACCAAGCTCCTTAGTGAATGGTTTAGGTGCTTCATTGGGAAGATTTAAACTAGCCACGGGGGGTGGAGATAGGAAGCAGGGTAAATCATACTGCCCACTCCCACAGGATATTGTAGCCAACATGGAGGGCCATAACATTAACTCATTCTCTCCCAGTGACCATTTTGGGTCAGGATCAGCAATGGATGGTACTGACGCCATATGGCGACTATGGGACAAAAGGAGTTAAGAAATCTACAGTGAAGGATCAACCCGGCATAACAGGGGAACGAGAGGAGACACAAGGGGAAAGGGGGGGCAGAAGGGAGGGAATGCAGAAAATGGAGGGTCATGGGTGCTAATGCCCTTAGCCTGGCAAATAAAATCCCAGACCTGGCAGCATTAATGACAGAGGTTGCCCTGAACATTGTAGCTATTACCAAGACATGGTATCATAAGAACCATGACTGGGACATAGCTATACCAGGTTATACTTTATTCAGGAGAGACAGGGAGGGTAAAAAAGGAGGAGGGGTGCCTCTTTATGTAAAGGAGAGTATTTAGGTGAGAGAGGCACAAGGAATGCAAGGGGAGGCAGAGGCACTGTGGGTCACCCTGTAGACAGGAAATGGCATAGGCATTCACACAGCCGTACTCTACAGATCCCCAGCACAAGGGGAGAAAAGACATGAAGCTACTGGAAGCTATCCATATGATGGCAGATAAAGGTGAGGTGCTGCTGGTGGGAGACTTCAATCTGCCAGATGTTGATTGGAGCCTTCCAGCAGCTGCCACAGCCACTGGCAGAAACATCCTGGACTCCCTGTAAGGAGCATGCCTCAATCAGCTAGTGCTTGAATTAACCTGGGGGGTGGGATTCTGGACCTGGTACTAACCAATGGAGACAGAATCACGGATGTTAAGGTGGGTGAACACTAGGGGTCCAGTGACCATCACACAGTGTGGTTCATTATTAGTACTGCAACAGGGTTAAGCCACATGAAGGCAAGGGTCCTGGACTTCAGGAGAGCAGACTTCGCTAGAATGGGAGTATGTCTCTGAAAAGCCTTAGCAGAAGGGATGAAATACAAGGGAGTTGAGGAACAGTGGGCCCACCTAAAGGGAGCAATTGTGGAGGCGACAAACCTATGCATTTGGCAAGTAAACAAAGGCAAGAGAAAAAGAAAATCACTTTGATTCTCAAAAGAAGTGGCAGGGAATGTAAGGGCAAAAAAGCTAGCGTTCATGAATTATAAGGAAACACAGAAGAAGGAGGATAGGGCAGGGAATCTAGAGAAGCAAAGGGAGGCAGGTAAAGCAGTAAGGAGTGCAAAGGCACAGATAGAGGAAAACATAGCAAAGGAAATGAAGAAAAGGGACAAGACTTTCCATAGGTACATTAGTGAAAAGGAGTAGAATCGGGGGAAGGGGATTGTAAGGCTAAAAGGGGAAGGAGGAGAGGCTGTGGAAGGAGACCGGGAAAAAGCATAAATCCTGAACAAGTATTTCTCTTTGGTTTTCACGAAAGAAGGGGAAGGGGAGGGACCACCACTAAGATGCAGGTTTGAAAGGGAGGTGAACACTAGTCCATTTACAGAAGAGACAGTCCTGAAGGAACTCTCAAAACTGAAAGTGAACAAGGCTATGAGACCAGATGGGATACACCCCAGAATATTGAAAAAGTTAAGGCAGGTGATGACAGCACCTCAGGCAGCCCTGTTCAATATGTCACTGGAAACGGGAATGCTTCCAGAAGACTGGAGAAGGGCAGATATTGTCTCTCTCCACAAAAGTGGGAACAGAGAAGAGGCTGAAAACATCAGACCTGTCAGCCTGACCTCAGTGGTGTAGAAAATTATGGAATCACTGCTAAAGGAAAGCATAATGGAGTACCTTGAAACTAGTGGGGCACAAGATCTGAGACAGCATGGATTCACGTCAGGGAAGTCATGTCAAGCAAATCTTTTAGATTTCTTTGACTGGGTGACGAGGGAAGTAGATCGAGGGGATCGGTAGATGTGGCCTACCTGGACTTCATTAAGGCGTTCGGCACCGTTCCACATAGGAGACTGGTAAATAAGCTAGGCAGCCTGGGACTGGGTCACAATGTGGTGAACTGGGTTGCAAATTGGCTGAGGGATAGAATACAAAGGGTGGTGGTAAACTGAGATGAATCCAAGGAAGAGAGGGTGAGTAGTGGGGTGCCACAGGGATTAGTCCTTGGGCCAGTCCCGTTTAATATCTTTATTAGTGACATCACAGATGTGCTGGAGAGGAAGGTATGCCTCTTGCAGATAACACTAAAATCTGCAATAGGGTAGACACTCCAGGAGGGGTGGAAAAAATGAGGATGGATCTAGCTAAACTGGAGGAATGATCAAGGGTTTGGCAGCTGAGATTTAATGTGAAGAAGTGCAAAATCATGCACTTAGGACGCAGGAACCCAAGGGAGAATTACATGATGGATGGAGAGTTATTATCGGTCACCAAACAAGAAAAAGATCTGGGGGTGATCATATCAGATGACCTTAAGGTGGCCAAACAGTGTGCCAAGGCTGTGGGGAAAGCCAGTGGGATGCTGGGGTGCATAGGGAGGGGTAGCAAAAGCAGAAGAAATGAGGTGGTGATACTACTGTACAGGTCACTGGTGAGATCTCATTCCACTGTGTCCAGTTCTGGAGGCTGCATCTCCATAAAGACATAGACAAGGTAGAGGCAGTACAAAGAAGGGCAACAAAAATGGTTCATGGTCAGCACCATAGGACTTAAGAGGAGAGACTGGAGGCACTCAACATGTATACCCTGGAGGAGAGGAGAGAGAGGGAAGACATGATAGAGACCTTCAGATGCCTGAAGGGAATAAACAAGGTACAGGAGGGTAGCATCTTTCAAATAAAGAGAAGCTCTAGAATGAGATGGCATGACATGAGACTGGAGAGGGTTAGACTAAGGAGCAACATGCGAAAGTGCTTGTTCACGGACATGGTGGTGGAAGCATGGAACAGCCTCCCAGCAGAGGTGGTGGGGAAATTCAAGACTGCATGGGATAGACATAGAGGAACCCTAACGGTTCAAAAGAGGAAGTAAAGTCAAAGATAAAGTATGATCTGCCACATTTCTTTAGTGGTTAGGGAAATGGGCAGACTAGGTGGGCCTATAGGTCCTTATCTGCCATCAAATTCTATGTTTCTATGTTTCTATGCACCAGCACGGAGCAGGTCACCAGGCGGAATTAGGGGTTTAATCCAGGTGACATTCCTTGAGTGATAAAACCCACTCTAGACAATGGATGATACCTGAACTGGTCTTTGATGACCCTCCCTCCGCCCAGTCTATTTACTATTAGAAAATGGGCTTTTTATTTCCTGGTCTCTGATTGGCTGGTACCCCTTACGGTGGGGGGTACATTAACTTTCAATAGACAACCAGGAAATAAAAAGTGCCAGCCCCAGTATTCACTGAGGTAGCTTTCTGCCCAGCCTGCTTTCTGATTGGCTGAAAGCACCTAATTTAATTTAAAATTACCGTCATTTTTTTCTCTCGCTAAGTGAGAGATACTTTCCCCAACACTCTCTATTTCAGTACCTGCTGTCAAAGAGAACTACACATCAACCTTCACTGGATGTATTGCTGGCTACCTTTCTTTTTTTTTTGTTTCGCATTTCAAATCGCCACCAGTTCTCCAGAGAGAGCTAGCGAGAGCCCCTTCCCAGTCCTGGTACAGCATTCTCGACTAGCATTCCCCCGATCTGCTGCCGAAAAAAAAGAACAAACTTCCGATCCATAAATCAAGAAATAAGCATCAGTATCTAATGGTTTCTGTCCATATACAGTTCTGTTCATCTTTGCAGTTTCATACCTTCCACAGAGAGAGACTACATCAATAAAATGAACGGCAATCGTCTTCACACTCAAGTTCTCTCATCAAGCAGCGAGGACTGACAACCACTAAAAACGAAAGACTGAAAAAAACAAACCCTGGAAGAAGTGAGCCCAGGTCATCAACGTATGTAGCGAAGACCGGGAAACTACAAAAGCCACTATTAAAAGTCCAAAAGCAAACAGAACGCACTTCCTGCTTTCATGCCCAGGGTCAAATAAGGTCATGCTCCACCACGATGTTCCGATGCTGAAATGCTGGTTGAAAAAAACGTTGTTTAAAACCATGTCACAAAACACTTGTCTTTCTTTTTTTCTTTTCTGCATTGCAGGGTACTTGTTCCAGGAATAGCAGTGAGGAGAGTAAGGAAATAGCTGTGAAACGCTAGACAACAGGACAAGGAATACCTTAGAAAAGAGGGACTACTTTACAATCAAATTACTAAAACTTCTCTAATTTTTTTTTTTTTACTTTATTTTTTAAAAATCCCACATTAAACTGCCACAGTTAGCCCATTTTCTAAGTGCAATAATGCCCTCCAGGGTGGGTGGTATGGGCAATACCGGACCTTCCAGGGGCTCTAAGACCCTCTGCCTGTGGTGTCAGGCCTCATTACGCTCCTGGGCAGTCTGGTATTGCCCAATACTACCCACCCTGTTGGGCATTATTGCTTGCATATTCCCTTATGTCTATTCTATGTATGCTTGCTTGAAGCTCCCCACCATTTTTGCCTCCACCACGTCCACTGTCAGTTTGTTCCAGGCACCCAGCACCCTTTCAGTGAAACAGTACTTCTACACTTCCCTCTTACCCTCCCCCCCAGCATCATTGCATGCCCCCGGTTCTGGTGCTCTTTCTCGTTTGAAAGAGATTCCCATTCTGTACCCTGTTCACCCCTTTGAAGTGCTTGTATGTCTCTATCATGTCACCTTTCGCTCTCATTTCTTCCAGGCTGTACATGTTAAGATAGAGCTTTATTTCTTTTCCTTTTCCTTATTAATATTTTGGAGATACACTTTTAAGCCGGGGCTCATTTACAAAAGTTCCATGTCATACATTACTGAGCAGTATTCGGATGAGACACAAGCAATGCAATGATCTGGATAAGCATTTCAACAAAATGACCTTCATTCGATCTAGAAGCAGGTAAACAGGAGCTACAAGGTAGCATTGTCTGGGTAGGCAGGAACATAGACGGGAATAGGAGAGGGGATAAGGGGCAGGTGTAGGGGGGATGAGAGGGAGAGGAGGGAGGGAGGAAGTGGTGAATTGGATGATTTAGCCCCATAAAGGGGTTACGTTAGGTATTTAAGTGCAGTTGCAGGTTATTTTCAATGCAAAGTACTTTCTCAAGACAGATTTAAAATGACCAGTGGTGGACAAGTCCAGTATAGCAGTTGGGAGCTCATTTAGCTAAGTCAGTGATCTAACAGGGAAGGAGTGCTTAGCCAGGTTGGTCCTACAAAAATGGGGATTTCCTGACGGCATTCTGGGTGGAGTGTTTGTGAAGAGCAGGGCAGATAAGCAAGTTAAGAGAGGGGGAGGAGAGACCAAGGAGGGTGTTTTTTTTTTTTTTTGCAAGTAGGCTCATTTGGTACTAGATATGTAGGTCAAGAGGTAGCCATCCTGTATTGATGTAGAGGTCGCAGGCATTTGTCAGACTGTCACCACCTAGGACTAGGCAACACCCTTTGTTAAGGGTGACCTTTACTCTGTGAACTATCGAGTCCGTGGCTGCACCATAGACCATTAGCCCATAGTCTATCACAAGGAGGACCAAGGAGGTGACTGCTAGCCATCTAGCCTCCTCAGTCAAGTATGGTTTGTGTCTATAAAGGGTGCCCAGTTTATTATTTACTGTTTTACTGCTTGGTTGACATGGTGTGCAAAAGAGAGATTGTCATCTAGGTAGACACCTCGATATTTGAAAGTGTTGACCTGTTCCAGGGCTTTGCCTTCCTGGTTAGGGATAGCAAAGGGTTGGAGCGTGTTCTTTTTTTTGGTGACATGTGGTCAGCGTGGGTTGGTGTTTCTTGTAATTAAGGAGTAACATATTGTGGGAAAACCATTGCTTCAGGGCTGAGAAGCTGCTCTGAAGGGTGAGCATTAATTCTTTTTGGCTGCTGGTTTGGGTGTACCACGTCATTTGCATAGAGGAGGACCTGTGAGTCTGGGCATGCCAAGGGAAGGTCATTGATGAACATACTGAAAAGTAGGGATCCAAGGGTTGAGCCCTGGGGTACCCCACAGTGACAGGACATGAGTCGGATATGGTCCCATTTATTTTTACCCTCTGGCAGCATCCGGTCCAGTAGTCTTTGAACCAGGTAAGTGCATCAGTGGACAGTCCTAACCTGGAGAGTTTGTTAAGGAGAAGTAAATGGTTAACAAGGTCAAAGGTCTTTGTTAAGTCTATAAAGATGGAGCCCACCAGTTGGCTATTATCAAGGGCCTGATGTGTGAAGTTGGTGTACTCTGATAAAGCGGAGATGGTACTATGTTGTTTCCAGAAGTCATGCTGTTACTGACACTGTATGTTATGCTGACTAATGTAGGTTACCAACTGCTCAGCAACAATCTTCTCGAGCTTTGGAAAGTGGGGAGAGAATTGAAATGGGCTGGTAGTTTGGGATGGCAGTTTTAGTTCCCCCTTTATGCATAGGGGGTTACAAGTGCTGTTTTTAAGACATTATGGGAACTGTGCATACTGAAGTGAGTGGTTAAAAATATTGGCTATTGGAAAAGCTAATACTTCAGTTGCAGAAGCTAGTGACTTCATATCAACAGAGTCTCTATCCATCCTTGTTTTGCCTCAGATTCGTTTAATCGTTAAATCCTTCAGTCTCTCCTTTTAGGGCTTCTCATGCAACCCCGGCACCA
Source organism: Neoceratodus forsteri (assembly GCA_016271365.2). NCBI lineage: Eukaryota > Metazoa > Chordata > Ceratodontiformes > Ceratodontidae > Neoceratodus > Neoceratodus forsteri. The sequence goes on from CM028134.1 coordinate 251,341,625, forward strand.
TTTAGTTGCCCTCCCCTGCACTGACTCTACTCTGTCTATGTCCTACCCCCAACCCCACATCTGTAGGTTCTAAAAGTGGGGGGCACATGCCCCCATCAGTGACTTTTTCTAAAATATGGGGTCCAGTGGAGATTTGCTCCCCAAAGAAATTTTGATGAACTTGGTGCAAAATGATGCATTTTAGAAGCACATTTTATTAAATCTCAAGCAAGGCAGACATACCAATTTGCTAGTTAAAACCCTGAAATACAGTATGTGACAGGGAAACACTGCTTTTATTTGGGGGATACCGAGAGACAGTTCTGCAGGCAAAACAATTACTGACAGCAAACCATGCAGCTGATACAGATATATTTAGGCTTTATTTTCTGCAGCAAGAAGAAGAGACATACCCTGTATGTACTTGTAGTCAATAATGTAAAGCAATTTGGCAATCTCTGTCAATGGTATCATATTCTCTGGGAATATACCCCAGGAGTTGAGACTGTAGGCACCAATAAAACAGTTAGTGACAAGAGGTCAGCAAATCCTGCTGATATTTCTTTTCTGAGGCGAGTAAAAAAAAAAACTAGAGACTAGATGGCAGTAGTGACAGCAAACAATGCTGCCTGTGTTGTTATATTCTGACAGCCAGCACCAGGGGCTAGAAGATATTTTCTAGCAGGTTTTGTTTTATTCTTTTCAGTGTTAATCTCACACTTTCATAGGTCATGATAATGATATTTTAAATGAAACTAAACAAACAAAAAAGAAAATCCCTCCCAGCCATGAATCTGAAGCTGAGAGAGATCTGGCTTCCTAATGTGCTGCACTGTCTCTGTCTTCTTCACAAGTAAAGTTCACTCTGCTTTTTTTATCTTTTATTAATTGAAATATAAAATTCCCATTTTTGTCATTAAGGTGCAGCAGGTTAACAGTCAATAGCCACTCAAGATTGCTTCAAGCCAAGAAGGACTTGCCAGCTGGCTCAGGCAAGTAGGTCTACCAGGCCTTGCAGTCACTATCTACCATAGTCTAATTTCCCCTCCACTCTGTTCTTTCACTTATAAACTTTATTTTCTTTAGTTGTTTTTTTTTGTTCATTTTCATTAATATTTTGTTGTAGAAACTGAAGTTCCTACCCAGTACCAACCTCAGTAAAGTAAGTTTTTTTTGTTTAGAATTGGTTATGATTATTTTTGTCACCCATTGCCTCCTGCCATCTGTCTTTGCTGCTGATGCTGCTCATGCTCAGCTAGATGTAGCCAAAACTTGTTTGTCCCAGCACACTGCTCCATTTCTTGCTCACGCTGTTGGATAAGCCTGCCCATGTGATGCGTCACTGATGTACCGCATCAAGCTAATGCCGGGTAACAGCCCCCTGACCCCCACCAATCCCAAGATGAAATGTCATGCATTGTACACAGTGCGTTGAATTATGGAACGTGGAATCCCTTCCTGGTTGCAGGCCACCTATTTACCTTGATCCCTGAGTCTATCCTTCACAACGTAAGTCCCATCTCTGTCTCCCACCCTCCCAATGCAGTGACGGTCAATCCTTGAGGTGGGGGATCTCAGTGAGCAGCTGTCTGCAGCGAGAGAGAGAGAGAGAGAGAGAGAGAGAGAGAGAGAAAGGAGGACAGGAGCCAGCTGTTGCCACCAGCGAGAGAGGAGCCAGGAGGAGCTGAGGAGGTAAAGAGAGAGAGAGAGAGGTATGCTACTGCTGCTCTGTGGGCTGGGTGTGAGGTTGGGCTTCCTGGGCTGGCTGTGAGTGAGCAAGAGTGCAAGTGTATCCGCTGCCATGCAACTCACTCTCGCTCAGTCACATTCTTCTGCATGTTTACGCTGAGCTAGACTGCCTGGCCATGTGCCAGGTGTGAGAAAAATAAGTAAAAAAAAGGGGGGACACTATCAGGGGGCATTTTCCACAACTGGGGGAGCAATGCCCCCTTTTTAAGGCTCCTGACACTACTGTGTCCTTATTGATGTGCGGTCTCCAAAACTGGACATAGTACTCCACGTGGGGTCTCACCAGCAATACAGTGGCAACACCACCTCAATCCTCTTCCTGCTGGAGATACCCCTCCATATGCACCCCAGCATCTCACTAACCCTACCCACTGGTTTGTCACACTGCCCTGCCACTTTATGGGTGCCAGTTATGATAACCGTAAGGCTCCTTTCTTGCTCAGCAACTGTATCTCCACCCCATCCTATACTCACCTCCTGGATTCCTATTCCATAGGATCATGATTTTGGACTTTTTGACATTGAACTCAGCTGTCATGCTCTTGACCATGCCTCAAATTTCCCAAGATCCTTGTGCATTTTTCCACCCCACTTGAGTGTCCACCATACTGCAGATTTTGGTGGAATGTGCAAAAAAGGCATGTATCCCCTTTCAGTTCATCAGCAATGTCACATATGAAAACATTCAAGAGAATCAGTTCTAGTACTGAGCCCTGTGCCTCCTCGCTAGTCACACTCCATCATTTGAGTGTTTTCTAGGCAGACTGAATGGGCCAAGTGGGCAGATTGGGTGTGCCAAGCAGTCCTTTTCTGCTGACAAATTCAATGTTTCTATGTGCCATTAACCACCACCTCCCTATGTTGCCTATCCATTAACCAGTTTATATCCCAATTTACCACTTTGGATCCCACCCATAGACTGCTTGCTTTCTTTATCAGTCTCCTGTGCTGCACAGTTTCAAAGACCTTCAAAGTCCAGATAAGTCATGTCCACTGCTCTTGCCTGATCTATGTCCTTGTCACCCAGTTGAAGAAATCAGTCAGATTTGTCTGGCATGACCTCTCCCATAAATTCATGTTGCCCGTGGTCATGCAACACATTAGATACAAGATACTCTACCAACCTTTCCTTTAGCAGGGTTTCCATAATTTCCCTACCACTGAAGTAAGACTAACCAGCCTATAGTTTCTACCCTCTTACCTGCTGCCACTCTTATGTAGAGGGACCACATCTGCACTTCTCCAGCCCTCTGGAACCACACCTATTTCTAGTGAACTGTTGAATAAGGCCATCAGTGTGGCATCTATCACCTCCCTGAGTTCTTTTAGTACTCTTTGGTATATCCCATCTGGTCCCATTACCTTGTCCTCCTTTAGAGCTACAAGTCCCTTTTGTCCTCATTCTTCTCAAAATGGACTTGCGTCCATTTTTCCCCTCTCTCTGTTCCCGCTACTCACTGAAGGTCTGCCCCCCAACCCATGAAGATTTACTAGAAGTATCTGTTCAGGATGGCAACTTTTTCTTGGTCTTCTTCTGTGCAGTCTCCTCCTTACACCCTTCTAGTACTCAGTAACCCTCCCCTTGCTTTCCTTTTCCCACTTGCGTAACCGAAGAATGTCTTATCCCCTTTAGCGACCACTTTGGATGTACTTTCCTCTGTCTGTGCCTTTGCACCCCTCACCACATTTCCTGTCTCTCTATGTTTTACATGGTATAGTTCCCTGCCCTCCCCCCTCTGTTTTTCCCTATACCTCTTTAATGCCACCCTTTTTCCCTTTACCACCTTGGCGACTTCTCTAAAGAACCATAACATTCTCTTTTCTTTTGCTTTTACTCACATCCTTCACACAGAGGGTGGTTACCTTAAGTATGCCCTCCCTTATGTTTCCCCACTGTGCCTCTACCCCTCCCTGGAAACAGCTCTATTAGGCAGTTTCTGAGGCAGTCCTCTATTTTTTTTTAAATCTGCCCTTCTAAAGTCCAGTACCCTCATCCTCATGTGATTTGCCTCTGCTCCTATCTTAATGTTAAATCCTACTGTACAGTAATCATGGTTACCTGGGGACTGCCCACTGTGATACCTGCAATGCTGTCCTTGTTTGTAATCTCCAGGACTAGCACTGCTCCATCCCTAGTGGGTTATTTGACTAGCTGCTTGAGAAAACCCCTTGTAGGGAGTCAAGGATGTCCCTCTCCTTGATGAATCATAGTGGGATGGCCCCACTCCGCATCTGGCACATTGAAGTCACCAACTAGCAGCACCTCCCACTGATGGCTTCCCCAAGTGCCTTATCCAACTTGTCTCCCTGTGCTCAAGGTCTATATACTATTTAAGCAATAATGTCCGACAGGGTGTGTGTCGTGTTGGGATAACATCACGCCTCAGGTGGCTGGGCACGAGGCCGCTGGTCAAGTGCATCCAACGACTGAGGCGTGATGTTATCCCAAATGACGCACATCCTGGAGGGCATTATTGCTATTATACAATGGCTCGTTGTTATACAGAATAAAAAAAATCATTTTAAAGATGTTTTTGTGTGGAAAAATATTTTTGTTTTTTAAGAGCAGACGAAACAATCATGGAGATGCTCAAGATGCTCAAGCTCATCTACAGGTTCACAGTGAGGCTAAGACTAGACCGTGATGTTGTGCTGGGATAACATCACGGGTCCAGCCCAAGACTGACCAATCAGAGTCCAGGATTTTTTCTTGCCATTGTATAATACAGTATGGAGAACATTCTCAGAGTCTTTCTCCAGAATGACCCACAGCACCACCAGTTATTCCTTTTCCTGCTGGTGCCTCTGTACCTCTGTGGCTTTGATTTCCTCCCTTCAATAGAGTACAGCCCCTCTTCCCCTTCTCCCTGTTGTGTCTCTCCTGATCATAGAGTAGCCTGGTATGACCTTATCCAGGTTGTGGCTGTCAGTGCACCACGACTCCATTATGGACACCAAATCCAGGTTAGCCACTGCCATAATGGCTTCCACATCTGGAATTTTATTTCCCAGACTCATTACATTGGTGCACATTGTTCTGCATACCTCATTCCCTCCCTATCTGCTTCCTGCTCCCCACCCTTCTTACCTGTGCTGTTCCCTGCTGCTTCCCCTGACCCACCTCTTCCCTTTTTACCTTCTCCATTCCCTGGTGCTCTTATTCCTTTATTTTTGATGATCTGAGTTACAACCCCCTTTCCTCTGCCTTGTCCTCACCCCTGTCTTCCTGCACCCTTGATCTAAGAAAGTTGTCTCCCCTCGGGACCTCCCTCTATATTGCTCCATCATCTGGGGAGCAGTTTTTGCTTCCCTTTGTTTTGTACCCCCCCCCCGCTAGCTTAAATGCTAATCCAAGTAGCATTTAAACCTCTGACTATGGGTTGTGGTCCCCTACCTGGAAGGATGCAGGCCATCTCCCCTATAGAGGCCCATTGCCTTCGAGGTTTGCACCCAGTCCCTAATTTAGACACAGCCTTCATCTATGCACCATGTATTCAACCAATTGTTAAAATCTCTGCCATGGTATGAAGTGTCCTTTCCTCCCCCTGGCTGTACACAGGTAATGACTCGACAAAAGCCACCATGTGTGCCACTTGATTGGTGCCTCTTCCCAGTTCCTTGAAATTACCCTGCAGTAATCCTACCCTATCCCTTGCCAGGTCATTTGTCTGCAGGTGGACAATTACATTTAGCTCCCTCCCATGTACTGCTGCCCTAGCGAGCCTTTGGATATGCTTTTCATCCTGTCAAACAGAAGCAACTCTCAGTCACTTCACCTCCCTCTCCCTTCCTCCCTCTGCTCGCATATCTATGTTCCTACAACAGAGTCCCCCACCAGTTTCCTCCTCAGCTGGGGGCCTCTTCCTCCCCCACTTGGAGCCCCCCTTCTTAGGATTCCTCTTCCCTCCTTCCCTCTGCTATGGGTGCTGACTCTCGGCTGCTCCATCCTGCAGTACAGTGAAGGAATTCTGGGTCACACTTTATTGTAAATGTCAGCTCCAGTGTAGCTATGGGATAGGTAATCATTAATTACATGCAGCAGGGTTAATTATGTTGTAGTTATATGTTTGTTGCATGTAACTACATTGCCATTACATTGCAGTTACAGTGTAATTACACAGCAACTACATTGTTATTAAGGGAATTAAAATGAAGTGTTACAGAATTCTGCAGTGGTACAGGCCGAGGAGCATGTACTTTTCTTGCCACACCCACCCTTCTGGAGCCCACCAATGTCCAACCATTCTGCCTTTGCCTAGGTATCCTCAAGGGGAATGATGGCAGAACTGGTGGTCTAAGGGTGTGGCACAGTCTCCTTTTCACCTTTGCTAGTTCATCCCAGAGTCCAGCAACCTCTGCTTTCAACCCACAGAGGTGAGTGTAAATGTAGCAGCACCTCAGTCTCCAGAAGGTGTTCTGAAAGACTGTGGCCACACATCCACTGCACTGCACCAGTCCCATGATTGTACCTTCCTTTTCCTTAGCACCTGTTGGAACTTCTCTGTACCTTACTGCCTCCTTTCAATGTTTGCTATATTCTTAACACTCCCTTTTCTTTGTCTGAAACATATTTTTTACATTACACTAGATAGGGTGTCCCACATGTTCCCATTTTTAACCCACCTACTTGTACCTAACTTGCCTTGGGTGCCTACTGCTCCTTGCCCACTTGCCTGAACTTTATTTGTTACCCTACCCTAGACAAGATTTCTCTTATTTTCCCATTTCTAATGCTCCTACCTGTACCTACCTTATCTTGGAGCTTACTACTCCTTGCCAACTAGTTATTACTCACTATCTATAGCTATCTAATGTACCTTAACACAAACTAAAGTGCTCACAGGGCAGGTGTTGCTCACAAAAAACTTAGTCCATACACTTCAACAATACAGGCACAACACCAGCATATATATTTGACTCCACCAGGTAAAGTTTCTAGTTCTTTATTGAGAGAATAAAACCACCGTTTTGGAACCTCTTGGTTAGCTAGCTTTTGAGAAAGGAACCAGGAGGTTCAGAAATGCATCAATCGGGTGCCAAAGTTGTGGTTTTATTTGTCACAAATGCACTCAGCAGGTCAGGCCCTCTGCTCCCACAGTGCCAACCTCCTAGTGCAATAGTGTGAACAGGTAGGAGACAGGGTAACCCTCCTGTCTGCTTTTGGGTCCAAATCACCTTTAGTCTCAAGTTCTGGGGGGATTCAAACTATGAACCTTATTCTAGCATAAACAATGTACAGGCTCAGATATGTACTGTCTTTGGGGATTGTGGTACAATCTTTCGCCAGGGGCACCTAGCCAGGCTTCCAAAATGAACCCTTAAAACTCTATAAAAGACCTTAGGTATTTTCTTACCTTTTCCCAGTTTAGTAACACCATCAAGCTTTTGAACAGTTTTTGACAGTCTTAACCCTCTATACATCACATGCAAAAAAAGAACTGGCAGATCCAGGCAGTCTTTCAAAATAAAGGGTACTTTATCAAAAGATGATAAAAATATGAAAAATGTAAACACAGAACAATATATCAAAGAGCATACAATCACTTAAAAGAAAAGCAAATAAAACTACTGAACAAACTCCTACCAACATACAATTAGATATTTTCCAATATATTACCTCTAAGTGCTTAAGTTAGATCAGAGAGCTGTGTCTCTAGTGTCCCAAGATGGAATATCACAATCAGTTCAGACACAGAATAGTTTAAACTGTGTCTTTCCACACCCCTTCTATGAGTCATCTAGCTCCTCCTTTTAGAACCCCCCCAAAAAATACAAACATGTTTTCCTGTCAGGAGATATTTTAAATGATGTGACGTCAGCAAAAACTAACTTCCCAAATTATGACAGTCTTTAATCAAGCCTTTCCTTTGAACCGGAGGCTGGTTTCCTTTTTTCCCAAGGAACATCAAAGGTTTTTACAACTCTGCCATACGTCACTTAGGTGCAAATATAGCCAATAGGAATCAGCTAAGTTATGTCCTGTCCTGTAATAAAATGTATATTTAGCTTTCCAACTTCAGAGGTAGCAACAGGTCATAAAACAGCCATGAAATGCAATGTCTCAAGGAAGTTAATTACATTACAGAGATCTCCTTGTCAGTTTAATGCATCTTGTAGCTTCATTGAATCTTGGGGGGGGGGGCACCCATAGCACAGGAAGTCTTATGTGAGACAATCACATACTATATTTTTTTATACTACAAATATTATACAACAATCATAACCAGCTGGCCAAGTGTCACAGTCCTCACCACCTAGACTGAACTTGGGGGATCTATCCCCTGCATGGGATGATCTTCCCAAGTCAGTTCACTCCTCATATAGACGCAATAAGCCATCTGCATTCTGATTGGTTGATCCAGCCCTAAATAAGATCATCATGTCATACCCTTGCAAGGCAAGACGCCATCTTAATTGTCTACCATTAGTTTTTCTCATTTGGGTCAGTCAAACCAGGGGGTTATGGTCTGTTTGTACCTCAAAATGCTGCCCATATAAGTATGGCTCTAGTTTCTTTAGGGCCCACACTATGGCAAGACACTATTTTTCCACAGTAGAGTAAGCTTGCTCCCTGGGAAGTAACTTTTTACTCAGGTACACTACAGGATGATCTTTCCCTCAGCTGGATGTCTGACTCAGTACTCCCCAATACCCATGTCTGAGGCATCAATCTGGACTATAAAGGGTCTGCTATAGCCAGGACTTGTTAATACAGGAGCATTGCACAGTGCTTCCTTCAATCTGGTAAAGGCCTTTTCACAGGCTGGTTCCCAGGAAATTTTCTTTGGTATCTTTTTCTTTACCAGGTTAGATAGGGGAGCAGCCAGGGCACTGTAATTGGGTACAAATTTCCTATAGTACCCTGCTGTCCCTAGAAAACTCCTGACCTGCTTCTGCGTTTCTGGAATGGGCCATGCCTTGATCACTTCTATTTTTACTTGGTTAGGATGGAGCTGTCCCTGGCCTACAACACGCCCGAGGTATGCTACTTTAGCCATGGCCACCTGGCACTTCTCAGCTATGACAGTGAGCCCAGCCCTCTATATCCTGCCCAGCACTTCCCTAAGGTGGGACAGGTGTTCTTCCCAGCTGGCACTAAGATGGCAATATCATCCAGGTATGCCACGGCATTCTCCTCAGCACCATTTTACACCTGGTTCACCAATCTTTGGAAAGTGGCCAGGGCGTTCTTCATTCCGAAAGGCATTACTTTAAATTCAAATAAACCTATTGGAGTGATGAAGGCTGATCTCTCCCGAGCTCTGTCAGTTAACTCTACCTGCCAATATCCCTTTGTCAGGTCAATAGTCCTAAGTTATGTCACCCCTCCCAACTTGTCCAGGAGTTCGTCTGTCTGGGGCATCGGGTGGGCGTCTGACTTTGTGACTGCATTCAGTCCATGATAGTCCACACAGAAATGAGTACAGCCATCTGGCTTGGGCACAAGGACTACAGGTGAGGCCCAGGGGCTGTGGGATCTCTAGATTACAGCTAAATCCAGCATTTCCTCCACCTCCCTCCTAATGTTCTTTTGGACAGCCTCTGACACCCGATATGCTGTCTGCCATATGGGCATCTGTGTCCCCGTCTCCACATCCTGTATTGCTAAGGGGGTTAGTCCAGGCTTGGCGCTAAACAGTGGGGCAAAGTCTGCTAAAACCTCCCTTACTTCCTGGATCTTGTCCTGGCTAGCTGTGGAGACAATTTAACTGCCTCCACAGAGAAATCCCCCTTGCTTTCTTCCAACAAGTCCAGAAGGGGATCTCCTTCATCCGTCCCCTCCCCAGAACTACATACTGCAAACACCATGTCAGCCCTATTAGCATATGGCTTCATCATGTTGACATGGTACATTCTTTCTGTCTGTCTTCTGTCAGGTAACTCTATGATATAGTTCATGTCATTTACCTTTCTAACTACTTTGTATGGTTCTGCCCACTCAGCCTGCAGGTTGTCTTTCCAGAAAGGAGTAAGGACCATAACTTCCTGACTCACCGTGTACGAGCGAGCTCTGGCTCTGCAGTCATACCACACTTTTTGTTTCTGTTGGGCAGCTGCCAGGTTGCTCTGGGCTGTCCCCATAAGCTCCTTCAGCCTTTACCTAAACCTAAGGATGTAATCCACTATGGGAGTTCCCTGGATGGTGTGCTTGCCTTCCCAGTCCTCTCAGATCAAGTCTAGGGGCCCACATACCTGGCGTCCATATAAAAGCTCGAAGGGGGAAAATCCTGTCTACTCTTGGGGCACCTCCCGGTATGCAAACAACAGGTGGGGAAGGTATTTCTCTAAGTCCCTCCCATGCTGTTCAGCAAATGCTTGGAGCATTGACTTCAGGGTACCATTGAATCTTTTCACAAGTCCATTGGCTTGTGGGTGATAAGGTGTCATGCACCTCTGCACCACCCCACACTTCTCCCACAAACATTTCATCAGGTACAACATGAAGAAACCCCCTCAATTGGTGATAACCTCCTGCAGAAACCCAACATGGGAGAAAATCCCAAGTAGGCATCTGCCACTTTGTCTGTCCTCAGTGAGGATAGGGCGACTGCCTCAGGATACTGGGTGGCATAATCCACCACAGTCAGGATGCACCTTTTCCTAGAGGAGCTGGGGGTATTTAAAGGTCCGACAATATCCATTCCCACCCTCTGGAATGGCTCCTCCACTATGGGCAATGGAATTAGGGTGGCTTGGGTTTTCTTACCCACCTTCCCTATTTCTTGGCACCAGTGACAAGACCTGCAATACTCCTTCACCTGCTGGGTGAAGTTAGGATAATAGAAATTCTGGGCCAACCACTGCATAGTGTGCATGATTCCCAGATGTCCAGACAAGGGAATATCATGTGCAATCTTGAGCAACTGCTCAAGGTATCCCTGGGGAATGACAATCTGCCTGTCTATCACCCCTCCCTCTGTCTTCACAGCCTGAGTATACATCAGTCCATTTTCCCAATAAACTTTATGTTTACTGTCACCTCCCTGTGCTCTGTTAGAGTCTGTCCAAGCCCTTGGTTTCTCTAGACTAGGGTCACTTTTCTGAGTGGCTGCCAACTCCTTACATATTCCCAAGGCATGGGACAGGTTGCCTTCAGTCTGTAAACTAGGGTCCCTAGCACTAGTGTCAGGGCACTCAGGATCACTGTCATCCCTAACCCTCTGACAATGGGTCACCCCTCCTTCTTTGGAGTGTGGTTAACTGCTACTGGGGAAATTTCTACCCCCTTTTCATTAATCCCCATATCAGGAGATACAGGCAGGGAAACCAGCCTCTCAGTGGTCTCCACAATGGCTTCTTTGGGGTCCGGGGAACTACAATTTCCCCATCCTGCTTGACTACAAGTAACTGCACACACCATCCTCTGTTTGAGATTATTGCCAAGGATGACGTCAACTGCTAATGTTTTGGCTACAGCCACCTGTTGCACAGTTCCCCCAGTTTCACCCCAGTCTAGGAGAACACTAGCAAGTGGCAATCATTTCTCCTCCCTAGTGAAGTCTTGTACAGTTACAAATTCACTAGGTATAAGCTGATCAGGCTCTACCAGATCCCCTTTTACCAATGTCAGGGATGCCTCTGTGTCCCTTAACCCTTGTGTCTGTACACCATTAACCGTGACTGGGTACATATGTTCCCTCATGTTCACAGGCATGCTTCCAGGCACACATAAACAACCCACTTCTTTCTTAGCTGCATGTTGCGTAAGCTCGTCCTTTTGGGACACTGTCTGGCAATATGCCCAGTTTCTTTACAAACTCAACATTCGTTTCTTTTCTCAGAGAACTCTTTTCTTTGAAACCTGGGGTTAATTGGTTTTGGTGGAAGCAGTGAGTGTTTTAGCTACCCTGAAGGTGCACTTTTCCCTTTCTGGGCTGCCACGTCCACTCCATTCACTCTCAGAGCAGATCTGCTCTTGGCATAGCGGTTCAAGAGTTCAGCAGCCTCTTGCACTGTTTTGGGATCTTGGTCCTCCTGTCAGGTTTTCAGCTCTGCTGGGCATGCCAAAAAAAACTGTTCTAACAAAACAGCATTTTCAATTTTATCTACAGAGTTTGCTTCAATTCCTTCCCACCAATGTTTTAAAAACTGACATTGTTTTGTGGCTAGCTTCTCGTAGCTCATATCAGGGCTTCTCCTGAGCTTACAGAATTTAGCTCTGTATGGTTCTGCAGTTCAATCAAACTTTTTTAAAAGTGCAGCCTTAAGTTTGTAATCATTACTGTCTTCATTGTCCATTTGACCCATTGCATCCTGAGCTTTCCCAGTAAGTAGCGGGGATAGCTGGAAGCTCCAGGACCCTCTAGGAAATTTTGCCTGAATACAAACTTTTTCAAAGGAATTTAAAAATGCGTCCATATCCTCCAACTCTTTAAATTCAGCTATCAATTTGGAATTCAATTTGTAACCCAGTCCTGTAGTTCCAGTTAAACCCAAGCTACTTACCTGCTCTGGTACTGGTGGTTGGAGTCGTAGCTTCTCCAGTTCATGTCGCCTCTGGCGCTTATGCTCCTCATGGTCCGCTTCTCACTGTTCATGGTCTGCTTCTTGCCATTCTTGCTCCCTCTTCTCCTCTGTGGCTCGCTTCTCTCACTCCACTTCTCTCTCTGTTCTCACTCTCCTTCTCGCTGTTTCCACTTCTCTTCTCTTCTCTTCTCTCTGGAACTCCAGCTCCATTCTGCACAACTCACTCAGCAGCCTGATTGCTTCTGGCTCCAGAATGCTGGTGACCTTCCCCTGCTGCTGTGGCCCTTTGCTTGCACTGGCCCTGCTGCCCTCTTCACTGGATCTGGACACTGCAGTGGCTGCTAACCCCTCCATGCCCAAGATTTGGTCCTTTACATTCACAGTTTGTGACTTGATGTTCTGGGCATCTGCTGCCATCAGGGCATCCATGAGGTTCTGCTTGGTGGCTCTCACCTTGTGCAGGACTCGTCTCTCCTGGCACAACTGCCTCAAGTAGTCTGCAGTGTACCCACTGTAGTTGGAAACCATCTTCTTCCCTAACTACGGCTACTCTAACTTGCACTTTAGAAAAAAAAATAAAACAGGTAGGAACTTGACTGTAAGCAAAATGATATAGTTCTGTTTCCTTTTCTTAAGAATAAATCACTGCCTTATTTTGCAAGTGAGCTGTACAGTATTAAACTGACATACTGAACAGTTAAAGCTTGTGTTACCAAATTTATTGCACCACTGTCAACCAGATCAGTCACAAAGGCACTCAGTAGGTCAGGCCCTCTGCTCCTATAGTGCCAACCTCTGAGTGCAATAGTGTGAACAGGTAACAGACAGGGCAACTTTCTCTCTGCTTTTGGGTCTGAATCACCTTTAGTCTCAAGTTCTGGGGGGATTCAAACTGTGAACCTTATGCTAGCACACCCAATGTACAGGCTCATATACATACCCTCTTCCGGGATTGCAGTACAATCTTTCACCAGGGGCACCAAGCCAGGCTTCAAAAATGAACCCTTAAAACTCTATAAAAGACCTTAGGTATATTCTTACCTTTTCCCAGTTTAGTAACACCATCAAGCTTTTGAGCAGTTTTGCCAGTCTTAACCCTGTTTATGTCACATGCAAAAAAAGAACTGTCAGACCCAGGCAGTTTTTTGAAAAATAAAGGGTACTTTATTAAAAGATGATACAAACATGAAAAATGTAAACACAGAACAATATATCAAAGAGCATACAATTACTTAAAAGAAAAGAAAAGAAAATGACTGAATAAACTCCTACCAACATGCAATTAGTTATTTTCTAATGTATTACCTCTAAGTGCTTCAGTTAGATCAGAGAGCTGTGTCTCTAGCATCCCAAGATGGAATATCACAATCAGTTCAGACACATAATAGTTTAAACTGTGTCTCTCCACACCCCTTCTATGAGTCATCTAACTCCTCCTTTTAGAGCAAAAAAATTGCAAACATGATTTCCTGTCGGGAGATATTTTAAATAATGTGACTTCAGCAAAAACTTATTTCCCAAATTATGACCGTCTTGAATCAAGCCTTTCCTTTGAACTGGAGGCTGGTTTCTTATTTTCCCAAGGAACATCAAAGGTTTTTATAACTCTGCCATACATCACTTAGGTGCGAATATAGCCAACAGGAATCAGCTAAGTTATGTACTGACCTGTAATAAAATGTATATTTAGCTTTCCAACTTCAGAGACAGCAACAGGTCATAAAAAGGCCATAAAATGCAATGTCTCAAGGAAGTTAATTACATTACAGAGATCTCCTGGTCAGTTTAATACATCTTGTAGCTTCATTGAAACTTGGGGGGGGGGACACCCATAGCACAGGAAGTCTTATGTAAGACAATCACATACTATATGTTTGTATACTACAAATAGTATACAACAATCATACCCAGCTGGTCAAGCATCACATTATTCTCTCAATAAAGAACTAGAAACTTTACCTGGTGGAGTCAAATATATATGCTGGTGTTGTGCCAGAATTGTTGAAGTGTATCTACTGTACCTTGTAGCTGATTGTTTCAGTATATCAGATGACAGTACTGTGTTATCTCCTACCTTGGCTGGTACTCCCCCTGTAAAAGTTGCTGTTGATGCTCTGCAGACACTCCTAAGGCACATGCTCCACTCCTGCTGTGCTCCACTCATGTGATGGGACGTGAGCAATGTTGGGCACACTTGTTGTTACTTCCTTTATCTCCCCATCTTGCTTGCTGTTGTCCCTAAATTGCCTGTCCCCACTAAACTTCTTGCAGCTCCCATTCAGTCATGCATCTGATTCACAGCGTGTTCTTAATCTACTCACATCCTGGGGGTTAATGTGATGTGCCTAGAGTGAGAGGCAGCTTCCCTCTCAGCTCTGTGGGCACAGTGATTAAAAACATGCCTATAACCTATCTAGCCCAATTTTTACATTTGCTTGTGCATGTGCAAGAAATGTTTTGTTATACTAAATAGCATTTCAGAGGTGTGTCACTGCTGAGCTCATTGCGGCTCATACTGCAAGGGGATTGGCAGCCCAGACCAATGAAAATGCACTGTGGTTGTGACACCACTAGCTGCTTGCTGGGCAGAACCTTTGTGCAGCTGAAAGGATTGAAGTGGCTCCTATCAGATTGGTCTTTGGTCCTTTCATTTGCATGAATCTGGTCAGAAAGGTGTTGATTGGCTTTCAGCATTTGGAATGCTGCTGCAGCCCTGTCTTGGGTTTCAGTTTCCAACTCACCTACTGAATGGTTCACTGTACCATGATCGATCTGTTTGTCTGTCTGTCTGCCTGTCTGTCTATCTATCTATCTTTAGATAATGGTCTAAGAAATTCCCAGGTTCTCATTGGCTGATAGCCCTGGCAAGGTGGGCGTCTATCAGACAATAGAGCCTGGTAAAAACTAAGTGCCTGTTTGGGGTGCCCCATTACTTACAGCATCCTTGGGCACCCCAAATTTTCAAAGTCAGAAACCATTTTTTATTGGTCACTTAGCAAGGGAAGTCCCCCCACCATCCTGCTCTGTACCTTCCCTTGACACGATACATCAAACTGTAACTCTGTAATTCAGAGCTTGTGTCAGCTGGTACAGAAGCACACATTTCCCTCTACAGTTGGTCACTTGATCAGTCATTAAGGGCAAACACATAATTTATAGGAGCAAAAACAATAAGCTCCAGCCTGTCAGCATTTCACACAGTAAAGTGCCGTAACCACTCCTGGCCTGATTCTTTTGATCTCCTTAGTTGTACATTGTTACCCTGGCAACTAACCCTTCCCCCAATCTATTTTTTGGGATTTACAAGATCTTCTGCTTGGAGCAACTACACCATTCTTGCTCACTACATCTGTGAAGGTCTTCTGGACTGGATTTTCTGCAAGACATCACCACAAGGTATTTTCATTTTCAGTTTAAAATCAACTTTTTGGAAGCTATCCCAATCAAAACAGAAATCAAGCAACTAGGTCTGACAAACTCCAGTGATTCTGGGTCCTGTTCGAATCCACATTTTTGTCTGGCTTGCACATAAGGGATCTATTTGTGGGCTTTTAAACAACCTCTTTAAATAACAAAGGAAGCATGACAAAATGATTTCACAGCCTGCACTTGTACTTGAGTAGGTGTGCCCCAGGCTATCAATGTAATGGGGCTGGGGAGTGCATGTCTGAAAGGTCTTGCATAGCCAAAGCCTCTTGTCAATCCCTGCCTAGCTGTGACCCTGGGTGACCTCTGTCATGAGTTGAACCAATGTTGTACCAACAGTCACACCATGTCCAACAGCTGTCTGGGGGTTGCCCTCGTAACTTTTCTTGTTCTACTTTGCCTTGACAGAATTACACTATCCTTATGGAATGAGGATGGCTCAAACAAATCTAGGACCGAGCTCCATGATTTTACTTTCTGCAACCTTATTGTTTATAATGCAAGGATACTACAAACTAACCTTCTTCTTTACCAAAAGGGCTGTCCCTACCATTCTCTCTATATGTTTAGGAAACTATGGAACAAGTCTGCATTATCCCATCCTTTTCTAAATGTGGGGCTGTGGTTCCTTGTCATCATTGCCATTCTGCTATCTGGGGATATGGAGACAAATCCTGGGCCACTAGATGCCTACTTCTCAGCAGATGACATACATAGTATGTCCAAACATGGGCTGTTAATTGCACACTTGAATATAAGAAGTTTGATGTGTCACTTCGTGGAACTGGAGTCATGGGTCAAACTGTACAATCCTGATATCCTCTGTCTCACTGAGACCTGGCTAAAACCATTGGTTACTGACTCCCTCTGCTCCCTGCCAAATTATTCTATTATTCTAAGGGATAGGAAATCGAACAAATATGGTGGTGGAGTTGCTCTGTACTACAAAAATAATCTGACTGTTTCTCTTCTCGCTATCCCGGATGCTCAATTGGTATGTGAATACTTGCATGCTACCCTTGTGTTGGGAGCCAAGAAACTTCATGTTATCTGTGCATATAACCCCACAGTGGGAGGGATTGCGGGTCTAGAGTACCTGTTGGAAAATACCTCTCAGAATTTTAATCATAATGAAGCTGTCATCTTAGGGGACCTAAACTTAAACTAGCTTGGGGCAGCTCTCAGTTCTCTTCAATCTCTGACTCATAGCTACAACCTGCATCAGATGGTAACAGTGCTGACTAGAAGTCTGTCTTCACCACCACTAGGCACACTAATGAATTGGGTGCTGGTAAACCGGATCGAACATATCTCAGCCACTGGTACTCTCGCTGATGCCTTAACTGACCACTCTCCTACTTTCTGCATCCTGTCCTTGGGGGCACTTCCATCTCCTCCACCATGTCTCATCACTCTCACAAACTTTGCTCACCTAGTCCAAGAGGTGTTTCTGTATGACGCTCCAGAATTGATTGGTTGAGATCTATCTATCACACTGTTCTCAGGATGCTTTAACCTCTTCATCACTAAATTCCTTACGGTTCAATGTAAACATGCCCCAAAGATCACTCGGAGAGTGAGGGGTAAACAAACAAGATGGCTAAACAAAGACTTGCTCAAAAGTTTGTGCCTTAGAGATAAACTCTGGAAGTGCTACAAAACATCAGGCCAGCAAACAGATTTCAATGCTTACCGTACGCTACGGAATTCATGTAAAAGGCAAGTCAGATCTGCTAAGAGCAAGTACTATAAAGACCTACTGATTAACTTGGCCAAAATGATCCCAGAAAATTCTGGTCTCACATCAAATCCTTCCTAGGATCCTCACAGTCAACTACCCTTGGTGACATGCTGATAAATGATGTGCATTGCAACGACTCACAAACCATAGCTAATTCTTTCAACCTGCATTTCTCTGATCTCTCCCAATATACCTCTTCCTTCAATCCCACTGCAGTGTCCTCCCACTCCTCATCAGGAACCTGTCTGGATAAGCTGGAAGTGTTGTCCCCTGTGCCTCCTTATTCTCCTTCATTCTATTTTAAGGCTGTGTCTAGAAAGGAAGTCCTGAAGCTCCTGAGGTCCCTCTCTGATCATACCAGCTCTGGCTCAGACTCTCTGGAACCCCGCCTCTTGAAACTTGCAGTTCCCCTTATTGCATTACTGCTGGCCAAAATTTATACATTATCACTTTCAGGTGGAATGGTCCCTGACCTCTGGAAAGCTGCTCCGATCACACCTGTACTTAAAAAAGGGGATCCTAAGGTTGTCATTAACTACAGACCAATTGCCATACTCTCGGTACTAAGCAAAATCCTGGAGAAAATTGTTGCAACTCAGACAACTGACTATCTACTTAAGCACAGTCTGCTCATGGATACGCAACATGGCTTCAGGAAAGGACATAGCACAATGACAGCACTCCTTAAATTCACCACAGACACTCTTTCAAAAATGGATACTGGCAATCTGACTGGGGCTGTCTTTATTGACCTCACAAAGGCTTTTGACCTTGTTAATCACACTTTGCTTCTCTCCTTACTTCGACACCTGCATTTCTCCTCCTCTGTTGTTGACTGGTACGAAAGCTACCTGACAAATAGAACTCAAGTGGTGAAATTTAATTCCTGTCTATCAAACAGTACCACCATTAACACTGGTGTACCGCAGGACTCCATTCTAGGGCCCCTCTTATTCTCTCTTTATATAAATAACATTGGAGCTGCTCTAAAATCCTGCTCTGCTATTCTATATGCTGATGAGCTTGTCATCTATACAAGTTCTATTAATATAGACACTATCAATACAACCCTTTCCTCTGACTTTAACAATGTCCAAAACTGGCTATATGACCACAAACTGGCTGTCAACACTAGCAAAACTAAAGCCATGCTGCTTGGATCGGCCCCAAAGCTCCGGGCTTGCACAACAGCACTGACGGTGCAGGACTTAGAAGGTCAATTACTGGAATGTGTGACCTCTTTCAAGTATCTGGGCATCCTGCTAGATCAATCTCTTGATCTTAATCTTCAAGTACAGTCTGTTTGCAGAGCTGTCAACTCCAAACTGGCTGTTGCATATAAGACTAGTTATATGCTCATGCCATCGGCTAAAATGGCCATTGCAAGGGTGATTCTGCTCCCCACCCTAACCTATGGGGCTCCCTTATTTGGGGCTGCTCATAAAACTGACTTACTCAGATGGGATATTACGTATAACAACATATGACACTATACCTCTTCTGCTCCTTGGCTTAAACACCACTGTCAACTTTATAATGATCTTGGTTGGCTCTCTCCATTAGCTAGTAGGAAATACTACCTTGGCTCTGTTATTGATTCGATACTTCGAAATCAAACTCCTAGGTGTCTTGCAGCTATGCTTGTTCCTCAGGACACACTCCATTGTCTATGATCAGCTGATCAATCCTTTCTGAATTTGCCAAGGTGCCGCACTAGGAAAGTAACTGTTGCATTTGAGCATGCAACTCCACAGCTATGGAATTCCCTTCCCCTCGACATTAGACATTCTAGCTCCCACACATGCTTTAAGAGAAAATTGCGCTCAAATCTGCTGATTGCTGATACCTGTTCCTGCTTTCACCCTACCTAATGACTGATGTCTCTTGCCATACAATAGTATTTCCTCACCTCTATATAACCCTCTTACTGCCTCAGCCTGTCCTGGCACCCTTTCCCTGCCCATATACAATCTTGCACTGCAGGCATCTCCCTTACACTTACATATACTCATATAATCTAATTTCATGGCTTGCTCTGCTTTTCCTCACTTACCGACCTTTTCCTTAAGGACACCCCCTGCTCTCAATGGTTATTTCTTCCTTTTGTATTACCTGTTTTTGGTTTTGTGTACCTTGTTCTGTTTATATGATATGTCACCTGATAATTTATTGTCTAAGGTCCTTTCTATTCATTGCATAGGTAGGCACCTATGAACTTATGAATGGTCTACTCTGTATGTCTCTGATATATTGTATCCTCTTTAACTCATTGTATGTAAAGCACTTATAAATTGTTATCCTGTTAAGTTTCTGCATGTCTGTACTCTCCTGAGTCGTGCCTAAAAATAGTCATTTTATGGCTAGTGCACTTATCCGGTTAACACAAGCTAAATAAAATAAAAAAAATCTACTAAAATCATAAGCATTGCCAACCAGCCACAGACAAATCACTCAACATTCATTTCAACACAATATTAAAGTACCTCTTTTTTCTTTTTTTTCAGTCGCACACTTCATCTGCTGACTCCCTTGTTCCCTGCCCAATCACACCTCACACCACGCCATTCTCACTCCATGGCTAAATGCTCACTCCCCATTCTGGCAACAAAGAAACACACAGTTCTCCTAGAATAAAAAAAAACAACAAAGGTTTTCATTTTAAATCCACCGTGATGTCACAGTCCTCAAGTCCACTTCACCATGCTTCTCAGAGCAGTCACACCTGTCCATGACAGTGCTAGATTTGTGGTATTACTCCATTTGCCTCCTTCTTTCCCTTCCTGACAAAACAACAAAAGACCACTCAAAAAAATTCAAAAAAGGCTTCAAGATTTTTTTTGTTAAATGGGTACCTCTTCAATTGCGATTATTCAATCCTGGCATTCCAAAGAGACAGTGTGAGTGTGGGGTGGTAGTGGGGGTGATGAGGGATGGGGGGGCAAGTAATCGGGTGATCCCAGCAAATTAAAAAAAACAAGCAAATTGACCACAGGCCCCACGCCTGGGTGGACAAGTGAAAAAACTGTGACATACAATGTGTGTGTCTGTGTGCTGAGGGGAGGAACCTCTCACCAGGAAGCATGCAATGTGTGTAAAAGACTGCAGTGCCTGCTACTGCCCCAGATGAGGGACAAATTGTTTTTTATTCTCTTCACATTTTTTATTTCTTACATAAAAATGTTACATGTAGCCATTTTCTAAGTGCAATAATACCATCCAGAGTGGGCAGTATTGGGCAATACCAGACCTTCCAGAGGCTATAAGGCCCTCTGCCTGCAGCATCAGGCATCATTACACCCATGGGTGGTCCAGTATTGCCCAATACCACCCACCCTGTTTGGTATTATTGCTTACATCTATCATCTATCTATCTATCTATCTATCTATCTATCTATCTATCTATCTATCTATCTATCTATCAGACCAGGGTGTCCACACCCAATACCGCATCTTTCTGACCCTCCTCTCAAGGTTGCCTGACACTGTTTTTTATGTTAATATACTTTATTTATTAATATAGAAGTGGATTGGGGTGCCCACCCCAGTACTGCTTCTCTTGACAATCTCTCCCCACCAGGTTGCCCACCCCCATTCCTGTTATATAAGTAGCAGCATCAGGGTACCCACCCCTGGTGCCACTGAACATAAGCCCGACACTGGGGTGTTCAATACCAGTGTCAGAATATCCATGAAATAAAGAAAACCATCCCTCAATGTTTTTTTAAATTGTGAAACAGAAAATGGCCCCTCGCCAATTGACCCCCCCACACACACCCCACTATGACCTTCCATTAAGCACCCACCACCCCACACTCCCCCACACCCCTTCCCCATACACCCTCACTCACCTGAACATATTCCAGGGCAAAGATCCACTTTCTTTAATTGAAGACCCATCTTGCTGCTTGAACCAGCAACTGCAATATGAGAAACTAAGGTGAGTTCAGTTCAATGTATCTCAATGTGATTTTGAACTTTGATGTATAACTTTGTCATTTTTGCATACTTTGCCCTAAATTTTCAACATGGCCTTTTTGGGACCCCACCTCATGACCAATGGCAGTGGAATTATACAAATTTGGCTAGAAAAGTGATTTTGTAGTCACGTTGTGAAGTCACCTTTTGGGTGGTATTAAAGATTTTCACTGCCCTTGTTCATCAGGTGGGGTCATAAGAAGGCTATATTGGAAATGTGGAGTCACAATATGTACAAATGGTGAAGTTATGTGCATGCATTGAAATGTTTCTACATTCACACTCACCTTTGGTAATTTGTAATATTTTGATCTCAAATTTTCAACATAGCCATTTTTTCACACCACCTCATAAACGGGACAGCTGTAATTTTTCAAATCCTGTCCAAAATGTGTTTTTACACTTGAGGGGCAGAATGACGTTTTGGTTGTGCAGAATAATATTGTAGCAGAGAATTGAAAATTTTCACCCATCCATTTCATGAGATGAGTTATTTTGATTTATTTTTTATTCATTCATTTATTTATTCACAATTCGGATTTACAACCTTTGAGTCAAAGACTCATTTACAAAGGCACCTCATCACAGGGAAGGGAGACAACATATTGGTGGAGCAAAACAGTGGGGAACAATACAGGTGAAATACAAAAGAGCATACAAAGCAAAGCAATTTCAGTGAACAATGCAGGTGAGATACAGAAGAGCATACAAAACTAAGCAATTTCAGTGACACAGTGGAGAACGCAGGTTACAGTGCATGGTGTACAGACTACAAGAAGCTATTCTAAATAAACTAGTACATATGTAATACTATAAGAACCCTAGAGGTACTAGGTGGTGGTTACTTGGGGTGGAGGTCTATGTTTGTGGATTGGCTCAGGCAGAGCTCTCAGTAAGGCCCTATTATGGGCATTTACAGCTCCGAATGTCAGTGAGGTGTTTGCATAGGGCGATTTTGAAGGGGCCGATTTTTGAGATGTTAGTGATGTGAGTGGGGAGGGAATTATACCAGGAGGGTGCTCTGTAGTGGAAAGACCTTTGGGCGAGTGATGTCCTAGCTCTTGGCACCTGGAAGGTGGCTTTGGTTGTATTTTGGGTGATGACTGAGTGGGTGGCCCATTGAAGGGATGTAGCGACTCCTGGGGGGGAGAGCCCAAGTAGAGTCTTTTTGGCCAGTATACAGGTGTGGTATTGCAGGTGCTCTTCAAAAGTGAGTAGGTTCAAGCTGGAGTAAAGCTGGCATGTGTGTTCTGCTGGGGGAACCAGTCAGGATCCTGCAGGCTTTGTTGATAGAGGTCTGGACTTTGGTGAGGGCAGTGGGGTCAGAAGCTGCATAGATAGGGAGTCCATAATCAACCAAAGTCAGGATGGAGGAGGTGATAGCCAGCTGTAGGGCAAACTCAGGGAGGCAGTCTTTGTGGCGGTAGAGGAGTCCAATCCGGGCATTCATGGCAGAGGACAGCGAGTTAAGATGGGCATGGAAGGAGACAGCTGAGTTGAAGGTGACGCCCAGGTATTTTTATATTGATACCTGTTCAAGGGGTTGTAGGGTGCAGGGGATAATACGAAGGGGAGCATTTCTGGAGTTACTTTGGCGGTGTACAAAAATCATAGATTTCGTCTTCTTGTGGTTCAGAACCAGACAATGGTCGAGGAACCATATTTCAGCTTGGCTGAAGGTGAGTTGCAAAGAGCTCTGGAGTGTGAGTGGGTCGGGGTGGGAGGTGACGAGGACTGCATTGTCAGCGTATAGAAGCATTTTTCCCCAGAAGGAGCTAGGGAGGGTGTTTAGAAAGAGACTGAACAATGTGGGGCCCAGGAAGGAGCCTTGAGGGATCCCACAGTGTACAGGTAAGGCAGTTGATAGGATACCATTGATTTTGACCTGTTGGGATCTGTCACAGAGGTAGCTGGAGAACCAGACCAGAGGTCCAGATGAGAAACCAAGCTGATGGAGGCAGTCAAGCAATAGGGGGTGACATACAGTGTCAAAGGCCTTGGATAGGTCAATGAACAGTGCCCCGGTGATCTCCCCAGAGTCAAGTGCAGAGTGTAATTGGTGGGAGAACTCCAATAGGGCTGAAGTGGTGCTGTGACCAGGGCAGAAGCCATGCTGCTCTGGGCATAATATGTTGTACTTAGATAGATAATCCATGAGTTGGGTGGATACTATTTTTTCCAGGGCTTTGGGGGGGTGGAGATTGGTCTGCAGTTGTTTGGTAATGTGCGGTCTCCATTTTTAATGATGGGGTAATTTAAGCCAGTTTCCATGCACTTGGGAATTGGCTGAGGCATAGTGACTGGTTAAGAAGGTCAGTGGGGGGGGCTAACATGACATCAAGTGTTAGGCAGAGAATCCTGGAATCAAGGGGGTCACAACTGGGGCTGCATCTGGAGAGGGCTTTTAGTAGGAGTGGTTTGTTGTCACGGGGAGATATGGTCCAGAGGAGAAATGAGGGCAAAAAATAGCAGGGGGGTTGGATGCACAGATTGGATCGAAAAAGTGGGCAGGAAGGACTGCACTTAGATCAGAAAAGGTCGCATTGAGGCAGTCAGCAACAAGTGGTAGGTCAGTATTAATTGCGTCATTAACAACCATCTGAGAAGGGAGAAGAGTGGGTTTTCCCATTAAACTCCTTAATGTTATCCCAGAAAGCTCAAGCAGAGCCCCAGGATGAGGCCAGGGTGGTTTGATAGTATCTGGCCTTGGCTTGCCTTATAGCCCAGGTGCATTGGTTGTGAGCGGCATTATAGGCTTGTCTGTCTGCTGTCCTGCTGGACTTGACCACAATATGCCACAGGTTATCCCGCTGCTTCAGTTGCTGGATCAGGGAGGGAGTAATCCAGGCAGCATTGTGTCTATTGGAGCGAGTGCTGGTGACAGGGGCAAAGATGTCACAGGCCTTGCAGAAGGCTCTGGTGAGGAAGGCTAAAGCAGTATTTATATCTGTTGCAAGGGAGATCGGGGACTAGTCGAGCTGGGCTAGGTACTGCTTTAGTTTATTAAGGCCCCCGTGGTGAAAGCGGTGGTGGGAGGTGGCTTTGCACATGGGATTGAGTGTGGGGGAGGACCAGAAACAGAGAAATTGGGGAGTGGTTGCTAAGGGAGTTGGCTAGGACGTTAACAGACTTGATTTTGTGGGGGCAGCTGGAGAGTACTATATCAAGGAGGGAGCTGGATCCACTTGATTGGTTGAATCTGGTGGGATGAGTGACTAACTGAGATCGGTCAAGGACCGTGAAGTTGTCCTTAATGTGTGCTGTAGTGGAGCCAAGCCAGTTGATGTTGTTATTAAGAAAGCTATGCTGAAAATGTGATATACAAATACGGTAAAATACCCAGATTATGACTGAGCATTACAGTATTTTAACTTTCACTTATAATGTCACAAATTTTCTAAATTTTGACTCCAAACTTTCAACATAGCCATTTTTCCACCCCAACTTATAAACATGATGCGTGTCATTTTGTAAATTCTGGACCAGACATGATTTTGCACCTCTGGTGTGAAATTATATTTTGGCCAATATACTATAAATGGTACATGTCATGTTTATATGTTTATAAGGTGAATCATAAAAAAAGTATGTTGAAAAGTTGGGATAGATAGATAGCTAGATTGATAGATAGATAGACACACAGACAGATAGATATGGATATAGATATAGATACAGTATATAGTGGCACGGTAGTGCCACTTTAGTTAGGGGTTGCCCAGCCACTTCAATGTTAAACCCAAAATTTTAATAACTTTGCAACCATATGACCGATGTGCCCAAATGGTTTCATGCACTGTCTGGTATCATAGATCTCTGGATCTGGCAAGTTTCATTCTGGTCAGATGTGCAGTTGTGGAGATGCATAGTGTCAAAAAATGTGAAAAATACCATTTAGGTGCCAATTCTTTGCTCATCTGTAAGTCAGAAAAGGTTTGGGGGTCTGGTCTGAAATTGTTAGGTTAAATGGGGTCTGGGTTACTGATCTGCCTTTTTAAGGTTTGGTGAAAAAATATTAATCCATTCAAAAGTTAACTAAAGTTTTAAGTGTCCCATTATAGCCTATGGGAAAAATTATATGTCTGGTGTGAAAGCAGATTTTGCTGTCATGAAAGCATTTTTTGCTTTTGCAAATGGGAAAGTAGTGTTGTGCTTCCGCCATCTTGTTTTCAGTTAGCGAAGCAGAAAAAATGGTATAATTCAAAAAATACTGCCCCTTGATAAATACTAACAGTTGTGTTTACCTAATCACGGCCAGAGGAACACAATCCTGTCATTAGATTTTAAACATAATGGGTGGAAATATATTTTTTGAAATCATCCATTGGTAATGTGTCACAAATTTGCAACACTACTTTTGTGAAAGTTTCACAAATTGCGACACTGTTTCATGAAATTATTTCAGTAGTGTTACAAATTCCGACAATGTTTTGCGAAGGTTTTCATGCAGTTTGCTAAAGTGTCACAAATCGTGACACTACTTTGGCAGAAATAGCTGTTTCTCTGCCATGGCATAGGAAACACACAGGACTTTGGAGCTGAAATTTGAAGGGCACAAAGGGCTTGCCCCAGAGATGTGCCTTTTGCTGGTTTGGTGATAAAATTTACATTGGTTCCATAGTTATAACATTCTGAAGTTTAGATATTTCCCATAGGATAACATTGTGGTAGTCGCAGTACCTTTCAACGGCTATATCTCGAAAACGCTTGAGATACAAATTTTTTGCTAAACACAGCTTGTGTACTAGCAAGTATGCAGGTTGCTGGGCCTTAATTACAACTGCAGTGGAACTTTTTCCAATGTCCCGATGGTTACGGTGATATTGTGCCATTTGCAACACGAGGGTTACTTGAAATGTCTCTAGCCCTGCACTCTGTCTCTACACTTATGGATAGATGGGTGTGCAGGCCCCAGAGGGCCCTGCTCACCCACAAATGGATACCATTATGGAGTGATAGGAGTGCAGGGCCCTCTATTATGCGGTCATGGGAGCATAAGGACCAGAGGGCCCTGTTTACCCACAAATGGATACTATTATGGAGTGATGGGAGTGCAGGGAGATAAGGATTAATTACAATGTCTCAACACTTATGGTGCAATAGGGATGCAGGGCCCCATGTGAAAATCAGTGACAATTACAATATGCATGCATGGGATCACAGGGCCTAGAGGGCTGTGTGCTCTGACAACACACTATAGACTGATGGGAGAGCAAGGCCCAGAGGGCCCTTCACTCCCGTAAATACATAAGGTCAAGATTACACTATCTCAAAAAGTAAGGAAAATTATTGCAAAAACCTCTGTTAATGCATAAGTTTGGGTTCCTAGTACAGTGACAAAAGTATGGAAATTCAGTGTTAAGGTTCTGAACCCTACCACCCCACCCCAGCCTCCACATACTAACAGGTATCGGGTGTGCCTTGGGGTTGTCGGGCCTAACTCTTGCCCTATTGTTCTATACTGTACCATCTCAAGTTCCTTACTCATGGAATGGGGTGAGAGTTAAGGCCGATGACCCCAAGGCTCACCCCGATGCCTGTTGGTGGGCGGAGGGTGGCGGGTGTGGTGGTAGGGTTGGGAATAGAGTTTTTTTGCAATGTGTGTGTGTATATATATTAGACCCCTCCCTGCAGGAATTAATGTTAAGATGAACATCCTGCCCTGTCCGTTGTACCCTCTTGAAATGATAGGCCAGGTAGTCTGAATAGGTGACTTTGTAACCCCAGAACAATATTGTCTTCTTTTCAATGACGGGAAAAGCACACAAAAGGCATACAATCTACTGATCCTTTCCAATTTATTTTTTGGGGGGGCTCCAGTTCCCTGACTTCAGAATATACTACCTAGCACAACATGGCAGATACTTCCTTTGGTAGAAGGAGGGAACTTACCAATTGATGGATGATTACAGCAACAAATGGAATTAGACTTTTGTAACCAGCTGGGGATTAATATTTGGTCCCTCTCCTACATCTCACATAGTAAGCTACCTCAAACCCTCAAGCTTACACCCATTGGTTCTTCTGTACTGGCAAGCAAGCAACTCAGTAGACTCCTGGGCTCCAAACCTCTGCACGATCTAGATCAGCTGTGGTGGTTAACTCCAATTTTAAAATTTAAAATAAGATGATCCTACCCAATTTAATAGCTGGGGCTGATATCAGCACCCTACACCATCTGATGGAGGGATATTCTATCATTTCATTTGATAATTTTAAACAATGGAGTGCAACCGCCAGAACCCCCATCTTCCCCTTTTTGCATTTGAGGTCCATGCTAGCAGCAACCCTAGGCCCCAAAGCATGGACCTTCAATAGAATGCAGGTTTGAGATGAGTTAAGCCTTCTAGTCAAGCAAAATCATTCTATATCCTTAATCTACAAGATACTAAACCAGTTACTATCACCAGTAGATAATGGTGTATGCACGTACTGGCAAAATGAATTTCCCAAACTATTAGATACAAACACTAGACCAAAAGTATGGAAGAATATATATAAATATGTTAAATTTGATGGGCTGAGACTCATGCAGTTCAAAGTGCTGCATAACATGTACTACACTACAGTCAAACTCCATAAAACACATCACCTCGAGTCTGATAGCTGCTTCAGATATAATTCAGCAACTGGCACCCTGAAACACATCTTATAGGACTGTTGCAAAGCTAAACCCTTATTGGATGCTATATAGCAAAAACTGGACCCTCTGCTCGGGTTGGATACAATGTTTACTCCACAGATTTGTCTACTGGGATTAAATCTTAACCAAAGGATCAGCCAAAAAAGGTACCACATCATGTTGATCTTAGCCATAGCAAAAAACATTGATTCTTAAACATTGGCTAGACAAGATCACCCTGACCTACACAAAATGGCACAATGCCATTCTGGATGCTCTCAGAATCAAAAAAAAAATGATAAAGAGTATGAGAACTCATCTACATATTTTTCAGACCAGGTGGAGCTCTCTACACACCCTTCTAATGGTAGGGTCCTAAATCAGCTCGATTGGCCCAGCAGAGATTAATCAATCACCATCCTATGTGGCATATGGAAAATGTTTACAGGTTGCTGTTCATATCAGGCACTGTGTTGTTCCTATTGTATCACCTTAAGCAGCACCCTGTTCCCCAAATGTTGACTAGACAGGGTTACCCATCATATTTTTATTTTTTGTCATGTATTGTTATTCCTGTTATGTGTCCTTATTTTGTTATAAAATAAAGAAAAATCACTTGTGTCCTTATTTTGTTATAAAACAAAGAAAAATCACTATTTAAAAAAAATGAAATCTTCTCATCCCGCGTTTCCTGACCTAGGTTCCCAAACTACCTGCTACAAATTTAAAGCAAAATCTCAAAGTGCCCCAAACACTGATTGAAAATCTATTTCCTCTACCTATCATCTTTCACTGTTATTTTTACTATGGAGTATATATATATATATATTATGGTAGCACCGTAGTACTACCATAGTTAGGGTTGAGGAGCCATTTTAAGGTTAAAAGGTCAAACTTTGCATCTTAATAAATTTGCCACTGTTCAACAGATTTGCCTGAAATTTGGTATGCACAATTGGGCATGGTAGATCTTGGGATCTGCCAAGTTTATTACTGGTCGGATATATGACTGTGGAGTTACTAAGCACCAACAAAATGTGCGTTTACGCTTTTTTGCAAATTCCTTGCTCTCGCCTGCAGGTCACACGGTTTGCATGACTTTTCCAAAACCTTCAGGGAACATGCGGCCAGGGTCCCTGATGTGCCTTTTGAAGATTTCATGAAAAAATA
Source organism: Neoceratodus forsteri (assembly GCA_016271365.2). Lineage (NCBI taxonomy): Eukaryota > Metazoa > Chordata > Ceratodontiformes > Ceratodontidae > Neoceratodus > Neoceratodus forsteri. Next base: position 251,370,751 of record CM028134.1, read on the forward strand.
TTAAACGGTTCAAAACTTATTCAAAAAAGAAGTTCCCATTATAACTCAAGGGGAAAAGTTAACAAAAAGTTTGACAGTGTCGCAAATGCACTTTTTAGTGTCGTAAATGGCCCTAGTAGTGTCACAAATCTGCCATTTTGTTTTCAGTTGGTGATCAGAAAAATACTTGGCATTTAAATTTGGGATCCTCTAGGGACACAATTTTTTTGTGTGTGTTTTTGTGTTCACCTAGTCTGACCCTGAGGATGCTAGCCATGTCTTTATTTTGGGGTAAAACACCCCAGAAATATGTTTTTTCCTATACCTCTGTTTATTTATACATGTAATGGAGTGAGAGTTAGGGCCAATGACCCCAATGCGCACCCCAATGGCGGTTGGGGGGTGGGCTGGGGGGATCCAAGTGGGGCTTTCAACCCTGACACTGAATTTCCTCATTTTTGTCGCTGTTGAACAACCCTAACTGATGCATTAAACTGAGTTTTTTGCCTCTAATATATATAGCACCACAGCCACTGCCCTATAGTTAAGTTTGAATGGGCAATTCTATGTTAAACTTGAAATTTTGCACTTCAGTAACTTCACAACTGCTTAACCAATTCACAGGAAATGTTGCATGTGCCATCAAGGATCCAAGATCTCTTGATGTGGCAAGTGTTGCTCTGGTTGGATGCACAAGTGCGAAGATATGGAGTGTAAAAAAGTGTGTAATTTGCCGTGCTTTGGCAGTTTATTTGTCACTCAACAGCACAGAAATGGTGTGGAGTTTTGGTCTGACACTTTCAGGGTAGAAAGGGCTTGCCTCACATATGTGCCTTCTGCTGGTTTGGTGAAAAAATATGAATCTGTTCCAAAGTTATTAAATGTTAAAGCTCCTATTATTTTCATTGGGAATTTCAGTCTCATTTAGATGTCTCACTTGAAAGAAGATCCTTTTTCACAAATGGGTAATAGTTTTTCACACACAGGTCATCTTGTATCGCAAAAGGGAAATCTTTTTTTTGTGCCATCACCATTTTGTTTTTCAGTTAGTGAATTTCAAAAGACACAAAAATGACATTCTGGAGACAACCCAACACATCTTTTTGGCTCATCAGGACCCTGTTAGGTGGATACTGCACTTAAATGTTGAAACAATGATCCCCAAATGTGTTTTTTGTTACATTTTACATCCTTTTTCATGACCACGTGATATGAAGAAGAATCTGTTTTCATATCATGAGTCACGAAAAAGATCCTTGTTCTTGAAGGGAAAATCTTTCTCCCTTTGCTGCATCTTATTCCCTTGTGTCTAGTGGCACTGGCACCCCCACCCTCCAATCACCTTGCCTGCTAATTGTATGTATTTTCCTGGTGTCTAGTAGTACCCCCCCACCCTATGATATTCATCATTTTTATTTTTTTCTTTACCTGGTGCCTAGTGGCACCTCCAGTGTACAATCACCATGCTTGTTAATTTCATACATTTCCCTGGTGCCTAGTGGCACCCCCACCCTCCAATCACCATCCCCATATTTATAAATGGTTCCCTGGTATCTAGTGGCAGCCCCCTTCTTCTGATTGCTGTCCTCATTTTTCCCCTTTTCTCTATTGTCTTGTGGCACCCCCCACACTCTGATTGCTGTCCCCATTTTTTTTCCATTTCTGTGGTGTCTAGTGGCACCTGCCACCCTCCAGTTGCTGTCCCCATCTTATTTTCCTGTTTCCCTGGTGGCTAGTGGCACCCCCACCCACTGATTGCTGCCTGTACCTGCAAAACTAAAAAGGTCCTCAATGTTTTTTTTCTGGAAAAAGAAAACAGTACCTCACCAATCTTACCCCCCAACCCTACCTCTCACTCAGCACCCACCACCCCACACCGCCAGTATACCCCCACATTCCATCACTCACTTGAACAGGTGACAGGGCAAAGATCCGCTCTCCAATTGAAGACACATCTTGCTGCTGGAACTGGCAACTGCAATATGAGAAACTAAGGGAAATGCAGTTCAAAGTATTTCAATGAAGTTTTCAACTTTGATGCATAACTTGACAATTTTTGCATATTTTGACACCACATTTTCAAAATGGCCATTTGGGGACCCCACCTCATGGACAATGTCAGTGAAATTTCACAAATCCATCCTGAAAGGCAATTTTACAGTTTCTTGATGAAATCACCTTTTTGGTGTGATTAGAAAATTTTCACTGCCTTTGTTCATGAGGTGGAGTCATAAGAAGGCTATGTTGAAAATTTGGGGTCAAAATATGTAAAAATGGCAAAGATATGCTCATGCATTTAAGTGTAACTATGCTCATTCGGAATTTCAGTAATTTTAAATATTTTCACCCCAAATTTTCACCATAAGCATTTTTTTACATCACCTCATGAACGTGATAGCTTTCCTTTTTCAGATCCTGGTCAAAATGCATTTTCTCACCTGTGGCATGGAATGATGTTGCGGTGGTGCGGAATGACATTTCATAGAAACATAGAAACAAAAACGGATCCCTTGACCCATCTAGTCTGCCCTAAAAAAATAACCTGCCTAATGTGTCACTGCAGACCCTACTTGATCTGCAGCCTCTCCCTCTCCCAGTCTTGCTACTAAGGTTCCACTGTGCCTATCCCATGCATGCTTGAATCCTGCTACCATTTTGGTATCTACCACCTCTGCTGGTAGTCTGTTCCAGGTGTTCACCACCCTCTCCATGAAGAAGTACTTCCTCACGTCCCCTCTAAGCCCCTACCCTTCCAGTTTCATATCATGCCCCCTTGTGTTTGAGCATCTCTTCCTATTAAAAATGCCACCCTCTTGTACCTTATTGATACCCTTGAGGTATTCAAATGTTTCTATCACGTCTCCCCTTTCCCCTTTATCCTCTTGAGAGTACATATTTAATTCCTTTAGTCTTTCCTCGTAGTGCTTCTTTTTCAGACCATGCACTATTGTGGTTGCTCTCCTCTGTACCACCTTTACGATTCTCTCAGTGGGGATTTGAAAATTCTTAGCCCAGTGTCCATGAGGTGGGGTAATAATAAAGCTATGCTGACAGTTTGGTTGCTGTTTTGGCTGAAATGTTTCCATGGCTACATACATGTAAGCATCTGTGGAGGGATGGGAGCACAGGGCCTGGAAGGCAAAGTGTTCCCACACCCAAATAAGGATACAATTATACTATCTCAAAAGGTAAGGAAATTATCTGCAAAAAACTCTGGTTAAGCACCAGTTAGGGTTTAGATTAAACAGACAAAAGTAGGGAAATGTGCTGTTAGGGTTCCCAACCCTAACATCCCACTGCACCCTGCAGGCAGCAAACCAGGCATGGTGTGTGCCTAGGGGTTCTCAAGCCTCACACTCAGCCCATTCTCATACACTGTACACATCTCAACTTCTTTACTGATGGATGAGGGGTGAGCATTAGGCTAGAGAACATTAAAGCACACCCAATGTGTGGTTCACTGCTTGCAGTGTGGGGGTGGGGTGTTAGGGTTGGGAATCCTAACAGCACATTTCCCTACTTTTGTCACTTTAACCCTAACTGATGCATTAACAGAATTTTTTCAAAGAATATATATATATATATATATATAGATAGGAGGCAAAAACTCATTAATGCATCAGTTAGGCTTGTTCCACAGCAAGCAAAAGATTTGGTTTAGTTGAAAGCTCCTTCTGAACCCCCCAGCTCACCCCCCAAACTGGCATTGGGTATTAGAGTCATCGGCCCCAACTCTCACCCCATCACATGTGTAAATAAGCAGAGGTATAGGAGAATGGGGTGAGAGTTAGGACGATGACCCCAACACGCATCCCAATGCTGGTTTGGGGGTGGGCTTGGGGGTCCAAGGGGCTTTAACCCTAACACCGAATTTCCTCACTTTTGTCACTCTGGAACAACCCAAACTGATGGATTAAACAGAGTTTTTTGCCTCTAATTTCCCTTTTTTTTGAGAATGAGGACGATAAATAGTAAATGGAATGTGGTGGTGGGAGCGTGGGGCCCGAGTAACAGGAACTGCAAAGCAAATGAAAGCAGCAACGGTTATGCACATGGTAAAGCAAATGTAAATGGTAAAGCAAACGTTAATAGAAACGCAAGCATAAAGTGACGCCGAAGTGAACAGTGATGTAAACAGACACACAAGCGCATACAAAAATGCAACTGGTAATGCGCACACTGACGGCACTAGTACTGTAAATGCAAATGTTAAGTGTTACAGCAACAAGAATGCCAAACATAACAGAAACGAAAACGCAAAAGGAATAACGGCGACGTAATGCGAATCAGATACAGACAGTCAATGCTATCAGCAATTGTAAATGCAAATGGTAACGGTAACAGCAACAATAACGCCACAGGAAACATAAATGCAAAAGGAAACACAAGCACATATGGAAACACAAACCATAATGCACACGGGCACAGTAACGCAATAGGAAATGCAAATGGTAACAGTAACAACAAGATGCAAAACGAAAGACAAACACAAACGCAAAGGAAAGGGCTGCCATAAACACTAATGCCGATGCACAGGGTGACACAAACCAAAACACAAACACAAAGAGTAGTGGAGAAGCAAATGGTAACAGTAACGCAAATGCAAGAGCAAACGAGAATGCAAAGCGCAACGCACACGGCGAAGTACACGGAAACAGTAACGCAAACGGGTACATAAACGCAAGTGGAAACAGTAACTGTAACATTAACAGAAGCGCATACCCTGTTTTTCCCCAACAGCTGCACAGAAAAACACAGTGTGTACAAAGAATGTATGCATAATAATGGGCCTCGGAGCCGAAAATGAGGTGTTGGAATGCTAAATTGCTTATATCTCAGTAACTGTAAGACGTAGGGAAAAAAAAAATTCACATGATTCATGATTTTCCTGGCTACATTTCCATTGAATAGGCCTATGCATTGTCACGATGAAAATTCCATATCTCGCACCATTTTCGAGAAACGAGCCCCGAAAGGCACAGTGTACGCCACCCTGTTAGCCTATGGGAAAAAACTTCAACTTCAGAGTACTGTAACTTGCCATCAATGCAATATTTTTTCACCAAACCACCAAAAGCCACATCTGTGAGATGTTGGCTGCCTTCTCTCCAAATTTGAGCCCAAAAGACCAAACGGTTCTTTTGCATGAGGGTGGCAAAGAACTCCTGTCATTTCGGCCATAGTCTGGAAAAGTAGTGTCGCAATTTGCAAAAGCTTTCACAAAATTTTGAGAAAGTGTCACAAGTGCGACACTACTTTGCAACACTACTTTTTCCAGAAACCTGAAAAACATATTTCTGGGGTGTTTAACCCCAAAATAAAGACATGGCTAGCATCCTGAGGGTCCGACTAGGTGAACACAAAAATAATTGGGTTCCTAGAGGGTCCCAATTTTAAATGTCAAGCATTTTTCTGATCAGTAACTGAAAAAAAAAATGGTGGATTTGCGACATTACTAGGGCCATTTGCAACACTAAAAAGTGCGTTTGCGAAAGTGTTGAACTTTTTGTTAACTTTTCCCATTGACTTATAATGTGAATTTGTTTTTTGAATAACTTTTGAACCATTCAATATTTTTTCATGAAATCTTCGAAAGGCACATCGGGGACCATGGCCGCATGTTCCCAGAAGTTTTTGGACTGGTCACACAAACTGTGCAACCTGTAAGCGAGAGCAAAGAATTTGCAAAAAAGCGTAATTGCGCTTTTGGTTGTCACTTAATGACTCCACAGCCATATATCTGACTGCTACAAAAGTTGGCAGATCCCAAGATCTGCCATGCCCAACCATGCCTGCCAAATTTCAGGCCAATCCATTGAACAGTGGTAAAGTTATTAAGGCGTAAATAAATGTTCACCCTTTAACCTTAAAAGTGTTACTCAACCCTATGGTAACACTACCGTGCTACCATAATATATATATATATATATAATTATCTTCATAAGAGATATTATATTTATCTTCACAAGAGGGTAATGATTTCATGATATTGCATGAGTGGCGAAGCCACAAGTGAGATATCTTGATGTCATTTTGAGTGAAGATAAATATATCTTCAGTCGGGCCATGTCATGTTCTGTTTATGCAACATATGTTTTGGGTCCCCCAACACAAACCCCCCCCCATGCCCTCCTTCAACACAATCTCCCATATAGAGGTGATTTTCCTATGTTGCACCTGCCAGGACATATATGTAACCCGGTGAAACTGACCTGAAGCACTTACATTTATAGAAACATAGAAACATAGAAGTTGACAGCAGATAAGGACCGCAAGGCCCTTCCAATCTGCCCATTTCTTTTTCTACATTATTAATGTGCCATTGGCCTTTGCTCTGTCAATGGCCTATCTATTCATACTCATCTGTATTGCTCCCTTATGCCTATCCCATGCCTGTCTGAAGCCCTGCACTGTATTCATATCCACCACTTCCTGAGGTAAGCCATTCCATGCATCCACCACCCTTTCTGTGAAAAAGAACTTCCTCACATGACCTCTTAATCATCCTCCCTCTAATCTCATTCTGTGTCCTCTTGTCCTCCTATTTTACTCATATTGAAACATGTTAGACTCTTTCACCTTGTTAATGCCCTCAAGGTGTTTGAATGTTTCAGTCATATCACCTCTCTCCCTCCTTTGATCTAGGGCATACATATTGAGCTCAGTTAATCTGTACTCATATGTTTTCTGATGCAGTCCCTGCACCATTTTGGTTGCCCTTCTCTGGACTGCCTCAATTTGGTTAATGTCCTTGTGAAGGTGTGGCCTCCAGTACTGCATGCAGTACTCCAGATGGGGCCTAACCAGTGTCTTGTAAAGAGGGATTATGACTTCCCTCTTCTGACTTGTGATACCCCTACTAATACACCCCAACATCCCTCTAGCCTTACCTACTGCTTTAGTGGTCTGCTTGGATGATTTCAGGTCATCGGTGATGATGATGCCCAAGTCTCCTTCTTCCCTTGTGACTGCCAGCAACTCCCCTCCCAGCCTATAGGTGGCTTCAGGGTTTCTCTTCCCTATGTGCATGACCTTGCACTTCTTTGCGTTAAACCCCAGTTGCCACTCTTCCGACCATTGTACTAGTTTATTCAGATCTCCTCTCATTCTGCACACCCCATCTGGATCATCTACTCTGTTGCTGATCTTGGTGTCATCTGCAAACAGACAAATCTTGCCCTCCAGCCCATCTGCAATGTCACTGATGAAGATATTGAAGAGGACTAGCCCCAGGACTGATCCCTGAGGTACACCACTTGTGACTTGCATCTCTTCTGAATGTATATCATTTACTACCACTCTCTGTTTTCTGCCCATCAACCAGTTTGCCACCCAGTTGAACAACATCTGACCCACCCCAAGCCTACCCAGCTTATTAATCAATCTTCTATGTGGAACAGTATCGAAAGCTTTGTTGAGGTCAAGGTAGGTGACATCAACTGCTCCCCCTTGGTCCACCACTCTGGTTACCCAGTCAGAGAAATCTATGAGATTAGTTTGACAGGACCTTCCTTTTGTAAACCCATGCTGTCTTGGATCCTGTGGTACTATGGATTCCAGGTGTTGCACTCTCCTTTCCTTAAGAAGTGTCTCCATAATCTTGTCCACTACTGAGGTTAGAATGACTGGTCTGTAATTTCCTGCCTCCTCCCTGCTACCACTTTTGTGGAATGGGATCACACGAGCCCTTCTCCAGTCTTCTGGGACCTCTCCTGTGCTCAGAGACTCACTAAACAGTTCTGATAATGGCTGTGCTAGTTCCACCCTTAGCTCCTTTAGTACCCTGGGATGTATGCCATCAGGTCCCATTGCCTTGTCCACCCTGAGCTTATTGAGCTCTTGTAGGACCCTTTATTTTGTGAAGAGACTAGTGCACACCTCCCTCCCTCCCCCCTGTGTCCATAGTGCTGAACTAGGAGCCCTGCCCTACCTTCTCTTCAGTAAATACTGAGCGAAAGTATCTATTTAGGATAAATGCTTTTACATGGTCCTCCTCCTCACATGCCCCCTTATTCCCTTTGATCTTAGCAATACCCCCTCTGGACTTTCTCCTTTCGCTAATGTATCTATAGAAAGTCATGTCACCTTCTTTTACTGTTTGTGCTAGTGTTTCCTCGTTTTGGGCATTTGACTGCCTTACTGCTTTCCCTGCTTCCCTTCGGGAAGTTTGGTGTGCCTCCCTATCTTCATCCTACTGTGTTCCTTTATATTTCCTGAAGGCCAGCCTTTTGGCTCTGACCTTTTCTGCTACTGTGTTTGAGAACCAAAACCGTTTCCTTCTTCTTCTTTTGCACTTCCTTTTCTCACTAACACAATGGGATGTTGCTTCAAGTATTGCATCTTTAATGTTTGCCCACTTTGCCTGTATCCCCTCACCTGTATTTCTTTTTGCCAGGGCTAGCTGAACTCTGTTGGCCATCTTATTAAAGTCAGCTCCTCTGAAGTCCCATATTTTTGCCTTGGAATGGGATGATTTTGTTCTAGTGGCCAAATTGAACCATACACACTGGCACCCAGGTGACCTTCTACCTGGAGATCTGTGATTCTTTCCCATGTTAGCCAGTACTAGATCTAGGTTAGTCCTGTCTCTTGTGGGTTGTTGTACTAGTTGTTTGAGGCCCTTCCCCTGCAGGGAGTCCACCATGTGTCTAGTTCTGGCAGACGTCCCTGCTGGTATTGACCAATCTGTATCTGGCATGTTGAAGTCTCCCATTACCAGAACCTCCCTTTTAGCTGTCATGTTTTGTATATCTTCTAACTGTAACATGTTTATGTCTTCCCCCTGGTCTGGAGGCCTGTACACAACCCCAGTTCGTATGGCTGTGTCATTTCTTGTTTCCAGGGTGACCCACAGTTCTTCTGGTTCATTATGTGTATTCTGAATTTCTGTAGCTTTGATATTTTCATTGACATAAAGGGCCACTCCACCCCCCCCTTTTTGCACCTCGGTCTCTTCTGAACAGTACATAGCCAGGTACTGCAGTCTCCCAAGTGTGGTTACTGGTAAACCATGTCTTGCTAATGGCTACTATGTCCAGTTTAGCCTCTGTCATTATTGCCTGCAGGTCTGGGATCTTGTTTCCCAGACTGCGAGCATTTCTGTACATGATTTTCCATTGGCCAGATTTCAGTGTGTTAGTTGTTGAGCGAGGTCCAGCATTTCCCTGTGCGTTGTATGGGGAACTGGACCTTTTTCTTTACCTGGTGATGCAAATGAACTACAAACATGCTGAACACCTGTTTGACCACTAGCTGAGGGGGGAGGGGTGTTTTTCCCATTCAACGTATGGGGTGCTGCACCCCTCTCCCCATTTGCTAGTTTAAATATTCTGCAAAGACTCAAACTTCTGCCCCAATGCACTGACTCCCTCCTTAGTCAGATGCAGTCCATCAAATTTAAAGAACTTTCGCTCCCAAAACTGTTGCCAGTTCCCTACAAATTTGTGTCCTTTTTCCTGGCACCAGACCTTGAGCCACATGTTTAGCTCCCCTATCTCCCCTTCTCTGACCTTCCATCCATCTGTCCCCCTCTCCCAGACTGGCAGGATCTCAGAGAAGGAGATGCCAGATGAAATGGATGATAGTTTGTCACCCAGCCTGGTCAGGTGTTCCTTGGTCTCCACAACTGACTGGCTGGTGAGATCATTAGTCCCTATGTGTACCAGGATGTCAATGTTTTCTCCTGCTTCCTGAACAATTTTAGTAATGCGGTCGGTGTCTCTCCACACTGATGTACCTGGGAGACATCTGACCATTACCCCTGGCTGGAGATATGTATCAACTCCTCAAATCATGGAGTCTTCTATGATCAGAATTTATTTGGATTTCCTTTTTGCTTTTTTTGTTTTGGTTCCTGTTTTGGGTGAGTTTTGTTGTGCTAACTCCTGTGCTGCAGTGCCCTGCTCTGCAGTGTCCTCTGTCCCTTTGTTTGATTCCGGAGATAGAGGCAGATACCTGTTTGCAGTTTTTATATGGTTTGTGCAGGTAATATGCTGGAGAGCACTGAGTGATGGGGCACCCGATTTGCTCCTCCTAACCACCTGCCAACCTCCTGGACCAACTACACTCTGCGGTCGAGGTGCTTCTGTTGGATGTTGGGGAAATGGCAGGCAGTTCTTATAATATATTTCCTCTTGAATATGCAATTTGAGGTGCACAATCTATGCCCATGCTGCCTGGAGCTGAGCTCTTAGATCTCCAATGGTCCAGCATGTAGTACAGTGTCCTAAATCCTGTAAAACTGCCCTTCTGAAAAGTGTTCCACAGTACCTGCAGTTAATGATATCCATTCCAGATAAGTTACTGGGTTTATAACCTGGTCAGGGTAATTAGAAGGAAGAAAATGAAAGCAAAAGTTTGATTTTGTGTTTTGTTTGTTTTAGTATAACTTGTTATAACAAGTTAAATTACCAGTGCCCCTTTAAATGAGGTCACTGTGTAGATATCCCTCTGATCCGCCCCTTCCTGCTTTGCTACAGGAAATGTCATGACTGTGCTACCCTAGAAAAGGAGTGTAGTGTGGGGTGGTCGGGGATGGAGGTGGGTGGCTGGGCCCTTTCCCTGCCGAAAAAGAAGAACCATGGACAAAAGAAACAAGGAGGTAAAAGCAGAAACAATCAGCCAGCAACAAATGCAGTAGCCCTGAAAGCTTATCCTAATGATCGATAAAACTATAAAACCTGTAAAGCAACTCCTGTAATAATTTCACAGAAGATATATCCTGTGGGAAACACTTTGCTACAGAGAAAAATAAAGCAGTAACAGAAGATATACCTTGCAAAAGACAATTTGAATCAGAACATTACAGCAGTAATCTGTAAGCACACACCTGTAGGTACACCCTGCAATAATGCAGCAGAAGGTATACCCAGCAACAACAATTTGAATCAGAGAAAAATAAAGCAATAAAATGTTAGCAACAAACAGTAACAATCCATGTGAGTACAAAATAAAAATAACAACACACAGTAAATCTGCCTAGCCAAAAGAAGCATTAATCCTTATCCTTGCTCTGGTAAGGTTCTTTGGTCTGTCCTTTCAAGCAACCTAGAAGAAAACACTCAGCTGAAGCTAGGTACCTTGGCCAGCAAACCTAGTCTTTATGCATAGTATGTACAGTATGTATCTAATGTGCTTATGTGCACCCACTGTCCATTGCTGTACCCTTACCCATTCCTCGGTATCACAAATGTATATTATGTGTTCTTCCTTTCTGCATAGCTGTTCCTTATATTGTGCTTGTTCATTTATACTGTTTATTATCCTCAGTTCCTTAAGTTTTGTTATTAACTTGTCTTTATATGTAAACTGGTGGGTGGTTGTAAACTTGAATTCCTATTGACTTTAAATAACTCCAGGTCACCCCAGAAAGAGGGACATTATGTCTAAATGGGCCCACCCGGTTAACACAATTTCAGTAAACAATAAAGTCAACAATAAAAACACACATTTCTTAGTATTTGAATATGGAATAACATTTTAAATGTCTAGCAGCATGTCATTTACCAGTATTAACGGCATTCAGTCATGCAACATTAGAGCTTTAAAAGTGAAAGTGCTTGTTTATTTATTTATTTATTTTAGTCTTTGGTAACCAGGTAAGGCCCACTAGGCACAAGTGCCTGTTTTCAGGGCTGACCTGGGAGCACTGGGTGGTTAACTGACTTGCTCAGAGTCACACAGTACGCAAGTGGAAGTTGTGCGAATCAAACCCAGGTCTGGTCTGCTGGATGTGCCAAGCGCATTCACAGCTCTGTACTCTAACTTCTAGGCTTTACTGCCAGCCCATACTGAAGGACAATGTGAAAATGGCAGAATCAACCAGATAAGTTTATTTGATGATGTAAGGGAACATTGAAGATGTCAGTATGACATATGGAAACGTTCAAGATATCACTATGACATGCAGGAATGTGGAGATATCAGTGATACCTCCACAGGCTGCCTCAGATAGTAGTTTTTATCTGAGCTGTTATCACAAAACGTATGTTGTATAAATATATGTATATATATTATACAGGCCTAGTTGCGTCCCTTTATTTAGCGTTCTACATACACTTCAATGTTAAACCCCAAAAGATGCACTTTAATAAGTTTGCAACTATTCAACAGATTTGCATGAAATTTTGCATGCATGGTCATGTGGGGCAGATCTCTTGACATACCACGTTTCATTCCAGTCAGATGTGCAGGTTCTGAGATACAGAAAAAAGTGAATTTTTTTGAATTTTTTCCCTTGGTTTGAATGGGTTTTCTGTCAAATTGGCTAGAGTCCAGATCTTTTTGACTTTTGGCCTGAAATTTTCTGGGTAGAAAGGGGCTGTCCCACAGATGTGCCTTTTGCTTGTTTGGTGAAAAAATATTAATCCATATCAAAGTTATTCAATTTTGACAATTGAATACTTGGTTCTGAGCATGCTCAGTAAGCACTGAAAAATAGCTGTATGAAATGAAAAAATAATCTTTTTTCATATGGAACCAATCTTTTTTCATGAGAGGAAATCATTGTTTTGTTTGTCGCCATCTAGTTTTCCCTTTTTCCATAGAAATTCAGCTCTATAATGCTGGTTTGATAACTATTTCGTCGACAGGCATCACAGCACCAGGCTCCATGTTGACCGCGATTTGCACATCAGACTGTGTTATTTGCGCCCCAACCTCCCACACGGGGGACTCTGTCCACCCGTACTTTTAGATTCCAACTCTGAGTCAGAGTTGGTTCAGGGATGGGGTGCAGGACATGGGAAAGTGTTGCCAGGTCCCAGGCGGACTTCTACAGAGACATGTCAATGTTGTCAGCATCGACGTATGTTACTGTAAAAGTGTCACTGTACAGGGGGTATACCTAAAAATTCACATTTGAAAACCATAGAAAGGAAATTCCTGAGAGCAACCAACACATGTACTGCAGCTTGCTTAGCTGGACCCTCTTAGCTGGATTTTGCATTTTACTGTTGCAGAAATGCCCTTAAAATATTGTTGTTTTCCAAGATTATGAATCTTGTTTTGTAACTCATCATACGAAACAAGTTTCCTGTTTTGTATGACAACTCACAAAAAATTATCTTTTTTTCATATGGAGAATCAATGTATATCAATGGGGTTTTCAACTTTGGTGCATAATTGTGTTATTTTTCAAGATTTTAACACTGAATTTTCAACATAGCCTTTTTGATGCCCCACCTCTTGAACAATGTGGGTGTCATTTTGCAAATTCCACCTGAAAGGCAATTTCATGGTTGGTTACCAAAATCACCTTTTGGGTGGGATTTCAAAATTTTCACCATACTTGTTCATGAGGTGGGGTCATAAGAAGGGTGTGTTGAAAATTTGGGGTCAAAAAATGCTAAAATGGCAAAGTTGTGAATTTCTGTTGACATTTCATTGCACTTATTTGTAACTTTCTTAATTTTCAATATTTTAAACCCAAATTATCAACATAGCAATTTCTTTACACCACTTCATAAATGTGACAGCTGTCATTTTTCAAATCTTGCCCTAAATCTATTTGCATGTCTCTGCTGTGGAATTATACTGTGGCAGTGTGGAATGACATTTTTGTGTTGGTTTGACCATTTTTTACTACCAGGTTGATGAGGTGGGGTTATAGGAAGGCTATGTTGACAATTTGGTTGCTGTTGTCCTACAAATGGAAATGCAGGGCTCACAGGGCTCTGTGCTTCCCCATAAACATGCATATATGCATCTGTGGAGAGATGGGAGAGCAGGGCCCTCAGGGCCCTGCACTCCATCAGATAAATAAGGTACGATTACTCTATTTCAAAAAGTACAGATGCATGGGACTATCTCAAGAAGTAAGGAAATGCTTTGCAAACAACTGTATCAATGTAACATTTAGGGTTCAAGCTAAAGAGACAAAAGTAGGGAAATGTGGCTGCAGGGTTTCCAACCCTAAAACCCCATTGTCACCCCTAAAGCAAAACAAGTCTGTTTCTTCCTAGGGGTTGTCAACCCTAAAGCACACCCCATCAGGTGTGTATTTTTCTGGACTGTATAGAATTGGGTGAGCTTTAGGGTTGACAACCCCTGGGAAGACTCTGCCCTGATTTGCTTTAAGGGTAGCATTGGGGTTTTAGGGTTGGAAACCCTAAAGCCACATTTCCCTAGTTTTGTCACTTTAGCCTGAACCCTAAATGTTGCATTTACACATTTTTTTTTGGAAAGTATATATATATTGCAAAAAACTGTTAATTCACCAATTAGGATTCAACTTAATGCCACAAAGGTAGGAAAATGTGGCATTAGGGTTTTAAACCATAACTCTCAACCCCCCAAACAGCAAAAAGACAAGACCATACAAGCAACCATAGACAGACATCATCAGGTAAGACAAACAACATACCACTGTTTCTAGATGACTCAAATGCAGCAGCACTGATGTGCTTCCTTCAAGAATTTGTATCTGTGGATGCTTAAGCACTGGCCACACAGGGTCTTTTTCTTAGGCAGCCATGCCTATGTGTGTATGTCATACAGCATGCATGATTATGTGTGGGTACAGACAGAAGGCCCCATGGAGCTTGTACCCCTGCAGCCATGTGTACTCATGCATTGTATGAATTACCTCACTAGATACCATGATCTGCTAGTGCATGGTTTTCTATATGCAGCTGCGCAACTGACAAACTACTACCTCATGAAAAATGTCTAGATCTGCTGCTGAAATCATGATATCCACATTAAAACAATACTTCCCACTGCATAACTGCAATCCCCACAGGTGTCTGTCCTTCCTGAACCACAAGTCAGTGTGTATGTCTTACACCTGTGGCTGAAGATGGGCAGGCGCTTTTGCACACAGAAGTACTCTTGCAATTTCATCATCATGTACTCTGTGGTGCCTGTGTATCTGCTGCCAGAGGTCAGTGTGTATGTCTTACATGTGCAGCTGCAGAAGCATGGACCCATCAAGTGTGTGTATGTCTTACAGTGTGCATGACTACCTGAAGCTACAGAAGCACTGGCCCCATAGAGGTCTATGCTTCTGCGGACAAAAGACCTCTTTTAATTTGGATATTGTGGATTTGTGTCTGGCTGCAGGGCTTGTGTTTCTGTACACAGAAACAATGTTGTTATTTGGGCCTGTGCTTCTGTACACAGAAGTAGTGTTGTGATTTGAGCATCATGGATATCTATCTGCAGCAAACTGTGAGTGTGCATGTCTTGTGTTGTGCATCCACAGATACAAATCCATGCAGGTAACACATCAGTGCCACTGCATTTGTGTCATCTGGAAACAGTTTCATGTTGTTTGCCTTACCTGGTGATGATGGCTGTCTGTGGTTGCTTGAGTGGTCTTGTCTATTTGCTTCATGGGGTGGGGGTAGGGGGTGGGGAGTTACAGTTGGAAACCCTAATGCCACATTTCCCTACTTTTATGGCATTGAGTTGAACCCTAACTGGTGCAGTAACACAGTTTTTATTTTTGCAAAGAAGTTCCTTTTATTTTTGAGATAGTGGAATTATATCCTCATTCAGGCAGGTCCTTTCAGGACCTGCTTGAACAGATACAGAGGTACAGGGCCCTCTGGGTCTTGCTCCAAGGGAAGACTCCTTCCACCTATGGAAGTGCTGCAGGGCCCTGCAGTCCCTGCACGTCTGTGTGGCAACAGAGCTCAAGAATTCATGGTTCTGTCTGGTGGGCTGCAGACATGCAGGGCCATTTGGCCCTGCATTTCCATGTGGCCACAGATACAGATGCACAGGGTGAAGAATCTGCCAAAACGCAGGGCCCTCCGGTGCCCACAGGTGCATAGAGATATAGATAGATAGGATAGATAGATAGATAGATAGATAGATAGATAGATAGATAGATAGATAGATAGATAGATAGGTGGATAGAGATTGAGCAATCACCAGCTCACTGCTGCCACTCAAGCTGGCAGCACTCTATCTAATGCTGCAGAAATAAAGAGTGTCCTACTCTTTTCATACAGAGAATGTGGGTGACTAGCTCCCACCATGTAACTAGGCACCCAACATGTTTGGGTGCCCAGAAACCTTATTACCAGCATCATATTAAAAAAAAACAAGCACTAGCATCTAGCTAAACAGGTTCTGTTAAGCTAGGTTTGTGTGTTTTATTTTTAGAAACACTTAAGTTGTAGGTATTTAGGTAACATCTAAAAAAGAAATGTGTACTACTTGTATGTGATCATTTCAATATCAACATCTTCATACTGAGACTAGTGTATGCGTTTCATACATACACATTGCAAAAGGGGTGTGCTGAGGTGTGCTCAATATTAAGTTACATGGAAACTAATGTTCACATAATTTCTAAATGGCTCCATAAGGACCCTCATCAATTACAGAATGACAGCCTGCATTATAGTAACTGTCCAGGTATGACATCACCCAAACAAACATGTACTGAGTACTAAGTACTTACAGAAAATTTAGAGTAATCATGAATAGCATTACAGTAAATGTACATTTTAATTTTCCAGTGAGACGATGAGGCTAGATAGAGATAGGAAGTTGTGAGTTGTAGGGATTACAGCACTGAAATTTAAATTACGTGCTCAGACATTCAAGTGTCACCCAAAACCACTTACTATGTGAAAGTTTAGCAAGCCTCATATAACCTCCCAATGCTTCAGCTCTCTTATTGCAAAACTGAATGAAATCCCACTGAAAATGAAGTAGTTCATCAGAGTGTTGTGATCCTGAACAAATAAATTGTAGCGTAAAGGGCTAGAGCATTACCACTGTTAAAAGAAATAACTTTGTTTTTTTGTTTATTATATTTTTACAGTTATTTATCCAAATTAGTCCACCTGAGAATCATCATGAAATCTGTTAGCGTGTTCTTGGTGCTATCCCTTTATGCAGCTGGTTGAAGCTGAGCAATGTCATGTTAAGTAAAGAAAATCACTTACAGCAATGAGATGTTAATCAGAAAATGAGAGACCCACCCATTCTGGGCAGCTGTGTATTTTTAATAATTTAAATATGTGTGTGCAATGGAACAGTGTCCAGGACAACAACAGAGGTGGCTATTTGTGGTGATGTGGAGGTTTGCAGATGAGTGTGGAGACAGAATACTCATGGTTCATCAACTTGTTTTAGATGTCCTCAGTTTACAAATTTGGGGTGGTATTTATGGCAGCAAAGAAGGTGCTGGAGATGGTATTAGCTACGATGGAGTTCAAATTGCAAATACATGGGTGTAGATTAACAGGCAAAGGGGTGGATCTCTGAGTGGCAGTGGAGATGCTCATAGACTGGCAAGGGGCAATCTGATTTTGCACATAATGATTTGCAAAGATTTGACTAAAGTTGAACATTTTATTACATCTATTACTACACAGAGAGAACAGCAACACATACTATTCAATTAACTTTAGGACCAAACAGTGCCACTACCTCAAAAGTTGTTCAGATTAAATGTGTTATAAAAGCTAAGGTACTGTAGAACTAGTATATTACACTGTAAATATTTTTTTCTATATTCACTGGACAAGCACAAAACACAAAAATTACTTTACAGTGTGTATTTCATTACATTAACCAACAGTTTCTATACAAATTATGAGGGGGTGGATTAAGTGAACATGAACACTAACTTTATTAAATTAATTAGAAATTTATCGCACACTACAAAATTTCATTAAAAGCATTTTGTTAAAAGTTTTCGCACAGTATTAAAAACGTGTGATTCTAGAAGCTGCAAACAGCGTGGCATGGCCGCCTATTCTGTGTCGATGTATTCACTTTTTTCTGTACTAAACATTATGAATTACATAGCAAAACCTTTAGGCCCTGTACACACTGTGGATCTTAAATTGGTTTAAGTGCCTTAAAATGTTTGAAACCCCTTAGCACTGTTTTCATCCAGACTACAAGCCCCTTAAAATGTTTTAACAAAAAAGTTTTAAACCCTGCTAAATACCTAGTCCTAAAACAGTTTTTAAAAATGTTTTAGCGGTAGCTTGGTTTTACTCATGTCTAGGCAGGAGTAAAAACATTTTAAGCTGTAAGTAAAACCATTCCAGCTGCAGTGCGTACAGGCAAGCACAGTTCTGTGTGTTGAAATTAATACAAAATAGTTACAGGGAGAACAGGTGTAACACCAGCAGAGTAGACAAACTAAACCATTATCAAAAATGGCTACTGAACAGTGTGGATGCACTGAAATGGTTTAGCGAAACTGGTTTTTAAAACAGTTTTCAAAAACTGTTCTGTAGTGTCTACAGGGCCTCTTAAACAGAAACAGTTTGAGAAAGTCAATAGCCATTAGAGCCAGTGAAGTTGAACTGTTTGTTACTCACATGGCTACTGTTTGTCATGCCACTGCAAACATCTCTATTCAAGGACAGCAGACATTAAACTATAGCACTGTAGATAGCATACAATACTAAAACAGTACTAACATTAAATTAATGGAATTTAAAAAAGTCTGTAATGTTCACAATGCTGATCCCTGGTCCAAGTGGCAACATGACACAGCATTCTGCATGTGTTTCGGTGATACCAGTAATTTCAAAGCCAGCCACGCACACTCGTGTTCACTTTGACAGTTTGGGGATACAGCACTGTTTCAAATCCACTGTGCATGTTCACTTTTAATGAGATGCATGTCAGCATTGATCCATGATGGATTGCTTCTGTTGTTCAGCTGTGCAGCGCTAGAGTTTGCATGCCATTCAATAAATTCCCTATAGATTCAATTTATTTATGATGGTCAAAACATTCATCTGTGTGGCCGTACAGTAACTATTACATTCTCATCACTTTGGTGTACAGTTTAAATTAGTACTTTTTCCAAATGTCAGGCTGCTGTAGTGCAAGACTGCATGCAAACACTTGAGGTCAGTGTCTGTTTTTTTTGCATGACATGATTTATGCCTTTCCAGCCCCAATTTGAGTTTGATTATGGTCCCCACAACCTGGAATCTAATTTATTTATGGTTACTAGGAAACAGTTCTCTAGCCTGTCTACTTGGAACAAAAGTCCCCTCCCCAATCTAGACACTCTCTGGACATCCATCCAGCCATCACCTTCATACGTAGTCTGTCTCCCTTCTACCCAGACTCAAAAAATATACAATGGATGTGGAGGATGGCAACCAGCATATACCCTCCTCTCACCACTTCTGCTGGCTGCCATCTAATCAAAATGATAGAAGAGCAGCAGCATCTCAGTCTTTTAGTGTGCCACTTGTCCTAATCAGCCCAGCCTGTTGCTGCTGCAGCCTCTGGTTACTGCCTTCCCAGCCCTGATTTGATTTTGATCATGGTCTCTCACAGCCTGTAATCTAATTTAATTAGTGCTAACCTAAAACAATTCCCTAGCTTGTGTACTCGAACAAAACCCACTCCTAAACCTAAACACCATATAAACACCCACCATTGAGCCATCATCTTCACAAGAACTGTGTCTCCCTTCCATCCAGACTTAAAAATAATAAGGTGGATCCAGAGGATGGCAACTGACATGGACCCTCCTCTCACCACCTTGACCAGATGCCATCTAACTCAATGGATATCTTCTATCTTTTAGATGATGACTGGTCAAGATGGCAAGCAGAGGGTCTGGCTTGCTGTCCTCCAACTATATTTCAGAGTCATTGGTGGGGTAGAGAGTGGTGTGTGCTGAATGGAAGGGTTAAGCATTTTTCTTATTACCTTCATTCAATGATTAGGGGGACGATGGTCAGCGATGATGTTGCAGTGGCCTGATCAAGGTTTGGGTGATTAATGTGGTTTGGAAAGCAGCAGCACTGTGATCCTATAGTGTACTAACTCATCCTGATCAGCCCAGACTGTTGCTACTGCAGCCCCTGGTTACTGAGATGGTGAAGCTAGGGAAAGTTGTCTAGACTGCGCAGGTGGGACTCAATTCTGGGGCAGTGGGTGACAGACATTTGGGAGGCTTGGGGGAGCTAAATTGTTCACTACTTGTTAACCCCCCTTACCCTTGTATTGCAAAGTAGCTGACTTCAGTGTGATTAGACTCATGTTTGTACAGCTTAAGTCCATTCAGAGTGGTTCTAACAATAAGCAAATACTCAACAGGGGCTTCTTGTTGTATTACACAGATATTAATCCTTTGCAAAAAGAGGGTATACTTTCTTAGCTGGACATTAATGTATATGGATATTTTTGGTTCAGCTTCCTTTACTATGTGACTAATGAGTGGGTTTGTAGATCCAATAACAGGGTTCTATAAACTCGTAAACACTACTAGTTTCAAACCAGTATTTCAATATATACTGTAGCAACTGGTGGCTAGATAATATGTGTGGTGACAACATGAACATTAAAGAAGGATATTTTTACTCCATAATTCTGAGAGAAAGAAAGAAAGAGAGAAAGAAAGAAAGAAAGAAAGAAAGAAAGAAAGAAAGAAAGAAAGAAAGCAAGAAAGAAAGAAAGAAACTGAGACCAAGTGCCAGCTCACCAGATTGGTGACTCACTGATGCCACTCCAGTTGGCAGCAGCACTCCAGCTGCTGTTGAACAAATCAAGAAAGTCCCACTGTTGTCATACAGAGAACATGGGTGAAGGGCTCCTCTCTCTATATTGGGTACAATGGATTTTGGGGTGCCCAGAAAAGGTATTTCTGAAGCAAAAAAAAAAATACCAGAATCCAGCTAATGGCACAAGTTGCCATCACAAACGTTTCCACACATTTAAACCTTGTCTATTAGACAATGGGTGCAAAATTTCAGACAATTTCTTTGAACAATGCCAAAACTATTAAGGTGTAAATTTAGGGATTTAACATAGAAACTGTCATGCAACCCTAACTACACTGCCACTACTGTGCCAGGATAATATGTATCTAGCTTTAAGCTGAGTGCTTACTCCCCTCCCTGTCAGCAATTCCAGCGCTTCTAGCTTTCATTCAAATATTTCTTCACCTGCTGTTGTGAAGAATTATTGATGTCATCATTACAAATAATTGGGATTCAAGGTGATAGATTATTTCCAGATTGTTTGACATCTGCATGTCTTTCCATACCACACACATGTGGCACACTCTTAAGTCTCAAACCCAATGACAGCATCATGGGTATTAAAAACAAAAGTCACCATTTACACAGACTTTTAGCAACAAACTGCCAGCACATGTTTCTTCCAATGGAACTCCTGAGTGCAGAGCTATCATCATACTGGCTAAGAACCAAGTCTGCCTCGGAGAAAACCAACCATTTAATCAGAGATCCTATGAAAAAGTTTGGAGCTAACAGCCGTTTGTTGATTAAAGATGTGCAAAGTTGGTAAACTTTGCTTCACAAACAAATCCATGAAGTTAAGCACCAACTTCATGAAGTTTTCGGCAGGTGAATTGACACTTTTTTTTCATGCAAAATCAAGCAAATTCACCAGCAAAGTTGTAACTTCACCTGATTTCACATGATTCCCACTGGAAAAATTTCACATTTTTTCAAGGCAAAGTGGCAGCTTTGCAACATTTTTCATGAAGGTGAATTTTGCTGGAAGTAAAACTTCAAAACATCTCTGTTGTTGATACCTGAATTATGTCAAGTTGGGTGTTTACCTTTTTTATATTTAAGGGGCAAAGGGAATCATATTGAAAGGGTAGCACTGGCATAAACGTGATTAGCACCTGTACTAACCTGGGTTTGCACTGGCACTCTGTGTGGGGCCATAGTCAGAGGTCTCAAGAGCACTGCCCAAACTAGGCAGTGCAGTCATGCTAATCATACTGCAGTGCCAATGCAAATGAAGGGTCCCATATGCAAACTGGCAGAGCAGTATATTCAAAGTTTTGCAGTGGCTCTAAACAGCCCTCAAAGTGGCATTGCTTACCACTGCCATAAACCACATTTTATAGCAATAGTATGGCTGTGCCCCAACCCACCAAAGGCAGGGTGGCTGTACTGCAGCCACCCACCCCTGTGTCTCATGCCCCTTCCCCTCTGATCACCCATGCTGTGATATACATTGATATTTCTGGTAGTCTAGTTGTCCCCCTACCACCCAATCACCCATGCTGTGGGTGATCAGGGGGTGGGTGGACCACTAGATTACTAAGAATATCAATGTATATCACAGAATGGGTGATCAGGGGGTTGGGGGACTGCTAAACTACCAAGGATATCTATGAATCTCACAGCACTGGTGATCGTGGGGGAACCACTAGACTACCAGGGCAGTGTTACCACTGCTTCCCTCCTGCAGCACTAGGGGTCTGCTGTGCCCAAGCAAATAAGCCCATAATGGGCATGAGATGGTCCCTTAGCATCTTGCACGCCCAATGATCTCATTTGCATGGTCAGGCTGAATGTGGCCCACAGGATCCCTGGTACTATCCCATTTCAGGCAGCACCATTTCTACCATTGACCATATGCAGCCTTGGTCTGTGTCGACACAGTACAGATCCACTTAGTGCTGCACTGACATGGCCCAATATTCAGTCAGCTAGCACGCTAACTGAATGAAAATCGCTCAGAGCCAGCTGTGCGCTATCATAAAACCAGGGAAACAGCCTGTGCTGCCCTTGTGGCCTGCCTGAATATGGGGGCCTAAGTTCTTAAAGTATAAAGCTACATGTACAGAGGGGCAAAATAGCATAACATTTTTAATTACTCTATAAATAAATACACATAAATACAAAAGTTTATATCACATATGGATACAGGCATTAGAAATGTATAACTTAACCATCTAAAATAGTACACATAACGATACAATTAATTATTGTCTTATGTAGATAAATTTGCTAAGGAGTCAAAAACTTTGAAACAAAACCCAAAACAGGATTATTTCCTCTCAGACCTTATCAGATTATTGTCTAGACAATAACTCATCTTTTCTAGATGTCAGTCTTGTAAGATTGCCTTAAACCATTCATTAACTGGGATGTTTTGTTCATTTAGTCAGATTTTAAGCACCAATTTATTAACTATCATTCATATAAGAAACAAATGCTTTATCTTTTTCGCTTCTGTGAATGGAACACTTGGAGCTGCAGTATTCCAGGATGATGATATAGCTTTGTTTGTATATCAGTCTCCCTAGCTAGATGATATACTATATTATAATAATAACTGGTGACCCCTATAATGGTTGGGTATGGATTCCTGATAAAATACTGTAATTACCCACTGAACTCTGTAATAACTCAATAGCAGGTTATTATGGCATTTTCTTCCTTGTGCTCTCACATGACTGTATTTGTGCAAGTTCGGCAGCTGCTCACGGAGGGAGTACTATGAAATGCCAAGACTCAAATACCTGAGCCAGAAAATCCCAGCACCATAATCCCAAAGCATGGAATCCTGACAGTGTGCAGACCCCAGACAGCCACATTCCCTCATGGTATGGTGACTGGCAGTTAGTATATATAGTTACCGGTGGGGTGCAAGGGGCAGAATCCCCCTTCCCCCCATGGAACCATCGGGAATGTGGCCATCTCCTGTTAGGATTCCATGCTTCAGGATTATGGTGCTGGGATTGTCAGGCTTGGGCTTTTGGGTCTTGGCACTTCATAGTATATCTGCTCAGGGACACGCTCACACAAATACAGCTTACAATTCTTTACTCTGTTGAAGCCTTGCACTAGTTATAAAAAAATAATGCCTGTGTAATGTTTGTTTTAGGAGGATTTTTCACACACCATCAGTGTCTAATAATCTCATAAATCCCTCAAGCTTCACTCTCGGGGTTTACAGATTATCACGCACCTCAGGTGCATGAAAAATCCTCATAATACACACTTGTACAGGTATTATTCTCTATATAACAACAGTTATGGCTTCTCCTAGTTGCAGTATTACAACTAATAGAAAATAGAAATTATAATGACCCATAACATTTCTTCATTTTAAAACTCTGTTATGGGACAAGCTATTAAACAGGAAGAGAGGGCCAGCCCAATGATGTGGAGCAGCACAAAAAATGGGCCACACAGGAAAGAGTCAAGCAGCAAGGTGCAGATAAAAGGAACTGTTCATTAGAACATACAACACAAAGGACTGACAAGACAAGTGGGGCAAACAACCCAGCACTTCGAACCACCTGGTTCTTCCTCAGGGTGTGGGGTTCCTACTCCTGAGCTCCTGTAAAATAATTGGAGCTTAAAGAGACAGCAGCTCACCTAATTTCTAAACATCAATTGAATCTACAGCCAGCAAAGTAATCCATATCTGAACATTTCATAAACAATGATGCAGTAACAATAAAATGCAATAAAGGCTGAAAGAAGGTAGCCAGCAATAAAGAATAATAAGGAAAGTGAAATAGGGAAGAAAAAAGTGGGGGGTTAAAAGGATTACAGGAAAAGAAAGGAAAAATAGGGGGGTGGAAAAAGAAAGGAGAGAAAAAAGAAAAAAGAAGGGGGAAGTGACATGGAGGGTGAGGCATCACGCACCTACCTCCTGCCATGCTGGTGACCCAGGTTTGGAAATGGATGCAAGTCTCTCAGGGACTGGCCAGGTGTGGGAGGACTGAGTGTCCATAGGACTATTCTCCTCCCTTGGGGGGGGGGGGGGTGCTGTGGCTTGCTGATGAACTACAACCAGCAGTAGCTGCATGGCAGTGCACATAACAATACAATTGTTATTGTGACAAAGGAAGTGAATCAGGGTGGGGCAGTGGACAACGCTTACCTTGATTTCAGCAAAGCCTTTGACACCATCCCATATAGGAGGCTGATAAACTAGCTGGGTAGGCTGGGCATGGGAGAAAGGGTGGTAAACTGGGTTAGTGTTGAGGGGCCTATGAGGGGTCAGTCATCATCCTGCATATGGGGTGTTTTTTGATTGATTTTCTTCCTGGGCCCAAAGGATGTTCAATGGCCATGATGTGCAAGCTCTGCCTCCATGGAGATGCCCCAGTGCCACAGTCTTGTGGCAGAGGACAACAGTGGGAAGGTAAGTCCTGGAGAATTTGGGTGATGGAGCTGGGCAGGGGGGTCAGTAGGAAGAGGGCAGCAATGGAAATTCAGGACAGGAACAAATAATGGGAAAGGAACAGGAAGAGGAAAATATATTTCATGTGGGATTTTGGGAATTTTGCATAATTTTTAGACAAACCAACATTACTTTCCTGATAGCGATGATGCATATACAATGGATAGTGTGGGTCACCCAGTGCTTAAGCAGCCCATGTTGGCCTATACCAGAGCAGGACTGGTGTCTATGGTCAAGGCAAATATCCACCTGTTATCCCAGGCATAGAAAATATTAAATCCCACCTGACCCCATTATAAGAGTATGCTTACAGAACACAAGCATTTGTCAATGCTGAATGTTTGCTTGCTGGTATTAGCATTGGAAATGCAGAATAAGAATGGCAATGCAGTACTGAACTTCACGTCAATCCCACCTCCACCCTGTAGAGATGGACAGGCATCGGGGTATGTGTTTGGGTTGTTGCCCATAACATTCATGCCATTTCACCTCACTCTATCCTGCAGACACTGACAAGTGTTGAGGTGTTGTTCAGCTTTACAGTCATCTCACTCCATTAGGACATATGTTGAAATGGGTGCAATATAGGAGAATGGGGTGAACTCTGGGGACAAAGAGTCCAAGGCACACCTTGATGCCTGTCACTGGCTGCAGGGTGGGGGGGGGGTGGAATGGCATGAGCATTACAGTTTGCAATTCAAAGGCACACTCCTGATGCCTTTCAGTCTGTACATGGTGGGACATTATGGTTAGAAACCCTAACACCCGGGCCTTTGTTGGTATTTACACTACAAATTTTCAACATGGCCTTTTTGTGACCCCCACTTCATGAAAGCATTTGGGACATCTTCTCATGAACAGTGGCACTATGATTTTGTTAATGTGTCCTGAACTTTGAGCTCCCACAGTGACCATGCCATTGTGTGCCAGATATACAAAAACACAGATAGGGCAGGACGTGAAGAATGACAGCTGTGCCATTTACAGGGAGGTGTGAAGAGATGGCAATGTTGAAAATCTGTAGTGAAAATATTAAAAATGCTCGAACTTCCATGAGTACGTGGAAACTGTGCAACACATGTGCATAACATAGTCATTTAGTGGAATTATTTCACCAAATTTTCAACATAGGCATTTTGTGACCTCTGGTCATGAACACTGTCACTATGATTTTCTTAATCTGCCCTGAACATTGATTTCCCACAGCAACCGGGCTATTCTGCGCAAGATGTGTAAACGCATATTTCAGGCAGAATATGAAAAATGACAGCTGTACTGTTCAAAAGGAGATGTGAAAAAATGCCAATGTTGAAAGTCTGGAGTGAAAATATTACAAATGCGCGAAATTACTAGGAGTAATAAACCCAATTTAGAAATGATAGGACATCTCTTACCAAAAGAAGAATAGAAAAGTATTGTTTTCTTTTTTTCTTGTTTTATTTCTTTTTCTTCCTTCTTTTAAATACTTTTATATTTCCATAGATATACAAATGTTTCCATCATACTTCCATAGCATTCATATATACGTGAATGTTTCCAACATACTTCCATAGTTTTTAGTAGTAGCTCTTTTCAATGTTGTAAGATAAATATTTCCATCATATTTCCATATTTTTAACTTAGCCCCTTTATATTTAATCAAGTGTTAACGTACGTTTCAGGACTTATGTGTCCCTTCTTCAGAACACTAGTGGGGTTATTTTCTAAAATGAAACAGAAATAATGCATAATTGTCAGATTTTACAACCAAAGATTTAGTTATTTTCTCATAACAATCAATATTGTTAACTCCAGCAATATTTTTACAGGGGAACATACCTGTAAGTATACACTTGGTTTATGTATCTTCAAAGATCAATTTCCTATCTTTTCTGTTTTAAACCTGAGTGTTAAGACATGAGGAACAAAATTTAGTTAGCTTCTCAATTCCATTATAACGATATACTATGTATCTGGGGGACGGACATACAGTTTTTTTAGGGCTTCCAAACTTATTACAAGATTTAAATATACTGAAGACCTCTATAGTTTCTTCACTTACCTTCTTAATTTAGTTTTTTTTGTATTAGAATCAAGTCTTTTATTCATGTGTTGCTCACGTTTTCATTTCAATCTGAAAAAATAAATAATGATTTCTAGGTTTATTTTAAAGTTGAAATTCTAAATCCCCAAGTTTTAAAGCTACTTTCTTGAACATTTATATTCATCTACTGAAAATATTCAGAGGTGCTTTGACACTCATTTTTACTGTTTCCATAGCCAACAAATGTCATGTACTTTTGTAGTAAGTAACTTTTATCGAGAGCCTGGTTGCGTTTTGCTCCTACCTCATTTTGAAATTTTATGGCAATAATGCAGGACTCAATAAAGATAAATTCTTAATCCATTTTGTGGAAACTGTTTCAAGTGCTAAAATCCTCTTAGATTTTTGAGTGCTGCCACCATTAGTATGAATGCCACTGAGATTGGGGAGTAACTGCTGCTTCTTCTTTGTAGCTGGAAGGGGCTGAGCCGCTGGTTTTCACACTTGGGATGGAGAGTGAAGATGTCACTGAGTCACGTAGCCCGTGGCTCAGCCCATAAAGGAAAACTACCTAAATGCCCAAAGGGCTGGCTCATAAGAAAGCCAAGGTAGTCCCCCTTCCATTATAATTAAATGTTATTGTTTTCACAGTTTTAGTAAGAGATGTCCTATCACTTCTAAATTGGGTTTATCACTTCTGGAACTTTAGGACTCTCCCACTCTTTAAGAAAAAAGAAAAACAGGAACACAGAAGAGGTCACCAAATACATGTATAAATCATTGAAATTACTAGGATGCATGGAAACTGCACAACATACGCTCATTACACAGTCACTTTATGAACTTTTGTCACTAAATTTCAACACTGGTATTTTAGCACCTCTGCTCATGAACAGTATCACTGTAATTTTCTTAATCTGTCCCGAACAATGACTTCACACAGCAACCACACTATTGTGTGCCGGAAGTGCGAAAACACATTTCAGCCAGGATGTGAAAAATGACAGCTGTACTGTTCATAAGGAGGTGTAGAAAAATGGCAATGTTGAAAATCTGGAGTGAAAATATTACAGATTTGCAAAGTTATGAGCATGGATGGAAACTGCACAATGCAGGTTCGAAAAACAGTCATTTTTGTGGATTTTTTTTACCAAATTTGCACCATAGGCTTTCTGAGAGCCCACCTCATGAACAGTGGCACTATTGTTTCATTAATCAGTCCCAAAAGGTGATTCCGTGCAGTGACCACAAAATCACCTTTCGGGATGAAATAATGCCATGACAGTGACTGAATTAATGAGGAGAGGTCCCAATAACCCCATGCCATGTTGAAAATGTTAAAAAAAAATATTTATGCCATTATACAGCTTACAGGCATTTCTTCAGTTTGCGGTTGGCTTTGAAGAGTGCAGATGTGTTCCCGGTCCACTGAAGATTGTTGTGCTGGGCTCCGGAGGTAAGTATGGGGTGTGGGGAGGTGGGGTACACAGAAGGTGGGCGTGGGTTAGGGGAAGGGCACCAGACACTTTAAGGGACTGTTTTCTCATTTTACAGGTTAAAAAAAAAATACAGACAATGCAGGTCGGTTTCCTACTTTTGCAGGTGTGCTTGGTACACTGAGGTGGGCTCCCAGTGGGCCACTGGCATTTGTGGGGAGGGGGACCAAAGCTGATGGGGATTGGGCCCCCCATGGGCACAGAAATGAGTGGGGGGCACTTGATGCTGAGGGGGATTGGGCACCCCCTCAGCATAGGCATGAAATAATTGGGGGCCATTATGCAGATGGAGAGTAGGCTCCCCCATTGGCAACTGGAACTGGGAAGGGGGGACTGAAGCTGACGAGGATTGGGCCCCCCATCGGCACAGAAACATGTGGGGGGTGCATGATGCTGATGGGGATTGGGCACCCCTTGGCACACAACTGAAATTGGGGGGGACATTATGCAGACAGAGAGTGGGCTCCCCCGTTGGCAAATGAACTGGGTCAGGGGCATGCTGACAGTGGGATTGGGCACCCCCTATGGCTTTCATGGGGCTCTGAGGCAGCACCATAGAGCCGCCATATTCCTGGAAATGTTACACAAGGCAAGGTACCACACTGCAATGACAGGTCGCTCCCTCATTGCAGTGGAATGGCTGGTGCTGCAATGACAAGGCAGCCCCTGAATTCAGCAGCAAAATCCTTACAAGTTGGTGGCACTTCTGCAGAACCAGTGTCATCAGGACACTGGACTTGCATTGACTGAGCACTGCCAAGCCCAAAAATGCAGTGCCGTCGTTGGCCGCCACAGTACCACACCTTCACAGCCTGCTTCTCTCCTAAGCTGCCACATGATGTTTCTTGCACATGTACACAAGCAAACTTAAAAAGGGGCACCTGGTCACACAACATTTATAACTAGTTGTGCTCCACACATTTTTCTTATATCTGCTACACATCTTGCATATTTTATTTAAATGGACTCTAGTTACAATCAAAAAAATGACTAGAATAATTCAATACAGTCTTAATTGGCCCCCATACATGAAAGCAGCATGTGCCTGTACATCATGACCACTACAAGTGTACACCTTGGACCCTATCTTCTGAAGGTTAATGAGGTGGTAACATGAATAGTGCTGCACTAACTGGGCATTTCAAACTGGGTGGGAGCCATATTCAACAGGTCCCAGTGTCGAGTCCACAGTGAACAGCATGACCACATTAAATAGACCACTGTGTCCATTCAAATGGGGGCACATTCTAGCATACAGGACACAATGGTATATTCAGTGGATTTTGATGTGGTAAAAGACTGGTGCACCAGTGCTATTTATCACTTCCAAACCCCTACCCTTAACAATGCACAAAGTAGTGTGCAATCACCCAACCCCCCTTAGTCCCCCAGTAACTGTAAAACTCCCTGCTAGTCTAGTGGTCCCCCATTCCCATGTAAACATCAGAACATTTGGTAGTCTAGTGGTCCTCCGTAACCCCTGAGTAAACATTAAAATCCCAGTCATCTAGTGGTTCTGCTGATCCTTGAGTAAATGTCAAAATCCATGGTAGTCTAGTGGTCTTCCCTAATTCACAAGTAAACAGCAAATCCCTCATAGTCTACTCCCACCCCACTCAGTCCCAATTGCAGAGAAATATACCTGATAGTCCAGTGGTACCCCCTCCCACCAGATCACAGACTACAGAGAAACATCCTGGTAGTCTTGTGGTATCCCCCTTCTGCCAAATCCCCATTATATTGATTGTACCTCTTCAGCCACCTTTCCAACCCATCCACCCAGCCTCCACCATGCCCACCCCTCCTGCTCCCGACATACCACAAAAGGACCCCCCCCAGTCTGATACATAGATACATAGACATTGTTGGCAGATAAGGGCCTATGGCCCACCCAGTCTGCCCATTTGAGCTTGTAAGTTCAGTTTGTTTTCCTAGAAGTCTATTGCCCCTTACCCCTGACCTCCAGAATTCCTTTATGTCTATCCCATGCATTCTTAAATCCCGTGATTGTTTCAGCCCCCACCACTTCCTCTGGCAGGGTGTTCCACTTGTCCACCACCCGTTCTGTGAAGAAATTCTTTCTCATGTTTCCTCTGAATCGTCCTCCTCCAACTTCATCCCATGCCTCTAGTTCTGGAACATCTTTTTCACTTAAAAATAGTGTTTTCCTGCACCCTGTTCCTCCCTGTAAGATACTTGTATGTCTCTATCATATCCCCTCTCTCCCTCCTCTCCTCCAGGGAGTACATGTTCAGTTCCTTCAACCTGTCTTCATAGGACTTGTGTTGCAATCTGTGCACCATCTTTGTTGCCCTCCTCCAAACCTTCTCTACCCTGTCTATGTCCTTACGTAGGTATGGTCTCCAGAACTGTACACTGTACTCCAGGTGGGGCCTCACTAGTGTCTTGTATAGCGGAATTATGACCTCCCTTTTCCTGCTGGTGATGCCCCTGCCTATACATCCCAGCATCCTATTTGCTTTACCTGCTGCCTCGTCACACTGTTTCCTCTACCTTGAGGTCATCAGAGATGACAACCCCAAGATCCCTTTCCTGCTTGGTGCATGCTATTCCTCACCTCCAACTGATATATTGTGCCAGGGTTTTGTGCCCCATATGCATTATCTTGCACTTCTTTGCATTGAATTTCAACTGCCAAACCCCTGACCATTCTTCAAGTTTCTGCAGGTCGCTTTCATTCTGTCTACACTCTCTGGTGTGTCTACTTGTTAGAGAGCTTTGTGTCATCAGCAAACAGTGAAATTCTGCCTTCTAGGTCCTGTGCAATGTCACTGATGAAGATGTTGAATAGGACCGGTCCCAGCACTGATCCCTGTGGTACCCACTGGTCACTCTTCCTCTGTGGAGTGACAGCCATTTACCACCACCCTCTGTGTCCTGCCACCCAGCCAGTTACCTAC
Organism: Neoceratodus forsteri; assembly: GCA_016271365.2. Lineage (NCBI taxonomy): Eukaryota > Metazoa > Chordata > Ceratodontiformes > Ceratodontidae > Neoceratodus > Neoceratodus forsteri. The sequence continues at coordinate 251,402,076 of CM028134.1, forward strand.
CCACCACACTACTGTCCTGCCCACACCCATATTCCCAGTTTGTGTAATAGTCTTCTATGTGGCACAGTGTCAAAGGCCTTGCTGAAGTCCAGATAGGCCATGTTCACTGCCTCCCTGATCCACCTCCCTAGTCTCCCAGTCAAAAATTCAACGAGATTGGTCTGACACGACCTCCCCTGGTGAAACCATGTTGCCTTGGGTCCTGTAGTCCATTGACAACCAGATGTTCCACCAATCTCTCCTTCAGTAGTGCTTCCATGATCTTCCCCACTACCGAGGTGAGGCTGACTGGTCTGTAGTTCCTGCTTCCTCTTTGTTCCCACTTTTGTATAAGGGGACTACATCTGCTGTCCTCCAGTCTTTGGGTACCTCCCCTGTTTCCAGTGATCGGCTAAACAGGATAGCCAGAGGTTCAGCCACCACCTCTCTTAGTTCTTTAAGGACCCTGGGGTGCACCCCATCTGGCCCCATTGCTTTATCAACTCTTATTACTTCCAGTTCCTTCAGGACCCTTTCTCGTGTAAAGGGACTTGTGTCCATTTCTGCACCATTCTCACCCCTTGTACTCCCTTCAGACCCACTCTGCCTCAGTCTGCCACTCAATCCACAGATGGCGACAAGCACAGAGCCTCCACACACAATCTCAGCCAGTTACTGTCTAAATGACAGGGAGTGAGTGCATACTGTAGGAACAGCTAAAGCATTTTGACAGGTTTTGGGGGATCAGAGGGACCACTAGACTACCAGGGTTGTTGACAGTTACTTACCGCTTTGCGTGCCATTCTGTATGTGGTCATTAGCATGCTGGTGACTGAATATGGTCTCAAGGAACAAAAGCACTATCCTATTTGAGACACGCTCTCTTCCTTTGCTGCTGGAAGTCTGTTGCAATCAGGGGCCTATGATAGCACCACAAATACTCACTTTGCATGGTGGTAACACAGTCCCATAATTATACAGGAACACACATCATACAGGATGCGCTACCTGTATGAATATGGCAGCCTGACAGCCATGCTATTTTGCATAACACCACAATTGTTTACATGTCACTAACAGATGCCTTTGAATTGTCTCTATTAGTTTTTTATGTTTGTTTTTTACAAAATTCAGATCACAGATGAGTATTTGTGACACAAAGAAATATCAATGCACAGTATGAACACAAATTCATAGTAACACTCCTGGGCAAAATTGCCCTCACAGTACTGTGTTTATGATAAACAAAACCTCCCAACACTCAGTTTTTCCACTCATGGTTCTCAATCTCTAGTTCAACACCTTTATATGAACTCGTAGTAGACAAACTCAGTGGAGAAATAATAATCATACACTTGCCATTCATCATAGCTAAGGTCTGGGTGGAGGTGAGGCTGTTATTAATTTATAAATAAGTTAATTAACATTTCAGAATATTGCAAAAAATATATACAAAGTAAATGTTTTAATTTTTCAGTCAACATTGGTATGAAATTCAAGTTCTTTTAAAGATCCGCCAGTGTTCTTTAATACCTTGGCAGCCATATGCAACTGATATAATATCTTTCAGAGCTGTGATTCAAAAGGAACCATACTAATAGAGCAGTGAGTCTAAATGTATCCCAGTACTATTATATTAAAATTGCTTAAACTGACACACATTTGGTTGCCAGGATTATTTCACTGAACTTGGAGACACCCTGTTCTAAGTTTGAACAGGGACATCATTTGATTATTTCTCTTTGCAAAAGTTCACATTTATAAAAAATGAGATTAAAGCAAGCATGTCATGCTTCTTTTCAGTGCTCTCAATATGTTAACATTCAAAGTACTCAAAGATCAGCAAATTGACTAGATGAAGGAAACAATGTGTTCTAATTTATCATTGTGCTGTACCTCAAAGCAGATTCCAGCACCCTCACGCATATGTGAATGGAAACAAAACTGAAAGGTTGCACAGGCCATGTACGGATGCTGACCGCACTGCTTCAGAAAGTAAGCTTCTTCTGACAGTAATGTTAGCCCAAAACAAAGCAAATAACTGTTGGCTTGGAAAAGTAGGAGGCACTTGTAGAGTTTATTTACATTTTGGCTTTGGAAGAGTAATCCTGGCAACAAGTCAAATGCAGTTTAACTAGTAATTGTGACAATTGCTCACAGATGCTGCTGGAAGAACTACAAACAAATGGATTTATAGCTTTCCCCATGCCTTTCTCCTTTTGCATTTTGTGCCCTTATGGATCAATAAAGAAATAGAAGCCACAAGGATGAGCGAGTTGCATGGCAGATGGGCCTTGGAATGTTCCGAAATCTCATGTTGCTTTCTGTTTCTCAGTTACAGAGTAGGAAATTGTACAGCTGTATGCAAGCTGCAGTTTTACAAAAAACCTTGATCTTGAGAATACCCATATATTCTGTACATAAAGAGTAACAGAACAGTGTTCTAACTTTAGTGACTGTCTCATTAGGAAACATAGATTTACATTTGTATCAGACACTTTTTTAAGCTCCACATATAATGTATTCTAAACAAGCATTTGTCAATGCCGAATGTTGCTTGCTTGTATGTGCTGTTTAGGTATTTGGAAGTGATAGTTCCATGCCTTCCTCCCAATCCACTGTGTCTTTCCATTCAGCATTCACAGAAGAGTGAGAGGGCAAGGGCCACAGCAGTACAGCAGTTGCCAAGGGGGTGAAGAGGTGGACAATAGTCCACTCAGAGGCAAAAGAGTCCTGCAGGAGCTCACTAAATTGAAGGTGGACAAAGCGATTGAACCAGATGGCATACGCCCAAGGATATTAAGAGAACTGCAAAGGGAGATAGCACTACCTCTGGCAGCCATGTTCACTGAGTCATTCAACATGAGTGAATTGGAGGAGGGCACATGTGGTCCCTCTACACAAGTCCGGCAGCAGGGAGGAGGTGGGGAACAATAGGCCATTCAGCCTCACCTCAGTAGTGGGGAAGAACATAGAGACATTGCTTAAAGAAAGGATAGTGGGGCATCTAGAAGCCATCGGAGCTCAGGACCATAGACAACATGGATTCACAGTGGGGACATCATGCCAGACAAATCTGGTTGATTTCTTTGACTGGGTGACAAAGGAAGTGAATCAGGGTGGGGCAGTGGACAACGCTTACCTTGATTTCAGCAAAGCCTTTGACACCATCCCATATAGGAGGCTGATAAACTAGCTGGGTAGGCTGGGCATGGGGGAAAAGGTGGTAAACTGGGTTAGAAACTGGCTAACAGACAGGAGGCAGAGAATGGTGGTAAATGGTGTGCAGTCTAGGAGAGGGGTGACCAGTGGGTGCTGCAGGATCGGTCCTGGGCCAGTCCTGTTCAATGTCTTCATTAGTAACATTGCAGAACATCTGAAGGGAATTTTTTCACCAAATTTTCAACATAGCCATTGTAAGACCTCTGCTCATGAACAGTGTCACTGTGATTTTCTTAATCTGTCCCAAACATTGATTGCACACACCGAATGCGCCATTGTGCACTACATACATGAAAACACATTTTGGATGATGTGAAAAATGACAGCTATACTGCTCATAAGGAAGTATGGTAAAATGGCAATGTTGAAAATCTGGAGTGAAAATATTGAAAATTCATGAACTTATGAGCTGCATAGGATCAACGCAATGAATGCTCATAAAACAGTCATTTTTGGGAATTTTTTCACCAAATTTTTAACATAGCCATTTTAACACTTCTGCTCATGAACAGTGTGACTGTGATTTTCTTAATCTGTCCCGAACATTGATTTCGCACACCGACTGTGCCATTGTGTGCTACATGCATGGTAACACATTTTGGGTGACGTGAAAAATGACAGCTGTACTACTCATAAGGAGGTGTGGTAAAATGGCAATGTTGAACATCCGTAGTGAAAATATTAAAAATTTGCGAACTTACAGGCGTGCGTAGGAACTGCGCAACACACGCTCGTAAAACAGTCATTTTTAGGAATTTTTTCACCAAATTTGCAACACAGGCTTTTTGGGAGCCCACCTTATGAACACTGGCACTGTTGTTTTGTTAATCAGTCCTGAAAGGTGATTTCACACAGTGACTGAAAAATCACCCTTCTGGCCCGATTAACGCCATGACAGTGACAGAATTCATGAGGAGGGGTCCCAAAAAACCCATGTTGAAAATGTGGTGCAAAAATTCCAAAAAATGCCTGAGATATGCACCAAAGTTGAAAAAACCCTATCTATCTCATTATACAGCTTACCGGCATTTCCTCAGTTCGTGGTTGGCTTTGAAGAGGTGCAGGCGTGTTCCTGGTCCACGAAGATCATCGTCGAGGTCCGGAGGTAAATATGGGGTGAGGGGGTGTGGGAGGCAGGGTGCCCAGTGGGGGGTTGTGGGAGGGGGCAGGAGAAACGCAGAGGACAGTTTTTGTATTTACAGGTTCATTTTTTTTTAAGGACGACGAGGGACGTTTGCCACGCTGGGGTGGGCTCTCAGCGTGGCAGCCGGAAGGCTGTTTGGGGGGCTGGAGACGATGTGGATCGGGCACCCTGGCCGGCCATAACAAATTTGCCATCATTGCGGGGTTCCCAGCGTGGCACCTGGAAGCTTTGAGGGGCATGGAGCTGACGGGGATTGGGCACCCCATCAGCCATACGTGTGTGTGCGTGGGGAGGAGGGGAAGGCTCATGAGCATGCAGTATGCGTGCGTGCGTGTGTGTGTGGAGGGGGGGAGCTCTGCTCACTGAAGCGGAGCTCTCCCTTTCAACTGGGTGACCACTGCATTTTCAACTGCTGTCATAGACAGCTGCAGCAGTGATTGGGGAACTGGGGCCACACCTGAAAACTCACTGACTAAATTGGAGGACGGGCGCCACACCTCCGAAAACTCGGATGATGGCACTATGTTTCTTGCACATGCATGCAAGCAACATAAAAATGGGTAGGAAATGTCCTGCGTCCTGCTTGGCTAAAAGGGTTCGGTACCCAGGTCTCAATGGTGAACAACCACCTATCTGAAAACCCTTATGGCAACAACACAGTGCACCTAGATATCAACAACTCCCAAAATGTTTTGGAAAAAGATTTAACATTTAAACCCACATTCTCAACTTTATCTGGTGTTTCTGTCTCTTTCATTTTGCAGTTGTCCAGTCCTTGCTCCAGAGATCCTTCAAGCAGTAGCCACACACCCCACAGCATCTAATCATATTCTTCCTACCGCTTGCTCTGGCACTCCACTCACCCCCACCTGTTGTATTGCTGGCTCAATTTACTTGTCAACATATTTACTTGCTACGGCAGCTACTGAGCAGCATATCTCCATCGCGCTGCCAGTAGCTATGGCTGCATATGACATCATTGCACTCTATCTTGCTCTTATGTTAATGCTGTTGTGCACCCAGTGCAAATGGATCTATTTTTTCCTCTCTATCAGTACTTTGGGCAGTTCAGCATTTCTATCACTACCTAATAAAACAAGATTTGGTCAGAGCCAGCACTGCTGTTATGCCATTTTAAGACTGCTCACGGGGTTCCAAGGACAAAATGCTGTTTTGTTTTGCCAGAAAAAACAAACAAATGCTGTTCCCAAGATAGCTACTGTAAGCTCTGTGCACAAGTGTGACTTCACTGCTACTGCAGAAGTGAAATCATGCCATGCGCAACTGTAGAAATGAAGTCACACGTGCGCACTGAGCTCATGGCAGCCATCTTGGACATGACGGTCTCTTTTTTCTGGCAGAATGGATGTGATGGGTAGAAATCAAATAGTGTGCCTGCAGGGGGGGCTACTGCGGCTGTGGAGGAGAGGGGTGGTGAAGAAATAACAGTAAAGCACTGATCACAGCACTGCGAAAGAACAGAGGTAAGGAATCCAGTCACGTGCTTCCACTATCCCTTTTCTCTTCCATGTGATAACAATATGTCAGCATGGCTCCACCCATGCAGCCATAAAAAAACACTAAAAAGTGAAACAAAAAAACAAGGCTGGCTTTCAGTAACTGACTTTCACCAACAACAGGACAACTGCACCACACTGTGAGCTGCAACAGTAACTTTTTTTGTACTATAAATATTTTCTCTTTCTTACTAGCTTTGTAATTCCTTTATCTATATTTGAATTATTTTATTTGTGTAGACCATTTTATAGGCACAAATAACACTCTGGGTCAGTGGTTGTCAAGGACAAACACCATTCCAGGTGCTAAAGGACCTTGGCGCAAGTGCCTTCGTCCTCGCACCTAAAGATACTTTATGGCAAAGGTAAAACTTTATCAGTGAAGGTGATGGAATGTTTAAAATCTTTGCCTTCATGAAACTCCGTGCCATTCCCATCCTGACCACCAACTTTGCACTTTGTCACTTTGTAATATATTTCATGGTGAAGTGATGCTTTTTCCAACATAGTCATCATGGACTGGAAACTTTGCTGGTGAATTTGCATGCCTTCACTGGAAAAAGGGTCATTTTGCCTGCCAAAAAACTCAGCACTTTGCAAAGTTTGTCATTTTTGCAAGTTAATTTGCAAAGTAAAACATAGAAACATAGAAAATGACAGCAGATAAGGACCGCTAGGCCCACCCAGTCTGACCATTTTTTCTACCTGCTGCAGAAACCACAGACCATACTTGATCTCTGGCTTTGACCTCTTTCCTATCTCTAGGGTTCCCCATGGTTATCCCATTCATTTTTGAATTCCCCTACTAAATGTTCCCCCACCACCTCTGCTGGGAGGCTGTTCCATGCATCCACTACCCTTTCTGAGAAGAAATGCTTCCTCACGTTACCCCTTAGTCTACTCCCTTCCAGGCTCATGTCATGACCCCATGTTCTAGAACATCTCTTTTTCTGAAAGATGCTACCCTCCTGTACCTTATTTATACCCTTGAGATATTTGAAGGTCTCTATCACTTCCCTCTCTTACCCTCCTGTCCTCCAGGATATACATATTGAGGTCCTCCAGTCTTTCCTCTCGTGACTTATGGTGCAGGCCCTGCACCATTTTTGTTGCCTGTCTCTGAACTGCCTCTGCCCTGTCTATGTCCTTACGGAGATGTGGCCTCCAGAACTAGACACAGTACTCCAGATGAGATCTCACTAATGATGTGTACAGAGGCATCACCACCTCCTTCCTTCTGCTAGTGATACCTCTCCCTATGCACCCCAGTACCCCACTGGCTCTCCCCACAGCCTTGGCACATTGTTTGGACACCTTTAGATCATCTGATATGATTACTCCCAGATCCCATTCCTGTTTGGTGGGCATCAATATCTCTTCCCCCATCATATAAGCCTCCCCTGGGTTCCTGTGTCCACAATTCATGATTCTGAACTTTTTTGCATTGAATCTTAGCTGCCATACTCTTGACCATTCCCCTAGTTTACTTAGGTCCCTCCTCATTTTTTCCACCCCTCCTGGAGTGTCTACCCTGTTGCAGATCTTAGTGTCATGTGCAAGGAGGCATACCTTTCCTTCCATCCCCTCCGCATTGTCACTTATGAAGACATTGAATAGGACTGGCCCCAGAATTGATCCCTGTGGCACCCCGCTGGTCACCCTCCTTTCTTCAGATTGAGCTCCATTTTTCACCACCCTCTGTGTTCTATCCCTCAACCAGTTCCTAACCCAGTTTACCACCTTAGGATCCATTCCCAAGCTGCCTAGTTTGTTCTCAAGTCTCTTATGTGGAACGGTGTTAAAGGCCTTGCTGAAAACCAGGTAGGCAATATCTACCACCGTTCCACATAAGAGACTTAAAAACAATCGAAAGACTGGAACCTCTTTAGGAGGGTGAGAAACCTCTGTATCAAAATGGTTAGAGAAGTAAAGGCTAAGTTTTATTGCACTCAGTTCGATCTATCAGCTAAATGCCCCTCAAAATTCTGGAAATTATTTAAAGACATTGAAGGCCATCCCACCGGTGCCATATTGCTGTCAAAAATATCGACCGGTGCCAATATACTCACTGACAAACCATTAATTCCTGATGCCTTCAACAATCACTTTGCCATTGCAGGGCTCAGCTTCGACACTTTCCCAGCCAGTACGCTCCGATCACAGCTGGGATTCAATAGCCAAGGTATCTCCTTCCCAAATGCGTCCTTCTCATTTCAACCCACAACCCTGAAGTAAGTTGAGGACCTTCTGCTCCATTTGGATGTTAGGAAAAGTGCTGGAGCTGACCTCATCGAGCCTTACCTCCTAAGGTTAGGCTATCATGCCCTCGCAGTGCCTATCACACACTTGTTCAATTTATCCCTCTCACAGGGTGACCTTCCCACCACCTGGAAAACAGCACATGTTATCCCCTTGTTTAAATCGGGAGAGCCCAGTGACCTGAACAATTAAAGGCCAATCTTCATCCTACCAACTCTGTCTAAGTTACTGGAAAAAATCGTGAACACCTAGCTTAGAAACTACCTGGAATCGGCAAATTTGCTCAGTCCACTACAGTCAGGCTTTAGGGCAAAACATAGCACAATGTCAGCACTGGCTAAGGTTACAAATGATTGGCAGTGTGAGTTGGACAGCAAGAACTTTGTCTGTGCTGTGTTCTTGGATCTAAGCCAGACCTTCGATGCTGTTGATCACGACCTGCTCCTCATGGCCCTCCAGCATATTAGGTTGGATTCTTTATCTACCACTTGGTTCGAGAACTACCTCACAGGCCATTATCAGCAGGTAAAAGCCGAAGGCAAAGTTTCACCTCTAAAACCTCTCCTGAGGCATGTATCACAAGGTTCCATCCTGGGACCATTGCTATTCACTATCTATATAAACAGGATAGATGCCTCCATAAAGAAAGCCCAAATACGTCTCTTTGCGGATGACACTGTGCTTTATGCTAGTGGTCCCTCTCCAGATGTGGCATGTACAGCTCTCCAGAATGATTTTAACTTGCTGCAGCACCAGCTCCTAAACCAAAAATTGCTTTTGAATGCTAAGAAAACAAAAGCTATGTTCTTCTCACCCTCACCTACCTAATCCAGCCTTGGCTGGGACTCTCCCCTTGATATCCATAACCCTGGGTGAACAGTTGGAGTATGTAAATTGATTCAAATACTTGAGTGTATGGCTTGACAACAGACTCTCCTTTGTAGTACATATAAAAGAACTGACAAAGAAGCTTCATCAAAGGCTTGGCCTTCTCTTTAGGATAAAAAAATCTTCTCCCCTCTGATGCGAAGACGAGACTAGTCCAAACTACCGTCCTACCCCTGCTAGATTATGTGGATTTCCTCTATAGCCAAGGTCCAGTCAGTGCACTCTCTAAGCTCGATATGCTCTATCATAGAGCCCTAAGGTTTATGTCAGATCTTCCATACTTCACCCACCACTGTTTGTTGTATTCCGCTGTAAGTTGGTCTTCTCTTACCCTCAGATGACACAGAAATGCCGCTATCTGGACATATAAAGCTATTGTCAACAAACTGCATAACTACATATCTGCCTGTTTACCACTTTGCACTCTAAGCAGATATGCTCTGAGAAGTGCCTCCTATATTACCTTAAAGGTAACAAAGGCTAGATCCTACTTTGGTTGGGCTTCCATTAGCCCTGCGCTTCCCAAGCTATGGAATAACCTGCAAAAAACCCTGAAATTAAAGCATAAAGTCAGCACCACAGCCTTTAAAACACTTTGTTTACAGTACAATAAAGAATCCTGTGCTTGCTACTCTTGATCAAATGACTACCCCCTCCCAGGGTGTCCCCGGATCACTCTCACCTTGGCCTGTTCCTGGATTCTGATCCCAGTTTCTGCATGGTCATCTCCCTCCCTCCCCTCCTTCCTTCACTTCTCTCTATCTCTTCACCCCCTGATCTGTTGACCCTGAACTCATCCTCTGCCTGGTCCTCTCTCTTCCCCTCTGTCCTTTCTTCTCTCCTCCTTATCTTTTACCCACTGCTCTGTTCCTTGTATTGTACCCACTCTCCCCTTCACCTTGCCCCCCACGTCTAGTCCCCCTCATCTGGTTCTTCACTTTCCTCTCCTTAGGCCTACGACCTACAGTATGTGCACTCCATCTCTTCCCTACTCCTCTGCCCCTACTCCATCCCTCTACCTGTGCCTAAGGGCTCAGTCAATTTGCCACGGTGTTCCAGGGCCCAGTCGATTCGTCACGGTGCTCCAGGGTCCCAGTTGAGTCGCCATGGCTCTTGTCACCCCATCTTTCCACAGTTGCTGACCTTATCTGTGTTACTGTTATTAGCTCAGTTTATTATCTGCAAAATATTGTGTTACTTATCCTGTATTTCCTTACAATTTATTATCCATGCTTGTTGTTGATCAAGCCTGTGTATTGCTATATTTGTGTATTACCCTGTTATCTTGTACTTGTGCCCTCCCAGGTCCACCTTGAGAAGAAGTTTTGCTCAATGGTGTCCACCTGGTTAAATAAAGATTTTGATTGATTGATTGATTGATTGATTGATTGGTTTGACATGACCGTCCTGCTGTGAATCTATGTTGCCTCAGATCCTGTGCTCCGCTGGATTCAAGATGTTTCACAATTATTTCTTTTAGCAGTAATTTCATTATTTTTCCCACCACTGAGGTCAGGCTGACTGGCCTTAGTTTCCAGCCTCCTCCCTGCTCCCAGTTTTGTGCAGAGGAACTACATCTGCTCTCCTCCAGTCCTCTGGAACCAGTCCCATTTCCAGCAATTCATTAAACAGGGCTGCCAGCACCTCCCTAATATGCTTTAATATTATAGGATGTATCCCATCTGGTCCCATTGCCTTGTCCACTTTTAGCTTTACGAGTTCCTTTAGAACTCTCTCCTCCGTAAATGGATTGTTGTCCACCTCTCTTCCCTTATTGATCCTGATACTTAATTGTGCTCCCTTACTTTCCTCCCTCTTCTGTGAATACTGAACAAAAATATTTGTTCAGGATTGTTGCTTTTTCAAAGTCCCCCTCCACACACTTCCCTTCTTCCCCCTTAAGCCTTACAATCCCCAACCCTTGTCTTTCTCCTTTCAATAATGTACCTATAAAATGTCTTGTCACCTGGGCCAGCCCAGAGGTGCTGCAGGTTGAGGCCCTGGTCACTATACCTTCTGCCATGCTGGTGACCCAGGTTCGGGAAGGAGACCGGGTCATGTGGTTCGGGAAGGAGCCCGGGTCACCGGGGTCGGCAGGGGGAGAGAGGATTGAGCATCAGGAGGACTGCTGTCCTCTCTCAGGGGAGGGTATCACATCATCCCACTCTCTGATTGCCCTCTGGTGGTGACTGGAAGGCAATATGAGTTGGGAGATGCATTCTGACATAGCCACGTCAGTAGGGAGGGGGGTCAGGAGAAAAACAGGAGGAAAATGAGCCTGGCAGGGCTCCACAACAGTTCGCTGTGCTGTGAGATGATTCCAGGTTCTGGATTGGGTCTCCAGGGAGGAGGGCGCCACCTTCCTGGCTTCTGCCATGGGAGGCAAGCCATGGGGGAATACTGGGGTTGGCTAAAGTGTGGTGTGGCGGGACCCATGAGAAAGTTCCTCCTTCAGAGGACCACAGTCCCTGCCAGGGCTCAGGAGAAAAAGCTAAATAGAAAAAAAAAAGTCTTGTCCCCTTTCTTTACTGCCTGGGACATTTTTTCCTCTGTTTGTGCCTTTGCACTCCTGACTGCATTCCCTGCCTCCCTCTGTGTATCTTTATACACTACTCTGTCCTCCTCCTCCTTCTGTGTTTCCTTGTACTTTCTGAAAGCCAACTTTTTCACTCTTACCTTCCTGGCCACTTCCTTTGAGAACCATAGTGGTTTCCTTTTACACTTGCCTTTGTTTATTTGCCTAACACAAAGGTTTGTTGCCTCCACTATGGCTCCTTTTAGATGGACCCGCTGTTCCTCAACTCCCCCGGTTCTCCATCCCTGCTAGGGCTTTTCTGAGACATACCCCCAACTTTGCAAAGTCTGCCCTCCTAAAGTCCAGGACCCTCTCTTTTGTGTGGCTTGACTCTGCCACAATACTCATATTGAACCACACCGTGTGATGAACACTGCACCTCAGGGGTCCACCCACCATGACATCTGCAATTCTGTCCCCGTTGGTGCATACCCGGTCCAAAATCACACACCCCTGGGTGTGTTCTAGCACTAGCTGTCTGAGACATGAAGATTGTCAGCTTCACATATCTCTACTTGCAGTTCACTAGGGCAGATGCTTATCATATGACAAGTGCAACCACCATCCCATTGTATATTATTGCTTCCATATTCAACAGCTTTTATTGCTGTATCTGAGCCCCTACTCACAATATATTCATAGTAGTGATGGGTGGAAATTGTGAATTCCAATGCCACAATACCGCTTTGAAATTTCACAGAATGTTGCCCTTGGTGAAATCAGGATCTTCAGTATGTGTCACGTAAACTTTTGCCCCATTCTTCAAAAATTGCTGTCTGAATTGTGAATGATACACATAAACCACAAATGAAAGTCAGAGAACATTAATTCTGTAGTTCAATGTATTAATTCTACAGTTCTGTACCTAATGCGGTGAAATGTCATTCTGCTAGCAGTTCTGTGATGTGTTGATATTCCAGTGTGCTACTGGAAGGTTCAAAGGTGTTTTCACAATTGAACCCTCCCACCTGTAAAGTGACACTGCTGCCCTACCTAACATCATCAACTAAAGGGGCAGGATTCACAAACCTCTTGAAATTCCCACAGCTGTGGGGAAAAGCCAGCACAAATGGGTTGTTACTTGTAGATCTGCAGTTTTCCTGCAGCTGTTTGTATTCACAAAGGTGGAGCTGGATTACAACTAGCTCCATGATTTACACCAGCTAGTAGGTAGTGTTGCCAGGGAAATCTCCGCAACTGTAGAAAACTGTTATGGCTGGTGGACCAGCCATAACATCTTCCACAGCTGCTGCAGATATGACTAGCAATCTCTGCAGTTGCAGAGATTTTGGTCTGCAACTGGAGTTGTAGTGTGGAACTTAGTCCCAAAATGTTTTATAAATCCAGCCCAAGGTGTTTTGAGTTACTGTTTCCATTCTGGCATTCAGATTAAAATGTTGTGGTTTTGGTTTAATTCCATGGAAGAACTAAAATATTCCACAAGCTATGCAGTCACAAACAGGTCTGAGTTACAGGCACTAGATTAGAACATTGAAGGGCTATCGATATGGCAACCAGCTTCCTCATATGTGCCTGAAGTGGATCAGGCACCCTAAGTGTTTGGGCCACAGAGTGAAGTGGGCACGAAGTTATTATGCCAAGGTCCAGCCTAGCATAACAGCCACCCCTTCCAACTTCATTAAGCAACATGGAGAACACATTGAGAATTGTGTGCAACATGCCCCCTGCCTATCCCAGTGCAGCCCCAGTGCAGCGTGCTGGCAAGACAGTGCATGACTAAGCCAAGACCAGCTGTGGAGAGAACATATGCACCTGTTGTAAATGCCAGAGGGTGTCTCACATGTGAAGAGGGACACCCAACAGACATCTAAAGCCATCTACACCTGCAGATTTCTTATGTAAATTAAGCCCTTAGTTACTTGATAGTTACACTTTGTGTACTGTTTTATAGATAAACTAAGCAGAGAACAGTCAATACCTCAAAATTAAAAATCACAGCTTCATAAGTACCTTCGCAAGACATATAATCATTTCCAGATAGCTGAGCAGTCAGTTCTGTGATATTATAATTCACAGTTTAATGTACTGAATAAACTTGCAGTACATACAGTACAATCATTTCCAGATAGAGCAGATAGTTCTGCAGAATACATATGTTCATTCCATTGTCCAAGATGTAATTTTCACAAAACATGCCAAACTCAGTTCCGAAATTCTGACTTTTGAAAGAAGTCCACCAGCAGAAGATTAATTATGCATAACTCTAAGGCAAATGCTGCTTTGTTATTTTTATCAGCCTCTTGCTGGACAAATGCAGTGGAACAAAAATTGTAGGTTAGGCTAGGTTAAGATTTTTTTGTTTAGCGCCCTTCACAAATTCAGAGCACTTTACAGCTCTGTACAGTAGTTAGATGAAAAAATTAAAAACTCAATAAATGCAATAAATCTAACATGAAAACAACACAAAAACATAAATATTGGAGGCTTAAAAAATACAAAGTTCCTGATGTAGTACCTTACATTACCAGGCATGGGAAAGCCACACTAAGGAGCCATCTTTTTTCTCTACCATTGTTTTTTTCATTATTATTTTTTCCTCCCCTAAGCTGCCTGCCACCCGGTACTATTGGCCCGGTCACGGACCACGAGCTTCCACTCCTCACAACGGCCGCAGGCCCTCCGATGCCATGGCTTACCCCCCGCGGCGGGGCTGCGGCACTCTCCCTGCATGCCGCAGTCTTCGGGATAGGTCGGAGGGCTGGCCTGAGGAGCTAATTGAAGCCGTGGCAGGCTTCATTGAAGGTGGCAGACAGCTGTATCTTTTTCCCATTTTTCTGGGGAGGCGGGGTCGTGCAATGATGCCTAGCGTCTGCCCCGCCTCCTGTGTGTGCTAGTGCCAGTGGCTGCGTGACTCCTGGCCAACACCAGGGGTCATCAATGCTCCGGACACTTCCCCACCCTTCCCTGGAGAAGGAGAGCAGTCCATGGGACGCTCTATCCATCTCCCCCGGGCCGGCCCTCCAGTGACCCAGGTCCGTTCCCGAACCCGGGTCGTCGGCGTCGCATGCGGAAATCCAACCGCTGTGCCGACGGGCCAGCCACTTCTCTACCATTGTTATTTTAGGCTATAATCTGATTTCATAGATGCCTGCCCGGCACCACCTGTCCTCCTTACCTGTTGAGATCCTTAGGGTCCAGCTCATGGCATGACCTGTGTGGCAGTGCATCCCATAGTCTGAGGAGCACAGAAATGGTCTTAGTGTTAATAGCTCCATGTCCTCACACCAAGGGTCCATTCCTGCCTTCAACAGTGTTGTAAAGGTGGAACTAAGGGGATTCCTCACATTAAGTCTCCCATTCTGCAAGGAGAGTAGACGATCCTCCTCAGAGAGGAGGATCCCTACTGTGGGCTTCCTCTTCAACTCATGCCACGGTCAGTTGGCATTGCGGGCTCCAAATAGGAACCCATGGTACCCATGAGTGGAAGTCAAGCAAGTTAACTACTAAATCATCAAGTGGCAAGAAGCCAAGTCTTAAACTCTATCTTGATGTACCTAAGTAGAAAGTGAGGACATTCCAGAGAAGAGGAATGATAATACAAAGTGATCTGTCACCTGTTTATTTCAGGTAGAAGTGGGGAACAATCAGAAACCTCTTATACCCAGCACAAAGAGCTCTCCTGCAGTAGTGCAGAGTCAGAAGCTCAAAGAGATTTGATTGACCCAATCCATTAAAAGCTTTAAATCTCAATGTAATTACCCTGTAATCAATGTGTTGCCTTATAGGTAGCCCACATAGTTTGTGTAGTACTGAAGTAATGCACTGTGATTTTCTGATCACAGGAATGGCAACTACAGCAGCCATTCACACAGCAGGAAACAACTGGGTGCAAGGAACTCAGGCAGTAATTTAGAAGGGTAACAGCATGCAAAGTAAGACCACTCCATTGCTGGCTAGGGAAACAAAGTAACATGGGTGTGTATACAGTGGGTTACCAAGTATGTGAATTTAGAGTATGAGCAGTGATTGGCTAACTACCTATCTATCTGCTGTAGTTCTTCTTTAACTTTTTCTTCACTCTCTGGGATAAGGTTACATTAACTACGTTAGGTACATTTCGAGAATAGTTTACATAGAAGCCAGCTACCACCCTATCTTGGGTTGGACTATATAATCTGTTGCTGGCAGCACTGTGAATCAGAATTTACATAGCAGACAGCTACATCCCTATCTGGAATAGGGCCTAATAAAACTAACATAAAAGTAAAAAGGTTAGTAATATCTGTACATTAAAAACTTCAAAACATAAAAAAAAAACATTCAGACAGGACATCACTGAGGTGGAGTGGGCAGAGTGCAGGAGCTGTGGGGCAGTCATAAGTCTATGGCCAGTGCCTCAATTATAGGGGGGTGCAGTTGATAGGAGCTGAACTTGAGCTGGCAAGGGTGGAAATCCACTACTAGAGAGCCAGAGCCCATGGTCAACTATGGGGGTACATGTTCCATTACCACTAAGGGCAAATGAGCCATAGTTGGGAGGGAAGGAAGGGTGAGACAGGAAAGGGTATCAGAGGCACAAGGTGTACCACCTCTTACAAGTATGAAACCTTGTTGGAGGAAGCCCCCTGGAATCTCACCAGAATGGGGCAGGGACCAGCACTCCTGAGAAGGGAACTCTGGCCATTCTGTATAAGGCAGGGAAGGGTGAGAATCCCAAAGGAAGAAGAAAAGGGCCATGGTGTTAGGGGACTTAATCATCAGGGGCAGAAGTGGGAGGGTATGTTTCAAACCAGAAGCCAAGATAAATTCCAACATGGTAAGTCCTTGTTATTAGTGGGATGTTATAGAATTCGGAACTTGAACTAGCTGCTCTATTCATTTGTTGATTCCCACAAGCTTTTGCTGTTCAGAGATTTTAAAATGGACTGGAGGGATCAAGAGAAGTCTAAACGTATAAGGACAGTGACTTTGAAATTAGGATTAGAGCAATTAATTCAGGAGTCAACATGGATTGAACTGAATAATCCAGTTAAATCTTTCTGTATTGACCTGAATTTTTACTAACTATAGTTATCTGAACAAAGAGGGGAGGGTAATGATTTTTTTTCAAGTGATCACAAAACTACCTACTGTGTTAGGGGTAAATTAAAAGTAAATGGACCACCTAAAGTCTTGCAATACAGATCCTCAAAATCATTTAATTACTTTGCATTAATGCCTTCTTTGAGGGAATAAAATGGGTTTATTTAAAACTTTTCCCTAGCCTGCAACAAAGTTGGCTATTTTTTTGTCAGTGAGCTAAAAAGTGTTCAGTATGTCCTCATTAAACAAGGAAAGTTCATAGAAGCTCAGCCCTATGAATTTCTCAATTATTAACTAAATTAAAAAGAGAAAAAAGAAATAATGATTGAAAAAAAATCAAAAATGCAGCACAACTGAATGCAATCTATGAGGGCAAAAATCTTTATGTTAAGGAGGTTAGATCAGCTAATAGAAGTTATGTAAGACATACAATGGTAGAGATAACTGTGTATCCTGAGAAGTTTTGATGCATAATAAAAAACCCAAGTGGAGATACAAATAGTTCAAAAAAATACTAAAACTAGTGATGACACTAGTGAACCAATTGAGGAAAATGAGCTCCCAAATTAATTGAATAACTTTTTCATAGAGTCCGGTAATTTCTTCAGGGTTGCAGAGACCCCTGGGGATATACCACTTACTTTTCCTCAAATTCATTGGGCAGGTGGTTTCACCTTCTCTAAAATTTAAGTGAGTAAGGTGATGAAGTTACTATTAGACTTAAAAAGAGAGAAAAGCAGTGGCTCGGAATAGATCCATCCGACAATGTTGAAGTTTGCAGCATGGCATATAGCTGAATTACTAACATTATTGTTTATTTGGTCATTGCATTCAGGGGAGTTATCATTGGGGTTGAAGCTAACTAAAGTTGTGCCCATGTACCAGGGTGGGAGTTCAGAAAAAATTACAAACTACAGAGCAATATCTCTTCTCTGAGTGGTCTCGAAACTGCTTGAGAAAATTGTATCAAGCCAGCTTTGGGGCTATCTGGGTGGGATGGGATATTATGACAAGTATCACTCAGGATTCTGGGAGGAACATAACACCATCACATCTGTGTCAAAGGTTGAAGGTCTTGAATGATGTCAACAAAGGCCAACTTCCACAAGGAGCAGCTTAAGCAAACTTAGGGCAATGGGAAGAGTTTTTGGGAGAACATCAAAAACCTTCTTGGGAAGGATGAGAAGAAGATCCTCCACTCGCTCAACATCAACAATACCACCATTACTGACCCTCGGCACATTGCGGATTCTCTCAACACAGCATTTACTGACCTGACTGGAGTGCTACCCCCCCCCCCCGACTACCTGCACACTGCTGGGGAACGAATCAACTGCACGCCTCAAGGGGACTCAATCCCTGTCTTCTACTTCAAAAAAGTGTCAGTGAAGGAGGCTTACAAACACACAAAAAAATACTAAGCAAGACCAGAATGAGGAGTGAGGGAGTCAATATGAAACTCCTATCCCTAACACTGGATATCATCATGCCAGTTACAAAACTATTTAACAAATCGCTGGCTCTTGCACAATTCTGAGGGATCTAGAAACAGGCTCTTGTGACACCGGTGCACAAGAACTGTGATATGACATGCACTGCCAATTATAGGCCAATATCCATCCTCTCTCCCTTATCTAAAGCCCTGGAAAATAGTGTGGCCACCCAACTCACAGATTACCTCAACAAATACAACCTGTTATGTCCCAACCAACATGGCTTCAGGCAGAATCATAGTACCTCCACTGCCTTCCTAGCCTACACTGACTACTCACACAAGGCACTAGACGAAGGAAAACTGGTGGGGTCAGTCTTCATAGACCTCACCAAAGCCTTTGACACTGTCAATCACTCTCTCCTCCTGACTCAACTACAGAACATGGGGGTTGCAGCCACTGCTGTCTGCTGGTTCAAGGACTACCTAACACACAGAAGCCAACGTGCAAAAATTGGGCACACAGTATCTAGCTCCAACAAGGTATCTTTAGGGGTCCCACAGGGGTCAATACTGGGGCCCTTACTATTCAGCCTCTTCCTAAATAATCTTCCTGAAGCCTGTGACACTAAACTGATACTTTACGCAGACAACGTTGTACTTCTCACCAGCAGTTCATCAATAGTTGCCCTCCACTCCGAGCTGCAGGCATCCTTCTACAAGCTGTAAAACTGGTTCTGTAGCCATAAACTTCTATTAAACTACAAAAAGACCAAGGTGATGCTCACAGCCAGCCCACAGCACAAAAAGAAGCTCCCTCCCCTCACCATCTCCAATAAAATCAGTGAGCCTTCTAGAACAAGTTCACTCCTTCAAGTACCTGGTGGTCACCATTGATGACTCCCTCACCTTCACCCAACACATCGACACAGCAGTAAAGGCAGTGAACACCAAGCTGGATGTACTCTATAGGCATAACAAATATTTCACTCCAGAAGCCCTCCATCTCTCATTCTCCAGCTCCATCCTTTCTACCATTGACTATAGCTTGGTGGTCAACAGTGCAGCAACAGACACTGCACTAAAAAGGATTCACATTGTCCTCAACAAGGCATGTAGGCTCACAATGGCTGTAGATCAAAATACCCACACCTGCTCCTTATACGAGGAGACCAATTGGCTGCCACTAAAGAACAGGATTATATTCCAAACATGTCTCCTTGGAAAATAGGCACTAATGTGTAAACCCCCCCTTGCATTTCTAGCATCCTAACACCAAGTGCTACCAGCTATACCACCAGAGGCAGGATGAGGGGGGCTCTATCAACACCTTTCCATCAAACTATGCCGGGACAGCGTGCTTTCAGCTATAGGGCCCCCCAATGGCTCAATGAAATCCCAGTGCACGTTCTAAACTCCCACTGCATCTCTCAATTCAAAAATGCCCTAAGGCAACACCTTCTTACCAGGACAGTTTATGACTGCCACTAGGACTCTAACTCCCATAATGCCCACTCACCAACACTCTCCTTCCCTTTCCTTTTACCCCCACTCTTCCCCCTTGCCCTATCCCTCTGTCTTCCTCTCCCCCTGTGCCTTTTCTCCCACTGGAGCAGGCTTAAAACCAACCTACTATCACTACCTCCCAACCTCCTAGACAAAACCACTTCTTTTGGCAGCCCACTCCCCCCAGTCTCCCCTTCCCCTCACCTTGACTGCTCCTCAAACTCTCACACTAGGTGTCACACTGCTTTATCTCCTTCGCTACATATAAACACTGTCCTTTACCCTAGTTGAATGCTCTTGACGCTGTACCATCACCTTTGGTACTATAAATGACATTGTAACCTTATAGTATACTAGCTACCTACTATTCGAGTATTGTATATAAACTGTTTGTTATTGTTGTCATTGTCACTGTTTGACATGGAACCTTTGTAAAAGAGCTCTAGTTCAAAGGTATGATCCAAATCCCTAAATAAATAAATAAAAAATAAATAAAAAGTAATGGAAACCGTTGAGCTCACCATTGCCATCTTTGTTGACCTCTTCAAGGCCTTCAACACAGCAGATTATTCCACCATGCTGAGGTACTTTGGGATGCTAGTTTTAAATGATAAAGCCCTGCATTAGTTTTCTGATTATTTTAGGCACCACAGGCAGAGAACTGTGGTCATTGGTAATACTTCGGAGGATTTGGAAATTGAGGAGGTCCTGGAGGGGTCAGTCCTTGATCCCCTCCTTTTCATTATGAATCTAAAGAGCTTCTGGGAGTGCACTGGAGACATGTACTATCAGTTAATCACACTGTGGTCTACACCTCCTATGCTTCCCTTGATGTTGTATAGATAAGATGATAAAAAGCCTTTGATGGCATCAAAGCTAGATCTAAATGCAGGTAAGACCAATATTATGCTGTTTGGCTCTCAGTCCAAGTTGAAAGGTCTGTTCTTCTCACAACTGATATTGAAACATTTGGAAGAGCAGCAAACTGAACAGGTGTTGGAATTACATACCTTGGCTATGGGATGGAGCATTCTGGGACAGGAAATATCCATGTAGAGAAAACAGCTGAAAAATTAGGAAACCAAACTGAAAATTATTCAGCCACAGGTCTTATCAATTTTAGACTACATGGACATCCTATATAATTATAGTAGCTTAGAAAGACTGCACATATTAGAGATTCTATCCAATACCCTAGTAAGATTAATATTTAAGTGTCTAATGGACATTAATCTCTGCTTAATGTATTGGTGATTGGGATGGGTGTCACTGTCTGAGCATATGACATTACACAAAATACTGTTTTCATTGAAATGTATGAAAGAATTTGCCCCCAGATTACTTATTGGAAAGATTAACCATTAGGGAACCCCAACTGAATTAAAATGTTAGCAGTTCTAGTGATATTGATTTTGTTATTCTAAAGGTAAAAACAGAAACAGCTACATATTTCTTTGGTTATGTGGTACCACATACCGTACTTGGAACATGTTGCCAATTGAATTCTGAAAAAGGAATGTGAATGTCTAATGGCAAAGGCAGCAGAAGCATGGTATTTGGTCTGATAACCAGCTGACTGCAGTAGGCAATAATATACCTATTTTCAGTTTGTTAAAAACAAGCCCTGCCTGTTTACATGATCTTATAAATGAAAACAGAGTGACATGAGGGATTACGTTTGCAAGTAGGCCTTCTGCAATTAGATTCCCCTGCTGTATTTTGCATAAAATAAACTGATATAATTTATTATTGTGACACTTCAAATGTATATAGTATAAGTAATTTTTGTGATGTCTGTAATTAATATAATAATGCAATTTGTACATATAATGTTATGTGTTTTTGGTAATATTGATTGTGTATGTAACAATATCTTGTACAAGCTATTTGGGTCTCTATTGTAAGTGAGTGTTTGCTCAATGGATTTTTCCCTGAATAAACGTGACATTGAAAGATGATGGTCCTATGGTTCTCCAGTGGCAATGGTGGATACCCTGAGAAAGAAAGTGCTGGAACTTACTGGGAAGTATGGAGGAGGCCAGATACTATAGTGTACATAGACACAAATTATCCAGTTAGAAGAAGGGTAGAGGAGGTAAAGGAATGCTTCTACACCCTAGGCAAGACTCTTATGGACAGGGCAGGAGTGGTGACCTTCTCTGAGATCAAACCACAGTTATGCTTCAGTCATAGATGCAGCTCAAAATAGAGCAGTTTAATGCATGGCTAAATGACTGGTGCAGGGTGTCGGGTGTTCAGTTATTAGGAGATATGGGCCACTGTTGGTGGGGTTGGATGCAGTTTATATGGGATGGTCTGCAATCTAAAGGGGAGGATGCCAGGGTTCTGGGGCTCAGATTCCCGTAACAAATACAGTTGTTAAACTAGGTGAAAGGGGAGGCAGCATAGTTGAGTATAAGCACATCCACACAACTGAGGGGGTCAGAGGGGGCCAGAAGTGTCTCCCTCCAGCAATAGAGAATGCAGTCTGACCTGGCCAGGTAGGGTGAAGGAAAGAAATGAAACAGCAGGGCAGCTAGGAAAAAAATAGTTACAAAATTACAGCAGAACAGGGTAAGGATGAAGGAGACAGAGGTGAGCAGTGGAACACAGGAGGAGCAAGAAGAAGTACAGAAACAGAAGATCTGAAGGGCACAAATCTTCAGAAGACGGGCATCAGAGGAGAAGCAACAGATATGGAGGGTAATGTGTGCTAATGCCCTCTCCAGTTGTCAGCTGTGAGTGGTGGTGCAGGGCCACTGAATGAAAATGGGGTCGACTAGATTCTGTGATTTAAACAACTTCTCTTTGTCCAGCTTTGTGCACTCAGATAGCTAGTAAAAATCAAATATCAAGAAGCCATGTGACTACACCCATATACATGTTTACACAAGAGTCACAGGAAAAAAGGGAACTAATTGCAGAATATTGTATAGCATATAACAAGGTGATCCCATTTGGAATGCACAACAGTTCACTTTAGAAGGTGTTCTTCACAAGCAAGTTCCAGCAAATACAAATAGCATCCATAGCAAATCCATTAAAAGTCCACAAGTCCATCACAAGTGAACCTACTGACTGTGATACACATTAGATGAAGTGCAAACATAAGAGCTAAAGTGCAATAGAATAAAAAGTACTAACAAAATTTACCAAGTGGCCACCTCCTACCCCTACGCTTCATTCATCCCAAATTTCATCAGGGGGCATGGTTGAGCGGTCTCTGCTGACTTTAAATAGTAATACTGTTTCCCATGGTTACTTAAGGGCAGTCCCCATCATAAAGAAGACAAACACTTTAGAGTATCAGCTGCTATCTCTCGTTGGCTTTACTCAAGTTCAAGTTCAAATTCAAGTTTATTGAATCCACAGTATGCATAAAAATTGTTAAATAAAAACAAGATAATAAATACACACACATATAAATACACAGACCTTTATGAATGAATAATTTAAATATTTTGCACAGATTTCATCATTTAAATCCATACCACAAATCCAGCTGATTACCATTTACTAGATCAGAATTTCCTGTCCACATTCAGCTCTCTAAACCCTTAAATTAATCTTCAGTAATTGCAATGCTTTTACCACAAAATTTCCTAAGACAAAAGTGCTACTTCTGAATCTGTTGATAGCAGTTTTAATCCTTTTTTTCCTTATATCGTGACCCTTCATAATGTCAGTAACTGGGGCAATCCATTTCTTTCTTTTTCTTTTCCAGATTTTTACATTGAAAAGAATACGAAGTTCCCGTAACCTGATCTTTTCATCACAGCTAAATGCCGTGGGGGGTAACTTATGAGGTGGGCCTTTCCATTAATTGGTTAGCATTTAAAATCTTAGTTTACATATTGTTTTTCTATGTAAAGCATTCTCACAAAATAATAAATATTTTTCAGTCTTGAAGTTGGTCTTAATTTCTCTCAAAACATGAAATTCCCATGAATCACGAATTCCTACTAGGTCATTCCAGCTACTTATTTTTGCACTGCTACATTGATTATTCTTTGTGATGCTGCTTTTACAAAGTTGTTAAAATCTCCCTGTTGTTCAAAAACAAAGTTGTTTTTCAGCATATATCTATTCAATGCCGAATTTAATCTGCCAAACCATGTCTGTTCATTTTTTTAACCATTTTGTTGCATCAGGAGTAGGAGAGAGCCCTCTCCACCTAAGCTCATTTTAAGAAAATAACATATAGAATAATGTATGGGGTGGTGTGTGTAACGAAAAGCTTACACACACACCCTAGGGGTAAGATGCTACATAAACCCCGTGAGAGAAGCTCGAGGGGTTTGTGCAAGCATCTTACCCCAAGGGTGTGTGAAAACTTTGAGTTTACATACAACACCCCATATTTAATTTTTTATAATTATTGGTGATTTGCACTGTTTGCACAGCTTTGCACGACTTAGCGTGGCTTTGCATGGTTGTGTGGCTTTGCGTGGTTTGCCTTTATACACACTCTAGTGTAATGATAAATTATGCCATGGTTTCCCTATAAGAAAAAGGGGAAGCCATTAATTATAAAGTAAGTACAAAGCAAAAATAAAAGAGCTAGGAGTGATAGCCGTTGATGGCTTTTAATAGCAGACTTAGTTGTTGGAAGTAAAAAGGATTATTGCATTGGATATATAGTTTAAGATTTAAAACTCATACTGGTGTATTATCTGTTATTTTTTATTGTTCACAGTGGCTGGAACAGAAGAGTGCAATACATATGGAAATTTTTTTTTCTCCTGATACAAAGACAAAAGAACTTTGCAGGTGAGTCCTAAGGTGGCTTGGCTGTGGAGATTTAAAAGGTGCAAGAAGGGAAAAAGAAAACGAGAGTCAGCAGAAGCTGTGAAATAATGAAGAACTTTTTAAACATATGAAACTGGCCAGGTTCAGAGCATGACTGCAATGAATTTATACAAAAGTTTGGCAAGCTGGCAAAGAACTCCCAGTTTATATCTATATCTGTAACAGTAACTGCATCGGTATCTGTATTTGTATCTATATCTACACCTCTCTCTCTCTCTCTATATATATATATATATATAAAATACATTTACTGATACATGATGTAATCAACTGATATACTGAACTTTACACTGATGTTGTTTTTTTAAATTACTCCTTTTTGTTCTTTTTATTATTAGACTGCTTATTCCAGAGGTTTTATATATTTTTCAGAACTGAATGAAATGAGTGAGACAGAGTCATTTATCTTTTCTTTCATGTTAAACTTTTTATTGAACATTTCCCAATTTTAAAAAGTTTGGTACATGCGTGAAACACAGTCATGGATACATCTATTTCAACATTTGTGTACAGACAGTAGCAGGAAGGCAACAAACAATGGCAGTTGTGCTTTTGACAGTATGTACCAGGATTAAGGCTAACAATCTCACAGTTAGTTAGAGGTATGATGTGTTCCTGTAATAGCAGGGAAGCTCGCTTCTGTATTTTGTTGTGCTCACCCATTTGGGTTCAAGTTGCTTGAGAAATGGGGACCATATATCATTATACAGTTGCATTTTATTGAGGGCCATGTATGAAAGGCATTCCATTGTTGCTATCTGGCTAGTGGCTGCTAGCCAGTCATAGAAGAATGGTATGTTAGTAGATCACCAGTTCCATAGCAGGAGCCTTTTTGCTGCTATACAGGCACTGGTGCACCACTGTATGGTAGAGTTGTTGGATGGGTGCATAGGGGTGGTCTTCCCCAATATACAAATGACTCATCTATAGTGAAGTTCTTAGGGAGGAGTTTGTGGTAAAATGCTGTGATCTGGTTCCAGAAGGGCTGGATGAGAAGGAAGGCCCACAGTATATGGCAGAGAGATCCTTGATGGGTGTTGCACCTCCAGCATTTGTCATCTGGGAGTACGCCCATCTGATGCAGGTACTGGGAGGGTTCCATACCATCAATGTAGGATTTTGAGCTGAATTAATTGGGCTTTAGTATTCGTGCATGAGGTGTATGCCCTTTTCCAACATTTTTGCCATTCTGCATCCCCTATAGAGGTGTTGAGTCCCTGTTCCCATTTCCTCTTGTTTTGGAGTGTTAAGTCTCGGCCTACAGTATGTCCTGCAAGGTTGTGTATATCTGCCCTGTCCTTCATTTTTTTGCATTGAGCCCAATCCTAATGGTTGATGCAGCAGATGGCCCCTGTGGGATGGGGTGTAGGTGGTTCAGGCCCTGCATGGCTGCCCTTATTTGGAGGTACTTCCAGAAATCACCCCTGGGGAAGTTATACACAGTGCTAATTTCTTGATAAGACTTCAGCATAGTGCTGTTGGGGAGACATAGGTCCTGTACCTCTACTATTCCCTGTTGCTGCCAGGCAGTCCAGTGTATTGGCTGTTTGTCTATAGATATCAGGGGATTATCCCACAGTGGGGCTAACTGCAAGGGGAGGATTTTTATACTTAGCGTCAATTTTGTCTTACACCAGTACCTCAAAGACACATGTATTGTAGGAGCATTCCAGTAGGTTGAGGGGTTGGTAGTGTAAAGTAGGAACTAGGGGGTCCTTGCTCCTATTGTGTGTCCTTCAATCTGTACCCTTTGCAGAGAGTCCATGCCTGGGGGCTGACGCCATTGCAGCACTTGGGCCATGATGAATGCCATGTGGTATTTGTTAAAATCCGGTAGGCCCCATCCCCCTCTGTCCAATATCTTCTTAGTTTAGGGTGACTAATGCTTGGTTGTTTCCCTTCCCATATAAATTTTCCCATAGTTTTGTTGAGGAGGGAGAACCATTTATCAGGGAGATATATATATATTGGTGAAGACCATCTATTTCCATAATGCTCTCACTAACTCATGGGGCAATGGTAGGGACTTCTGGAATAACATTAAAGAAGTCACTGGGAAGCAATCTAAATCCTCCATCAGTAGTCAACATAAATGGTGAAACTACACTTGACCAGAAACTCATTGCTGATACATTCAATGACACCTTCACAGACCTCAGTGCTGTACTCCCACAGGGTTTTTTCGATGAGGGTGGTTCCCCTTGCTCCCCCAGCCAGCTCCAGCCACCCTCCCTTCTACTTTAAAGCAGTAAAAATGCATCAAGTCTGCAGCTATGTTACCAAAGTCATTTGCAACTCCAGAGCCAGCAGTGACTCCCTCGACCTCAAACTGCTATCACTCACACTTGAAGAAATACTCTGACCACAGGCCAGGATTTTCAACCTCTCCCTCAGCCTCAGCCAGTTCCCTGACTTATGGAAATCTGCCACGGGAACCCCAATTCATAAAAGTGGTGACAAAACAGCTACTGAGAATTACCATCCAAATTCCATCCTACCTCCACTCTCCAAGGCCATAGAATGGATTGTGTCAGACCAGCTCACCGACTTCCTAGACAATCACAACATCCTGTGCAAGGAGCAACATGGCTTTAGAAAAGGTCATAACACCTCCACGGTGCTACTTGAATTCACTGGTGCAATCCATCACTCACTCAATAACAGTCATCTTAATGGGTCCACTTTCATGGACTTAACTAAAGCCTTTGATACTGTCAACCACAATCTCCTACTTTCCTAGCTTCGACTAGTAGAGTTCTCACCTAACTCGGTGAACTGGCTCAAAAGCTACTTAGACGACCGCTCCCAAAGACTGAGAATTGCCGGCACACTCTCACACCAAAGACCAGTCCGGTCCGGTGTCCCACAGGGCTCAGTCTTGGGCCCCCTCCTTTTCAGCCTTTTTCTGAACTCACTGACAGAATCCTGCCCTGAACAGATCCTACTCTACTCAGATGATGCTGTCATCCTGGCATCCCACCATGATCCAGTCCATCTACAAGGTAACCTCCAACAGGCCTTCTCTGCAGTCGAAAACTGTTTCACAAAACACAGACTTATACTTAACCAGAAAAAAACAAAGACCATGATCTTCTGCAGCTCCCAAAACAAACACAAACAGTATCAGTTCTCCATTAAAACCAAGCAAGGAATCACCCTCGAACAAGTTCATACCTTCAAATACCTCGGCCTCACCCTCAACTGTAATCTCTCCTCTGTCCCACACATCAATAATGTGGCAAAAGTAGCCAACACCAGGATGGGCCTACTATTCACGCATAAGAAACATCTAACCCCAGAAGCTCTGTCCATAGCTGTCCAGAGCTCCATCATCAGCATCATTGACTACGGTCTCATTATCTATGGATCTGCCACAACCTCATCTCTCAGGTGTGTTTCAACTTCCCTCAATCAAGCCTGCCGACTCGTTACTGGTTCCCACCGTCTCACCCACACCTGCGACCTCTACTCCAAAACAGGCTGGCTAAAAACTGAACAACTGAGTCAAATATCAAACCTGCATCACTGCTAAGAAAATCATGATGGGAAAGGCACCGCCAGGAGTCAGCACCCTCCTCAAACCCAAAATCACCAACTGCAACACCAGAGCTCTAAGCCCCAAATCCTTCAAATCCCCGCTGCCGCATCCCAAGGCCAAAGGTCGTTTGCATACAGGGCTCTGGGTTGGCTGAATGAGCTCTCTAGTGACACCTCATCCACAGCAATGCTTGGAGCATTCAAAAAAAAGCTCCTCCACTCCATAACTGGCACCTCCACCTGTGCTTTCACCCCATAACATCTTCATTCCCTATGCTGCTTCTGACCTTATAGGTGTCAATTTCTGCCTTCTCTTATTGCACTTACCTGTCCAATGCAACTTCTAATGCACTTGCCCTGTGTCTGTCCTGACAAGGCCCCTCGGCTGCCTCACCCTGACCCTCTACACCTATGCCTTCCCCTACTCTCAGCCCTCTCCCCTTCTTGCCCTCTTCCTCCTATTGTTTCTTGAGTTACTCATCACTCAGTCTGATTTTGTCAAGTAAAGTTACTGTCTAAAACCATGTACCTGTAACTGTTTTATGTTTTTAATGTCTGTTACCCTATAACCAGCATGACATGGAACCTTTGTAAAAAAGCCTTGGCTCAAAGGTACTTTGTAATCCTAGACACAAATAAATGATATATATATATATATATATATATATATAGATATACATACTATATATATATATATATTATATATATAGATATATAGATATATAGGTAGATGATATTACATACATGACTTTGGGTGCAAACATCATTTTAAGTGCTGCAATTTGACCTGAGAAGGAGAGGTGAAGCAGTATCCACGTATCTATGCCTGTCTCCAATTCTGCTATTTGAGGTGATATGTTGGATTTGCAAATGTCCTTCATTTTGGGGTAATTTGGATTCCCAAGTATGTAATTCCTTTGGTGGCCCATTTCCAACTTGTATTCTGGAAAAGGTTTGCTCTACAGTGGTCATTTAGGGGCAGTACTTCTGATTTAGTGTGGTTCACTTTGAGCCCTGACATGTTTATAAATGCTTCCAGGGTCTGACATGGGGGTAGGATGGCTGTGGGGGCATTGCCAAGAACAATAAGTAGGTCATAGGCATAAGACAGAGATTTGTATTCTACGGGACCCACCTTGATTCCTGAGATGGCAGCATTATTTTGTAGTTGGGCTGTAAGGGGTTTGATGGCTAAGAGGAATAAGAGTGGAAACAGAGGACAGCCCTGCCTCATTCCTCGTGCCAGTGGGAAGGGTTGAGAGAGGGTACTAATAGTTAGGACTTTCGCTGTGGGGAGTGTATAAAGTGTCTGTATCCACTTAATAAAGTAAGGGCCTATCCCCCTTTGGTGCAGGACTCTGAAGAGGTATTCCCATTCTACAGAGTCGAAGACCTTTTCAAAGTCTATTGTTAGGGCTGCCGCAGGGGTATGGAGGGTCTTGGTGATTTGGCTGAGATGAATAAAGGTCCTAATGTGGTCGAAGCTAAGTCTTCCTTTCAGAAAGCCCACCTCAGAGGGATGTATAATATTAGGAAGGATCAATTCCATGTGGATCACCAATATTTTTGCCAGCACCTTTGCATCCACATTTATGAGTGATATGGGGCAGTAGCTGGCTGTAAAGGGTCTTTGCCTTTTTTTGGGAGGACAGTTATCACTGCCTCTCTCAGTGTGGGTGGCAGTATCTGTATCTCTAATGAATGGATGTACATCCTCTGCAGCAGTGTGGCAATGTCTCCATGAACTTGTTGGTAAAAATCAATCAGAAAGCCATTGCCCCCTTGGGATTTGTTCTTATTAAGCGCCATGATAGCCTCGGTGATCTCTTTAATGGAGATAGCTTGGTCTAAGGCCGTGTTTTGTTGTGGAGATATTTGTGGTAAGGCGAGGGTTGCTAGGAGGTTATTGGTGTCCTTGCTGTTAGGAAGGTTAGTGGAGCAGTATAACTTGGAGTAAAATGTGGCCATAATGGTTGATATGTCCTTTTGGACTGTGCGCACCTGTCCCTGTGGGTTCTTAAGGCCAGGAATGTGTCTTTCAGCTTGCTGTGTTCTTAACCAGTAAGCTAATATTTTGCTGGACTCCCCCCCTTCCCAGAAGGTGTGTTTTAGGTGTATTAGGGCAAGTTCAACTTTCCTGGCATACATGGAGTTTAGTTTTGCTCTGGTATTGAGCAGTTCTGTAGAATCTGCCTGGTGGTTGGCCTTCTGCTTGCCTTCAAGTGCTTTGAGTTTTGCTTCTAGATTTGCTGCTTCCAGTTCCCTAACTCATCTTCTGTGTATGGCATAGCCTATAATTCTGCCCCTCAGAGAGTTTCCCACAGGGTACTATAAGTTACACTATTGTTGTCATTAAAACTTAGGAAGGAGGCTATTTCCTGTTGTGCCCTGCTGATGAATGTCGGGTCTTTTAACAATAAGGGGTCTAATCTCCAGTTGGCAGATCTGTTTTGGGGAAGCCCCCATCTTAGGGTAATAGAGATCAGGGCATTGTCAGAGATCACTATTGGGTGTATACAGGCCTCTATAATTGCAGGGGTGGTTTGGGGGTTGAATAGCCAGAAGTCAAGTCAGCTATGAGTAAGATGGACCCCAGATAGGAATGTTTTGTACTTAGACCATGGATTTAGCAACTGCCAGATGTCGGTTAGCATATGTTCCAATTTCATTTGGTGCACTGTTGCTGCAGCTTTCCTCCGTGGTTCTTGGGTGCTGTGGGATCTATCTATGTGCAGTTCCTGTGTAAGGTTAAAGTCCTCCACCACCAGAATTGGAGTATGTTGCATGGTACATTCTTTTTTTTTTTATTTAAAATTTATTGAAAGTTTAACAAATACACTGGACAGGGCCAAGACATGCAGTACATTTAAACATATAAGAGAGCAGGTTACTTGACCCCATCCTCTACCCCCCACCACCCTGACACAATCCCACCCACCCACACAGTCCTGAGGAGTAATAATCCATAATAGCTGGTAGTCTAAAAATTAAATAAAATATTTAATAGTATATAACGTATGTAGCGCGGCCCAAATCCGTTCATATTTGGATTTACTATTATTAATACTCAAAATAGTCTTCTCCACTCAGAGATTAAATAAAAGCTCATTTAGCCATTCAGAATAAGAGATAAACTCAGTACTCTTCCAATACTTAAGGACCAGTTTTTTAACAGACATAGAAATCAATGCAATATGAAACTTATGCTTATTGACAGAAATCTGGGAATAATCCCCGAAGATGCAAACCTCTGGGATGAACAGGTCCCTCAGCCCAAGGAGTGGATCAATTTGGTCCTTTATAGCCTTCCAGAGAGGTAATATCTTGGGACAATCCCAAAAAATGTGAATTAGGGAACCCTCTGCTTGGGCACACCTAGTGCATATATTGGAAGGGACTATTCCCCATTTGACCAATTTCTGAGGATAATGAAAAAGGTTGTGGAGAACATAAAACTGCATTAGGCGTAGCCTATCTTGTGTTACAAAACGATGGCAGTTATTCCAAATAACCGTCCAGTCTCTATCCCAGTGTGGAAAAAGATCAGACCAGAACTGTGTAGGACCAAAAGGATCCGGAAAACGCCAATCGTACAAAATATTGTATATTTTAGAAATTCTCTGGGAGGTATTAGCAAGCGGGCCCAAATCCAACAGGAAAGCAAATTTATAAGATTGAGGGATGGCCTCTCCAAACTTTTTATTGAGGAGGTGCCTAAGCTGAAGTACCCTAAAATGATCACTTCCCTTAAGGCTGAATTTCACCACTATATCTTCAGCAGATAACCAGGTATCATCCTCCTTAAGAAATGAAGACAGCCTTCCATCCCCCAATCTAGGTAACTGTCTAGGGGATAACTGTCTAGGGGATAACATTTTATTATTTATTTTAAAGGCAGGAGAATTCCAAATCAATTGCTCCGCATCCAACCAGTTTTTATATTTTAGAAATCTACACAACTGCGCATGAATCTTAACAGAGGTTCCAATTGTGGTATCTTTTAGTTCCTTTGGAATAGAAGCGGTATTAAGGAATAATAATGCTGAGGGGGATATATTTGCCAAGCAAATCCTTTCCAGCTCTATTTTTAGCCAAGCGGGAAGATAAGCAGAGGGATTCGGGTCCAACCACCTTAGATATTTGGCCGCACAACAGGCCCAGTAGTACATACATATATATGGAAGCCATAAACCACCTTTAGACTTGGGTGCTACTAGCTTATAAAAGGCTAGCCTCGGCTTCTTTTTGGACCATATAAAATTACCTAACAAACTCTTGGCTTTTTTAAACCATCCATTCGGCAAACAAATATTGAGTAGCTGAAGAGGATATAATAAGCATGGAAGAGAGAGATAGGCAGAGCCGACCATCTGGCCAAGTCTAAGGCCACAGTGGACACCAACACCTCCAGATTGTACTTAATTATACTCTGCAGGTCCCTCGTTAACACAATGCCCAAATATCTCAAGGAATCTTTGGACCAGGCTAAGCCTAGGGTAGTAATATCATTCTTAAAAATGTTGTGGTTTAAAGGAAAAACAATCGATTTCCCTACATTTAATTTATAATTTGATAGTTGACTGAATTGCTCAATAATGTCCAACATGGCCGGGATAGATGACTCTGGATAAGAAAGGTGTAAAAGCAAGTCATCCGCATAGGCAGCAACTTTAAGCTCAACCCCAAGAATAGTAATCCCCTGAACCTTCGGAGATTAAATAATCTTACAGATTAATGGTTCCAGGTAGAGATTAAAAAGTAAAGGAGAGAGAGGACAACCCTGCCTGGTTCCAGAGTGTAAGGCAAAGGACTTAGAAATTACCCCATTCCCCGAAATCCTGGCAGTCGGATTCTGATAAAGGGCCCTTATCCAAGACTGGAATTGTTGGGGAAATCCAAAGGAGTTTAATGTTTGAAGTAAAAAACTCCAGTTGACTCTGTCAAAAGCCTTCTCGGCATCCAGAGAGACCAATGCTACTGGAAAAGCGGCATCCCTGGACACCGAGATGACATGCGAGAGAGTGCGGAGATGATCTGTGGAAAATCTGCCTTTCATAAAGCCCACCTGGTGTGATCCAATTAGGTCAGGGAGGACCAGACTGAGCCTCTGCGCCAATATTTTTGTTAAAATTTTTATATCCTGGTTCAACAGTGAAATGGGTCTATAACTCTTGACACATTCCAAATCTTTACCCGCTTTTGGAAGAAGCACAATGAGCTCCTCGAAGAGAGAAGGGTCAGTTTGTACACCTGATAGGATAAAATGAAAAAGAGAAAGGAGATGGGGGGTAATTTATTCTTTAAAACACTTATAAAAATAGGCAGTAAAACCATCTAATCCAGGTGATTTATCTAAAGGCAGACCCTTTATCACTTCCAGGACCTCCAGTTCTGTGATAGGAGCTACCAGTGCCCTACATGAAGACTCCAAAAGACAGGGTAAATGGGCTTCTGCAAGATAAGAGGAAAGAGTAGAGGCAGAAGGAGGGTCAGGCATTTCACCATAAAGATATTCATAATAACTGACAAACTCTGAAACAATCTCATGAGGGTTGGATTTAAGAGCTCCATCAGATCTAGAGTGGATCAGGGGGAATGAAGCGGGCAGACTCTAATTGTTTAATTCTCTGGGCCAAGAGTTTACCTGTTTTTTCCCCGTGTCCTATATAAGAGACTTTGGCACATAGGATAGCAAATTCCACTCTCTCATTAAGCATGGTTAAATAGGAGTCCAGGCAGCTTTGCCAGTTCTTGTTTAATCTCATCAGATGGATTGGATTGTAAATTAACCTCCAATAATCTAATCTGGGTTAACACCTCCCTCTGCTTTGCCTCCCACCTCCTTTTCCCTGCCACAGCCATCCCAATTAGAATGTCCTGGAGATATGCTTTAAAGGCACACCATAACACATCCGGCCTGGTATCCTGTGTAGCATTCAGGTCAAAAAATTGTGTGATATGTTCCCTAATCCGGTCTCTGCTCTTGGGGTCCTTGAGCAGTTGGCCATTCAATTTCCACCTAGTCTGACGTTTATGCAAGGAAGTAAGGGACAACTTGCAGAGCACAACAGAGTGATCAGAAGGCAGGCCTGACTGGATGGTAGAGCTTGTCACACCCCGTAACAAAGCCTGATTGTGTGGTACATTCTGGCAGGGCATCTGAGATTTTTACATAAAAGCCTGGGTTATCCACGTTAGGGCCATATATATTGACCCTGAAGTTGTAACAGATATACATAACATGTAGGAGCAGACCCCCACAAACCATAGCTGTGGGGATGAGGCTTCAAAATCAATAATCCATTGCAGTGTCTCCTTAATTTTTTAATTATTTTTTCTTTAATTTTTTTTATTGTTATTATAGCCAGTGAGAAAGTGGTTTGATCCTATAAGGGTCTGGATAAGTTCCCTGCCCTTTAAAGCAGACTGAGAGGTCCTGTAGGCAGACTAGGGGCACCTGGGGCTGAGGGCTACTAGGCGACTTTTGCCCTGTGACAGCATGGACATACCTGGATGAGCTGTTGGGTATTTAGTATACAGCCTGCTACCAATTTTACAGTAGTAGTGCCCCAAAGAAAATAGGTGGGTCCTGTCTGAGGTAGACTGGGAGAGGTGCATGTGCTGCAGGAGCCCCAGAGACATACTTGCATCTTCCAGCTGTGCTCAGTCTTCTTTCTCTATACTTGGCTATCTCTGGAGTGTACACTGTAAAATTAATGTTGTCAGCTCTCAGTGCCACACATCTGTGTTGTTTTAACTTCTAATAATGATAGCAGTGTTACAGGACCTGCCGCAGGAAGGGTCCAAAAAACAGCTTGCAAATAGCCCCCCCCCCATAACATCAGGAGAGGGGGAAGTAACAATAGCTTAACTATGCAAGGGTAATACTTGATAATACTTGGTAGAGTAAGACAAAGTAGGCTACAAAGCCCATTTATTTGTCTCCCACTCCTAGTGAGGTCAGCTACGCAACTGATTTTGAATCAATTAATTGTCTAATCTAATCTTAAATTGCTCAAAGCATGGTGCCATTACAATATTACTAGGTAGGTAATTCCATAGTTTAGATGATATTATAGTAAAAAAAATGTGTCTTTTAACAGTTTTTATCCTTGGAACATATCATTGTCACTTATGTGATCTTAAATCCATTGCTGATATATCTTTATTATTGAAGCCACATAACCTCATCAAGTTAGAATTGTGCAATATCTTGAAGGTCAGAAGCAAATCACCTCTCATCCTTCGAGTCTCCAGTGCAAACAAACTTAATTCATCTATTCTAGACCTATAATCCTTATTATTAAAACCTGCTGAGAATTTAATTTCCTTCATGTTTTTTCTAATAAACTAATCTCTTTTTTCAAATATGGGCTCCATAAGGGAGAACCATAATCACGATGCGGAATTATATATGATTTATATAATTTCAATAAACACTCCTTATCTCTAGTAATGAAAATAATGTTTCCCTTTAAGGCTATAGAGTGGGTGGGGCCCAGATACACATAAATAAAAAGGCCTCGCCAAATGTGAGTCAAGATGCTGTCTTAATTACCAGCTTGGAGAGTCCATGAGAGCAAGATGAAAGCGAAATCAGCCCAGACCTTGCACTGGGGATGAGGCACATACAGAGACAGAGGCTGCAACTGTGGCCACATAGGAGATGCTCTGATCATCGGGTATCCCCGGTGGAGTCATGGGAGCTCCAGTCATCTCAGAGGAGTCACTGGAGCCCCTTGCCCCTGTCTGTAAGTTCAAGAGGCATTGTCTTTGGGGCTTCGGGTGCTGTTTAGGTAGTGTAGTGATTGCACTCTAGGTAGGCCTCTCCACTGGAGCTTCCCAAGGAGGTCAGCCTGTTTCTGCTGTGGGTTCTGCAATGTGCAGGGCCTGGATCTGGGGATCAGAAGCCTTTTTCAGTTGTTGTTTTTTTACTGGGTGTGTGTCCCCTCTTGCGGGA
Organism: Neoceratodus forsteri; assembly: GCA_016271365.2. Lineage (NCBI taxonomy): Eukaryota > Metazoa > Chordata > Ceratodontiformes > Ceratodontidae > Neoceratodus > Neoceratodus forsteri. The sequence goes on from CM028134.1 coordinate 251,437,947, forward strand.
AGCTGTTTGCCAGCCATCATTCAAGGACTTTGAGGAGACCAAGTTGCTCATTTGCCTAGGCATGTGGTTGCGGGCCAGGTAGCTGGAGCTAGGTGCATGCTCCATCAGATGAGAGTCCTCTGAGTCTGGTGCTTTCAGTTGAGCTTCCGGTCAGGACCTGCAGATGAATTCTTCAGCACTCCGTGGGTCCTGGAACAAATGCTGGGCACCATTTCTAGTAATTCTGAATGTTGCCACACAGCAGAAGCTATACAGGACTTGCAAGGCCATCAGGGCATGATGGGTTGGAGTAAATTGCTTATGGGGCTCCAACAAGGCAGGGGAGTAATTCAGGAAAATATAAATGTGATGGCCTTGCCAGTGCAGGGTCCCTTGTCTCTTGCGAATGCGAGAATCCTTTCTTTTATTTAGAATTAGAGCATTTTGGCAGTTATGGGTCATGGTCACTGTCCTGGTTTGGGGGGGCAAGTGCTCGATGAGCCCTTTCAAATTCCAATAGGGCCAACCACTGATATTTTGGTAGACTGGGTAGCAATTGCTTCATGAGGAATATAGTGTCCCTGCCCTCTTCCCCCTCCAGAATTCCCACAAACCATAGGTTGTTTCTCCTGCCCCTGTTATCTAGAGCATCAGTTTTGTCCATCATTAACTAAAATCTGGTATTCTGCTCTCTGATGTAATTTTCCATGCGGTCTGTGGTAGTGCCTTGTATTGTAATTTTTCTTTCATTGTGAGCTACTTGCTGAGATACTGAAATAATGTCTGTTTTTGATAAAGCATTTTGTTCTTATAAGTCTTCTATGTCCAGTAGTAACTGAGCAAACATCCCTCTTATTTCTTTCAATTCGTCAGAGGGCGTGCTTTAGATTTGCTCTGTGTCTGAAGCCATGCAGCTGATTCCCTGCCTTTGCACAGGCCTCGTCTGTTCTGCTTCAGACAGGTAAGTAATCTTGTTGGTACACAGGAAATATTAAACTCTGCATATGTAGTAGGTTGCACTTTACAAGTTAGTCCATAATGGGCTCATTTAGAGCCTTCTACACCAGTAGGATGCTGAAGGATAGGCAGTGAAGGCAGGGAGTGTAGAGATTAAGCTGTCTCCATCTTGGCTTCCAAGCTATGCCCCCAATAGAGTCATTTATCTTGACATTTATTAAGTTTCCAAAGATAGACGTTTTATTTAAGATTGCAGTTGTATAGGGGAAGAAAGATGGAAACTACACAGATGAAGAAAATAATTTCTGTCACAAAAGAACCATTAAAATCAACAAGGTGTATAAGTAATAAGAAGAAAGAAAAGAGAGGTATAGGGGAAAAGAAGATTACAAGCTACATTCTGAGATCAGGGAATCAGATAAACCTGGTAGGGGAAAAAAAAGATTTAAGAGTCCAAACCTCTACATCACCCCCTTTAGCTTCAACACCTATAAAACAGCATAAGGAGCATAAGGAAAATGATCAGCAGGATCATCCTCTGTTAGAGAACATAAGGGCTATGGATGAAGGGAAAAATAGTAAGATAAAAAAACAGATGAGGAATATAAAGAAACAGAGAGAGAGAGAGAGAGAGATGGAATACGGAAATACAAACACAGAAGAATCCCCCTGCCCAGGGCCAGAGACCAGTGCATGGGGAATCCATTGAAAATAACACAAACAATTGTGATTGAGGCACAGGTGAACCATACTAATAAAAATGAGGAGTGGGGAGAAAGGAAGGAGGTTAACCATCCAGAATATATTTTTGAGAAAAAAGGGGGAGAAAAATAGACCACACCAGGTAGGAAAATGATCCTTCCTGGAACATTTTGAAGCTTTTGTGACACCTTAAATAAATAGTTTGATGCTAGATCCTCAATCTCAATTCCCTCCAGATACACCACATTTGTGGAGCGATATTAAGCCAACTACAAATAACAAAACAGAGGCACAAGAAAAAAAAAATATTATGAAGAAGGTGGTGTAGAAATGCAGAATATGTCTGCTATAATAGCCCAGACAGTTTGATGGATATTAAGAAGGTGATAGCTATAAGTAATCAACTTCTAATGAAGGTAATAATACTGCTCAGGAGAGTACTTCTTGACAAAGAGACAGAGCAGAAGGCTCAAGTATTAATACAACTACAAGAGAAGAGTGGTATAGGATTGCAAGAAGCCAAAGGGAAAATATAAACCCCATTGAAAATATAACAGAGGACATAGGGAGGAAAGAAGTAAGGGAAATGGCTAAATTGGAGGAGAAGTTAAGAGCTAATAGATCAGGGCAGTGGAGTGGAACTTCCAAAAGACAAAATCAAAGATTTAGAAGGCAACAAACCAGCTAGTGCAAAAAAAAAAAACACCAGCGAAAGAGCATCTGGATGGGGTAGAAAAAAACAGGAAAAAAGGGAAAAATAATGACATTAAAGAAGAATGGTGTTCTGAAGAAAAATAAGGTAATAGAGGCAACTGAGGAATTTGCCCAGGAGAAAAATACAGGCACTCAAAAAAAAAGTGACAGGACAGTAAAATTATAGAAAATATAGACAGAATTAAAGGAAATGCCTCAGAGAAAATAAAAGAGGCACTAATAGAAAGGGGATTTATTGCCCCAACAATATATTTCAATGGAAATCTAAAAATGACATCGTACCACAATGAATGTTACACTGTAGAATTTATGTAAACCGGTACTGGGACCTAAATTTGCCTGGGCAGATATGCTGTTCTTTTACAGATATCAAGCAAAGGAAAATAAAGGTTGGGTCTGTTTGGTAACACAAAATAATGTGTCAAGAAGGCTTATTTTAAATGCCAGAAAACAATCTGAATAAATAGGGATAAGAGTGGAGATGAAAACTGCAAACATCATAGGTCAGCAGAAGACACAAAGAACCAAAATGGGATACAGACAGAATATAAGGGTAACAAGCCAGAATCTACATTTAAACAAAGTCCAATATAGAAAACTAGCAGAGAATAACAAATTATCTGGTCCCAGTGGAAAGGGAATACTCTCTGGGTCCAGGTGATAATTTTATATATCAAGAAAAATGCAAAGTTATAATTGGCAGGTTACAGAAAAGAGCAAGAATAAATAATAGCTTGGTGTTAGAGTAGTTGAAGGAGGAGGGGCATTCAATACTCTTTGAAGAAGAAGATATAACAGAAAATTGCACAAACTTAAATCTCAGAGAAAGTAATGAATATTACATCCTGGAGTCTGAGATAGAGCTAGAATGGCATGAGCAGCCATTAAGTGTTCAAAGAATGGACTTACTTAAAATTTTGTGCTGGAACATAGCTGGGGGTGGCAGAGAAGTTTAAAGATTTGGGAGGCATCAATTTTCTGAAAAAAAAAATCCTTGTACTAAAGCTACAAGAAATGTGGGTGAAGGAATCCAGAGAGTGCATTATGGAAGGATATCAGGCATTGGGCAATAAAAGTCCATAAAACAGCAAAATATGGGAGGACCACAAATATTCCTGTATTCATATTAATTAATGTGTATATTATGCCACACTTCAGGAAATCACCAATTGAAAACCCTTGATGCCCTGAAAGAATATTATAAAAGTGCAATATGAATATCAAGGGAGTATCATACTGCTATGAAGAAGACCCAGGGAAATAAATGGAATTTGGATGATGTCCTTAGTATAACTATAAGGGAATCAGCAGATTAAACTTACAGGTATGCACAATTGTTTGCTTTACTTCACCTTGCACTGGCTGTCACCTAGTTCCTGATGCTCCTACTCTCTGGGATGCTTCATTGACTCCTTGACTAGATATCCTGTCCTGGCTTTCTAGAGACCATGCTTTCCTCCATGCATCACCCCCATACTCTGAAGTCCTCAGACGCCCAGCTACTTTCTGTCCCCTATTGCTCCACCAAAATGAGGGTACAAGCTTTCTCTCACTTAGCTCCCAAATACTGGAATTCCCCTGCCTCCTCACCTAAAGTGCTCCTTATTGTACTCCTTCTTTAAAACTGCACTTTTTTCTCACCTCTATGCACTTGATACTTGTGATTGTATCTAGTCTCGCTTGGTCTTCTGCTTTTGCTCTTCCTTGCCTCGACTACTACTTCTCAGTGCTCCATGATTATCATCATGCTTGCCCATATTTGACTTTTCATCCCTGCATGGATGGTTTTTGTTTGTTTGTATAATTTCCATCTATCCTTGCTTGGATACCTGTTGAATGTTGTCTTGTTCTGATTGTATGCTACCTGTGAATGTTTGGAAGATTGTACTATGTACTCTCCCGGGTCTTGCCTGAAAATAGGGAGGGTTATTGCCTAATGTACTTAAACCCCGGTCATCAAAAGCTAATAAATAAATAAATAAAGATAAATAAACAAGGGACACAGTTATTAGATATATTGAAAATATTAAATCTTACAATCATGAATGGTAGATTTCCTGGAGACTGTGAAGGAAGTTGGACATATCCTGCTGCAAAGAGTGGCTATCTGTTAGATTATTATATAACAGATATTTTTTTCATTTGCTTGGGTAAAAGACTTAAAAGTTCTAAAGGTCTAGGATAGTGATCATCCTCCCATTATGATATAATTAGAATTGGATGTGGCATTAACTATGGAAAATGTATGTAACAGAAGGGAAGCTGATGAATACATACAAACACATAACCATACTATTATAAAATTGGTACCATGTATTCAAAACTAGTTCTGGCAGTTCTGGAATCAGCAGAGATCATGAAGGTTAAGCAAGAGGGTATTGAGGTGCTAGGGCAACAGGAAAATGGAAGCGTAGCTACCCCCAGAGCATTTGAACTGCTAGTGGAAATTGAAAATATGATAACCAATACCTTAAATAAACTGGGACAGAGATAAGCAAGTAAATTCCAGAAAAAGGCAAAATGGTTTGATAAAGAGTGTTTTCAGCCAAGGAAGGTAGTATTTGGACTAGGAGGAATGATGAGGAAATCAGCTCTTTTTGATGACAGGTTAGTGTTTATAAATCTCAGGGAAGAATATAGGATATTGATTGACAAAAAAGCAATATATAATACATATTGAGTGTAATGGAAGGCTGGACTTTACTATAAGGAGGGAGAAAGTATTTAAATACCTCAAGGAACTGAACACCAATTAATCCCCAGGACCAGATGGTATATACCCTAAAGTGTTAAAAGAACTAGCTCAACCATTCTCTGGACCTCTTACCCATATGTATAACAGTAGTTGAGAGATGGAGTTCTCACAGGTGATTTGAAGGATGCTATAGTTATCCCTGTCTACAAAGGAAAATGAAATAAGAGAGACAAAAAAATAACTACAGGCCAGTCAGTCTTATATCAGTGGCTGCAAAAATACAGGAGAAAATTCTAAGAGAACAAATAGAACATATTTGATAGAGAACAACAGAATGGATAGAACTCAACATAGTTTTAGAACTGGGAGATCATGCCATACAAACCAGATACATTTTTTTAACCTATAAGTAAGACACTAGATAGAGGTATTCCTGTGAATGTGTTAATGGATTTTAGCAAGGCATTTGACACCATGCCACACATGGAGCTAATCAGTAAACTAAAGGAAACAAGAGTAGATAACAGTATAGTGAGATGGATAGCCAATTTGCTAAATGGAAAGAGACAGAGTGTTAGGGTAAACAGATATGTTTTGGACAAGGAAGAGGTGATCAGTGGGGTACCACAGGGGTAAGTGTTAGGTCCTACACTGTTTAATGTTTATGTGGGGGATATGCAATGTACTGAGGGTGGAGGGATGGCAAAATTCACCAATGATATCAAAATAGCTTGTGAGGTGGCCTCTTGTGAAGGAAGAGGAAAACTACAAAGGTAATTAGAGTACTCAAGTAACTAGGCACATATGGGAAAGGTGCAATTTAACCCTGACAAATCCATAATGCATTTTACAAAAGGGGTCTTGGGGTACTGGTTTCTAATAATTTAAAGAATGGTGCTCAATGTGATACTGTTATTAAAAAGGTAAATAGACTACTATCCTGTATAAGAAGGAAACTTGTCAATAGGGATAGAAAAGCAGGGGATGGACACAAACCCCTATACTGAAACCAAGCCACCATGAATCGAGTGGCTCAGTTTCAGAAAATCATGAACTGAGCATTGCTGGCTCTGCTTGGATTTTCAATTTTTTTTTTTACTTTATTTCACTCCCCCTAGCCTGTTTCTGTAGGCTTTCCAGTCAATGCTAGTCATGTGACTGGCTTTTGAGGCTGAGGGAAGAGGTGAAAGGGTGCCCCTACAGCAGGTCCCAACATGTGCAAAAAATAGGATTGAATACTGTGCCACAGCTAGGCAATGTTCAGGAGGAGTCTATCCTGCAGATATGTATGGTGGGCCTGGAGAAATCATGACCAACACTGATCACTGGCTGGCAACTGTAGGAGTGGGGACTCAGAGCAGACACGAAATAAGGATATCAATAAAAAAAAACAGAAAAAAGTTTGAGCAGACAAAAAGTGATAGTAAAAGTGGGGGTTGGGGTGTCAGTGTGCATGACTAGTGATCATGGGGATGGGGATTGGGGGACTGAAGTGTGTGTGCTCAAGGGGGTGGACCCAAGGGAGACACATAACTAGTTAAAAAAAATGGAAACAAAAAACTTGTCAGAGCAAACAGAAGGGAAAGTGAAAGTGGGGGTTGGGGTGGGGAAGCAGCAAGCACGACTAGTAGTGATTGTGGGGGTTGGGACAGCGATGTGTTTGGAAGAAAGATAAAAAAAAAAAGCCTAAGACAAGTGAGACAGACCTTGGAGGTTAGGGAGGTGGGCTGAAAGGAGTGGGGTGGGGTGGGGGACTGCAGTGTGTGCACAATCACTGCAAGTAAAGAAACATCTTTAGAAAAAGAAATATATATATATATATATATATATATATCCTGACAAGTGGGAAATATATTTGATTCCTACCTATATCAGGCAAATCCAAATCCAACCTCAGCCTGGACTTGACAGATCCAAAACCAAATCCAAATCTACCCCAATTTTGGGCATTCCCGTAGAAAAGTGAGGGTACCACTATTTACATTTTTGGTAAGGCCCCACTTGGAGTACAATGTGTAGTTCTGGTGTCCATATAGAAAGGAAGATGTGGCTAGATTGGAGGCATTCCAGCAGAGGGCACACAGGATGATTTATGGCATCAGAGGGCTGGGTTATATGAGTAGATTAAAAGAACTGAAGTTATTTTCACTAGAGAGAAGGAGAATATAAGGGAACATAATCACTGTATACAAGACAATTAGGGATATAAACTTTCTGAATGTTTATGCATTCAAGCAAAGGAATGTGATACAACCTTAAGAGGACACAAATACCAGCTGAAGGGGAAGTGATTCAGGACAGGAAAAAGAGGGAGCTGGCTCACTGAAAGGGTGGTTGAAGCTTGGAATGGATTGGTGAGTGAGGTGGTAGACAGTAACTCCCTTCACAGCTTTAAAAATAAGTTAGATATATACATGCAGAAAGAACAACAATAACCTCAACCGCTGAGCTGGTAGCAGACAAACTTGAGGGACCTTGGCCTATGCTTTGTCTGTAAATACTATGGTACTATGATACATATTTATGGGACAGTTTACAACAAGCTATAAAACAAAAAGATGACAAAACCTCCTGGAGTATGATAGCATTTGGGATGGACTAGCAAAGATATCATTTAGAAACAGTTATATCACCTGACAAGTGGACAGCACATTTTTTAAAATGTATTTAAGGTGGGGCAGAATTTAAATCAAACAACAGAAATAATTAGGACAGAAGTTAGAGTCTTGTTCAAGTAGTACAGATAACTGGCCTGATTTTGCTGTGAGTGAAGTGGCTTAAGCTATTAATATGCAGGATAACAAAGCCCCAGGCATGGATGGTATGGTAGTGGAGATTTATCAGGTGGATAGTAGCTGGTGGTCAGAACTGTTAACCCCACTATTTAATTTCATAGCAAAAAAGGAATTAACATCTGAAAATTGATTGATGGGGGTAGTTGTACCAAATCATAAACAAACTCTGGTCACAGCCGATGGGGCTGCAGCTGAGGAATGTTAGGGAAAGATATTGTAAATTAGAAAATGGTAGAAGAAATTCCAGGGCTCTGGTTGGCTGATAGCCCTGGCAAGGTGAGTGTCTATCAGACAACAGAGCCCAGATATTAAAAGTGCCAGTCCTAGCAGACCTGATTACTAATATCAGGGTGCCAGTCGAACTTTCATATTTAAAATGCTGTCATTTTTCTCTATCACTTACCGGTAGAATTCTCAGCTGGCCATGCCCCCCACCTCAGTCATTATCCATTTTATTCAATAAAAAAAAAACACACGCACACACACAAAACTTCCTGCTGTTACAGTGCAGCACATTTAACTTACATTTTCTTTCCATCTTTTTGACACCGCAACACAACTGCATTTTCACCACACACATCCCGATGCTGAGCCACCTCCAGAACCAGTAAACAAATTACTGGCAAATATGCTGTCCATTTTCATATGCACTCAATCTGTCAGATTCAAAAATGTTAGAGCACTCACCGCTGCGGTGTCAAGGTTTTAAAAATAATAATGATTTAGATTGCTACTGTCTCCCGACATTGGTACTGAAGTGCCAGTTTTGCCACATTATAATTCCTCCCCCCCCCAGTTTATATTACACAGCCCTTTCTTGGGCTTGCTTATAGCTGTGGTGTGGCTCATTAACTATTTCTCCACTCCGGGAGTGCTTCCTTTCCTTGCCTGTATTCCTGCAGGCTTTTAAATTATATTTTAAATTAGCCCCTTGGCCATTAGAATTTAAGTTGTGGTGTGACTTACAATTTGCAGCACCCACCACTCCGGCTGCTGCCTCCTTACTCCTCTTTCTGTCTCTTTACAACCCCCCAGACTTTTACTTTTGCCGTGGTGTGGTGTTACTACTGGCATCCCTTGCTGCCTGGTGCACTCTTCTTACCCCTGCTCCACTAAAGCAGGAGTGGCTTCACTGAATAGCAGCTCCTTGTTGCTCTCTGGGCCCCATAGAGCATAAACTAAACCATCAAAATGGCAGTTCTGGAAGGTGGGAGGAGGTGCTTCATCCCATGCCTCCTCCACTTACCACTGGCTCCACTTGGCTTCCTGCTGGGGGATAGGTAACTAGCTAAAAAATACATTCAAATGCAGGTGAAGGAACTACGGCTTCCTGCTGGAGGTAGATAACTAGCTCAAAAAAACATTTAAATGCAGGTGGAGGAACTATTTTATCACAAAACTAATTTTAAACAAATGTTTAATTAACATATTTTTTATGATACTTATTTTCTTTTACAGTGCCCATTTTCGAAGCACAGTAATACCCAATAATACAGGTAGTGTAACCAAGACTATAAGCCATTACCTACCATATACTGGGAGCTGCCTACTGTTGTCTTGCCCTGACCCTTTGTTTTCAGTAGCTTTGACAGGAGATGCCTCTTGACAAAGCTAGTGATAGTGAAGTGCCATATCAAAAACTGGGTAATGGCTCATAGGGCTGATTCTATCTTTAATGCACCTTATTTTATAGCACTGTATGCACTACCCTGCTTATTGCACAGTTACAGATAGCATTTAAACACTTGGGCACTTTCGTCTTGTTGCTAGTAAGCAGAATTTGCTGCATTATGGCCAGGGGTCAACCTTAACTTTTTTTTGCACTAGCCAGCAGGGCAAGTTGATTCAAAATTGCACTAGCCTGCAGATGATTGCACTGGCCCTTAATTATTATGGTAAATTTTGATCACTTATGCAGGAAACAATGCAAGCAAAGCCAAGAAATACTCTGATTATTGCACATTTATCCTGCTCCCACATTGCTTCCAGCTCCCCAGCAGAAAAAAAGACTGCAGTGCCATCACAGTGAGCCCTCCATTGTTTAGTACAATAGTCTCCTCTCTTCCTCTTTCTGCCCCCCCCACACCAAGCAGAGAGAGGGTATCACAGCAGAAAATGTTCAATCAAGCAGTCCTAGCTCTGCGCACACAATAGCTGACATCATCATGTACCTCACCACACTGTCACCATCACCCACAGGGCAATGAACAGAGTCAGACAGAGAAAGACACTCTCGGTCCCCACCCTGTAGTCAGCTAGAGACCTGCACTTTTGAAAGTGTTTGTACAGCCTCATGTGAGCCAGGAGCACATCTAAGATTTCTTTGTGGTGGGGGCTATACATACCTAAGGGGCTTGGGAAATAGAAAACTATGGGATTTTTATTTGTAATATGCTCTGCCCAAACAATAACAGATTTTTCTTAAACATTGTCCTTTCATCAGCCCAGGGGAAACAGTACACAGGCATAACACTATGCTATTTCTATTTCTGTATAATGATGATCTATGCACCCCAGGAATGCCTATTTCAAGGTTTCAAATTATGTATTTTATCAAGGTTTATTTTTGTACCATACATGATCCAAAGCTTTGTTTTTAGGCTGAAAGGACATGCTGAGTGGGATAAGGGTGGAACTGTATGGATGATGATGGCTGGCATGGTCCATTTAGAAGAGTTATGGACACCCTACACTTGTCAGTAATGACAGCTATGGATGGTCACTTCAGAGTCTGGTCTGCAGTGGTGTCCAGGGAAAGAACAGAGTTAAGAAATTTGGAGGGAAGAGGGAAGTTATGGTGAGGCTGGGATAAAACCCACCACCTGCAGGGCCAATCCTGTGTACCTCTTTGCATTTTGTCACAGGAATGTTGGATACAAACACTCAGAATGTAGAGAAATGAGGGGCACTGGTCTTAATAATATTGGACAAATTGTTAGACATAGACACATTCAGAAAACTGGAACCTAGTGACTTAACAACACTCTACCCTTGATCACACCCTAAACACTAGCTGAAAGTCTTAACAGTGAAGTGATAATGACTCACATTGAGTATTCTGTGGGATCCCTCTCTTGAACTGCCAGATAATTGCAGCTCTTAATGAGCTGTTAATCACACCTGGCCATCTGGAACACTGAGAGAGATTAGCATGAAGACTACAGAATGCTAAAGTAGAGACATTTTTAACTTCACTAACAGCCATGAAAATCTGCACTAGTCAAGGCGGGCTAGTAGAGAGTTAGCTGCACTAGCCCTGGTCAATTTGCACTAGTGTTTGGGCTAGTAAAACAATGTTAAGATCGACCCCTGATTATGGCATGTCCTCAATCATGATGGAACTTTTAACAAACTAATGGATGCTACTCATTGTAGAAATACTATCTGCTGCTATAATTATCCAGCTTTGCGTAATGGTAACTCAGAAAAGTCTGTGGAAGATATAATAAATCATTTTTTATTAGCATTCAAGTTGTGCTAGGGTGACATCACTAATAGTCTGCGAGGATTGTACATGCCAAAGTAAACAGTGCAGTGCTATAGTGTACACACATCTGCACCATAGAATACCTGCATGCATGTGAGGGACCCACTGCGTATAGAACATTTGAGACATGTCCTTTTAACCCTTACTGTGCTGCAGACTGATATTTCAGTCCAGAATTCCTATTCATTCTAATTCTGTTGGCAGCCTAAGGGTTAAGTGACATAAAATAGTGATGTGCATGGCTGTGATAGGGGTTGGAAAGCTGGAGTGTAATACAACATTTAATGATGTGCCAACAGAGATGGAGGGAGGAGCAGCAGCAATGGCAAACATATCCAAGGTGCTTACATTTCATGGTGCTGTCAAGCCACACAGATGAGAATAACTAGTACTGGATCATATACTGGGTCACCACAGAAATAATAGTTGTGGTTATGTGGCAATATGAGTTGGTAAAAATGTTGAACAAATGCAGCAGTATATTGACATGCTGTATTTGTTTCCTGGCAGGGAAGCATTAGATGATCCAGCTGCATGATACTGGTGCTGGGAAGAGTGGGGGAATTATGCTTTTACCCTTGATGGAAACAGTCCAGCAGGCCAGCCTTATGTTTGCCAAGTCTGTTATAGCAGTGAGGGGGTTATTACTAGACTGGGTGGGCCACCTGGTGGTTGGTGGAGGTGCCCTCACAGGTAAGAATGGAGCTACATGTATGTCTGAATAGTGAAGAAAGCAAATATCCACAATCCTCAGCTGTTATACCAAAAGGCTTTATTAGAAAAATTCAAAACATACCACCACAAATGAAACACAGGCAGCTCATCGCTGATAAGAACCCCGACTGGTTTCATACCTAGTACGTCATCTGGAACTACACAAGGGATCATTTAAAAATGCCTTGCTGAGAAACAATCCCAATTGGCTTTAATCGAACAACAGTTTAAAAATTCTAAACATCTGGATTACTCACTAACATATAAAATTGCCTTGGTTAAATTTGATATAAACAAGATGCTCTCTGAACAGGCGGAATACACCCTATTTCATATGAAAAAAAGATATTAGGAATCGGGGGAGAAAGCTGGCAAACTGTTAGCACATAGATTAAGAAAAATGAGAGGCCAGAACATTATTCCAGGAGTTAGAGATGTGCATGACAAAGTGCTTAGTAGAAACAAAGACAATAAAACGTTTAGGAACTTTTACACTCAGATCTGTGCCCCGAATCTCATTAATGCTAGGGAAGTCAGCCCATTTCTAGGTTCCATTCAAACCCATAAAATCCCAGTTGATCTTCAAAAGGAACTTAATCAGGACATATCATTAAATGAGATTAATTAGGTTATCAATCTATTACCAACAGAAAAAGTCCCTGGATTAGATGGCCTCCCCAGAGAATTCTTTAAATTAGTGGGCGCCAATATATCTTGTTATCTATTTTCCATGTACAAGGAAGTCTGGCACTGTAAAACCCTTCCACCTACCTTAACACAAGCCTTGGTCACCCTCATACACAAAAAAATAAGGATCCCCTTAGCTGTGCCAACTACTGGCCCATTTATTTGATGAACTCAGACTATAGAATCTTGGCAAAAATGTTGAAAACACGAATCCAGAAAGTCATTAGTGACCTAATTGGAAAGGAACAGGTGGGGTTCATACAAGGTAGATCTGGGGCTGACAGTGTTAGAAGACTTAAATGTCTTGTGGGCTGCTAATAAGTTTAAAGAACCATATCTTCTCCTATCCCTTGATCCATTTAAAGCTCCAATTTGCTCTCTTGGGATTACATGTTTAAGGTGATGGACCACTTTGGTTGTGGTACTAACTCTAGCAGCTGGGTATCCCTCCTCTGCAACAAATCAACTACCCAGATCCTCAATGATGGTGTTCTTTCCCATTCCATCACTTTGGCAAGGGGCACCAGACAAGGTTGCCCATTATCTCTGTATCAATTTATACTCACAATACAGCCCTTAATTAGATCAACTGCAGAGCACCCAGGCATTTTTGGAGTCAAAGTTTGTACACACATGCATAAGATTTTTACATTTGCAGATAACCTTCTGACCCTCACTAGACCAGCCCAATCATATTCTGCCCTTAAAATGTTACTGCCTCATTTTGAGTCTGTTTCAGGTCTGCAGGTGAATTAGAATAAATCACAAGTATTGTGCTGTAACCCTACACCTTATTTATTACAAAATTTACAGGAAATGTTTAATAAAAACTGGGTCAAGGACCAATTGACCTATATAGGCTTATAGATTGCCACCAAGGTAGAAACCTTGATGAATACCAACTTTCTTCCATTACTTCTGGATATAGAATCTGATCTCACCAGATGGAGTCACTTCAGTTTCTCAGTATGGGGGAACATAGACTGTACAAAAATTATTATAGCTCCTAAACTATTCTATATTTTTCAGATCATCCTTCTACTAAAAGAAAGTTTTTTACTTTATTTTTTATTTATTTGTGTTCTCAAATTAACACCTTTGAAGACAAGCTCATTACATAGGTTCCACGTCAGAGTAAAAAAGAAACAATAAACAGTGTGGCAAAATAAGTAGTTTCAAGAAGCAGTTCTAACCACCTTATATAAATCTGAAAAACATAGCAAATAAAAAACAACACAACATAGCAAAGGCAAATTGTACAAAGTATGCCTTTTTGTCAGAGAATCTGGACAAGATAGTATGAGTACCAACAAGGAGAGAGTAAGTGAAGAATACAAACAGGCGGGAGGGAAAGAACCATCAAGAAGGCCAGAACACAAGAAGGAAGGTGGAGAGGAAACTAAAAATATGTAATGAGGAAAAAGTTATGGCCATCTGCCTGATAAAGGTGACATACTGGGAAGGTAGAAGTGAAAGGGAGGTAGAAGGAAGATATAAAGGAGAGGAAAAATAAGAGCAGTGTGGATATAGTGGGAAACCTGGTAATTATAAAGAATGCAGGCCAATGAAGTTAAAAACCAGGATGTTTGTGCTGAGGACCAGGTGAGGCTTCGATGATGAGAGGGGAGGGGTGGGGGAGTTGGTGTGACCAATTGTGCGTCTTCCAAAGTGTTAGTGGAAGCAGTCACAGCTGGCCTTCTTGACCAGGCATGTCTTAAGCTTTTGTTTAAGGAGGCCTAAGGTGGCAGTGGAGGAAATGTCAGGAGGTAGAGTATTAATCCATGATGGGGCACGGTGGGTAAAGGCCCTCTGACCTAAGGAGGTACAACATCTGGGAATTTTAAAAATCATGCTTTCTGAAATTCTGGTACAGCGACTGTTTTCATAAGGAGTAAGAAGCTACTGTACACAAGACGGCATCAGGCCAAGACTTACTTTTTTAGCCAAAAGGCAGATTTGGAACCCATGTGTCCCTGAGAACTGGAGCCAGTTTGCCTGTTCATACAAGTCACATGTGTGGGTGAGCCGTCCGGACCCAATGACAAGTTGGAAGGCTTTGTCTCAGGCCACTTTGATGTGTCTGAGGGCTGTGTCTGATGCAGAACCATAAATTACTAGTCCATAGTCAACTAGTGAGACCACTGAACTGTGGATGGCAAGATTAAGAGCATCAGGAGTCAGACTTTGTGGATGCCTATACAGTAATCCAATGTGCACATTGATGGCCTTGGCAATATTGTCTAAATGTTGTGCAAATGACATAGTGCTGTCAAGCTTAACCCCTCGGTATTTAAAGTGCTTCACTTGTTCCAAGGGTATTAGAGATGTGCAAAATTAGAACATTATGTTCCATAAACTATTTCGCGAAACTTGAGCATTTCATGAAATATTTCACTGGTGCCAAATGCAAAATTTGGTGGGGAAATGTGAAATTCCATGGGCAAAATATGAAATTTTACCTGCAAAATGCAAAATGTTGCCAGCAAAATGGTGAAATTCAGGTAAAATGTGGCAAAATTTGGGCGAAATTTGGTGAAATTGCACATCTTGTGGTGACATTTTGTGTTTCGTGGGCAAAATTTTGCAATTTTCCAACCGGCCAAAAATGACACATAATGGCAGAATTTTGCAAAATGTTTTGCATGGTGAAATTGCTGATTTTGCTGCAATTTCACCAGTGAAATGAAATTTCACAACATTTCTAAAGGGGGTACCACCCACATTAGTGATGGTGAAGGGGTTGGAGCGATGCCTGTTTAGGGAGCTGGAGAACATCATCATTTTGGGGTTTTTGTAGTTCATGATGAGTTTTTGCTCACTGAACCACCGTTCGACTTCAGTAAAACTTTGTTGTAACTTACATTCCAGTAACTTCAGGTCCAGATTGCTAGTGAACAGGGCTGCATCATCTGCATACAGCAGACTCTGACATTGACAGGAATTGGGGAGCCAGTTGAGGAAAATACTAAATAAGAGAGACCCCAAGATGGACCCTTGAGGGACACCCAAATGAACAGATGTGCTTTCTGAGAGGACATTGGCTATTCTCGACTTGCTGCAAATGGTTTGTAAGATAGCTATTCAACCAGGCAACAGTATCAGTGTAGAGGCCTATGGATGCAAGTTGTTCGATCAATAGGGCATGACTGACCATGTCAAATGCTTTTGTCAAGTCAATAAAAGCTGCACCAACTAGGGCACCTTGATCCAAGGAGTTGTGCATGTACCCAGTAAACTCCAGCAATGCAGTAGTGGTACTGTGTCCTTTGCAAAATCCATGTTGATGTGGGCATTGTATGTTGTATTTATCTAAGTATTCAACCAATTGATCTGCCACTATTCTTTTGAGTGCTTTGGATAACAATGGAAGAATGGAGACAGGTTTATAGTTTGTATGTAGGATGCGATCACCAGACTTAAAAACAGGTGTCACCAAGGCTGATTTCCATATTTGGGGAAATTGACAGAATCTGAGAGAGGTGTTAATAATATGTGTAAGTGGATTCAGAATATCATCCAAAGTTAATGCCACAAATTTAAGGTCCAGGGAGTCGCCACTGTACCTAGACTTCCCTACAACCTTCAGGAGCTATTTCCTGGCTTCCCATTTTGAAAGGGCTCTGAAATGGAATGGTGGGTGTGAGTGGGGCTGGTCACCACTTACTGGGTTGGAGTGGAGGAAGAAGTCAGGGGGGGAACACACCACTCAGGTCAGCAAAAGCTTTATTAAATGTATTTGCAATGGTACCGGGGTCCAGATTAGGGACGCCATCAATGTTTACCATTAAGGGGACTGTTTTGATATCTTTTTCGATGACTTCTTTAAGGTTTGACCAGAATTTTCTGCCATCACTCAACAATCGTGTAAGAGCTTCCTTGTAATACTGATTTTTTGCTAATCTCATGGACCTTGTCCAATCATTATGAGCTTTTTTGTAGCTCTGAATGTCGGCCTGTTTACCCATGGCCCAGGCTGCATGCCACAAGTGGTCCCTAGTTTTCATATACTCAAGAAGGTCAGGCAAGAACCATGGGTTGCTGTGGCCTTTGATTTTCTGTATATTGGGGGTGTGTGGATGTCACACACTCTGTTGAACCGATGGATGAATTCATCAAGTGCTGTAACAACAGATCAGGAAGAATAGACTTTAGTCCACTCCTGCTTTTGTAGGCCAGCTTTCAGTAGTTCTAGGTGTCCATGCCTAAGGACCCTATTGGTAATAGTTTTAATTGTGGCTTAGAGAAGTTATTTGACCAGAGGAACAGGACCAGTGAATAGTCACTGCAATCATCAGGGAGTACTGCTATATAATAAATGTGGGCAGGATGGTTAGTGAGTACCCAGTCCAGTAATTTAGATGTTCCGGTCTTGTAGTTCATCCTTGTAGGAGTGCCTAGAAGCTGGGATAAGTGTACTGATGAGACTGCGTCCCTGTAGGGGCTAGCATAATGGGAGAGCCAGCTGGCGTTAAAGTCCCCAAGCAGAATAGTTTCCAAGTGTAGGCTCAGAGCACTTAGACACTCCATGAGAGAGTCTAAGCCTAGTGCCATCTGCTTGGATGGGATATATACTGAAAGAACAGTAAGGGATTTATAATGAGCCCCAAGGAGCACTTTCAAAGCAAGTGCTTGCATATTACCCCCAGTGTTGGGAAGTGGCAGGATTAAGCCCTGAGAGCTGTATTTGAGGTAGATTGCACATCCACCTCCACACTTAGTTAAGTGTTCATATCTGTAAATGGTATATCCAGGGATTGAGATAGAAGCATCAGCGATTTTGGGGGGAATGCTAAGTCTCCACAATTGAAAGAATGTCCTGACTGCGTTGCAGAATCCATGCGTTCAGGTTATCCAATTTAGGCAGCAGGCTGCAAATATTTATTGAGTTCGTTCATAAATTAGATAATCTTATAAGAAAATTTTTATGGGACTCTAAGCCTCCCAGAGTGAGTGTCCAAAAACTCCAGGCTCCCCATAAAGAAGGTGGTCTGGCTCTTGCCCACTGGGAAAAGTATAAATGGGCCTTTATGTTGAAGCAAATATCACTTCATATGCAGAACAAGTCAAAATATCTGAAACAAGAACCCTTGGGGCTACAAACTGAATAAAACATCTTGACCCACTATTCATTATTTGATTTTTTTATACATTGCCACCCCTTCAACTATAAGAGGTAACCCTTGGTTAATAGATGCTATCAAAGCACTTAAGAAGGTTAATGTGGTTATCAGTCCTGGCCTTCTCCCTCTGAAATTTACACCCATCCGGTCCAATTCTTGTATACTTACAGGTAATAACTCTTTGTCTACCACTGATTGGTCTCTAGCAGGTATTAACAGAATATGTGCCATTATATGTGAAAAATTGAATACCCTAATGACCTTCACTGAAATCAGAGAGAACATTAGGCTGCATAAGTTCCAGTTCCATTACTTCCTGCAATTGAGAGACACGCTCAAAGATTCAACACTCCTCCCTGATTACTCATTCCCTACTAATGTTGAGTGGGATCAAATTCTCAAAGTCGTCCCCCCTTACTAAAGGTGCTAGCTTTACCTACAAAATAATGAATAACTCCCTCACATCTTTATTCCTGTCCTCATCTGCAAGAAGAACATGGGAAACCAAGCTCAATGTTACTATATCCAACCAGGATTAGAACTCTGCTTGGAAACATGCTTACCAAGGGAATAGGGAGTTAAAAGGTAAGCTTATCCAGTACAACATCTTGTATCAATTTTATTTGTCTCCTAGCAACCTTCTCCAATTAGGTTGAACAACTAATAATACATATTGGAAATGCAACCAGTCAGGAGTCACCCTATCTCATATGCTTTGAAGTTGTCCCACCTTGACCAATTTTTGGAGAAATATATACTTTGCAAGCAGAACCAGTTTATCAACTACTCTGTCCCTCCCCTTCCCTCCCCTTCCCTCTTATCTCATTCCAGGAATCTTTCCACCCTCCACTTCCCTTCATTATCACCAGAAATTACAGCTCTCAGCTGCAGCCCTTGCAGCCAAACACTTAATCCTAAAATACTGGAAAGACCAAAACATACCCTCCCTGACTGAGTGGTACAATTAAATGAGTTATATGGCAAATAATGAGAGAATTAGTTATTTGCTCCCCAACAAGATGGGTGCATTTCTTGAAATTTGGAGTACTTTTCTGCAGTAAAATAGCAGTTGAATCCTCCATATTGTCTTTTAACCTGCTGTAATGTTCCGCTCCATATATTTCTTTAACCAATTCATCTAATGTAATTCTGTATTTTCCTTCTATCATATAGCATGTATAAGAACTATTTGATGTATCTTTGTTAGTGCTAATAATTTACTAGTCTGCTATACTATTTGTTAGTGTTTTTTATGGTATTATATAATGCTGTCACCAAATCGTATACTGTTTGCTGTAACCTGTTTTTCCTGTTCATTAATAAACATTATTATGGATAGGATAAAATGCATAAAATGGGCAAGGCAAGGCTATGATGGGTTTCCCCTATTGCAGGAGTCTGAATAACATAATGCCAGGGCCAGTCCTGCCACCATTTGGTAGGGTCTTCAGTAATTTGAGGACTTCTCCAGGGGACACTAGCTTTAATGGGGAGGGGGGTAATGTTAAGTGAGAATGGATTTTTTTATGATTTATGACAGCCTGACTGAAAAAAATGAAGCAGGAATCAAAACCATGGTGCATGTGTCATTTTATTGGTACAAGCTCCACATTATGTGTGCAATCTGCCAGACCATCTAATAGATGGATGTGGTCTAACAATGCAGACAGAAGCCAGCTTTGACAATACTGGCAAACAAATCCAGTTTTAAAACCCTGCCCTTAGTTTCTATTTGATTCCTGTGTAGAACAAATTGTTTTCACTGAACCAGTAAATGAATGTTCAGTTCTTGGTTCAAAAAAATAAGTGTATTTGAAGCTGGCTATTAAGCACTGGGCATATTCCGGGTAGTACATAACCTTACTAGCTGAGTCAGACAGCAATGTTGACTACTGTATGTAAGCCATTAAACACGCTACTCAGTGAGTTGTGTCACTTACCTATGTGCTTTATAGCCTGTCATTCATCAGGTATGCATGGCAGTTTGTTGTGCCATCAACCCCAGGCCAAAATCAAACTGTATCTGGAATATGGATGTTTTTCTAGTAGATACTGTAGGAGTGGAAGAAAATCTTCTCTGCTTCCTTGCTGATTTGGTATAATGTGATGTTTTCAGTTGCGTTAGGTTATGTTTATAAGTCTTACATACATCCACCCACAAAAACTATCCCCTTAAGGGGAATCCTCACCTCCCTTGCAGTAATGCTGTGGGACCTTTAGGTCCCGATTAAGAAAAATGCATTAGGAGCTTATTTAGCTTAGCTTCACCCCTGACATAGGTGCCTCTGCTGCTGCAAGCAGCCTGGCAGGTCCTCTCTGTCCACCGGCTGCCCCTTCGCTGTACTGAGTGCCGATCACCAGACCGAAGCTTCAGCCCTGACACAGGTGCCTCTGCTGCTGCAAGCAGCCCGGCAGGTCCCCTCTGCCTACCGGCTGCCTCTTCGCTGTACTGCCTGCTGATCACCAGACCAAAAGTACGCTGCTGAAACTTCTGGTGTCTCCACACCGATTGACCGGAACCATCGGCTATCCCTGTGGTTTGGCTGCTCCACTTCTTTAATTCTTTGCTACTCCTGTTCCTTTCGGATGTTAAGTTAATGTTACTTACCGATTCTGGTACTGGTTAAGTTTCTTCAAATTCTCCCTCCCCCCACGGCACCGCCAAAGGCAATCCATAGGCCTCTCACTAATATTGCAACTCCCCTTAAAGATACAGAATGCAGTTATAGGGCCTAACATTGTCGGTGTTAATCTTAACTCTTCAAGTTAGAAGACACCACACTGAACTCTAAACCAGCCTAATTTCTCCCCATTCTAAAGGTATCCCTGCGTCTACTCACTTTATACTCTTGGAAGAGACCACACTGAACTCTAAAGCAGCCTAATTTTTTACCAACTGAAGGAATCTGTGTATCTCACCAACCTGCAGATACAGCTGTATGAATTATTAAACTGCACATACTGAAAGCCACGGACCAGTACCCAAGATCGGCTCAAAAGTTGAAACCAGAAAGAAGAATGGGTCTTGACTATACCCCCCGCCTGCCAAGTCCTCAACACACAGTTTATCATTCTCCTGATGGTAACCCTGTGAATAATGAGTCCATACCTGGATAACACCTCGAACCACCAAGGTTGTGTACTTGCAGAAAAGAGTCCTCCAGCCCAGTGGGAGACCTGCAGTATCACCCAGCTATTTGACCATCCCCTCTACACCATGCCAGGTACCACGGCCCCCCAGGATTCAACACACCGATACTGTGCATATACCCAGGACTGCTTAGAAGCCTTTGCACCCCTCCAACAACACACAAGGCACAGACTCCCCGGAGAGCAAGGACAACCCACTTTTTCCCTAAATTACCTAGGATGCTCATTCTGATCCTACTACTGATCTAGGGAAACATTCACCCCAACCCTGGCCCTATGCCTGCCAATACCCAGATCCAGGCACCCACAGGGAGGTTGAGGATTGTGTCTTTAAACATTGGTGGCCTACTGGCAAAGTTCACTCAGTTTGAAGCCTGGGTGGCACTTATGCAGCATGATGTTATTGTGCTGACTGAAACCTGGCTCACACCCAGAACTGCTGACACGGCAATCTTCCTGAATGGGTACAACTTGTATAGGCTTGATCGAATGGCAAAAAGAGGGGTGGATGCCTAATCTACACCAGCAACCATCTCCAGTGTGATAAAGTCCAACTGCCTGCTGCCAGCAATGACTGTGAAGGCCTTGCAGTAAAAATCCTCATGGGCAAGTGGAAGAAAGGACTGATTGTCATGTCAGTATACATTCCACCTGGATGCCAGCAAACGGGGTTAAATGATTTTGCCAATCTCTATACCCAGGCAAGTCACAATAAGGAAACTATTGTGCTAGGTGACATCAATTCTAACTGGCTAGCCAGCTCCAGTTCCTCACACAGGGACCTGATTACTGGACTATGCCTAACAAGGTGGTCCAGAGTTGCACAAGAACCAACTACAGAATGGGAACAAGTACCCTGATTGACTGGGTACTGATCTCCCACCCCAAGAGAATTACCAATGTCCAGGTGCTCCCAGGTTTGCTGAGTAACCACTTCCCTGTCCTATGTGAATGGTTCTCCAAGCTGCCAAAACTACCCCCAAGGCTGGTGAGGAACAGAGTCATCAGAAATTGCTCTATGGCTGCCTTCAAGAAATACCTGGCCAACACAGACTGGAGCATCCTGTATACCTGTCCCTCTGCTGACGCAGCCCTCCAGCTCTTACTCAATTAGTTTAACTCGGCTGCAGACAAGTATGCCCCCATTCCTAAGAAAATGATAAAAGGGAGGTGCATGGACTGGATCACCCCCCAAGTCCTTGGTTTGATGCGTGAAAGTGATCTACTATGGCACTGAGCAAGGGTATCAGGGACAGTAGAGAATGTCCAAAATTACAAAGTTGCTAGATGCACATGGGCAATACGGCAAGCCAAGGCCTCCCACCACAGAAATCAGCAGTCCCAGTGCCTGAAAGATGGCAAAAAATTCTGGGCTACCATCAAGGACCTCGTAGGGACTTGTGACAGGTCGCCACCAACCATGCTCCACCACAGTGACAAAGTCATAGTTGACAAACTTACCATAGCCAATATTTTCAACGAGGCATTTACTGACTACAGTGCAGTCATACCACCTAAAACAACTGCTCATGAGGACAAAACACTGTGCTGTGAACACCTGCTCCCCTTTCTAGCACCAGTCCAAAATTCTACTTTTGGCAGGTGACCGCCAAGGAGGCTGCTACATACATTCCAAGAGTGCTGGGTAAAACAAGGATGGGTGGGGACAGGAGTGATATGAAACTTATCTCAATCACCCTCCCTGAAGTGGTCGTACCTATCACTAAGCTTTTTAATATGTCACTTCGGATGTCAGCCTTCCCATCTACCTGGAAAGCTGACCTGGTCTCTCCGATTCTAAAAGGAGGGGATCGTTCGCTTGTGTTCAATTACAGGCCCATCTCCATCCTGTCTCCTTCCTCCAAAGCGGAAGCACCACAAAAGAGCAACAGCAACAGCACCGACATCCCCCACAGCGACACTGCGGACCCGAAGCAAACTTCCCCGACATGCACCAGCCCGACAGACAGATCCACGAACCTTGAAAACGTGCATCCCAATAGACACCACCACAACTGGCCACAGAACGATGCACCACACAACTATCACCAATGAGAACGAGCCGCTGAGAGCCCCCAACAGCGCAGTGACACCGTTGGGATGTGCCAACTGCAAACCATGGATAACAGTACTGGCTGCTATGCAGGTATCGACTGGCACAGTGTCATGTACTGCCTAATAAATGCAGTGCATATATGACCGTCTGCAGGGGGCATAAATCCCTTCCTTACCCTACCGTCTACAACCTCCCATGTCCACCCCTGTTTACCTACCCCTTCCCCATTTCCACATTCCCTTATCATCCCCAACTCCTTCATCTACCCTTTTCCATTGAGCCCTCTGTCCTGTTCAATGCATCTGGCTGGTAGACATCATGTGTCAACAATTCATGCTTGTCCCTGTATGAACATTGAGCACCGTTCACTGTGAGGGTGTGACGCTGTGGATTGCAGGGCACTGTTGCTGTGGTCAGGTTGTGGGTGTCGCTGTGGTGGGGTCGGTGTGGGGGTGTTGGTCTTACTACATGCTTCCCTCCAAAGCAATGGAAAAAAATCACTGCAGACCAGCTCTCTGCCCACCTACACAAATACAAACTCCTCAGCCTGCAACAACATGGGTTCCACAGGTGGCACGGTACCAACACGGCCCTCATTGAATTCACAGCCTATGTCCATGAGGCACTAGACCAGGGACAACTAGCTGGAGCAATCTATATCGACCTATCCAAGGCATTTAACCTTGTGGATCACAAGCTTCTACTCCACAAATTAACCTGCATTGGGTTGTCCTCAGACACGGTTGGGTGGTTCTCTAGCTACTTGTCTGAGCGTTCACAGAAGGTAAAGATTAATGGTACTGTCTCAGAGGCCAGGAGAGTCACGGTCAGGGTCCCACAAGGGTCCATACTGGGGCCCCCTCCTGTTTAGCCTCTTCATAAATGACCTCCCAGCTGCATACTCCTCTGCCAAAGTCCTACTCTATGCAGATGACACGGTGCTATTCCTTAGAGGCTCCTGCCAAGACAGGCTGACCAGGAAACTACAGTGCAACTTCGACCTGCTACAGGAATGATTTAACACTAGCCTCCAAGTACTCAATAGTAAAAAGACTAAGACAATGTTCTTTACCAATCGCCAGAAGAGGAAATCCATCACACCATTTAAAATAGCACTCAATACTGACTCCACTCTCGAACATGTTCATTTTTTCTGGTACCTGGGGGTCACAATCGATGAGTTCCTCTCTTTCTTTTTTTTTATACTTCTTTATTGATTTTATTACACGTAAACATTCTACTTGGTTTACACATAATAGAACAAGTGCTCTAGTTAATTAACCATAATGGGTGTAATCAACATAAACATGACATAAAGTCCATTATACTACTGCTTCCCATTTTAGCCTTCTTCTCAAGTAATTCTAGTCTGGGCTAAATGGTTATTTATAGTCCCTTTGCTGAACAAGTATAAGAAGTCTCATGCCATGGTATATTGATATCCACAACTCAATTACTTGAGTAAAAAGAAATTAAAAAACAGTAAAAAGATCTAAACCAAACTTTAAGGTCTTTATCTGTTTTTAAAAGAAACTTCATTTTTTCAGTCATAACAAATGAGTGTATCAACCAAATGTATGCTGGTCTATGGTTATCCCACTGCAGATATTTCCTCGGAGGTGGGAGAATGTTCTCCATTCCCCCCTCCCATCGGAGGCAACCAGCATCACCTGTCCATGGGGGGGGGAGGATTCTCACCAGGGTTTTACCTGAGGGAAGAGAAGCTCTATCCCATTCTCTACATGTATTTAATTGTCTTGACCCCTCCACATCACCCATCTTGTCCATCGGTTCTGGAGAGCTGAGGATCTCTGCTGGAGTTTAAAGGTAATTTCCTCGAGTTGTTGTATCTGAGTGACCATCTCTAGCCACTCCAGGTTTGTCGGTGGACTGGCCTGGGGCCACTTTCTAGTTATTGTTTTCAGTGTAGCAACCGTCAATACCTGCCAAAGGTAGGCAGCTTCCAGTCCCTTAACCTCCCCAGGAATCTCTCACAACATGAGAACCTCTGGTCCCAGCTGACCCTGTACCTGAAATATCTGTTATATTGAGTTGATAATATGTGTCCAAAATTGTTGAAGGCTTAGGCAGCCCCAAAAGACATGGGTATGTGTGGCTCTAGGCTCCCCACACTGTCTCCAGCAATGTGAGGGTGTGCCCTGTTGCTGTCTGGAGACCACCACAGGCACCCTAAAGTATCTGGTCCTCAATTTCCAAAGAAACTCCTGCCATAGGGTGAGGAGGTAACCCTCCAAGTATTCCTCCAGCCCTTTTCAGTTGGCCCCCTTTTGCCCAATACCCCGATGTCAAAACACGGAAAAAGACCACTACAGTGACAGTCGCTGTAATGGTCCATTTCCGGTTTTCACTTCCCCCAGTGTTCTGTCCCTTCCAGACCAACTCTGACCTGGAGTTGAGAATCCTAAAGTCCGGGGGTGTGGGGGCAGAGCCCCCTCATGGGGTGAGCACAGCCTCTGCACAGAAAACACTGGGGGATTGGGCAGTACAATACCTGCGTTGTTATTGTGCCATCGCTGTACGGGAGTTCAGCAGTTTTACTGTCGAACTAACTTGGTGCTTCCCCCTTTTCCCACTGTCTCTCTGTGATAACCAAATTCATTTCTTGTTCCCATCCTTGTCTAATATACTCAGTATTGGAATTAAGCTGCTGTGTATATCTCTTGTAGAGGAGGATTATTGCACCTGAGGCATTCTCAGATTTCCAGAGTTGTTCAAAGCTCTCCTCCCTGGTCCCCAGGCCCCCTGTGGGCTGGTCCCGTCTACTTTTTTGAGTACTGTAACTACAAATTTGGCAATATCTTATGTTGTCAGATGGTGTAAGGCTAAAACACCTTTGGGCTACCCCAAAAGGGAGCAATCCTCCCTCTTGTAACAGCTGCCAGGGTGCCTGGAAATCTGCTTTGGCCTTAGTGCGGAAGCAGGAGTCCAGAGCCGCTGGGCCAAATTCAGGGTCTACTGACCACCATTGATACCTCCAGCCCCTGTCCAAATATGCTCTACCCATAGTCCCCCTTTTACATCCCTCCAGTGTAGTCTGGGTGGCTGTGAGCATGCTTTGCCTATTTTTTGGTTGTTCCCTAGGGTGAAAAATAAGGGCTGACAAGGAGGGGGATACACATGGGTTCTCATCTCAATCTCTTTCCAAGTGGCCTTATAAGTTGGATGACCCCACAGTAGCTCAGTCCTCATCTGGGTGGCAACCCAGTACCCTTCAAGATGGGGTAAAGCCAAACCTGCTTGCTCCTTAAGGAGAAACATTGTCTGTTTCTGGATTCTTGGTTTCTTGTTTGCCCATATGTATCTCATAAGTATTCTTTGCCAGGTTTCCAGATCCTTCTTTGGAATGATACATGGGGTTCCCTGAAAAAGATATAGAAAACGGGGCAGTACATTCATCTTCACCACTTGTATTCGGGCATGGAGTGGGAGTGGTAGAACATTCCATTTTTGGATATCCAACTTCAGTTGGTTCAACAAGGGCACAAAGTTGAGATGAAATAACTGTGAGGGTGATGTGCTAATATTAATCCCCCAAGTATTTCATCTGCTTTAAATCCCATCTCATGGGGTAAGAAGCCCTCAGATGGGGGGGGGGGGTATAGGAGATAGATAATATCTCTGTTTTTGAGGTGTTTAAAGAGTAGCCAGCCAGGGTGGAAAATTGTGTTAATTTGTCCATTGTTCGGGCCAAAGAGTCCATGGGGTCCTCTAGGGTAGAATGTCGTCAGCATATAAGGAAATCTTGTGCTGACACCCAGCAATCTGCACACCCTTGATTCCCTCATCTTGCCTAATACTCTGGGCCAGGGGTTCAATATATAGGCCAATAAGAGGGGTGACAGAGGGCACCCCTGCCTAGTTCCACTCTCCAGGGAGAACCCCCGTGCATGATGTCCATTTGCTCAGACATAGGCCATTGGAGTTTTGTATATTTTAGAAATCAAAGATAGAAAGAGGGTCCCCAATCCGAAACGGGAAAAGAACTCTTCTAGGTAGGTCCAAGACACTTTATCAAATGTTTTTTCTGTGTCACTGCTGACCAGAAGAGCAGGTGTTTTTGTAGAATTTAGATGGAAGATCTTTCTTAGATTGTCTTTGGCTTGGCTTCCTGGGATGAATATTGTCTGGTCTAGATTGACCAAATTCGGGATCAGGACTTCAAGCCTTTTAGACATAATAGAGGTCAGTATTTTATAGTTAATATTTAGTATTGAAATAGGGCAGTTTGAAGAACAAAAAAGGGGGTCTTTCCCCAGTTTGGGGATTACAGATATAATGGCCTGTGTCCATGGGGGGGGGCACTTGTCCCTCCTCTCCCTGTAAAGCTCGGAACACTCTGCCTAGTAGGGGAACAAGGCCTGGATGGAGTTTCTTGTAAAATTCCCCCCGGCAGCCTATCGGTACCAGGGCATTTAAAGGACTTTACCCCTCTAATGGCAGTGTCAGTTTCCCCATCCTCTATGGGTCGGTTTAAGTGATCAGCCTGCTCTTTTGAAAGTGAGGGGAGACGTAGATAACAGAGGAAGTCCTTGATATGGTCTCTAGGGGGTTGTGGTCCCTATTTGTATAAGGTGGTGTAGTATTCCCAGAAGGCCTCGGCAATCCTTACCACCCCCTTCTCTGTCTTATGTGTAGTGGGGTGCTGTACAGCCTGAATGGTTGTCCTAGTTTGTTGTGCTCGTAACCTCCCAGCCAGGAGCTTCAGTGATCTCGGGCCACCCTTATAGTACTTCTGTTTTAAGAACAGGAATTTTTGTTCTACTGAGTAGTCCAATATAGTAGAGAGTTTGGCTTTTAGTTGTTTTAGGGACCTTGTTATCTCCGTATCTATCTTAAGTTTTTGTAGTGCCTCTTGTTGTTGTATTTGGACCATTAGTTCTGATTTCTTAGCCTCCCTCTCTCTTTTCCTCCTGATGGACCATTCTATGAATTTCCCTCTGATGATCGCCTTAGTGGTGTCCCACAAAGTGGTCAGGGAAGTCCCAGGGAGGTTGTTTTCCTTCACAGTGTATTCAACAGTTTGTTGTATTGAATCTATCACTTCTTAATCTTGGAGCAAAGAAAGGTTTAGCCGCCAAAATGTATTTTTCTTAATCTCCCTCAGTCTCATGGTCAAAAATACCAGTGCATATTCAGATAAGACAAAGTCTCCAATTGACACCTCTTGTACCTGACCCACCAGCTCTTTTGGGATCAAAAAGTAGTCCAATCTGGTATAGGTTTGGTGCACCGCTGAATAGAATCTGTAGTCTCTCTTTTTACCTTCTAGATGGCACCAGATGTCTACATATCCTAGTTCCCGCAGCATTCTCTTGACTCGTTTGGCCGTATGGTGTTCCCTGCGAGGGGTCTGCGCTGTGGACTCCAAAGCAGGATTTAGGGTCAGATTGAGGTCACCTCCCCATATCACATCTCCTTGTGTCCATTCTTGTAGGGTTGTTATGAATTTTAAGTATAAGGCTATGTCTGACCTGGGAGGGAAATATACAGATGGCAGAGTCAAAGGCCTACCCTGCAGAGTCCCTTTCATCAGTACGTACCTCCCCTCCGAGTCAGACAGCATATCTGTTTTCTCGAATGGGACGTGTCTGGGGACCAAAATCACAACTCCTCTTCGGCACCCCTTTTCATATGAAGCTGTAGCAGTACTGCCAAAGCCCATAGAACCTAATTTAGTGTGTTCCTGGGGGGACAGATGAGTCTCCTGAAGAAATGTGAAGTCCACTGCTGCCTTTCTAAGGTAGCTTAGAATTTTACTACGTTTAACTGGACTAGATAGCCCATGGACATTATATGAGCAAAACTTTGTGTGTCTAGCCATCTGTAGAAACCCAAAGAGTCATTCTGTTTCCTTTCCCCTCATTAACCACACCCAAAGTACCAGTGCCCCCACATGGGAAACACCCACTGGCACACAGCACACTCATCAGATTTTGACCTTGTAAACACAGAAAACCTTCTGCCAACAGGGTAGTAACTTAAACTATATATTGAAAATTTGTTGTTCGCTTCCAAGGTAGGAAACCTAATATGTCAGGTTTCTGTTCTCCTCCCATCCATTCGGGTGGGGAGGTCAGAAGAGGAGGTGGTAGAATGCCCCATGTGAGTGGGACCCTCCCCTGAGGTCATAGGTATTGCTCAAGACCTCCAAATAGGTCCATAGATTGCATCATGGCAGCCCCCATCTAAGGCAAAACAGCAGTACCAAGTTGTTTCCCTCTTCTTCCCCCCCCCGAGAATTATCCTATTTCACTTGTGATGAATTGCAGAGGAGTATATTTGAGACAAAATGTGTCATCACTTGTACAGCCTGTTGAAGTAAAACAGCACAGTATCTCCTTCACTCCACAGCCTGTTTCGTCCCCCCTCCCCCGCACTCCGAGTACAGTCTCCTCATCCAGTATCCCTTTATCATGTACCATCCAAACATGCTCTGCATCTCTTCACCCCGTGTCACAAGTGTTCTTACTTCAATCAGGGGCTCTTTACTCTTCTCGCTTTGTCAGTCTGTGTCCTATGCAGGATCAATCTTGTAAAACAATTCATGCGGTTCCAGTCCCAGCTTGGTAATTAATAACAGGTTCTCCCTTCCCTCAACCATGACCCATGTGACTGCCAGGGCAGGCCCGTGATACTATTGTGTTCCAGAGGAAGGGGAGAGGAACCCCTGCTCTCTCTGTGGAGTCAGTGGGGGCAAGCCCAGAACTGAAAGGAGCACAGTGTCATCAGGTCTCAACAAGAAAAGAAAGTAAATAACAGAGACCCCAGCTAGCCAAGTGTGCTGTGGATCAGGTGCTCTGAGAGTTCGACCTTCAGTAGTCTTTCAATTAATTGATGCCGCGATGTGAAATCAGGCCCGTCATTATGCACCCATTAAGAAGAGCACCCTTCAGGAGGAAGCAAGGGGGCGAGCACAAACAGATCCGAGTGTCAGGAGGTGCTTCAGTGAGATCCAGTAGGAGAGTCATCAACCTCTTCTATGTGGAAGGCAGGGTGGGGGCTGAGGCATTGTCCCACAAATGGAGCACAATGAAAAAAAACACACAGTTACTTCTAGATTAGTTTCTCAGCCCAATGCCTTCGGGGATTCATGCTGTGGACCCTGTTCTCTCCTCTTTTACATTGCAGCTACTTGCTTGAAAAGTGCACGAGCTGAGTCCAGTGCAGAGCTCGTTTTTTTCCGACTCACAACCAGGTGCCAGTCCGTGTTCACCATCTGCTTCCGCTTCAAGTGTTCGGCTCAATGAATTGTAGGTTTTCACTCCCTCCTCCCAGAGAATCCTGAGCCTCACAGGATAGGGTGTCTGGAAGCAGATCTAATGCTCTCAGAGAGTTTTGAAGAAAGGAACCCACCATTGCCTGGCCTGTTGTATCTTGGGGGGATAGTCCTGGTCCAGCGACAGCCGGGACTCAAGGTATTTTAACTCTTTTTTTTCTGCCATGCTCATTTAAGTATGTTCTCCTTGGCTCTGTAGCTGGAGAATTTCATGATTATGGACCTGGGTCTGACGGTGGGGTTCTGAGGGTTTAGGCACCAGGGATCTATGGGCTCATTCAGTACGGATCTGATAGCCCTTTGGTAAATCAAGTATGTCCCTCAGGAGGTCCTCAATAAAGGGAGCCATGGGTTGAATCTCTGTGCCCTCCACCAAGCCATAGAGGTGGAGGTTATCCCTCCTGGATCTGCTCTCCAAATTGGTGCACTTTGCCTGTAGAGCCAGGGTATGCTGGTATAGTGAGCCCACTGCCTGACCCAGGAGATCCCCGGTGCTTTCAGTATTGGCTATTCTCTGCTCCGCCTGCTCGATTTGTTGTTCCATTCTGTTCAGTTTCTGCGACAGGTTTTGGAATTCCCTCTTGCTATCAGTGCGTGAGTCTTAGATCTCCCTCAGGAGAGTCTCGAAATGAGATCTGGACAAAATCTCCGACTCACCCTCCGCTTCATAGTCGGAGACATGTGGGCTGTGAGGAGATGTGCTCTGGCTGTGGGCCTGTGGCTTATCTTTGGATCTGGTACCATTGGGTTTTTTATTTGCTGCCTTCTGTCAAAATTTGTCTCCTCTGTCATTCCTAGTACCTTCCAGTGGCATTCTAGTTAAGATTTTTGTGAAGTTTAAGGATTTTGGAGGTTTTAAATTTTTCTCGGGGAGAGATCTCAACTCCTAGGCTGCTGCAGGTGCCGTGATGTCACCGGAAGTCGAATCCCTCTCTTTAGACGAACATTTAAGTAATATCACTAAGGCTGCAAACAGGAAGTTGGGGACACTCTACAGATTCCACTTCTGCCTTACCCCTGAAGCCAGGCTCCAGGCAATCAATGGCACAATTCTGCCAATCCTGGACTATGGAAACATGGTTTATGGTGCTGCCATGGCCACTAGCCTACACAAAGTCCACCTTACCCGCAATAAAGCATGCAGATTTGTCCTGGATGTGGATCACATCACACACACCTGTGAGCTCTACATAAGGACAAAGTGGCTCCCCTTCTGGAATAGAATAAAGCTCCAGACCGGTTTACAAGGAAAGAAGGCCCTACTGGGACTGTCACCTGTCTCCCTGCAGGCATTATTCAGACCTGCCCCAGGTGACCATACCACAAGAAGCGTCTCCAGGCATGCCTTAGCTCTTCCCTTCAGGAAATCAACCCAGGGGAGATGTGTCTTCATGGTAAGGGTTCCCACCTGGCTAAACGAACTTCCAAACACAATCACCAGCCTTCAACTCCTAGGGCACTTCAAATCCGAACTCCATAAGTCCATCTCTCCTCCAGTCCACTGCCTGTGTCAAAAGTAATCCCAGCATCCTGCCCACCACTCAACTGCCCACTTGCTCTGGCCAGGTTGCACCTACTCCCCTCCCCTCCCCCCACCAACTCCCCCCCACTTGTCCTATGTCCAGTACCCCTCACTGCCTCCCCCCACCTGCCCTCTGTCCAGTTCACCCACTCTACCACCTGCCCAGTTCCCTGTCCACTTCCTCTTCCCCCCACTCCTCCCCTCCATCTGCCCTCTGTCCAGTACAGCCATACTACCCCAGCCCATTTTCCTGACCTGTTACTTCCCCTGTCCCACTCCCCCCACCTATCTGCACTTGCCAAACCCCAGCCTGTCTCTCTTGCACTTGACTTCTCTCAGATGTCTGCACATTGAGTACCTCCATTGGAAAATTGACAATGCCACCAGCTGCTTCATTCATGTCTTGACTTGTGTAAACCGTAAATGTATTTTCTACCCCTTCCTATGTAAACTCTATGTTAGTAGTATAACCCCAGTGTCAATTTGCCTGCTGTAATTATGCTGTTACAACAAAATATATCTCCTTAAGTGTTGACACGGATCCTTTGTAAACCAGCTCTTAGCTCAAAGGTTTGTAATTCCAAGTTCCCAATAGATAAATAATTTTTTTTTTTAATTTACCTACTGGCTTGTAATTTAATTTCTTATCTGGTTGATTCTGCGAACCTCCGCTAATCATGTTAATGAACTATCCTTCCCGGTGTCCCCCATGACCATACCTCTGATGATGCAACTGATGGACTGAGCTGCAAATGATGTCTATGTGCCAGCAAGTCACTTTAGCTAGCATTAGTGTGAAGGAGTGCATGATCGTGCTCATTCTCACAGTACCAATCAGGCTAAGCGTAGCGTGATCAATGCTGGTGGAATAAACACGATCATCTGCTCCTTCACACTAATGCTAGCTAAAGTGACTTGCTGGCACAGAGATGTCCCCCACAGCCACTGGTAGATTTAGCCACCCTGTGGGTCTTGAGACCACAGGACCCTTCTTGGCCAGCCACAGGAAAAATGTTAATGTGCACTGCTGCATTAATTTAACCCCTCACACCTACAGTAAGAAGAGACACTTTTGAAGGTCACTTTGCATCAACATCTGTTTCATTCTGGTGTGAAGGGGTTAAATTGAGCTGCTTGCGTGCACAATTAACATTACAACCATGTGCTGTAATCAGCAAGGAGTATATGTTCTGTGACAGTCTGGGCTGATCTCTGACTCAAAGAGCTAGAAATTTACAGACAACATTTTGATGAGTCTGTAGAGTGCTGGACCAGTGTGTATCAGTGTACTACTGCCACAAAGAAGTGAAGCCTGCTGTTTTGTGTCCCTTTTGTCTGTTCAGAACACCTCATGCTCTGGTCCAGCACATACAGTCCATAACTCTTGAGTCATTGGT
Organism: Neoceratodus forsteri; assembly: GCA_016271365.2. Lineage (NCBI taxonomy): Eukaryota > Metazoa > Chordata > Ceratodontiformes > Ceratodontidae > Neoceratodus > Neoceratodus forsteri. The sequence continues at coordinate 251,471,219 of CM028134.1, forward strand.
TCATTGTTCTAACTGCAGTATCATGGTACTGCAGCTCCTTGTGTTTGCTTGGGCAGACACACATTATGTGCACAAAGTAATGTTTAAACATTAGGGTTAACCTGACATTCTTACATCTCATCTATACTTTATCAATTATTGCAGTAAACTTTTATCTCCACTACACTTTATATATTACTTGATCAGTCATATCTGCAGGATTCTCCTGCTAATTTCTCTCTCTCAACACATAACCTTTCAGAGAATCTCAGAGATCTAGATGGTTCTCGGTGTTTTGATTCAAGGTTATACAAGTGATGATTTTCTGTCGACTGTTTAAGTAAATCACTACACTGAATCATCTGCACGACAGTGTGGCATGCTATGTTACACATAACTTGGGTTTTCTTTAAAATGTTTACAAGATCTGTGATATGCCCTTTACAAGTTTTCTTCTCTGCCAGGACAGAACTGTTAATTAGTAATGCATATTTTTCTCCTTTACAGTGATGCGTACTGGTATACCGTGTACAAGGCGACCACGATTGAGCACTTTTAAAAAGGGTGACTCAGTCATGGCACCTGTGTACAGCACTACCTGGCAGGGTAGCGACCAGATACGGGGGTTGACGAGTACAGCGACAGGATGTCAGCTGTAATATACACGCACACGGGGCACCATGTCATCACGATGGGTGGAAGGGAGAGAGGGTATATAAGTAGTGCAGCAGTTGGCTGCTGAGCTGGCTGTGTGGTGTGGTAAGTAAGTGGTGGGCTGGGATTAGGAGGTGCCCGGTTTGATTCTGGGCACGATCTTTTTAATTTTTTAAGTTTACACACCCAACATGCATTCCCTGGAGTTGAGAATTCTTAAGTAAGGGGGTGTGGGGGTGAGATTGCACAGCCCCGCATAACATAGAAATCAGTCACCAGTTTTCTACCGCCATGCAGTGTTCATCGCTGTAATTCATTTCGTGATGTACACTCGACCAAATAGCAATTGCTATTCCGCGATTGCTGTTATGACATAAAACCATGCGTACTATAGCAGCTGGGTTATTCTGTCTTCTGTGGTACCCGTTATGATGTGCCTTGCAATGTTTTACTTTTAACAGTTTTGTTTTATGATTTTCCCACTTTCAAGTCCCATATAAAGCACCTTGACTCTATATGGGACTTGCTTGGCAAAGCACTGATTACATTTTTCAAAGAATGTAGTCAGTGAAAACATTTCTGAACAATGCTTGAGTGCGATATCTTTTGTGTGTATTTTGTACCTTTCAGTTATATTCTACTTGGTGGCATCGCACTTTAATAGTACGCAGTTATCATTCAGTGTGTCTTTGGCATTGTGACTGGTGCAAAATGGAAGATGATCTTGTGGGGATAAGCAGTCTGATTTTGTCTATGAATTTTATTTATAAAATGTGCCATGAAAATCCTGTAACCTCACTGGTCATATGTTGTCATATGATCACCAATTATTTTCTGACAGCCGCACACCTCACCTGAACTATACGTTTTTTTAGCAAATAAAAACCCATTTTTTTCCCACCTCCCATGCTCGCTAGTCCCCCACTCCTTCGGGCTCCACAGGTTCCCCTCCAGCCCTACTGTCCTTACCCAGCCCTCCTCTGGTCCTCATATGGCAGCCGATCCCTGGGATATCCCGGTGTATCCCTTCGTCGGGCAGGTCCCCCCTCCTCCGAGGGGGAAGGCACTGGGGAGAGAGGAGATGGCCCCAGCACACACTACTAGGGCCTGGGGATGCTGCTGAGGAGCAGAAGGCCCTGGGAAAGCACTGGAGGCTCTCAGGGAACAGAGAGCCTTCATCCGGCCGCCAGCGAGCAATTTTTCCCTTTTTCTGTTGGGGGCAGCGTAATGACATCACAGCATATGCCGACATCCGCTCCTCCCCCAGTTAGCATTGGAGCCATGTGTCCTGTGATACTCCCAGACTCCGCTAGGAGCCAGCAGGCGCTGGTCCAGTCCCCTACCCTTCCCCCAGAGAAGGAGAGCTGTCCATGAGATGCTCAATCCTTCTCCCCCCGGCCGGCCCTCCAGCGACTCGGGCTTATTCCCGAACCCGGGTCACTGGCGTCGCAAGCGGAAATCCAACCACTGTGCCGGTGGGCCGGCTAAACCCATTTTTCTAAGTGGGCTAAGACACTCCAGGGTGTGCCATGGTAAGTGAAATAATGCACTTTCTTGGGTGGTTTCAGCACTCAGCTACACCTTGTGCCTAACAACCACCCAAGGCATTTATTATTCCCTTATAACCACACACGCTGTCATGTGTTATCCCTTATGTATTCACACCCTTATGAATGCCATTATGTAAAATAAACCCTAATGAGCATGGGGATTCTAACTCCTAGCCTAAGGAATCAAAACAAAACAGTCATCCACATAAGCATGTCTTTCATCCCAGTCCCACCCCATGTGTCCAGACTTGTCTGTAGCAGGAACCAATTGGTTGATGGGCATGAGGATTCCTGATACCAGGTGCCGTCTCAACATCAGAAGCATTACCCTGCAGAAGGGCACACTCCACTGATACTAGGCTGATGCAATTTCTTGATCCTGTGTCTCCTCAGGTCCGCCAGTAAGATAATGCTGGCCACTGTAACCTGTGGTGCTGGAGTCTGGCATGGCATACTTTACAGGGGGACAGGGAGGGATAGAAGGTAGGGGGCATCACAGGCAGATGTGTGCCTACAAAAAGAAATAATAAAATCAGCAGAATCCATTGCACTAACCCCCCTTCCCTAGAGCTGCTTAAAAGACCTTGCAATTCTTTTAAAGTTTTTGCTTTCTTGTCCCCTTTTTCTCACTCCTTGATTTCTAATTGGGTTTCTTGATATCAGATGCCAGTTGAGATGTTAAAGAGGATGCAGCTCAGCTGTATAATTTAGGTAATTATATGCTCTGGGGCTGTACTGCTGTATAGTACATTTTATTCAATTTGTAATAGACACTTCTTTGTTTTATCTTGGTATAATTTATCATGACAGAAAGCTGCTGACCACCACCCTCCATCCATGGCTCTTCCTTGCCCTGCATTGGTACCGTGTACTCGTCCCTCCATCCACCACCATCAATTTACAGTATTGCTCCTACTCTGCACATGTATTGCTTTTTTACATTTTCAAAATTATTTAACATTATGCAGCTTATTGTACTGCATTTCACCACATGTAGTAGTTGCTTTGTGCACAATTGTTATTGTTTTGTATTTATTGCACCTTGTTAAACTGTACTATCCCCCCACCACCCTACCCCCAAATACATAAATACATGAATAAGTAAATGTGCCTTGTTGCTTTTTTCTCACTTTGTTCCCCCTTGTTCCACACTCATGGATGGCACCTAGAAATGAGCTTTAGCCCATTGTGCCTATCCTGGTTACCAGTGGTTTACAAATAAATAACATGCCATGCTCAAATATACAGTTTTTAGAAAATGCATTAAAAGTCATGTAACACAAGCCTCTGCATTGCATGCTTATTTTATTAAGAAACAATGGGCTACACAAACCAATGAGTACTGTTTAGTGCAGTGTGTCTTCCATCTGACCCATTGGCATGTGTTACACATCAATTTAAAACAGCCGCAGATTGCCCTGGTTCAAAATGTTAGGGCCCCTAGCTTGGAAGTACAATTACAACATTGCGCACAGAATGAAACTGATTTTGTGATAGTTAGTTAATTGTGTTGTGGTTCTGCAAGGAAGTCTAATGTTACTCATACTGTATGTGGTTGTGGGAGGGCAGGGCCCTCTGAGCCCTGTATTCCCATCATGCATACATTTTGTGATTGTCTCTGATTGTCATGTGAAGGGCCCTGCGCTCCCATCTATACATAAGTGTACAGATATTTAAATGATATCACATCTCCATGTGGAAGGGCCCTGTGCTCCCACTATTACATAATATAGGGCCCTATGCTCCCATTATTGCATAATGGGATCCATATGTGTGAGCACAGGTCCCGCACTCCCATGTATCCATAAGTATAGAGACATAGCGTAGGCCTAGAGCCATTCCAGGTAACCCTTGTGCTGCAAAACTTGCAATATCTCAGTAACCATAGGAACTTTGGAAAACATACCACTGCAGTTGTATTCATGACCTCGTCACTTCCACACATGCTTAGCTATGCTTAGTGAAAAATCTGTATCTCTAATCATTTCTGAGATATAGGCACCGAAAGGTGGCATGGGTGCCACAGAGTTATCCTATGGGAAATTACAAAACTCCAGATGCTATTACTATGGAACTGCTGTAATTTTTTTCACAAAACCAGCAAAAGGCACATCTGTGGGGTAAGGGCTTGCCACCCTGCAAATTTCAGCCCAAAAGATCTAACTGTTTTTTTTTTGCTATGAAGTGGCAAAGAAACAGTTTTTCTGGGGCTGTCTACCTGTGGAACTTTTGCAAAAGTACCATTGGTTTAGCTGGTGTAGCTTCCGCAAAAGTACTGCAGAACTTTCACGAAAGTCCTACCGTTTTAGATGTGGGACTTTCACGAAAGTATCCACAGAACTTTTGAGAAAATTCAAGGTACTTTCATGAAAGTTCTGTGGCTCAGATGGTGGAAAAATTAAAAAAATATATCCTGGCATTGTATCAAAAAACTGATGCCAGGGTCATATTCCTAGGGCCTTGATTAGGTAAACCCAACTGTTGGTGTTCACCAAGTGGTATAATTTTTTGATCTACATCATTTTTTCTGCCTCACTAACTGAAAACAAGATAGCGGCAGCATGAAAGTACTAAACCCATTTGCGGCAGTAAAAAGTGCTTTCGCAAAAGCAAAAAGTGCTTTCCAGTGTGACATATATTTTTTTCCCTTTGACTATAATGGGAAATTTTAAACTTTAATAACTTTTGAGTAGATTAATATTTTTTCACCAAACCTTCAAAAGGCACTTCCCTGACCCAGTCCCCATATACCCTGAAAATTTCAGACCAGACGGGAAACTATTTGGGCTGTAGAGATAAGCAAAGAATTTGCCGAAAACTGAGGATTTTTCACTCTTTTTCACATTCCTCAGCTCTGCAACAGCAAATACAAATAGAGCAAAACTTTCCAGATCCAGAGATCTATGGTACCAGACCAAGCTTGCAAAATTTCAGGCAAATCAGTGAAATGGTTGCAAAGTTATTAAAGTGCAAAAGTTTGAATTTAACATAAAAGTGCCCACTCTATCCTACCTATACCTGCGCTACCATGCAGGTTCACACACCATTGCTGGAATGTGTCTGATGAACCGCATGAGAAGGAATATGCTTTCCACATAGCAAAACGTTGTTTCAGGTGAGTTCAGTTACTTATGTAAATTACAGATTTCTAACTATGGCAGGCCCTGACAATACGGGGTGTTATGTGAAAGCAGTGGGCACAGAAAGAGAAAGCAAGCTGATGTCAGCACTGTGTGTATAAACAGTATTTATTATCGCTGTGCTGACGTCGGCTGTATTTATCACACTGCAGTGAAAATAACACAGGCAATCACACTCTAAAAGCTCTCTCCCCCTTGTGTGTGTGTGTGTGTGTATATATATATATATTTATGGAAAAAAACTGCATTTGATTCATCAGTTGGGGTTGAAGCAACAAAAGTCAGGAGATGAGATGTTAGGGGTGAGCATCAAACCCCCCACAGCCCTCCTCCACAGACTGACAGATGCCGGGGTGTGCCATGGGGTCATGCACCCCAACTCTCACCCATTCTATGTGTAGGCAAGTTGACATGCTACAGTAAAGGAGACTGGGGTGAGTTGGGCTACGACCTGCACCCAGCATCTGTCAGTCTGTGGAGGAGGTGGGGGTTAGGTGCTCACTCCTAATATCTCATTTCCTGACGTTTGCTTCTTCAACCCTAAGTGATGCATTAAATGCAGTTTTTTACCATAAATTTCCTTACTTTTTGGAAAAGTGTAATATAAGTAGTAAAAAACATATATTGGTGGGAGCCAACGAACCCTTGGGACACAAATGTAACAATATCTCATGAACCATGCAACCTACAAAAAATTTCCACTGCAGGCTTACTGTATGATTTAAAATCTTGTTCCAGTGGCATAGATTACCTAATGGTGATCTAAGCCACCAGTAGCAAAAAGTCTGTATCTCACTTCGTTTTTGAGATAACAGCATCAAAAGGTGTGACAGAGACCGCAATGTAACCCTATGGTAAAAAGTCAACTATGTCATTGAATATCTCTGCAACCAATTAAGTCCCCAACACATAAACAGCATAATTCACATCTCTAGGATATGCCCTCAGCACCCTGCAAATTGCAAGTAAAAAGACTAAACCGTTATTGAGTTATCCAATTCTAAAGTTTTTACACCTTTAAAAATGTTTCAGTTATGAGAAATCTTCTGCTGTGAGCTAACAAAATCTTCAGCCGTGAGGGCCCATCTGGTTGCACCAGTCTGGGCCATCTGGTCATCCCTAGGGTCATCTGGTCTTCCCCATGAACATCTGGTGGTGAAAATCTGGCTATCTGGTCATCCCCTTGTGGAGGAAGCTCACAGCAGAAAATTGTCTGACAGCCAAAGATTTTGCAGGCTGGCAGCGAAAAAATGTTAGCGAGTCACGAACAAAGAATTTTAAATTTTAAAATTCTATTTTGTGACAAAACCAAAGCAAACCAAAGGCATGGTTCGATAGAGGGAGTTCCCCTGATCAAAACCCATGCCTCATTTGCCCCAAAAGTCACCCATGGAGAAAACAACAACCTTTTCCGATGGAAAACTGAAAACAAGATGGTGGCTCTCGTGACTGAAAAGTTTCTCACAGCGGAAGATTTTTTGCCATGAGCATGCAAAATCTTCAGCCATGACAGGATGACCAGATAGCCCTGAGGCCATTCTTTTACAAAATATACATGTACATTTTTTTGTGAACAGAGCATGCTCAGAACTCAAAAATTCAAATTAAATAACTTTGGAATGGATTAATATTTTTCCACTAAACCAATGCTGGATTGTTCCTTGACCTAACCTCTTTTTACATTCCACGTTTCTCACCAATAGACCACACGGTGTCTGCACAGTGCCACGGGCAAAAAATGCATCAAAAGTGGCAAAAAGTGCATTTTTTTGCACTTCACTGCATAAAAACCATATGTCCGACCAAAATTCAGCTTGGTAAATCAAGAGATCTACCATACCAGACTGAACATTCCAAATTTCATGCAAATCTGTTTAACGGTTGTAAAGTTATTAACGCACAAACTTTGAGGTTTAACATTAAAGTGTCTACTCAACCCTAACTATAGGGGCACAACCACACCCCTATAATATATCTATATATGTATTTATTTATTTAAACATTTTACCAGGTGGGCGTACTGAGCAGACTACTGCTCGATTCCAGAAGCATCCTAGTGGGTGGGGAGCAAGGGAAGTCAAACAGTCAGAGTTTATATACAATAATAATACATAAGTGCAAAATAGCAATGCATAAGTACAGGACAATATTATGTACAGAGAAATACAGGCAAAAATTAGATACAAACAGCTTATACATTGTTGTAAGGATAATTGGAGATGCACAGAAAATAGAACACTAGTATGTAAACATGACATCAAAAGTGTAGGCACATCATATTTTACACAGAGATAATCAGGAAGTGAGCCAGTAAACATAGCGTCCACATGGGCAGTTAGGATTAGCTAGGGGGAGAAGGGGTCACCACCCTTAGGAAGAGGGATGACTATGGCATGCTTCCAGTCAGTTGGAACAGAAGCTAGAGAGAAGGATAGGTTGAAGAGAGCAGCCAGTTGGGAGGCAATGGCTGGGGCTGACAGGATGAGCATTTTAGCATCCATACCTGAGGGGCATTTGCCTTTTGAGGGATTTAAAGTAAGCAGGGTAATGTAGATGTCTACCGGGGAGACCTGTTTGAAGGCAAAAGCATGGGAGGTGGCTTGAGCAGATTGTGGAGAGGTGGGCTGGAATGGTGAGGATGGGGAAAGAGAGGACAGCAGAAAGGCCTTGCAGCTTGTGAAGAAAGAGTTGAATTCAGTTGTAACCACTAACGGGTCTTCTAGAGTGGTATCGCCCATCTTAATGACAGGGGAAGGGGTTGGGAGGGAGGGAAAAGAATTTGAATCACTTTCCAGAATTTGGTAGGGTTGTTTATATTTGATAGGAAAGTGGCTCGAAGTAATTTGCTTTAGCCTGGCGAATTTGCCTAGTGCATGCATTCAAGAGTGCGATATTTCTGGTAGGTGAGTACCGCAGCTTTATGTGCCTTCATGCCTGGTCCCTGGTTCTGATACTAGTCATGATGGCAGCGGAGATCCAAGGCAGGGTAGGCCTCAAACATAGGTACATCTAAGAGGGGTGTAGGAGTCCCAGACCTAGAGGAACTTTGTCTTGAAAAAGTCCAGTGCCAGGTCTAAGGAGGAGGTATGAGAGATGGCAGAACGGTCTACATTTGTAAGGGTATTTAGAAGGGACTCACAGTCCAGGGTTTTGTAGGATCTAACCAGTAGGATTTGGGGGAGTGGTCTTTGGACTAAAGACCTTCCTTATTGAGAATATTAAGGTGGTGGTCGCTCAGGAAGTCAGGCAGCAAGCCAGCAGCAAATATCTGATGAGGGTGTGATGTGAGAGATCAGTCTAGCAGGGAGTGATTCTGTGTTTTGGGGTTCAGGTGATTGGGTTCTGTGATCAGCTGGGCCAGGTTTAGTGCGGCCACCTCATTTCATACTTTAGTCCAGGAGGGGGACAGCGAGTTTATATTGAAGTATCTCATGATGTACAGCTCCCCTCCTGGGGAGAGGAATTTGAGGGCCATTAGAAGGTCCTTGATAGAGGATGCGGGGGAATCAGGGGGGTGGTAGGAGCCAGCAACATAGATGGGGATTGTGTGGGGTAGGGAGATTTTTATCATGAGGGATTCTATAGCTTGTGAGGTTGGGAGAGGTAGCAGCACGGTGGTTGGTTGGAGAGTGGAATTGATATACATTGCTATGCCGCCACCCCTTTTGCCACTAAGCCAGTCGTGGCAGATTACCATGTAGCCAGGGATTGAGATGCTTGCATCCGATGTGTGGGGTTTCAGCCAGGTCTCTGTTATGATGTGAATGTCCTGTTTTAGGGATAGGACAATTGGCTGCAGCAGTGTGATTTTAGGGAGGAGACTACAGATGTTTAAATGGGCCATCCTGAGTCCATGGGGGAGCTGGAGGGGGGACTGGACCCGGGTTCTGTTTGATGTCCCCTGCCATCAATAGTAGCATGATTACCATGAACTTAGATCTGGATAACTCTGGACCACTGATAGGGGAGGGAGAGTTGTTTAGAGGTAATTTGGTAATCAGTGGGGGAACTTTCAGAGCAATCAGGCCAGCATGAAAGCTAGGGAGTAGTATGGAGGGGCCCGGTGTCCAGGAGTGAGGATGGATGATAGGAGGCAGGAGGTGGGTGGAGGTGATGCAGCTTGGTGGGGGCGGAGGCATGGGGTGTGTTAGAAGATGACAGACAGGTGCTGCTGGATAGATGGAAGGAGGTAGGGACACCAAGGGGATACAGAGGATGAGGACAGTGATGTGGAAAAGAGCCATAGTGTGAAGGGCTGAGGCATGTGTGAGAGCTTATAGAGAGGAGAGTAGGAGGAGCACAGGTAGTGCTGGCCAGAAAATGGTGCTGGAAATTAGGATTAGTTAGATGAGAAATGTGAGATCAGCCTGTAGTGGTGAGCAGAGATAAACTGCAGATGGGAGTTTAGGCTGATTGGTTTATTTTACTTGCATGTTATGTGAGACACAATATATAGGGAGTTGTTCACCAAGGGTGGTGGTGGGGTAGCTGACGCAAAGCATAGGCAGGGCAAAAATTCCTCACAGCAGCCATTTGAGAGACCATGGCTCTGGCTCCAGTTCCAACTGAAAAGCGTACCTCTTTGGTATCCAGCAGCTTGGGTAGGGCAGAGGAGAGAATCGGGGGCCTCATAACCACATGCCGACTGCTGTGGAAAGAAAGGGAACAAGTCATGATTTTTATCAGGTATGGCTGGCGGAGGTACAGGCAGTGGGGGGGAGTGCCTAATCAGCAGACAGCAGAATAAATTTAAACGGATTAGTTTAGGACTTAAAATATTATGGTGCTTTAGGGTAGCTATGCTTTTATCCCTAGAGATACCAGTGCTGTGCTGAAATAGTGTAACAAATTAGGCACAAACAAGAAATCACGGAAGCGAGTCGTGCAAGTACTTAAAATAATTTTTTTGTAAATTGATTTGCTTTGGGTATAATAAATATAAGGCAGCTTAGAACAGCTGTGTGTGCCTTATCCCTGCAGTCACCAGTGCAGTGCTGAGCTGGCGTTTCAAAATTTGCATGAGAAAATCAGGGAACAAGTTGTGCAGTTCATTTAAAATAATAAATATTTTCAGTAACCCCTATTACCCAGTTTAGACTCTGGAGTGGGCTACAGAGGAGTGCACTTAGTCAGTAGCATAGGGAGCCAGCAGAAGACTGGCAGGAACAAGTAGGTTAAATACTTAAAGAACCTTAAATAAAGTCACAAAAACCATGCAGATGGACTAAATCAATTAAAGTAAACTTAAGAACTGACAATTAATACTAGTAAAATCACAATAATCAGAGAGCAGAAACTATCTGAACTGCTGCGGTGACAGAAAATTCAGAGAGTGCAGAAAACACAAGTCAGTCTTGGTTCCAAAATCTGAAATTCCTCACCGCAGCGTTTGAGAGACTGCAGCTCGGCTCCAGTTCCAACTGAAAGAGCATGCCTGGTTGGCATCCAGCAGCAGGGAGGCAGAGGGAGATCTGGGGCCGCTCGCGACTACATCGCCAACTGCTGTTTGGCATCAAGCAGCTCAGAGGAGGGCAGAGGAGAGATTCAGGGGCTCTCACGACCACACGCTGACCGTTGTTTGGCATCCAGCAGCTCGGGGAAGAGCAGAGGAGAGATTCGGTGGCCCTCACAACCATTCACGAACCGCTGTTTGGTATCCAGCAGCTCGGGGGAGGACAGAAGAGAGTTTCGTGGGCCCTCATGACCACACAACGACTGCTGTTTGGTGTCCAGCAACTCAGGGGGAGGGCAAAGTAGAAATTCGGGGGCCCTCATGACCACATGTCGACTGCTGTTTGGTGTCCAGCAGTTCGGGAGAGGGCAGAGGAGAGATTTGGGAGCCCTCACGATTACATATATATATATATATATATATATATATATATATTGAAGACAAGATATGGTGCCGAGGTATTTTGGTTGCAGATAGTCCCAGTGACTGCTAAAATATATTTGGGATACTCTGACATGAGAAAAAAAATGTTTTTGCCTAATCATCTGGGCAGAACCCCTGTTTTGTTCTCTGTTTATGCAAGTTGAACCTGGAGCGTTATTAGCCATATAAAATCTATGGTTGCATGAAGGTGTATTCTGTAAACAAACAAAATTATAGTGTTAATAAACCACCGAATAAATGAAACGTCCATGTGAATGTTACTGTAACTTCATTTTCATTAAGTACAAAAAAGGTGTGTATTACGGAAGAATCATTCATTTGATGTTATACTAAGCAGCATTAGTGTTTTTAATATGTATAAAATAACTAAAATTAACTTCTTTGTGGCCCACCACAGACATTGCATTGAGTGCACAGTAATCAGTCCATAAGCATTATTTCATCCTATAGTCATGCCCCTTTGGCTCCACCTTTGATCTGGCTCTGCCCTTTTATTCCTGCTATAGGACCCTTCTTAAAATTCTGGATCCATCCCTGCCCATGGCTCTGTCTGTCAGTTGCATCATCAGAGTGCTGGCCATTGGGACACTAAGAAGAACATTTCATTGACATGGTGGGTGGAGGGTCACGGGATTAACCAGATAAATTCAATTACAAGCCAGTGAGTGAATAAAAATAATTAGCTCCAAATGTGTTTTTGTTAATTGGGACCTGAAGGTCCCACTGCATTACTGCAGGACAGAGGACTCCCTTTAATTAACTTTTTTGTCCTTTAAAAAAAATGTTTGTTTTCCCTGCTAACAGTGGTGGTGGGAGCCATAACAGAAGACTGCCAGTGGAGTAAGTTTGGTGTAAAGGTTGGAGGTGACAGGGTTCCTTTGAAGATTTAGTGTTCAGTTGTATTCATCCCCATCCAGTGCCTCATGGATGCACTGCATTGAAAGCAAGCAATACTGTTTTAACTAGTTACCCATAAAGAGCTGCTGATGCTATAGGAAAACATTAGAGAAATTTAGTATTAAAAAATCACTCTTTATTTTGAATATTTTTGAGTTTATTTTCCCCATCTTATTTCTTAGAGTATTTGCATGAAAATATTAATTTTGTCCTTTTCTTTTCATCTGAATTTTCTGCATTTGTACAGTACACCAGGGCTGGCATATTAAATCCCGTCTGAGATCACAAAATGGGTTAGCAAGTCACTAACTCTATTTTGCAACCTCAAAGCAAGGGAAGAACCACAAAATGCAATATTGGATGGCACAGTTAGCGAGTTGCTATCCCATTTACTACCAGCCCTAAAATGTGCTGCTGCGCTTATGCAAAGTAGCTGATAGCGCCTCGCATACAGGTACACCTCCATACTGGTAGGTTTGGAGAGGTGGTAAGTACCTGCCAGTACCATGCTAACTACTGCCTCCACAAACCTAGTCTTATCAACTGTACCTCCTAAATATGGCCCCCAACCCATTACACTCCTGCCAGTCTGAAATAAATATTCCCTGGTGTCCAGTGGTCCCCCCACCACCAAACACCCTACTAACATGACTTTATTTTTTCATGGTTTCTAGTGGCCCCCCCACACCCAACCACCAGCTGTGATTATCATCAGAATTCCCTGATGTCCAGTGGCCACTGCTTTCCATAGGTTTCAATCCCCCTGCTGATAAAAATCTGAAAATTCCCTGGTGTCTAGTGGCCCCTCTGGCACCCAGGATCCAGGTTTGAAATGTCTAACCTGCCATGTCCCCAAGCATGCCCACTAGGTCAGAACCCCCTAACTCACCCACCCTGTCCCCAGCACACATTTCCTCCCCTCACCCCCTTGGTGGCCAGCAGAGACCCTCCAATCACCTCCACTGTTGGCTGCCAACTGACAATTTGAAATCATGCTCCTACTGTAAACTGCTATTATTACGAATGTGTGCTGTCATAAACTTTCAGTCAGTGTCCAGCCATGGAGGTGAGGGGAGGGTCTATGCCAGTCACTGGGGGATTAGGTGCTGGAGGCTGGGCAGTGGGTCGGGGGTCAGACCTGGGTGTGTGTGTGTGCATGGGGACAGGCCGGGTGGGGGATTCAAACCTGGGGGCATTGAGACCACTAGACACCAGGAAGTGTTCAGGTTATTATCTGCGGGGTAGGTATTGGAACCCATAGGGAGTGGGGGAGGTGATGACTAGACACCAGGGAATTCTGATGGTAATCACACCAGAGAACTAATATCGTCATATCAGCAGGATTTTTGTGGGGGCAGGGACCAGTAGATACCAGCAAAATAATAAAGTCATGTTGGCAGGTTATTTGGGGGGCAGAGGAGACAGCTAGACACCAGGGAATATTTGTTGCAGACTAGCAGGGACTTTGGGGAGTGGGGGAACAACTAGACTGGGGCATCATTTAGGGGTAGCCAAGGACAGAGGCTGAAATCTCTATGATTTCTTTGTAACCCCTATTGTGTTCCTTGCAGCCCCTAGAAACCCTAAATACATGGTTTTCCTAGCTATTATGATTCAGCTGAAATGCTGCTACTGCACTAGACACTGGGAAAAACATTATTAAATGCTGGCAGTGGTGTCTGGGATGGGGTGACCACTGGACAGCAAGTCATTAAATGTTAGCAGGGGTATTCAGGGGCAATGGGGGCATTAGATCACCAGTGTGACAGCCCTGACAGGCACTATGAAGGTCACAAACTGTGCTTGCTCTTGGCCTGTAATGTAGCCCTAATGAGATACAAATTACCCTCATAGGCCCTTACTACTGCTATAGGGCCATGTGCATCTTCAATTACAGATATGGCAGTTTGCTCCAGAAGAGCAGTCTCCACTAGGGGGCCCTAATAGCCTGATTGCAATCGTAATACCGATAGCATCCAAGTAGCCAACATACCTCCTGTGGCCAGTTAGGGGCCTGTGGTTTGCGTTCACAATCTGGATAGTGCCTGACTGGTATATTGGACATGCCTTTAATGCTCACAAAGTGTCCAGTCATGTTTCAATATACAGTACCTCTGGTTTGCACCAGGCACTAATTTGCTCCTACAGCAAACATTTTGTGGGCCCAAACCAAGACCTACAAATATCCTGGCCAAGATGTCTTAATCCCCTTCCCCATGGATGCAACTGGAAATGAGCTGTTACCAGCTCAATATGTCTTTCCCGGTAAAAGTATTAAAATACATTAATAATCCTCGGAGTGCGACATTGCAGGAGATTCCCTGGCAATCTTGGGAAGTACTATGAAGGGATGTTTGTGTTTACAAAAATTGTCTGAGCTCATGGGTATAATTCATTTTGATGGTCTGCATTACTTATTTGTATTTGTTGCACTAACATATAGATAATAAACACTCAGGGGAATTATATTAAAATTAAAGCATACAGTATGTATATATATTGTAAATTCCTAATATACTTTTATTAGCTCTTTTGCCTCTCTGGGAAATTATGTTCATAAACCGTTATACAGAGAAGAAAGAAATAATGCAAAATCCAGTGAAGCAATGTTCAGCTTCACATGTGGTGATAAATACTCTGAAACTCCACATCTGAAGACATTACCAACAGTATAGAAGCATGTAGCACTTAAAGAGATTGACATAAAGGTAAGGAAGGCTTCAGTCTGAAAATTCCCACTCCATATGCCATGCCCAACATTTGGGTGAAAGTAATAACATCCATGTACTCATACTTAGCTAATTGTAGAAAAACAACTACATGAATGACCTGGGCTAAACTCGCTTGGATAATAACATACAGCACATTCCTCCTGACCAAATCAGACCCTACTAATCTTCTCGATAACTATCTTCCAATAACCTACTTGCCCACAAAACATAAGCTATGTACTGGAATAAATGAAGACAGGATCTATAATCACTTAGACTCCAACAACCACATGGAAATAAAACAAGAAGGGAATAAATGAAAATCATACATCATCAACAATCAATTTATGCTGAAAAACTATCATGAGATCTGCAAAAAGAGCTGGAACTTGAGCATAACTTGCATAGACCATGAAAAGGCATATTATAGTATCCCTGGAAGGCTTAATCATGATAAAGGCCAGAGCATCATCCCAAATACCAAAATTCAGCACAGAAAATTCCAGGGATATACGTTGTCATAAGCACACAGGTCACAGCTCACTCAAAAGGAAATAAAGTGCCTGGACAAACTAAGTTAGTGCAGTTCCCAAAAGTTTTATTCAGATACTAGAAATCATAAGAATAGAGCTTCAAGTTAAACTCCCTAGTAATTTGTGTGTTTCTTCCACTTCATAAAGGGGTCCTTGTGACTACCACTGGTCTGCCTTCCTCTCAATACACTAAACAGTCTTTTCAACAAGTTATGCTAGGGGTCCAGCGTGAACTCTGGAAATGTCAAGGAACCCAAACAATAACTAATTTCCTAATCATACATGACCTGAAGTTCTATAACTCATGTGAAAAACACCTGAAAGAACAGATGCACACTGTCATGACCTTCTCTGCTGATGTCAGGATGCCATCAAGCCTAGATAAATATACTAAAGCAACATGTATACAAATAGTATTTGAGGACAGACAAAGAAACAACAATACAAAATAAAGAATAAGACAGAAAATCAGCAAGCAGTAGTACCTCAGAAGTGCCTCAGCAGTAGTAACTCAGATCGCCGAAGCCAGAATTTAAAACAACTGTTCCAACATTTATTTATTTATTTAGTTTTTGTTTACCAGGTAAGTACACTAGACAAGAGTATTGCCTGCATTCTGGCATGACCTGGGAGGGTACAACACAGAAGAAACAAAGTACAAACAGCAGAAACATTGTTTGTGGCACAACAGGAAATGAGAACAAAACATAGCAATGTTTACAGACTAAGAACAAGCCAATTCTACAGAGCCAAGAAAACAGATAAATTATATTAATTACTTGCACTAGCTGTAGCGAAAGCACTAGCTGAAATCAGGCAACAAATTTTGAAATCGATTACAGATATAACAATAGGATTAGTGTGGGAAGTAGGAACAGGCAGGTACCAGAAGTGCAGAGAGCAGTAAGTGCCATATGGGGAGGAAACTTACAAGGAGTAAGTCTCATGTTTCAGAGCAGGAACACTCATTACAGTCTATTAGGTAGGACTGAAGACCAAGTTTGAAGGCCTGGTGGGATTTGGTGAGTTTGACCTGGTGGGGGAAGGAGTTCCAAATGAAAGGAGCAGGTGTTGCAAAGGAGAGTTCGCCCTTTTTAGAGAAACACCTAGGAATTTCAAGAGGAATTTGTACAGACGACCTAAGGGGATAGGCTTGGGTAGAATGGGTTAGCAGCCTTGATAAGTACTCGGGGGTCCCCATTCTGGTTATATTATCAATCAGGCAGCCAGCAGAACGGAGTCAATATGATGAAGGAGAAAGCCAGCCCAGTCTGGAGTAGAGTTGACAACGATGAGTTAGTTTGTGAGTGGAGAGGGCAAATCTGCATATGTTATTATAGCAGGTGCTCCATTTCTGGAAGGCTCCTTTGCTAACATCAAGGTATGCCAGGGAGCAATATGTAAGACAGGGGAGGAGGAAACCTTGCATAATAGCAAGCTGAGCAGCATCATTGAGGGAGGACCTGATTTTATAAGCAAGTCCCAGTTTGGTGTTTACCACCTTACAGGTAGCAGCAATGTGCAGATTAAAATCCAGAGATGGGTCGAGTGTAACTCCTAGATACCTAAAAGAGTTAACAGATTCCAAAGGGGAGCCATCAAGACATAGGATTGAAAGTGCAGGGGTACAGGATTTGATCTGGGGGAGCCACAAAGCATGGCCAAGGTTTTCTTGCAGTTTAATAGGAGCCTGTTTTGTAGAAGCCAACCTTGTAAACACTAAAAATCAGCTTGAAGATTTGCCTTTATTGATGTGGGGTCTTTACCACTTGAGAGAAGCACCATATCATCAGCATATAGAATCATAGAGGAGGAACAGGCAGTGAGGGCAGGTTGTTAATAAGCAGAGAGAAAAGGAGAGGGCCAAGTGTAGATCCCTGGGGATCTCCAACACTGATGAGGGCAAGGTCAGAGACAGCAGTTTTAATTTGATCAAATTGCATCCTCCCGGTGAGGTAGCTATCAACCCAGGATAGTGCAGCCTGGGAGAAATGCAGGAAGGACAGTTTGGAAAGTAGTAGAGGGTGATCCACCAGATCAAAGGCCTTTGTGAGGTCAATAAAAATGGCCCCCGTGAGCAATCCCTTATCCATAGCCGTTAAGACACCATTTGATAGTTGAAGTAGTGCAGCTGTGGTGCTGTGCCCTGTTCGGAAACCATGCTGAGCAGGAGATAGGAGACTTTGAAGATTCAGATATTCTGAGACCTGGAAGGTAACAACCTTTTCAAGTACTTTATTAAGAGTAGAGAGAATGGCAATCGAACGATAGTTTGTCTTGTTTTTGGTGTCCCCTTTTTTGTGTACTGGGACAACACGAGTGGTTTTCCATAGAGTCAGCAGTGTTTGGGTTAAGATGGACAGATTGAAAATTCTCATAAGTGGGGCAGCAGGAGCTGCCGGTCTGATGAAATTGGGCAGTAACCCATCAGACCCAGCAGATCCATAGGGAGGGATAGTTCTAAGGAGACACAGCACCTCAGGAGTGGAGACCGATCTAAGGTTAAAAGAAGATCCGGGAGGCAAGTGCCTATTAACAGCAAGTGTGGGGGACTGATTTAATTTTTCTAGGTACTCAGAGAGGTCAGAGAAATAAACATTCAGAGCATTTACAATCATAGGTAACTTGTTACAGTCAGCATCATTCAGTGTCATTTCAGTTAGAGACGGCTTGGGCCTTTGGCCCATGAAATTTTTGATGTGGTTCCAAAAACCCAGGATATCTCCAGCAGAGGGTTGGAGCAGTTTGTGACAGTTGTCCCTTTTTGCCCTCTGTATGTTTTTTTTGCAAGCGTTCCTCATATTTCTGTAACTAACCCTGTCTTCTGTCCATTAGGACTTCTTTGCGGAGACCCAGGTCTTGCCCCTTCTTCTCACAGAATGAAGGAGATATTTGTGTAACCATCTATTTGCACAGCCCCTAATTCACCTCCTTTTCAGTGGAACATGCAGATCCTGGAGGAAGAGTAGCTTTGAAATCAGGTAGTCAAGGGCATTAACCACATCCTCAGTGATATAGGTAGGAGACCAGTCGATATTATTTATATCATCATGAGTGCTCTAGGATTGAATTTAGTGAAATCACAAAACTGTATTACTTTAGGAGGGGGATTTGTGCAGTCACCATTCCAAATGCAGAAAGTAGGTAGGTGATCACTAATAGAATTGGAAAAGGTGATCACGTGATGCTGCAGCCTGAGTAGCAGGACCTGGTGGGAGCTCCCGCTATCCTAAGCTTACTTTGTAGAATAAATCGCCTGGAAAGAAAATTGATAATACCTGGAAGGAAGATTTTACTGCTGGCATGGTGGTGAAAGTAATTAGTGTTGAGAAATGGACACAGAAATGTGATCCGCGATGTCTCGACACACACCGCCTGTCTCCCCCGAGAAATCCGGGAAGAGACCCAAGGCCCAGTTGACGGGAAGCGGTAAGGCGTCTACTGCTACTACCTCACAAGTGCTTGCACCAGAAGCAATGCCTCTCACACTAGAGCTATTCCAAGTGGAATTGCAACCTTTAAGAAACGACATGAAAGCAGTTATGGCAGAGATCAAACAATTGCCAGGGGCTCTGGAGGAGCTAAATATTAAAGTTTCGGATGCAGAGGCCCGAATAACCTCTTTTGAGAAGATGGCGAGCCGTATCGAGGAAGCCACAGTTACTAATCGTCAGCGCATTAAAAAACTAGAACAGAAAGTCGAGGATTTAGAGGGAAGATCCCGAAGAAATAATGTTGTTATTCTGGGAATACCTAAAAAGGAGGAAGGCCAGAATGTGATTCTGTTTATGCAGAAGCTGTTTGAGAAGATCCTTGAGAGGGCTCGCCGGGCACTCCGCCCTATTCCAGCACCAGGTCAGCAACCCAGACCCCTGTTGGTTAAGTTTCTAAATTACCAGGAGAGGCAACACTTGCTATCCTAGATAAAAGAATTAGATCAGGTCCTTTGGGGAGGCAAGAGAATTCGAATTACCCAAGACCTACCGGCATCTGTGCGACAACGAAGATCCCTCTTCCACCCAGTTGTGACCAAACTCATCGCGGCGTGGATAAAATTCCGCTTGGGGTATCCGGCCCGTTTTCAAGTAATGGTATCGGGGGCCTGGGTATCCTTCGAAGATGTAGACTCTGCCACGAAAGCGCTACAAAAAGAATTTCCTGATCTTTTCAAGCCGAAATGAGGGGAAGTGAAAGTGGAGGTGAACTGAGGGCATCTCGGCATGGTCGGAGAAGTACCAGAGAACGCAGACTTCCAGGATATTAACAAGCTTCTTTTTCAATATTATGGACTTAATGTTTTATCTCCTTTTTCTGAGGACTGATGGACTTAGTAGTTCTCTCCATGGCTGGTTTTGTTTGAACCTCTCAGGGGTGGGGCTGTTTTTGTGAAACTGCATGCTATTAGGGGCTAGCTTTCAGCTGGACAAAGGCTCATTATTCAGCCCCAGGTAGAGATTTGTGATTATTACAGAGCCCATGTTAAGCGGGGCACGGATAAGTGGCGATATTGAGGGTATGGCCCCCGAGAGAAACGATTGTGGATAAAGAGTGCCACTAGGTGGAGACCACAACGAGGGCTTTCGCTGGTGGCTTCTTTGGGGCCAAGTGTTTATATGTTGGGTCTGATGCCTGGACATGACCACTTGCTGAAACGTAATGCTCCCCGAGGTGGCATGAGTTTTGTGAGTCTTGGGATTGCGGGAGGGCAATGGCTGTGGACCGCAGCAGGACTCGCTGCGTCACGTAACCATGACAGGAGGGTTAAGGGATGATGGGTGCAGAGGTTTAGTTAACATCTTAAGTGACACATTCCTCGGGGTTTGAGGTGGGAGGATTAGATTTTGGCTTTCAACGGGAGGGAAGGACGGGGTGGGAAGGGATGTGGGTGTTTGTTCATGTTCTTTTTGGGTAAGGGAGGAGTGGGGGATAGGGAGGGCTGTGGGGGAGGGCCTCAGCACAGCTCAATAGGGATTATAGTGAGGATATGCTATTAGGGGTTTTACTTAAAACATGGCTTTGCTACACACCTAGCAAATATGGCTAATACTATAAAGATTGCAACTTGGAATGTTAAGGGTTTAAGGCAGTGGGTCAAACAATACAAAATCCTTAAGCATCTGGACTTGCTATTTATAGATATTGCGGTTATACAGGAGTCACACCTGTTAGACTCGGAGGTTAATTGCATGAGACGCCTACAGATCAGGCATGTTTTTCCGACGAGGGGACCACTAACAGTGCTGGGGTCCTGATAATGATTAGCAGGAAGGTTCCCTTTGTATTGAAGCAAGTACTCAGGGACCCACAGGGTCGCTTCCTGTTTATTCACTGCTATCTCTATGCTACTGAACTTGTTCTGGGAACTTTGTAAGGGCCCAATTTAGATTCCCCTGACTTTTTTGTGAAGTTAGTTGACGTAGTGCAACCATATTTAACACTGCCGATGGTTATAGGAGGAGACATGAATGTTGTTGTGGATTCCTCGATGGACCGCTCTTCTTCCACTTGTAGAGTTCGTTCACCAGCTCAAAGGGCTCTGTCCGAACTCTTGGAGCTGTATGCCCTCTGTGATGTTTGGAGAGTACTGCACTACTTAGAGAGGAAATTTACCTTTTTATCCCCTGTGCACAATACGGCATCTCGTATTGATTATATATTCCTCTCTCAAAGCCTCCTTCCTGGAGTTGTTGAAGCTCTCATACAGCCAGGTCCCCCTTCAGACCATGCACTGGTTGTATGTCAATTAGCGCCACCTTCTTTCCCTAAGAAATCTCTCAGATGGAAGATTAATAACCAAATGATAAAAGAGGATAAAATGGTCCAAACAATTAGTGAGCATATCCGTCACTTCACAGAAACCAATTCCGGCTCTGTGGCGAGGCCAGATATGATCTGGGGAGCCTTCAAAGCATTTATGAGAGGAGGGCTAATCAGCTTAGCTACTTTCAGGAAGAAAGAAAAGGATAAGAGGCTGAAAGAGTTGTTACGGGAAATTCAGTATAAAGAAGCAAGATCAGGCTTACCCCTATCTGAGCTTGAGAAGCAGGAGTTGGTCAAATCGAAGGAGGACTACATAGAATTATTGAGAGACAAAGCAGAATTTGTGATCCTCAAGGCCAAAGCGGCTTACTCAGATATGGGTGAAAAAGCTGGCAGGCTGCTGGCATTGAGGATCAAGCAAACGGAGGCGAATAGGCATATTTTGACAATACGTTCTCCAACAAACAATATGCTAATGACAACAACGGAGGAGATAGTCTTGGAGTTTCAGAGGTACTATGCTGACTTGTATAGTGCTAAAAACTCGGTACCTGATTCCAGCATAGACAGTTATCTGGATGCTTCTGGACTATCCTCTCTGTCGGAATTCCAACAGGACTGATTGATCTCTCCAATAATCGCAGAGGAAATAATCAGAGTGGTCAAGGCGTTACCCTCTGACAGGTCACCTGGCCCGGACGGGTTTTTGGCCAACTTTTACAAGAAATTTCTAAATCTACTGCTTCCTATGTTAATGTCCCTATTTCAGTATATATTATCTGGTGCACAAATGGATTCAGCCTTGTGGGAAGCTTTAATAGTTTTAATTCTGAAGCCTGGGAAGAATCCGGAATTACCAGCAAGCTATCGCCCTATATCCCTAATGAATCAGGATATTAAAATTCTAGCTAAGATATTGGTGGACCGTCTGGTTCCAGTGATTCCTGATTTGATAGGGCCAGAACAAGTAGGGTTCATGAAGGGACGCTCCTCGTTGGACCATCTTAGAATTCTGTCGCATGTCCTCTCTGCAACCAGAGACGCTCCTTATCCGGCGGTTCTAGTCTCTCTCGATGCAGAGAAGGCATTCGACAGAGTGAATTGGAATTTTTTACTTAGGGCCTTGAATGCTTGCAAGATCCCGAAGCTCCTCCAGAATTGGATCAGAACTCTCTACAGTGCCCCATCTGCTAGAGTAATGGTCAATGGAGCGATTTCTGAAAAGTTCCTACTTCATTCAGGCACCAGGCAGGGCTGTCCCCTTTCTCCGTTGCTCTTTATTTTATATTTAGAACCTCTTATTCACCGAATAAAGCACTCTTCCTGGATCCAGGGGATGTTTATCCAGGGGCATAAGGTCAAAATATCAGCATATGCTGATGATCTATTATTGCAGTTGACAGATCCAGATAATTCAATACCGGCGTTGCTGGAGGTGGTCCAGGAGTTTGCTATGCTCTCTAATTACAAGTTGAATGTTGACAAATCATTGGTGTTCCTGCTTAATTACAGAGTGGATAGGTCACTAGTCATTCAATGTGGCATGTCCTGGACCCCAAACTCCTTAAAATTTCTGGGGATTCACGTGGTAAGAGAACCGGCCCAGTTCTTAAAGTTGAATTTGGATGAGCTAGTTAAAATCTTAGAGGTAGACCTAAATAGATGGTCTAAGCTACCCATCTCACTTTGGGGACAAGTTAATCTTATCAAGATGAACTTTTTCCCCAGAATTGTTTACCCATTGAATCTGCTCAATATATGGATTCCCATCTCCTGGTTCTGTAAAGTTAGTATAATAATAACAAAGTTTATCTGGGCCCGAAAGACAGCCCAGAATTGCATATTGCAAACTGGCCTCCCCCAAGGACAGAGGAGGTCTCCGCCTCCCATCTTTGATATTTTACTATTGGGTGAGTCACGTAGTAAAATACTTGAGATGGTTGGAGAACATGGGTGACACTGATCCAGAAGAGGGCCTCCCGATATGGCTGTGAATAGAGCTAACTGCTATTAAGCAGTGTGGCCTGGTACCATTATCGTTGCTTCATATAAGGCCGAGCGACCTTCCTCCGCAGTTGAAATTCACCCCATTGGCAATTTCGGTGAAGGTACATGCACAGATATGTTCAAGTATGAAATATAGACAGGGGACTGACTTGGCCCAACCCGTTGGGGGGTAACCCCAACATAAAAATTGGCAACGAGCCAATCAGTATCAATTGGCTCCCACAACTGGGTAATGTCAGGCTTGCTCACTTAGTGGCGCAAGACGGCTCATGGCTCGCAGTCACTACTATTTTGGGCAGATTTGACATACCTACTAAGTCCATTTTTAAAGTTTACCAGCTAAAGCACTCATTAGCAAAAGAATTTGGACCAGTCCTGCCTCTCTCAGATAGGAAAAGGTTAAAGGACATGTTGCTATCATTAATGGGGCGTCGACACTCGGTATCCGATATTTACAAAAGCTTATATAATTGCAAATATCCCGGAGTATTCATACCGAAGACATATTGGGCAATGTATTTCCCTAGGCTAGAAATAGACTGGACAGCTCTTTGAGGAAATGTTCACAAGTATATTAAGCAGGATAGACTGCGATTAGCACAATTCCATATCTTGCATAATATATATTATACTCCCCAGAAGCTCCACAGGTTTGGTCTTACAGATTCCATCTCATGTTCCAGATGTGGGCAGGAGGAAGGAACGCTGTATCACATATTCTGGTCATGTCCAAAAGCTTCTATTATTTGGGGTGACATCTGACAGAGGATGGATCCCCTCTTGGGCCTTTCTGATCTTTTCACGCCAGAGGTGTGCCTGTTGGGAGATTATACTTCCATACCAGTCTCATCTAGAAGATATTACATGGCCTTAATCTCATTATCAGTTAAAAAGGTTGTCCTTCGACATTGGAAGGACAGTGAGGACATTCCTTTTTCGGACTGTCTTAAAGATATCTTAGCCAATCTTAGAATGGAGAAAATGGTGACTAGTCTAAACAATAGGTTGGCCAAATATAAACGGATTTGGGAACACTTTCATGAGCTGCTTTGTATTTAGATTATCTCTCCAAGTAATCATTCAAGTTGTGCTGGTGTATACTTTAGATAATCTGAGATGTGCTGAGGGATGGCGGGGTAGGGGGTGGGGGCGGGGTGGGGGAGCAACTTCTTTAACATCTGCATGAACATTTTATGTGTGTATTTCTATAAATCGTGTATGAAGCTGCTCTCATGTGTAATTGTGAAAATTAATAAACTTTGAATTATAAAAAAAAAAAAAAAAGAATTGGAAAAGGTGCCTGCAGCCATAATCTTATTTGCTCTGTTTGTAGAAATCCAGGTCCAGAAGGGACTGATGTGTGCCATTTGCCAACATACAATGGAGTGCAGGCTATAAACCAGCTTCATTTTTTATGTATGGCAAAAATTCCACATTCGGAAACATTACCCCAAGTGGGAACTTTTACTTGCATTCATCTGGGGATGAGCATTTCTGGGGCTGGCAGTATAGCCTAGATGTTAGAGTAACAAGTTGTGAATGAGCTTGATACATCCAGCAGACATGGGTTTAACTCCTAAAACCTCTACCTGCGTATTGTACGACTCTGAACAAGTCACTTAACCACGCCAGTGCTCCTGGGTCACCTCTGAAAACAGGCACTTGTGCCCAGTGGGTCTTATCTGGTTACCAAAAGAATCAAAAAAAATTTCACTGAAAGCAGATCTTACTAAATGAGTGGATTCACAAAAACTGAGGCAAGACAAACACAGTCAGAAATGTTCCCCATAATGTTATTATAGCTTTCATTATGTCAGTCATCATGCTGCCAGCCACAGAGATGGAGTCTAGGTACCTGTCTACTGCTGATTTCGGTTACTATGAAGTTAGATGGGTAATTTACAAATGTAAGAGATATTTAAGAGACAGGTACTGCAGGGTATTCCATTTCTCTTGGTGAAAGGGGGAACAACTTTGGCAAGGATTACAAATAGGCGTTCATGCTGAGAAATGCTAGTAGTTTGGGGAAGGGAATGACTTTCACCTTTCTTGTTTGTGCATGGGAGAGGACACGTGGGGCTCTCCAATAATATACTGTAGTATGCCTATGGTATACTACCAGATATTAAGTGTAATTTAAAATTATAGCTGGTATCTACTCTGATAAATTAACCATTTATTCCATATTAAGCTCTTGGGGGAATTTTCAATAGCATCATCTGGCATGGCAGACAGCAAATGAGGCCAGTAATGTACAATCAGAACATCATAAGTCATAGCAAAAATCACAAATTTGGGAACAATATCCAGAGAGAAACCTTTCATGTGCACTGACTATAGGAAGTGTCTCATGCAAAGGAGATCATTAACCATGAGTTGATTCATCATACCAAATCTCCCAAACAGCTTTTCGACTTTGCAGCCTTTCCTTAAACTCTTGAATCTAAACAGACTTAGTGTACAACTCAAAGTGGACCACTCTGTGGGACCTTACTACAGAGCAGCCAGAACATTTACTCACCCATCTCTGTCTCCTAGTTCTAGGAGTATTCTGTATAAAGACACCTCTCCATGGAAGTCAGCTCCATGCATCAGGCAGCATGAGTCTGACTAGCATGCTGGAGATTCACGTTCATGCTATGAGCCTGGGAGTGTAGGGGCAGAGGCCTTCAGGGAGGGTTAGAAGTTTCAGTGAGGATGCTCTCCTCCAAATTTGGGTGGCTGCATGATGCAGCACTTGCAAAGACACCTAACGGAGGCATGGTGATGAGGGTGACCCTGCAACACCTAGTGCAACAGGTCATCATGTGGATGCAACAATGAAAAGGGGGAAACACTCTTTCTTTATTGCATTGTAGTAGCATGGGTCTATGACTGTCCATAGCACATATCATCTAAATGACTGACTCTGCCTTGTTGAGCCCCTCATTGTAATCTGTTCTTGCTTGTTTACACCCTGGCCAGGCAGAAAGTGGGAACGCCACCAAGGGCAGCAAACCATGGGTTTACAGTCTACTTGGATGGCAGTGACAGTGTTAGGAGGAGAAATAGCCCAGTAGTAGAGATTCCAGGTAAGAAGCAGTTCAGTAACAAGGCTGAATGAGTGCATAATACAGGGGCAAAAAGTAGTTTAAATTTATGTTACCTCACATGGCTGCAGGGGACCAGGGAGGACCAGTGTACTGTAGCTGGGACTCAGTGTTGGGGTGACAGCTGTGATTGGAAGCTAGCAGGACAGAAAACTGTGTCTTTCTTGACTCTTATTTCCTCTTGGTATGAGCTAAAGTTATCTACAATTCTACAACAGTTCTCCCAGCAGTGATTAAGGAAAAGTTACTTGAGATGTCCAGTTTGCAGGCTGGCCCGGTGAGGCTGAGGGTTGAGGTGCTAGAAGCCACACTTCGCACCACACCGGTGACCCAGGTTCGGGAATGGACTCAGTCTGCAGGAGGCTGGCAGGAGAGAGGTTAGATTGAGCATCCTGGGACTGCCCTCCGTCCTCTGGGGTGGGCTAGAGGGATCACATCGTGCTTGAGCAGCCCCTGGTGATGACCAGGAGCAGTACAAGATGCAATGCAAGACTGGGAGGAGTTCGGCAAGATGCCTATGTACATGCTGTGTGTCATTGCACTGCCTGCTTCTGGGGCAAAAAAGCAAGTTGGAAAAGGGCTGGGCGCAACTGTGTAGCTTGATGGCTGCGCTCCCGCCGACCTGGAGGCCTGTCATGGAATCACGTCGGGGGGCTCCAGTGGCAGCCATGCCGGAACCTCATGTCATGTATCGAGTGAGCCTACTGTCCTCCGGGTTGGTAGGGGCCGGTGACTGGATGCCCCAGCCAGAAGTGCTGCAGTAGGCACAAAAATCAAAGAAAAAAAAAGATGTCCAGTTTGTGACATTAATACAGATGGTGCAGTCAGTACTTGTTGTTTCCATGCATACTGACTAAATTTGCAAATCTGAGGTAACTGATTTACATTTACTAGAGAACCTCTTCTTAGTGTGGTCAAAATGGGATCAGGGATCACAGGGATATCTAACCTGGTGCTGAAGAGAGCTAAAAAATTCAATGACATACCAGATTGGCCAGCATTTCCCACACTCCTGGTATGTGATGCATGCCATGTGCATGTACTGTAGCATCAGTTATCAGCGGAGTTTCTGGGATTTGGGAGCAGCAGATTGAAGATAAGAATCATTAGACACTTTTGTGTTGGTCAGTTCTGAGTCAGGTGGTAGCTGAATTTTAGGGAACTACAGTAATGTGTTCCTGATGCAGGAAAAATATTCCCATCTTTCCCAAAAATTACATCTATGAAGACAGCTCCTGTATGTCAGTACCGGCCATATGAAGGGGAAAAGGGAAATTGCTTAACCAGGAAAGGCACACTAAGCTGAAGCTTGTTTCCAGGTGTGACCTGGGAGCACAAGGAAGTTAAGTGACTTGCTCAGGGTCACACAGTATGCAAG
Source organism: Neoceratodus forsteri (assembly GCA_016271365.2). NCBI lineage: Eukaryota > Metazoa > Chordata > Ceratodontiformes > Ceratodontidae > Neoceratodus > Neoceratodus forsteri. The sequence continues at coordinate 251,498,813 of CM028134.1, forward strand.
TGGGGGCTGTGGAATTCAAACCCAGGTCTCCAAGTTTGCAGCTCAGAGCCTTAAATCACTATGCTATACTGCCTCAAGGAAAGGGAAAGCTAAGGTCCCAGTCAAAACTGTCCCTCCAGTGGCCATGGCAGTTACTATCCTTGTCTGATGGACTGATTCTATCCATTTTAGTGGTAATCCAGATGCATGATGATACAAGTACTGTATAATTCCATGTGAAAACAGCACGGCAAAAACAGCAAAGACAATTTAAGCCTAGCAATATGAGTACTGAGAAAGATGATGACTGGAAACTTCAGTGGCGGATTGGAACAGTGAAAAACAAATGAACATCATGCAAATTTTACAAGTGGAGGACTTTGCCCCCGCACCCTGCTTACTTAATCATACATACTTGAAGATGCACTATACACAACATGAAGGTTTTGTTGTTTCGATGCTGAAGCCCAGCATCGGAACAACAAAACCTTCATGTTGTGTATAGTGCATCTTCAAGTATGTATGATTAAGGAAGCAGGGTGCGGGGGCAAAGTCCCCCACTTGTAAAATTTGCATGATGTTCATTTGTTTTTCACTGTTTTTCACAAATTGTCTTCGCTGTTTTTGCTGCACTGTTTTGACATGACACCGTACTGGACATCCACCATTTACTGTAGGTAATGATGTCATATTTACTGTAGTGACATGAGTTAAATCACATGACCTTCAGAGTCTTATTCTTAGGATTTCGATGGCTCTATTCTGACTCTTGGAAGCTATCTGGCTGATCCTCAAGCTACTGAGTTGTCTGTGTTCAGGATAACCCTGTGGCTGCATATGCTTGAGTCTCCTCCATCAATTCTTTAGCAACAGTAACCTGAGACTACCCCGACCCTGCTTGCCCATGTCAGTGCCTGTCTAGTTTGGAAATGGAGAATTTGGCTTCTTTCCTCAGCTCCCTCCTCATTCTGGCTAGGGACATGAAATAGTTCACTCCACCCTGAATTCAGAAGCAGCATGATGCACTTTTTCCTTTTGTATTCCTTCCAATCCTGACTGAACTGTCACAGTTTTATTTTCTTTGCATCTTTTGTTTCTTTTTCTCCTTCTCACTCTTCCCGTCCCTTTCAGTCTGCCTCACTGTCTCTCACACTCTACTAATTTAGCAAGCTGCATGCAGGCCATTGTTTGACTTACTCCTCCTCAGTCATATGCTACTTCCCTTTAATACATTATTATTCCATTTTTATCAGTCACCATCGCTTATTACTCATTATCTCTGATTCATTCTTCTTGTTGGGGTATGGTCCAGCAATATGGTCCAGCAGAAGAATCAGCCCTCAGACTTGTTCCATCCCTAGATGCACTGCCCATGTTTCTGTTTTATAATGACCTGTTACAGTGTTCAGGTAAATACAGTGAAGCCCACTTATATGAACATTTGGCATCTGCACATCCTGTATACAGTATATGCACATTGTTAGCATACCCAACCTTGTTAAAATTTCCTGACAAATACACCCCTGATAATTGTATATTTTGCTTACTGTATGTTCAAAACTCAGTAGAGCAAAGAAGATAACATAACTGCTAAATGCACATTATCCCTGAATGAGCACCTTATGGTCTGCTTGCCTGGCTAATTATTGGTGATAGTGCAGCACTCCGGACACACTTACACTATAGTTTTATTTACACTAAAAGAAATAGTATGTTCTTCCTCTAACATTGCATGATTGCAGTTCATTTGGGTTTTGTAGTTTTGGTTTCTTTAACGGGGGTGTGGGGGCGAAGCCAGTTCGGTCAGGAGACAGAGGTGTCATCAGGGTACAGCAGCCCAAACTGTGGCACAGGGTGCAGCAGCCATGCCTGTTTGTGACAAGGGATGTGGGCAGCAGGGTGAAGCAAAGATCTGACTCAGGTGGCAGGGGGTCAGTGAGGTGAAACTGCCTCAACTGTGGAGGCATACAGCAGAGTGCAGCAAATGCCCTGCCTCTTGTGGCAAGTGGCAGCATGGTGAAGCAGCCCTACCTGCAGAGGCATGGGGCTCTATGTCACAGCAGGCCACAGCAACCCCAACTGTGTAGACAGCAGTAGGGTGCAGCAGCCCTGGCTATGGTGACAGGGGACAGAGGACAGCATGGTGCAGAAGCCTCAACTGTGGGGATGGACACGGGGGGCATCAGGGTACAGTAGCCCTGACTGTGAGATGGGGTGTGCATGGTGCAGCAGTCCTGTCCATTTGGGGCAATGGAAGTGGGTAGCAAGATACAGCAAAAGCCCCACCTCAGATGGCCTAGGGTAGCATGGTTTAGCAGCCTCAACTGTGGAGGCAGGGGGACCTGGGACTCTACAGCTTAGCAGAGCACAGCAGCCCTGACTGTGGAGACAGGAACACAGTGCAACAGGTTCAGCATCCCTGACTGTGGGAGTGGGGGAGAGAGATCAGCAGGGTGCAGCAACCCCAAGTGTTTGGGCAGGGGGCAGCAGGGTGCAACAACCCTGATTCTTTAGGCAGGGGATGGAGGTAGCAGGATGCACAATCCCCGACTGTGTGGGAGAAGACAGTGGGCAACAGGGTGCAGCAGCCTCAAAACCCTCTTCATTTTCCTAACCTCACCAAGGAATCTCCACTCCTCTGTTGTTCCCCCTCTTGAGGTTCCTAGAAGCTCTACCAAAATGGGTGGGAAAGCCCTATCCGTTGTGGCCCCCTCTCTGTGGAATGGGCTACCAGCACCTCTTTGATCTTCCAACATTCATCTTACCTTCAAACACAACCTCAAATCTTTGTTGCTAACATTTCATTGCTTCATTTTTTCTCTGATTCAAATTGTTGTTGCTGGTATACCTTCTTCTGCATTATTACAAGGTGTGCCTACAGGTGTGTGCTAACAGATTACTGCTGTAATCTTCTGATTCAAATTGTCTTTTGCAAGGTATATCTTCTGTTACTGCTTTATTTTTCTCTGGAGCAAAGTGTTTCTTACAGGGTATATCTTCTCTGAAATTATTACAGGTGGTGCTTTACAGGTTTTACAGTTTTATCTGACATTAGGATAAGCTTTCAGGGTTACTGCATTTGTTGTTGACTGATTGTTTCTGCTCTTACCTCCTTGTTCTTTCGTCCGTGGTTCTTCTTTTTAGGCAGGGGAAGGGCCCAGCCACCCACCCTCCCCAACTACCCACGCTACACTCCTTTATAAAGGGTACCACAGTTGTGACATTTCCTGTGGCAGAGCAGGAAGGGGCAGATCAGTGGGGCCTCCACAAAGGTGATCTCATTTACAGGGCACTAGTAATTTAACTTGTTATAACAAGTTAAACAAAGCACAATTAAACCATTACTTGCATTTTTTTCCTTCTAATTACTCTGACTAGGTTACAAACCCAGCAACTTATTTGGAATGGATTTCATTAACTGCAGGTACTGTGGAACAATTTTCAGAAGGACAGTCTTACAGGATTTGAGGACACTGTCCCACATGCTGGGCCTTTGGAGATCTTAGGTCTCAGCTCCGGGCAGCATGGGCAGAGATTGCACGCCTCAAATTTCATATTGAAGAGAAATACATTATAAGAACCACCCGCTTTCCCAGCATCCAACAGAAAACCTCGACCGCAGAGGGTAGTTGGTCCAGGAGGTTGGCAGGTGGTTAGGAGGAGCAAATCAGGTGCCCCATCACTCTGCTCTCCAACACATTACCTCCAAAACCATATAAACACTACAAACAGGTATCTGCCTCTATCTCTGAAATCAAATAAAGAGGCAGAAGACACTGCAGAGCAGGACACTGCGGCACAGGAGCTAGCACAACAATACTCACCCAAATCAGGAACCAAAACTAAACAAGCACAAAGGAAATCCAAAAACTTCTGATCATAGGAGACTCCATGATTCGGGAGTTGATACCCATCTCCAGCCAGGGTGATGGTCAGATGTCTCCCAGGTACATCAGCATGGAGAGACACTGACCGCGTTACTAAATTGTTCACAAAGCAGGAGAAAACATTGATGTCCTAGTACACATAGGGACTAATGATCTAGCCAGCCGGTCAGTTGTGGAGACCAAGGAACACCTGACTAGGCTGGGTGACAAACTATCATCTATTTCGTCCGGCATCTCCTTCTCTGAGATCCTGCCAGTCTGGGAGAAGGGAGCAGATGGACGGAAGGTCAGAGAAAGGGAGATAGGGGAGCTAAACCGTGGTTCAAGGACTGGTGCCAGGAAAAAGGACACAGATTTGTAGGGAACTGGCAACAGTTCTGGGGCGAATTCTTTAAATTTGATGGACTGCATCTGACTAAAGAGGAGTCAGTGCATTGGGGCAGAAGTTTGGCGTCTTTGCAGAATATTTAAACTAGCAAATGGGAGGGGTACAGCACCCCATACGCCGAATGGGGAACACCCCTCCCCTCAGCTAGTGGTCAAACAGGAATTCAGCGGTTTGCCGTTCATCTGCATCACCAGGTAAGAAAAAGGTTTGTCTCCCATACGATGCACAGGGTAATGCCAAACTTCACCCAACAACTAACACACCAAAATCTGGCCAATGGAAAATCATGTACACAAATGCTCACAGCCTGGAAATAAGATCCAGACCTGCAGGCAATAATGTCAGAGGCTAAACTGGACATAGTAGCAATTAGTGGGGCGTGGTTTACCAGTAACCACTAGGAGACTTCAGTACCTGGCTATGTATTGTTCAGAAGAGACCGAGGTGCAAAAGGGGAGGAGTGGCCCTGTATGTTAATGAAAATATCAAAGCTACAGAAATTCAGAATACACATAAGGAGCCAGAAGAACTGTGGGTCACCCTGAAACAGGAAATGGGACAGCCATAAGAACTGGGGTTGTCTACAAGCCCCCAGACCAGGGGGAGGACATAGACACATTACTGTTAGAAGATATACAAAACATGACAGCTAAAGGGGAGGTTCTGATAATGGGAGACTTCAACTGCCAGATACAGATTGGTCAATACCAGCAGGAACATCTGCCAGAACTAGACTCATAGTGGATTCCTGCAGGGGAGGGCCTCAAACAACTGGTACAGCAACCCACAAGAGACAGGGCTATCCTAGATCTAGTACTGACTAACAAAGAAGGGATCACAGATCTCCAGGTAGAAGGTCACCTGGGGCCAGTGACCATCACATGGTATGGTTCAATTTGGCTACTACATCTAAATCATCCCATTCCAAGGCAAAAATATGGGACTTCAGAGGAGCTGACTTTGATAAGATGGCCAACAGAGTTAAGCTAGCCCTGGCAAAAGAAACACAGGTGAGGAGGTACAGGCAAAGTGGGCAAGCAGTAAGGATACAATACTTGAAGCAACATCCATTGTGTTAGACAGAAAAGGAAGTGCAAAGAAGAGGAAACCACTTTGGTTCTCAAATACAGTAGCAGAAAAGGTCAGAGCCAAAGGCTGGCCTTCAGAAAATATAAAGGGAACACAGCAGGATGAAGATAGGGAGGCATACCAAACTGCCCTAAGGAGCAGGAAGGCAGTAAGGCAGGCAAAGTCCCAAACTGAGGAAACACTAGCCGAACAGTAAAGAAGGTGACAAGACTTTCTATAGATACATTAGTGAAAGGAGAAAATCCAGAGGGGTATTGCTAAGCTTAATGGAGAAAAGGGCATGTGAGGAGGAGGAGGACCTGTAAGGCATCTATCCTAAATAGATACTTTTGCTCAGTATTTACTGAAGAAGGTAGGGCAGGGCCCACAGCTCAGCATCATGGACACAGGGGAGGAGGTGAGCACTACTCCCTTCACAAAGAAGGGTCCTACAAGAGCTTGCTAAGCTCAGGGTGGATAAGGCAATGGGACCTGATGGCATACATCCCAGGTACTAAGGAGCTAAGGAGGAACTAGCAGAGCCATTAGCAGAATTGTTTAGTGAGTCTCTGAGCACAGGAGAGGTCCCAGAAGACTGGAGAGGGCTCATGTGATCCCACTCCACAAGAGTGGTAGCAGGAGGAGGCGGGGAACTACAGACCGGTCAGTCTTACCTCAGTAGTGGGCAAGATTATGGAGGCACTCTAAGGAAGGATAGTGCAACACCTGGAATCCATAGGGCACAGGATCCAAGACAGCATGGGTTTACAAAGGAAGGTCCTGTCAAACTAATCTCATAGATTTCTTTGACTGGGTAACCAGAGTGGTGGACCAAGGGGGAGCAGTTGATGTCGCCTACCTTGACTTCAGCAAAGCTTTTGACACTGTTCCACATAGAAGATTGATAAATAAGCTAGGTAGGCTCGGGGTGGGTCAGAAGTTTGTCAATTGGGTGGCAAACTGGCTGACTGGCAGAAAACAGAGAGTGGTGGTAAATGGTATACAGTCAGAAGAGATGCAAGTCACAAGTGGGGTACCTCAGGGATCAGTCCTGGGGCCAGTCCTATTCAACATCTTCATTAGTGACCTTGCAGATGGACTAGAGGGTAAGGCTTGTCTGTTTGCAGATGACACCAAGATCTGCAACAGAGTAGATGATCCAGATGGGGTGGGCAGAATGAGAAGAGATCTGGATAAACTAGCAGAATGGTCAGAAGAGTGGCAACTGGGATTTAATGCAAAGAAGTGCAAAATCATGCACATAGGGAAGAGAAACCCTGAAGCCACTTATAGGCTGGGAGGAGTTGCTAGCAGTCACAAAGGAAGAAAGAGACTTGGGCATCATCATCACTGATGACCTAAAATCATCAAGCAGACCTCTAAAGCAGTAGGTAAGGCTAGGGGGTGTTAGGGTGTATTAGTAGAGGTATCTGAAGTCGTAAGAGGAGGTAATAATCCCTCTGTACAAGACATTGGTTAGGCCCCATCTGGAGTACTGCGTACAGTATTGGAGCCACACCTTCACAAGGACATTAACAAATTGAGGCAGTCGAGAGAGGGCAACCAAAATGGTGCAGGGACTGCATCAGAAGACATATGAGGACAGATTAACGGAGCTCAATATGTATACCCTTGAGCAAAGGAGGGAGAGAGGTGATATGATCGAGACATTTAAACACCTTAAGGGCATAAACAAGGTGAAAGAGTCTAACATGTTTAAATATAAGAAAAATAGCAGGACAAGAGGACACAACATGAGATTAGAGGAGGCCGATTAAGGGGAATGTAAGGAAATTCTTTTCACAGAAAGGGTGGTAGATGCATGGAATGGCTTACCACAAGAAGTGGTGGCTATGAATACAGTGCAGGGCTTCAAACAGGCATGGGATAGGCATAAGGGAGCAATACAAATGACTATGAATAGATAGGTCACTGACAGAGCAAAGGCCGATGGCACATTTATAAGGTAGAAAAAGAAATGGGCAGACTGGATGGGCCTTGCGGTCCTTATCTGCCGTCAACTTCTATGTTTCTATGTAAATCTTGGCTTCTAGCTAAAGACAGTTGCAACTGCCCACCTTGGTAGCATCCCCCTAAGCTAGAGTATCCACTCCTAATGCTAACTTGTCTTAACTCATCCCTCCTTTTCTTGGTGGCTCCTAGTCTTGTGGGGAACAATATCAAGTGATGTGGGGTTTTAGCTGATGTGTCTTCTGTATTTTTGTACCCGTTTGCTTGCTTGTCCACTTGCATAATATATGTATATTGCTATTGCTACAAATGGTTTATTTCTTGCATGTCTGTACCTATTTGCACTTATTTGCATTGTGCCATTTCTGTTGTAACCTTATGATGTTCACTGTAGCTTCACTCATGCCTTGTGGCCTGGGTCACGCCTGAAAATGATCCCTCGGATCAGTGCACTTACATAGTTATCAAAGTCATAAATAAAAAGAAATAAATGTGGAGCAGAAGGCAGGCGGCTTGTGCGGCAGGGCACAGGTGGCAGCAGAGTTCAGTTGCCTCAGCTGTGGAGAACAGACATGGTACATCAGGATGCCACATAACATTTCTGTTTATACACGTATATGATGTATTTTCACACAGAAACCATCAAAGAATTGAAATTTTTGAGTTCAGACAATATATATGCTTGAAATAGTAGAGTGTGACAGGCATCTGTTTGTTAATCTGACATGAAAAAAAAAAAGTTCTTACATGAATATATTTATGAAGGCTACATCAAGGACAAACTATTTCTATGAATGAACAACATTTAGATTTATTTTATATTCATTAAACAACCCTGTGTTATATAGTTAGAAGAAAACAGAGTTTTGATGAGAAAGAACCAAGAGCTGTGATACAGACAAGCTGATCTCTCACTGAGAAAGATTTCCACTACTTCAATTCTGCATTGGAATTAAATGATCAACTCTTATGAGAGAAGAATGATCGATTTTAAGCTAATCTATCTAAACATAAACCACAGACTGAGTTTGTAAGAAACCTGGAGAGCAAACCATTAACTCTACAGCCTGCTGTGATTGGGAATCTGAAGCAGCAAGCTACAGTACTCCAAGATGATGTCATCACTCTCCAAGCCTGACTGAGAGAGACAGAAATAACTCCACTGTTTTCAGTCACTGTAGAGCAAGTTAACAAATGCTGATTTAAAGAAAACCACAAAACCAAACAACAAGACATTTTCAGGAAACACTAATCATGATACAGGGACTTGAATTTGAGCTTTATTATCAATATGCAAAAACCTTTGCACATGATCTATAATTAAATGTTGCAAATTGGGCATTTTTAGATTCAGTTTTTATTCTATGTACTGTATGTTCTGCCGCAATAAAATTTAATTTGTACTCTACCTGTTGTACCACATTACTGCATGTTTCACTCTACAGCCAGCTTTCTAAAATAAACAACTACTGGATAAATCCACTGCACATCTATATGTACAAAAAGATGCTGCAAATATGATGTGCATAGAAGAATATGGTACTGCGCTGTACTGCTTTTTAACCTTATTTCACCAAATATAATTTATTTGCATACAATAGGCTGTAAGTAAAGAAAATGTGTTTTTAGGCAAAAACTGTAGTAGTCAATAAACAAGACATTTACAGTAAGTCAAAATTTGGAATCTTTGGATGCATTTTGGAACAAAGCACAAGTTTGTACCGCAAATATGGAAACCATGTCAGAAGTCAAAAGGTAATTTGCCAGTTTCTTTTCTAAACAGAAGGTTTATATTGCAACATTTTTGGAGTGTTTGCTTATTTGAGTAGCAAGCTGTACAAACCCAGTGAGACAAGGCTCATTTCCAATGACATCCCAAGGTGAACTCATATCACATGTTACTTCAATAAAAAAGAAGGGCTTAGAATTATACATTTATTATTTTTATTTTTTATTTTTAAGATTGCAAATGCTAGACCTGCCTAAGCCATCTCTACCATTTGCAAATAGATGAAAAAGTAGATCTTTTGACAGTTTTAGGAAGTTTTAATCCCATGGATTCAAACTAAAATAGATACTTGAGCTCAACTGCTGTACATGTCCAAGCATCTCTAGTTGGGCATGAGATCCAAATGAATCCAACGGTTAAACTCCATACCCTGCCAAGGCACCTCCCCAACTGAGTCTTAGCTTTCCATGTCTAATGTATTTTGTTTAAAAGGAATGACGTACAAAATAACCCCATCAGATGTACTGATGCCAGCATGAATTACTGCAGTTGCTTTTGGGCTCCTCCTATGCCTTTAAAAGTATGTGGATTCATTTTGAACCTATGCTCAGCAACAGGAGATGCCTAGATATATATCTGAGACTAAGGATCTGATTCCTTTTTTTAATACTCATTTTTTTGGCCTTCAGATACTGCTGGTGGGAGGAGATCTACACCATATTGGCTAGGTCCTGGCATAGGTTGGGATCTAGGCATCATGGAGCTCATGCCAAAGGTTTTTTCCCATGTGCATCTCCCCTCCACACCTGTCTGTGGTGTTACCAATCATGCAATGACCTCAGCACATGATTGGGCATGCTCCCACACCCGATGTGAAGAGGGTCTCTGGTCCCCACCTCTACAGGCTCCAAGTATGATCCCGAACTGCTGCACCCTCCTGCTAATGCCAGGGGTCGGTAGACACTGGGTACCATATTCTCTCCCTTCCTTGAGAAAGTGAGCAGTTCCTTGGATGCTCAACCTCCTCCCCTCCTGACCGACCCTATGATGTCTGAGGTCCACTCCCAAACCCCAGCTGTCGGCACAGTATATGGAAGCACTTCTGCTGCACCAGCAGGCTGGCCAAGATCTGATTCCTTTTGAATCCATGGGACTAAATCCTTCTAAACTGACCAAATGTTCTTCTTTTATAGGTAATGGTGATACAGGTTTCCTATTGCAATTAGAGGATTCTTGTAGCCAAATGTGCAAAAACTTGTTTTCAATTTTATTTAATTTTAGGATTTAGGAATAAAAGCATTCAGACAACTGGAAAAATACAGGGGTCCAGATATTCAAAACTTTGCGCCGGGCAAAAAACGTTTAGGCAAGTTTAGTGCAGGATTAGAGCGGGTCTGCTATATTCAAAAGGCCAAATAGCGTGGGCAAACTGCATTAGTGCCAGGCAAAATCATAATGTATGCAAGGGGCAAACTGACATGAATGCAGGCGCAATGCTATATTCAGTGACTAGCAGCATGCAAAGTGGTTTTGCGTGACTTAGCGTGACACTTAGTGTGGTGCACATTACCGCCCAGGAAAAACTTGTCTTAACCCTGGGCAATCAGCTTTGCATGACACTGTGACTTTGCGCGGCTTTTGCGTGACTTTGTGTGACCATAACAAATAAATATGACACATAGACAAAGCCAAACATAGAGGAAACATGCTGCTAACTGATGGCATCACAATGATGCCATCATCTGCCACCAGTCCCAGCCATGTCAGGCAGTAAGTGGTGACTCTGTTGCCAGTGGACAGCATGGCAGTGTGGCCATACAGCACACACCTGCAGACCACTCTTCTGTGGACACCAACAGATGCCAGCACACATATGCAGCACTGTGGGCATGGAGGATGTTGAGGGGAGAGTGTATGGGTGGCCAGGCTGTGCCACAGACCAGGTGTGGCCACAAGGCTGGGACAAATCATGCAGTGCACATGGGCCAGTATTGGGCATACCCCAACACCAGTGTGCCTTTCTGATAATATATGCCCCCCAGGCCACATACCGCACAGCTGTACAACTGCCACAGCACACAAAGCTGGACATGTATATGTCACTGTGAGCATCCCCTGCCAGAGATGCAGCATCTGTGCATCACACAACAGCATAACAGTAATGTCCACTGTCAGTAAATACCTGCAGGTTGGGCCTCTCACTGTGTATAGTGCAGTCATCATCACTGCCCTACACACCATAGACATTGCTGTGTCCACACACTACTGGCCCCCTTGCTACTGTAGTGTCTGTTGTGCGCTGTAGCATGACCTACAGTGTGACAGCTGCATGCAGCACAACCACCATCTGTGCCTATGCTGTGTTGTCCCAGTACAGCTGCAGGCAGCAGCGCATGTGAAAGTACAGTGTTCAAAACTGTATAATTTTCCCCAAACTGTTTGTGCAGCGCTAACACATTTGCGCGGATTTAGCGCAGGGCTAAACTGTTAGCCCAGTGCAAACTGCATGCAAATCAGGGCATAATGAGATGCTAATCTGGATGTTTGCCCAGAGACTACCTAAGTAGGCTCATTTGCATGTCACTTTTGAATATGGCAAAGTTTAGAGCTGGGCAAACGTGTTTGCTCCGGGCTAATGCTTTAGCCCTGCGCTAAACCCACGCAAACATGTTAGCACTGTGCAAATAGTTTGAGGAATATTTTACAGTTTTGTACACTGTACCTCCACATAGGCTGCTGCTTGCAGGTGTACTAGGTCCATACATTTATTGGCACACACATTGGCCACAAAGTTCACCTCTACCTACCTTCACATCGCTGTGCACTGTGTTGCTGTTGTGGTTTGCACTTCCTGGTTGCCATATTCAGAGCTGTCTTATTCCAGGGCTAAGTTTGCCCTGCACTCCCAGCCCAGTTTGCCTGGCCTCATTCCCATGCTATATTCAGAAGCTGTTTGCCCTGGGCTATTCCTTTTGAATATGGCTTGCTTTGTGCTCCGGGCTAAGTTTCTCCACTGGGCAGTGCTAATTTAGCCCTGGGGCAAATTCTGAATATCTGGCCCACAGAGTGATAACATTACATGTACATTTCCAAAGTCTTCTCTTACAAAGGATGTGGTAGACACCGTCTCCACCACAGGAGGGAAGAACAAACTTAAATAGTCCATAACAGTTGCTCTATATCAACATACAACTCACAGCTACTGTATACAGGGATAGTTAGTTGGTTGTATTAAACAAATTACTACAGACCCATGTTTTTCTTAAATAAGAAATAAAAAGAATTCAAGGTATAAAAAGAAATAACAAGAAATTCAAGAAATAACAAGACATTCAACATATAAAAAGAATAAAACAAAAAAAAACATAAATAAAGTGAAAAAAATGCTTTTTGGGGGGCAAAAACTAAATAAATGCTTGCAGCAGTTGTTATTTAGACTCCGTTGTTACCACAGTGATGGTCCACAAGGAAGCGACAGCAGAATTTTTTTATTCACAAAACCTTTCAAGACCATAGTATAATGCTGCTTAATACAATGTAGTACACTAGGAATGTGATTTCTAGTGTGTATAAGATTCTTTTGAGGTAGTTTATGAATGTAAATGTAATAACAAGAAATACAATTACGTTTTTAATGAATAAAAAGAACTAACAAGAAATTTCAGAAAAATAAAAATAAAAATGATAAAAAATAAAAAGAATTTCATGGGTCTCTACAAATTACCCTTCTACAGTGTAGGCTCATGGGACATCATTATACCTCATGATTTTAGACATTTGGTGACTGCTTTGAATATATTCCTTAAGACAGCATGCTTACATTTTGTAATCATAGGCATCACACATAAATGGAGAAAAAGATGGAACTTAATAACAACATCAATTAAGAAATGCTTAATTTAACCATTCCAACAGGGAACCTATAGTCAATCTTATCCCAGGTTTCCAAATAGTGCTACAAAAGGGCAATTATTTCTCTATAAGTACAGACAGCTTTTTAGGTGACTGAAACATCATGGCGGCTCAAAGGGAGAATCCTTTATGAGTATACATAAATGTTTTTTGTGGGAGCAGCCATTCCACCACTTGTCATCATGCATTAAGAAATTACTTGACTGGTTGTGACATATCAGATCAGATTTACCCACAGAATTTAACTGATGATGTGCTATTTACTGGACTTAAATAGTACAATTGTACTGTTCAGGAAATAAAACATCACCCCTCTTTGATACTAGGCATAAAAGTCATATATTTACAGGTATGCAGCATAACCCATGTAGTAAAGTGTCCAGGTCAGAGGAGAGTAAACTTTTTAAAGTATTTAGGCAAAACATACCAAACAGACATGAGGTGGACACTGACTGTCTTGTTTTGTAGTATTCAAAACAAAGGGTTTGTTAGAATCTTTAGCAACACTTTATTATAGCATACTTCTACTACATACATAGGAGTCTAGCGGTTCAGTCACTGACTGCTACAGGATGTCTCCTTGTTACATGATGTCATTCCTTATCTCACAGGCCTTGTAACTTGGCATGGGGTCATAATGTTGAAACCAAAAAGAGCACAGCAAACAATACTGTAGTCAAAATTACTTGTGCGCAAATAAAGTTGGACAAAACACTGACCGATACAAACAGAGCACACACCATATATTGGCTCCCTCCCCCTCCCCTTCCCTCCCCAAAATTATAATAATCAACTCTGTGGGGTGTGAGCCAAGGGGATAAGGGGAAATGTGGGAGGGGGGAAACTTAGTTTCTGGCCATAAAAAAATAAAAATGTTGGGAGATGGGGAACCAAACCCTGATCCCCAGGTCTCCACTAACCCAGGTGATTTTGCCTTAGCCCTCCACCATGGCAGCAGCTCAACCAGGCACAGCACCTGAGGCTTCTTCATCCCTTCCTCCAGTTTGTGGTCAGTGACAGGAGTAGCGGTAATTCCCTGCTCCTATCATACCCCGTTGCTCTAAATGTTTCTGCACTTTACACAGCATGGATCTTGCCGCACTGTTTTAGCAGCAGCATATTTACCTGGTACCTGTAACTCTCTCCCTGTAACTGAGAACCTGCATGCAGTTACATTTATTATTATTATTCATACCTTTACTTGTACCTTATCAACACACCAACCATGCATGGACATAATCGATTCAGGCATTCTTTACATTAATGAAAGCCCTTATAATTGAAAGATTTTATTAACAACAAAAGGAATAGAGTCCTTGTGTACAGGTTGGAACAATGCATGAAGCAGCACATATACTCAGAAGCCATGTTAGAGTCAGAGAATGTTTATGGTTTCAGTACACCCCAGACTCTTTGGATATCACCTACTTTTTACCAGATATTTCCCGTTCAATGTTTGTTGACCATTATGAATGCCGCTGTTTGATCATTATAAAAATATATGTGCTCATTCCATAGTACCTTCAAGTTTGCGGGAACTCATAGTTGGTTTTCAATTTTGTAGGACCGCAAGGTGTTGGATACAGTCAACAGGTTTGGGGTGAAGCAGAGTACTGTAGGAAAGTGCTAGGAAGACTGAAAAAGTCCCTTCTGCATACCTAAGAGTGTGGATCCTCCGAGCTAGGCAAAGAAAACTACCACAGTCCCCATCCCTGGTGCAAAGAATTAAGCATATCTGTGGAGCTGTTCCATCTGCCACTGCCCTCGTGAGTGTTGTCCTATAGCCCTTCTGAATTGCGATCGGGGGATCAAAGTCAGAGAAACCTAGGAGTTGAAAAAGGAGTGATCTGGCAAAGTCAACAGAGTCCTTGCCTTGGCTGTTTTGGGGAGGCCAGTGACCTGTAGGTTCTGCTCCTTCATTTGTTTTTCTCATTTCAAGTCTTTGTCTGAGTTTTTTCTTCTTCACCAAGACCCCGGTCATGCCCACTGCTTTCACGAAGGACCCCTATGCCCGCTGTACACTTTGATCTATGGCGTTGACCCTCATTTCAAGAGCAGAGCCTCAGGGAGTTCAATTGTCCTGCTTTTTATCCATGCCTTGGACTGTTTTCACTAAGTGATGCAGTATTGTATTCAAGATTTGAAGAGTTACTTCTCCCACACTGGTTTTACCAGGGACCGATGTGATCATTAACATATGTGGCCCAGTTGCCTTGTTGTATGCAGGCCTTGGCTTGAAAAAGTCAGACTTTTGTGGTGCCTGGTTGCTGCATTTTTGGTTGTTGAAGTTTTCCAGGAACAATATTTTGTAAACTTAGATGCAATTAACTTGAGAAAAACTCTATTTTTATCTTATTTGAGCAGGCTGTCCCAGAAGCTCAAGGTAGGAGTGTCTGCTGCATTCATTTGCTATGCCATGCACCAGAAGGATAAAAAGTTAACTGAACCCCTCAACCCATTAATGAGCATGAAGGTATAAACTGCAAATTATAGTGATAAGTGTGTTCTCTGGGCCCAGAAGTCCTTATCTATTTCAAATCTCATCATAGGAGCTATGGCATATCTACAACCTGACCTCATAGTTGGCCTCCATTTCCACCATTTCCTCCTTTTCTCAATCTATATTTTGTCTGACTGCAGTTTATCAATATTATTTGTTTTGCAATAGCATTTTGTGATACAGTTCCAAAAACGATGCCAGCTCCCACCACCATAACCAGAGGCGCCCTAATGGACCGGCTCCACAATTTAACCATAGGTGTCCACACTTGTCTGGTACCACTTGTGTGCAAACTGCTCATCTGTCTGAGCAATGTTCCCTGTCCCGTACATAAGCAGTACCAGAGTCAAAACTCCCAGTTACAGTTTCATGAAGCGAACTGTACAGAATATTAGAAAAAAAATGTTTTCAACACTAACTTTTAATAAGTACAAGTCAATTTTACACTTACTGCTCTGCAGCTCTATAAGTCATGCAGATAGACTCTATCACGACTAGGAAAGTTGTGTGAATACTGTCAAGAGCAGTGCAAATACACTATGATGCAGTTCCTGGTAACTGCCCCTCTGGTGGAGAGCTGTAGCACTGCTATAAATGGGTTTCAGTCCGAATATAGATGCTTCCCACCAGTCTTTGTACTGTACAGTAAAGTTCCATCTTTCCAGACTGGCCTCCAGACATATCATGTCATGTTATTCATTCCACAGACATCACCAAAATTGCTAACATATCTGTGGGGGAGGGGGTTGGCTTCATGTATGGATAAATTCTAAAATTCCTGGAGCAGCTTCCACCCCACAATGAGTCTGTTAGCTGCACATCACAGCGGGTGATGTGAACAGGCCCAGGGTCATAACAGAGTAATATATTATTTTGGTATGTTATAAACAGCAACATATTAGCACTAATCTTCAGTCATCTTAAATAATTACTTCATCCATGCTCATTTGAGGATTTTGCATAGAATTCTAGAATTTCCACTGTTAAACCACATTGTTCTTAAAACTGCTTGTTTGCTTCCAATGTTCATATTGTGGGCTCTTCCTATTAATTTACACTGGATGACAACTTTGTCCAAGATCATGCACAGGAAATGATTTTATTACAGTTCAAAACATTAGGTCTGCATGATATTAGAGAAAATGTAAGTGTCGATGGTGTAGCACTAAGAAGTGTATGCCTCTTGCTATTTTGCCAGCGCACGAAAAATGTATGATACAGTTTTGCAGTGGAATGTCAAAACTCTCAATTGTAGAAGATTTGCTATGATAATTTGTAAATGAAAACACTCAGCTCTTTTACAAATAGACAGTATGGCTTTTATTTCTTATACATAATTTCTAAAATTCTGCACTAAGTTGAACTAGTGAAAACAGTTATTGTGTCATGATATCGTTGCATTAAATCTAATGTGTTTAAAAGCATTGAGTTTATGAATGTGAAATAGACATTTTACTATGTCTCTCTCTCTCTCTCTCTTTCTCACTCTGTCTTTATTGTATATTATTATATGCTTGCATGTTTGTATTAGTGCACATGTACAATTATAAAAAAAGAGCTTCTGGAAGAGTGTGGCTGTGGCTGCCTATACTTGATATAGGACATCATGTCTGTCTGAATGTATGGCAGCATGTCTGTGTGAAGGTGCAATACTGAATTCATTGTATGTATGTGGGTAATAATATGTTTTTGTACTGTATATGTGTAGAGTATTTGTGTATGTGTGCTTGAATGTTGGCATACTGCTGTGTGCCTCATTATAAGTATGTTGATTTCTGTTATTATACCTCTCCCCAGTAAAAAACATTATTTTTTGTAACTAGTCCTTCTTCATGTAAACGGCAACCAACTCCTTTTCAGGACTGTCTACAGTATTGAAGTTTTAACAGTTTTGCCCCGGCACTGTTTTATTTTCAACATACCGTTAACAATGTAGAATGTTGCATTCCCTCCTGAACAAAGATTCATTATCATATTGCCCTCACACTGAGAAATCCAGATTGGTTATATCGTTAAAATAGTTTGGATATAATTGACTATCTTATTAAGCAGACACCAAGCTGTTTGTAGTTAACCATCATTGTTCTCTGTGCTGCTCACTTGAACAGTTGTCCTCTTCCCCTTCACTTGTTGTACATTGGTCTCTTCCCCTTCTACCCATGCTAAAATATCAGAAGGAAGGATTGTTCAGGTTCACCCCTCCCCTCAACCAACAGAACATGGCTTATCTTTCTCACACAGAAAAAAACATCAAAGCCCCATCTTGTGGCTGCTGTGTGCATCCCTCACTTTCTTTATGCTAATATAACTTGCTGACCAATGGCAGAGTCAGAAGGATGTAGTAGTACAGACCGAGCATGGAATGCACACATCAGCCACAAAATGTCTGTGGACATTCTTTGAAACTGGAAACAATGGACAAAAATAATAAACTTAAAAACTACATCAGGAGGTATTTTTAAAATGTGTAATTTAAGGTGAAAATGCAAATTGGGGTCTTGAAATGCAACAAAGAAGGTTTGGGAAATATCCACTGTTTTCCTTTAATGTCCGATGCCAAGTAGTGGTTTACAATGGCATCTCCTCTGAGCCAGACTACTTTAGACAAGCTGTGCTCCAAGGGTTAAACATTCTCCTCTCCTGCTCACTCGCTTCACAAATTACATTCTTTCTACATGTGCACACTCAAAAATATAACTTTATGCTAATGACATAGTCATATGTATATCTGATCAAGAAGATTTACAATATACAAACTAGCCATGTTACAAAACAAGGTCAGCCATACAAACATGTGATATCTAAAAGAGAAAAGAGCTGAGTTTGATGAAATGGAGATTGAAATAAATGTTTGACATCTCATTAATAACACAGAAAGTGTTTGGAATGGGAGAAACCTGGACAACCTAGAATGACCTGCCTCTACTGCTAATCCAAAACTAATATATATTTTCTCTGCATGAATGATGAAAATAAAACAATTAATTGGCTATGTTAAACAGAGCACGCCTAATGTTATCTTGGCCTGCCAAAAGTGTAGCTTTAAGAATGGATGGGGGCCAAGTAGTTGCCACTTTTATCTTGTTTAACAAGTTCACTGCCAATAGTAATTACTGCCAATATTCTTGGTATCAGAGACATCAACACTCCTTTGTGCTCGCAACTTCAGGCTCCCAAGATGGTGGCAGAAAAATACTGTCCACACACCTCCATGACCATTCATCACAGCAACATAGACAATTTAGGTAGAAAAGAAAAAACTTTGGTCCATCCAATCTGCTCAGTTTTATCCTCCTCTTCCCAATGATCTATTGTTCAATTGGGGTTTTCCACGCTTATCTCCCCCCCCCCCTTGCTCCTTGCCCTACTGTTAGCCCCTGAGTAACTATTGAGCACTCTACTCTGTCCCAGCTGTGCTTGAGCATATTATTGTTTTTTGCACCCACACCTCAGCTCGTAGGCTGTTCCATGGCTCAAACCATTCTCTTTCAGTAATGGAATTTTTTTTTAAATGTTTTTTAAAGGAAGTAGTACAGACAGAAGAAAAGCAGCAGATACATGCTGCAGAATACATGACAATCAGAAGGAATCACAACATGGCTACAGTACATTGGACTTTTGTATACTCCAAATAATACAGTCTAATCACTTTTTTTTTTTTAATATTTTTTTTTTTACTTTTTTTATTCAATTTACTTTATTAGCATATTGATATTACATGAAAAGTGCCAACCTATTCAGTCTTACAGTTACAAGTCAAACAAGTCATTATCAAACATATATGTTAATAGCAACTGACTCGTTGAACAAGAACCACAAAAATTAACATGACACATTAACCAAGTAGTCTAATAAAAAACTTACCCACCACTCATTCCACCCACCACCCCAGACCCCAGCAGCATCTACAGCCACGTTGAAACATTATACAAGCACTCATTAGAAGGAAGAAACAAGGGCACCAAAAGTACATCTAGCAGTAGGACATTACCAACGGCCAAAGAGGTTAAGCTTGCCAACTGGCTAGGACTGCATCCAATAGTCCCCATTTGGAGCCATAGAATTGGATCCTGTTGTTCATTCTGGCTATATGTTGCTCTAGTTGTAACGCCATTATGATTTCCTTATGCCATTCTAGGATTGGTGGAACAGAAGCATCCTTCCAATGTCTAAGGATAACCGCTTTGGCCTTGGCTGATATGATAGCCATGTATAATTTCTTTTGTCTGATCTTGCCTCTGGGGAAACTGTTTAACAGACAGATTTCCGGTGTAAAGAGGAGCTCCAGGTCTAATATTGATGATAGTGAGGTGCGAATTGCCCTCCAGAAGGGCTGAATCATAACACACTCCCACAATACGTGGTACAAATCCCCTTCTTTAGTTAAACACCTGTTACAAGTAGGTGTTGATAACTTGCCCATCTTGTGTAGTCTAGCTGGAGTATAGTACAGGTTATGCATAATATTAAATTGCTGTAGTTTGTACCTGTCCTGCTTAATGTATTTATGATTGTTAACCCATATCCGCTCCCAGTCTCTACTATCCATTTCCATCTCTAGTTTCTGTCTCCAGTATGGGCTAACATTAGAGGGTAGGCCAACGTCTATCCTCTGTAGTTCACTATAAATTCTCGAGACAGAATGGGGTTGGTCTGCAACCTTGAGCAGCCAAGACAGTTCAATTCTGTTTTCCTCCCAGGTTGTCACCCTGCGTAGATGGGCTTTGATTGAATCACAGACCTGCCGGAATTTAAAATAGTATCCTTTTAGGTTTGGGAATTGAATACATGCTTGCTCATACGATAATAGTTTCCCTTGAGGCGCCAAGTCTCCCAGTCGTAGCCCACTTATCTGCCTCCAAAATGTAGACGGAATAGGGACACGCTGTATTAAAAAGTGAATATTATGAACCAGGGATTGTTCCGCTGAGTTCTGCCAATTCACCTTTAGGAACTTTTGGACTTGATGGAGAGCTTCTAAAGTCCACCCTATAGGTGTATTTTTAAGTGGCTTAGGGAGGAGTTTTAGAGTGGTATAGGCAATTGAGTCTAAAGTTAGTGAGTGTTTAAGCACCAGGTCATTCTCAATATTAACCCAGGGAGGCACATAAGAGTGCGAAACTGCTGTATCAGTCAGCTGTTTCCATGATACTATTTTACTAATATGTGAGGAAATATAGTATTTAAAAAAGGAAGGGAGTGCAAGGCCTCCTGATTTCTTCGGCCCTGTGAGTTTCTGGTAAGCTCTCTAACAGCCTTCCCTTCCATAAAAATACATTGAGTATCTTTGCAAATTCGAACCAGGTTTTGGGCAAATAGCACCCTAGCATATTTAGGGGATAGAAGATCCTTGGTAAGACGTTCTTTTTCACTGTTTCTATTCTGGCCCAAAGTGACAAGGGAAGTGAACTCCATCTGACCAAATCTTGCCAAATTATTTTAATAAGATTAATTAGGTTTTCTCTAATCATCGAACTTATCTCCCTGGTAACTTTAATGCCAAGATACGTCAACATCTTAGGCTCCCATCTTAGCCCATATTCCTTTGCTAAGCTAGGGTGGCATTTGGTATTTAACAGGAAGAGCTTGGTCTTGGAGATATTAAGTTTATAGTTCGAAACTTTGGAAAACTTTGCGATTTTGTGCAGAATTATTGGTATACCATTCTCTGGGTCCTCTAGATGTAAAAGCAAATCATCAGCATAGGCTGAGATTAAGTACTGCCCATTCCCTATCTTTATCCCCTTAATATCTTGCAATGCAAGTAGTCTATGAATCAGGGGTTCCAGATATAGATTGAATAGGAGTGGGGAGAGCGGGCAGCCCTGTCTTGTGCCACAGAATAAGGGGAAAGGATCTGATAGTATACCATTGCACCAAATCTGTGCCATGGGCATACAGTATAGTACTCAGATCCAATGCAAGAAACTATCAGATAACCCAAATTTAGCTAAAACAGCGAACAAGAAATCCCTTGACACCCGGTCAAATGCCTTTTCGGCATCCAGTGCAAGTAGGACTACCCGGGTTTGTAGGTTCTGTGCATGTACGATTAGATGGTGGAGTTTGTGTATATGGTCACTAGAGATCCTACCACTCATAAAACCTACGTGTACATCACTTATCAGCCTACTCATTAATGGGCTAAGTCGGTTGGCTAAAACTTTAGCCAGTATCTTAATATCAACGTTTAACAATGAAATTGGGCGGTAGCTGCCAGGGAGCACAGGATCACACTCCGGCTTTACTACAAGGGTTATGAGGGCCTCCAGGAAACTCGTTTCTGAGTGACCCTCAATGAACCAGAAGTTATATACCTTGGTTATTATTGGACAAATTACTTCCGCATACGACTTATATAGGTTAGTGGTAAGACCATCCGGCCCGGGGGACTTGTCTATGGCAAGTTGAGTAATCGCTTGTTTCACCTCCCACTCTTGTATAGGTGATCCCAACTAATTCGCCTCTAGATTTGTTATCTTGACCAGGGTAACTGAGTCTAAAAATTCTTGAATTTCCCCGGGTGTGGCTCTATTAGCCACCGGGATACAGTATATTTTCTGAAAATATTCTCTGAAAGTCGCAGCAATTTCTCTAGGGTTGTTAATTATATAATTTCCCTCATTATTTTGTAGAGCGGCTATAAATCTATTTGAATCTAGTTGTTTGAGTCTAAGGGCTAAAAGTTTACCCACTCTTTCCCCAGATTCCAGGTATCTGATTTTAGTTCTCCGGAGGGCCAGTTCTGCCTTTCGCATCATGATCGAAGAGTACTGAGTTTGTAATTGATGCAGACTAATCCAGTCCGCCTCGGTTGAGTGGTGGGTGATATTATTTTCCCTGATCCGAATAGCTTTACTGATTTCACCTAACTGTGAACTAACTTTCTTGGCCCTAGTGGATGTGATTCTGATACACTCACCCCTTAACGTACATTTCAGGGCTGCCCACATAATGTTAATGCTGGATACTGAGTTTAGATTTTTCTCAACAAAATGGGATATAAAATTCCTCAAATGCCCATAAGTAAAAGGATCCTGCAATAACTGATTATTAAATCTCCATATGAGGTCTCTCTTTATACTGGGATTGGGTGCAAATAAAATCGAGACTGGGGAGTGGTCTGATATGACCCTAGTATGTATCCTTGCATCTACAACAGAGGAGAATGCGTTATTACTAACTAGAAAGTAATCAATTCTAGAACAAGTTTTGTGCAGCATTGAAAAAAAGGTATATTGCCTAACTTCTATATTGTTCATCCTCCAAATGTCAATGAGACCTAAGCTCTCCATCAGTTCCTTTAAAGCTCTCTGAGTGGGAGATAACCCTACTCGCTTATTATCGGATCTATCAAGGAGCAATTGAGGAGTTATGTTCCAGTCACCCCCTATTAACAATGTCGTGGAAACATAGATGTTTAGCAAATCCAAGAACTGCATAAAAAATTGCAGGGAATCCACATTAGGACCATAAATGGACCCAATAACTACTTTATCTGCTACCAGAGTCCCAACCAAGAAGAGATATCGGCCCTGCACATCCCATATTTCCTTCTCTAGTTGAAAAGGTGTCTTTTTGTGAAATAAAATTGCGACGTCCCCTTTGCTTGAGGATGCGCCCGCACCATATGCCTGACCCACCCAGTATCTCGTAAAAAGCCTGATGTCTTCTCTGTGTAAATGTGTTTCCTGCAAGCAGGCGACCTCACAATTTAGCGCAGAGAGGTGTTTCAGCACAATTTGCCTTTTGCATCTGTCCCGAGCTCCTTTGATATTCCAACTAACAAGATTAATACCCTTCAATGCTATTCTCTACCTTTTGATAATAAAATACTCTGATATCTTTCACTCGTACGTATTCAAGCTTTTTGACAGAAGAAACCTTATTTCTCCCTAATTGAACATGTAGATGCTGCCCCTCTCGCCTCCCACCCCCCAAACCCCTCTAACCACCCAAAATTCCAACTAGTACTCCCAGTTCTAACAACTGCACTATCTAACCACTACATCATGTGATGTAACATCCAACCCAGACAGACGCCAACCCACTTCCCAGCCCAGCTCGATTTCCTATCATTTTCATTTATCCTAAACATTTAATCCCTCGTCCAATAACAATATCATAACTGATCCTATTTTCCTGAGAGCTTTCCCTCGTCCCACGTTGATTCCAAAAGCAAGAGAATATCATAAAATATTCAAAGATTAGACCTGAAACAAACAGAAATACCAACGCTCCCAGCCTATTTCACTGACCCCCATTCCATGTAATTCGCACCCTAGGTGTAAAAAGAAAAGTCCATCCATTGGTCCATGTCTCCCTTTTGTGGGGAGAAGAGTGAAGTACCTCAATTTATAGAAAGAGAGAAAGAAAAAAGAGGGGGTAGGGGGCTCTAATAAACAAACAGTTTACATCATATCTGAGCTGTGAGATACTTCAGACTGACACTTTCACACTCCACGAAGTCTGCATTAGCCCCAACAACAGAACCGAACTGTTCCTTTTAACCAGTAAGGACCGCACCGTTGGAGATAGACGCCAGCTGACCATGTAATCATGAGTCTCTTCCTTCACCATAAACAAAGTCAAGCCGCAATGCTTCCGGAATCAAGTAGGTCGAATTTACCTCATACTTGGAATCCTGAACTCCGGTCCCTTTCCGTATAGAGCTGCCTTTAATAAGTATTACCAGAATGCTGAACGGACGAACTTGTGCAACTCTCTCGACTCAGTGAAACCTGTCAAAAGTTATTACTGTCGCACATTCGCTAGCAGGAAGCTCCCCACTTATAAACAAAGGGTATGCTCATCTTAAGGCGATCACCTTCTGGGATACATTTTTGAGTAAATCGAGAAAAGCTGAATGTTTCATAATAAATCTGATCTAGTATCCGATTGCACAGTAGTTAGGGATCGCACTGTCACTCCGCGGCAAGTGAGACAAGGACCACACTGCAATTAAGGCTTTGCATCTCCGGGTGTTAAGATTAAACATTAGCTTGCACTAACCAGTGTTATGTACTTCCAAAAGTTGGGTACCCTTTCGTATCCCTCCAATTGTGAATTTTCAGACGCTGATCGATGAAGTACTGGGCCAATCCCTTAAGCGGAATTTACTTGTCACCAGATTTTATGAGGTGAGAAAGCTTGAGTGCATTTACTTCAGCAGGGATGATGATCCCACTAAGTTATTAGTAAGCCTTTAGAGTTGTCATAAAGGTATCAGTTCAGTCAGAAGCCTGCTTCACTGACCCCCATTCCATATAATTCACACCCTTGGTGTAGAAAGACAAGTCCATTGATTGGTCCATGTCTACCTCTTATGGGGAGAAGAGTGAAGTACCTCAAATTTTAGAAGAAAAAAGGTAGGGGGCTCTAATAGAACAAACAATTTACATCATGTCTGAGCTGTGAGATAGTTCAGATTGACACTTTCACTCTCCACGAAGTCTGAGTTAGCCCCAACAACAGAACCAGAATATTTTTTTTAACCAGTAAGGACCGCACCATTGGAAATAGACGGCAGCTGACTTTGTAAGCATGAGCTGCTTCCTTCACAGTAAACAAAGTCAAGCCGCGATGTTTCCAAATTCAAGCAGGTCAAGTTTATCTCACACTTGGAACCCTGAACTCTGGTCCCTTTCACTACAGAGCCACCTTTAATAAATATTGCCAGAACGCTGAATGGACAAGACTTGTGTAGCTCTCCCAATTCTGTGAAACCTGTCAAAAGTTACTACTGTCACCATGTTCACTAGCAGGAAGCTCCCCACTTAAAGGCAACGGGTATGCTCATCTTGAAGGTGATCACCTTCTGGGATGCATTTTTGAGTAATCAAGAAAGCTGAATGTTTCATAATAACTCTGATCTAGTATCCGAATGCGCAGTAGTTAGGGACTGCACTGTCACTCCATGGCAAATGAGACAAGGACCACACTGCAGTTAAGGCTTTGCGTCTCCGGGTGCTTAGATTAAACATAGCTAGCACTGACCAGTGTTGTGCACTTTCAGAAGTTGGGTACCGTTTCGTCTCCCTCTAACTGTGGATTTTCAGACGCTGATCGAAGAAGTACTGAGGCAATCCCTTAAGCGGAAATTACTTGCCATCAGATTTTATGAGGTGAGAAAGCTTGAGTGCATTTACATCAGCAGGGGCGGTGATCCCACTAAGTTATTAGTAAGTCTTTAGAGTTGTCATAAAGGCGTCAGTTCAGTCGGAAGTAAAAGGAAATATAATCATGCTGAAAGAGCAGGGAATAGTCGCATTCTCCGTGTCTAAAGCCATTATTTTATTTTAATTTTTTATTTTATTTGTGAGAATCGGTTTACAACCTTTGAGCCAGAGGGTCGTTTCCGAAGGTACCTCGTCACATTGAGACATACATAGCATTTGAGACATACATAGCATTTTAGATTACATAGTACAGGTTTTCTTCAAGTAGATGTTTGTTCGAGACACCACGTCACAATGTGGTTAAACAACATACATTTGAGTTACATAGTTACAGGGTACAGGCAGTTGAAATAGGTCTTACACAATTGGTTTCACATGTTGAACAGATCAACTGGCATGAGACAACAGGCTCAGGCCAGGTTATACTTAGGAATGGTGCACTGGGTGGGGGGTGGGCTAGGTGGGGAGCTGCCTAGTGGGCATTGTCATGAGTGGAGAGGTTGTGGTGGGCCCATCATTAGAGACAGGAGCAGCTATTAGTGTAGATAAGTTGGTTACGAAGGGTGGTTTTGAATTTGGAGATTGTGGCAGCATTGGAGATGGTGGCAGGGAGAGAGTTAAACCAGAGTGGGGCTCTGTACCAGAGAGACCTCTGACAGTGAGTGGTTCTTGTCCTAGGGACCAGTAGGGCGGTCCTGTTGGAGGGCCGTGTAGCAACAGTGGGCGGGATCCGGTGGATGGATGCAGTCACCCCAGGTGGGGACAGCCCGAGTAAGGTTTTTTTAGTGAGTATGCAGGTGTGATAGCGGAGTCGTTCTTCCAGGGTCAGGAGTTTAGCATCGTTATACAGTTGACAGGTATGTGGGAGCCTGGGGGAACCAGTAATCAGTCTGCATGCCTTATTTAGGGTTATGTGAATTTTTTTGAGGGTAGTTGTGTTAGCAGCACCATAGACTGGTAAGCCATAGTCTACTAGGGACAGTACTGAGGATGTGACAGCAAGCCAGAGAGCATTTGGGGGGAGGCAGTTTCGATGGCGGAAGAGGATGCCAAGCCGTATGTTGGTGGCGGATGCAAGGGCATCAATGTGGTCATGGAATGAGAGGGCTGAGTCGAAGGTAATCCCGAGGTATTTGTAGGAGCAGACTTGTTCCAGAGGATGTTTGGTACTAGGGAGAATACGGAGTAGGTGGTTGCTAGCTTTGTTTTGGGGGTGGGCAAAAAGCATAGCTTTGGTTTTTTTAAGATTAATGATAAGTCTGTGTTCCTTGAACCAGGCATCAGCCTCATTGAAAGACTGTTGGAGGGAATCCTGAAGGGAGATGGGATTGCATTGGGTGGCAAAAATGACAGCATCGTCAGCATACAGAAGCATTTTGCCAGAGCAAGCACTGGGCAGGGTGTTCAGATAGAGTGAGAAGAGGAGGGGGCCCAGGATGGAGCCTTGGGGAACTCCTGAGTGTATGGGATGGGTATCAGAGAGTGTTTCATTTATTTTAACACACTGTGACCGAGCGTCAAGGTAGCTTGAGCACCATGCTAGAGGGCCAGCCGCGAGACCAGTGTAACAGAGGGCGTTCAGCAGAAGAGGGTGGGAGACAGTGTCGAAAGCCTTTGATAGGTCGATGAACACTGCACCAGCCAGTGAGCTGGTGTCCAGGGAGGAGTGAAGGAAATTGAGAATTGATTAATGCGGTGCTGGTACTGTGGCCAGCACGGAAGCCATGCTGCTCAGGGCATAAGATGTTATGCTTGGATAGATATTCAGTGATTTGAATGGCCACGACTTTTTCCAGGGCTTTTGAGGAGGGGGGAGAATGGAGATTGGTCGGTAGTTGTTGGCTGAAGGCCTGTCATCACCTTTATGAATGGGCGTGACTATGGCTGTTTTCCAGACGGTGGGAAATTGTCCCAGGCAGAGTGATCGGTTTAGTAGGCTGGTGAGCGGAGCAAGGACTTCATCTAGTACCAGCCTGAGGATACTGGGATCCAGTGAGTCGCTGCCGGGATTGTTGCTATTTAAAGCTTTGATAAGGATGGGTCTGACCTCCCGAGCAGACACCTTGCGCAGGTGGAAGCTGGGGTGGTGGTGGACGGGGGGTTGGTTTGGGGGAGGTTCAAAGAAATTACTGGGGAGGACTGAGCTAAGGTTGGTGAAACCGGTGTTGAGGCAGTTAGCTATGATGGCAGGATAGGTGGAGGTAGTACCATCGCTAGAGAGCTGAGATGGAGGAGGGGAGCGTGACTTACCATTCAACTGTTTAATATTATCCCAGAACTTGCAGGCCGAGCCCCAGGAAGAGGTGAGGGTGGCCTGGTAATGGTCAGCCTTGGCTTTATGGACCACCCAGGAGCACTTATTCCGGGCTGCATTGTATGCTTGTCTATCAGACAGCTGGCCCGTTTCAGTGGCACGGTGCCAGAGGTTATCCTGATTTCTAAGCAATTGTAGGAGGGCAGGGCTGACCCAGGGTGCATTCTGTTTTTTGGATCGGATTTTTGTGAAGGGTGCAAAGAGATCACAGGCATAGTTGAACGTTTGGGAGAAGACAGCGAGGGCAGTGTCAATGTCGGGTGCATGATGAATGGGGGACCAGTTTATCTGGATGAGAAGCTGCTTAAGTTTTTTCAGACCACCGGGCAGGAGGCGCCTGCGGAGGGTGGTCTGTGCTTTGGGTTTGGGGTTGGAGGCTGCCCAAAGAAATAGAATAGGGGAGTGGTCACTTAGGGCGTCTGGTAGGACCTGGATGTTTTGGATTTTTTTGGGTCGGTTAGTGATGAGTACATCCAGTAGGGTGCTGGTTCCTATTTATGGGTTAATTCTAGTGGGTTGGGTGATGAGTTGTGTCAGATCTTGGGCAGCAAAAGTGTCCCGGGTTGAGGAAGAGGAGGTGCTGAGCCAGTTTATGTTAAGGTCACCAACTAGAATTTGCGCCACCGTATGGTGAAGGGAGGCCAGGTAGTCAGTTAGTGATACCAGAGCTGGGTTCTGGATTTTGGGGGGAATGTAGGCAGTGGTGAGATAGAGAGGGCCCCTAGAGGGCTCCGGGGTGAGCTTGAGGGTGAGGGCCTGGGCCTCATTTACAAGGGCAGGGGTAGGAAAGCTTGACCAGTAATTGTGTCCCTAGTGTAGATTGCACAACCTCCCCCTCGTTTGCCTACTCTGTCCTCCCGGTATAGTGTATAGCCAGGGAGGGAGACAAATGAGTCAGGGGTGGATTTGGACAGCCAGGTTTCTACCAAGGCTATGATGTCCGGTTGGTGTGCTGTGGCCCAGCACTGGAGGGCGTCAAATTTTTTCAGCAGGCTGCATATGTTCATAGAGGCTATTTTAAGGCCAGTGGGCCAGGTTGGTGGGTGGGAGGGGGCTGGGCCAGGGTTGGGATGTATGTTGCCAGAAAGTAGAAGCAGGAGGACCAAGGCTCTGGTCTGGGCGTGGCAGCAAGTCAACTTCTTTATTATTATCAGACTGTTCAATTTATTTGCTCTGCCTTGTCACTCACACCGGCCCATTACTTAAATAGCTCTGGCATTGCTTTTTTAAGCTCCTGCTGCCCAACCTCTGCACTTTCATAAGAGTGCCACTGATCTTTAATCTTAACTTGAAGTATAGCGGGGTATTTTACCCTATACTGTGTTCCCGCAGCAATCAGTTTAGAAATGGTGGGATGTAGCTCTTGTCGCTTAAGACGCACCGATTGAGGCAGATCATGAGTTATCCTGATCCTCTTACCCTCCCAAGAAACTTCCTGCAGAGCTTTAATCTTGCCCAAGATATGCTGTTTATCCAAGTAGTTTAACAATCTACAAATTATCGGCCGTGGCTGAGCTCCGGGGGGGGGGTCGGAGGGATCTGTGTGCTCACTCAACGATATAGTATTCATTATTTGGAGATGGCCGGCGACCTTTTCAAGAAGTTTTTGAACAAACTGGACAGGTATTACTCCCTCTTCCTTCTCCGGAATCCCGATTATAATCAAATTATTTCTTCTGCTTCTCTCTTCCAAATCTTCAAGTTTATCTTCAATTTTTTTTATTCGTTTGTTGAGAGAGACATGCTCGAGATCTTGCTTGTCCAGTTTCATTTCGACAGATTTTATTTTGATCCGTTGTCTCCCACTCTAGTGTCGAGGATTCACGCTGATTTAAAACAATGAATTTCAGTCAAAATTTCATCTATCGATGCTTGCATTGGGGTGATTATTTCCAGGAAGCGCTCTTCCGTCAAAGCTGAGGGCCCCGAGGTAGATTTATTGGAACCCTGCTGAGGACGTTTTGCGGCCTGTTCTTTCTCCGGGGAAGGAGGTGGCGTATGCTTGGCTGGTTGTTTCTTCACGAAGGCTTCCATTTTAGAAAAAATTCCCAGGTTAAGTAGCTTCTCCGATGTTTGTTAGACGCTTTTCAGGCAAAAGTCCCACAAATTTATATCTGACAAGGGCTGTAAACTGGGTTAAGAACAGAGCTGAGTGTAAGGGCTGCTTTCCCTAGGCTGCCATCACGTGACTCCCCCCCTTTTCCCGGTCTAATCACTTAACAAAAATAATGTATTGATAAGAAAAGTGTGTCAAAGTTGTTTGTCTTGAAACTGGATATTTTTAAAGCCATTGTGCTTAGTGTCTGTTATTTCATTACTGGTCAATGTACTACCAACTGGTGGAAAGAGAAAGAAAGAGGGGGAAGGGGGGGGTAATATATTGCTACCTAGTACACAAATGAAACTAGCTGACTGAAGGGGAGACAGGTGTGGAAGGGGAGAACCCTGCCTAAAAGTACAAAATCAGCATTGTGTTCTAATTGAAATAGCACTCAATGCCTCTGTCTTTCTTCAACTAAGGAAGCTTTATTATGCAAATTATACATGAATTTTTCCATTTCATAAATATTAAGGAGAGTGTTCCACCAATGGCGAAGTGTAGGGACCCTCGTGGTATGCTAAAGATGGATAATCATCTTTTTTGCAGCTAATACCAATGTCAATGATAAATTAAGAGTGTGGCCCTGAAAAGAGCTGATTGGCAAAGGTATAGCAAGTATGATCAGAGAGGGTGTCACCTCTCCTGGAAAATTAAAGATTTCCTCCAATTTCACTATGACTGCTTGCCAGAATGGCTGTATTGCTGGGCAGAACCAAAAGACTGAGTGGCCAAGTGTTGGCCACAAGCCATCCAGCTGTGGCCCTTTTCAGGCCTGGCATACAGTACATAGCCACAATATCTGGGGAATTAATTAATCTTGAACAACATTTCCATGAGAACTCCCTCCATACAGTTGCTGCTGTTAATCTGCAAGCCAGGGCTGCAGATCTGAGTCAGACTTGCAAAGAATGGTCAGTCCCCAATTCAGAGTTCCATTTTTGCAAAACAGACTCTGTAGTTTCAGGCAGTATGTCTAGCAAGGCTTTATATGGGTGATTTCCTCTGAGGTGACTTATAAAAAAGTGCATCAAAGAAAGAAGCTTTTCAGGGTGAGACGCCATTGTCTGACCATGTCCCTGTACATAGGAATGGACTTGCAAATTATGGGAGTGGTCACCGTGGGGTAGCTGAAAGGTATTCTGCATGGCAGCAAAAGGAACCACACCCTGGGAATCCAATAGTTGGAAGAAGAAGCAAAAGCCCTAATGGCTGCATTTCTTCATTGCAGTATCAAGGGCATTTGGAGGGAAGGCGGTGTCATATGGCAAAACTCGCAAGTACCACTGGCAGGCATCTGTTGCTTCAAAGTGATAGCTGTGTACCTGGTGAGTTTGGAAATTGGTATACAGCCTCGGGGGGGGGGTGCCAAATAAATAAAAATCCAAGTTGAAAAGATCATCTAGGGTAAACTCAATTTGTTCCCAATATGCAGTACAAGCTGGAGACAACCATAGACTCAGGATCTACATGTGGCAATTGTGGGCACAGAGTTTAAGATTAGGTAAATTGACCCCTCCCTGATCTTTCAGTAGGTGAAGTATGGAGGACCATATATACAGTGGTGCCCCTTGCCAAATGAACCTGGAGATTAACTTATTCAAGGATTTGAAATACATGTTATTCAACATAACTGATAAGGTCTGGAGGTGCAAAATGTTTAGCTGACTTACCACTGGATGGTTAAAAGATAAGGGACAACTGGTTCTAGAATGTCAAATCCTCCATAATTTGTGAGTGAGAGACTCAAATTTTAGGAGCTCCAAGTGGGAATAACTGTTTCATTAGTTTTACTTCCAGATATCTAAATGCAATTTCTTGCTACCTAAAAGAGAACCCCTGTTTCAATACATATGATGGCACGTTGTTATATACTAAGATCTGAGTCTTCTGAGCATTAATCTTATATCCTGCTTGTCTGCCAGACTCAGGCATTACTTCCCATATTGCAGAGACAGATTCCTCAGGTGATGACAAAGTAAAAAGTATGTGATCTGCAAATAGGGAGAGTTTAAAATCTCTACCTGCTGCCAGAAGTCAAGCAATCCAAGGATCCCGATGAACTGCTGCTGTCAAAGGCTGCGGGTACAGGGCAAAAATCAGAGGGGAAAGAGGATGCCTAGTACCATGTTGTAAAGGGAAGAGGGAGGTAAAGGAACTGTTAACCATTAGGTATGCCCTGGGAGAGGCATAAATACCCTGCAGCATTTCCACCACTGCAACAGGGAAACCACACTTCAACAGGGTGGCCCATGGATATGGGGGAGCCATATGAAATCCCAACAACCAGAATCCTGAAAACAAAATGCCAAACACCACAATCCCAACATGGTTGAAATCCCACCAAACAGTTGCCCATCCGACGAAATCCTGACAACTGGAATCACATTTGATGAAATCCTGATGGTGGGCAGATCGGGTAACAAGTAATAGTTTAAGTTCACTTTACTAGGGTGCAAAACAAAATGGTTATATTAAATGCACGCTGAAAATAGAAAATAGAGTTAAAAATCTACGTTTCGACCTTAGGTCTTCTTCAGGAAATATCTAAAAGAGAAAAAAAAACAAGTTATTTTAGAGGAGAGGTAAAATGAGAGAGATATATATGTGGAGAAAGAAGAAGGGGGAGGCTAAGGGAGAAGAAATGATAAATGGTAAGATTAAGAGAGAATCTGTGAAACAAAAAGGTGATGATGGGAAAGATAAAGCATAATGGGAGAGAAAGAGCTGGGGGAGTTCCCAGGTGGAGACTAATTAACAGGGCCTTGTAAGAAGGCTGAAAGGTGACAAATGTGTGGGAAGGAGACAGAAATGGAGACGTGGTGAAAATGAAAAACAAATGAGTAAAAAAACAAATTGACTTTAGGGGAAAAAAAAGGGATGGCTGAAAGATGTTCATGGGTTTACTAGGGTGTACTGGAGAAAGCCTGAAAAAGGACATGATGTTCTTGCATCACTGCACTAGATCTCACATTGCATTGCACTATCTCCTGCTGATAAAAATAAAGATACTGTACTTTACAACACACATCACACAAGTCTCTCTTTCTCTCTCACAGGAATAATCTAACTGGTCTCACCTTTAAACAGAAGTACTGCGCCTTTTCAAGAGATGGTGCAATAGATCGAGTAACATATACCTCTCTCTCTCTCACTCTCTCAGCAAAGGCATACATTGACTTAACCTCACCCCCCCAACCAAAAATAAGTAAACAAAGTACTTTTAACAGACTTATTAATTTAAGACTACTCCTCCACTAGCAGTGTCTCATAGCCGCAAACAACAGAGTGCTCATGACTACAAAAGTAATTGTCTGTAGTTGTAGATTACTCCTGTGGGAAGTGAGACTTGTGCAATGTAAAGTGCAGTATCTTTATTTTTATCAACTGGAGCTAATGCAATGCCGTAGTAAAGTGAACTAAGCCTATTGCTTGTTACCTGATCTGTTACCCAAAGTAAAGTGCAATGTAAAGTGAAGTATCTTTATTTTATTGACAGGAATTAGAGCTTAGTGCAGTTTATTAGAAAGTGTGCAAAGCAAGTGACTGACTACTGAGCAATGATTCTGTTGTTGGTGCTGCAGGGTTATTAGTTCAGCATTGTGCCTGCACTCCTAGTTAGCTCCTGTTGAAAAAAAAAAATCAAGATCAGGTAACCAGTGTCTGTCTCTTATAAACTGTATGCCTTTTCTTCATACTGGCTGTGGTTACAAGTAAAAAGTAAGTGATGCAAAACTTTGAAAATAAAGAGACACAGAGCTCTGGATTTGCTCATTATTTGTCAGAATTTCTTGAAAGTCAGCATTTATTCAGTGCCAGCATTTTAATAGTCGGGTTTACGGTGTCGGGCAATTGTCTTTCAGGATTGCGGGTGTCAGGCTTCTGTACCTAACCCAAATATGGCCAGGCCACCTGCCAAATGCCTTCTTGACATCTAAACTGATTAAGGCAACTAATTTGATGAGTGATGACAAAATCTGGGGTGGGTACGTTGCATACTATCATGTGCCTGTTTATAGCATATAAAGCCCACCTGGTCTCTGTCCACCAAAGTGGGAATTAGTGTCTCCATCCTTTTAGTATAGTTGGCAATAAATACTGTATAACAGGAAATATTCACTGTCTTTTTATTTTCACAATTTTTGCTGGTTTCATTTTTGAGTGAAAATAAAAAGACAGTGAATATTAGTTCAATCACTATACATAGTAGCTCTAGTGTTCCACCAGTGAAAATAAAAGAATGTGAACATGTGGGGGGTTTGCTTGGAGTGCTAAATATAAAGGCTGTGAATTTAAACTGCTATACAGTAGTTTATAATCACAGTTTAGATTGGAGATTGTGCTATATGAGGCTATAAACCAGGGGTCATTATCAGGCTCCTGGATAGCAGAAATAATGGCATAGTGTCACGAAGCAGGGCAACAGCTCTTTGTTTTCACCTAGAAAAATGCAGAGAGCAAGGAATGGAGACATTTGTTCAAAAATTGTTTATAAAGCTCAACTGGATAGCCATCCAGCCCAGACGTTTACCTGTCTTAGAATCCCAGAATACTAACTTAATTTTGTCAGCTGAGATTGGAGCCAGCAGCTTTTGAACCACCTCTTGCCCAATCGAGAAAGTGGGAGAGACCACAGAAAAGTATGAATTTCCTCCATGGGGACCTCCCCTTCAGCCGAGTAATGGTCTTGCTAAAACCAGGAGAGCACCTCTTGGATAGCTTCAGGCTGAGATGCAAAATATTTGGAGAGTGGGTCATAAAGCTTCAGGATACATGCCTGCATTTATTGGGTTCAGAGTCTCCTAGCCAGGTTCCAAGCACCCTTTACCCCTCCTTCATAAGAAGAATGGCATAGGTAGTATAATGATTTATTCACCTTGACATCCTTAATATGTTGGATGTCTTGCTTTATTATGGCAATGGGGGGGGGCACTACAGACTGATCACACTACAGAAGAAAAGTTTGCAATGTTTGTAGGGTTTGCTGCATTTCAAGGAGTTTGCTGTCCTGTTGTTTCCAATTATTAGATGATTATGCTATGAGTTCTCCATGGATAACCACTTTAAGCATATGCCACATGACTGGGCAGAAACTGATGGATCCTTGTTTTCATGCAGGACCTAGGGAATGCTCTCTTCCAGCGATGAGCACATTTTAGGGTTCCTCAATAAAGATAGATTAAAATGCAAATGTATGCGGGGAGCCTGCCTTCCTAAGGAGAACTTGATCATAACTGGGGCATTATCAGATAGTAAGATCCCCATAAGAGACATTATGTAAGGAGTCCAAATGTTGGTCCATAGTAAATATATAATCAAGACATGCAGATGTGTTTGTCTGGAGGGCAAAATTAGTATATGCTTACCCCATGGGGAAAGTATGGTGCCACACATCAAGAAAACCAAGATCAACTAAAGCGGTTTTGAGGTATTTTTGAAGGGGATGGCCCTAGGCAGAGTCAGAGGTGAATCCTTCAGAGATAGTGTTAAAGTAGTACTAAGGTCTTCTCCTAAAATAATTTGCCCCTAAAGCAGTGGGAGGAGTTTGCTGAAAACGCTCTGGATTACCATCTTACCAGACCGCGGAGGAAAACATATACCATGCTGAGTGTCTGATGCATTAAAAGGGATGCCCACTGCTATTGCAAATCACCCCTCTGAATCTTTCAATTGGTCCTGGAGCTGAAATGACTCTCCCCAGGGAACCATGAGCATAACTCTTCTCCTTCTTGAATTATGAGAAGAGGCAGCTACTGTCAAGAAATCAATGCTGTCAAACTTCTGATGCTTCTCATCAGAAGGATGAGTCTCCTGCAGAAGGATTGCATCTGGGTGGGTCTGTTTCAACGGTTCCATGACCCTGTATCTATTAACTGTGCTGTATATCCTATTAATATTATAGGAGAGAACTATAGATGAACTTATCATACCTTAAAATATAGAAAAGCATAACCAATTCTGTCTACCTTATTTACCCTCTCTGCCCTCCGCTTAGTCCGTTCACATTTGCAGGGTCCCCCGTTACAAAAATCTGGGATAATCAGGACACCATAAAGTAAAATAGAACTGCCGTTATGGGCTAGTAATATCTTGAATCTGATATTTGAATTATAAAAAGATCCTCGGACATGCCATTCCTTTTTTACTCAGACTGCCAGCAAGAATGTGGCATTACTAACAGAAAAAAGAATGATATACAAAGTCAGTGACCATGACACAGCACCAAAGACAGACAGAAAAAGAAACAGGAAAAGAGAAACAAATCAGAACATACCACCAACTGGGCAATATGATTGATGCATAACCGTGGCATGCCAGCTAGACCCCGGCTAACAGATTCCAAGGTATGGAGAAGTGAAATCTTTCTCCTGTGTAGGAATTGACAGTAGTTCTTACTGGGGAGTAATCACAACAAAGTTGTGGGCTCTGGAAACAAGAAGCCTGTTACACTGGAGTAGGGAGAATAGGTTCTGTCTCAGACCCCTACACTTACTGACCAAGAAAACATCCAGCCACAAGTACGAAACCAGTATTTAAAAACCAGCTCCAGAGTCCTCTTGTGTATCAGTGGAGGAGAGGTAAGCAGGAGGAATATCACATCTTCCATGACACGTTGCAGGCAGATACAGATTTAAAAAATATCAAACCATGCAGGAGGATATAAACTGCCTTTTTTAGTGCTGGACTTGAACCTACTGATGACTGCTATGGGAGGTGTAATTAAGATTTAAGAGTGATGACAGGGAAACCGGGACCAGATCTACTTATAGTATTGAGGTCCCAGGTAACCAATGTGGGTTCCATAACAATGGCCCCTTCTGGGTCCAGAAAACCTGCTAGGGGGCAGCGCATACTCCGATCCCTGAGACCCCCCCCCCCACCTATGCAAAGCAATCAAGCGAGTGCTGCAACATTGCACCATATTCCTCCAGGTGAGACCCCCACCTACCTATGTCTCTGCTGTGTTCCTCAAACTGTGGGAAACATAAAGATTTTTCTGTCACACACCAGTGATGCCCTAATAACAGGGATATATTATGTGTTAAGTGAAAGCAATCATCTTAGGCCAGGCTGTAGGCAACTGAGGGTCTCCCCCCACCCCAACTTGGAAGAAGTGCCCCCCAGCTGCCTCAGCCAGATTGCTGTCATGGTAAAGAAGATGCCCTAGTGGCATTATATGCCAGGTTTCTGGTGTGGTGGGTGGAAATGGGCCTAGTCCACCCCTGCAGGGGTCAGAAGTCTGAGCCATATGAGGGGCCTCAACCACAGTGCCAATATGGGGAAAGACACTACCTCCCAAAGTATACCTCAGCGCTAAGAGAATCTGTGGGAAGGAAGTCAGGGTCAGTCATCACCAAGGAGAACAATATTTTAAAACTCACAGCAGATCCTCCATCTGCCACCCTCAACTGCAAGTCTTGCAGGGTAGATAGCAGAGCCAAGGTGAGTGCCCTCACCCCCTCCAGGCCTCAGCTCCCAACAACACCACAGAAAAAAAAGCACATACCTGCCATTAGAGAAATAGAAACAAGGGCTTCACTGAAGTCAAAATCACATCATCTTCAAATTTGTGCTGTCCAGAAATAGTCACTACCAAGACCCAAATCATCAGGGAACCTGCTGGCAGTGTTGTAGGAGTTCATTTATGTCCTACAACATAGATGGGACCTGCTTTTTCACTGTATCTGGCACCAAGGTAGAGTCCCCTTTGTCAAGTCATGCTTTCCTAAGCTGTGCTGCTGGTGAAACACTGCAAACAGGCCTGCCTGGTTCATGGTGGTAATGGAACATCTATCCTCTCTTCTTCAGGTCTTCTATAGCAACTTTTGCTGAATGGTAGGTGATGGGCCCCTTCAAAAAATGGACCCTGATCTTCAAAGGGAATGGGGTGTAAAAGTGCAAGCCAGTCTGTTGGAGAGCCTTAAGACAGGGAAAGTATGTCACTGGGGGTGCCTGGATTTCTGCAGCATAGTCCTAGTCAAAGTCAATTCTATGGGTTCTTCAAAAGGTTTCTTTTTTTGCCATGCCTCTGAAAATACAATTTCTTTGCTAACATAGCTAAGGAACCTTAGGATGATGTAGTGAGAACGCTATGTTGATCTGGTTTTAGGGCCATGTGCCCTGTGCACTCACTCCAAATGCAGGGGATCGGAATCTGGGATCTGCAGGGTATCATGAATTAACTTATCCACAAATGTTATGATCTGGGGACCCTCTTCACCTTCTGAGGTTCTGTGTGATATCGGCAACTACAAAATAGCACCAACGAAAATAGCACATACCTAACAGTGAAGACAAAAACATCAATGAGCACTACAGCATGCTCCACAAACAGCAACCGGGGCTGACTTTGTCTGCAGAGGTCAATGTAAACTGAGTTTTTTGTGCAGGGATCTTTACCCCCTTCACCCCCCCAAATGAATATATCAAACTTTGGGGGGCATGCATTTCAGGGAGGGGGAGAAACTTGAGGTGTGGGGGGGGACAAAGTCAGGAGGGTGGGAGAACAGGAGGTCAACAAGGGGAAACAAAAACTTTGTAAACAACCCAGACTTCCCCCAAAAAAGTATCCCTCCACAGCCAGTCGCAAACCCGGGTCCAAAAGGCACAGAGGCAGTGACTGTAACCAGTACAACAAATGGCCAGCTCGGAACTGGCCTAACAACAAAGCCCCATATACTCAATGAAATAACTTCTCCAGAGGGAAAAGAACGAGCCGAATTCACACTGTGCTATTCAGAGCACATAGCCCATTTTATGCTCCCTATTTTCACGTCACCCAAATTGAGTCGCTCAAATTGACTCTCTGTAATCACGGGCTACTCCTTCGGTTAGCCAATAAATCCATGAATTCTTACGCCTGATGCTGCCCTCCGGGTCTCAGCATTTCTGCTCTAGCTTTACCTACTTGTGATGCGGATGCAGGATCAGGTCGCTAATGACGTTTGTCTGGTCTGGAGAGTGGAGAGGGTTACCTGCTACTTCATGCATGGATTCTGTATACAGAGTGTCCACACCATGTCTCAGAGATTGCAAGGAGCCATCTGCTCCACCTCTGTACAGAAAGACTTCATGCATCTATGCATGAGTGACCTCCAAGAGA
This sequence comes from Neoceratodus forsteri, assembly GCA_016271365.2. Lineage (NCBI taxonomy): Eukaryota > Metazoa > Chordata > Ceratodontiformes > Ceratodontidae > Neoceratodus > Neoceratodus forsteri. Next base: position 251,537,940 of record CM028134.1, read on the forward strand.
AGGTGTGAGGAGGACAAAGCCATTCTGCTTGCTGGCATAAAGGTTTCTGATCCCATCTCTCAACGATTTTTGGTAACAGATGCAGCTGCTGCTTTCTGGTTGTTTTTTTTTTGTCTTTTTGCAAGCCTCCCACACTAGCTGCACCTATTGCAGTAGAAATAGCTCTGTGCAATACCAAATTTCAGAATTTAATAGGTGTTTTGGAGCGGATGGATCTGAGCTGCTGAAGTTCACTCCATTGCAGGGAGTGACATCACTGGAAGTCCCCTAGAGCTCAGCCATTCTTTCAATAAAGTAAAACTTTCTTTCATCCCTTCTGAATCACCACCTCACCAGTTTATATGCATGTCCCCTTGTTTTGAACCCACCATTCCTGAGAAATAGTTGTTTATTTCTTCCAGGAACTTGTAGGACTCTATCATGTTCTGCCTCTCCCTTCTGGCCTCCAGTGAGTAAATATTCAGTGCTGAGATGGGTCTCGCCAGGCCCAGGGATCTATTCAGAGGTAGTAGTAGTAATACATCTTTCCTCATGCTAATGAAATCCCTTCTGGTACATCCCAATGTTCTGGTTGTCTTGCTATAAGCCTTGTTACATTGGTCAGTTTGCTTTAGGGAGTGGCTTATGATGAGCCCAGGTCCCTTTCCTCTGAAGTAGTAGCCAGCATGACCCGTCTCAGCCAGTATTCCTTCCTTGGGTTCCTGTTCCCTTTATGCATCACCTTGCACTGTTTGGCATTGAATTTCAACAGCCAGACCTTTGACTGCCTCTCTAACCTTTGCAGGTTCCTCTGTAACTGCCTTACCCCCTCCTTGCTCTCTTCCCACATACAGAGCTTAGCATCCTCCATGAAGAGACACAGCATGCCTTGTGTTCCTTCTCCTGTCACTGAAAATATTGAAAAGGACTGGCCCTAGTACTGACCAGTGTGGTACACCATTTGTGACCTCCCTTTCCCCCAATTTGACCCCATTTACCACCCTTTGCTGTCTCCCACTAACTAACGTCCTACCTGTTTAACTAGGTCCTTTACTGCTTCCAGATCATCTGGGTGGCACTGAGTCAAATGACTTGCTGAAGCTGAAATAGAGTAAATCTACTGCTTGTCCCTTATCCACCGCCCTTGTCACCCAGTCAAAGAATACTATCAGGTTTCTCTGACAAAATCTCCCTGCCACAAACCCATGCTGCTTACTATCCTGAGCTAATTTCCCTTCTTTCTGACTAGTGTCTCCATCAGTTTACAATGGATGTAAGACTGAAGGACCTGTAATTTCCAGGTTCCTCCCTGTCCCCTCCCTTGTGGAGTGGCATCACATCCACTATCCTCTAATCTCTTGAAATCAACCCAGACTTTATGTTTTTTTTTTTTTATTTATATCTCAGATTACAATATCTTTGAGCCAGAGGCTCTTTTACAAAGGTTCCATGTCGGACAAACATGAATACAATGGCATATAAAAACAACAATTTTGACATACAATTTGATAACAACAAGATAAGTACAATTGAGGCAGGATGGAATAAAGTCATGTAGTTACATTCAGAGGAATAGCCTAAGTGCACCAAGACACCGGTGAAAAACAAATTAGACCGGGGGATGAACATGGAGGTGTGGAGACAAATTGATACATTCTGCAAATAACATAACCAATAATAGGATCAAGACAATAGCAAAATGAATAGTAAGAAAAACAATGCTGCCAGAGGTAGGCATTGTTAAAGGTGGAGGTGAGTATACAGTACAGTGAGAGGGAGACGACGGTCAACATATAAGAGGGGATGGAAGAGAGGAAACTGCAGGCCTTCTAGGGAGGGGTGGAGTAGGTAGGGTGAGACCATATTGAATGCCATGGGGGAGGAGGGAAGAGGAGGGATTGAGAGGCAGGGTAGTGATGGTGGGAGCAGTATCAGGAGTAGGTGGATGGGAGGAAGGGAGGTGAGTGAGAGGAAGGGGTTAAGGTAAGGTAAGGAGAGGTGAGGGGTAGTGAGTGAAACGGGAGGGGGAGACTGTAGTAAGCTATTGAATAGCCCTGCTAGGGGTTCAGCTAGTTCTGATACCAATTCTCTAAGCACCCTCGGATTTATCCTATCTTGCTCTGGAGCCTTGTCTATTTTTAGGGTTGCAAGCCCTTTTGTATTCTATGCAGTAAAACAATGTGCACTCACTAAATGATGCCATGTAATACTGAAAAGCACTAGTCAGCATGACAGAAATCCATTGCATAAACAGTGCATTTATTTTAAACAGTGCATATATGGACAAGCAATCACATGTTCAGCAATGGAAAAAATATATGCAAGTATTTATCAGACAGAAGCACTAGCAAGTGGATATTTAAGCAATAAGCCACAAGAGGGTGTGGGTTATCGGGGGATTTACCACGGCTGGAGTGGTTTGCCCAAGAGGTGCAGCCGAGTGGGTAAATCCTCGCCAGCCGTGGTAAATCCCCCGATAACCCACACCCCCAAGTGGCTTATTGCGATTATACCATGGACCTGTTTTTTAAAGAATTTAAGATTAAAGTGATTTTACTTGAAAATGTTTTTTTTTGTTGATTTTTCCTGTAATATTCTTCCACTGTGTGTTAAATGGTTCCCTGTTGCTAGGTAGAATATTTTAAGTAGATGGCAGTCACCCCCCTCCCCCTTTTCCCCAGCTCTGGGCAAAAGTAAAAAAAGAGAAAGTCTTTACCATGCACGTTATCGCGCTAGTGTGTGTAGCTGTGTCTCTCTCAGAGGTCCTGGTTTGATTCGGGAAGCAGCATGGTAATAAAGACGTAGGGAAATCTTCACTGCTCTGTCTTGGTACGGAGGATTATGGTAGTCTATAGTTTTATTTTGAGCAGTCTACAGGGTTATTATATTTATTTTTTAATAAGAAAAACAAAGACAATGGTCTCCATCCTGTTTTAGTGGTGGCAGAGTGGCGTGCGGTGTGAGTGTTCATAGGCTGTGGTCCATCTGCATGTTTACTTCCGGGTGCAGTTTTGTGGTGCGCGAGGACAGTACAGTAGTTTGAATTGGCAGCGTTTTATATTTTTTAATTATGTTTTGGGACTAAGTTGATTTATCTGGGGTTTGCTGCTCTTTTCTTCGGTTCCCGGAACACTGGAGAGGATCTGAGGACAGAGGATGATGAGCGGCAATGGCGGGAGATTTAAAAGTACGGGGCAGTGATGTTTGTGCCTTCCTGGTGCCCCATCTTAGGCAGTCCTGGGACAGGAGGGTGACGATTATGGGAAAAAGGAGATGAGGAATGAAGTAGGGTAAGTTATGAATTTGGGGGGGGGGGCGCAACATTTTGTTCCGGCTGCACTCTTTTTAAAAAATTCTGCTTCTACGTCTCTTTTAGCGGGGTTTCAAGATGGCGATTTTCCGCTGCCAACTCCGGGGTTCGGATAGATTTTAGAGATGGGGCTGGCTGGCACCTTTGCCGTGGGTATATCATAGGATTTACCACGGCAGAAAGGTGCCAGCCAGCAAATCGAAGTACAGCATTTTGTGTTTATATTTATGTCCCTGGTATAATAGTGAATAAAAGTGCAAGAAAAGCACACAGTGCAACAACACACCGTTTCCCATTGGAAGGCTGTGAACAAACTATTGGCGCTTCACTCCTCAGAGGTATACTTGGTTACTTTGGAGCATATTTTTATAGGAAGACAGTTGCTATCATGGTCAGGTGCAGGCAACTTTTATTTAAAGAAGATGCATTTTGCATAGAAATGCTTGCCATTCTAATTAACTCACACAGCCCATGTAATTTTAAAGTGCATAAAACAGTGTATAAAATGTGCAAAAGTGAAGTAGTGCAATGTGAGAAATATTTAAGAACAGTACATACAAAAGACTATGGTAGAAAATTCAAATAAATAGTACATTATCTTATACAAAATCCTAACATTCCTATTGTTGACTAAACCTTAATTACAATGGGGTCCCGGAGTACAAATTACATTTAGATTAAAAGAGGTATTAAATATTTTTACTCTCAGACCTTGGGAAGCACTTTTTCTAACCCTTTACTGCAATCACCACCTGTCGCATTTCTGGGATACCGCTTGCAGCAGTCTTTATGCCTCTTTCCAGCAAAGGCTCACTATCCTCCACAGTGAATACTGAGCAGAAGTAGTCATTTAGAATGGCTGCTTTCTGCTCATCCTCATCTACTGCCCAGCCTTGCTCCATTTACAGTATCTAACAATTCCCCCTCTTATCTTCCATTTTTCCCTGATGTACCTCGAGAACTGTGCTTCCCCTCCATTGACTGCTCCGCTATACATACTGTAGTTCTGTGTCTGCTTTTGTGTCCCTGACTGCCTTCTTGGCCGGCTTCATCTTTACCTGGTATTAACTCCATTCTTTCCTCTGTTTCTCCTTGTGGCCAATGAAGTCCCTTTTTTGGCCTTCACTGCCTTTGTGACCTTCTTAGAAAACCAGATTAGTCTCTTGTGCTTGTTGCCATTGGAAACCATTCTCAAGTATTGTTTGGTTGCTTTGAGAATGGTCCTTTTAATTTCTCCCGCTTCTCCTTCATTGCCCTGATTTCATCCACTCCAATAAACTACCTTTGACTAATTCCTTCATTGATCAAAGTTTTCTTCTCAGAAAGCTAGAACCACAGCTTTGTCAAGGGTGTACTGATAGCCTTGGCCATTTCAAACCATATCATGTTATGGTATCTGGACCTCAGTGGTTCCTGAACCCACACTCCATTCACCATTTCAGATTTGGTGACTACCACATTGAGAATGGTAGCCTGTCTTTAACGTTTCTTGACCAGCAGCACCAGCAAGTAGTCCTGCAACATATCTAGCAGGGCCTGACTTCTGGAGTCCTTAGCTGCTAAAATGTCCCAATCTATGTGTTATATTGAGATCACCCATAACCACTATGCTCCGCGCCCCGTGGTCCACTTCTCAAAATCTGCTGCTAGTTCCCAATACTCCTTGCCACCCTGTCCCGCTGGTCTATAAATCACGGCCATGTGGAACTTCTTTCCTGATATAAGGCTGTCCCACACTGATTCTGTCTCCCCATTTCCTTACCTGATAGACCATCCTCTTCTGCCTGTATGCCTTCCTTCATATTGAAGAGTACCACACCTCCTTTTCCTTTACCCCAGTCTCTCCTATACATGGTATACCCTGGTAATGCCAGATCCAAGTCATTATTCCCAGGGGCCCATGCTTCTATAATGGCTATGAGGTGTAATCCATCATTTGTCACCTTCACCTGGGCTCACGAACTTTGTTTTCTTGACTCCTAGCACTTAGGCAGACTGCCTTCCAGCTTGAGTCTCTATAATTCTCCTCTTGTCAGCTCCTCTCCCTTTGTCCTCCACTCCCTCCTTAACATCCAGGTTTTCCTGCTCTCTACTGGATTAACTAGACACTCTTCCCTGTCACCCTTGCATAACTTATTATGGACCCATGCATTGCTGCTTTCAACCCCACTACTTCCAGACCTCACATCTGGAGGAGTCCTAGCTGGGATCACCTTTTGCTGTCTCCTCCTTGTGGTTCCCCCCACCTCAGTCCTTCTCCCCAGTTTGTATGCCCAACTACGTAGACATCAAACTTCTGCCCAAGCACATTGGTTCCCTCTCTTGTTATGTGAATGCCACCTCCATTGGAGAGCCTCCTATCCCTCAAGCTCCCACTACTGTCCCACAAAATGTTACCACTCCTCCTGAAACTATCCCTTCAACCACCCATTTAAAACTCCTCAGTCTCCTCCTTCCTTACCCTATCTTTCCATGCCCCTTAACCCACAATGGGAGGACCTTAGAAAAGGCTAGGGAAACTGAATATGCCTTCAGTCTGTCCCCTAGCCATTGAAAGTTATGCTTCACTCGTTCAGTCATCTGGTTTGACAAATCATTGGAACGTAAGTGTACCAGCACTCCAAGGTCCCCCTTCCCCTTCTTTACCATTCTCCATGGCTTATCCATATCCTGGATGACTGGAAAATATCTGTTCACCCCCTTCCCTTTCCCTCTAACCCTCATCTTCTCCACCCCTAACCATAGAGTCTCTTACTACTAGGATACCCTTTGCTGCCATCTTCCTGTTCTCCCCCTCAGGTACCACTAAGTCATCATGTTCACCCTTCCCATCTGGCTCAGATCAGCCCCCCCCCATAGGAGTAATGTACCTGTACCTCCTCCAGTGGTGCAAAATGATTTGCAGTCAGGATTTGGTGAGTTTGGAAGATTGTCTTGTGACTGCCTCTGTCAACCCTCACCCTCCTTACCACATTCTAACCCCCCAGACAGTGGGCCACCGAGGGAATGGGGGCATGGACTGTGCCTGTGGGCAGTTTAACACCTGCTGAATGCCATACTTTCTGCAAGCAAGTCTTGTATTACTATAGAGGCATGTATAGCAATACAAGTCTTTTGGGACTTCTTTTCAGAATTACATACAGTAATTATGAAAACACTTGCCTAAAGTACTGTATCATTGTATATGTTTTTATTGCAGTACAGGACTTGTGTGTGGCAGGCAAAGTTTGACTGTGGAAGTATGCAGAGATTATGTGCCATTCACCATACCAGGGCTGGAGTGCCGGGCACCAGCGTGGTGACATCGCACAAAACAAATGTTCACAACAAGACTGGGACAAGGTAGGGGTCAGGAAGTTTCCTACTTTTGAACTTGGATCAGGACAGGGAGGGACATACCTGGATACAGGCTATGTTTGTATGCTGTCTCTACAGAAACAATTTTACAGAGATGTGGTCAATGCCGACAACATCAACTCATTTGCTGTAGAGTCCACTTAGGACTCCAGCACCCTTTCCCAAGGTCCTGCAACCCATCCCCAAATCAGCTGTGTCTTGGAGTTGATAATAGTAAGTTGGGGGGGTGCGGGGGGTACAGCCCCCCTACAAAAAAAAACTTTGTTCTCCACGGCACCATGCTGCCCACAATTGTGGTCGACACAGTGGTGTCAGAGAAACTTCATGTCAACAAGAAATTGTTGATGTGGTGTCATGGATCCAGCTATGTTGATCTACTGGCACCAGGATGTGAAGGGGGTGTAAGCTGATATAAGGAAAGTTCCATTAGTCTGTTTTCACTAGGATTGGGATTTAATAATGGTTAGTGGGAACCACAAGGCAGAGAAAGCTGCAACAGATCCACCAGCAGACCATGAAAATTCATTTAAATGAGTTTATTTGATCTTCTTCAGCAAATAAATGGCCACATTATGCAGTATGTACCCAGACATATGGGTTTTCAAATGCCACTGAGAACAGGAGTGGGAAGAGGATGCCACTGAATGCCAAGGAAAAGTGAAGTCTGTTAGGAGTGAGCAGACCACTCTTTGTAGCCAGTTAAAACATCTATTTACAGTGAAGCCCACCGTGAAAAAAAACAATACTGCAGAGTTCTGCAACATAGTTACTGGAGGAAATGACAATTTTAATGGGAGTTAATCCCTTTTGTCAAGCAGGAAACTGTGACACTGCGCCTCTTCCTTGTGGGCTCCACTCTGGAAACAGCATTATGTCTGTGCAAGCTGTCTTGCAAAATTCTATGAATATGTTAGTGCACCCATATGCATGCCTTTGCCACGTCATCTGCATGGTCTCCTGGGGTGGCTGTGCACTCACATGCAATATGGAAAGTACATTGCTAACTGCTGAACCAGGAAACAAGCCTCACTTTGCATGAAGCAAATCAAACAGAGAAACAATAAATGCTAATGACAGGACAGCTAAACAAATAAATGGTAATGACAGGGCAGCTGAGAGAATAGCCTGTTTATTTTAACAATATGAATGCAAATTACATTGGCAGACTTGTGCGTCATTTCCTGCTGATGCCCCATAATTAGAATGTTTCTTAAAGAATGCTCTCAGTGCTCTATGCATTGTGCTGGTCCTGAGCCTCCCAGCATTACAATGATAGAGCTTTCATTTCTGCTGAAGTTTGTGGTTGCCCCAGATCACTGCTCCCAATTCTTCAATGACTAAGTCATTAAATGTATTATTTTAACAATTTAAAATGTTTATTAATTATATTACAGTTCCTCTCAGTTCTTACATTGTGTTTTTGATTAAATAAACATTTGTATTGTCTTTTCCACAGTTCCTGAATGGTTCAAGGGACTATAGCCAGTCTACATTTTGCACTTTGCTCACAAGGTCTGTGGTGATGGTGGACTGCACTGGTGTCAGTTTAGAGCAGTGGTTCTCAAATGGTGAGGCCAGTCTCCCATGGGAGGCCCCATACTGTTCCAGGAGAGGCCCAGTCAAGTTTGAGAATGTACAGTATTTAAATTTTAAGTTTTGGATGTTTTGTGTTTAGGGATGAAGCAAACGAAATATGGATAATGGCAGATGAATTTCTTTACTTATGCACAGATTGGTTACCAGGAATGGCCCTGAGCCAACGCTTGTTTATACTGTAGGTGTGTAGTTACATGTGAATTGGTGACTAAGAAGACACACTGAGTCAAGGCTTGTTTCTACAGCAGGAGTTTATATGTAAATTAGTGACTGGGAATGGCACACTGAATCAAGGCTTGTTTCAACAGCAGGTGTTGTTTATATGTAAATTAGTGACTGGGAAAGGCACACTGAGTTGAGGCTTGTTTCTACAGTAGGTGTTTATTTATATGTAAACTGGCACCTGGGAAACGCACACTGAGCCAATGCATGTTTCAGATGTGACCTCAGTAAGGATACAAGAAGTTGCTTAACAGGGTAAGAGGGGGAGAGATGATGTGGCTAGGTTAGTTGTTCCAGACAGAGAGGGAGTAGAGTAATAAGGGTCCAAGAGTCAGAATAGAGGAGAGACAAGGATAACCTGGGGTGTGGGGTTGGGGTGGAGAACAATAAGTTGAATAAAAAGGGACTATACTCCACCAAAATTATTAGTCTCACTTGATTCCTGGTGTACTGTGAAAAAGCATGATTTTTTTCCTATGAGGAGGCCCAAGATTTTTTCCAAATTTAAGGAAGGCTCAAAATCTGTTCCATGGCTCGGGGGAGGCTCACTATCACAAAGTATGAGAACTAATGGTTTAGAGCATAACAGCCTAACAATTCCAATTACCAGTTCCATCTAATTTATTAAAGATAAGCTGTCCGGTCAATGCAGCAATAAGGCTGTTGTTCACAATGCTGGTTATCTGGGGTCAGGAATGAGCCTGGGTCACTTGGAGCCATCTGGGACAGGATATTTACATTTTTTATATATTAGTGTTTGCCCTGGATCACTAATATATTAGCATGTCCTTCAAGAATACTCTTACGGTTGTAAATGTGGTCTCACTTACACTCGTAGGGTATCTCATCCTTAGTTTGTAGTTCTCATACCCTAAGAATGCACATGACACCACTCTTGTAACTGTAAGTGCAGTCTTGGAGGATGTATTATAATACAAAAGAAAACTGGGCCCACAAGTTTTAAAAGGTACCAAAGGTGTGACCACTCTTTGTCTATCTTTTTCCAGGCTAACACTAGTTTCTTTCACAAATGGGATGTTACTTACAATATCATCTGCCGGTTTGCATTGTCAGCCCCTCGCTTCACCCATCACTGCAAGCTTTAGTCTGATGTAAACTGGCTGTCACCCTCCTCCCAGCGAACTTACTCTCTTGGTTGTCTAACTGACAATATCATTAGATCCTCTCAACCATCCACTTTGGCCTTGATATTTTTTCCTGCTGCACATTCTCACCAACTTCGGTCCCCCATCCATGCCCTCCTTACAGTTCCCAATTGCTCAAGCAAAATGAGTGAGTAGGCATTTGCCCACTTTGCCCCCAAAATGTGGAACTCTCTACCATATCACCTTAGGGTCTCTAGGTCCCACAACTTATTCAAAAAAAGAGTTATTTTCACATCTGAAAGCCATCGACAACTGCTCTTGCTCATGACCTTTTACCCATTCCTTCTTACCTTGCTCTTTTCCCTTCTGCCAATTACTCTGCTTCCCTACAAATTTTTCTCTGCACTAAACCAATTAGGGATTCTGAAACACTTACCACCTGCCCTCTATCATTATCTTTATATCAATGTCTTGGCTTAGCCCTTGGTGTATTTGCTTTATAAGCTCTTCGTAAGTTCCCTAGTCTTTCACTGTTCTGCTCTGTAAGTTCCAAGCCATTCTTAAACAAATCCAGAACTCATCTAACTTGTACTTATTCTCATAACCTTGTCACTGTTACCGATTGTAATCTTATGCACGTTATACACCATTGTTTTGATCTTGGCTACTACTGATCTTGCAACTACTGTACCTGTCGGTAATGTACCATTGTCATTGTAATAATTAATCCTGATAATCTGAAATGACTGCTGATGTACAATTTGTCTCACCTTTTCCTTCACTGAGTGTGTTAATACTGTAACGGAGTGCAATGAAGCAAAGTCATACCTTTGTCATCCTGTTTATCATAATGTTATTGCTGTAATGTTATCGTTGCACTACTGCTTTAATCACTGCTATCATGGATCTTTACTTCTGTAATTTCACCACTTTTTACCAAAGTCATATTTTCTGTAATCTGGTTACTGTAATGTTCTTGTTGACTGTAATGTACTCTCCTGGGTGATGCCTGAAAATAGGCAGTTCTTGGGTCTATGTGATAATGGTGATTGTGGAAAGGCGATCACCATTAGGGCGAATGTACATTGGTGAAAATCCATTTCGCCGATGTACACTCCCAGTGCATGGCAAAAGGTCACCGGGGACTTGTTATTTTTTTTGTTTGCGGGGTGCCCCTGCACCCCCTACTAAAGGATTCTCAACTCCAGGGAGGCACATGTTGGGGTGCAAAACTGGGGGGAAAAAAATTTAAAGTTGGGTGCACAACAAAATTAATGTGCACCCGGAACTGAACCCAGCACCCTCACAACCCTAGCCTGCCACCCACCCACCATGTGACAAGGCTAGCTCGGCAACCCACTGCTGCACTACACCTCATAAATCCTCCCTCCCCTTCTGCCTGTTGCACTGCATGCTTGCACTCCCCCAAGCGTGTGTACATATAGCGACAGGATGTCACTATATCTGTATCCCCCCAATCCAGTTGCCCTGTGAACAGGCTCTGCTACTCAGTCATCCTTTTTGTAAGCACTCAATAGTGAACGCCCTTATCACAAGATACCGCAGGTCCTTGTCTAGTGCACTTACCCAGTTACCAAAAGCAAAATAAATAAATAATACTTAAATAAGGCAGATAGGCACACAGACTACTCCTGCTGTCTGATTCCAAATCACAATTTGGCAAACTTGTGATTTGTGCAAGGTGTTTGCAGAAAAACACAGGAAAACAGATAGTTAAGAACATAATCTTTATCAGTTCCTGCCTCTCTGCTTTCTTAAAACAATGTGACCCTGTAAAAAAAAACAAAAGGTTAAGAACACAGTGATAGTTTCTTCCATGGCCCAGATTAAAGCAGAGTCCTCAATGAAGCCAAGTTCAGAGCATAAATCCTCAACTGATGTATACAGTACTCTGATAAATAAGACTCCTAGAAAAGGAAAGCTGAGAAGTCATCTTTCACTCAAGCCCGGAAAAGACAAGAAAAGAACAGAAAAGCACTTGGATCCTGAAAAAGAAATAAATGATCCAATCATCCAGCCAACAGGTGATGCTCACATGCCAACTATGAAGGAATTTAAACAAATGTGGCAATTCTTCCAAACTGTGGAACAGCCGGCATCAAAGGGTTCTATCAGATCTACTTCCAGTGTTGTTGAGAAGGAATATTACTATGGTGTTGGGGAGGATGAACCTATTCCTGCTGAAGTCATAGATGATTCCACCCCTCCCCAAAGCATTAAAGGACTATCATCCATTTCTTGCTTTCCTCAAGGGTATGGCAGCTAGGATTAAAATCCCTACTGCTGAATCAGATGGATGAATGGGGAAGAAGATTTTTTGAGGATCCTAGGACTGATACTGACAAGAGAGTCAGTATCTGCATATATGATACATTTTAAAAAATGAGTAAGACAATCTTGCAGAGTTCATTTATTTGTCTGTTTATTTAGAAATATATTTAGTTATTTGTTAACTGATTTGATTCACTGGGCAGTAATACCTCTTTATGAAAATGACCCAGATTCCGCATACTAAAAAGACAGCATACAAAAAGAACAACTGCAACAAACTAAGCATAATACTTAGTAACCATCAGATTTAATATACAGTATGCCAGCATCTGAAACTGCAACAGACAAGACAATATAAAAAGATATAGGATAAGTACTGTAGGACTGATTCAGGGAATATTTATGTTCACCCTAACACAAAGAGGGTCTGATTCATGCTGTTGCATACCAAAAGGCTAAGCCTTCTTTCTCATCAGCACCACCAAATAAGGACTGTAGTAAAACTGACATATTAGGAAAGAAATGCTATTCATCTGCTACATTCCTTATAAGGGTGGCAAACTTCCTTAGTTACTCATCAAACTAACAAGCAGAACTTTGGAAACCTGTGATGCCCTTTTGTGACAGCTTGCCCACCGAGGAGAGGGCACAGATGTTGCCACATGTAAAACGTGTTCTTTGCACAGCCAAAAAGCAGCTGCTGGTGGTTGCGGTCATTAATGATAAAGCTATACACGGTCCTTAGCAAAGGCAGCATAAGACCATATGCATGTCTAAGGAAAACAGGTCAGTCTGCAGACTTACAAGATAAGGCAGAAGAGTCCCTCTTTTGAATACCTCTGTCTTTGGTGATTAGGCAGAAAGCCGTATGAATAAAGATGAAAACAACTTTTGAAACCCTAATTGAAAATGAAAAACAAAAGCACAAAGAGTACAACAGACCCTATGAAAGGGGAAGCACAGGAAGGAGGTGCTATAACAGGCAGTACCAACACCAAAGTTACTTACAGTGTAGCCAAAGATTCCTACAGAGGGAGAGGCTGGAGGGGCAGAAGACCACTCATGTACCAAAAAATCGAATCCCAGATGAGCTAAAGGTCTATACACTTCCTACCCCAATGGGGAAGGCTTCTCTCACAATCTTCACCAAAGGAAATCAATTTTAACAACAGACAAATGGGTGCTGGAGACCATGAGAGATGGCCTCAATCTGTCTTTGATCAACGTTTCAAAACAAAAAAAATTCAAAACATAATAAGCAAAATAGGAACACAGAAGCATAGAAAGGTGTTGACAGAAAAAGAGTCATTGTCCATCATGTCTGCTTGTTATTCTATCTGTGCCACACTGACTTAGCCTTGGTTGTGCCTATGCTGACTGATTATTTATAGTTTATTGCCCAACCCCACTCTCCCCATTTCCCTATCTTAATTTTCACAAGCCCCTTATAACTGTCCCATGATCTCATGAAACCTGTCACATTCTTAATCCTACCTGTTTCTCTTGCCATTGCATATCATCTATTCACCACCCTTTCCATGAAGAAGTGCTTTCTTGCATACTTCATGAATGTACCTCCCTCCAACTAGTTTATTCTTGTGACCCCTGACTGCTTATCCCTCACTGCACATAAACTGGTCATGGTGAGAGGAAAGATGGTGGAGATTTGAGAGCCTTCACTAGGGAAAATAACACAACAGACAAAACAAATCATCACAGAAAGGTGGAAAGTACTGTAGTAGTATGCCAGGAGTTCAAGAAACAAGATGAACAAACTTGAAATTATATTAAATAAGGAAGAAATTGTATTATGAACTATAACAGAAACATGGTGGCAAAACAAGAGCTGGGGATCAAACCTAAAGGGATATGAACTATTCCATAAAGGTAGAGACATTAAGAAGGGTGGAGGACTGGCACTATATGTCAGGGAGGGAACAGAGGCTACATTACTAGATAGCCATAACGTGAAAGATGTTGAACAACTGTCTGTCAGACTATTACCATCTACAGATGCAAAATTCATAATGGGGGTATGCTACAGATCACCTTCTTTACCATCAAATAAGACAGCTGAGTTCCATAGGATCATCAAGGAACAGGATTCAGCCAGCAAACTAGTTACTGTGGGTGATTTTAACTATCTAGGTATTAAATAGGCATACAAAATGACCTCTACACCAGCTGAATATGAGTTCCTTGAGGCACTGGATACACTAAGCTTAGAAAATCACTTTGAGAATAACACTAGTGCAGGGCACATTTTGGACTTGGTTTTAACTAACTTAGAAGATGATATAACTGAATGCAAAACCAGGGAACAGCTAGCAAAATGCAATCATAACATAACTGAATTTTCTGTTAGAACTAAGAGGACCAAACATGTGGAGGTTACTGAGTTGAGATGCTATGATAAAGCAAATTATGATGTAATCAGAAACCATGTAAGTAAATGGCACTGGAAAAATGAGTTTACAGGGCTAGGTGTGGAAGAAATGTGGGTGAGATTATAAATAGTGTTGAACAATATAGTGGAAATCCTTATTCCAGCAAGAAAGAAATGCAACAGTAGGGAGAAAATTCCTCCATGGTTTACTAAAGGAGTTAAAAAAGCAGTACAAAGAAAAAGAAAAGCATACAGAAAGGCAAAAACAAATGCTACGGAAAAAGCATGGGAAAATTACTGAAAGAAGTGGCAAGAGAGATAACTGAGGCTTTGGTGGAAATATTTCAGAAATTCTTGGATGAGGGCCAAATGGTCAAGGATTGGACAGTGACCCATGTGGTGCCAATTTATAAGAAGGGGGGGCATGGCAGACTATAAAAATTATAGCCCGATTAGTTTGATCTCCATTACTGGTAAAATGCTTGTAGCAATAATAAAAGATGAACTGGATCAGTTCCTGAGCCCAAATGGTCTAAGTGATGCACTCAAACATGGGTTCAGGAGGTGTAGATATTGTTTGACAAACCGTTTGTACTTTTTTGAGCCAGTCAGTTTGCCATTGGAGCTAGACATGCCAGTGGATGTGTTGCATGTGGATTTTGCAAAGGCTTTTGTCACTGTGTCACATCGAGAACTAATAAAAACACTGATAGAAAAGGGAATAAATAACAATATATTAAGATGGATAAGTTTATAGCTTGGGCAAAGAAAATAGAGGGTTTGTATTAGGGAGTCACTACTCCAAGTGGGCAAGTGTGTCCAGTGGGGTCCCACAGGGGTCTGTTTGGGCCTGGTGTTATTTACAATCTTTGTTTCATTTATTACTTGTACAGGCAATTCATGGCTGTGTAACTTTGCTGACAATGTTAACTGGCATTAATTGTAACCAAATGAGAGGATGTTGCCAGATTCCAGAAAAAAATAGGGGCTGGATTCAGAGAGGTCCACCGAAAGCTGCGACAATGGCAGCTTGCAGCAACCTGCCCTGTGCACCCAATTCAGGATAGAAGCGGTTGCAGCAGTCTGCGTCCTGAGAATGCTGCAGGTCGCGGGTCAGCAGTTGCGATGGGCAAGGGCCGCCGTGACATCCCATGCACACCTCCGAGGCCTCATATGGTGTGAGCACCAGCTTCAAGCCCCCTTGTCATGAACCCCCCCAGAACATGGACCTATACCTGCCCTGGTGGCCCAGTGGTCCCCCACCACCCCAACACACACACCCAGTGGGTGCATTGGTGACTGGCCCTGGTGGTGAGGGAGGGCTGTGCCAGTCACCAGTGGGGTATTGGGGGTGTGTGGGGGCTCACAGTGGGGTGAGGGCCACTAGACTACCATGGGATTATGGGGATGGTGGGGGGATCATGCCCCAGGTCATGGGGGGCTCAAAATGTGTATGGGGGTCTGGGCATTGGGGTGTGCCACACACCCCCCCTGCCTGGCACTGTGTGTGCCATGCATGGGACCCAGAGCCCATGGGGGATCCATAACCCACAGCAGTTGTGGGACTGGGGCACAGAGGCAACCTCCGGTGAACTGCAAATTACCAGTTAGACCACCATTTTGTTAACGTAACTGGTCTTTGACAGATGTTCACTGGTGGTTGTCTCTGAATCCCATCAGTGGATGTAGTGGCCACCCTATCTGAATAGGGTGCAAATGCTGCTAGAAACCCCCTTCCACCATGTCGCAAGGGGGTTTCAGGCACATAGGTGCTATTGGGCGCAGGCAGCCTGCCACATGTTGCAGGCTGCCTATGTGAATCCCACGGGGATGTAGCGCAGCATGCCAGTGCAACTTGCACCATATATTCTGATGCAAGTTGCCTTTCATCCTGCGTTGGCTTCTCTGAATCCAGACCAGACAGTTTACCTGATGGATTTATGCCAACTGCAATTTGCGGTCTACATAAATACATCACTGTAATGTCAGTCACCAAAATGTTTGTTGAACTGGCATCATCGACCCCAAAAAATAAAAATCCTCAAATTTGTCCTTCTTAGTAGTGATAAGAAATACTTTTGGACAGCTGAAGCTCGATTTTAAAAGCTCCTCCAAGACTGGTGCACCTTGCACCGAAACCCCAACTGTGGCAAACTCAGGTGCATAAAGGACCCTGCATCTGATTTTGTAAAAATTTAGGTTCTTGTGCCAACCTCCCTGGATATGCCACAAGCCATCCTCTGTGCCACATAACAGGTACACAGGAGGAGAATGCCGCAAGCTGCAGCACTTTTGGGCAGTAGTGGAGGCCATGGCAGGGACTTGGGGGGGTGATTGTGTGAATGATGGTGGGGGGGAGACCTGGATGTCACTAACCATGTCTCCACTACTGCCAGGACACTTGGGCAGGTGTGGGGGCCACATTCACCCACTGACAGTGGCTGCAACAGGGGGAACGGATCACATCCCACCCTGCAACAGCCCTAGGAAAGCACATTTTATTTATTCATTTGTTAACCAGGTAAGGGCACTGGGCCAAAAGCCCTTTTTCAGGCCTGACCTGGACAAGAAAAAAACACAGAAAAAACATTGACATGCATATACATATTACAATAAATTACACAAAACAACTACATGCAAATTTCAGCAATGAATATTGTTCTAACTTTGCCTTAAAACCTGTCAAAGATGAAACCTGCCATATTGTTAAAGGTAATGCATTCCAGTACTGTGGACCTGCTATAGAGAAATTTTGATCTGCTATTTTTAGTTTAGGAGCAATTGCATCTAACAAAATACCATTTGATGATCGTAAACTGGGCAATGCATTTCAGAACTTTACAAGATCAGATAATGGAAATAGAGAATTTAAGGAAACACATTCATAGATGACACAGCCAAAGAAATATTCTATTCTGGCCATCAGATCCAACCATCCCAATTGAGAATACAGTACGCAATGATGAGTATGTGGTGGTGCCAAAAGAACAAATTGGCAAATATTATTGTACATAACTTTCAGACAATGCAATTCCTTACTGCCAAGATTAAAATAAATGTACGAGATAAAATCAGTGTGGTAACAATGATCCAGCTGCAACTGATTTTCTTACATCAAGAGAAAAAAAAATGTATACAACAATCCTAGTCTTGATTTATAGCCTGAGTAACAGCTTGAACCTGTAACAAAAAATACAACCCAGGGTCCAAAAGGACCCCAAGATATTTAAATTGATGTACGTGTTCAATAGCTAATCCTTTCAAATCATACACATTCAAGGTTGAATTATCATTAAGCTTGGATTTAGTCACAGAAATCATTGATTTGGTCTTTTTTATATTTAGGACCAGTGAATTTTCCTGAAACCACTTACATACTCTTTCAAACTCACAATTTATAGCTGCAGTTAAACCAGATATAGTACTACTTTGAGAAAAAAGAATCAAATCATCCACATAAAGGACGGTATTACAGGTATTGTAAAAAGAAGGAAGTTCATTTACAAAATAGAAAATAATAAAGGGCCCAAAATTGACCCTTGAGCACCACCACAAGAAATCAAAGATGTTTCAGACACATCAGAGCCAATGCTAACAAACTGTGTATGATTTGAAAGGTAATTCCCTACCCAGGATACAGCTTCATCACAAAAACCCAAATCACTCAGTTTGGGACATATCAGGTTATGCTCTATCAAATCAAATGCCTCAGTCAGGTCCACAAACACCGCCCCAGTCATTAAGCCTTTTTCAAAGCCCCTTAGGACGGTGTCTGTGAACCTGACCAAGGCAGTCCCAGTTCCATAATTCTTATGAAAACTATGTTACTATGATGAAAGCAATCCATAACAAGAAAGATGATCATTTATCTGACTAGCCACAACCTTTTCTAGCATTTTGCTCAGAGGATTGAGAGTGGAAATCAGATGAAAATCCTCTAGCAATACTGCATGGGCCTTTTTTGGAATCTGGACAACTCTAGCTAATTTCCAATCAATTGAGAACTGGCAAAATTCCAAAGAAAATTTAAAACGATAACAAAGGGGTTTAGTTTTAAAAGATATAGCAAGTCTTAGAAATCGCCCATCCAACCCGCCTCCCACAATTGCTGTATTTATTAGGAAGAACACTCAACAGTTTAAACACATCCAACTCAGACACCTTCTTAAACTTAAATTGTGGTCTATCAGGAACAGGAAAAGCATGATTTAAACCCCCTGTACCAGTTTGTGTCCCAGTTCTAAGATAATTGGATAAATCAGAAAATGTATTGTTCAAAAGATCATCAATTTTAACTGGATCAACATCAGCTTCATCTACCAATACATTTTTTACTACAGAACTTGATTGAGGAGAAAGCAGCAAATTTATATTTTCCCAAAACTTTTTGGAATTAGGCCAACTGGACTGGAGTTCATGTTTATAAAAATCCATTTGGTTTTACGTACCAGTTCAGAGACCCTGTTTCTAAGGCATCTATAATTATTTAAAAGTAAGATTGAAGAATTCTGTTTATAGAATTCCCCATGCAGCATTACGCTTCTTAATTAAGGCTTTAATAATGGGAGTAAACCAGGGATTAGGAGTCCCTCTAAGCCTCATAGTGCGCAGAGGAAACAAAACATTCTGAATTGGAAGAAGTTGGCTATAGAAAAAATCCACAGAGTAATCAATATCTGGGATACTATCCAGATACAACCAATCTATTAGTGATAAATTATGATACAAGATATCAAAATCTACATTCCTGAAAGACCGGACTTGTATCAATCGAGGGGAATTTTTTTGCCTTCAAAACATGGGCCGTAAGACCACCTCCTGTCTGGTCTAACTGCAGTGGCCCATGCAGACATTGGAGGGGATTCTAGAATAGTGATGAAGGGGATGTGGCAGCCAGGACATGACGCAAGCCCCCTACTGCCATGGCACAGCCGTGTGGCTGGTGCAAGGATGACACAAGGCAGTCTGGCACATGGGACCCCAGGGCTTCTACTAGCCATCTTTTAAAATCCTGAGTACCATAAAGTCTGAAGCAAGGTGCTCCTTGTGTCAATTTCTTTTAATGCAAGGCCTTTGCATCACTTGTGGCCCTTTGAAAATCCAGCCCCTGTATATTAATTTAGTGCACATTCAATATAAAAGGTAGTACAGAAACTGTCCAGTCTGCTTGCACAATGGTAGCACTACAGTTTTCCAGCCAGCTTACCCAGGTTTGCACCTTGAGCCCTTGATATTTGGTGCTAACTAGTGAGGTGGAGTTCTTGTGTCCATCGTGGCTGCCTCCTGCCTCAGGGAGGTAAAGCACCTCTTTCCACTACACAACTGCCCCTGGTGGTCAATAGGGAGGGCATGTCATGCCAGAAGGAATAAGATATCTCCCTAGAATGACTTTTCTGTGTGTCGACACCCACCCACTCACCTGGCAAATGTGGAGGCATCACTTGATCAGAGTGGGGCCACTCTTCATAGTACTTTTTTTATTTAAATATCAGTTACAACATCATATACCGTATAAGTAAGATACACATCATCATAAACAAATCAATTCTTCTAACAACTTTAAGCAAGCATATGATTATACGAATAACAGTAGAAAGTCATATAAGAATTATGTCCAAGTTCTTTAACCTTGGTGTCTACAATTTATGTTAAATGACTAAACACTGAGCAATTTCACTTGTTACAGTGCAGTTCTATAATGTTAAGAGTCCTTTAGTGTCAAGTAGGGAGACCAGATGCTTTCAAAAGTTTCCATTTTATCCATGAGTGAATAACTGACCCTTTCATTACTAGCCACAAATCTTGGCTCATTATACCACTCGTGTATCATGGATGTGTGGGGATTTTTCCCATTTCTCCAAATAATTCATTTAAGACTGAAGGATGCTGGAGCTATTCATAGTTTCTGACAATTTGTCAGATTCATTGATGCAGTAAAAATACCTAAAATGAATATTAGTGGGGAAAGGGAGATATGTTATCCTATGTCCTTTTCACAGATTTTTTTACTTTTTTTTATTTTGCTCTTTTTGGTGCCAGATCTGACTAAGGTTGACCCCCCCCCCACTCATCTGGCCTGGCACCCACCACACGTGAGACTTACCTAAGGTGGTCATCCTCCCCAGCTTGCCCCCCCAAGGTGGGGCTGCCAAGTAGGCATGGTCCCGATGGAGTTAGAGCCTGATTCCCACCAAACATCTCCACCGGTGTTCCTCCCTGGCTTACTCCCAGGGTGGGGCCATGGGTCAGTCATTGCTGGTGGTGTTAAAGCACAGTTTCCAGCTGAGGGTCCCAGGGCAGTGGAGCAGGGTCATGAGATGTGGGGCACCACACTGTTGCTGGTATTTTTCCAAATAGTATCCACAGGGATGTGTGGTATGCAATGATGCATGGCATCTAAGCACAGTCATCCAGCATGCCTCCCAACAATGCGTACTCCAGCTGCACTTCCCCAATCTTAACCAAAGGTCAGGCAGGCACTGGATGCTGCCCTGCCCTACCCCTGGAGGAGGAGAGCAGTGCACAGGATGCTCAATCCTCCTCCTCCTGGCTGGCCTTCTGACTCCACATGTCCAATTCCAAACCCAGGGTGGTGGTGTTGTAGGCAGAAGACACTACCGCTGCACCAATGGGCCAGCATCACAGATATTTCTAACATTGGACTGCATAAAGGAAAGAAGTTTTGTGAACTCTTTGCTGAGTAGGTCTTTATCCTTTTTTATGCCAGCTTTAGTCAATTCATGATTAGTCAAGGGTTCCTTCTCCTGTGTTAGTAGTTGGTTTGATCATAAAAACATGAGGTCCAGAGGATGTTTGCCTTGATTAATTAGTTTTTTACAGTCCATATTTTTATGGAACTTCTAGAGATCAGCAAAACAAGTAGAAAAAGATACAATGCATTTGATTGTTCCAGCCATTATATTAACATATTAGGATTAACAAGACATTTAGTGTTATCTAGAGGTAGCATCAATTATCAGAATATTCCTATACAAGGCACCATTGCAACTTGACAAAAGGAACCAGATCAAGAGAATTATATTATTATTTCATTTGAAAAGAATAAGGATCTATCCCATGAATTTACGTCTCATTCTAATAGTTGATAATGTGACTGTTTTCTGTGAAAAAGTCTTTATAGAGCAAAGTATTTCAAAAATTGTAATTCCGCATATTCTGGGGAAAAGGTTTTTGTATCATTTGGTAATTTCCATTGACTTAATAATATTCTTTTAGTTGACGTAGAGTTGATATTTAAGAAGGAATATTCTGCTCTTGATAAATTTGCTTAGTCATACTGCAGAAACAGAAGAACTCTACTAGTGTGTGCATTACAATTGGGTATTATTTTATTAATTAACTTTATAGTGGAGTCCCTCTATTTTTTTTTTTTTGGCAAAGGACTGGCCCAGAACATATGTTCCATATCTGCATCAAAA
This sequence comes from Neoceratodus forsteri, assembly GCA_016271365.2. Lineage (NCBI taxonomy): Eukaryota > Metazoa > Chordata > Ceratodontiformes > Ceratodontidae > Neoceratodus > Neoceratodus forsteri. The sequence goes on from CM028134.1 coordinate 251,559,627, forward strand.
TCTCTGCAATGCCAGTATTGTCTCTGGCAATTTTCATCTTATACAATTTAAAATGATATAGGCTATGCCCTGTTAATCAGTTCATATTGTATTGCTTTATTTCTTGTAGATTCAGAGTATTTCTTGGATGATATTTTCCTACCCTTTTTTTTTATTTAGTTGTTTAACCAGGTATAGTACACTAAGCTGAAAGCTTTTTTACAGGAGCGACCTGGGAGCACAAGGAGGTTAAGTGACTTGCTCAGGGTCACACAGTATGCAAGTAGAAGCTGTGGGATTCAAACCCAGGTCTGGTCTGCTGGATGTTACCAGATTTGCAGCTCAGAGCCTTAGACCACTGCGCTATACTGCCTCCTAAATTTAATTTATGCATTTTTGCTTCATTGTCATAAATATTTCTTTTTGTGTAGGTTTTTTTTTGTAATATCCAGCCAAAACAGACCTTCCATTTCTGCATATCCTTCTTCACTTCTTTCTTCTCTGGTGCCCTCTCCCACCTATCAAAATGTTTGAGGAATGCTGTATGTCTCTGAGTTGTGTATATCTATTGAATTCCATTCCCTCTAGATTGTACTGTTCTTTATATTTCTCCCAGGGCAGAAAACTTCCCATATTATTAATAGTGGTGGGCGAAGTGGGCTCAATCTTCTCAGTGAAGGGATTCACGGAATAAAGGTGGATTCGTGGAGTGCGCCACAATGCGAAGTGGAGTACTTCGCGTTATAATGAGTAATGCGAAGTCCATTGAAAACAATGACTTTGCGTTACTCTGCCTTCCCAGACCACTACTCCACCAAATTTTAAAGTGAAGTGCATTGAAAGCAATGCACTTCACCTCACTTTGCCTTGTTTTTAAGTTCCGAAGTCGAATTTTGCAGTGATTCATGGGATTTCAGGTTACATGGGCTCTATATTGATCTGCACAGCCTCAGTTCGGGGTAGTGTGTGTAGGAAGCTGTAGGAGACAATGTAATCTGAGAGCTGTCTGTGATTGAAACCTTCTAAAAGCTGTTAAAAAAAGCATTTTTGCATTTTTTGGGGCCTCAAACTTTAGTTCATCGATTGTAGGAAACCCTCCTATGCTCATATCATCGAGCGTTTTTGTTTGTATCTGGATTTTGAATGTTAATGTACAACATTGAGTGTGTATAGTAAAAGACAGTGAAAGTGTACTTTGGGGAGGGGCGTATCTGTGGTGTAGGTAGATTTAAGTAGGAGATATAGGGATTTCTTTGTTTTTTGGTTATATTTTTGTTATATAACTGACTGTTAATGTACACACAGTAATATTGTCAGTAATTGTTGAAATGTTCGTGCTGATTGTGTGTTGTGTGGATCTGGTGCAGCACTTCATAGTTTCAGGTTGTTTACAATACGTGGCATATTACTGAACGTTTCAATTTGCTACGCATTACTCGCTCACCATTGTCGACAAACTGTTCTGTATGTGTGTGTGAGTGTGTGTGCAGTGTTGCGTGACATCAAATAATACACCTTTTATTGTGCCACAGTGTAATTGCAGGCACAGCAGTGTGAACCTGCTATCCACTGCAGCTGCCTGATTTTGTACTGCAATCGTGGTATCTGTTCTTTGTTTTGCTGCTTGTACTGCTGTAAAAATCTGCAGTCAGTGCTCTCCCCAGGTCCCCACTGGTAAAAAGAATTTTTTGCCAGATTGGATTGTTTGTGACCTCAGCACTACTGGTTACTGAAGGTGTTTTCACTTGTGAATTTGCGTGACCTTCTCTGTCTGTTGCTGAAGCCACAGTTGTGTTTTTGGCTTTACATCCAGCATCCCCCCAATCAGGGAGTGAACGTACCAAAATCTAAATTTGTTTATAATATTGTTGTTGATCCCCCAAAATGCTCGCAAAGAGACGTGCAAGCAAAGCTGGTTCTCGCCATGGCACTGCTGCCAGTAAGATAGTCTGTGGGCGTGGTAGTACACAGACACAAAAGTGCATTGCTGATGTGAGGAAAGGTATTTCTCCTGCAATGTTTGTTACAGCCCAATCACTAGCTTCACTCATAGTTGAAGGAGTTGATGTTTTCCCAGCCGGTGGTGTTAGTGCAGTTGGTGGTGGTGGTAGTATGAGTACTGCTGCCTCAAGTTCGAATTCTGACCAGTTTACATATCCAAAAATATAGTGGACTGTGAAGCAGTGCAAGTGAGAGGCAGTGCAGATGATGTCATACTTCCCAGTAACATCCCAGTAACTGAACCTGAGGATTCTGATAATCATGTCAACAATAGCATACAATGTGATATTTTGTCTACCGCGGCAGTTCATGTCACACATTTTCCATGCAGTGATTCACAGTGTGGTGAACAAATATCAGATGATGGTGGTGTAGATGATGATGATGAATGTGATGGTGATGTTGCTGTGGTTGCAACATGCAGTCCACATGCCAGCATCCAAGCAGAAGATGTGGATGTGTGTGATGTTGATGAATGTGATGATGATGTAATTGACCCTAGTTGGGAACTGGAGAAAAATAAATTCATGGTGGCTGTGTCTGAGTCTGTTTGCAGTAATCCCCCGTAAAAACTTGTGATTTACCAGTTTCAGTTGATGATGATGACCCAGTAATAATGATAGGTAGTCATGGTGGTCAGGTGCAGTTCAGGTGTGCAGTGCCGAAACATCACGTAGCCCCCACTTCAGTGCTTAAAGAACAGAGTTAAATAAGCAGCATCATGGACATGTTAAAAGTAGAGCATCACAATCCCTTGTTTGGGATTTTTTTGTTCAAGATGCAAATGATGAGACAGTTGCAATCTGCCAGGTTTGCCATGTACGTGTGAGTCGAGGTATAAAGGGGAGAGATCTGGGCACAGGAGGACAGCATACACATCTTAAGAATAGGCACATGGCACTGTGGACCCAGCACAAGATGGCAGCTAATACCACAGTGGGGTGTTCATCCTCATCAGCAACCATAATGAGCATGGTATCCACTTCCATGACTGTTAAGTCCAGTAGGAAATTAAACATGTGCAGTAGTGAGGTAATAAAAGCAGAGGATTACTACAGGCATGATGAGGTGGAGAAACATAATGACTTTGAAATGTTGTCCAGTGCTGGTAAGAATAGCAGTTTTGGTGGTGGTGGTGGTGGTGGTGGTGGTGGTGAATGCAGCATGTCTAGTGCAAGTGATACATCAACCCCGGTTGGCAAATCTGGCAAAATAACTGCATTTCTGGGTTTGTCATCATCACCAGTACAACCATCTTCATCAAATGTCCACACTCCACCCCCTGCCAATTCCATTCAGAATCATCACAGAACAGAACCATTGGTCATCACACCCTGTGTAAAACGTTTAAGTCAGCCCACGTTACAGAATGGTTTTGAGCATAAGCTGAAGTACCCCCACAATCATACAGCATCACATGAACCAATTCTGGGTTCCAGCAGTTTGCTGCACATGCCTGTCCAAAATGGAAAGTCCCATCCAGGACATACTTTTCTACCCGTGCTGTCCCTGAGTTGTTCCGTACTGCGTCTGACACAGTAAGACATGCCCTTCAACATTCCTCCTCTCCATTCATCCATTTAAGTATGGATATGTGGACAAGTGGAAAAACAGCGGGGAGTTCATATCTGTGTATAACTGCACACTGGGTGCAGGTGCCAGGGGTTGTTTGTGATGTTGGTAGTGTGAATAAACAGTGCAGTAAGGTGGATTGTCATGGTAGCAATCTTCCAGGAATTCGACAGCATGCAACAATTGCTATGCACAATGTGACCTGTTCACACACTGGTGAAAACATGTTGGACATGGTACTGACTGAAACTGACAAGTGACTGAGCCCCCTGTCCCTGACAGCTGGGTTCATAGCAAGTGACAATGGGTCAAATGTGGTGAAATGCATCACGAATGGTGTTTTTTTCATGTTCCATGCATGGCCCATTGTTTAAATCTTGTGGTGCAGGAGTTTCTGCAGCACCCTGATGTAAAGGAAATGATGACCATTGCACACCATATCTGCTCTCACTTTTCACGATCTGGAAAGGCCCGTGACCAACTGTGGCAGTTGCAGATGCAAAACAGCCTGCCTCAGCACCGCTTGAAGCTGGAAGTTGTCACCCAATGGAATTCCACTTTATACATGGCAGAGAGGTTGTATGAACAATACAAAGCCATCTCAGAATATCTTGTGATGCACACTAGCCATGACAGTTTCAGGGCCTCCATGTCTATGATGACTGAACAATGGCGCCTCATGGACTCTGTAATAACAATTTTGTGGCCTTTTGAACAAGCCACACGGGCAATGAGTGGTGAGTCTGCCTCCATTAGCCAATCAATTCCACTGCTGTGGGTGCTGAGGCAGACATTGGTGAATGTACAGCATGGCTTTGATGTTGCCAGAGACAATGCTAGCAGCATGTTGCTGCAACACATGCTGACAGTATTCGACCGGAATCATCACATTGTAAGCATTCAGCGTAGTGACAACTTTGCCATAGCAACAATGCTGGACCCATGATACAAACATGAAATTGCATCAGTACTGGGGGGAGGGCCTGAACAGGTAAAAAATATCAGTGGTCAACTGGCGCACTTGGTTCATGGGGCACAGAAGTCGCGTGCCAAGGTCAGCAAACCTCAGCAGTGTAATCTGGCTGAAGGTGTACCTGGAGGAACATCAAGCATATCCTGCAAGGGGAAGGGGACTGCAGTTCCAGGTGGTCTGTCATCCAAAGTGGCTGGTGTCAACCCACTTTGGGAGGCTTTGTGCCAAGTGGGGATTTGTGAAATAAATGATTCTGGAGAACAGGATGATGCATCAACCACTGAACTTAGTGTGGCACAGAGAATGGTTGAGTCATATTTGTCTGAAAACAGGCATCTGACAATAACTGATGATCCTGTTTTGTACTAGAGTGGAAAGGTCAGTGAATGGCCAGAGCTGACTGCCGTGGCACTGAAGTACCTCACATGCCCGCCCTCCAGTGTAAGTGTCAAGAGGGTATTCAGCTCAGCAGGTGCAACAGTCAGGGATCGTCAGACAAACCTGTCTCCTGCAAATGTTAGTTTGCTAACATTCATTAAAATGAATGAGAGGCACATACCAGCACAGACTACAACCTCAGTATTCATACCCCGGCCTAGTCATGGTGGTTTTGATGATGCGGAAATGGACCATCCTGGTGGCACTGGCAGTGGCAGCATGAAACAGCCCACCACTGACGTAAATGACAACACAATGGAGAAAGAATTTCCCAGTGCTCAGACTTCAGACATAGATGACTGTGAAGGCAGCTTTCTTTATGAGGATGATGATGTAGTTAATGTTGGTAGGTTTTAACTGAAGTTGTTAAAAGGCTGTGTGACCCCCAGACCACCACCACCACCACTGGCATAGATGTTAGCCACTGTCTCCACTGAGCATGAGTCTGTCCACCCTGGACCACCACCAGACTGATGTTAGCCACTGCCACCACTGAGCATGAGTCTGTCTGCCCCCCGCACCACCACCAGGACTGATGTTAGCCACTGCCACCACTGAGCATGAGTATATCCGCCCCCCAGACCACCACCACCGGGACTGATGTCAGCCACTGCCACCACTGAACATGAGTCTGTCCGCCCTGGACCACCACCACAAGGATTGATGTTAGCCACTGCCACCACAGAGCACGAGTTTGTCTGCCCTGGACCACCACCACCACCGGGACTGATGTTAGCCACTGATACCGCCACCAGATGCAGGAAGATATAACAGAGAATGTCATCATGTGACACAGCTATCACCACCAGCACCCACCACCAGTGTCATTCAGACAATATTTCCCCATTACATTTACATTTACCATGCCAAGGCAGAGGGAGTTGAACAGGAGACCACATCCATCAGCCACAGGCACAAAGCTTCTTAATATTTAAACTATAAAGTGAGTATTTCTACTAATGCTTGTTATGCTATTTAACTTCCTTTAGTTGTATGTTTTGTTTTCTGTAGCTTTTCAGACCGCAATGGTCAAACACATATGGTACACTTATTTTGTTCTTTTTACAGGTTAACAAAAAAACTCTCCTTCACTGAAAGTCGGTAGGAATGGTACTGCAGCTGTACCATACAGAGGAACCTATGGAATATCCATTTGAAATCCATTCTGGTAAGTATGAAGATTTTATTTCATCCATTTCATTTTTTTTGAAAGACTGCATCAAATGAGATTGAGTACGATTCATAAACTAGGTGACATGTGTACGTCACCAAAACTATTTCTGTAAGATATCATTTATGCACTGTATTCTGAACTTGCAGCTGTGCAGTCCTGACCATGACAGTGTTGAAAAAGTTGCACACAGGTTGTGTTACTTGATAAGATGTATTTTGAAATGTAACTTGACTTGAGATTGAGAACCAGGGACAAATTACAATCAAGTTGCAAGAAGTGATTCATTTCTTTTTTTAAGAAACTTCCAGATGCTTTGTTGTTGTGTCAAAGTGGCCTTATCCAAAGAAGTTCTTCAACATCAGCCCCCCCCCCCTTCGGGCTGGGGCACACATGCAACATGCAGAAATTGTTTCATTCAATGACCATGACCATCATTAACAACCAGACTCAAGAAGGATGCAGATGAAATCTGTGAAGAAGTAACCAAATAAGAAACCATTAGAGACAAACCTGCAAATATGCTTCCCCCCAGCCCAAAAGGAAAAATACTTACCTTCATTTGCTTGAGAGTTATCCATTTCAAATTTCTACTCAAAAAGTTCTCATCAAGCACTGGAATGTATACACCAACAGTATCTTTGACCTGTGATACAGAACAATACAATGACTACATGTCCATGTCAACCCCCCCTCACCAACATACACAAATATATATCTATACATATCAACTCACCAAGGCTACTATTAGTGTACAGACAAAAGGCACCCTTCCATCCAGTTGAGATGATCACATTGCATTTGCTGGAATTGCGTACATATTGGACCAGCAACAGTTTGCTCATGGTCATCATTTTATTCTGGGGGATGTTGTATGTGCTGTAATGGTCCCATTTCACTTGGTTACCACTTATCAATTTTCTGGACACAAGGCAGATGCATTTTGGGCACGCAGAAAAAATCTGGGGGCTCTGTGCCACCACTGCATGCATGATTGAGTGTACCATTAAATCTGAGGGACTTTGTATGTACTGAAATGCTCCCATTTCACTTAGTTACCACTTGTCAATTTTCTGGACACAAGGCAGATGTATTTTGGGCATGCAAAAAAAATCTGGGGACTCTGTGCCACCACTGCGCGCATGACTGAGTGCGCCATTATTTCTGGGGGACTTTATATGTGCTGAAACGCTTCCATTTCACTTGGTTACCACTTGTCAATTTTCTGGACACAAGGCAGATGCATTTTGTGTGTTGTGTGATTGTGAGCTCATGATGTCATACTGACATTATCAATTAAAGCAGCATTGCAAGAATGTGGTGGCAATTTTGAACTGTACCTTTTTATACTGTTTTACATTGCCAGCCACTAGTTACCTCTGAGTCATGACTTGAATGATACACTTCTTTTCACAATTTCTGTCTGCTTTACTTAGTGTACTACTTTTTGTCATGTATGAAAAAAATGAACACACCTTTCAATATTGTTATGACTAGGTTTGTATTTATTTGCAGCTGCTTTTCAATAAATATTGTTCTGTGGGGTCATAAAACACTTCCTGCTGCATAACTGTTAATTTACAACAGAAGTTATATATAACAACTAACTGATGTGATGGCGAAAAGCAACAGAAAATACTGACAAAGACCTGGTCAGCACCATATTAAAAGGAGTGCTCCTTTCATTATTTCACACATGAAAAAAGGTAGTACAGCAGACTCAAATACTGGAAATTATAGTATCATACAAGTCAGGATGTAAGTAAAGGATGTTGTAACATAGCATTAAAAAATATAGGTCAGAGTTCTCAACAGATTGTTGCACTGCTGCTTTACAGAGATTCACCACGTTACATAGTTATGGTGTTGCACCTGATATGTGGGCGCCTTACTTACAGGGGAATCTTTCTTGCTCCACATGTCCTTACGTAGTGCAAAACATTTCTGTGAAAACCACCCATAATTTCATTAAAGTGTGTCACATCACAGAGGAATTCCCATCCAGAAAAGCCACCCAAATGCTGCCCCCCCTTTCTCAGCAACGTTAGGACGTGATGCCAGGGAGAGCACAAGTGCGTGCTCCATTATAGTTGGGGCAAGTCAGTTTATTTTTTCTTGAGATAATCTAGAATCTTATATCATTTAAATGGGAATTGACTCCATTAACATTCCAGGAGATTATGTGTAGTGGTTTTCCTCTGGATTAATTTACTATTGACTACCATTCTGGATGGAACTGATAAAAAATAAATTGAATATTCAATAACAACAGATTTACTCATCCAGTGTGTAAAATATAATTAGATTTTTGGTGTCTTAAACATTTTATTTGCTGGTACTACTGTTCCTACTCTCATTGTTAAAGTGCCTTTCTGACCTACCCCCCCATCCCTGATGCGTAGGTAAAAACTAACAGCACTTCATGAAAATGATCTAGACTACCTGCCCTTGGTTCGCTCATCCCTCCTCATGAACTCTTCAGAATTCAAATATCAACAATAATGTGTTCAGGATAGCCTGAAATAAAAAAGCTCATTTATACAGTAATCTGCAGTTGAAATAATAATAAAAAATAGAACTAATATTGCAGTGTTTAGTTTGCATCGTCCAAAAGAAAAAAAGAGTAGTAATATCTGTATTCTCCTGCATAAAGAAAGCTAATTGTTGTTCTGTTTACTATTTCTTAATTATTACTTTCTCATATGTATTAATGAGTGATTGTCCAGAAAAGTTGAATTGGTTCTCTTGCAAACAGCATTGGCAGTCTTCTTCTTAGGTCCAAATGTGCCTCTTCTACAGTGTTATACTATATTACCTGATTATTTTAAGCCACTTTGAGTTTTGTTGGGAATACCCCCAATGATTTTACTTTCCCTACCCATAATATTTACTGTATTGTTTTGAACTTTGTAGGATGGTGCCACAGCTCAAAAGAAACATCTTATTTAAAAGTTATTTGTTGAGATATCCTTTTTCTCATTTGCTTCTCTTAACATTGTTACAATTTTACAAAGTACATTCTTTATCTTTTCACTTCTCAGAAATGTTAACATGACTGAGCAATTCTTCTTGTTTACCTCCTGTCTCCTTGGACCTACTCAATGAATTCTATCTTTATTTCAATTCAGCTTAAGTCTTTCCCATGAAGCTCTGCTAGAATCTCATGCATAATTGTTCTTAAGGGTGATATCTTTTTCCAACTCTCCTTAATCTCATACACTCTTTGATTTTTCCTTCTGGAGTAGTTTTCAAATTTATGTTGTTTCTGTTTCTAACATGTATATTCCGTTTGTAATTGCTTTAAACTTCTTTAAGTGGGAACATTTATTCCTCAAGGTTAGAGTGCCGCTGTTCTAGATCTGTTATCCTCTGAATTTCTTTACGTACTTTCAACTCTATGTTAATCATGGCAACTTGTAAATCCTTTTGAGGATCAGGAACTGCTTCAAGTACAGTTCATGAGTTTTTCAACCCTTTCATGTAGAGCAACAGGACTTGTGACCATTCTTCATCATTATTCTCCGGTGAAATTTTAGAGCTGCTTGTGATTGTGATACATCACTATTAGCAATATTTTCTGGTCACATGGTGTTGTTCTGGTCAGAGGTTTTAAAAAGTTGGGTATGTTTTTATCAGGGGACTTTCCCTTTTCTGATTGCTTTTCTGTTTTTTCTTCAATTAATCATTTCTTTTCTTCCATTTTATATAAAATTGTTTTGATAAGGGTCCCAGTAGGAGTGCTAAAAATCTCTGTCTTAAACTTTGTTTGTCATTGTCTCCTCTTCATTGTGATTATTGTGTGATTAATTTAGTTTGGAATCTAAAATATTCATTTTTTTTGCTGCAGTTGTGGCCACTGAGCTACAGTATGTCTTTCTTTACTTCTTTCCAGCTAAGGTTCAAAGTTGTCTGCATGAAAGTTACTTTTGATCTGGTAACTGTTTTGCTCCCATTAATGTTTGTATCCACTGTGCAGGTACTAGTGCCTCTTGTTTCCCGTTGCAGCTCCTTATCAACCCCTGTTGATTTGTTATGCTCTTTGTTTTATTTTATTTTTAATAGTGTTTTTTGGATGCTTTTTCATAGTAGGTTTGAAACAGGGTGTTTTTCTTTTTTGGAGGTGGCTGTACCTCCTTTTCCTTCTGAATGATGTCATATTGTAAAACTTGACTGGTTTGTGTTTTTAGTTGTCACTTCTCTCATACTGTCATACTGCACTCTTCTAGACAGTCACAGTGGAGACCTCTTAAATTCATACTCTATGTGCCAGCTGTTAATATGCATTTAAACAGGCTATGCGTTTAAGAGAGCTTGCATGTTTTCTATTGGAAAAAACAAAACTGTCTGCATTTACATTGTTAAAAATGGGTTGTTCTTATTAAGGTACTCAATAGAAGTCATTGTCTTGATTAGGTTGGTGAATGTAAGTGATTAGGAGTGATTGTGGACTTTACTGGCACTGCAGTAAACACCCACCAACAGCTGTTAATGATTAAAACACTCAGGTCATGAGATACCAGTTAGATCATTGTCCTATGGAGCAAGAGCTACTTATTTAAAAGGGCTCTTAAATGCATTTAATAAGTCCAATTAACACTAAGGAGATACAAACAGAATTGAGACTTTAGAAACCTATGCACCAAAGTGGACTATGCTTTTAACAGGTATGCATTTATGTGGGTGTTACTGTATTTTCTTTACCTTTTTTTAATTTCAGAGCTACTTGGTGAATATTTTTCTTTCGGTGTTATCAAGCTTACGAAATTAAATTGCAAAGATACTTCACAGAGACTTTTGTTTGAAAAATGCCAAACAATCCTACTAGACCACAATAGAAGTTTAAAATTGAAGGCATTTATTTCTACCAGCACATTCCTAATAGTTCTCCAGTATTTTCAGAAGACGTTTTAGCAGACACCATTATTTCATTATGTTCTGTACATTTTAAAGTTCTTAATCAGTTTAGAACAGTTATGTATATTATTTATATCAACCTTTTGATCAGGATCTAAACCTGATGGCAAAACATGACACAAGAGACAAGTGTCACAGAATAAAGGTTTATTCTCAAATACCTTTAAAAAGGACAGCTTACAACAGCTGGGAGTCCAAAACCTCCGAACACCCAGTGTCATCATAGAAAAACTCTGTGAAAAACAGGATAACATAAACTCTTATAGTCAGAGAAAAGAGGGTCCATTACCTGGTAACGGGCTTATCTGCATAGTAGAAAAGCTAAACAAAATATTTCTATTCATGGGTAAAGTGGACAGCTAGCACCCAAGGCTGTTAGTTTTTGCACATACACATTGATAAGCATTATACTGACTAAAACTACTTTTGGATTACAACAGAATAATTCATAGAATATGCTGATCATAACATTATGGCTAATAGCTGCAGGTGGCACACTAAGACCACAAATATAATCATACTTGATAGTACATCATAGCAAGTATGAGCAAATACTGACATCCCTTACACTATATCATAAGAACATGGCAGTCCACATTAGGGACTGTAGGTCAGGATGGTCTACATATCCCCCCCTTGTTGCCTGAATAAGGAGGCAACACCATTAGGGAAAGTGTAATTGGTTACAGTCTAGCTGCATGGGTTTCATAAAGAAATTTCAATTGTGCACAATGTTGTTTGAGCATGTGTCATAGACGGCATAAGGTGATAATTAGAAAATCAAAAATACTTGAATAATAACAAAATCTTTAAAAGTAAATTCCAACCAAGTGTTAGACAATGCAGTACTTAAATCACCATCACGAAATAATTCATTCAAAGACTCACCTGCCTTAGTAACGGTGTTACTAATATGGATAAGATATGCATCCTTTCTCTCTAATATGGATCTAAGATGCCAAATTGACATTCATGAACCAAACATACCTGTAACAGTACCTGTAATGGCTGTTACATCAGAAAATCCCAAACACTGCTTTGGACATTTTGGGCACAACACCCCTCAGTGTTCCATACTGTGGTGCCCAGCTACAGGGTCTTGTGCACATGCTTGATATGCTGCCATTAAATCTAACAACATAACAGTGTGGAACTTTAAAACATTTGTGGAGGAACAGTGGCCAGACTCAGCCATGTTCCAGTAAGTAAGGTTCAAGACAATAGGAACATGCATAAATCGGACATTAATAATGAGAGTCTAAGCGACAGAAGTAGTGGCCAGACCACTGTATGGACCTGGCTTCATGGTGGGGCACTGCAAAGGATTGTTCTTTGATGCTGGGATGACCATAAGGAAAAGACCAGCTGTTACAATGGAGTGATTGAAACAGTATTGGCGTGTGGTGGTATTTGTGAATCTGGAAAAAAGTCTGGATTCATCATTGCTGTAGGGTTGTAGAGACCTGTATATTGCTGATGAACTTGGCATATGCATAAAGTTCCATTGGGGCAAATGCGAGTGTTGGGCCAGCCTTGAAAGCTCCTTTGGCAAGTCGGGCAACTGGAATCTGTTTTCCAGAAGAACTGTCAGTCTTCCATTCTATCTGTTGAGTGGAGTAGTCTGGAGAAACCACCATGGTGTTAAGATAACTATCTTTTCCTTTGAAGATAATGACAGATGAGGATGAGAGGTCGATGGCCACCCTCTCGTGGGAGGTGCTGAGGAGTGGGAAGGAAAGTAGTCTGGATTGGTGGGGTTCAAAACATGGAAAATTCTCTGGAGATCCAACTGGTAGAACTCTGACATTTCTGGATCTGCCATTTGTACTATAGTTATATCCAGAGGGACCACTTTGGTCCTTTTGTGTACAGCCACTGTTTGCGGCCCAGTGGGGGGGTTGCATGACCCATACACCCCCCAGAGCCATCTTTTGCTAAGGTGTCTACTCAACCATTGTACTCATGTAAAGGTTCTGTTTTGGAGTAGGACTTAACCTTGTGTATGTACAGCCTGAAAACAAACTGCTCAGCAAGGCTGACAATGTATACAAACAGGTCTCTTCTGAAGAGACCTTCTGAAGAGGCAAAATCTTGGGTTTTCCAGAAAGGAAGAAATTCCATCAGAAAATTATATACCCAGGAATAATCAGAAAAGATGATGGTGTCCTCTTTCTCATGGCTGTGGATGATTTCCAGGGCACAGGTTACCGCAGCAAGTTCTGCATACTGGGAAGATTTTATGGTGCCATTTCTGGACACCTCAGTGGTGGCACCTGCTGGATACAGGACCAAGACCATAAAGCCTGCAATTTGTTCTCCTTCACAGTAGGAGGAATATCCATCTGTAAGGATGCAGCAGAGTGCAAGATCTTATAGGGTATGCTCAGTGATGGGAAGAAATGGGCCTGGTTCTGGCAGGGTGGGTAGCTCTAGGCCACACTCCTAGGGATCTCCTTGGTATAGGAGTCCATGTGCCAAGGCGGATAGCATTTTGGCAGGAAGCACAGTGATGTCTTGATCCTGTAGGAGAAGAAACCAATGGGTGAGTCCAGTGATAGACACAATGCCATCTTTGATTCTATCAGTAGAAAGCTGGTAGGGGTGTGGTTTAGTGTGCAGCACAATAGGGGAAACCCCTATGATGTAGGTGAAGTGTCTGACAGCCCAAAAGGTCACTAAGAGATTCCTCTCACAAAGAGAGTACTTATGCTCCACAAGGGAAAGCATCTGTGAGGCATAGGAAGTAGGCCTTATGGTGCCATTTCTCTTTTGTGCCAGAACTGTTGACATGCCGACATCAGAGGTGGCAGTTTCCAGGTTGAATGGCAGTTCTGGGTTAGGGTTGACCAAAACTGGAGATGAAGCCAACACTGTCTTCAGAGAAGTGACAGCTGCTGCATGTTCTGGTCACCACTGCCAGGGGACATCTTTCTTCAATAACTCATACAGGGGTGTGGCCGTCTGTGCAAAGTTGCAAATGAAATCCCTGGAGTAGTTGACCATACTCAAGAAATGTCTCAGAGTAGCCACACTGATAGGAACTGGCAAGTCCTGAATGCCTTGCACCTTGTCCAGGGTGGGGCTCCTGCCCTCAGCTGTAATGTGCAGTCCCAAAAAGGAGACTTTAGGAAGGCACAGTTGTACCTTTGCAGGGTTACACTTCAGGCCTGCCCTCTGTAGGAGAGTCAAGAGCTCATCTAAAAGCTCCAGGTGTTTCTCCAGGCCTGTGGTAGCCAGGAGGAGGTTGACCACATATTGCTAGAGGCATTCTGATATGGAGAAACCACTAATGTCATCCCTCATGCGGATGTGGAAGAGGGAAGGGCTGTTGTGGAAACCCTGTGGGAAGCAATTCTTCATGTACTGACATCCTTCAAAAGTGAAGACAAACTTGTGTTGGCACTCAGGGGCCACTGGGTGTGAACAGAAACCATTGGAAATGTCTACTGCACTGAATCACTTGTGTTCAGGTTTCAGAAGTTTCAGCACATCTGGGGAGGATGCCACAGTGGGTGCACAACTGGGAGTGACTTGGTTAAGTCTTCTGTAGTTAATGGTGAGCCTTCAACTACTGCTAGGCTTCTTTACCATCTAGATGGGGGACTTGACTGTGGACACACAGGACTTAATGACCACTTGCTTTAAAAGGGAGTCAATGGTAACACTCAAAGAGGGGAATGCCTCTGCTGGAAAAGGGTATTGTCTCTGACATGGTGGTTCAACAGCAGTAACCTGTATGACAGTGTCCATTCTCCCAAAGTCATGTTTGTGTTTGGCAAAAGAATCTTGATGTCTTTCCAAGATTGGTCTCCGCTGAGGGAATAGCATGTGGTGCTGAAGAATGAGGATGATGTCATACTCCACATCATTGGCCTTTACTGCTGCTACCACATGTGAGTCAGAAATGAGGAGCATATGGTACTGGCCAGGTATCTGAAGCAATAGTCTATTGGCTAAATCCACTACATAGCTGTAGCATGAGAGGAATTCTATTTCCAAGATGCTCTCTTGATGACATAATATCATGAGGTCAAAGTAATGTGTCAGCTTCAAAGTAACTGATGATGGCTGGTATTGGTTTGGACCGGTACATTTTAATCATGGTCCCCTCAAAGGTCTGGGTGAAAATGGCCTTTCCCGTCAACCAACAAGATAGTTGTGGATCATCTTGATGTAGCACTGAAACTGCAGTGCCTGTATCTAGAAGTAATTCTTGCTGGCATCCCCCCAACCAGTGATTCTACACATGGGCATCTAGAATCATCGGTTACCAAAGTGCTGATGATGTGAACCGGGGCCTGACACCGTCAGTTCGATTCACTTTGTTTCTGCTTGGCATCATCAGATGATGGGTCTAACTCTCAAAGCATTTGTACCACTTTGGAGTATGGAGCCTCAGACCACCTGTCCTCATTGGATTCATCCACTGGAGGAGTGGATGGGATGGGAGCCACGTTCTGGCTGGGATGGCTGCCGTAAACAACTGGAATTTGGCCTTAAACTCCCAGAGCTGGTTGTTTTCCCTCTGCCAAATCCCTGTACAGAGGGCCAGACTGCTGTTTTTGTCCATTACTCCCTTTTGTACTCTGTTGGTTCGGCTTCTGCTGATACTGCTGTTTGTTCTTGTTTGACCCTCCCTGGTTTTGGTAGGAGGGCTTGTCTGTTGGGAATCCTTTGATTTCACTTCCACCACATACTAGGTGGAGACTCGGTGCTATTCTGCACCGCAGCCATCTTTGCCTTGGAACCTGAGCCCAGGTCCCAAGTGTAAATCTGGTATGTGCATTTCACTTTTTCCATAATCTCACATAAGCAGCCTCATCTCAGGAACACTGCTGTTTCTACCTTCATGAAGGTCAGGTTGCAGATTTTTAAAAGCAAGGATTTGTACTCAATTGATTTCCTATCATAATTTTCACAGGCCAGGTATTTGCCTGCTATGTACATGAGCCACAAGTGGCTGTCGTACTGGACTGGAGTATCTTTGGCATGCTGCTTAATCAGATGGACTAGAATGACACTGACCATGATCGGATTGTGCCCTACCAAGAGGTGGGTGGTGATGGCTTTGAACGGGACCCTGACATCATGATGTATACCTTCCCGCAACTTGGCCCACAATGCAATGTCCACGGCCTATTTAAAAACCTGCACGCTGTGCTTGGTTGCAAGGCTGAGTATCTCACAGTAATTTCTCACTTTTTCCAAATGGCAACTAAGGTTGTCGTCAGGGGCCATATGGCCTATGCTGTCCAAGATGTTTTGGATGGCTTGCACGAACTGCGGGGCAATCAGAGGAAGCCCTTGCTGCTCTGCGATGGCTTTGATGACTGCCTCGACCATGGCGGTGGCCGCACCCTGAAGGAGATTCTGCTATTCCATCTCCTTTTGGAACAGCTTGGGGACTGCTTGTCTCAACACCCTGGTCTGACTATCAGAGATCCCAGCTTTTGAAATTATCTTTCGATCAGGCCTTGTACTTCTTCCCTGTCTTTCCTATTCAAGGCAGCTACCAGTGGGTGAGGCCGCAACCCTCCATCGTCCCAGGGACCACCATCTTGAATCTCTCTCTTCACTGCTGTAGTCATCTTCCAATGATGTCAGATCAATAGGCGGGGCATACGGCGTAGCTCTGACATGACCCTTCAGG
This sequence comes from Neoceratodus forsteri, assembly GCA_016271365.2. Taxonomy (NCBI): domain Eukaryota; kingdom Metazoa; phylum Chordata; order Ceratodontiformes; family Ceratodontidae; genus Neoceratodus; species Neoceratodus forsteri. Next base: position 251,576,325 of record CM028134.1, read on the forward strand.
ACTGCCAACTGCTGACATAATTTCGTCATCTTGGCTCTACACATCAAATGATTCACTCTGCCTTTGTACTGTCCCTTACTGACAATGCTCTTGCAAAACTCTGTATGTGGCACTAACTTCACAATTTTCCCTGATCTCCCTATCCGGCTTCCTGGCATTTTCCAAACTCTTCATACAACTCCTTATTCTCACTCTGCAATGTATCATTCATACCAGTAAGCAAATAATTCGGCTGTAACACATGCTTCTCATCCTGCTGCAACCTTTCACAGTCCTCTCTCAACCCAACAACCTCTCTGTCTTTCTCCTGTACTGTACAGTACATTGTAGCTCATTGTAAGTCTCATTTCTGAGCTTCTCAATTTTTTGTTCCAACTCCTTCCATTGCTCACCCATTTCTCGGGATTTGAGGCCCAGTTTCTTTTTCAGAGCTAGGACCTGTTTCCACTGCCTATAGAGCAGCATACAGGGTTGCAACCATTTTTTCTTTCTGGTCATGTTTCTAACCCTAGGTTTGGTCTCCAAATGCAGCGTGCACACATACTATTTCGGATAACCATGCGACTTCTCATCTGGTGTGAAATCACCCTAACCTCCATGGGAGGTTAGAAAGTTTGAGACATCTAGTTTGAGCTCTGCGCTAATGGCCATTTCAGAAAGTTCTACTTTTCCTGCACTAGCTGGGATTCCAAGGTGTATTGATCCACCATGTGCTCTACAGCTAGACAGTTGCATGTTTGAGATATGGAATCCCACAGACCAGTGCCACTAGTTTCTAGCACCTTCGCAGTTCCCAGTCCTGTTCATTGCACAGATCATCTATAGAGGTTGAATGGGTGGCGTAGGTTTGAGCACCTTCATGGTTCCCATGCCCGTTCGTCTATACACCTTTTTGCATACTTTATCGGTTCTGTTAAATCAGGTCCATGCCATGGTTGCCATTTGTTGGGTTTTGGCAGGATCTAAACCTGATGGCAAAACATGACACAAGAGACAGGTGTCACAGAATAAAGGTTTCTTCCCTGAACACCTGGTGTCATCATAGAAAAGCTCAGTGAAAAACAGGATTACACAAACTCTTATAGTCAGAGATAAGAGGGTCTGTTACTCGATAATGTGCTCATCTGCATAGTAAAAAAGCTAAACAAAACATTTCTATTGGTGGCTACAGTGGGCAGCTTGTACCCAAGAATATTAGGTTTTGCACATACACAGTGATAAATGTTATGCTGACTAAAACTACTTTTGGGTTACAATAGAATAATTCATGGAATATGCTGATCACAGCATTATGGCTAATAGCTGTATGTGGTGCGCTAATACCACAGATATAACCATACTAAATAGTACATCGTAGCAAGCATGAGTAAATACTGACATCCCTTATACTGTACCATAGAAAAATGGCGGTCCACATTATGGACTGTAGGTCAGGCAGGTCTACAGCAGCAAAAGAAAAAATCAGGGGCAATGCGCTGAGGTGGAGAATTTAGGAAATGAGTGAATTAAGGACATACTTTATACAGTAGGTAGAAGAATGCACATTGTTAAAGGAGATTGTTGCTCAACATCCCCTTCATGCTCTTATATTTGTCCTAGCTATTCTATAGCATTCACATAGGCTACATCAAGAAGATATGTCAAATGTATAGGCTTACATTTCTCATAATAGCAAGGTGATTATAAGGCTATCTCAGCACCCTGAGATCCCTTGCAATGCACTGAATCAGAGAAACTTGAACAGAAATGGGAATATACCCTGTCTCCTCTCTGACGGCATATTTAACAAAAGTATGTATCAGAACATGTTGATATTTTCCATAATTAATGAAAGGGTGAGTACAATCATAGCTAACACAGGGTCATATCATATAACCAAACAAGTATACCAAGTGTATGACCAGTCATAAAATGTGTCAGCAGAGAAGGACCGGTAGGCCCATCTAGTCTGCTCTATTTTCCCTGTCTAACACTCCACCCTGGACTCTATTTTGTCACAGGTGTCCCTGCCTCAACCCTTACCTCTATTTATTATACCCATGTGCCTATCCCTTGCATGTTTGAAGCTTCCCACTGTCTTCACCTCACCACCTCTTCTGAGGCTGTTCCAGGCTTTCACTATCCTTTCAATGAAGAAGTATTTCCTCACATTCCTCTTAAACTTCCCCCCTCAAGCTTTATAGCATGCCCCTGTGTTTTGGTGATCTTCCTCCCATGAAAGAGACTCCCCTCCTGCACCTTGTTCACCCTGTGAGGTACTTATATGTCTCAATCATGTCCCCTCTTGCTCTTCTCCTCCTCCAAGGAGTACATATTGAGCTCCAACAGCCTCTCTTCATATGGTTTCTTGTGCAACCCCAACACCATTTTAGTAGCCCTCCTCTGGACCACTTCCACCCATTCAATGTCCTTGTGGAGGTGCAGCCTGAAGAACTAGACATAGTACTCCAGGTAGGGTCTCACAAGTGAGTGACACAGAGGCAAAAACACCTTCCTTCTCCTGCTGGAGATCACCCTCCCTATGCTCCCCAGCATCTGGCTCACCTTGCTGATTGACCTGCTACACACTGCCCTGCCACGTCAAGTTGATCAGATATGATCACCCCAAGCTCCCTCTCCTGCTTGGTAACTGTAAATACCTCCCACAATCTTATTCTCAAACCCTTGGTTCCCCTCCATAGGTGTATGACTTTGCATTTTTTGACACTGAAACCCAGCTGCTGCTCTCAAGACCACTAATCTAGTTTTCCCAGATTCCTTTTGCATTATTTCTATCTCCTCTTGGGTGTCCACTCTGTTGCAGAATTGTGTTGTCATCTGCAAATTAAAAAATCTGCAACAGGGTGGACAGGATGGACACCTTGAGTTCCTTTAGTACCCTTGGGTGAGTCCCATCCAGTGTCATAGCCTTGTCCAATTTCAGAGGTGCAAGTCCCTTCAGGACTCTTTCCTCTGAAACTGGACTTGTGTCCACCTCCCCCACTTTGTTCTTGCTACTCCCTTATGGTCCAGTTCCACCTTACTCCACAGTGAAGACTGAGCAGAAGTACCTGTTCTGGATGTCTGTTTTTTTCTTGGTCCTCTTCTGTGCAGACCCCTCCCAGTCACCCTCTTTATCACACTATCCCTCTCCTTGCCTTCCTCTTCTCACTTAGCTACAGTGCCTGAAGAATTTCTTATCCCTTTAGCTACCCCTTGGCTAGCCTTTCCTCTGTCTTCACTGTCACTCACCTCAATGCCTTTCCTGCTTCCTTCTGTTTTACTTGGCACATCTCCCTACCTTCCTTCCTCTGTGTTTCCTTACACCTCCTGAATGCCACCCTTTTTTCCTTTATCACCTCGGCCACTTCCTAGAGAACTGGTCTCTTTTCTCATTCTGCTCTTACTCACTTCATTCACACAGAGACTGGTTGCCTTAATTATGCCCTTCTTTATTTTTCCCCACTGTACCTCTAACCCTTCCTGGCAATCCACCCCTGTGAGGCAGTGTCTGAGGTAGTCTCCCATTTCCACCTTCCTAAAGTCCAGGACCCTGATCCTCATACGACTTGCTTCTGTTTTCCTCTTTATGTCAAACCACACTGTACAGTGATCACTGGTACCTTGGGTTCTGCCCTCTGTGGTGTCTGCAATGCTGTCCCTGTTTGAAAGTGCCAGGTCCAGCACTGCCCCATCTCTAGTTGTTTCATTAACAAGCTCACTGAGAAAAGTCCCTTGTAAGGAATCAAGGATGGCCTGCTCCTTTCCAAAGCTGCAGTTGGAAGGTTCCAGTCCACATGTGGCAAAGTGAAGTCACCAACTAGTACTACCACCCCTTAACTTGCCATTTCAATTATGACTTCCGCAGTGCTTTATCCAACTCTTCTCCCTATGGTGGAGGTACAGTACATATACCACCCCTGTAGGGATAGTGGCCCCAGCACATGTCCTAGGATGACCCACAGCACTCCCAGCCTTTATTTTTCCTCTGGGTACCCATGCACTTCTGTGACCTTGATTTCCTTCCTTACACATACAGTAGTACAGCCTCTCTTCCACTCCTCTGTTCCTTGTCTCTCCTGAACAGAGAGTAGCCTGATATGGTTATATCCCATTCATGGCTGTCAGTGCACCACAACTCCATTATGACCACCAAATATAGGCTAGCCTCTGCCATGATGGCCTCCAGTTCCTAAATTTTATTTCCCAGACTCCTTGCTTTGGTGCACGTAGGTCTACATACCTAACTCCCTCCCTGCCTGATTCCCTGCTTTTTCCTTCTACTTTTGCCTGTGCTGTTCCCTGATGCTACCCTAACCCACCTCTCCCCTTGATGCCTTCACTAATACCTGTCTCTTTTACTCCATCTTTCATGCTTCCCTGATTTATACCACCTTGCCCTCTGGCTTGTCATCACCTCGTCTTCTTGCCCCCCTTTCCTGACAGAGTTTGCTCCCCTTGGGCTCTCCTTCCTTGGTACTTTATCATCTCGGATGCAGTTGTTACCTACCTTAGTTCTACAGCCTCTGCCCCGCCTAGTTAAAATGCTTATCCTAGTAGCATTTAAACCTTCCACTAAGGACTGTGGTCCCCTTCCTGGAAGTATGCAGGCCTTCTCCTCTATACAGTACCAAATCTTCCCAGGTCAACATCCAGTCCCCAAGGTAGCTGAGGCACTCCTTCATGCACCATGGCTTAAAGCCCTGGTGCAGAGTGTCCTTTCCCCTTCCTAGCCATATACAGGTGGTAACACCTTGGCAAAATATTGAGTCCATACTCCAGCTTCCTGAAATTTTCCTACACTACTCCTACCCTGTCCCTTTCCAGATCATTTGTCCCCAAGAGAACAATGATATCCAGCTTCCTCCAATCTCCAGCTGTCCTGGTGAACATCTGGGTCTGCTTTCTGTCCCTCCAAACTGAAGCATCTCTCAGGCACTGCACCCCCATCTCCCTTCCTACTCCCGCTTCCAAGTCTATCCCATTAACAATAGAATCTCCCACCAGCAACTACTTCCTCTTTGGCTGGGAGTCTCTACCTCCCTCCTTGGGGTCTCCCCTTCTGAAGACCCCCACTTCCTCCATTATCCCTGCTATGGGTACCTCCTCCCAGCTACCCAGTCCTGCCAGTATGGTGAAGGAATTCTGCAGTGGTAAAGGCAGAGGAGTGTGTCTCTGGGGCTGACTCCTGGCAGACTCCAGTCATCTCTCTCCTTTGTCTCATCCAAGTAGCATTTAAACCTTCCACTAAGGCAGACAACCAGGAACCCTGCCTGATGGAACCCAGATATATCTGTATTGTTAGGGGTGTGTAGGTAGAGTGTGTTGGAAGACTTGTGTTTTAGCAGAACAGTGCATTCAAGGTTTGGGGGGCTAGCTGGTAGGTTGACATCTAAGTAAGAGGGTACTGCCTTAACTGCATACACAAAAAAAGGAAAAGGGCAAAGAAAAAATTAAATGTCGTGATTATTGTTTATAGCACACCTGTATCTATGTACTGATTGTGTATCTGTGTGTGACTGTTGCTATAGCATACTTGTATCTGGGACATTCCTAGGTTACTGTAATTACAAGGTTCTGTATTGTACTTTAGTAATGGAACTATGTACAGATTAGCCTTACTTGGTTCTGAGAAAGGAGGGCAGGACATGCAGGAAGAGCAGGAACAGGGAATGTGGGGAGTGGTACATTGCAGTGGTGGTGGGGTGGCAGTATTCAAGGACCCCTTCTGGAGACTGCAGTGCTGTCCCATTTGTATGCACCTGTCTGGGTTGGTGGAGAAGGTCTCTAGACTTGAGGCTGCATTGGCTGCAAGTCAGAAGGTGGTTACTAGACTCAGGGGTACATTGCCTAGTAGTAGGGTGACCTGGTCTCCCACTCAGGGGCCACCAAGTCTAACACCATTACTTCAAAGGATGCCAGGTAGGAGGAGTAAAGCAACAAAATTTGGGCACCATTTAAGCTTCTAATAGAAATGTATTATTAAAATACAACATATTCACAAGACACAGCTCAACAGTGAAAAAAGCAGCGGCAGCAGTAGCTTTGGAACTGGGATCCCCTTTTTTGGGATCCCAGTTCCCCAGCTACTGTTTTTCACTGTTGAGCTGTGTCTTGTGAGTGCATTGCATTTTAACAATACATTTCTATTGGAAGCTTTCAGTAACTGGTGCCCAGATTTTGTTGCTTTGCTTCTGGTTACTTGTTCTGTGGCACAGTATAGTTCCTTGTGGAGTGTACCCCCCCTGCACAGATAGGAGGAGTGACTGGACTATGGTAGGCTCAAGGAGGTTGGGGAGGGGCACAGATAGGAGGAGTGACTGGACTATGGTAGGCTCCAGGTTGGGAGAGGGAGGTCACAGGCACATTCCTCAACCAGAACTGGTACCACTACTAAATTCTTATGCCATCCTGGTAGAGCGGGATTGCTAAGAAAAGGCACCGGTGGCAGTGGCCAGGAAGGATGTGGTGCCCCTCCCAAGTGGAGACCACAAGGTGGTTGGAAGATGACACTAAAAAAAGGAGGAAGCAACTTCTGGTGGGGGACTCAATTGTCAGGCCGATAGAATTAGGAATGGGAAATAGAGCAGAGAGGGAGATCAGATGCCTACCCAGTGCCATGGGCCAGTTGGATGCAAGTATATCCTACAGATTGCTATGGCATTAGGAAGGGAGGGGGAGCTGGATGTCATTGTCCACCTGGGTACAAATAACTTGGCTAGGGATGGGGCAAGAACAGTGCAGTGGGAGTTTAGGGAGGTGGCAAGGTGTCTTAGACAGGTAGCAAGCTCTATAGCTTTTATGGAGGTGCTGCCTCTCTACCATGGGGGAAAGAGAGGGAGCTACACACCAAGGTCTTAAACTCATGGTTGAAGGAATGGTCCAGAGAAGAGGGGTATGGCTACAGTGGGGACTGGGGGCCCATGTGGGAGGATTAGAGCATATACAGAGGAGATGGCCTGCATTGCTCTAGGAAGGGATCCACAATTCTCAGTGGATGGTTTAAACATTACTTTGATGAATGTTTAAACAAGATAGGGGTGTAAGAAAAAGGGGAGGGACAAACTGCCCCCCACAGGCTGAGATAGAATGTAGAGAGTTCCAGAGGGGTGCAAGTCCCACCACAGTGCAAGTTAATCAAGGAAGGAGGAGTGAGCAAAGGAGGAAGGTGGGGAAGAAGTAGTCAGATGAGAAGAGGGAGGAAGGGGAACATAGGGAAAAGAGGGAAACAATAAGAAAAGAGTAAACAAAATCTGGAAGGCCATGTGTGCTAATGCTAGAGTGTCTGGAAAATAACATCCCTGATATATAGGCCATCATAGCGGAGGCTGAACTGAATATTGTGACCATTACTGAGTCATGGTACACTGACAATCATGACTGGGAAATAATCTGGAAAGGAAAGGAGGTGGAGTGGTGCTTTATGTGAAGAAAATCATAAAAATAATGGAAATACAAGGAAGTTGGGGACAGAGGTGATGTGGGTCACACTCGAGTCACAAAACGGAACCACTCTTTGGACAGGTGTAATCTACAAGTCTTCTGCACAAGGGGAGGACTTAGACAAAGAAATGTTAGAAACAGTTGGCAAAATGGAGGAAAGGGGGAGGTGTTGCTAGTGGGGGACTTCAAACTGTGGATGTAGATTGGAGCCTCCCTGCTGCAGCTTCAGCTAGAAGCAGGGACATCCTGGACTCACTACAGAGGGTGTTCCTCAGGTAAATAGTCAATGAACCCACTCAGGATTGGGTAATACTGGACCTGATGCTACTAACAGGGACAGTGTTGGAGACATTAAGGTGGGAAGCCATCTGGAGACCAGTGATTGTCACAGCGTGTGGTAATATACTTCAGACGAGGCAAATTTACAGGTTTCAAACACACCTTGGTGTGATATTTATTTTTCAAAAGTTCAAAAAATAATAAATGAAAACAAAACAATTGCAAAGAAAATCACTACTTAACATCAGTAGTTTCTCCCATAATACAGTCCTGGATCTTATAGCTCCTAAAACCCTTCTCATCTGCATTGAACAGCTTGCTTATAGTAGCAGTAGAACCTCTCTCCTCTCTGTCTCTCAGAGCTGAGCCCCACTGAGCTGAATTGAAGTAAACTCTCTGAAGAGGTATTTATATATATTTTTGGTAGGGTCACCTGACTGAGCCCTTACAGGTATGGACATGTTTCAAAACCAAGGTGGATGGGATTGTGTCAGGGGATTTTCTGGTTCAGTTAAAGGTAGTGTATATATCCACAGATATTGACTTTCTATATCTCTGATCCACAGTGACTAAGCTCTTTTATATATAGAACCTTATATAGTAACAGGTTTATAGTGTGAATTTATGAAAATACCTTTAGGATTTCTTATAACTGTACTAATCATGACATTATTATTGTTTTATATGACTTCTGAATACTTTTTCTTTAAAAAGTCTTTATTAACTATATTCATTCCTATTCAAAATAGCCTTCATGTTTTTTGTACACAAAATGCACTTTACACAACACCTCTCTGGGTGCTTGGCATCATTCCAGGGTCTGGATGGATGGAAATGGAAATAGAATGAAAAGAGAGAACTAGTAGGAAGTTTAGTAGGACAGTAAAGAGATACGCTAGGTGGCCAGCCTAGGGTATGGGAGAAAAGAAGAAAAGCAAAGAGAAAAGTGTTAACTGCTGCTAGGAAATAAGGAGATAGAAAAGTGGCCCATCAGTCACAGCTGAAGGTGTAGCCTAACTCCGACACAGTGATCATTGTACAGTGTGGTTCAACATAAGAGCAGCTGCAGAATCCAATTACACAATAGTGAGAGTCCTAGACTTCAGAAAGTCTGATTTACTAAGATGGGTGAATGCCTTAGGAATGACCTGGTAGGGGGACATAACCTTGGAGGTGGAGGAAAGTGGTCTAAACTAAAAGAGGGCATAATGAAGGCAACAAACCTCTGTGTTTACCAGATAAACAAAAGTAAAGGAAAGAGGAGACCACTATGGTTCTCAAAAGAGGTAGCAGAAAAGGTGAAAGCTAAGACAGTAACATTCAGAATGTATGAAGAGACCCAGAGAGAAGAGGATTGTGAACTGTACCAGGGAAAACAGAGGGAGGCAAGCAAACCAGTAAGACGCTCAAAGGCACCAACTGAGGAAAGAATAGCTCAGGGAGTATCAGAAGGGGACAAAAATGTTTTCAAGTATATTAGTGAAAAAAAGAAACCAAAGGGAGAGATTGTATGGACAAAGAAGGATCAAGAAAAAGCAAACATCTTAAACAAATACTTCTGCTGAGTGTTCACAGTAGAAGGGGAAGGGGAGGGACCACACAAGGGTACCAGGAACTTTGCTTGGAGGGAGATGGACACTAGTCCATTTTCTGAGGAGAAAGTGCAGAAGGTACTCGCTAACCTGCAGGTGTTCAAGGTTATGGGGCCAGACAGGGTACACTCAAGGGTGCTGAGTGTGCTCAAGGAGGTACCAACTGAATCTCTGACAGAATTATTTAACAGATCACGGAGACCGGCGTGGTCATGGAGGACTGAAGAGGGCAGATGTAGCCCCACTTCACAAAAGCAGTAGAAAGGAAGAGGCAGGCAATTATAGGCCTGTCAGCCTGATGTCAGTAGTAGATAAGTTAATGGAAACACTACTAAAAGAAAGGATTGTGGAATATCTTGTGTCCAGTGGATTACAGGACCCAAGACAGCATGACTTCACAGAGGGAAGGTCATGCCAGACGAAACTGATAAATTTGTTTGACAGGGTGACCAAGGAGTTGGATCATGGAGGAGCAGTGGACATGTTCTACTTGGACTTCAGCAAGGCTTTTGACACTGTTCCACATAGAAGTCTGGTAAGCAAGCTGGGTAACTTGGGGGTGGATAATAAGGTGGTAACCTGGGTAAGAAACTGGTTAGCGGATACGTCTCAGAGGGTAGTGTCAAATGGAGTTCACTCAGAGGAAAGGAGGGTGACCAGCAAGGTACCTCAGGGATCAGTGGTGGGAACAGTCCTCTTCGATGTCTTTATAAGTGACATAGCAGAGGAACTGGAAGAGAAGGTATGCCTCTTTATGGATGACAACAAGATCTGCAACAGACTGGACACTCCATGTGGGAGGAAAGGATGGGCAGGGATCTAAAATGACTGGAAGTGTGGTCAAGGGTATGGCAGTTGGGTTTTAATGCAAAGAAGTGCAAAATAACACACTTGGGTCATAGAAACCATGGAGCTGAGCACAAAATGGGTGGAGTGATACTGACAAAGGCCAAGTAGGAAAAAGACCTAGGTGTAATCATATGGGTATACTGTCAAATAGGTGACCACAAATGAGTGACTCAAATATAAGCGACTCTATTTGCATGCCCAGCTGGATAGCAAGTGGGTGTACATAGCTATGGTATGGATAGCGACTGTGGGAGGGTTGAAATGGTGAAAGCAAATGACAGGGGAGCTGTACTGTTGTTGGTGAAGTACTACGACTAAGCTGTCTGCCTGGTGTGGCGGGTAGGGTCATGGACTACCATAGCAATGGTCCCTGATTCAGAACAGCTAGTTGGTAAAACTTTTTTCTGCATTGTGTTGGTTGTTCAAATTTTTTTGTCCTCAATATATTCCCCAGACTGATGGTGCCCCTGCCGCGGTATCCCCGTCCCATGTAGTTCCCTTTTCCTCAGTGTCTGCTTCCCCCGAGAGTTAATAATATTAATTTCTGGAGTGTGGAGGGCTTGCCCCCCTCAAAGGGGGGGTGCAGGGAGCTGATTTTCCTTTCGGTGAAATGTACTCTCTATTGTGCGAGTCACCATAGAAAAGTCACCCATATGAAATGGAACATTAAATGCTAATTTGAATGTCCGTCTGGTAGCCGTATTGGTGGTAATTTCTGTAGGTTAGGGGCCAATTTTTCTTTTGACAAAATGTACTCACTATTGTGCGATTCGCCACAGAAAAATCGCTCTTATGATATGGAACCAATCATATAAGATGACCTAAAGATGCCCAGGCAGTGTGACAAAGCAGTTGGAAGAGTTAGTGTGATACTGGAGTTCATAGGATGGAGTATCACTAGAAGGAAGAGGGAGGTGGTGCTGCCCCTATACAGATTGCTAGTAAGACCCCACCTTGAGTACTGTGTCCAGTTCTGGATACCACATCTCAGGAAGGACACACACAGATCTGAGACTATCCAGAGGAGGTCTACCAAAATGGTATAAGGTCTGTATCAAAAGCCCTAAGAAGAGAGGCTAAAGGAGCTAAACATGTACACCCCGGATGAGTGGAGGGACAGGGGGAATAGAATAGAGACCTTTGAATACCTCACAGGGGTAAATAAGGTACTGAAGGGAGGTAATTTTCAGAAAAAAGGTGATGTAGAACAAGAGGGCATGATATGAAGCTGGAGGGGGATAAATTCAGGAGGGATGTGAGGAAGTACATGTTCACAGGAAGGGTGATTGATACCTGAACAGCCTTCCAGCAGAGGTAGTGGGGGCAAAAACAGGATTCAAAGTTGCCTGGGACAGGCACAAGAGAATCATATGGGTAAGGAATATGGGTGAAGATACTGGGCTTCAGATCAAGTAGGGTCTGCAGCAAAAAATGAACGTTAACAAAAATAGGCAGACTTGGTGGGCCCAGTGGCCCTTATTTGCCATCACATTCTATGTTTCTTTGTTTCCTTCCCACCACCCCATCCTTCCATAAGCCACCATTGTCCAGCAGCTCTGCCTAGTCATCCTCTTGGGGAGCGGTGGCAGACTTGGTGGCCCCTGGATGAGGCAGAGGGTTCTCTGCATCCTTGCCATTTCAATGTGGAGTGCAGCAACCTCTGCCATCAAGCCAGAGAAGTTAGTACAAATGGGGCAGCACCTCATTCTCCAGAAAGTGGCTCAAAAGACTGCAGCACCACACCCGTTTCACTGCACCACTCCCATGCTCTTTCGTTCTTTTATCTCAATACCTGTTGAAACTTCTCAGTATCCTACTGCCTCCTTTATATGCCCATTGAATTCTTACCTCACCCTTAGCTTGTTTGACATTTTTTTGCACCCTACCTTATACAGAATGTCCCTTGTTTTCCCTTTTTTCAACCCACCTACCTCTGCCTAACTTGCTCTGGGTATCTACTAGTTCTTAACCCTTTGCCTGGACCTTATTCATCACCCTACCCTAGATAGGGTGTCTGCTAATTTCCTTTTTCAACCCCCCCTACCTATACCTACATGATCCTGGTGCCTATTACATCTTACCCACTAGATGGTAACACACTACCTGTATCCAGGGCTTCAGTTAACTCCATGTTGGGAGTATTTGACTCCCAAAACTAAGGCAAAAACTTTCAAAATGAAGGGGGAGGAAGTCATTGACTTCCAAATGTAAAATACAAAACTGGATGACCAAACTGAAGGCACAGAAGCTCAGAAATTATGGATCTTTCTAAAAGAAATTGTATTTTACCACTAATATTCATATTAACATCCATAAATCAACCCTTCTTAGAATACTGGCTTTCAAATTCTGGGATCTTGGAAGTAATTGGACTTCTCAAAAATTGGAATGCCTTCCAGATTTTGACTCATCGAAGTATCTGACTTCCACTAAAAATCAATTAACTGAACCCCTGCCTGTATCTACCTACCCTGAAGCTGAATGTTTCAGTACACTGGAACACAGAAGTGTGCTATCTCCTACCTTGGCCTGGTGTTCCCCTGCAAACTGCAGAATATCTGCAGATGCTAGTAGAGGCCTAAGACAAATGCTGTACTCCTGTACTGCTCAACACACACATGAGCATGAACGGTCACATTGGGCAAGGGATTCTTTTATGATGTTCTTGTTAGAAGACACTTAGCCTCTGGCAGCTCCACTCTCCCAATCACATACCTGATTCACAGACTTTCTTATTCTACTCACCCCAAGATTAATTTCCTGAGCTAGGTTCCCCACACTACCTGATACAAATGTATCACACTGGACAAGGGAGTCTTTTATAGTGCTCTTGCTAAAAGACACGAAGGGCTCGATTCTCAAAACTCACTGCAAGCCATACCAACAGTGGCTAGTGCCAATTGTTGGTACACCAGCCACACTGCACACTGCACCCGATTCTTTATCAGGTAGGATCCTGGCAGCAAAGTCCCACAGCTTGTGGCAACTGTGGCCATACGCCAAACAGATGGCGTATCTGAATGGTTTGCCGCAAACTGTGGAGCTGCCGTGCACCATTGTAGGATGTCCCTGGTGGTCTAGCAGACTGAAACAGCCCCTATCCCCTATATATTAAAGTTAATCACATCCCTGATGGTCTAGTGGACCACCTCCCTATCCCCAATCTGCCCATATTAAAATAAATAACACTGTCCCTGGTGGTGTAGCAGACCCCCTCCCCATCACTGATCTGCCTGCATTACTATAAATATCACTTTCCCTGGTGATCTAGACCCCCCACCTCGGTAGGTGCCCCACCACCCTGCCTTTCTCCCATCTTTCGAGCTGGCAACCAGCATAATTCAGCTCTACCATGGCCGGTTCACTGATTGAGCTGTGAATGAGCATGCACTGTATACAGTACGCACTCATTGATTGACAGTAAGATGTCAATCAATGAGTGCATACTGTATACAGTATAGGCTCATTCATAGCTGAGTTTGTGGCCAGCCATGGTGGAGAGTAAAGGGTTGTGCCGTTTGCCAGTTCAGTGATGGGATGGGATGAACGGGGTGGTGGGGCACTGCCTGTTAGGGTGGGGGGCACTAGACAGCCAGCGACAGTGTTATTTGTTTTAATATGAGCATATTGGGAATAGGGAGGGGGTTCGATAGATACCAGAGACAGTTTTATTTATATTAATATGGGCAGATCCCGATGGGGGGTCTGCTAGACCCCCAGGGACAGTGTTATTTGCTTTAATATGGGCACATCAGGGATAGGGATGGGAGTCAGCTAGACCACCAGGGACAGAGTTATTTGTTTTAATATGGGCAGATTGGGGATAGGAGGGTGGACCATGGCACATGTTCCTTCCCCCCCCAAGGAAGGCTCCAGAGGTGGCACAAGTGCTCTAACTCTCCCAGAGTACACACTTCTAGGTACTCTTAGACCAGCCCAGGCTGGTCTAAGAGTGCTTAGAGTTTTGCCCTCTGGTAGGGTTTAGAGAATCCCAAATTAGGGGATATGGCAGTTTGCATTTGCTGAAAGGCCACTAGAACCATGCTGCAGCCTATTTGTGCCACAAGGACAGAACAAGCCCCCTTTGGTGCATGCAGCCTGTGTTTGATGCAGACTGTGTTTGAGAACTGCTCCAGTGCATCTTTTGACATAAGGGGCACCTTGCACCATTCCTTGTGGTGCAAGCCCCTTGCGCCATTCTGGGGGCCTCATTAATCAGAACCTAAGCCTCTAGCAGCTCAACTTTCCAATCACATAACTGAGTCTCAGGGCTTTTTTATTCTACTCTCCCCAAGATTATTTTCCTGAGCAAGGTTCTCCATAACAGGTGATACAAATTTAGAGACAAGTCACAAAGTGCCTCCAAACACTGACTATAAATCTCTTTCCTCCACCTCCTCACTTATACTGCTGCTTTAAGTTGAATTTTAAGCACACTAAAGTTCCTCCATGTTTTATTTGAATTTTAAGAAAGTTGATACCATTGGCAGGATTTTCAAACCATCGGGAATGTCACAAGCCCCTTGTGCGCCCAGCATATGATGCACAGGGCTTGTGGCATTCCTCTGCTGGCAAACAGGAGATTCCAACCATTGCACCAATTGTGGCTCCTTAGACCACAGTTTTGTGGTCTAGCATGCACCATCCCCAAGTGTTTAAGTACTGGTGCTTGAGCCAAAGCATTGGCACAAGCAACCATAAACCATGGAAACTGTCACAACTGCACCCAAGAATGGAAATGTGGGCACAGTGTGGCAAATGGGGTTGGCACACAATGGAATTTAAAGTCCTGTGGTCCAGGGCTGGATGCAAGTCCTGCACCCCCTTTGGAAAATCCTGTCCAATTGCTTTACAGTTAAAATTATCTCAACTTGATTGGTTGTTAATGAACTCTATCCCAGATCCTGATTGTGAGTTGGATTATTTTTGCAAGCATTTGCTACCTATTCAGAATCATTTTTTTCCCTTATGAAAGATCAGAGTTAGAGGGACTATTAACAGATGGTTTTCCACTAATCTTAAGGATTGGATTAAGGCTAGGAATCAGGCTTGGGCTAATTACAAACAATTCTCAATTTTTTTTGGACAGATATCAATTTTTATGAAACAAGGTGAGTTCTCTAGTTAACAATGCCAACTTTTTCTTTGGACAGATATAGATCAATACATTTTCTGATCTTGTGTGCTATAAGTCTTGTAACTTGACTCAGCTGATAGATGCTCCTGATTTTGTACCATCTCAACTTGGTAGGCCCAACTATTACTTTTGTAAAATTGCCAGAAAAGAGGTATTGAAATTATTACTTACCATTCCCAACAGATAAAGTGACTGTGGAGAGGATTAGCTGGGTGCTTTATAAGATTAATTACACCTTCTATTGCTGGTCCCCTCTGTTCAGTTTTGAATTTGTGTTTGATTTCTGGCAGGTTCCCTTCATCTTGGAAATGTGCCAGAGTGGTTCCTGTTCTAAAGAAATCTAGAGCAGAGTGAATGGATGATTTCAGACCAATTTCTATCTTAAATCCTTTGAGCAAATTGCTTGAAAAACTAGTCACAAACCAGATTTCCTTCTGTAACCCCCACACCACTTTTGGCTAGGTGGTACCCCCCTCCCATGACAAGAACTAGTACCCACATATAGCATATCATTTATGTTTGGCAGAATACTCAGATTGGTACCATCACTAGCTGTAGAGTGTATACCAGGCTCATTATCTAAAGGAAGGTGGGGGGGTACAATTACCAAAATGAACATTTGTAATTACAGCCAGGTCCAGGGGAGAGGATGCTAGGTGTATGCTAGACCTAACTGCTGAGGGGGGCCCCAGAAAAAGCACACAGAAAGCAATGATCAGATTGTCTGATGCAGCAGCTGGGATTGTGCAGTATGGCTTTATTCACTGCTGTTACTAAAGCACAAGTGGACCCCCAATGGTTGGCCATAGCAAACAAGTGCATTCCTTTTCCAGACACTCTTTGTAGGCAGTACAGTTCTCTACAAAAACATTTAATTTCTATTTCCCATGGTGTATTGACATGGCTTGAACCATACACCAAAACATTTCTATTTCCCAAGAGTGTACGCTTGAGGACTGTTGCCACACACTCAGAACATCTTTTCCCACATGTGTATGCTTGTGGATTGAACCACACACACCCAGAACATCCTCCTGTGGCAATGAACTTTACCCAGGGAAACCTGCCACCCATCAACGCACTAGTTAGCCCTGCCTTGTAGATTCCAGATGGCATTCCTCCCACCCTTTGTCCCAACTGACAGTCTCTGCCATTCTTTCAGGGTTACACCAAAAGAAGCCTTCAGTCCCCACTGAATTGCTAAAGACTGAACTTTACTTCAAATTAACACACTTTGGTGAACAGGGGTCCTGACTGGTATGATCTAGCCTTATCTTGGGCACACACACCCCAGATGACCTCATAAATTGAGAACGTGTCTCCCATTCTGTACTCACAGATTAGTTGCTCCATCTTCAGGCATGGAAACAACCCAGAAAGCATCCTTTTGCATGTTAGTTTGTCAGAAAATCTCACACAAAGTCCTTCTCAAAGGCAGCTGTACACACTCTCACTTCCCTTGAGTGAAAATCAAGGAATCCTCCTGAAAATGTTCTCTACCACTTCACTAGTGACTGTAGACTTAATCCAAACTAGGGTATGAAACACAGAGCTCCTGGGACAGAGCCCCAACTGGCAGACCTCCTGTCACTCTGACTGTCACTGCTGATCCCACTGAATATTCTAAACTTTCCCTGAGCAGCTGACTCAAAAATGGTTGTGCTGCTGTAAGAGTTCTAAATGATGTAATCATTCCCATTCAGGCTAGCTAGTAAACAATGATGTCATTA